>OY728161.1:226314256-228814256 GCA_963277665.1 Viscum album | reverse complement strand
TTGTTGTCAGACCTCCGCCGCCCGCTGAGTTCGTGTTGTCGGACCTCCGCCGCCCTCGAGTTTCAGTTTTTTGGACCTCCAGCGCCTGCAACGCTTTCAAGATTCGGTTTACCGGACCTCCTTTAAGGAATGTTTTCCAAATCTTTTTTCAATATTTTTCTCCTCTCCCATTTTTATATCATTTTTTAACACACGTTTTTATTCTATGGGTGAGTATTATAGATTGACCGATTGAACAAAATGAACCATACTTGATGGAAAATGCTATAAAGGGGATGATTCACATGTGTTTACTAATTTTCATTATATTTCTCAAGAACATGGTGCTTGTTTACTTTTATTGTTGAAAATCATCATTGTTTTTTGGTGGTGTTGTTTGAGAAGTTTTTTGTAAGTTTGGTTGTGATAGATTCCATTGGGGGAAAATGTGAGATTTTTGAGGTGGTAAATCATGCAGTGGGGAAGCATCAACCTTTCCACTGTTAAAAATATGTAATGAGTGGGTTATTCTGGGAGATGACATAGTTTGTTGATATGGGTTTTCCTTTTAGTTTCCCAGTGACATAGAATATAGTTTTTAATGATGAAATTGAAAATGGTTTGGTGGGAATTGAATAACTTCGTGGATAAAAATGAAATGGTGGATATAAAACAATTCTCACCCCCTACGCGATGAGTTTATAGGGTGGTTCCCTCTTCTAAAAATCAAATATGTGAGTTCCTTTACCGAGATATAAACATCTGACCACTCTTAATTCAGGAAACATCCAAATCTAGGTGATAATCCTAGGTTGCCTTAGGTGACGAGAATATGATGTCCCTATGTTATGGGAATATGAGATCTTCTTTATCTCCCAAATAATGTTCCCTTGATTATACCACATGAGATTATAAATAGATTTATTAGGGGATATGCTTAAGAACCCCCTAAGTGATGATCGTAAGATCTCTTATTCATCTCCTAGGTAATGATCGTAGGATTATACCTCACATGAGGAGCATGAGATTCCTTAGGTGATGTGCCAAAGAATCCCCTATGCGATGAGAATACGATCTCTAAACACTTCCCTTAGTAGATGATCTTATGTTCTTACCTGGGGTGATAAGAACACGATTCAATAGTTGATGAATATAGAAATCCTTATGTGCTATGAATATATTTTATGACCAAATTGGTGTAGATTCCTCACATGAAAAATGTGATCCACCTTGTGTAATGAGCATAAGATTATAGAGGTTATAAGACATTAATTCCTTCTGCAATAAGAATATGTTACCAATTATCAATCATGGTATGACTCTTGTATTATAGATAATACAAATCATGTCATGAGCTAATGAAAAATTAATAACCTCAATTTTAGATGAATTTTATAGCTTATCAATACACTCATCACCGTTATTATATTCAACTAAAAGTATATTCCCTGTAACTAGAATAATAATTTTAATTAACTTGTGTCCACTAGAGAGTATAACCAAAAACTAGATTCAGAAACATGTCTTATATCTGGAACAGAGACCGAGAATTGGAATCATAATCTAAGAAGGAAACTATAGAAGTAATATCTAACATCCCATATTCCCATTCCAATCAAGGGGACAATAATATCAACCATGGAGGTTGAATCTTTACACATTTGGAAATAGGTAAGGTAGGTTATGAGGATTGTGGCTAGCCCAAGGAAATAGATTCAAGCCTGAGTGAATTCCCCCGCAGAGGCATCAAAAAATTACCCATGAACCCAAATATCCAATTCAAATGGGCCTTATTCTATGGGAACCATACATATTAGGCCATACCCTAAATGAAAACATTACCACACATAGAGGACCATATTCACTAAGTGGTCCATACTCCTACTAGTTGAAAAAACCCTATACCACATAGAGTTATATTTTTTGTAAATCCAAAATACACTCATTAGGCTATATCCCCTTTTAGTTAGACTAAAAATGTCTTATCGCACATATTTACCATACTAAATTTAACTTCGTATCATTCGAAAAATCATCTATACAACTTGATTTTAAACTATATCAATTATTTATTATTAGAAGTACATTGCACATGGTTGTGATAAATACCCTCGGTGCATTCACTAACCCATGACATGTTGGATGATGGTTTTAGGGGGTCACTACACTATAATCTACTAACCAATAGAGGGGTCTAAATGGGTATAGGCCATGAAATACTGTTATCAAAGAATTTTATTAGGATATATGATGGGTTTTGATGTTTTGAACATTTGAGGATTTCAATGGTTTGGTTTAGAAAGTATTTCATTTGAAATCATTGGTATGATTTGGGTGTAACTTTCATTAGGTTTCAAATTATGCTCTTATTGGTTCTTCATGGTTAGTGGTTGTAGTCTCTTATTTGGGTGAAGGGATGTGTTCTTAGAATATTTCCATCTTATGATGTTATTCATGGTTAGTGGTTGTAGTCTCTTATTTGGAGATGTAAGATGTTCTTGGTGAGGGCCACTATCCAGCTAGTGGTGTCGTTGTATATGAGAAATCAACGATGTAGTTAGAGATGTATGATGTTATTCATTTGAGTAGACTCATTCAAATTCCAAGTGGGTGTTTCTATACTATATCTTCTTTTTGGGATTCATGTGTTTCATGAATTCATATTTTATCCATTTGAAGTTGGTTAGACATGTTTTGATCATTTTGAAGCACCAAATAACCCTATTAATGAAAATAATATATGGAATGGATGGTATCTTGTTGTGAATTAACTGTTTTCATTTAAATAAATTAGGTTTCCTTCTATGGTTGGTGGATTTGATATTATAAATGAAAATCTTGGTTTAAAATAAAGATAAGTTGATTCTTTAAATAAAATTTCAAATGGTTTGGCATGTGTCATGACCCGTCCTTGGGGCCCGTGCTGTGACTACCCCAAGCCCGCCTTCCATAGGCCAGGGGCTGGCGACTAGAACCAAAGGCGTAAATCCCGATATTTGGGAAGGCATTGCCTTTATAAAAGAAAACAAACACCACAGAGTACAAGCAGAGGTAAAAGAGTAAGTACAAAAGAAAGAAGTGCTGAAAAGTAAATAGGCCAGAATACAAACCCAACTGAAAGTACAGCTACAACTGAACCAAAGTACAACAGTAAATGAAAACAACTAGAAGAAAGGAAGCAGCTCCTAGGTCATCGTCCTCGGATCCTACCTGAAGGGTAGGTACAGATAGCGCAGCTCCTGGACCATCCACCACGGATCCTACCTGAAGGGTAGGTACAGATAGCCTCCACAACGCTCTCACCCATCAACTTCCTCCGAGTGTCGTCTCGCCATGAAGTCCACCTCCGGATACTGACTCGTCGTGTGGTCCACCTCCAGGTACCGTCTAGTCCTCGAACACTCGGCCCCCTTCAGCATAGCCCGTCGTCTGCAACCAACACAATGAGGTGCGGGAAAAACTCGTGCAGGGGTGAGTATAACAATACTCAGTAGGGACCCCGAGACCATCAAGGTCTCACTAAAAACAACTTGGATAGCCACAAAGAAGACTTCAACAGATAACCTCTACTTAGGTATATGCCCATGCATATACCTAAGTTATCAAGTAACCCATCTCAATCATGAGGAAAACACCAAGATCATGAAATCAACAGATAACCACTACCCAGGTATATGCCCATACATATACCTAAGTTATCAAGTGACCCATCTCAATCATGAGGTAAACACAAAGGTCAAAAGACTCAGCTCAAACCAGGATTTTCATTTTCGAAACTATAACTGCTGAAGAGCCCCGTCTTTGGAGTGTACAATGGTCCTGTCACGACTCCGAGGTACTGCTCACTATCCTAAGACTGCTGAGGTACTCCTCCTGTCGAGTACCGCGGGTCAGCCACCCAAACACAGTAGTGCTTCCCGCCGGGGTATGCCACCAAAACACAGTAGTGCAAACCCCCTAGTAGCCTGCACAGGTACTCTCCGGATGAGTACTGCGGGTCTGCACTATCACACAAGTAGTGCTCCGTCTGCCATGGGTTTGCACCCAAATAAAGTAGTGCTCCGTCTACTGGGCCAGTCGACTCACTCTAAGTCGAGTCGGTCAAGCAGTCGTCTGTTCTCAGTAGGCTACACGGTCTCCGTACTCCGTATGCTCATATCCGAGAGGGTCTGCTCCACGAGCCTTAGGTCGATACTCCAAGTATCTCAAAGTCCCACAAAGAAGTATCTCCAAGGACCGCCTCATCATAGGGGTCTCAATTCAACAGATGGCGCGTCAATCGGACGCCCGATCTGTGAGTTATTAGCCTTTTCGTCCCAGGGGCCCGGTTGGTTTCGTGTGCGAAGAAACCCTACTGTATCTCAACTGTACCATGAACTCTCATATATTATACTCATAGGTACTGTTTCTCAACGTGATCACCAAACACCGCTGACGGTTCGTCAAACGGACGTCCGGTCTGAAAGATATCAGCTTTTCCGTTCTAGGGGCACGGTTGGATTTCGGGTACAATCCAACTTAGATATACACCAACTGAATCCAAACCTCTGGTGAAGTATTCCAAAAGTTCCATCTTCTCAAGAGGAATTCAACGAGACAGACGACGCGTCAATCGGACGCCCAGTCTGTGAGTTATTGGCTTTTTCGTTTCAGGGGCCCGGTTGGTTTCATGAGCGAACCAACCCGACCGCACTCTGACGACATCCAAACCTCGAGCGGAGTAATCCAAAAGTTTTGTCTAATCAAGAGTAATCCAACCAAGTTGACGGCACGTCAATCGGACGTCCGGAGCTCAAGATATAAGCATTTCCGTTCTGAGGGCCTGGTTGGTTTTGTATCCGAACCAACCCGGTGGAACCCAACGTACTCCTAAACCTTGAGTGTAATATACCGAAACGACCGTATCGATCCAAGGATCGCTACGCAACTGACGGTGTATCGATCGGAGGTCTGTAGCCCACGATATGGGAAAAATACCGAAAGTGACCCAAAAACGGGGGGTCTGGGCTCGGACCGACCCGGGTCCGAGTCCGACCCGGCTGGGTGTGACCCGGCCCGGCCGGCTCGTCCAGCGAGTCGCGGCTCCGCGGCGCGCGCCACGTCCCGCCTAGATCCCATGCGGCTGCGGGATCCATCAGCTCGCCGCCGTGGCGTCAGCTGCAGCGGTTTCTCCAGGCGGCGCGCCGGGGCACCGCCGCGCCGGCGACCTGCGCCGCCGGTGGTGTCCGCAAGCCACCATAGTTGCTCCGGTGGTCCGTTTACAATTCCGCCTACGCCGATGCTCATACCGGGTGTCGTTTTTCACTGCGGAAACATCAAATCGTCTCCGCGGCCCATTTCGTCCTTGCCCGTCGATCCACACATCAAAAGAACAAACTGCGAAGTCTTCCGTTCACCTTCGCGGTCCCAATTACGACCACACTTTCGATCAGCCTCAAAGGCGCGACGCGACGGCACCTCGCATCCTTGCCGCATCCCTCCAGGTTCCCGTGTGGTTCCGTCTCACCATTCCACTATCTTCCGAACCGCAACAACACAACAACATAGGGGGCGGAGGGTCGGTCGTGTTCGTGCGGTCTGACCTCCTCCCGTTAAGATGATAACAAGTGGCCCAAATAAGACGAGGAACGAAAAAGAATGTTTCACGAACAGGAATCAATAAACCCCTACAGTTTTCCTGCAAACAATAATTCCCAACCCGAAACATATTCTTCGCGGATCAACTAGATGTTTAGTTGATCTGCGTTATTTGATTTAGAAGGAAGTAACCTGGGGTTCACTAACATTCACCAAACAATTCCCTACCTCAAAATTTATGTCGCACATCGTCGAGTCGCAGAAGAAAGGTACTGCTTCCTTCAACGGTGGAAGAAGAAGGAGAAAGTTGTTGTTGGCGTCGGTCTCCATGGTCGGCGTCTCCTTCCTTGTCTCGGAAGAGGAAGAAAAAGGATTGGAGAAAATGTAGTGCGTTCTTCACTGAGTCGGAAGGCCATTCTTCGTTTGGAGATGATGTTCTTCAAAAGAGGGAATAGCTCTCTCCCAAATTCCCTCACACAACAAAACTCATAAAATAAAATAAGGCCTCTCCTTATTTTATTATTTTTCCAAGCATTCTAACTTTTTTAAAAATTCAAACACTTAGTTAAAATAATTGAAGAGGTTTAATGAATTAATTTAAGATGTGTTTTGGCAAAATTAAAGAGGGGAGAGGGGAGAGTTACACAAGTTAAAGTGGAGATGCAAAATTTAAGGGGGAAGTGAGTTATGGGAGGTCAAGGGGGTTATGGGAAGATCAATGGGGGTTAGGGTCTCGTGTGGGCCCCACCACCCACATATCCACACAGGGGAAGTTGGGTGGTTGTGGGTCCCACCAACAACTTCCCATGGTAGAATTTATCTCCCTTGGTTAACAAAAAAATAAAATTGTTCACAATTTTATTTATTTTTTCCTTAAACCCCAAAAATTAACTTCTCCTCCCAAGAACACGCATCTACGGTAAAAGTCCTGTAAAGGAAATACCGGCGATGCGAGTTCATCGGTGTCCTAAGATTTCAATTTCGGGTACCGGTTCAAAAGATAGAAAAACCCGCTCGTTCGTTCACTGAACGTACCTGAGCTAATCTTCAGAAATTGATTCCGGGCACACTGGGCCTCGAAATCGGGCACCGTCAGAAACTACGTTATTGTAAAATCCCAATGAAAATTAAGAAAAAAATTTCCTTTGAATTTTACAGGTCATTACATTACTCCAACCTCAGGGCTTTACATCCGCGTAAAGCTTTAACACAAACTAGGGATATAAAAGCGGTACTGAGCACGCATCTGGGCCTCCCGCTCTCATGTGCTCACCTGGAGGTTCCGGTACTGCTAGTGAAAGAGCACCCGAGGAATCGACCGTCCTCATAGGATCCGCTCTTGCCGATCCTCAATCCCCACTGGAACCTTCGTGAAAGTCACCCCATCGCCATCGTCCAGCTCCTCATGGTCGATGATATGCGAAGGTTCAATCACGTATCTCCTCAGTTGAGATACGTGGAAGTCGTCGTGCACCTAATGCAACTGAGGTGGATGGGTCAAACGGTGAACCACCTTGCCTACCCAGCTGAGGACCTAGAAAGGTCTATTGATCCTCAGAGATAACATTCTGTCTTGGTCACATCTCCGTAAACCTCGTCGAGGTGAGACCCGTATAAGGACGTGATCGTCATCCTCGAACTCTAGAGGTCTCCAATTCCTGTGCTGCCTGGGGTTTCCTTTTCTCCGACTAAGGAAAACCCATCCTGACGTCGTAGTTAAACCACAACCTTTTTGCCTAATACCGTCAATTTGTGTATGAACTGTGATTTCCCAGTCAATACTCAAACCAGCTTCATAAGTCCTCGACGCTGCCACCAAGAGATTCCAACCGAAACTCTCGCCTCGAGGGTCTGACCACACCGTCGGCGTAAGTGTGATTATCGAGTCTTCTCCCAAGGTAGCTCCAGACGTGAGGGTCAAGTCTACAGCTTACCGGAAACTCAAGGTCTGGGAAAATATTTGTGAAAGGAAGGAATGATTAATATCGACATCTGTTACTACGACAACTAGTAGTGGATACAGACTGTCCCTTGAATCGTTTTTTAGAGCCATTGGGTCACACTCCTTGACCGCATGTAGCTGCACTCTTCCTCCTCCCTCCAGCTCCCTGAGCCTGGCGGGGACATCTAAGGCGGGTGGTTGTAGCATGTTAAAATGTACACCACCTCATGCTACTCTCCTAGATCTACCTCCACGTCTACTGCTTCGCAGACTCATTTCTCCTTAAATCTTCCTCTTCTTGAAACATTTAACATGCCCGAGTCTCTAAGACTGGTGCCGGTTTCCTATTTCTTACTGCGCTGTGCAGTCTTCATCTGCTCCTGGATGATCTGCACCTTCTTTTCCTACGATCTGAAAGAGCTGCTAAAATTTCTCCTTTGCCAAAAAGAGAAACTCGGTCTCATCCCTCGGATGAACCACGCCCATTGCGTAATACAGTCAATCCTGACATGAATGATGTATTCATGCCATGGATGACATCGTAAGGCCTCGACGTTACTACCAAGAGATCCAACTGTCACTCTCGCCTCCAAGGGTCGAGTCACACTGTCGGCATCAGTGTGAGGTCACTGGGTCTCCCCCAGTAGAAATCTCGAAAGTGAGGGTCAAGTCAACATTTTTAACCGGTACCACTCAGTATCAACCAAACAAAAGGACAGGAAAGCAAACATCACAAATATTAGTGTCTTTTTATTATTGCATCTCATAGTACAAAGAAACTAATACAACATCAACATGGAACTAGAAGTACAAGGGACGTATCCACTAGTTCCACTCCTATCCACCTGCTCCCGGAGCTCTACTGCCTTGTCCACTGCTCGGATGTTGCTCAAGCACCTGCCGTTGCTTCTTCCTCCGTGGCTCCTCCAATGCCTGCAGATTGACGGTGCGGGGGGTCGGACAGTCATGTGCTAGGTGACCCTTCCTGCCGCATTCATAACACTTCTTGCTCCATGTACGGCTGGCTCTGGTCCTCTTGGACCTCTGCATCATCTATCTACTACCCACATATGACTAGGCTACTTATCGAAAATCCTGCGACAAAGGAAGTAGCTCCTATACACACTCATGGGGTAGAGCTACTGGCACAAAATCCACCCTGAAGAAGGTCTTAAAGTCTTCCCATGTGAAGGTCATCCCGTCGCAAAACTGGAAAAAGTGGATCATCCACCTGCCTGCTGCTTCCTGAAGAAGGCCGGCAACAAAGATCACCATTAAGTCTACTGGCATCCCCACTAGCCTGAAGACTCTCACCATAGACTCCAGCCAATCCTCAGTTGCCTGCGGGTCTGTCTCTCCCCGGAACCTGGGTGGCATCTGGCACTGGAACTCATGCAGCGCGCTCAAGTGGCGTGCATCGCCTACTGCTGGGGCTGGTGGCATCGGTGGCCCAACGTATGGTAGTACCGCTGGTGCCTCCGCTAGTGACTCAACTGCAAGAGGGACATGTACTGAAGCCTCTTCGTTCGGCAGGCTGTGAGTACACACATCCCTCTGGGTTCTAGCTGGTCGTCTGTGAAAATGCATCCTGAAAGAAACAACGTGACACGGTCAAACGGTTATACCTAGTGAGCTGACCTGGTTTGAGCTGACTTTTAAAAACTTATGGAAACACACATGCAATCAGTTTTTTCGTGCACAAAGTCAAAAGTCAATTGTCAGGGTCCTGGTGTATGGATACGTCGGTCTCCCGCACCAACACTGGACTCCCTGAACTAAAGACCACACTCGGTACCCTTAACACTATTTCTTCACAGAAAGAAAATATCAGAGTTATAAGTTCTGCGGTAGAACCGACTCCTCTGATACCAATTTGTCACGACCCGTCCTCGGGGCCCGTGCCTTGACTACCCCAAGACCGCCTTCCATAGGCCAGGGGCTAGCGACTAGCACCAAAAGCATAAATCTCGATAACTAGGAAGGCATTGCATTTATAAAATGAAACAAACACCATAGTGTATAAGCGGATGTAAAATACAAAGTACAAAATAAAGAAGTGCTGAAAAGTAAATGGGCGAGAATACAAACCCAGCTGAAAGTACAGCTACAACTGAACAAAAGTACAAAAGAAAAAGACAACAACTGGAAGAAAGGAAGCAGCTACTGGGTCGTCGTCCTCGGATCCTACCTGATGGGTAGGTACAGATAGCGCAGCTCCAGGATCGTCCACCACGGATCCTACCTGAAGGGTAGGTACAGATAGCCTCCACCACGCCCTCGCCCGTCAACCTCCTCCGAGTTTCATTTCTCCGTGAAGTCCACCTCCGGATACTGACTCGTCTTGTGGTCCACCTCCAGGTACCATCCAGTACTCGAACACTCGGCCCCCTTCAACACTGCCCGTCGTCTACAACCAACAAAATGAGGTGTGGGCATAGCCTGTGTAGGGGTGAGTATAAAAATACTCAGTAGGGACCCTAAGACCCTCATGGTCTCACTAAAACCAACTTGTATAACCACAAATAATTTTTCAACATATAACCTCTACTTAGGTATATGCCCATGCATATACCTAGGTTATCAAGTAACCCATCTCAATCATGAGGAAAACACCAAGATCATGAAATCAACGGATAACCACTACCCAGGTATATGCCCATACATATACCTAAGTTATCAAGTGACCCATCTCAATCATGAGGTAAACACAAAGGTCAAAAGACTCAGCTCAAACCAGGATTTTCATTATCGAAACCGTAACTGCTGAAGAGACCCGTCTCTAGAGTGTATAGTGGTCCTGTCACGACTCAGAGGTACTGCTCACTAACCTAAGACTGCTGAGGTACTCTTCCTGTCGAGTACCGCTGGTCAGCCACCCAAACACAGTAGTGCTTCCTGCTGGGGTATGCCACCCAAACACAGTAGTGCACACTCCCTAGTAGCCTGGAGAGTTACTCTCCGGACGAGTACCGCGGGTCTGCACTGTCACACAGGTAGTGCTCCGTCCGCCATGGGTCTGCACCCAAACAAAGTAGTGCTCCGTCCACTGGGCTAATCGACTCACTCTAAGTTGAGTCGATCAAGCAGTCGTCAGGTCTCAGTCGGCTACATGGTCTCCGTACTCCGTATGCTCGTCTTCGGGAGGGTGCACTCCATGAGCCATAGGTCGATACTTCGAGTATCTCAAAGTCCCATGAAGAAGTAACTCCAAGGACCACCTCGTCATAGGGGTCTCAACGCAATAGACGGCGCGTCAATCGGACGCCTGGTCTGTGAGTTATTAGCCTTTTCGTCCGAGGGGCCCGGTTGGTTTCGTATGTGAACCAACACGGTTGTATCTCAATTGTACCCCGAACTCTCATAGGGTATACTCATAGGGACTGTTTCTCAACGTGATCACCAATGTCACTGACGGTTCGTCAAACGGACTTCCGGTCTGAAAGATATCAGCTTTTCCGTTCCAGGGGCCCAGTTGGATTTCGGGTACAATCCAACTCGGCCATACACCAACTTCATCCAAACCTCGGGCGAAGTATGCCAAAAGTTCCGGCTCCTCAAGATGAATTCAATGAGACAGATGGCGCGTCAATCGGATGCCCGGACTGTGAGTTACTGGTTTTTTCGTTTCAGGGGCCCGGTTGGTTTCCTGAGCGAACCAAACCGACCACACTTCGACGACATCCAATCCTTGATCTGAGTAAGCCTAAAGTTCCATCTCATCAAGAGGAATACAACAAGTCGACGACATGTCAATCGGACGTCTGTAGCTCAAGATATAAGCGTTTTTGCTCCGAGGGCCCGGTTAGTTTCGTATCTGAACTAACCCGGCCGAACCCAAAGTACTCCGAAACCTTGAGTGTAATTTACCGAAACGACCATCTCGTTCCAAGTATCTCTACGAAACTGAAGGTGCGTCGATCGGAGGTCCATAGCCCAAGATATGGGCAAAAGACCGAAAGTGATCAAAAAACGGGGGGTCTGGGCCCGGACCGACCGGCCCAACCCCCCTGGGTTGGCCCGACCCAGGTCCGGGTCCGACCCTGCTGGGCGCGACCCGGCCTGGCCTGAGCCGGCCCGGCTCGGCGGGGTGGCTCGCTGGCTTGGCCAGCGAGCCGAGGCTCCGCGGACGCGGCGCGCGCCGCGTCACCCCTGGATCCCACGAGGCCGCCTCCGTCCACCGGCGACCCGCACCGCCGGTGGTGCCCGCGGGCCACCGGAGTTGCTCCGGTGGTCCGTTTTCAATTCCTCCTGCGCCGATTTTCATCCCAGGTCCCATTCTTCACTGCGGAAACATCAAATCGCCTCCGCGGCCCGTTCCGTCAATTCCCGTCGATCCGCACGTCAAAAGAACAAACTACGAAGTGTTCGGTTCGCCTTCGCGGTCCCAATTACAACCACACTTTCGATCGGCCTCGACGGCACGGCGCGACGACGCCGCACATCCTTGCTGCATCCTTCCAGGTTCCCGCGTGGTGCTGTCGCACCATACCGCCATCTTCCGAACCACAACAACACAACAACATAGGGGGAGGAGGGTCGGCCGTGTTCGTGCGGACCGACCTCCTCCCTTTAAGATGATAACAAGCGGCCCAAATAAGACGAGGAACGACAAAGGATGTTTCATGAAGAAGAAGCAATAAACCCCTACAGTTTTCCCGCAAACAAGAATTCTCAACCCGCAACATATTCTTCGTGGATCAACTTGATGTTTAGTGGATCAGTGTTCTTTGATTTAGAAGAAGTAACATGGGGTTCATTACAATTCACCAAACAATTCCCTACCTAGAAATTGACGTCTCACATCATCGAGTCGTGGAAGAAAGGTATCGCTTCCGTCAATGGCAGAAGAAGAAGGAGAACATTGTTGTTGGCGTCGGTCTCCACGGTCGGCGTCTCCTTCCTTGTCGCGAAAGAGGAAGAAAAAGGATTGGAGAAAATGTAGTGCGTTCTTCGCCGAGTCGGAAGGCCGCTCTTCGTTTGGAGATGATGTTCATCAAAAGAGGGAAGATCTCCCTCCCAAATTCTCTCACACAACAAAACTCATAAAATAAAATAAGCCCTATCCTTATTTTATTATTTTGCAAAGCATTCTAACTTTTTAAAAAATTAAAACACTTAGTTAAATTAATTGAAGAGGTTTAATCTATTAATTTAATATGTGTTTTGGAAAAATTAAATATAGGAGAGGGGAGAGTTACACAAGTTAAAGTGGAGTTACAAAATTAAAGAGGGAAGTGAGTTATGGGATGTCAAGGGTGTTATGGGAAGATCAAGGGGGGTTAGGGTCTCGTGTGGGCCCCATATCCCACATATCCACACATGGGAAGTTGGGTGGTTGTGGTTCCCACCAACAACTTCCCATGGTAGAATTTAACTCCCCTGGTTAACAAAAAAAAAAAATTGTTCACAATTTTATTTATTTCTTCCTTAAACCCCAAAAATTAACTTCTCCTCCCAAGAAAACGCATCTACGGTAAAATTCCTCTTAAGAAAATACCGGCGATGCGAGTTCATCGGTGTCCTCATATTTCAATTCCGAGTACCGGTTCAAAAGATAGAAAAACCCGCTCGTTCGTCTACTGAAAGTACCCGAGCTAATCTTCAGAAATTGATTCTGGGCACACTGGGAATCGGAATCGGGCGCCATCAGAAACTGCGTTTTTGTAAAATCTCAAAGAAAATTAAGAAAAAATTTTCCCTTTAATTTTACTGGTCTTTACAGCATGTGTTTGTTTATTGAATTTTTTTTGGGAATGATTTCCAAAATATAATAAAATGTCTTCTTTTTAAATGGTTTATGGTATTGGTATTTTAAAAAATTGAGGGGGATTGATTGTCCTTTTGAACAAAATACCTTCGATCCCGACCACCATCCATTTTTTATTGGGGGTGACTTTAATGTCATTTCCAACCCAAAGTAAAGGAAAGGTAGAAGCCCATTCCAGAGGAAGGATATCATGGAGTTTGTTCAGTTCATGGCTGGGAAGGGCCTCATTGATCTCAGCTTCTCAGGTGACATTTTCACCTAGTGCAACAACTGTAGGGGCCATCACCGCTTGTGGAGTCTATTGGATAGGTGTCCAGACAACATGAAATCCACTATCATGTTCTCAAATACCATGTTTTTCCATCTTGTTTGGGGTATTTTGATTCACTACCCCCTTTTGGTTTCCATTTTTTCTTGGCATGATCATCAGGAACGGTTTCACTTCCACCAGTAGTGAGTATTTAGGAATGATGATATTTAATGTAGGGAAGAGACCTAGGAGTGTTAGATGTATCATTCTTGGTTATTCTTGTGTTTGGTCTGGGGTGATTTGAGGAAACTATAATGAATTTAAAGTAATTATATTTATTGAAGATGAATAAATACTAATGGTTAGACTCTATTAATATCCATTTTTATAAGGAAGTGGTTCTCTTCTACTGTATTTGGAAATATTGTTTTGTGTACTTGAACCCTTAATACTAATATTTGAGATTCAAATTGGATGGAGATGAATAAAGATTGGGTGGATGCTAATCGTTTAACAATAGAGTACGAGAACAGACTGAAAGAGTTAATCAAGTTTGCAAAGGATCACACAAAGGATCCTTCTAAAATACTTTGTCCGTGTTTGGGTTGTTGTTATTCTAGACTACTTACTCCAGAGGATTTGGGAGAACATTTGATATGTCACGGAATAGACTGGAGTTATAAATGTTGGAATAAACACAGAGAAAAAGCGAATGCAGCTATTGGCTGGGATAAAAATACGTTTTATGGATCGTCAGATATGAATAAAAATATGTATAATGAAGAAGACCGTATGGAGGATGTGATTACAGATGTCAATGATGACGAAGATCGTATTGAGGAAATGACAAAGACAATTCAAGATGAACTCCGTGATTTCCCAAAATTGTTTGAGAAGTAAAATATTTGTGCAAAGACGCTATTGTATGATGCTTGCACTAAGTATACAACATTGTTAGCTGTACTGAATTTGTATAAATTGAAAGCAGGAAACTGATGGAGTGATGTCAGTTTTATGGAACTACTTGCTCTCTTGAATGACATGCTCCCATAAGATAAGGAGCTACCAAGCTGGACATATAAAGCTAGATGAATGCTATGCTTGATGGGAATGATTTCTGAAAGAATACATGCCTTCTCGAAAGACTGTATATTGTTTCGCAAAGAGAGAAAATCACTTTCATAATTCCCAAAGTGTGGTTCTTTTTGATAAAAGAAAGATAAATCCAATCCTATGAAGGTTGTATGGTACTTTCCAATCATTCCATGGTTTAGGCGTCTATATAGAAGTGAAGAAACTACAAGACAATTGTCGTGGAATGCAGATAAAAGAAATAAATATGGGTTATTACATCATCTGGACAACTCTCCTCAATGGAAGAAAATTGACCATGAGTATCCTGAATTTGGAAAAGAGCCGAGAAACCTTTGTCTTGCGTTATCTATAGATGGGGTGAATCCTTTTGGTTTTCAAACCAGCACTGATAGTACATGGCCTGTTATGTTGGTAAATTATAACATGCCAACCTGGTTATGCATGAAGCAGAAATTCATCATGTTATCTATGCTTATATCAGGACCAAAACAACTAGGTAACGATATTTATGTTTATCTAGATCCTTTGATCGAGGATTTGAAGTTATTGTGGGACTCAGGTGTAATGTTGTATTATTCTTATAAAAGTGAATACTTCATGTTGAGAGTGATATAGTATAAGACAATAAATGGTTTCACTGCTTATGGAAATTTTTCAGGCTATAGCATTAAAGAAACTCAAGGGTGTCCCATGTGAGAAGAAGATACTGAATCAATTAGGTTGAAACATTCATCAAAATCTGTGTTTCTAGGACATCATAGATTTCTACCTCGTCGGCATAAGTACCGATCTTGGACGACATCATTCAATGGAAGTTCAGAAAAATGCACAACATCGTCTCCACTAACAGGTGATCAGCTGTTTGAGAAAGTAAAAGATCTGAACAATATTTTTGGTAAACCATTTTTGAAAAACATTATGAAAATTAGTTGGAAAAAGAGATTTGTTTTTTTTTGAATTACCATACTGGAATTGTTTGTATGTTAGACATTTTCTTGATGTGATGAATGTGGAAAAAAATGTATGTGACAGTGTTATCGGAACGTTGCTAAATGCCCCTGGCAAAAAAAAGATGGAATTAAGGCATGGTTGGACATGGTTGACATGGGAATACTAGAAGAGTTGTCTCCCGTGAAGGGTTAAAATCGAATGTTTCTTCCTCCAGCTACTTATACTCTTTCTAGGGTGGAGAGATATCTATTTTTCAACTTCTTCAATGATGTAAAGGTTCCATAGGGGTACTCATCAAATGTCAAGAACATTGTGTCAATGAATGATTTTAAGTTAAAAGGTTTTTAATCACATGATTGACATGTTTTGATGCAAGATCTAATTCCTATAACATTATGTTTCATTTTGCCCAAGAATATTCATCACATGTTAACCAAACTTTGTTTATTTTTCAAAGCTATATGTAGCAATGTTTTAGACCCGAGGAAATTGCCAGCTATGGAAAAATAAATTTTCATCATATTATGTGAATTAGAAATTTTCTTCCCGCCAAAATTCTTTGATATGATGGTTCATTTGATGATTCACTTGGTGAGAGAGATTCAACTTTGTGGTACTGTGCACTATAGATGGATGTATCATGTTGAACGGTATATGAAGATTTTGAAAGGGTATGTCAAAAATTGAAGTCGGCCAGAGGGTTTTATAGTGGAGCGATATATTGTTGAGGAAGACATTGAATTTTCTACTGAATACCTATCTGATGTGGAAAGCATTGGTCTCCCGAAATCTCGTCACACTGGACGCGTTGAGGGTGAGGGAATTTCTGGAAGAGAAGTTGTGACAATGAGTACTATAGATCAAGAGAAGGCTCATCATTATGATTTTCATAACAGTTGTGAGGTTGATCCATATATGGAAACTCACAAAGAAATTAATAGGCTATTGAATCTATTGAGGGATGAAAAATGGTTATCAGATACACATAATCACCAGTTTATAGGATGGTTTCAGGACCACATTTTTAACCAGTTGGATCAAAATCATAATTCAATTTTAGAACGTCTTCGATGGCTAGCCACTGGACAAAGTGTGTATGTATTATCTTATAGTGGTTATGTAAGTAATGGTTATACATTCTATACAGATGAACATGATGAAGATATTACCATGAAAAATAGTGGAGTTACACTAGTGGATGAAGCGATGCATGTTTCTGGTAGTAAGGACAGAAATCCAATTTTTGCAAATATGTCATACTTTGGAATTATCAAAATAATATGGGAGTAGGATTATACGATATTCCAATTGCTGATTTTTCAATTAAAATGGATTGATAACAACAGTGGTGTTAAAATAGATGAATGGGGATTTGTGAAAGTTGATTTTAGTAAAGAAGGGTACAAATACAAACAGTTTATAATGGCATCACAAGAGGAACACGTTTTTTATGTTCTAGATCCCACATATAGAAAGTGGTCAATTATTCTGTTATCGTGCAAAACTACTGAAAGTTCCGATGAAAATTCAGTTGAGGACGATCCTTTTAGTGGTACATCACAATCATTTCGGAGTGGTCCCAATGCAGATGATGTTTTGTATTTTAGAGGAGACCACAATGAAGGGATTTGGATAGTCAATAGAGGTGTCAAATCCCTTCAACCTTTGAAAAAAAGAAAGATATTTCACTAAATAGGTTATATTTTGTTTGTAATATAGATTTTGTTATCTTATGTTATTATCTTACCATTACTAAATTTATGTAATTAGGATTAACTGTTCAACCAGTTTTGCAGATAATGACTTCTGCACATTCTGATGCTCCTAACCTTGCGGCTGAACCAGTCTCTCAAGCAGCTACTCTTGCGGCTACTTCTGCTCCTACAGCTCATGTTGCTACTGTTGTTTCTCTTGCTGCTGCTCATGCTGCTGCTGCTATTGCTCCTGCTACGGCTCCAGTTTCTCCTGCTGCTCCTCCTACTGCGGCTCTTGTTGCTGCTGCTCCTCCTACTGCTCCTGCTACTGCGGCTCCTGCTATTCTTAGTGTTGAGGTCCAACAACCATCAACATATGTCATTGATACCATTCTATATGAACATATAGATGATGTTGATATTGATTAAATAGTCGGGAATGAAGGACCAATGTCGCAGAAATCATAGGTTCGTCGTAGTTTGACGGTGTTAGCCAAAATTCTTATGGCGAAAAGCAAAGGCATCAAATTTGAAGTCGGATGGAATTCATGAGGCCAACAAGTGAATCTAAACAAGGATATGTTTAGTATCTACATTAGATTTGTCACTCGGCAACGCGTGCCGATTGACATAGATTCATGGAACCATGTTGTGTCTGGGCTGACGGCTGTGATCTGGGAAGAAATTATGGTAACATTATGAATTTATTTCTTTAATTTACTAGAAAATAAAATAATGAAACAATGTCTTAATCTTCTCAATCTCTTGCAGAGTACATTTATAGTAGATGATTCACACAAGGATTATGTACTAAGGATTTCCAGAAAGATTCATCGAGGTTTTCACACTATTTTTACAAGATTTCACCTCAAAGATTATAAAGGTAAAATAAACCCGCACCCACCCATTGTCTACACCCACGTGATATCCTAAGAAGCATGGGATGCATTTGTTGGCCATCGTGGGGATGATAAGTTTTAGGTACATTGTGAGTGATAATACGTTGTTTGAGGATACTTTTATTCATCACTTTGATTGTCAATATTTCATTTATGAAATAGAAACTCTGTACTGAAAATAAGGAACGTGCTTCAAAACCCACATACCCCTATCGTAAAGTAAGGATGGGGTAGAGTTCATTAGAAAAGAAAATGATACGTATTTTAAATATACAATAATATTTCTAGGTTCCAATAAACAATATCATAATTATTTTTCTTGTTTATATGTAGATTGATGAGTCTAAAACCAAATGCGCTTCTATCCCACATCATGTGCTATGGAAGGAGGAACATGTGAACAAATAAGGGAAGTTAGTAGATGAGAACACACAGAAAGTGTGGGAAATATGTGTAAGTATGACACGATGATAATTTTTTTTAAAAGTTCTATTACATAAAAATAATTAGTTATTTTCCTATATCCGATTGTCACAGGAATCAGCTACTCCTATAGCTGCTACAGACCTATTATCGACGTCTTTGAAGCAGCCAGAAAAATACAGTCATGTCAGAGGTGCAGGGTTTATGGTGACACCCCGAGTATATTTTGAGAAGAAGAAAAAAATAGATGATATAGATGAAAAATTGTAACAAATGAGAGAAAAAATAGCAACCCTTGAAGAATAATTGCAATGGAAGGGAGATTTTATAGCAACTTTTATGGGTGGGAAGAAAAGGGAAGCCACAAATCAAGAACAACCATAGCATGAACATCCCGCCCCACCCCCCACCAGCCTAGAGGCGAGCCATTCGCCTCAAAGAACTGTCTTAGACATGGTAATCAATATTCTAATAATTGTTCCCATGAAATATGAATCAGACAAACACTAATAATTTTTTTTACTCATCTTCTACAGGGTGATAATGATTTTGATTTATATCTCTCAACACCCACTTATCACCTTGTAGCGAGGGCAACAGTGTTCAATATCCCAGATGCCACACTGCATAATATACCACTTCCGAAAGATCATCTGAAAGTGACAATTACTGTAGCTCATGATCCAAAGGCAGAGCTACCTATTCCACTTGATGACGATGATATTCATATGGTCAAAAAGGATATTGGGACATTCATTGAATGGCCTTCACAACTTGTAAGAGTACATTCGGACAAAGAGGTATTTATTTTCTTTTCTTTTCAAGGTAAACCATTATCAATTAATGAAAAAAGGGTCTAAACTAATGATTGTTGTTATAGATGGAGAAAGGGAAGGGGTGACAAACATCGGCTCAAAACCATCTAAAGGATCGACCAACCGATCCCAAGGAGCTACTAAAAGCACAATAACACCACTTGTTCTCTATACACATTTACTATCATTGAAGACTCATCTGGATATGAAGCTAAAAGATGGTAATAGTTATACAGTGGTTTTCGAAGAGAATATATACAGAGAGGAAAGTCAAGATTTCATTGCTGCTGAAAATGTAAATGAAATCCTTGAAAACGGTTGGATAGGTGTCACAGCTGTAAATGTATATATGAGGTATGTTTCCATGAATTTATTTTCAAAAAGCTAATCTAATTTTCAAATTAGGACTAAATGCATTTTATATTGTTGAGAGACGCATTTATGAAAAACAATTGAATGAATTTTCTCATGAGCAAAGATTTGGACTGGTTAGTCCTCATATCACATCCACACACCTATCAAAAATAGTGCCATCAAAAAGGGATGCAATAGTGAACGTCTTGCTGAAAACATTTGAACGCAAGATTACAGATGATAGACTTTTCCTAATACCAAACATGGAGGGGTAATACTCTACGATTAAATCATATCAATTATATTTTCACTTCTCTTGTTACTTATTCCTTTTTGTGTTTTTAGGAAACATTGGTTGCTAATTTTGGTGAACATGGATACTTCGAAGATTTGTTTTCTGGATTCAAAGCAAGGATATCCATCAAACTGACCACACATGATGGAGTTTGTGAATCTGTAAGACACTACATCTTACGTTTTAGGTCTAAACATCAAGTAATATAATTTATATTATCTTTTACTGAGGATTATATTATGATAAGGTGGTGCATCATTATCGTCTAAAAAAGGAATGAGTACAGGGGCTAATCATAGGTAGGAGAGCAAGTACTACGTCTGGACAAATATCAGGGTATATATAATAAAATTTCACTATCCAAACACATCTCAACACAAGTTACTTATTATCCTAATGATCAATTTTTTTGTCATGTCCAAAACAAACAAATGATAATGATTGCGGTTGTTATGTTTGAAAATTTATGAAAGAGATCGATTTTCATCAGCAAACTAGCATCCCTAAAGAGGTATTTTTAAAAACAACTACTAGTTCGTTTAAGTTATTTATTAATTCTTTATTATTTTTTCATTACTACTCTTACTTTCGAAAATCCTCATATTCACAAGATGATATAGATGTGTTCAGAAACTAGTGGGCCACATACCTGATGGAAGATTGTACACAAATACCATGAAGGTCTGACTTGGGGACATGTACAATTTGTGGTCATTTTTGAGAGGGGTTAAGGGGATCAAAATATGAAACATTTTTCTATGTAATTGTTTGTAGGAAATTTTTAATTGTTATTACATAAAAAAAACATTCTATAATGAGTCATTTCCCAATTTTAAGAGATGATATGCACTAGCAACATGAAAGAATGCTGAACCACTTAAAGGGTCTCTATTTTGTTTAAAATGGACATGATTTTAAGTGAAAACAACAACTGAACTACATAAATCTGACCAAATGAATTCGGATTGCATTGGTCTTTTATAAGAACGATCAAAGGGTCCTTGGTGACATGTACAAGTCAACCCCGCCTCAATCAGAGGGACGGGGTGGCCGCTAGCACTCAAAGGGTCTCTATTTTGTTTAAAATGAACAAGATTTTAAGTGAAAACAACAACTGACCTACGAAAATCCGACCAAAAGCATTTGGATTGAATTTATATTTTATAATAATTATCCAATGGTCCTTGGTGACGTGTACGAGTCAACCCCACCTCAATTTGAGGTACGGTGTGGCCGCTAGCTCTTAAAGGGTCTCTATTTTGTTTAAAATGGACAAGATTTTAAGTGAAAACAAAAACTGACCTACAGAAATCTGACCAAACGCATTCAGATTGCATTTATCTTTTATAAGAACGATACAAGGGTCCTTGGTGACATTTAAGAGTCAACCTCTCCTCAATATGAGGCACGGTGTGGCCACTAGCACTCAAAGGGTCCCTCTTGTTTAAAGTGGACACGATTTTAATTGAAAACAACAACTGACCTACGAAAATCCGACCCAAAAAATTATGATTGAATTGATATTTTATAAGAACAATTCATGGGTACTTGGTGATGTGTACGAGTCAACACCGCCTCAATCCGAGGAACGGTGTGGCCGCTAGCACTCAAAGGGTCTCTATTTTGTTTAAATGGACACGATTTTAGTTGAAAACAACAACTGACCAATGGAAATGTGACCAAATGCATTAGGATTGAATTGATATTCTGTAAGAATGATACAGGGGTCCTTGGTGATGTGTAAGAGTCAACCCTACCTCAATCTGTGGCACGGTGTGGCCGCTATCACTCAAAGGGTCTCTATTTTGTTAAAAATGGACAAGATTTTAAGTGAAAACAACAACTGACCTACGGAAATCCGACCAAACACATTAGGATTTAATTTTTCATTTTTAATAATGATCCAAGGGTCCTTGGTGACATGTAAGAGTCAACCCCAACTCAATCCGAGGCACAGTGTAGCCGCTAGCACTCAAAGGGTCTCTATTTTGTTTAAAATGGACAAGATTTTAAGTGAAAACAACAACTGACCTACAGAAATCTCACTAAACACATTAAGATTACATTTATCTTTTATAAGAAAGATCCAAGGGTCCTTGGTGACATGTATGAGTCAACCCTGCCTCAATACGAGGGACTTTGTAGCCGCTAGCACTCAAAGGGTCTCCATTTTGTTTAAAATGGACAAGATTTTAAGTGAAAACAAAAACTGACCTTTGGAAATCTGACCAAACGCATTCAGATTGCATTGATATTTTATAAGAACGATACAATGGTCCTTGGTGACGTGTAAGAGTCAACCCCGCCTCAATCTGAGGCACGGTGTGGCCGCTAGCACTCAAAGGGTCTCTATTTTGTTTAAAATGGACAAGATTTTAAGTGAAAACAACAACTGACCTACGAAAATCCGACCAAACACATTCAGATTGAATTGATCTTTTATAAGAATGATAAAATGGTCCTTGGAGACATGTACGAGTCAACTCTGCCTCAATCTGAGGCACTGTGTGGCCGCTAGCACTCAATGGGTCTCTCATGTTTAAAGTGGACATGAATTTAATTGAAAACTACAACTGACCTACGGAAATCCAACCAAACCCATTCTGATTGCATTGGTATTTTATAAGAATGATACAAGGGTCCTTGGTGACGTGTAAAAGTCAAACCCGCCTTAATCCAAGACACAGTGTGGCTGCTAGCACTCAAAGTGTCTCTATTTTGTTTAAAATGGACACGATTTTAATTGAAAACAAAAACTGATCTACGGAAATCTGAAAAAATACATTCGGATTGCATTGATATTTTTTAAGAATGATCCAAGGGTCCTTGGAGATGTGTAAGAGTCAACCTTGCCTCAATCTGAGGCACGGTGTGGCCCCTATCTCTCAAAGGGTCTCTATTTGGTTTAAAATGGACAAGTTTTTAAGTGAAAACAACAACTGACCTAAGGAAATCCGAACAAACGCATTCGGATTTCATATATCTTTTATAAGAACGATACAAGGGTCCTAGGTGACGTGTAAAAGTGAACCCCGCCTCAATCCGAAGCACGGTGTGGCCGCTAGCACTCAAAAGGTCTCTATTTTGTTTAAAATGGACAAGATTTTAAGTGAAAACAACAACTGACCTACGGAAATATGACCAAACGCATTCAGATTTCATTTATTTTTTATAAGAACGATCCAAGGGTCCTTGGTGACGTGTAGGAGTAATCGCCGTCTCAATCCGAGGCACGGTGCGACCTCTAGCACTCAAAGAGTCTCTCTTGTTTAAAGTGGACACGATTTTAATTGAAAACATCAACTGACCTACGGAAATCCGACCAAACGCATTTGGATTGCATTGATATTTTATAATAACGATAAAAGGATCCTTGGTGACTTGTACGAGTAAACCTTGCCTCAATCTGAGGCATGGTGTGGCCACTATCACTCAAAGGGTCTCTATTTTGTTTAAAATGGACACGATTTAATTGAAAACTACAATTGACCTATAGAAATCTGACCAAACGCATTCGGATTACATTGATAATTTATAAGAACAATACAAGGGTCCTTGGTAATGTGTACGAGTCAACCTCGCCTCAATCCAAAGCACTGTGTGGCCGCTATCACTCAAAGGGTCTCTATTTTGTTTAAAATGGACAAGCTTTTAAGTGAAAACAACAACTGACCTACGGAAATCCGACCAAATGCATTCAGATTGCATTGATCTTTTATAAGAACGATCCTTGGTGATGTGTACGAGTCAACCCCACCTCAATCCGATGCACAGTGTGGCCGCTAGCACTCAACGGGTCTCTCTTGTTTAAAGTGGACACAATTTTAATTGAAAACAACAACTGACCTACGGAAATCCAACAAAAAGCATTCAGATTGCATTGATCTTTTCTAAGAACGATCCAAGGGTCATTGGTGATGTGGAAGAGTCAACCTTGCCTCAATCCGAGGTACGGTGTGTCCGCTAGAACTCAAAGGGTCTCTATTTTGTTTAAAATTGACACGGTTTTAATTGAAAACAACAAATGACCTACGAAAATACAAACAAACGCATTTGGATTTCATTTATATTTTATAAGAACGATCCAAGGGTCCTTTGTGATGTGTAGAGTCAACTCTGCCTCAATCCGAGGCACAGTGTGGCTGCTATCACTCAAAGGGTCTCTATTTTGTTTAAAATGGACACGATTTAAATTGAAAACAACAACTGACCTACGGAAATCCAACCAAAAGCATTTGGATTGCATTGATATTTTATTAGAACGATCGAAGGGTCCTTGGTGACGTGCATGAGTCAACACCACCTCAATCCGAGGCACGGTGTGGCCGCTATCACTCAAACGGTCTCTATTTTGTTTAAAATGGTCAAGATTTTACGTGAAAACAACAACTATCCTACAGAAATCTGACCAAACACATTTGGATTGCATTGATATTTTATAAAAATGATCCAAGGGTCCTTTGTGACATGTACAAGTCAACCCCGCTTCAATCTGAGGCACGATGTGGCCACTAGCACTCAAAGGGCCTCTCTTGTTTAAAGTGGACATGATTTTAATTGAAAACAACAACTGACCTACGGAAATCCGACCTAACGCATTCAGATTGCATTGATATTTTATAATAACTATCCAAGGGTTTTTGGGGACATGTAAGAGTCAACCCCGCCTCAATCCAAGGCACGGTGTGTCCGCTAGCACTCAAAGGGTCTCTATTTTGTTTAAAATGGACCTGATTTTAATTGGAAACAACAACTAACCTACGGAAATCTGAAAAAACGCATTACGAATGCATTGATCTTTTATAAGAAATATCCAAGGATCCTTGGTGATGTGTACGAGTCAACCCCACCTCAATCCAAGGTATGGTGTGGCTGCTATCACTCCAAGGGTCTATGTTTTGTTTAAAATGGACACGATTTTAAGTGAAAACAACAACTGAACTACAGAAATCTAACCAAACACATTCAGATTTCATTTATCTTTTATAAGAACGATCCAAGGGTCCTTGGCGATGTGTATGAGTCAACCCCACCTCAATCTGAGGTACGGTATGGCCTCTAGCACCCAAAGGGTCTCTATTTTGTTTAAAATGGACACAATTTTAATTGAAAACAACAACTGACCTATGGAAATCCGACCAAACGCATTCAGATTGCATTAGTCGTTTAAATGGGGGGTCATGGAATGTGATCTATCAGGGGACTCATATATATCAAGTCAATGTTGGCCTGGTATACTAGGGTGATCATGTGTTTGGGTCTATGATACTTATGGTCTTATATCTGGATGAAAATACTCCCATTTGGGAGGGTGGATATTCTTATGGGTCTTATTCTTTAAATGAGAATACTCTCATAGGGGAGGGATGAGATGTATATAGGTATTATTCCCCGAATGAGAATACAACCATAAGAGTGGGATGAGATTATTATTGGGAATATTCACTAAATGAAAATAATCCCATAGTGGAGGGCTGAGATGATTATATAGATTATGACTCAAATGAGAATACACCCATATTGGAGGGTTGATATGCATCTAGGGATTATTATTTGGATGATAATACTCCCATATGGTAAATAATATATGCTTCTTAGTATTATTCCCTAAATACGGGTACTCCCATAGTATAGGGATGAGATCCTTGTAAGTCTTATGCCTCGGAATTGGAAGAACACATATGGGTGGTCTGAGATACTGTTGCGGGTATTCCCTAGATGAGAAAACTCCCATAAGTGGATTTCCATGATGTAGTATAAATAAAACTCAAATATTGTAGGTTAATGATAATTATGTATATAGTGGGGAGACCATGGTATATTATATGTTTTGTGTGGTTCCTATGATGTACTCATAGAAACCCTAACATTGGATGAAGTAGGTATGGTTGATCAAGATTTAATACTTGAGAATCATTGTGTCTTTATGTTGATGGGGTAGGACTTGGTCAAAATATATTTTTATAATGTCAACATGATCCTTGTGAAATTCTTCGTACAAGTTCAGCACTTAGAAAATTAATTTGGGTTTAATCATGGTCATGGATTTGAGGATCAATGATGATTTTTTTATTAGTTTTATTCTAGTTCTTTCTCAACTAGGTTGTGCATATTTCCTGATCATGCACTTACAGTAGCCTATTGCAGGTTTAATATTGGGGGTTTATTAATGAGATTCATCCCCCCCCCAAGTATGTGCACCTCAGTGTATGTACAAACCTTATAACTTCTTTGAGGTTGAGAACATGATGCATAGTGGATAGAGAAAAGTCCAAAGATTTATGTATTGATAAAACAAACCCATGTGGAGCCTTAGGATTGAACTGGAAAGCCCCCCAGACACCCCCAACCCCCCTTGGACAGCCACCCCAAACCCTTAACAGCCCCCAAACCCCCTGAATTCTGAATTGATTTCTTTAAGTACTTGATTAACTTATAAATTATGTGTTAATGGTGTACGGGTATAATTGTTGTATGGGTAAACATGATCTAATTTTATTATGATTTATGAGTTAATTTTGTATGGGTATACATGATTTAATTGGATTATTGAGATGCTGTTTTTTTGCAGGTGTTCGGGTGTGCTGCTGTAGATTTATTGGAGCAGCAGAGAGGGCATTTATCAGTGCTCTTTTAGAGCTGATAAATCATTCTTTTATCAGCGCTAAAAAAGCGCTGATAAAATACACCTTTATCAGCGCTAAAGTAGCCCTGATAAAATATAATTTTATCAGTGCTAGAGGAGCGCTGATAAAACAATCATTTATCAGCCCTCTTTTAGCACTGATAAAGGTTTGTTTTATCTGCGCTCTCTTAGCGCTGATAAAGTCTACCTTTATCAGTGCTTGTTTAGCACCTATAAAGGGTTGTTTTATCAGCGCTTTTTTAGCACTGATAAAGGAACCCTTTATCATCGCCGAGATTTACAACGCTTTTTAGCTCTGTTAAAGCCCGTTTTTAGCGCTATTAATGCCCGTATTTGTAGTATTGATGGTTTACTTTTAATATATATAGTCAATAAATTAATAATTTGAACCCACCACTCCCCAAGTATATATACCACCTCTTCAGAACCATATTTCAACCCAAAATTTCTTTTATCTCCCCAAATATCTACCAATACATTTCCTTCTTACTCTCCCTTTGTCTAAGTGCTGACGGTATCAAAAAAAGACAAAATCTTAGGCCCTCAAGCATCTTTCAAGGATGTGATATTCAAGAACTAATTTACTGGAAGTACTTGTCTTAATTTCTTTTCTTCTTCTACATTATACTGACCTCCTTCATCCGTAAATGAATGATAACTCCTAAATCATGTATTTAATGGAGTTTTATGGTTCATATGAAATTACTCACATTAATTTCATTTCTCATCTCCTCTTATTAAAAAATTGAAATTGCTGCCCATGTGATTCTAGTTAATCAACTCTGTGAATATTGTTTTTGTTATTTTTATACTACCTCCATCATGGATGGTATTAAAATTAATTTTATGGTTACGTAATATTTTAATATTTACATTACAGACTATTTGATATTATGTAACTGTTATATTAAATGTAATTTCATTCTTTCTATATTGTGGATATATGGTAACATTGTTTGTGGAATTTTGGACTACCACCCCCTCAAAGCGATGTGATTTATTCACGCTATAAATAGAACATATTAACTATAATTTTAATTAATATATGTAATTTATATGGAATACATAAGATAATGTAATTAGAATATACATATATATCATTCACTTTTCAATATTTTAAAATGAAAAATAACTAAACGTAGCGTTCATGCCTACATACAACATACTGTCTCCATGAACGTTGTATTTCATTTCAATCTCCAAACATTATAGATTATTATAAATAAAAATTTACTAAATATATAAGATAGATATGTCATGGCTTAAATTTAATATTTGATTAAATCATGGTCTATTTAATATAATAATCAAATAACATGTTAAAACATACTTGAGAAAATTAGGCAAATAACACCCAACATAGTTAAGTAATAAATGATTATTAATAAAGGAGTACTAATATATTACAAGAAGATGATATATAATATAATAAACATTATATTGGTTCTATAATATGTTATTAACTGTCATAAAACCTTTATAAAGGAAGTTAAATGATGATCACCCAAAAAGGAATCACATGGTAAGGTTTGATTTCACAATCTCATTATTAACTAAGATTGTTTCTACATAAGTATTTACTAAAACATATTTGTCATCCATGTAAACTTTTTTAAGTGTACATTTCAAAATATTTTTATTATTTCTCTAAAAAAATTATATTCATTTATACCCATGGATGACATTTTATAAAAAAAATTTGAACGAAATCATTCTATCGTTTTACAAACAAGGTACTTTGTGACGTTGTAGGAAAATTAAGGAAATAATATTTTTTAACTTATATTGTATGAGTGGATTTTTACTCTATTATGTCACCTTAAAATTTGGAATCTTCCTTTATAATATTATAATGTTATTTTCAGTATAATTTTTTTCTTTTATAATTTCATGTTTTTTAAAATATCTCAAAGTAAAAAAGGGATATTCCTCTCAATGAATTTTAATGATTTTGTCATATTATTTTCATCTATGTAAACATACTTTACTAGAATATATTCTTAATTGAGGTTGTTTCATTGAAGGTTTTATGGTATTTTTGACTATGGATTTGTTATTTTGATACCATTCAAGGTTTATGGTTAGGGTATTAACATTTCATATGATAGTTTTGAAATGAATGTTTATGTTTTACCCTTTTCATATGAGGAATGTATTGGACTTATTATGTGATGGTAGAGGCCCCTATAACCCCCCCATGCATTGGTAGGTTTCATAAAACAAAATATAAATGGTTTTGGATGAGGCCTTACACATTTATTAGATTTGTTTCATGATGCCTTGAATGTATTAGATTATTGGCATGAAGTCTCAAAGGATTGTTTCAAATTTATAGAATTATGAATTCCATCATTATGAGATTATTTATTGATATTACATGTGATTATTCGACTAGTATAATATCCATATGAATGATTAAATGGAATTATATAATTTATTCTTTCCATATTATGTTGAATATTCTGTTTAAAAGTATTAATTTCTATTTTATAACTTTCCGCAAAAGTTTTTGCTTATTTATCAATGATTATACTATATTTTTTAACCTTAATGATCATATACACTCACCCATTTTGTATGTATTATTTTCCCAAGTATCTAAAAGGTGATTTATGATTTAAATACATGGTTAATCTTGGATAATAATGGTGTTCTCAATAAATAGACTATATTTCATATTACTTTTTGAATTGTAATGAAATGTCCATGTATGCACTCTATTTTTACAAGACTACTAAACTAATCGGTCCTTTAGGATTTTATTCCTTGTAATCATGCCAATTTATAAAAATAATACACCAGTTCATGGAATTTCGGTTTGGGGAGTTACAGTTGGTATAAGAAGAAATTTGGAAACAAACTTTGAATCTATATTTAGAAAATATAGACTAGGGAACATAACCATTTGATAGACATTGAGGATAATTATAGAATAAAGTCCTATAATTTTGGTGATGTAGATATTATGTCAGTATTCTAAGAAAATACAACCCTTTTTGGATACTAAAAGTGGTTGTCGTTCTCAAATAGATGTACCTAGGAGTAATAACTCTGATAGGGTGTTCTGGGATTGACTTGGGGTAACCTGGTACATGACAACATTCCTTATTGCAGACTTGATTTTACACTCCTTGGGTATATACATAGGATAATTCCCATTTTAATTACAAACCATTATGATGTACATATGAGTGAATTTGTCCCCTATGAAACCATTTTACTGATCATGTATTAGATATGTATAAATATTTTAATATATTTTTATATTTTTGAGTTATGAATTATGATTCACAACTGAATCTAGTGTATGCCATTGTTTAGAAATGGATCCTAGTGGAAGGAGCGTCAACTGTATCAATGCACAGAATCAATCTATATATTGACCTCATATGTAAGATAATGATAGTAAAACTTGTGATAAAACTGGTACTGAATAATTTAAATCCATAATAGAAAAGGTGACTCAAGTTTTTAATAATAACCTTACCCATATGGAGAATCTTGATCCACAACATGGAGGATCAATGGTAAAACTCTTCATGAGGAAAAAACCTCCAACATTCAATGGGACTAAATATCCTTTTTCAGTTGAGTAGTTGATAAGTTCTTTAGAGAAAATTTTTCTTTATTTGGGGTGTAATGAAAGGGAAAAAGTTTTTATGGTAGTCTATCATCTATCAGGAGATACAGATCAAAGGTGGTCATTATTTTGAAACAAGAAAGAGGATGAAAAGGTAGAAAATATAGAATGGAGGGATTTTAATGAACTATTTCTATAAAAATACATTCATCGTGATCTTCGAGAGAATATGGAGAGGAAATGTATGAGTCCGAGGCAGAAATAGGATTATAATTTTTCAAAGTATGAATCTAACTTCACAAAGTAAACAAGGAATGTTGCAGACTATATACGTAATCCTAGAAATAAGATTGATCAATTCATTGATGGGTTAAAAAAATTACTCTAATGGGTGATGGTATGAAAATCATTCTAAGTGTTAGATTATATAGTCTCATGTTCTATCAAGATGGAAAAATAATTATGTATGTCTGATGAGATTAATGTAAATCAAGAGAAGAAGATAACATTTTATCAAGAGTTGGATAATAGCTTGACAGGAATGAAGGATTTTACTACATGTGATAATTATGGAAAAAAGCACCCTAGTTCCTACTTAAAAGTAAAAGGATTTTGTTTCATGTATGGAGAAAAAGGTAACCCTGATCATGATTGAAAGTAAAATAAAGAATTTACCATTGTGAAATATTTTCACTATAACGATATGAGTCACTATGAAAATGGATGCCCCAAGTGTCACAGAAATATTTCCCATAACATGAAAGGGATCCAACTCAATATTATGATGTTTCTATGGTAAAATTTGAGTAATTAATGTATATAGGTTTTTGGATTCATTAATTATGTTATAATATTCTAGTTATATAAAAAATGTGAAATATAAGGATTCTATAACATTACTTTTTATGTAAAGATTTGTAAGTATATGATTTTTTCATTAAGTATTTAATGGTGATAAAATATTTGGTATGTTACAATAAGTGCTACATTTTGTTCTTTTGAGAATCAGATGTTATTATTGATTATAGAAATTTAGATACATTTATTTATACTGAATTTTAATGCAAGTATTTTGGTCAATTCTTAAGGTTGGAATAGAGTAATTTGAACATATTCTATTATTGTTTGGAGATAAAAAAATTATTTAATATTGAACATACAACACTTCTTTCTATAATTTCATAAAAATATAGATTATAAAAAGGACATTATATCGGTTGGGTGGAAACCCCTCATGTTGGACAAAGCACCAGGAATATAACCCACATCCAAAGTGAGACAAATATTTATCACCTACCATTAGACTACAGGTAATCCCTGGTTAGTATAACATAATTTTCTTTATTTAAATGATATACATTCATTTTTGGAACCTCATATGATTAATATGAATAGAATATTTTCCATTTTTATTATCTTTTGAAGAGAAAGATGGGATTTAGTTGCAATTAATTAAAGGATTAAACACTATATTCCAAGAAATTATGTTTTCTTGTGTTCTTAGTATATAATGTAAATTAATTATTCAACTATAGGGAATGAATCTTGATACAATAAATAATATCCAAGTACTTTCTATGATGAATCAAAAGGACCCTTAGATCATCACATATTTGGATCTTTGTGATTATTAACTTTCTTAAAATAATGATCTTTATCACTCTCAATCAGAACATGATGGTTAGATTTTTATTTAATGTACATGTTTTCATACGTGGAACCGTTGAATGTGTTATCTCTAGTGACCATTATATGTCCATTTATTTATTTTATTGTGGGGGTCTCCGTAATCCATTTTCGATGAGGTATTTCTATAATTATATTGTGAATTTTTAAACCCCTATTTTTTAATTACGAGATTAAATTGTGATGTCATAATTCATTGATGGAGGGGAGAATGTAACACCCCAAACATCCACGGTCACTTCATTTTAAATAATTAAATTTCTTGCACCGCACACCTCGCCGAGTGTGATCACCCCACGAATAGCCATTGAAAAAGATGTTATGAATATTATTAACCAAATTTTTTACTTCTATATATTTTTAATATTTATATTATTTATTTTATAGACATTTTATATAAAAAGAATAAATTCTTTAGAATAAAAGTGGTATTTTTAAAAAAATGCAGTTTTACCGCCTTTAATGGAAAATGATTTTTAAATCCAATATTTTATACTTTTATATATTATTTTTTAAAAACAAAACTTCTTATTTGTAAGGGGAATATAAATTTTTTTTTTGGAATTTTTTTGGTGTTTTTCTGATAACTTTCATATTTTAAGGAATAGTGAGAATACTTTATTTTAATTCAAAACATATTTTTTAATCCTATTCATTTATATAGATATAATTTACATTAAATGGGTTTTATATTATTATTAGACTATGATTTAATCATTTAATTCAATTTAGGTCATTGGAACCAATTTCAAATTGAAATTGGATATAAAATCGAAGTCATCATTTGAACATTTCTCTTCAAAAACCTACTTTTTAATTTTTTCTATGGAATTAATTTTAAATCCTTTTTCCCAAATATATGAATTTAATTGGATAAAATGGATTTAATATTTTTAATAATAAGATCAAAATTATGTTTGAACATCAATTTCAATTTTAGGTATAAAAAATTTACCATGGTAGAAATATTATTTACCATAGTAAAAGTAATATTTCTAAATGGGTAAAAGTTAAAATTTAAAATCTTGACATATCTAAAACTAAAATATTTAAAGTTTTGTTGAGGTGTGGATCGACCCTAACCAAAATATACAACATTAATTTCAAACCAATGTCATGGAATTTAATTCCACCCTTAAATGCTTGGCATTTAATATAAAATAATCATTAAATTAATCACTTGAACCTACCTATCCCCAAGTATAAATACCACCTCTCCTCCAAATTATTTTGACATAAAAATCCTTTTAGATACTCAAATATACGGCCATACCTTTCCTACCCACTCTCTCGATGACCAAGTGCTATAGGTCTCACCAAAAGTGTAACGGCCCAATGTTTTTCAATAGAAATTTCCTTCTTATGATTATTTTATATAATCACATGAAATCACTAAAAAATGAACTAATAATTACAATGTGACATTTAAAAATTATTTTTAAACTTCAGTGTTTGGAATTTCAAAAATCTGACATTCACGGTTGCGATCAGTAAGATGTTTGGAGTCCACTAAGAAAAACATATTTTTTGGTGAATAGTAACATACCCTTATAAATAGTAATGTTGTCCTTATGAATAATGATTTACCCAAATTAATAGAAACCTTACCTATGATAGAATATAAATAAGATTCAAGTGAAATTATGATGTACCAATATTTTGGAATAAGTAAATAAATGTTTTAAAACTATTTTTAAAGAATAAATTATAATGTTAATAAAATATTAAATTAATCTTATTTAGAAGATTATTTTTGAAAAATGGATTTCAATTTTGGATTCTACAAATAGAAAAATGGTTAGGGTGAATATTTGGGATTTTGTTGAAATACTTGAATTTTTTGAATAGTAAAATACATTAATTTAACATATAAATATATTATAATTTAAATACAATATTCCTAACACCATAACAAATTTAATCCCTCAAATATCGAACTCAAATTCATTTTTTACTATACTTGGTCATGAAATAAACACTATTTATTTTCTAATGGAAAAATAATAAACTAATGATTATAATATTATGAAACTATCCTCTCCTCCATTATAAATACCACCCCTCCTAACCTATTCTCTTTACTCCTCTCAAGACTTGTGCATTCCCTATATTTTTTTTCCAAATCTCTTCCCAAGCTCCCTCCCCACGTCTAGCAGCTCTTGGTCTCCTAAAAAGACCACATCCTCTCGCTTTAAGAGGCCCTCAAGCATGATGGAATCAAGAGGTAAATTCATCTTTTTTAATTCTTTTACTTTTTTCATGTTTTTTTAATTTTCAATCATTACCTCAACTCATCCAAATGTTATGAGAAATCCAGTAACTAACATGTAATTGAATATTGTTCTGATAATTTACAACATTCAAGGATGATGGGTTTTCAATTTCTTTTACCATCCTCAATTATGGTCATTAAAAAATTCAAATGTATTAACCAGATAATAATATATGTATTATTTATTATATATGGTTTTGGAATCCTTTTTTATACATGGTTTTTATTTATAAAACAAAACATGTTCATTGTGGCCAAAAACCGCCAATTGACCCAAAAGTTTATCACAAAAGTTTTACATAATGATTCGACTTCACTCCAAGTAACCAAATTAAATTTACAACCATGTAATATCCTGTATTTTCAGTAATGAAATTTAAATTCAATATTTGACAATCAATTTAATCTTACATGTCTATCCGTTCATGAAAAAAAGTAAATCAATCATAAAAACCAAGAAAAATAACGGACCTGAAGAATGAAATTGAACTACTTAACCCATAAAAAATGTCATGAATGAACTTAAAAAGGTTATAATAAATCTATTACATATATAATCGGTTCTGAAATTATTAATTTATTAACCTTATTTTGTTATTCAGGTCATTAATATGAAGTGGAGAACACCAACAGACATAAGTTAAGGGATCCTCTATATGTCACTTTTATTCATGATTGTCCCCTGTTCTATTCCCTTTAATATGTAATTCATAGTGATGGGGTATTATTAAACACAACCCCTACACATAAATAACTATTATAATGATGATAATCCCATTTCTATATCATTAATCCGTCTTATATACACATCATACCATGTCGTTATACCGTGAGGGATTCTACCTTAACCACCTTTATTCCGTTAGGGTTGTTTATACTTTTTACCTAAATGATTTTATCTATTATTATTATGTTCATATTCTAAATTCCATGTTGATGTTATAAAATCATATATAAATTTACATTCATCCTTCTATTTTTGGTATATACGTATTTTTAAGTGATTCCTTCCTTAATACTTCCTGATAAGCAAACCTATTTTGAGGGAGAGTCCCGAATTCTTATCCGATTTCATGTTCACACTATATTAAATTTTAAGACCCCATTGTCTTTATAATATAATTTCTTTTATTTTTAAAACCATCCCGGTTCATTTTTGGTTTTTTATAAAGGATTGATCCCTTTACTATTTTAAAGGCACTAGAGTATTTTCCTTAAATCTGCTCAAAAATGTTTTTAAGCCAATGTTTCTTGAATACGTTTCTTTCATGTTGTCACATATAATTTACATGAATCACTAGGATAAAAATATATTTTTTCTTTATGAATGTACATGTATACTTTAGTTCCCTTATTTAATGGACACATTTGTGTTACACCCAGCTGTTATGTTTAGTGTCGTGACTATGGTTCCCAATTCTTCCCATGGGAAATCCTTATGTTTATGTAAGATTTAATATGTATGATTCCTTATGTTGAAAAAATATTCATGAAAAATTAATATGGCTGTGTCAAGATAGAACTCCAATTCATTGGGTAAAGTTATAAATCATGAGATGTTATGTGAGATGGTCTTGGCGGTTAACCATGGCTTTTGGTACCATGTGAAATGATCTTAACAGTTATCCTTGACTCGTACTAATGCCATGTTTTATTTTTCTATCTCATTCCTATGACTCCATGTTTATATGATTCAATGTTTATATGTTATGGTTTGATATGTTAAATTCCTTTTTGTATCATCATTCCATGCCTTTTATTCCTTGTGCTAATTTGTTGTTCTTATGGGTTTTATTTTACTAGGATATATAGCTCGTACCATTGTGCTTGTGTTCCCCAGGGTAACCTATGTAGATATTTGAGAAAAATAGAATTTAGGAGCGCAATTTTATGATTAAATAATGAATTATGTTTTTTAGCCTCATGTTTTATTTTTATGTACCTAGTATTCAAAGACTGTAGACTTCATGATCCTTGGATAAATCTTTGATATATAATTATGATTAAATTCTTGTAATGTAACATGTAAAAGGATAGGGTCTCTATAGTTGGTATCAAAGTATAGTATAGTTATTTTAAGATATTTGGGATAGAGCACATTATTAAGAACATTAAGGATGAGATCAATTATAAGAAAACATCTCTAAATTTTGGTAAGTATCGATTATCTGGTTTACCATGTAAATACATTAATGTCTTGATAAAAATAGGTAGAGGTGTCTCTGGAACCGATGTACATAAGAGTGAAAAATCTGACAAGGAGTTTTGAGCCTGACTTGGGGCACACTAGAACATGACAATGGGCCTTGTTATACTCTTGGTTTGAAACTCCTAGTGGATATTCTTTGGTAAATTCATGAGATTGGTACAATCCATTCACAGAATGGGACTTAGGCAAAAACAATTGGGCCTATAGGCTAGGTAATGGGCTACATGACCCCTAGGACTTCGAGCTATGTAATGGGTCTCCCTCTAAACAGTTAAAAGAGGTGTTTGATTTAGATTAATAATAAAATGAGGCTTCAGCCCCAACCTTTTAAAAAAATGGGGGGAAATAAAGAAACCATGACAAAAATCAAATTGATAAGAAATGTGATGATTTTCCTAATGATATTCAATATATATGATGGTAACAGGTGCTCAAAACATTAGGAATATACTTTCTCAGCTGGCTAAAGTTATGAAAATTGACATGAATCTTGTGGAACACCCTCCTACTCCTAGGAAATATCAAGTTTTTTATGAATCCTACCTGAGGAAAATGCCTCCCATGTTTAGTTGATCATCCAATCCCCTCCTCATAGAGTAGTGGATTAACTCCATTGAAAATATATTCTTTATCCTCCAGTGCTCGAAAAAATAGAATATTTTACTGGAATTCTATCATTTTTATGGGTAAGATGATCAGTGGTGGACACTTATAAAGAATACAAAGTCCCATGTGGAAATTGATTCCATATATTGGGTGTAATTCTAGTGGATGTTTTTTAATATATATTTTCCACGAACTCTCCCTCTCAAGATGGAAAGATAGTTCCTTAGACTAAAGTAGAAGAATGATGATTCCATCAGGGTGTATGAAACAAAATTTAGAAGTATATCAAGGTATGCCTCTTGCATTGTCATGAACACTGAAAGTAAGGTTGGACTCTTTGTTAGAAAACTAAAGATGAGTCTATGAAAATCATTGGTGATTCGAAACTTCAACAGTTATGAGGAGATTATATGTTGTTCCCTCAAGGTTGAAATGAAGATTGGAAAATTTCAGTGGTCCCATGGGCTCAGTGCCAAGAAGTGGAAAATGGAGAATAAAATGGGTGGTTCATTAAAAAAATCCCATGAAGGAAAGAAGCATGGCTATCCCACATGTAAAATTTGTGGGAAGAAGCATCTTGGGAGATTTCTTAATGGAACCATGAATTTCTTCAAATGTAGAAAGTTGGGACATCTAGATAAAAATTGCTGACGATATATGAAGATTCCTATTATTGTGGAAGAAGAAAGGAAGGTTCAGATAAACACTCAGCCTGTAGTGTAGTGTTACAACTACATGGAGCATGGGTAGTATGTGATCAATTACGCTAATACAAGGGTTGTCAGAGTAAATCAATGACAACATCCAAGGAAACAACAATGGGCTAATGATATCACTACTACTAAGTTGGAGCCGTTATATGATTAGTGACAAGAATGCTAGTTATTCATTCAAGAATAGAAGATGTACTATTTGATACTTGTTCTATGTATTCTTTCATATCTTTCAACATTAGTAGAACTATTCAACCACCACCTAAAAATTGGGAGGATAAGTAATCTTTGAGAATAATGAATGGGGAAATTATTGCATAAATGATTTATAAATCCTCCCCAGCTATCATTTTTTTGACTTAACGTCCTATAAAATCTCATTATACTTCCTTTAGTGACGTCTAATGATATATTGGTCATTTATTGGATATCTTTATACAAATACAACATCATCTCTTGGGAATGGTAGATCACTCTTCATATCCTGAAGGAACCTCCAATTCATTACAAGTGTAAGGGGGAAGATGAATCTCATTTAGAATCATTGTCTCAAGTGTGGATATTAATTCCTCATGATAAATAATTTCAATCTCAAATGATTGAGACAAAGGAGGGAATCATCCTCGAAGAAATTATCATCATGAGGGATTACATGATTTATTCCGTGAAGAGTTTCCTAGCTTCCCTCCAGATTGAGACTTTGAGTTTACAAATGAACTTATTCATGGATCTCTTCCTAGATCATCATATCATTATTTATTTATTCAATCGAGAAAGTATATAATAAAAGGGGGTTGAAACATAAGAGGATCCATAATTAGGGGGATATAATGTAGTGGATACCGAGGGAATCCCCATGAATATGAATAACCCCCCTATGGCTTGATTGAGATGGAATTGGGAAGACTAGGGGCAGAGAAACTCGGTGCTGTGAGAGAGGTGAGTTAGTCTGCAACATTGTTCACCTCCCCATAGGTGTGGGTGACCCATGAATGACTATTGATGAGTTTTTTTCATTGCTTAATTATCTATAAAAATAACCTATTAGTGGAACCTTTTCTCGGGAGGGAATCATGTATAATTCATGAGTCTATATCCACTTCAGAGAGAGCAATATTCTTTTGTTTTCATATATTTAGCCCCATTATGAATGCATTAGCCTCTGCCTATAGAGTAGTTCCATCACCATAGTGAGCCTTGAAAGCAAGGAAAACACTCCCTCTAGAATTTTGAACCACTCCTCCACCTCGCATGTCACCCGAAAAGCATGAGCCATCAAAATGTAATTTAAAACCAGCTATTGGTGGAAAGAATATGATCCAACATCCTCACATTTTTTTTTGAGAATATTGGATGAAAATACTGGATTTTCATGAAATTTAGAGAGGGAGATTCACACAAATTTTCATCAAGGTTGACCATATAAATCAACAAATAGCTGACTTGTTAGATTAGTTTTGTGAGGCAAGTTATTTCTCTAACGTTCACCTTCAATCACGATATAACTAATTAAAGGTGTGGAAGGAATATATTCCCAAGAATGTCTTTTGAACGAGGTATGGACTCTATGAGTTCATATTGATGCTCTTCAGACTCATTAATGATCCAGAAATTTTCATGGAATTATTGAATAAAGTCTTTAGATACTACCTAAAAAAAAAATTTGTAGTCTTTATTGATGATATTTTAATATACTTCAAGATCAAGGAGGAAGATGAGGAGTACTTCAATACAATGCTATGGACCATGTTAAGGGTGAAGATATATGCAATGTATAGTAAATGTAAGTTCTAGATGAAGGAAGAATCATTCATGGGGACAGTTATTACCAGCAACGGGATAATTGTGGACGCATCTTTGACAAAGGTGATTGAAGAGTGTCCCAGGAAAACATCTGTAATGAAGATCCATAGCATTTTGGGTCTAGCTGGGTATTATCGATGGTTTGTGAAGAACATTTCATGATTATAAAACCCAGTGACCAAGCTGACATGGAAGGGACTAATGTTTTTCTGGACTCCAAAATGTGAAGACTGTTTCATGGAGTTTAAAAAGAGGCTTATTATTATGCCAGTACTCACACTTCCAATAAGTGGAGTACTACTTCTGGTGTACAGTGATACTTAAAAGAAGGTACTAAGAGTTAATCTGATAAAAAATGTTAAAGTTATGTCATAGGCCTCAACGGAACTACAAATCCATGAGAAAAACTATCTTACGCATGATATTCAGTTGGCGGCAGTGATATTTGTGTTAAAAATATAGCAGAATTATCTCTACAGGGAAGAAGTGTGATATATATACTGACCACAAGAGTCTAAAATATATATTCACACAAAAGAGCTTAATATGTGCTATATGAGATGGATAGTTCTAATCAAGGACTTTGACTACTCAATCCACAACCATCCCGTTAAGGAAAATAGGTTGTATGATCCTCTATATAGAAAGAATGCTGCATCTTTATCAATGATGAGAATTGAAAAGGAAACAATATTCTGATATTTTCAAAGGATGGACATTGTAAACATTAAGGGAGGAAGACAATAAATCCTTTCTCAAATGATTTCTCAACCATCCCTTGGGTAAAAAAATAATGGATTCTCAAAGAAAAGATGTGGAAATTTAGAAAAGGGTGGAAGCTATAAGAAATGGAAAATCCATAAATTTCTAAATTGACTAGGATAGAGTTGTAATATTTGGGTCACAATTATTTGTACCATTTGATATAGTTATAAAGAAGGATATTTTGAGTGATGCACATACCTCGTCCTTCTCTATTCACCCAAGGAGGAAAAACATGTATCGAGTTATCTTAAATAACTTTTTGTTGGACAATATGAAGAATGATATTTCTGAGTATACATCAAAGTGCTTTGTATGTCAAAAAGTGAAGGTCGAAAGACAGATGTTTAAGGGGATGATGAAACCACTACCAATACTAACATGGAAGTGGGAGAACATTACCATAGACTTTGTCACTGGAGTTCTAAGGACATCTAGAGGAACCAATTCTATATGGGTCATTGTGGATCATCTTATAAATATATATCACTTTATTACAATAAGATATGACTTATCATTGGATAAACATGCACGTATTTTCATCAAAGAAGTGGTAAGGCTTCACGGAGTACCAATATCTATTGTATCCAATCATTATTTGAGATTCACCTCAATGTTCTCGAAAAATACTCCAACTTTGTCTAAGCACTGAAATGAACTTCAGTGCATCCTAAAATCTTCAAACTAATTCCCAATCTGAGCGAACTATTTAGATATTGGATGATATGTTGAGAGAATGTTCCATGAACTTCAAAAGAGGATGGGACCAACATATTTTAATGGGTGAATTCTCCTACAACAACAGTTTCCTCTCCATCATCTAAATGGCACCATATGAAGAACTGTATGGGAAAAGGTGAACAACACCGACATCTTGGGATAATGTCTGATAGCGTAAGATACTAGGACATGAAATGGTCGAAGAAATGGTAGAGAGAGTTAAAACCGATCATCATTATATAGAGGTATCACAAAGTAAAAAAAAGAGTTATGCAGACGATTATTGATGATACCTTTAGTTCAAAGTTGGATATATGGTATTTCTATGCATATCTCTGTGGAAAAAGGTTATGAGGTTTGTGAAGAAAGGTATATTAAGTCCATGGTTCATCAACACCTTCATGATTCTTGAACGTATCAGGGCTATGGCCTATCAACTGACTCTTCCTCCTACCATGCCCAAAGTACATATTGACTTTCATGTATCCCTATTAAGGAAGTAAATACCAGACTCTTCACATGTACTCTCTTTAGAGGTTGTATAGTTGGGGGTGATCTTTCATATGAGGATAAGCTAGTGAAGTTCATGGATCATAGAAATAATGTTCTATGTAACAAGATAACTCACATGGTAATGATTCTATGGATGAATCATAAGTACAAAGAGGAAACATGGGAACTTGAGGAGGCAGTAAAGGAAAAGTACCCACACCTATTTATGGACAAGAATGTAAAACGAAATTGTGAGGGTGAAATTTTTGAAGGGGGGAAGAATGTAATGACCCAATGTTTTTCAATAGAAATTTCATTATTTTGATTTTTTCATATAATCACATGAAATCACAACATAATGATCTACTAAAAACTATGTGACCTTTAAACATAATTTTGGCACTTCTGTGTTTGGAATTTCGAAAATTTGACATTCACAGTTGCAATCAGTAAGATGTTTGGAGTCTAAGAAGACAAACATAATTTTGGTGAATAGTAATATACCCTTATAAATAGTAATGTTACCCTTATTAATAGTGATATACCCTAATTATTAGAAACTTTACCTATGATAGTATATGAATAAGATTCAAGTGAAAGTATGATGTACCTATATTTTGGAAGAAGTAAATAAATGTTTTAAAACTGGTTTTTAGAATAAATCATGATTTTAATTAATTAATAAATTAATAATATTTATAAAATTATTTTTAATAATGGATTTAATTTTTGGATTCTAGAGGTAAAAAATTGGTTTGGTTAAATTTTTGGGGTTTTTCTAAAATACTTGAATTTTTGTGAATAGTAAAATACATTAATTTACCATATAAATACATTATAATTTAAATACACTATTCCTGACATCATAAGTGATGTAAAAACCCAGATATATATATCATGTCGATTTTTTACAATTCTTGGTTATGGAATAATCAATATTTATTTTCTTCTGGAAAAATAATAAACTAATGATTATAATATTATGAAAACCCTCCTCTCATCCACTATAAATACCACTCCTCCTTACCTCTTCTATTTACTCTTCTCAAGCCATGTTCCTTTCTTAATGTCTTCCCAAATACCTCCCCAAGATCTCTACCCACATACAAAAGGACTTGGTAACCTAAAAATAACAAATACTCTCCCTTTAATATCCTCTCAAGGAAGATTGATTCAAGAGGTAAATTCTACTTTTCAATTCGTTTACTTTCTTTTCAAGTTATTTGTTTTAATTTTCTATCCTTACTTATACTCATAAAAGTGTTATGAAAACTCTAGTACTATAAATGTATTGAAATTTTGTTACGATAATGAAATAATTTATTAACATATCTCCTTTACCCTTAACTTATTTTAGTAGTAATGGCACCATCCATGATGGTTTAATTTACCACATTCAAGGCTGATGCTTTTTCAATTCCCATTAATATCATAAATTTTGGTCATGAAAAAATTTTCATGGTTTAAACCTATAATAATATATGTTTTATGTCTCATATATGTTTATGGAATTATTTTTACACATTTATTTGATTTATAAAACAAAACATGTTCATTCTTGCTAAAAACAGCCAATTAACCCAAAAGGTTATCAATAAAGATTTATATATTGAATCAACATCACTAAAAGTGACCAAATTAAATTTATAACCATGTAATATCCTAGATTTTCACTAATGAAATATATCTTAAATTCTAGAAAACCACATTAATCTTATATGTTTATTCATTAATGAAAATAAGTAAATCGATCATAAATTCCAAGAAAACAATTGAACCCGAAAAATGAAATTAAACAACTAAAACAATTTAAAAAGGTCATGAATGAGTGTATAATTATTATAATAAATATTTTAAATATATAAGAGGATATATATTTTTTAATTAATGAACATAATTTTATTATTCAGTTCATTAATATCAAGTGGAGAACACCATCAGACTTAAGGTAAGGGATCCTCCCTATATAACTTTTATTCAAGATTTACCTCTAGGTTATTCACTTATATGTGTAATTACTAGTGATGGGGTATGATTACTCACCTACCCCTTACCGTCTTCATGATTTTAAAATTATGAGAAACACCTTTCATTCTCATTAATCCCTCTTAAGTATACATGATACCATGATGATATTCCGCGAGGGATTCAACCCAAACCTCCTTTATTCCTTCAGATTTCATTATATTTATTTTTACCTAAACAAGGTTATCTATTATTCTTATGTTAATATTATAAATTATATGTTAATTTTCTAAACTAATGTATCATGATCCATTCCTTATTTAGTTTCAGGAATATACATGTTTTTAAGTTATTCCCTTCTCTATACTTCCTGATTAGAAAACCTGTTTTGAGGGAACATCCGAAATTCATACCCAATTTAAAGTGCACTCTATCTTCTATTTTAAGAAACCATTTTATTTATTAAATAATTAATTTTATTGTGAAACCCACCCTGTTTAAGTCTTTCTATTTTATAAAGAATTATTCCCATTTGCTATTTTATAGATCAATTTTATTTTCCTTAAAACCCCTAAAAAAAGTTTTTATGAAAAAGTTTATTGAATAATTTTCATAGATGTTTTCAAATATACAAGAAATCACTCAAAATGATTCATTTATATTTTACCTCATGATTTTTTTTGTATAGTTTAGTTCCCTTCTTTTATGGACACTTCTATGTTACGCCCATCCATTATGTTTTGTGTCATGATTATAGTACCCAATGTTTTGAATCAGTATTCCTTATGTTTATGTAAAATTAATTATGTATGATTATTTATGTGGAAAACATATTCCTGAAATTTTAATATGGGTGCGCCAATATGGCACTCAAATGAATTGGGTAATGTTTTGTCTCAAGAGATTTTATGTACAACGGTCATGGTAGTTTGTCTTGACATGTGCTACGAGGTGAAACAATCTTGGAGGTTATCCTTGAATTATACTAAAGTCATGTTTTATTTTGCTTCAACATTTCAATGAATCCAGGTTTATATGACTCCATGTTTATATGTTAAGGTTCCATTTTCTAAATGCCTTTTTATATCATCATTCAATGCCTTTTATTCCTTGTAATAAATCTTTGTTCTTATGATTATTCACTTTTTGGGATATTTAGATCATCCCTTTGTTCATGTATTACCTAGGGTACCCAATGCAGATGTTTGAGTACAATGTATGTTAGAATATCAGTTTTCACATTAAATAAATATGTGTTTTTTAGTCTCATGTTTTCTGTTTTATGTACCTTGTCTTCAAAGAAACAAGACTTCACGATCCTTGGATCTAAATCTGATGTATAATTATGCCTAAATTCATGTAATTAATTTTTTAAAGGGCTAGTCTAGTAATAAAAATACCAAATTCAAGGAACTAAAGTTTCTTTCATGGAGGTGATATTCAAGAGTTAATTTTCTCAATGTACAACTCTTAATTTCATTTCTTTTTCTACTATCTCCTCACCTATTTCATCCATAAATTCATGATAACTCTGTAATCATTTATATAATATAGTTTTATGTTTCTAATATAATATCTCATATCCATTAGTTTTATCACCTCCACTTATTCAAATAAACAAAATTTTTGGTCAAGTGATGCTGGTTAATCGAATCCATGAATATTGTTTTTGTTATTTTTTATACTACCACCTTCATGGATTGACTTAAAATTATTTTTATGGTTAATTTATAATTTAATACTTAAATTATAAAATATTTAATATTTTTTATCTTTTATATTAATCATACCTTCCTTCTTTCCATATTTTGGATATGTGATAACATTGTTTGAGGAATTTTGGACTACCGGCCACTCAATGTGATATGATTCATTCACACTATACATGGAATTTATTAAGTATAATTTTAATTTATATATATAACTTACATAACATAGATATGATACTAGTATTATAATATACATATTTATCATTCACTTTTCTGTGTTTTAATAAAACAATGAAATGAAAGTAGCATTCAAGTGTACATATGACTTACCGTCTGCATGAACGTTGCATTTCATTTATATCTCAAAACATTATAGATTATTATAAATACATATGTACTTAATATATATGATAATTAATTAATTCTATTATTTCAAGATATGATTAAATCATGATCTGTGTAATATATGAAGGAAATAACATGTCAAAACATACTTGAGAAAACAAGGCAATTAACACCCAAAATAGTGAAATAATGAAATATTGTTAACAGATGAGTAATAAGATATTATAAAGAGTTGATATATAATATTATAAGAATGATTATGGTTATATAATAAGTTAATATAACTCTACAAACCAATATATAGTAGGTTAAAGGATGACCGCCCAAATGGGAATCACAAGGTTAGGGTTAATTTCACAATATCATTATTATCCGATATTGTTTCAGCATGAGAATTTACTGGGACATATTTATCATCCATGTAAATGTTTTATAAAAATAAATTTTAAAATATTTACCTATTTATATGAACAAAATTAATATATTTTATACCCATTTTATATTTTTTATTATATTTTTTAAGGGAATCTTTTTTTTTGTTTTCAAAATAATGTACTTTGTGACCTTTGTGAAAAATTAAGGAAAGAATGTTTATTTACATATATAGTGGGAGATTATTTTTCAATAATTTTGTCACCTTAACATTTTGAAGCTTACTTTACAATGTTAAAAGGTTATTTTCAGAGTAAATTATTTTGTTTATAATTGCACAACTTTTAAAATATTTCAAAGTAAAAATGGACATTCTAGTCAATGAATTTTAATGATTTTGTTAGATTATTTTCATTTATATTGACAACCTTTGTTAGATTTTATGCTTAATTTAACTTTATTTATTTAAGGTTTTATGATTTGTTTTACTATAGTTGTGCTATTTTTACACCTTTCATAAATTATTGTTAAAGTGTTAACATTTTCTATTGTAGTTTTAAAATTAATGTTTATGTTTCACACTTTTCATCTGAAAAATGTATTGTACATAAGAAGTGACATGAATGGATCAATATATCCCCTCTATGCATCGGTTGGTTTTGTTAAACAAAATTGATATGGGGTTTTCTATTCCATTTCCAATTTATTAGATTCTTGGCATGATCCATTTAATGTGTTAGATTCTTGGCATGAATCTTCGATGGAATGTTTTAAATGTCAAGTATTATGTATTCCCTAATTATGATAACATTTATTGATATTACATTGTTTTATTAGACTACTATGATATCCATGTGAATGATTAAATGGAATTATTTAATTTATTCTTTCCATATTTTGTTTAATAGGATTGTATTTCACTTTTATTCCTTACCTCATAAGATTATGCTTATTTATAAAAGCTTCTATTTTATTGTTTAATCCGACTGGTTATATGATCTCACCCCATTAATATGCTTTATTTTCCCATTATTCCAAGAAGTTTTTTATGTTTAAAATTCAGGGTTGAACTAGAAAAATAATGGATTTCTCAAATAATGGACTAAGTTACATATTATGTTTTGAATTGTAAATAAAGGTTCATGTATGTAATATATTTTTCCAAGACTGCTAAACTTGTCAGTACATTGGGATTTGATTCATTGTAACCATGATAATGTATTAAAATATTCACTAGATCTGTTCATTTGGGGTTAGGGAATTAAAATAAATTCCACAGTATACATGAAATCCATGTAATTTGAATCCAATGAATAGAAATTTTTTAGGAATCCCAATGTGTCATGAATCTAGGATATAATAAGTAGTAATGCCCACAAAATCCTAATGAGTTTAGTAATCCTGTTATAAAGAGTATATTTTCCCAACGAATCCTATTTTTTTTATCGTTTTCATTGAGTATAAATGTCTAAGGCATCCTAAAAAATCTTGAAAATCAAGTAATCAGATCCCAGGTGAAAAAATGACTATGGAATCTAAGTGAGTTAATTAAATGGGATCCATGGAGTAGAAATTTTGATGGAATCAAAACCAATTAGTCCACCATTTCACAAATCCATTCATAAATATATTCATATAAAGGGATTAAACAATTTAAACATTTAATATAAAAATAAAAACGTGATACAAGGTGATTAGAACTATAAAAATTCACTTGAATACCATATTCAATGATCAAGTATACATGAATATATCATTACACCCCAATGTTGGAATAGTCATGATAATAGGTAGAATCCACCCCATTGATAGTTTTATTTGTGGTCTATAATATCCTGGATTTGTTTATGTATTATTTTTAAATATAATATGAATTAATTCAAGATCATGTACTGAGATAGTGTGTGATTAAGAGGCCTGTTGTGCCCGGAAAAAATGTGTAAAATATATTGAATATATTAAATTGCGTGTGCGAGAATTTTTTCTAAAAGAGTGGAATAACTTATAAATGGGTGCCTGAATAAGAAATATGAGGGTTTTTTTGAGTTCAGAGAAACAAATTTACCCTAGGAGAGGCCTAATAATGGCCGACATGGGTCAGCTGCAGAAGTTAATTTTCAGATGTTTTAAAAGATGAAATAAATTAATAAATTATTGAATTATTTATATGTTTCATAGAGAAAAAACAACATTTTGTTTAATTTTCATTTTAGGTAGGGATCTATGGATAGAATAATAACCCTATAACTTCCCCGAGGTTTTAGAGAGAACCAAGATAATTCTCTCAATGACTAATAATGAAAAAAGTTAGATCGAAGATCGATGGGAGCCATTCTTGACGAATTTCTCAAACAAAAATGAAATGGTGGTAAATCCTCTTCAAAGAATGATCCAAACCTAAGGTAGGGAATTATTATTTAATCTATATCTTTCCCATTTATAGAAACAATGAAGAACATGGATCCACCAACAAACAGGTTGACCCGCAGTTCACTCGTTCCTACGCGATGTTCTTTTTTTGTTGGTTTTATTAGGGGATTATTATGATTATATTTTTGTTTTTCTATATTGATCATTATTATTGAATGGATTGATTCCAGAAAGAAAAATGGATGTGTTTTGTTCCTTTGTTTGATCAAATGTTTTTTCTCCCCCTATGTTCTTCGTGTTGTTCATGTTCGTCACGAGATATGAACAGATAATCGTTGCACCTATGATTCTTGACATAATGATCTGATATCAGAGATCCAACCTCATGACGATTTAGAGAAGGTAAGATGATGATGGAAGATAAAGGATCAAAGTATTTCAGGATAAATCATTCTTCGGGTGACCTTAATGGGAATGCTCAAAATCGGTTTTTAGAGCCGATTGAAGGCCCAAAACCCACCGATTCGGTGTTGCAATGGCGAGATGACCGGAAATCATACATTTCATGGATAAAAGATCAAAAAATAGAACACAAAAGGATCAAAAGTGGCACAGAGGGAAAGGTAATAAAATTTTGGAAAATCCTGATGAACACGATGTTTATTTCAGAATACACAAATTTTGTTCCCCGCTTAGTGGCAGCTATGGTTTCGGGGTCAGTTAAGTGTCACACGGCATGTGCCTCTATCACATGGAAGGTGGGACCTTCCCCAAGACTCGTTTTTTACTATGGTATTACATGTACATTGGGTGGAGTACACAACTTGTCTACATTTAATTTACGCCACCACATGAATTGGATGAAACCGGACACACGGACTACACCATGTGTTGGTAAACAAACAAGCATACATGGGTTCAAGTCAGGTATTATAACATAGATAATGTACAATGAGTGGACCCCGAATAGTATGACACAAAATGTGAACCCTTTTACACTCTATGTATACCTCTTCTACATGACATGTTTTGATGACACAGGCTGTTGAAACCGGGCAGCACCCGAGGAAAAGGGACATAGCGTGTGACCCAACTACATGCTATATACCCCTTTCTACATGGATTGATCTCCTTTTCCATTTTATCGTGTACATGTTTCATTAGGTCTGGTTCCCTTGATCCATCCCCTGAATGTTAGTTGGTATCTTTTCCTACTCATAGGAGTATGATCCCTTCAGTAATAAATTTTGTATAAAGTTGTTGGAATTTCCTATGAGAGCCCCCGCTCAGTATTCTCTATCTATAAATGTTCTCTATATAGAGTCTTGGTATCAGTGCGACCAATTCAACCAGACATTGATCCTCTACATAGGATGTGAATCTGTATGGGTCATGGTATCACCCCATGGACCTGACATTGATCCTCATTAGGTAATCATGATCTTACTCACTCATTGAGTGAGTATTCCTAGAGTGAGTGTATCGTATATCTCTTGGTATTTCTTTATTTATCGCTCTCATGATGATTTCAGATGAGTAAAATCTCTCAGATGGATGTCCTTAGTGCTATCATACTTATGTGTATGTGCTCTCAGATGAGTGCTTCATGGAATCTTCAGACTAAATATCTAGTGTTGGTGTAAAGTATTTGTTACTTACCTCTATACTAGGGGTCTAGGTTAGAGTATATCTAGATATTTTCTTGTTATATGTATTGTATACATATACTATATTGAGATGATTTCCCCTTTACTTTGTGAAATTATTTATGGTTTCTCGGTGTCCTACTGAGTATTGTTATACTCACCCCTTGACGGTCTTTCCACAAACATGTTATTATTGTGAACATGAGTGACTTTTTTATGGAGTATAGGGAATACCATGGCCAGATAAGGCATTTTGTGTTCATATAAGCCGAGGTGTTCCTATGACTTTGAGCATAATTCCCAGTACCTTTTTGTTTATAGGTTGGACATTGTTGTTTTCAGACAAATTCTTTTAATGGGATTGAATTCTAACATAATTTACATTATTCCACAACAAATTTCTATCGTACACTATTGGTTGGGTTTAGTGGAATGCATTAATTTTTTTCTTTAATTATTTTTTACATTTAATCAATTATTGTATTGGATATGTGTTTGTGAGTACAGGTACATTAGAAACACCCCACTTGTTAGGGATATTTATACTCAGTGGTAGTCACCCACCCTTGGCCTATTGGAGGTGGACATGGGGAGTCCTAGTCTAAAACCCACTAGGATGGGTCATGACAGAGTGGTATCATAGCTGGTCGGTTCTACCTTAGGATTGAGAGTCTACGGGATTTCTCTGGGGGAATAATATTAAGTTCTTCTAGTTCAACTTTCCAGCCAGAGACTCTAGAATTGGTGTAGTGGTCGACGTATCAATACACCAAAATTCTGATAACCTTATTTTTGACTTGGTACATGAGAAACACTGGTTTTCAGGAATGAATAATGGTACATACATAATATATGAATGGGATCTGGTTTCTATATCATTCATGAATCAGCTCTCTAGATATACTCCATGATCGTGGTACATGTTGTTCCGTGACTAGATTTCTTCACAGCATATACCAGGTCGGATTCAGAATCTTGATCCTGAGGATATCCCCCTCATTGAAAAGGATTCGATATAGGGATCAGTTCTATATATGTTTACTATAAGTGGTTCACCAGCCATACCACCACCTATAGGTAAGCATATGGTACTTGTAGAACCAGTGGATGAATAGCGTAGGATGAGTGTGCATCATTATTTTCAGCAGTTGAGGAAAATATTGAGGTGGTGAACTATGAGTTTTATTTATCCAGGACACCAGTTGATCAGATGGTTATTCTCGCCACATTCCTACTCTTTGCCTCAGCCTGGTGATGGTGGGGTTTTTTTACTCGATCATACGATGACACTATCCTTCCATGGAATGTGTTTGTGGAATTTTTCAGAGAGGATTTCTCAAATTATAGATGAGGGGTATGCATATCCATGAGATTCTACAGTTCGGGTAGGATGACATGTAGATATTTGAGTATTCATCATGGTAAACCAACCTCTCTAGGTACTAGATTGATATTAAACACGATCAATACTAAATATCCCAAACCTTTGAGCGGGGTCTGTGCAGTGACAGCTGATTCAGCGTATCCCCTCTGTGCATTCATTCCTATACTAGGGTGATAGAGAAATAATTTTTGATTGTCAATTCCTTGGTTGGGAAGATACAGCTGGTGGTAGTAAGAAACGGTCAAGCAGAAGTAGAGACCTCTGCATTAGGAATCCAACATCAGCCATAGAAACATAGATATATGAGATGTCACATTATGAAGACCCAAAACACGGAGTCTATCATTTAGGAATCATGGGGTGGGTTCATTCAGGATAGATTAAGGTGATGTTATTCTTTTGGCAGTAGGGGACATATCACTAGATATTAACTAACTCGTTGAGCTGGTAACATTTAAACTATGGATTGGCCACTGAGCAAGAGGTATAACCAGGAGAAAGAAAATATTTAGAGCAGAATACAAGGTAGAAGGGTTGGGAGAGCAGCGTGAGGTGGATGAAATTTGGACAATGTTACCACCACCATCCTAGGTAGTTTGTGATAGGCTCAAGGTGGTGAAAGATAGGGGAGGGGATAACTACTTGTGGTCATGGTGTATGAACACAATGATCCAAGAATGATTGAAGGTACGATTTGTGTCTTTTATAATTTAAATTCCATATTGATAGTAATAGATAAAATTCATTCATTTTTAGTCACTGTATGAGACCTTGAGATTTCAGTTAGACTTTTGACTCGATTCTTACCCATGGAGACACCAACTGGAGTATACTCAATGATCACACTTACATTGATTGTGTGAACTAAACCATTGAGGTGAGAGTTTCAGTTGGAACCTCTTACTGGCAGTAATGAGGACTTACGATGCCATTATTTGTATGTATTGGTTATATTCAGTCCATGACCAGATTGACTATTTTAGGCAAAAGGTGTGGTGTGTCTGCAGTGATGGGATGGGGATTTCCTTTCTTGTCCGACGGGAAACCCATGTAGCACCATATGAACTCATGAATAGGAGGGTTTAACCAATCCCTTGTGATTTTTCTAGACATACCCTCAATGAAATAGATGTTAGGAGATTTCATTTCACAGTAGTAGTGGTAGAGTGCATGTATGTCTTTACATAATTTGTTCCGATGTTACTTCCCCGTCGAGATATTGACTTATGCATAAACTTACAATATAGTAAAACACTGATATATACACCAGCATATCGGATGGCTCCCACAGATCTTCATGAGCTGAGGGTGTAGCTGGGGGACTTGTAGAGGAACTGATTTATGAGGCCTACTGTTTCACCCTAAGCGGCCCCAGTTTTGTTTTCCTAGAATAATGAATAGATTTTGAGGTTGTGTCTAGATTATTGGTGCTTGAACTAGGTGACCATGAATATTAAGTATTCACTAACAAGGATCTATGAACTCTTAAATTATTTTAGAGGGGCATGATGGTTCTTGAAGGTTGATCTTCTATCAGGCTATCACAAATTGTGATTATGGGATGTGGATGTACCAAAGATGAAATTTATATGTCGCTATGGTCAATATGAGTATGTGGTGATACCATTTGGAGTGAGGAATTCTCCAGCAGTGCTCATGGGACTCATTAACCGGATCATTTAGACCTACATAGACCAGTTCATGGTAGTCTTCATCGACGATATCCATGTGTACTCAGCATCTGAGGAGGAGAACGTGAGACACCAAAGGATGGTTCTATACGTACATCGGGAGAAACATCTTTATGGGAAACACTATAAGTCAATGATCTAGATTCCAAGTGGTCCACATTATGGGACATTTTATCTTAAAAAATGGAGTGGTAGTAGACTCAGCCATGGTGGAGACAATGTTAGAATGGGGTCCACCTAGGAGCATGATGGAGGTACAGAGCTTCCCTGGGTTGGCAGTCTATTTTTGGAGATTTATACTTATGTTATCTAGGATAAAAAAACCTATGATAGCTTTTAATCAAAAGGGGTGGCCTTTTGTATGGACATAGAATTGGAAACTAGTTTTTTAGTAATTAAGGCAGAGTTTGATAACTGCTCTAATATTGAAATTTCTAGAGAAAGGTGTTGAGTGATTAGAATTATGTGATGAATTAGGGACTAGACTAGGTTGTGTCCTGATATAGATGAAAGATGTTATTACCTATGGTTCATTCCAGTTGATACCAAAAGATAAATACTATGTTACGCACTATCTTGAATTGGATGTTGTAGTATTCACATTGATGATGTGGTGCACTAACTGATGGGAGATCAGTTTATCATATACTACAATTAAGAGAGTCTCAAGTGTATCCTCTCTTTTAGGGATCTAAACATGAGACATAGGTGATGTCTAGAGGACCTCATAGACTTTGACTATGAGATTTTCTATACTCCTGGGAAGAAGAACGTTTTGGCAAAAGCACTCAGTGGGAGATCTAATTTTCAATTTCTGAATGAGGCATCAGAGTAATTAGGATCATTACAATTATCAGTCATGGATGGAGATGGAGAATATTAACTCCATTCATTGGTTTTCACCCCTCCACTCTTACACTGAGTTAGGGAGGAACAATTTGGGGATACCAACATCGAGACCCTTGTTCTTAGAGGTCCACAAGGCATGCGTCTAATGGATATTCACAATGTGGGGATCACATAAACCTTTTTAGATGATTCAAAGTTGTAATAGTGGAGTTCCAAGAGGATACTATGATGGATTATCAAACATCTCCTTTGGAGGGACAAACTAGATTGTTGAAGATTTACTTGGACTGGTGATGTTAGTTTTTGTTGAAAGGGACGAATAAGACAACGGTAGAGTTTACAATGTACATCTAGGGGCATGATAATATATGTTTGATTATTGAATGAATCCCCAATTTGGTCAAATTTCTATCTATCTACGAGAAGAGTTAAATAGAGATCACGAAATGCCTCTACATTCAAGAGATAGATCAACTTCAAGGAGTCCCATTTACGATAGTTTCTGATCATGTTGCTCATTTCACACCCCAATTGTGGAATGTATTACATGAGACATTTTGGAATCAGTTACACTAGTGCATGATATTGTTTCCCAAAACTTATGGACATACGGAGATGTCCATTCAGGTTTTAGTGTACATGATATGGGCTTGCATCTTGGACTTCATTCGTAGTTGAGGGGACCCCCTACAGCTCGTAGTGTTTGGGTAAAACAAAACATATCAATCCACCATTTTATGGTACCATTCGAGGCCCTGTATGGGGCACCATGCAGGTCAAAACTCAACTAGAATGAACGAGGAGGGTTAGGACTCATGGTTATATAATTTGTTCAAGCTACTACCAAGATGGTGTAGATCATCTATGAGCAGATGAAGACTACACCAATCCATCTGAAATTTTATGCTGACAGATGAAGGAGACCTTTGGGGTTTGATTAAGGAAACCATGTCTTCCTTTTGTTCTCATGCCCATGAGGGTTAGTGAGATTTTTCCAGGAAGAATGTTTTCTTAGAGGTTTATTATCCCTTTTTAGATACTGTGTTGAGTAGGTGTGGTGGCGTATCACTTAGATATTAAATCATAGTTGGACCGGGTACATGATGTCTTCTGCTAAGGAGGCATGTGAATGACCCATCACATGTCATTCACTAGAGATAGATTGACATTGATGATTTGGCCACTTTTTCTGAGAACCGAGTGCAGATTGAGGATTGACAGGATAGGATCCTTTATGGGAGAGTGATTCCTTTAGTGTGTGTCCAATGGCATCACATGAATCTCCAGGAGAGCACATGGGAGCGGGAAGCTTAGATTCATGCGTAGTACCAACATATTTTTTAAGGCCTTTGTTTTTGTATTTTTTGGGATATAAATCCCCAAGGTGAGGAGAATTAAATATCTTGTATTTTTCTGGGAATTATTTTTAAATACTATATGGAATTAACTAGAGACTAGGTGCTGAGACAATGTGAAATTTATAGTCCCGGTGTTCCTAGAATAAAAATTTAAATTATATTAAATATATTAATTAGCACTCATGATCTATTTTATTGAAATAGTTTACTAGCTTCTAAAAGAGTTCCCAGATCAGATATCTGAGGGAAATGATGCATTCAGAGTATAATATTTACCCTAGGAAAGGCCTAACACCGGCCGACAAGGGTATTCTATGAAATTTAATTTTTTAATGTTTTAATGGATAAAATAAATTAAGATTTTAACTTATTATTTTAATATTTTTTCATTGATACAACGAAATTTCTTTTAATTTTCCTTTTATGTCAGGATCTAGGGTTATTCTCATAACCCTATAACTTCCTAGAGGCTCTGGAGAGAACCTAGATAATTCTATTGATAAAAAATGATGACATAAGTTAGATCGAAGATATATGGGAGTTATTCTTCACGAATATCACTAACGGTGATGATGTGGTGATCAAACCTCTTTAGAGAATGATCCAACCCCAAGGTATGGCGTTATGATTTCAACTCCTTATTTATTTTTTGTAGATTCAATGATGAAGATTGATCAACCCATGAACATTTTGACCTGTGGTTAACTCATTATTGCGGGATGGGAATTTTTTTTGTGTTTTTATTGGGGGATTATAATTATTATAATATTGTTTTGATATCATGATCATTATTAAGGAATATATCGATGCCAGAATGAAAAAAGGGCAAGGTTCATTCCATGGGTTGTTCAATTGTTCTTTTCTCCCCCTACGTTCTTCATGTTCTTCACATTCTTCCCAGGATATGAACAGATAATAATTGCACCTCTGATTCTTTGTGTAATGATATGAAATATAAAATCCAACCTCATGAAGACCTTGTGGATGTGCGATGATGTTTCTGGTGGATGGATCGATGTATTTCTGGAAAAATCATTTATTTGGTGACTTTCGTGAGAATGATCAGAATCATTTTTCAGACCTGATCGTAGGCCCAAAACCAACTGATTCGGTATTTAAATTTCTAGAATACATGGTATCTTCAGTTTCAAGATGAAAGGATCATCATATCAAACATTTGAGGATCAAACGAGGTTTATAGGGAAAAACTATAATTCTAACAAATACTGATGAAGACAATGTGTATTTCAAAATACATGACATCCACCCCCACTGAGAGGTGCCTAGGGTTTTGAGAGGTATTCAAGGGTCAGAAGGCATGTGACTACTTTCACACAACATATATTTTGGAATAAAAAGTTTGTGGGCTCTGTTGAATGGTGGCTAGCTTTTCAAGAGGCATTCATGTTTCACAAGGCATGTGACCCCTATCACAAGGTGTGTCAGAGCTTCCCTGAGACTCGGCCTATACTTCGGGAGTACATAGATATAGGGTGGAGTACACTGATTTTCTACACGGTGTGTACCCGACAACATGGCTTGTCTTGAACTGGTCACAAACTACTCTATGTAATGGTACATAGACTTGCATTCATGGGATGAAGCTGTGTACTTGAACATGGCCATCATACATAGAGAAGACCCCAAATAGTAGTAAACATCATGTGAACCCTTCTACATACAAGGTATTCCTCTTCTAAATGACTTTTTTTAATGAAATGAGACATTGATCCTGGGTAGTACCCAAGGTTAATGGACACAATGTGTGACCCTACGACACATTGTGTACCACTTCTTACAGGGATTGATATCCTTTTACATCATATCGTTGAAATGTTTCATTAGGTTTGGAGACCTTGATCCATCCCTTGAATAATAGTTGGTATAGTTTCTTATTCTCAATAGTATGATCCATTCATTGGGACTTTCTATTTAGAGTAGTTGTAATCTCCTCCAAGAGGTCCGGAGCCAAATCCTTTGTACATTCTTGTTCACTAAGTAGAGTCTTCGTATCTACATGACCAATCCTATTGATCATAGATCCTATACATATAATATGAATCTAGATGATTATTGGTATCACCACATGGTCATGGTAGTGATCCTCATATATATGTCATGGTCCATCCCCTGAAGAATAATTGGTATTGTTTCCTACTCATAAGAGTATGATCCCTTCAGTAGGACTTTCTAGTCAGAGCAGTTGGAATCACCTCCGAGATTCCTGGAGTAGGAACCTGTATCCATTATTGTTCCCTATGTAGAGTCTTGGTATTGTCATGGCCAATCCTACTAGACACCGATCCTCTACTAGTAGGTGAATCTGGATGAGTCATGGTATCACCCCATAGCCCTGGCAGTGACACCCATATCATTATCACTTTAATCCATAATAGAGTGAGTTATCCCGAAGAGGTTGTATCGTATATCTCTTAATATCTATCCGTGTATCTCTCTCATAATTATTTTCAAAGAAAAGAACCTCTCAGACGAATTTCATCTGTTCTATTAGACTCAGAAGTTTCTGCTCCAACATGAGTGGTTCATGGAATCGTCAGACTGAATCTCTAGTGTTGGTATATATTAGTCGCAACTTACCTCTAGAATATGGGTCTAGGTTTGAGTATATATAGATATGTTCTTGTTATATGTACTATAGAAATATACTGTGTAGAGGTAACTATACCTTTACTTTGGGTATCGAATTGTGGTTTCAGGGTGTCCTACTAAGTATTATTATACCCACCCTTCTCTTGGATTTTCCCACACATGTCATGCCTTGTGCAGATGAGTATCCTTTTGAAATTTTCAAAAAAGAATGAGGACCGTAATGAGTTTTGTGATTTCAGATAGTCTGAGGTGTTCCCATGGCTTTGAGAAGCAGTCCTAGTACCTTTTTATTTATAGGTTGGACTTTTCAGTTTTAACACTCTTTCTTTTGGCGGGCATGTATTCTTTCTAGTTTACTTTACTACACTCTTCATTTTTATTGTACTCTATTTGTTTCATTTAGTGGTTGAAATGAGTTTTTTTCCAGAGTTTTTTTTAAATTTCAGAATTTCTAGGCTTGGAGGTATATTCATGCATACATGTACTTAGGAAATGACTCCCATGTTAGTGATATGCCTACTTGGTTCTAGTCACCAGCTCCTGGACTATTGGAGGTTGTCTTGGGGAGTCATAATACAGACCCCACTAGAATGGTTCATGACATGGTCGATAACCACCACCCTTGGAAAAAGGCTTCATCAAATGTCTCAAACATTTTTTATCACATAACTTAAGGATAAATTAATTAAGAATGCATTTCTCAGAAATATCAGTGAACAGTTCTATTACAATAATATATTAACAATAATAAATTATGGGAAAAGGTATTGTGCACAATCATTTATCCCATAGGCAAAAATTAATCTAGTTTGGACCTCTAATTTTTGTTCAGATCAAATGAATATGCAAGAATATACAAATTCACTTAAAATATGAAGTTAGATCCAACACTAAAATAATGTCATTAATTGAAAGAAAAATAGATAAAGGTGTAATCAAAATATATAATTCACAAGATTGCATCCAGTGCGACCGACGATGAAGAATCAGAGTCTGGATCAGAGAGTTATTGAAAATACTATAATTGGCTTCCATGGGAGATCTCAATGTGAGAGTAAGGTTGACCAATGGTGAAAAATATTAAAATATGATGTAGGATTAACTATTTAAATGATTAAGGAAAAATGGTTATTTCCATTTGAAATATAGGTTCATATAGTATGGCTGCATGGTTTTCCAAATTGTGCGCAAACTATACATCCTACTCTACGTAAATAGAATACTCACATGATCAGGGTATGACATTCATCAAACTATGGGATAAACATTTATTTTTACTATATTTATGATTTGGATGAATTTACATAGTTTTTCGACCCCTGGTACATGGTTTCATCAAATTATGTGTCCCTAGATAATAGATTGTACCACCCTACATATTTTAATCAAACTGTGTATCCTAGGTGGTACAATTTCTACTAACTAGGAGACCCAACATTCTCTTCCAAGATTTCATGATATGGACACCGAACAGGCCCCATACATCCTCATTTCCTTTATATTATGAATAAGAATCCATAATATTTCAAAAAAAATACTTAAACCATAAATAAAACTGTTTCGTACCTCATAGAAAATTTGGGTTCTTACACCTGAGTGAAAAATATTATTGAATGAGAACTCGATAACAAGAATATTTGATCCCATCCTCCTAAAAATTCCATCAATCATTCTCTTAATATATATTCTAGTATCTAAATATTCTGTTTAGATTTCCCATCAGTTTGGGGATGATATGTTGTACTAAAGTTCAACTCAAAATTTAAAGCATGTTGGAGGATTATCCATAACATCTAGGTAAATGATAGATCGTAGATTGAGACAATCAATGATGGTGTTCCATGTAGCCGCACCACCTCTCTAATGAATATCCTTGTAAGATGATTTGTGAAAATTCTTCTAGAATTCAAATTATGTTATCTATATTTACGTGATGATCCACCAAAACCCCATATGAAATTGTTTTCACGTGATGTCATTAGAAGACTAGTGACAAATCCTATGTTGATGTTTCCCATTTCAATGTAGGATAGGGTGATGACTAAATAATACCATTATAATTTTTCCTTTCATCCAACACATTTTGACATAAATGACACTTTGATGTATATTCAATGATCTTATTATACATATTGTCCCACCAAAAGTTCTATCAGATATCCTGATACATGTTCATACTCCCAGGGTGGATAAAGAATGTTGATATATTTACATAATTCAAAAACACTTTCTTTTAGTATGGTTCTGATGGTATACTTATCCATGCCAGAAATATTATATCTCCATCTTCATCAATATTAAACTCCAAGGATATCTGTTTTCTTATAACTTATGCCTTATTCAAAAGTTCAACATCATCTCTTTGAGTATCCATTAAATTCTCCTAAAGGGATAGTTGGGAAATCATTTGAGAAATTAATTATGATGTTCTGAGATTTATGATTCCCATGTTCAACCTTTTCAACCCTAAAAATATTACATCCTTCTAAATTCTCATCATTGATAATATTTTTGAAACCTTTCCACTTCGAGAATCATCAACCTTTTATTCATTACCAGGACGATACCATATTGAGTATTCATAGTCATTGATCATATCAAACCATCTTGGTTAGTGCATATTAAGACACTTATGTGTAAATATATATTTACGGCTCTTATAGTCTATATATATTTCACACATATCCAAAATAGAAAATGTCACCATATTTTCAATGAAAATATCACATAAACCAAACTCTAGATCATGTATGGGATAATTATAATAATAAACTTTAAACTACCATTAGGAATTGGATATCACTATATCATTCAACATTAGTTAGTGGCCCAATCCCATAATTGAAACATCGCTATATACCATTAACGGTTCCCCTTTTGAAGGAAGAGTGACTATTAGTGTAGTGACATACCTCATTTTAACTCCCAAAATCTTTATTCACATTCAATGGTCTAGAAAATATTTACCCCCCTTTGAGTTATCTTGGGTAGTGGGTTTTAGACCTATGATAAGTTTCTGAAAAATCAATAGTAAGACTCAGCTAGTCCATGGAAACTATTGGTATCCATTAGAGGTGATTCTTTAGGATATTTCTCCATTGAATTTTTCATATAAGGGTCCACATATATCCCATAAATGGTGATAATATTCACCAATAATGATACTTCCATCATCTAGAAGTCTTATTTAATATGTTTTTATTATATATTTTCATTTATCAAATCCATTTTCATAGTATTAAAATTCCCCTCATTCCCCCTTAAATTTGGTGTAAATTAAAATATCATCTTTAAATTATACCAAAAATATATGGAGGTAATATATAAAGACTCTTTTCATTTTGTTCATAATGATTAATTGTGAATTTGTGATATGAAAAAGAATCACAATGAACTTATAGTTACCATGCCTTTTTCTAAAGGAATTTTTGTGGATATCTTCCTTCTTTAACATTAATTGGTGATATCCTGACTGAAGGCCCACCATAGAGAAAAGTGGGCCCCGATACATGATCGAATAAGTCATATATCTATGGGGGGAGATATTTGTTCTTCTTAATGATTTCTTTATGTTAACGATAATAAATGAAGTGGTTCATTGACTCATCCTTCTTCTTGTTGAATAGGGACGACACACCACATGGTAAAGCACTATGGAATATAAAAACCCTTTCTATATTATCTTGTAACTTTTTTTTAAGTATTCAAACTCAATGATGTCCATTTTTATAGGTTATTTGATATGGATTGATATCCAATTATATATTTGATTGAGAACTCATCTTGTTGGTTATAAATAATATCATGAAACTCTTCGGAGACATACATCATCATAATTCATCACATTGGGCATGTCTTCAAGCATGATTCTATCTTATATTTCAATAATTTTGGGCTAAATATTCTTTCTCGTAATGTAATAATATCCATTATTGAATAGAAAATTTCAGGTGGGGGGGTTCATGATCATCTGTACTCTTGTATAGAATCATAAGATGAATTGGGGCATAAAGAGTGATCTCCCTCTCTCGATAGTTGATTTTTTCTTTATATAAGGATATCCAATCTATGTCCAATATAGTATCAAACTCAAATAACATAAGTATGTTAAGATTTTATATAATATTACATATTAAAAAATTTATTGGGGTGTTATATACTTCGGATAAAACAATTTTTCATTTTTTGTTCCCATAGATTGCATAACACCATTGTTTTAATGTGGTGTTTGAATAGATATACTAATCATGAAAGATGTGATACAATGTGTAGATCTAGAATAAAAAAGCATGTTCACAATTTGTGAATGAATAACTAGTGTACATATCACCACATTGTTTTTGTGATCGACCGAAATAATTGTGATAAAATATAAACTTCCTTGGTCTATATTCCCTAGATATTTTTTGTTGATTGTATCTAACAAACCACGGATTATGGAATTGAATTTCATAAATACAATGCTTCTTTCAGTTGAAACACTACACTGTAGGTTGAGTGTTGATATGAACCTTCTTTTCTTCTTCCATATCATTGGGTTTTTACGTTTCTCTTCAACATAGATTAGCCTTATGACTCTATTTTCCATATTTGAAAAACCTCATAGTTCACATCCGATAGTTTCCAAGATTCTTCATCCCACACGTTTGAATATTATGATGTTGGTATTTTCTTTGTCATGAACCAGCCCGAGTCGACCCTAAACCGGTCACCCAGGTCAACCCACGACAATTCCCGAGAGGCATTACCAATCCTCCCAGGATGGTGACAGGCACCAAGGGCATAAATAGAGTACACAAATGAATGATTTCTCCTATAATGAAACAATAGAACATACAGCGGAAATAAATGGACAACCCAAAATGCATTTATATAAATATTAAACTAAACATTATTTGTTCAAGAAACTAAAAGTAAAACTATACTAACATCTGAACTGGAAAATCCTTATAACCAACTAACTCCATGAGACACCGCTGGTAAGACTCCCACATAATGATGACACATCACCCAAGGTGATTGAAGTCAAATTGAAACCTTCACAAGGGATAAAAACAGAAGAATTCTATATGTGTGAGTATTAAAACTCAGTAGATTAGCCCGATATTCTATTCCCAATGCACATCCTTTGAAATAAAAGAATCAACAATTTAATGTTTGAAATAAAAGATATATAGGTTTGTTTTACTAAATGATGTCCCAAGCTATATAAAACAAATTACTAGACAAAAACATGCATGTTTTATAAACAATAATGCTAGTAACTATTTTTATAGAAGAGCAATTTCAAAATGAAAATAGTTTTCAAGAAGGCTATTTTAAAGAATTTAAATTTTTTAATAAAACAAAAACACTATTTAATTTACCAACCAAACACACCGTATGAAGACGGTGAGTAAAAAATATCCAATGAGCACCAGTCACAGGAACACCCCTAGGCACTAGTTAGTTGTGAGCTCCAAGTACCTCGTATCTCGGTGAAAGTAACCATAATAAATATTTGTTCTCATTCACAGAAGCCACAAGTTGGGAGCATACCCATAACTTATTGGTCCCCCAAAATCATCATCATCATCATAGTTTAGTTAGTGTTTTCATTGTCAAACTTGCTATGTGAAATAGGGGCCATACCGCACTAAATCACTAGCATACTAGTACACGTCTTCCCACCTAGACACTCGAGATTCCCTTTAGTGCTCAATCAAGTTACACATATTATAAAATACACATTCACATCAAAATTACATTCCCAAAACATAAAATCATAGACCAACCATAAAATTTCTTCGCATTTCTTTCACGAATCAAGAAACCACTATAGATTTTCGTAAAACAATTTCAAGGAGTGTATTGAAGCTTTGCACATAAAACTCATTAAAAAACACTATTTGAATTATAAACACACAACAATAGCATAAGCAACCATATTTTTAAGACCTTAAAAAATTTAATAAAATCATTTCATGGACGATAAAACAATCCCAATTGACACAACATGGTGTATACAAGTAAAACACACATTCTTCATTTTTAGGAAAGGCCAAACAGTCCTTTAAACATTTTCCCAAAACTAACATTTAAAAAATTTATGAATTTAATTTTTTTAAGAGGTGTGTACACACCATATAAAGAATAAAACCACATTCATAAATTCCATAAACACTCAGGTTACATATTCAAAACACAACCATTTTCAAAAGAATGTGAAACAGACCATTTTTTGGCAACTTGGGCCAAAACATGTTGTAAACCAAAACCCATTTATTTTAAAAAAAAAATCAAATTGGAAAGCCATAAAAGTAGCCCAAAATAAATTTTTTACATGCTATAAATGTATTTATAAATCCAAACAAATCATTTTAAATTCCACTAGACTCATAAAATCTAATCAGGCAATTTACCGAACACTTAGCATTCACTCTTTAAAAAAACAACTTATGTTAAGAACTTAAAAGGGATAAAAGACCATTTCTATTATATAATGTTATTAAGGCTACTGAAAAATATTCAAAATACTATAATCCAATGGCACAAGCTCATGGAATAAATTATCAAACAAGAGGAGTGCACATTTATACCAAAACAACTATTTTTTTAACAAAATAAGTCATAAAACATAATTTGCACACAAAAAAATTAAAACAATGGTTTAAAAGCAGAAAATATCATATAAATAAGGTTATAAAAGTATGATAATGATGAATATTAAATAATAAAGGCTTGTGTAGTGGACATACTACCTCAAATCCTTGACGTAATGGAAACACACTCCCAAAATCACCATCTGAGGGTTTACAAACCCTAAATCATTGACGACCAGACCCAAAAGAATAAAAAATCCATAAAAATCATGTAATAACATAAATTTATGTCGAACAGGACTAGGAGAGATTATAAGGCCATGATTAAATGAATGGTGGAAGAAGATGGAGGATAAAGGAGAAGGAATCTCACCTTTTCAACTAGAAAACTCTTTTTATTCCACTAGATCTGCACCCTCAGATAAAAGGGAATGTCTTTAAACATCTTGGAGAGACTCCTAAGGTCGGGAAGAACTAGGGAAAGAAGATTGGTGGCCAAAATAGTACGAATTTATTGATTTATGAATGATAGAATTTAGCTTGTCAATTCTTGATGATTTGAGAGACATTGACAATGTTTTCCCACTCTGTGACTATTCGAAGCTCCAAAAGGGAAAATCGATAATGGGGGTGACGAAAAGGATATTGGATTCGGGTGTGAGGTGGAAGCACTGAAAAATATGAAATATTTAATTAGATATAAAATTAAAAAAATATTATTTTAAAACTGGAAATGGGCCCATGGGCTGGCCCAATGCCTAAATAAGTAACCCCAATTCACCATGATTAATAATTTTTAAGGGGACAAAAAGGATATGTTAGTTTGAATATATCCATTCAGGCCATGTGGGAAGTGGAATGGGTGAAAAAGGTTTAAATACAAAGGTGATATAAAATAAAAAAAAATGGTTTTTAAAACTGGAAATGGGCCCACGGTTGGACCAAATCATGAAGTAACCAACCTTTATCCAAAAACTCCTAAAAAAGAAATGTGTAACCCAAATTAGGGTGATTAGACATAGATGAAACTCAAAAAATCAACATTAATCCCTCACAAGACCCATGAAATGTATCGGGAATTTAAATGAACCAGATCAAAACAAAGACATGAAAAACCGGGTGTGACATCATTCCTCTATGGGATTTATCTATTGAAACACACAAAGAAAACATCATTTTCTTTGTTTGTAGACTCCTGACACCATTGAGAGTCACTAATCTCTATTTCAACATTAAGGGTGTAAAAAAAACTTCTTCATATAATTCAAGGTCCCAAATTTCTAATTCTTTTCATAGACATGTCTTTAAACTACTAATAATGTGGTCCAACTTACATTAAGTGTTATTGACAAATCATGAGGTATACCATGAAATCCTTGTGAATTTTTCCTCATAAAACCTTATATAATAATATTATTTTTAATTTTCTCGAGGTTCTCACCAACTATTTTATGTTATAAATATCAAGGAAATTATTTATCGGAAAATATTTACCTGAAGTCTTCCCATTCCAGGGAATCAATATCCTATTTTAACATTGTGTTCCTGATCTGTGTCCACTACTGATCAAATTCTCCCTAAATGAAACAAACATTTAGAACAACTTTTTTTTCTATGAGCATTGAATGACATAGAATATATTCATAATGGAGTTAATTCATTATTTTATACTGAAGGTATTTTATGATCCACTAAAGTTATGAGGTCTTATCAACTAAAAGACTCACTACCAACATTATCTCGCATAAGAGAAGGAGTGTGTTCCACCTGATTCAAGTTGTTATTCATAATATGAGCCAGTTGATCAGTTATATCCATGAAGTTATCAAATCCCACTCCCAAAAGGTTAGGGGATATATTTTTTTCATATCATCTTTTTTGTTATCATGTTGTTTGTTGGAATGATTTCTCCCATTTGCGACCATTACCTAAAATAATAAAAACAAGATGAGCATATATTAAGTAATAAGTATAAAAAATGAAAGCTTATAAAATTTGGAGGAATAACTGATACATGGGGGATATATTTTTGGAAATCATCATGTTGCCCATCATATTGTTTGTTAGAATGATTTCTCCAATTTCCTACCATTAACTAAAGGAATAAAAACAAGATGAGAATATATAATCTAATAAACAAAAAAAATGGAATCTTATAAATGAGTCTCAAGGTTTCAGTCTAGTTTATCCATACTAATTTCAATATTAGGTTTTATAACCGTAAAATTTGTTTTAGTACCTCATAATGGCGTCTAAGGAGTTTTTGAATTTCCAAAACCTATCCCCGAGAGTGTCAAACCATGTGTCTATCAAGTATCATTATCATGAACTAGTAGAAGATTGATTCAAATCCCAATATTATATTTTCAAATTTATTACCCCAAGGTAGAATTATGTTAGATCTACATCTACTTATAGTATCTTGAAAAATATATAACTACATGGAACCTACTCATAATGTACCTCGCTAAACATCCATGTTATTTTCCTATACCTAGAATTATACATAGGGATCTCATAAAATTATTCTAGTCCTAATATCAAAAAATAACTATACCTTTATCTGATATCAATAATAAAAACACATGACCTTTACACATACTATTACATGATTTTTAAAGATAAATATTCTATAAGTGCTACCCTAATGATCACGAGGAATAGTTTCTTTTGATGACTTGTTTTATAATACATCAACATGAAACTAAAACATTAAATCCCCATTTTATTATCCATAACAAGAATCTGAATATATTTTAGATATAAACGTACATAAAATAAATTATTGAGAAAAATCCCAGTATGGTAATAAACATGATAAGGAATCATAATGTGTGAGTCAAAGGTACAACAAAAAAAGATAAGGCTCATGAGTGATGACATGTAAGAATAACATAATGAAGATGGAATCAAAATATCATTATAACTTAAAAAATGATGAAGAAATAAATAAAATGACATAAACAAGAATCACATCTAAATTCCAAGACAATATCACATGTTGGATGAAGTCCCATAATGGATTACGCTTACTCCCTAATCCCATATATAACATCTCATAAGAATCAAAATATACCCAATGAATTAGAGTGTATTAGGGTGCACAAAAAATAAAATCCTCATATTTTATTTTTTACAAAAAAAAGAAATAAATCAGAAGGAATATCATAAGAATTAAAAGTAGATATTAAGGGGGTTTCATATTCTTTACTTATATCATAATTAACGGATATTTAATAATGAAGGTATTTGAGAAATTTACATAAGTAATGTATTAAACTATAAAAGGAATGCAGAATAATATAGGTATATATTTGATAGATATTTATACATAATTATGAATTATTCTATAAAAGTTAATAAAGAGATAAAATGAGTTAGATATAGAATGGTCCTAACACAAAAGAAAGGGTAGTTTAGAGAGATACCTTACCATGGGCCCGATTTTCCCCAGGTGTTCTTTATCATCCTAAAAAATATTTTTTAAAAATATTTTTATTTATTAATAAACATTCCCCTTTTATTATTCCTTTTATTTTATTTATTATCAGTTTATATTCAATTACATAGTCATTTAGGTTCACGTCAGATGTTTTCATGATGTTGGGATCAAATGTCCAAAATCACACCATATATTTCAGTAAGGTCAAAATAATTAATATTTCATAATATATAGATTATTTATAATGAAATAATTATAGTTTTAATACATAAATTATACTTTTAATACCATCCATTAAATATAATTGTGGACAATAAACTACGTTACAATCATTGAGATGGGCAGTCGTACACACGTTTGAGAAAAATTTCTATTTATCAAGGATTACGGTGGAAAGAATATAAGTTATATTATAAAATTATATGATCATAATTATATAATAAATATTAAATAATTTCCTTAAAATAATCTTAGATATACCATCCATGTGATGTGGTAATTAAAACCCAATCACATCACTTTGTGGAGGTGGTAATCTGCACATACGCTTGAATGATGTTATGATTTTTCTTTGAATAGAAATGTAAAAAATTGTATGATATATTAATTATATAGAATGAAAAATATTTCATTAATATCATATATATACACATTAACTAAATAATTATAAATTTAAATTATATAAAATGATGTAAAATGAATTACATCAGTTCTTCAGGTGATAATACACCGTATAGATGAATAATGGATTTGTTTCCCATTTAATTGTATAAGAAATATATTTAAGTAATTAAAGTAACATAATATCATACTATTATATGAAATATACTAATTTTTTTTATCTCATAATGGTTTAATAAGAGTTTTATTATTTAGAGTAATAAATAAAACAAAATGATGGTTTATGAAAAGTACATCTTCCTTGGACAACCTCTTTAGGTTTGAACCAAAATCCTTCCAAGGATGGGTTTATAATAAAAAAAGGACCATAGGATGTGGTAATAGAATTAAAGAATATATTTAGGTAGTTAATTCATAAAATAAATGATTTTTATGTGTCAATAAAATTGGATAGGAGGCACCATTTTATAAGTGAGATGGAGGGTCATTTTCTAAATTTCCCAAAACCTTGCAATAAAGGGAATTCAATCATGAAAATTGTGCCTAGAAATTGATAAATAATGTATTTTATGGATTATATTTTATATAAAAACCTCAACCATAAACATTAAAATGTTTTAAACATTTTATTCTATTTACCTCCATGGTTACTCATATTTAACATTTACGATTTTCACCGCAGTAACCAGTTTTTCACCAAGTTAATTTATAATTAAACTAAATAAAATAAAATAATTAATATAAGTTAATTTGTACCAACTGATTATAAATATAAAATCAATTTTAAAAAATTAAAATACTTTATGTGTGGAAATTTAATTTTAACACAGGTGCATGGAAGACACAAACCCCTATTTTAACCATAAGCGCGGTAAATAATTTTTATAATAATTAAGAAAAAAATTATGTTTACCAGATTAAATAATATTAATTATTATGATTCCAAATATGGATTCTATTTTATCAATAATAATTAACATAAATGTAAAAATAATCCCACAAAATGTGTTGAAAAACCGTTTTCAAGAAATTCATTTTTCATGCATAAGATGATCAAAGTTCAGCTATATAAATAGTACTAATAATTATATGATTTATAATTTTTATAAAAATATATATGATCTATTTATTTCAATTTTATACTCATTTACTATGATTTATTTTAATTAAGTTAAAATGATTATCTTTATTCACTTACAAGAAGCCTACAGAAAACTCTGTTTTCAAGCATAAAAATAATCTTATACAAAAATCAGGATAATTTATGATTAAAATGAAATTAATTATATTATATTAAATAAAATATTTCATATTTAATTTTAATATATAATCGAAATTATAATATTATTTTTAAATTACTTGATTTAATGAAAAAAAATATTATTGAAAAAATAAATAATTTTCATTATTCCTTAAAAAATAAGTCATATAAAAAAATCATAAAAATCAACACTAATTAAATTATGAAATTATACTTTCATTTTATTATATTTTATCTAATAAAACATATAAAAATTCAAGAAATTTGTTGTGATATTTTATCTCAAAAATAAATAAAAATCCTTTTAAAAGTAAATATATTTTCTTAAGAATAACATATCTTTATTAAAAATTGAGTTCCATTTCCTTTTAATTTATAAATAAATTTATATATTTTATGAAATTTATTTATATTTCATAATGTATTTAATGATTTTTATGCTCTCTAATTTAACGTCTTGGTTATAATGGTCATAAATAATCAATTCGTGTAGGCTCATTGTTGTGTGTCGTATATGAAATTGAAGATAGATTTATTCATTAAAAAAATCCAAGTATTACATAAGAAATTTAATAATATCCTAGTGGATATTTTTTTTTATAAATCCCCCATTAGAGATTAACCCTCTGAATCTCCTTGTGGAGTATTTTCTTACAAATCACTTATAAGAGATTCACCATACGAATCTCCTAGTAGAGAATTTCCATGAGAATATATCATTGGAAATTTTCCATGAGAATATGCCATATAGATTTATATAATTATATGTTTATATAAAAATATGTATTCCCTTTCCTTACAAATATCATGGTAGAGATTCCTCCTGGGAATCTCCCAATGGAGATTGTCTTTGGGAATCTCCTATTGAAGATTGGCCTTGTGAATCTCTCATTGAATATTTTCCCTTTGAATCTCCCATATTACATTAAAATATATTAATGTAGTCACGTGTTTGTAAACATCTTCATATATTTATAGAAGATTTTATGCATATGAATGTATGTATATATAATAATATATAGATGTATAAATGTACTTTAATTAAAATATACTTACAAATATTTATAGTCATATATGACTATATATATATATATTGTAACGACCCAAAGTTTCATTAATAGAAATTCCTCTTGATCTAATTAAATGTCTCTTTATGTTTATATAAAATTTAAACTTCTTTGGTTTTATGTTAAGATTTTTGACTGTTGCTAATATAGCCATTGAACAGTGATCACATGATTAGTATAAATATAGGACTTTAACAAATCCAATTTACTCAGATAAAGGAAGCGATGACCTCATCCAGTAGAATTGCTCCACACGAAGCCCATTTATCGGAGCTCGGAAAAGAGGTGGCATCTTTCAGCTTCGCCCTTGACCAAGCCCAAGCTGAGCTTCATCATGTCAAGCTCGAACGTGACCGTCTACGGGAAAAGTGTAAGTTGATTGTAATTACCACTCGAGCGATGTTATCCGAGCCACCCCAAGAGTCTGTCACCATCACACAACTTACCCTTAGGACTTATGCGGCTGTTTTATGGGGTTATGTAAAAAATAAGTTATACTATGTTCATGTACATTATTTTTTTTATATAATAATGAATATAATTTCTAGTCATTTTTGATACATTGTAAATAGTTTTAAAGTAGAAATGGTGTTTTTAGTTATTATTGAATTAAGAAATCTATTTTATTAAATTAAGAGATTTTTTGAATTAAATAATATTTTAATAAAATAATAATAATAATAATAAATTAATTTTTATTAAATGAACTTATAATTTTATGAATGCAATTAAATTTATTATTAAGGTTTGAAAGCTATTTCTGTCAAAACCCGTGAATTTTCGATAAATGTCGGTTTTTATTTTAAATGTGAAAATTAACATATTTATAAATTTTTTTAGATAAAATAAATTTCATTTCTGGAATCAGGACGTCAAAATTATCCAACGGTGAATTTTTCATAATTTTCTGAGATGGTCAAATTTTTGGGTAAAAATGAATTACCGTTTAAATATATAATGTGTTTTATGACATCATAATGACCCAATAGTGTTGTAATAAAATACTATAATCTTTATATTCGGCCAATATATGTTTTACCATTAAAATAATGTGATTTTGGTTTTTTTTGACTTACTTTTCAAAGCATTAATGAATCCCTCAAGACATATTCAACACTTTGCCTTTTTAAATTAATTTCCATGGGAGTGTGACTCACCTCCACATAAACAACCCTAATATTTTAAGAAGTTCGGACTTTGGCCTTATAAAATATTGTTTTCCTCCTCCCTTTTCAAAAAACCATGGGCCAAAACCATGGTATGGTTTGTGGTTTGGATTAATTTAATGTATGGGGTCCTAAACCTAAGTAATAAATAATTCTCTCACCTTTCCTATATAAACCCACCCAAGATCCAACTTCCTCCTCACTCAAAGCCCTAGGAGTTCATCCAACCTCTGCCCTACTCTCTCTGGAATCCTCCAACGGTACCCCAATCTCCCAAGAAGCCTCTCACAAGCCTCTCTCTAGCCTTTGGAAGCGCACTTCTAAGTAAGGGTTTTTTCTTTCTTTCTCATTTTTGTCCAATTTTCTTTAAGTTGTTTTGCCCTTTTAGTTTCAATTATAAATGTTGGGGTATGGTTTTTCACCTCTCTCATACATCCCTCTTTATGTTTGAATGATGGGAGAACCTTTCTCTCTCATTAAATGCCTCCCATGTACACCTGTTACTATGCCGAAATTCTGAAAGGAACTTCTCTCTTTTCTATTCATTCAAGAAATAATTTTGTATCATGAATTTAAATTCCATTAATTTTTTTGGGAAATTTATCTATAAGACCTAATTACATTCCATTACATGTAAATATGATGAGTAACCCCTTTTTCTCTCATCAACCATTTTTATGAATTCTTATGTCACACCGTTACGCTGCCGAAATTGCACCGATTGTCTAAGACAATGCCATTGTGTAGTGGATACCATGCCCATTTCTCCATCAAGGATATTCACCTTTATGCACATTTACTTATTGATTGAAAAGTTTCATGTATGAATTACACATTCCTTTATCGTGGAATAAATGATTATGTTTTATGAATCCATGTTTTATGATCCATGTGGCACACTTATGCATGAAATGAAATGTTTAAGAAGGGTGCGCTATTATAATGCTCGAATGCATTGGGTAAAATATAGTATCATGATGCATCATGTGCAATGAGTGTTGACTGATGCTAATTCATGTGCAACGAATGTTTACTCGTGCTTTATGTGCAATGAGGATTTTACTCATGCTCCATGTGCAATGAGCCTTGGCTCATGCTAATTCCATGTAAAGTGTTGTTGCCACATTTCCATGTTATGATTATCAAGATTTATCATGACTTTATTTTCATGTCTTTATTATGATCTATTGATATGCCTATTGTCTAACATGTATTGTACTCGTCATGTTATTCCATCTGTACTCCTTTACTGGGCTTTATAGCTCACCCTTTTCTTATGCATGTCCTCAGTTTACCCCATGCAATGCTAAGTACAAGGGAATGTAGTGGTCATGTAAAGGAAGTTTTCAATAAAGATGTTGTATTTCATGTTTTATGTTTTTATGTAATGATCCTAAGCCCCAAAGTCACTAAACCTCTCGATCTCCTTTGTTGTATCAAGTGAATTTTAATGTAATAAATCATGTTTATGTTTGTAATAAAATCAGGGTTGTCATAGTTGGTATCAGAGGATAGGTTTAGTTATTTTTGGGATTAGGAAACCCTAGTAAAGACTTAGATACACGACTATGTATAATAAAAACATACCTAATTTTTGGTAAGTACTAATTAAGTGGTTTATCAAACAAATATATCCTAGTCTGGATACGAGCAGGTAGAGGCGGCTCTGGCACAGATGTATCCTAGGGGTAAAACCTGAAAACACCGCTTTGAGCTAGACTCGAACGGGAACTGGTGCACGACAACGGGCCTTGCTGCACTATTGGTTACGACACTCCTGGGGGATATGTTTTGATAAATTCACATGTTTATTATGAACCCTTATTATGGGAATTAAAAAAAATGCCCCTAAGAATATATGTTAGAAAGTAGATCATGAAAATCCTAGATTGAAGTCTATAGACTCATGAGTTAAGGAAATAAAAGTTTATTTATAAGTCATCAACTTTTGTCTTTGGATTACCCTTTATGTGTTACCCCTAACATTACTTCTATTCCGGCCAATGGCTGGTAATAGGAGGACTCGGGCTAACAACCGTTGTGAAGATCAGTGCAATGACAGTACCAATGAGATGCCCAATCCAGTGGGAGCATGAATCATGAACTTTGTCACGATTCTCTCTCAGATAACTCAAGTTTTGACTAGAAACACAGGTCAAGAGGAACGTCCAAATCCCCCTAATAAGGAATAAGTCGCCATCGAGAGCTTCATGAGGCAAATGCATCCTACTTTTAGTGGATCATCCGATCCCACAATCGCTGAACAATGGATCAACTCCATTGAAAATATATTCTCCATCCTCCAATGTTTTGAATAAGAGAAGGTTCTCCTGGCTGCTTATCATATGGAGGGTGAAGCTGATCAATAGTGGACGTTGATAAAAAATACAAAGCCCGAGGAGGAGATCGAGGCGTTGGAATGGAAGGATTTCTGGAAGATGTTTTTCGATAAATATTTTCTGTGCACCCTCCGTCTTAAGATGGATAAGTACGTCCTTTCCCTCAAGAAAAAAGATGAAGAATATGTTGGAGCGTATGAGGCAACATTCACAAGGCTTGCATGATACGCTTTCAGCTTTGTCATTACCCCCAAATTCAAAGTTGACCGCTTCTTTGGTGGGCTGAAGCCTAACCTACAGAAAGCATTAGCGATCCGTGACTTCAACAGCTATAAGGAGATTGTCTGATGTGCCCTGATGGTCGAAATAGAGATCAGGGAATCACATGGGTATCATGGGGACAAGAAGCGTAAGGTGGACTTCAATGCTGGTGGTCCGATGGATAAATACAACGGTTCTAAGAAGATCTATCACCCCACTTGCCAAAAGTGTTGAAAGAATCACCCTGGAAATTGCCTTAAGGGGACGAGAAAATGCTTCAGGTGGGGCAGAGAAGGGAACCTAGCTGTTAACTGTCGGCAAGAAAGACTCATGACTACGACAGAGGAGAGGAATGCTCTGTTCGAACCTCAACGCATTGTTCAATGCTACAAATGCATAGAACCGGGTCATTTTTCAAATCAGTTCCCTAATACAAGGGTTTTCGGAGACAACCAAGAACCTCCAAGGCAGTAAGGAAGAGCTTTTTCCATCACTTCTGCCGAAGTGAACCATGAAAACAAAGTGGTGACAAGTATGCTAGTTATTCATTCATGAATAGTGAACGTACTTTTTGATTCAGGTTATACTCATTCTTTTATATCTCGAAAGTTTAGTATAACAGTCCCAGCACCACCACAAATCATGGAAGTAAAGATGTTGGTGAGTATGGAAAATGTGGCAATCATTGCATCCTATGAATATAAGTACTCCTTTGTTATAGTCTGTGGATTGAATTTCCTGGCGAACCTCGTCATACTCCCTCTGGTGGAATTTGATGCAATTCTTGGAATGTATTGGCTTTATTTATATAGAGCCAACATAAATTGTTGGGAGAGGGAAATCACACTCCATATGGAGAATCAACCCCCGATTCTTTACAAGTGTCCGGAGGAAGATGAATCTCTTTTAGCTCCATCATCTCAAGAATGAATATTACTGCCTTATGAGCACGCATATTTGGCTCAGATGATTGAGTCTAAGGAAGAAATCATCCTTGAAGAAATCCCTATTGTGAGGGAATTCGCTAAAGTGTTTCCCAAGGAACTTCCTGGTTTTCCTCCTAGAAGAGGTGTTGAGTTCTCAATTGAACTTATACCTGGGGCGCTACCAATATCCAAGACTCCATATAGAATGGATGTTGTTGAGATTGAAGATCTGAAGAAACAACTACAGGAGAATCTGGGTAAAGGGTTTATACGCCCAAGTTCTTCACCATGGGGTGCACCAGTCCTCTTCGTCAAGAAGAAGGATGGGTCAATATGGATTTGCATCGATTATCCTGAACTTAAAAAAATCACTATAAATAACAAGTATCCTCTCCCAATAATCTATGACTTGTTTGATCAGCTGCGTGGAGCACAATACTTCTCCAAGGTGGATTTGCGGTCGGGATATTATCAAGTAATGGTGAAGAAGGAAGATGTCCCCATGACTGCTTTTCGTACAAGATACGGGCACTATGAATTCATAGTAATGCCTTTCGGACACACCAATACTCCATCAATATTCATGGACTTGATGAATAGAGTCTTTAGAGATTACCTTGACAAATTTGTGGTAGTCTTTATGGATGATATTCTAATATACTCCAAAACCAAGGAGGATCATGAGGAGCATTTAAAAACTGTACTAGAGACTTTGCGCAAGGAGAAGCTCTATGCAATGTACAACAAGTGTGAGTTCTGGTTGAAGGAGGTCTCATTCTTGGGCCATATCATCACAAGCAATGGGATATCTGTGGACCCCTCCAAAACAGATGCAATTGAGGGATGGTCGAGGCCAACATCGGTAACGGATATCCATAGCATCTTGGGGTTAGCTGGATTTTATTGACGATTTGTGAGAAATTTATCACTATTGTCCAATCCACTTACCAAGCTAACTCGAAAGGGAGTAAAGTTGCTTGGAGTGATGAATGCGAAGAAAACTTCAAGGAGTTGAAAAGGAGGCTTATCACTGCGTCCGTGCTCACTTTACCCATAATTGGGGAAATTTTTGTGGTATTCAGTGATGCTTCGAAGAAGGGATTAAGTTGTGTGCTGATGCAGAATGATAAAGTGATATCCTATGCCTCCAGGCAGTTGAAAATCCATGAGCGAAACTATCCAACGCATGATCTGGAGTTGGAGGCTGTGATCTTTGCCTTGAAAATCTGGCGGCATTATCTCTATGGAGAGAAATGTGAGATATATACTGACCCCAAGAGTCTTAAATATATATTCGCACAGAAAGAGCTTAATATGCGTCAAAGAAGATGGATAGAGGTCATCAAGGATTATGACTGTTCAATACATTACCACCATGGGAAATCGAACAAAGTGGCAGATGCCCTAAGTAGAAAGGATCCAACGATTCTATCAATGATGAGAATTGAGAAGGATCCAATCTTCTTAGACTTAATGAAGATGTAAATGGGAATCATAGAGAAAGGAACATCACCAATCCTTTCACAAATGATTGCTCAACCGTCTCTTTTAGAAAAGTTATAGGATGCTCAAAAGGATGATGTGGGAATTCAAGAAAAAGTGGAAGCTATCAAAAATGGAAATACTTAGAGTTTATGGTTAATGAAGAAGGAATTGTGCGGTTTGGGAAATGACTATGTGTTCCATCAAGTCCAGAGCTAAAGAAGAAACTTTTGGATGATGCACATAGTTCAAATTTCTCTATTCACCCAGGGAGCACAAAGATGTATCGAGATCTCCGTGAAAACATTGGGTGGGATAATATGAAGAAGGAGATCGCTGAATATACATCAAAGTGCCTGGTGTGTTAGCAAGAGAAGGCAGAGAGGCATAAGTCTAAGGGGATGATGCAACCATTTCCAATACTAGAATGGAAATGGGAGAACATCACCATGGACTTTGTCACTGGACTTCCAAGGACATCCAAAGGTAACAATGCAATCTGGGTTGTAGTGGATCGTCTTACAAAGACTGCACACTTCATTGCTATTCGGGAGGATTTATCTTTGGATCAACTGGGACGGATATATATCCGGGAAGTGGTAAGGTTGCATGGAGTACCACTATCCATTGTGTCTGACCGAGATCCAAGATTCACCTCTATGTTTTGGAAGAGTCTACAACATTCTCTGAATACTGAACTAAACTTCAGTATGGCCTAACATCCTCAACCTGATGGCCAATCCGAGCGGACTATCCAAACACTTGAGGATATGTTGAGAGCATTCTCAATGGACATTAAAGGAGGATGGGATCAACATCTTCCTCTGGTTGAGTTCTCTTATAATAATAGTTTCCACTCGAGCATCCAAATGGCACCATATGAAACCCTGTATGGGAAAAGGTGCAGAACACCGGCATTTTGGGATGAGGTTGGTAAACGTAAGCTGCTTGGGCCAGAAATGGTCGAGGAAATGGTGGCGAATGTAAAAACCATTCGACAACATATCAAGGTAGCTCAGAGTCGACAGAAGAGTTTTGCAAATAATCATCGATGAGACCTTGAGTTTAAAGTTGGAGACATGGTTTTTCTATGCATATCTCTATGGAAGAAGGTCATGAGGTTTGGAATGAAAGGGATGTTAAGTCCAAGGTACATCGGCCCCTTTGAGGTTCTTGATCATGTCGGGGATGTGGCCTATCGACTAGCACTTCCACCTACTATGGCCAAATTACATGATGTCTTTCATGTATCCCTCTTAAGAAAGTACATACTGGACCCTTCACATGTACTCTCTTCTGAGGTGGAACAATTGGAAGATGATCTTTCTTATGAGGAGAAACCAGTGGAGATCTTATATCGTAGAGAAAAAGTTCTATGAAATAAGACAATGCCCCTCGTCAAGGTGCTGTAGAGAAACCACAAGTTTGAAGAAGCACCTTTGGAATCAGAGGATGTGATGAAGCTAAGTTACCCACATTTGTTTTAGTGTGGGAAAAAGAAAATTTTGAGGGCGAAATTTCTTAAGGAGGGAATATTGTAACGACCCAAAGTTTCATTAATGGAAATTCCTCTTGATCTAATTAAATGTCTCTTTATGTTTATATAAAATGTCAACTTCTTTGGTTTTATGTTAAGAATTTTGACCATTGCTAATATAGCCGTTGAACAGTGATCACATGATTTGTATAAATATAGGACTTTAACAAATACAATTTAATCAAACAAAGGAAGTGATGGCCTCATCCAGTAGAATTTCCCCATTCGAAGCCCATTTGTCGGATCTTGAAAAAGAGGTGGCATCTTTGGGCTTCGCCCTTGACCAAGACCAAGCTGAGCTTCATCATGTCAAGCTCGAACGTGACCGTCTATGGGAAAAGTGGAAGTTGATTGAAATTACCACTCAAGCGATGTTATCCGAGCCACCCCAAGAGTCTGTCACCATCACACACCTTACCCTGAGGTCTTATGCGGCTGTTTTAAGGGGTTATGTAACAAATAAGTAGTACTATGTTCATGTACATTATTTTTGTATATAATAATGAATATAATTTCTAGTCATTTTTGATACATTATAAATAATTTTTAAAGTACAAATGGTGTTTTTAGTTATTATTGAATTAAGAAATCTATTTTATTAAATTAAGGTATTTTTTGAATTAAATAATATTTTAATAAAATAATAATAATAATATTAAATTAATTTTTATTAAATGATCTTATTATTTTATGAATTCAATTAAAATTTTTAATAAGGTTTGAAAGCCATTTCTGTCAAAACCCGCGAATTTTCGATAAATGTCAGTTTATATTTTAAAAGTGAAAATTAACATATTTAGAAATATTTTTTACATAAAATAAATGTCATTTCTGGAATCCGGAAGTCGAAATTATCCAACGGTGAATTTTTCATAATTTTATGAGACAGTCAAAATTTTGGGTAAAACTTAAATACCTTTTAAATATATAATGTGTTTTATGACATCATAATGACCCAATAGTGATGTAATAAAATACTATAATCTTTATGTTCTGCCAATATATGTTTTACCATTAAAATAATGTGATTTTGGATTTTCTTGACTTATTTTTCAAAGCATTAATGGACCCCTCAAAACATATTCAACACTTTGCCTTTTAAATTAATTTTGATGGGAGTGTGACACATCTCCACATAATGAACCCTAATATTTTAAGAAGTTCGGACTTTGGAATTATAAAATATTTTTTTCCTCTTCCCTTTTCCAAAAACCATGGGCAGAAACCATGGGATGGTTTGTGGTTTGGATTAATTTAATATAAGGGGTCCCAAACCTAAATAATAAAGAATTCTCTCACCTTTCCTATATAAACCCACCCAAGCTCCCACTTCCTCCTCACTCAAAGCCCTTGGAGTTAGTCCAACCTCTCCCCTACTCTCTCTAAAATCCTCCCAAGGTGCCCCAAACTCCCAAGAAGCCTCTCGCAAGCCTCTCTCTAGCCTTTGGAAGCACACTTCCAAGTAAGGGTTTTTTCTTCCTTTCTCATTTTTGTCCAATTTTCTTTAAGTTGTTTTGCCCATTTAATTTCAATTATAAATGTTGGGGTACGGTTTATCACCCCCTCATACTTCCCTATTTATGTTTGAATGATGGGAGACCCTTTCTCACTCATTAAATGCCTCCCATGTACAGCCGTTACTATGCCGAAATACCGAACATAACTTCTCTCTCCTCTTTTACATTCAAGCAATAATTTTGTATCATGAATCTAAATTCATTAAAATTGTTGGGACATGTATCTATATGACCTACTTACTGTCCATTACATTTAAATTTGATGATTAACCCCTTTCTCTCTCATCAACCATTTTTATGAATTCTTATGTCACGCCGTTACGTTGCCGAAATCACACCTATTGTCTAAGCCAATGCCATTGTGTAGTGTATACCATGCCCATTTTTCCATCAAATGTCTTCACCTTTATGCACATTTACTTATTGATTGAAATGTTTCATATATGAATTCCACATTCGTTTATCTTGGAATAAATGATTATGTTTTATGACTCCATGTTTTATGATCCATGTGGCACACTAATGCATGAAATGAAATGTTTAAGAAGGTTGCGCCCTTATAGCAGTTCAATGCATTGGGTAAAGTATAGTATCATGATACATCATGTGCAATGAGTGTTGACTCATGATAATTCAAGTGCAACAAGGGTTTACTTGTGATTTATGTGCAATGAGGATTTTACTCATGCTCCATGTGCAATGACCCTTGGCTCATGCTAATTCCATGTTAAGTGTTGTTGCCACATTTCCATGTTATGATTATCATGCCTTATCATTCCTTTATGTTCATGTTTTTCTTATGCTCTATTGATATTCCGGTTCTCTAACATGTATTGTACTCCACATGTTATTCCATGTGTACTCCCTTACTGGGCTTTATAGCTCACCCTTTTCTTATGCATGTCCTCAGGTTACCCCATGAAATGCGAATTACGAGGGAATGTAGTGGTCATATAAAGGAAGTTTTCAATAAAGATGTTGTATTTCAAGTTTTAAGTTTTTATGTAATGATCCTAATCCCCAAAGACACTAAACCTCTTGATCTCCTTTGTTGTATCAAGTGAAGTTTAATGTAATAAATCATGTTTAAGTTTGTAATAAAATCAGGATTGTCATATATATAGATGCATGTGTGTACTTATATCTACAAATAATTAAATTAATTATATTTTTATATAAATTAATTAATATATATTTATTCTGTTTTATTAATATAGACTTCTATATGTATTTACATATGTACTTATACTTAAAGATGTTTTTTCAACTATGTATGTATATGGATATATTAATTTTTGTATATTGATGTATGCATGTATTTATATATAAATATATTAATATGAATGTATGTATGTAAATATTTATGTTTTTATGTGTATATATATATTCCTTTATTTTTATACATGTGTGTAATCAATAATTTTTATATGTATATGAAATTATAATTATTTATAAGGATATTTTAATACCTGTGAATACATGAATCTATACATTATTACATGTACATGCATACTCATATATATAAATATTCATACATATAAGTATATGTGTGTAATTATTTACAATTATGAATCTATATAAGTTTATATAGATTTAAATATTTTTAATTGTATCATTTGTGTACACTACATATAGAACACACACACACACATATATATATATATATATTTACATCATGTGTGCATAATTATGTCATAATAAATTATATATATATGTGTGTGAACAATATTCATTGATTTATATATATGTGTGTGCATGTGATCAGTATTTTTTAGATATATTAATTGATATATTTATATAAAAAATAAAATGACTGCTTAAAGTGCATATGAAAAACACATTCTAAATTTTATACAAAAAATTAGGTTTAGGTATAATTATATATATTTTTACGTATATATACATTTTTATGTGATATATATATGTAAGTTTTTATATATTTATTTGTATATATTCATAGAAATAAATATATTTGTAAATAATTTTATATTTTCGTGGGTGGAAACATGTACATACATATAATTTCATATACTTATAGATATGTATATTTGTGAAGAATTACACTAATTTGTATATATGTAATTATAATAATATATTTTCATACGATTGTAGAAATTTATTTATATATATATGTATGTATACTCATTAGTTTTCTAAATATTTATCTATATGTAAATTTTTAATTCATTTTGTTTGTAAAAACAAATAACCAGTAAGAGTTAAAAAAATATATTTTAAATTTATTGAAAAAAATACAAACCAATATTTGAAAAAATTTAATATTCAAAAATTTTGGTCAATATTTATTCTCATTTATTAAACATTTTAATTGGTAGTGAAATATTGAGATTTTGATACAATTTGAACATAATAAATTAGATCAAAGATCATGGGTAGATAAATATTAAATCAATGAGAGAGAATATGAATTTGGGGTTATCATTATGGCATGAAGGTGAGGTATTTTTAGGAGTTTCATTGTAATTATTAATTTTATTATAATAATAATGGATGGATTAGATTTTTATTCCACACACCTCAAAATCGAAAGCCCCAAATTGATCTAACATTTCAGTTGGGAAATAGAGATGATGTTGATCCTGAAGTGAGGGGAAGTGTGAGTGAATCCCCCCTTGCAATTATTTATTGTATTTTTATTTTTAAAATAATGGTTATGATGATGATGATGATTATTATTATGATTATGATGATGATGATGATGATATTATTATTGTTATTATAAATTATTATTTTATTTGTATCTTATTATATTGACATCATATTAATGATTTTTCTACGATATCACTATTGAAACTGAAAAAAACCATCCCAATAATTCACCTAATGCTTCTAAAGTCAATCTAGGATTTTATATCATTACACATGCATGGATTTGTCTACTTCTTAAGACATAAAATATTTTGGGTTCATATGTTATGGAAATTCTAAGAAAGGATGGGAAAATGGTTCATGATCCATTTTGCGGAACTCCAGTTCACTGAGATCCCTCCACAACTGTGATGAAAAGTGATGGATGTATTCGCAAGTCCGATGGATCCACAACCATTATTGGAACCAACATTTGATTTTTGGAATGCTTCCAAGTATCGCGAGTCCTAATTCCTATAAACCCCCCCCCCCTCATTCCTTCATTCAAGAAGGACATGACGCCAGGTTTCGTCCTGGCGCTCTCAATTCGCAAAGCTCATGAGAATCATGATATCTCCTTTCACAAACACCTTTGGAAACTTAAAACCTCCTATATTTTTTAGTGATTTATTCCACCCCATGTGTATATGCCTTTTGTGAAGGCATATTCCCTTTCTGATGGAAGAGGTCCCGTTATGGCACTTGAGGATTCGCTAAAAAGTCATCCTTCACGAATCACTCCCCCAATGAATTAGGACATCTCTCTAAGGGATCCCAATTTCATGAATCCCCTTTGTAAGACCCTATTCTTCGAAAATCCCCATCATTCGAGTTACTGTGAGCTTTGTGAAGCACCTTTGCGAACCACTTCACGAGGATACTACCACCACAACCACATGTCCCACTACTAGAAATTGAGGATATAACCACAAATATATTTACATGGTTTAAAAAACCATGGATATAGGTTATGATATTGAAATGTGTCATATATTACCCATGGAATTACCATCATTCTCTGTATTTGCTCACGATCCCCGCCCCCTTTCTGCCCTACCAACTTGTGATCCCCCATCCCTCCCTTTATTCACTACTCATTGTGACCCTCCATGCCCGGCGCTACCTCCAAAACTCCTGAAATTATACATCTCTGATGTGGAAACCAAACTTGGGAAGATCATCCTCCAAAAATTTGGTCACCCAAAATCCCCATCGATGCTGCTTCAAGGTGGCCTCGCCACTACCTCCTCTTGTGTTCCTCTTATGCGGCCACCTCAGTTTCATGCATTCCTCCACCTCCGACATGGCTTCGATGTTTCTCGAATACCATCTCCACATACACCTCTGCCCGTGGGATACCCTCCAACTATACTCATTGTATAATTTCCCTATAGTCTTCCTATATTTTATAAGCTCCTCCTCATCTCACCGGTTCTTCCTAAGGGTTTATCAGAATGGAAAATTTTCTATTTCTTGAAATCCCTATTTTATTTCTACTATAGGGTTTTGATTAACTATTATTTTCTTCATTACATACTGGCATAATCATATTGAATAATCTCATGTCCCCATATGTTTTAAATGTTTTAAAAATGATTGAATAAGTTCATAATTTAGGGTAGATATGATCCACATGATAATTTTTCTAGAAAAGAACATATATATATATGGTGAAGGAACATATGATTTTATGAATAATAATGTGTCTGTAGAAAGATTTATTTGAATTATTTTATGCTTTTTTTGGTATCTTACATGAAGGTGCATTCTACAGAGGAGTTTTCTTGGTGAATCAGATGAAAAATGATCCTAATCAAGATAAAATATATGCACATAGTTATATTTGATGAAAGTATTTGATATCATGATGATCCTAAAAAAAATTATTTGAAATAATGTCAAGGAGCTTAGTGGACTCTAACATCTAAACAAAGATGATCAATTGGAATTATCTAACTAATTGAATTTCGTATTTATATTTATATTTTTTATAACAATTTTTATTAGCTGCTTACTTTTTAGGGTACTAAATAATTATATTTTGGGGTAGTTATTCTCAACATGTTTTTCCCCCAAACTAATTAAGAATTATATTGTTTCAAGATATTAATACCTATGGGAGATCAAGATGTAATTTCAAAGGCTGATAATCCCCATATGAGAATAAAGAAGGCTACGAAAAAATATCATTCAAGTGGTCTTAGAATTATGTTTTTTACATGTTATTTCAATTTATTCATAAAGTGGTTACATAAGCTCCTTGTATTTAAAGTTCATTAACTAACTATTTTTACTGAGAATACGATTGATATCACATGATCTATTGTGATGGTAGAAATCTAAAACTATTGTAGTCTTATTGGTTTCAATGAGTTACATTGAAACCTTTTTGGATGTTATCTTATACTCTTTTTTCTTCACTGATCCCCATATTAGTTGGATTAAATATATTTTTAATATCCAAAATGATATTTGTTATATTAAATTATGCTATTTATTTGAGTTTATATAGCTTTCATGGGGTTGGATTAAAGTAATATTTTGAAGATGTACAATCTGAAATTAAATTGTAAATATTTTTTATACAATGAATTGGTCAATCAATATGTTTTTGAAGATTAAATATGAAGTGTTTTGAAAAAATATAGATATTTCAAAAAGATACCCTCAATGGGTGAGTGGAATCCCATGTGGATACACTCTTATATTTTCAAATGGGAGAGAAAATCTGGTGCAATGAAATTATTTCCAATGGGAGACTCTATGTTAGTACGGAAACCCTATTGTATTCCAAATGAAAATGAGGAATGTGTACCTAGTTCGAGCTGGGAAATTTCATCCTATGATACCCAGACATTGGGGAGTTAATGATTATTGAGGGTAGAGTCTATCCTTTTTATTTCATTTATAAAGGGGTATGAAGAATTGGTTATATTATTAACAAGTAATAAGTGGTTATACTATACGATTTTCTATTGGGTTTTTTGATAACACATTTGATAGATGCATAGAGGTGATTTATTAAAAATAAATGTTTACGATGTATTACATAATGGTTTTTGGTGAATTTATTCATTGAAAATACAAGTAGGATGTGGAATTTGTGATGTTTTATTTTATGATTAGAGTTATTGGATTCAAAGAGAAGGAAGTCCACTTTTGATACTAATATGATTTTTGATAATGAAGCTTAACTTTTATTGATGATGGATTTATTGATAAAGGAAAGGTATTGTGGAATTGTTAATATGGATATTAACCTGAAGAAAATGTACCTATATTTAGGGTTATATTCATATTTAGAACATATATGCATTCATGGAATGACCAATTAAGGATGATGTTCATTGGAGTTTAATCTAGAGATGGATATAAGAAAATTAGTGAAATATTCCTTCACCATGACTTAGAATATTTCATGATGACTCTGGAATAGTATTATGAATTTATGAAAGGATGAAATATAGTTGAATTGATTATTTTCATTGGAATTTTACCTTGGTAAATCATCCATGAGAACCAATGAAGAGAGCTACACTAATGCAGTGGCTACATTACATCCAAAAAACATATATAAAGTTAATCTTATGAATATGTAATGAAATCTTGGGAATTTCCTTATCTATGTAATAGAAAATAGATTACTACATAAAGGTACCGTGAAACTTATGTAACAGTCATCAGTAAAGAAAACCTATGTCGTGTTAAAGACCTGACATACATAAATTTATTTATAAAGGGTGATATGTATGGATCATGTAAATCCAAAATGGAAAATGACTTTTCAACATTCTGTAGTGGATGATTTTTTATGATGAATGTTTATTTGTATGAAATTAGAAAGCCAAACATGGGGGTAGTAGATCTCATGGTGTCCAAAGTGGGTTTCTAGAAGATATCCCTAAGTGAAAATAGGGAGAACCACACCATTTCACTCAGATTGGTAGTCTAGTAGATTTCATATTTGAAATAGGAAGCCCTCTATGATCATTTTTGTCACCATGATAGAGTTAATAAAAGATAAATTTCAATAGAGTTTTTATAACTATGTTACACATCTATTGTTCTAAGATGGAATAAAAAATGAATAGTGGATATTATTTTGAGCCTTTAGTAGGGTTTTATCCAATACATTCACAACACAATGATTTGGTGTCAAGAAGAATGGATTTTTGTAGGTTCTGGTGTTTGAAAACTGGTAATTATGAGTACTTTTTCATGGATTTAAACATATATAACTTCTTCATAATTATAGTTTTAATTCCAGTTACCAAATTAGTTTCAAATATAATTATTTACTTAATGTTGAATCATTGGTAGATATTGAATAAGAAGAAGATGAATGTTACATTTAGATATTAATTTGAAACCTGAAATAATAATGGAAGAAAAGATATATAGTGATCTACTATGACAAAATAAAATAGAGAGAATAGAGAGATCTTGAGTTATTTTATATTCTATTGTCAATAAAGAAGGTAATTCTAGAAGACGTAATGGAAAGAAAAAATGAAGGTTTGGAACCCATTAATGAAATTTACAAAGGTAAAGAAGTATGATAATTTCTATATCTATCATAGTAAAGGTATTCAAAATTTACTCCTATAAAGTACATGAATAAGTATTGGAATTTCATGAATAATTTTCTAAAAGATAATAAGTTTTACTGATCTCTTATGAAAATAAGAATATGTTTTTCAAGGTGATATTTATAGAAAGCTTATAATGGATTTTCTAGAGATTTAAAGGCACCCATCCTATATCTGTCACATAATTTATAGATGTAGTTAGACTTTTTATGGTATATCAGGTGAGCCAATTTATAACCACTACCTAGGATGAGTGATCCAAAGGAAGAAAGATTGAGGGAGTGAACCTTAGAAAGTAGTGAGATTTTATAAAACTATTGTATGGGGAGTTAGCCCATGAATAAGTGTTCAAGCCTAAACCAATTAGATTTTCTACTGCATCGACACATTTCCATGCATGATCCTTGGAATAGAATGTAGTGGTGAACGAAGTAAAATCCTTGTGTGTTGAGTGCTTTGTTTCTTATATACTTCACAATACAATATGATAAATTTGGGGAGTACTTTTGATTTTATAATTTTTCTAAATTGATTTTATAGATAAATTTTCCTCAACAATTTTTTTAATCTTACTATCTCAACTATTATAGGTTACATGTGAACATATTCCATTCTCTAGTATATTTATCACATAATCATGTGTGGACTAGTCTATACACTAAATGAGTATCTAGTCACACCTTAAGCTTGGATACCTGAAAATCCTCTCCAATGGAATGGAATAGAATGAAATAAATATCAATCAGTGTAACTTACCTCAAATGGATTCTTTCATGGGCTAAAATGTTAGTAACCACCTAGATCCCCAATCATATATTTCGCAACTAAGATGTTGGGTGGGGTATTGAATAGGTGTAGTGTAGTGCACTGTAGTGGGGGCTGCTATAGGGGGGAGGGTCGTTGGGGTGTTGTTTCAGGGGGGGGGGGGTGTAGTACCCCCGGTTTGAGGTATGCGGCCTTGGGTTATGCATTTTTATGTGTTTAAAGTGCATGAGATGAGTGGGGAAGAGTTAGGGAGAGTTTGGAATGGTTTTGGATGAGTTTGAGGTCTTTTAAAGGGGTGCACGGTTTGAGTACGGTTAGTGGAAACCGTGTAGGTTATTCGAGAAACAGTACAAGGGAGATAGTAGGCTTCACATGGCCTGCGCATGGATTTCAAAACATTGCGAGGAAACCGTGCAGACCCTAGATCTCGAGGCAGTAGCGTGAGTATGGTAAGCACGCGGTTTGCCAAACCGTGCGGGCTTACCGTACAACCACTTAAAAATTGGGTTATAAGTTCTAGGCTCCCTCAGGCTTAACCTATTTCACTCCTCTCTTCCTCCCACTCAAGCCTCACATGGGTTCTTCAGATCTCAGGGGGTGGAGGAGCTTTCCCACTTGATTTAGAAGCTTTTTGAAGAGGTTTCTTAGTGTTTTGAAGGTTTTAGCTCCCGGGTAAGTCTTCTCTCATGGATTATTTGTGTTTTCCTCTTGATCTCCTATTCTCACTTTGTTGGTTTTCTAGATCTACACTTGTTGTGTGTAGATATAGGGTTGAGGTTGCTTTGTATGTTAATATTAAGGCTTATGGATGTTATGGAAAGGAATCTAGATAGGTTTCGGTTGTGCGTTCATCGGATTTGAGGCACAGTTGTTCGTGGGTCGATTTCTCGTGAACCCTAATGGTTGGTGGATTCTATCTCGACTCCACATGGTTATAACTAGTGGTTCATTATTACAATTAATTTGGTGTGCTGAAAAATTAATTGTGATTGTTGTGCGAAATTGGTTGGAAATACCTCAGGTGATGTTTTGGGGATTTTTGGGGACAAAGGGTGTTTTATAGTGAAATGCTATTGTTGTTGATTTTAAAATGGATATTGTAAAATTGGATTCTATGGTTGATTTGTGAAAATGATTGATGAATTGGTTTTCAATAAAAGGGGTGTTTTATAGAAATGTTTTTTGGCCTGGAAAATGATTTTCAATAAATGGGTGATTTATTGAAGTGGATTGATTTGTAATGGAATTGGTTGATTGCATGATGTTTTGACCTTGATGGGTTAGATACCTGGTTGTGATTGATTGGAATGTTGTGTGGAAGTGGCGAGAAGTACCACTATAAAAAGCAGATTGATAGTGGACAGAAGGGCCACCATTAATGGAAAGTGGACGTGAAGTGCCACTAAAGTGTGAATGGGTGAACGGGTTAGACGGAAGATCTACTGGTTGGTTGTGTGGTTGTTTGTTATGCATTGCATTGCAAGATGGAAGTTGTGGTGCTAACATGTAAATGATGAAATGGCTTGTGGCATGTTTGGTTGGCTTCCCCAAGGTTGTTTGGTTTGGGTGTGATGGCTTGGTAAGGGCATGTTTGGGTTATGAAAATGGTTACACTTGTGATTTAATTTATATAAACTATTTTACATAAATGTGCTAACGGTTTTATCCTAGTGGCATGTGTAGGGAAGTCATTTGGGGAAATCCTATTGTGTTTTAGTAATCACCCCCTGCTTTGGCATTGTGGTGTCTTTGGAGATGTCGTGTACTGTGACACGGGAAAAGGTAAGGAATCACCATCTTTTAGTGGAGCATTGTGATCCCTTGGTGGAGATTGGAGCTTGGAGCTTGGCGTGGATCTGTGGTGGTGTCATGGCTTGTGGTGTTTGGTTGGTTATTTTCCACAGTGTGCTCTGATGTTGTGTGGACATGTCTAGTTGTATTGGTATTGAGTTGTGTTGTGGATCAACTTGGTTGCATTTTGGGAATGCATGGTTGGGTAATTTAAGTGACATGCATCATACAATTGCTGTTAGTGGATGGTTTGGTTGGATTTTTCTTAAGGGAAAATCATTCCCCAACTTGATCATGAAGCCCTCATCATTTATTGCCAGCCTTTGGCATCTTGGGAACGTCGCCTAAGGCCAAGTTGCCCTCACCGTTTGGTTTTTTTGGTTATTTGTTGTCCATTGCTTCGCAAGAAGGAGGTTTTGGTGCTATCTTGTAAATGATGAAATGGCCTGTGGCATATTTGGTTGTCTTTCCCTTGGTTGCTTGGTTTGGGTGTGATGGCTTGGTAAGGGCATGTTTGGCTTATGAAAATTGTTACACATGTGATTTAATTTATATAAACTGTTTTATATAAATGTGCTAACGGTTTTATCATACTGGCGTGTGTAGGGATGTTATTTGGGGAAATCCTACTGAGTTTTAGTACTCATCCCCTTCTTTGGCACTGGGGTGTCTTTGCAGATGTTGTGTACCGTGACGTGGAAAAAGGTAAGGCATCACCCTCCTTTAGTGGAGCATTGTGATCCCTTGGTGGAGCTTGGTGCTTGGAGCTTGGCGTGGAGATGTGGTAGTGTCATGGATTGTGGTGTTTGATTGTTTAGGTTCTGCAGTGTACTACGATGTTGTGTGGACAAGTCTAGTAGTTTTGGTATTGATTTGTGTTGTTGAACAACTTTGTTGTCTTTTGGGAATGCATGGTTGGGTAATTGAACTGGCATGCATCATATAGTGGCTGTTAATGGATGGTTTGGTTGGTTTTGTCTTAGTTGAAAATTGTTCCCCAACTTGATCTTGAATCCCTCGGCATTTATTTCTAGCCTTTGGTGTGTTGGGAATGTTGCCTAAGGCCAAGTAGCCCTCACCACCTCCTTAAGACAATGAGGTGGGGGGGGTGTTACAATTGGTAGTGGGGGTGCATGTGGGGGGTGTAGGCAGTGGGGGTACATGTGGGGGTGGGGGTATAGGTGGGAGTGGGGGTGCATGGTGCAGTGGGTAGTGTTGGTACAAGTGGTCGTGTAAGTGGGTGGGATCGAGTAGTGGGTATTGAGGGTGTAGGTTGGGGTAGTGAAAGTGGGGGTTTTTTTCTTATGGAGGGTGAATATAGAGGCATTGATAAAGTTTCATGATTTTGGATATCATTCATGAACCTATGAAGGATTTGAAATGGATTTCATAAGAGATTGAGTTAGGAATGAGTGGGGCCTTTATCGTGTAAGAAACTTACTAGGATTTTGTAAAAATACTCTATATTAAATAGTACATCGAATGACACTAAATTTTGACTTTTTATTATATTTTGGATACCCAAACATTAAATGTGATGATAAAAATTTATATACCCCTTAGGTTGAGGTATTCATAAAGATAATGACTCCAATGAAAAAGGGAATCTAATAGCCCCTCAAAATTCATGTAATGTCCTACATAGAATCCATGTTCCAATCCCAATGACTGGTCCTACTACTATTACACATGATTTAACAATGATATTTTATGAAATATTCATGTTTTAATGTATAATTAATCGATTTACACATAGGCATCCCCTTGAACTCTTTTTTATTCACTATTTTCTATTTTTTATTTCCTAAGTAGTGTTACTTATTAATGTGAGTAAATTTTTCTCATTTGGAAAAAATGACATTGGTTACTCTTCATTTGTTTTGGTGCTATCTAGGTTTGGCATTGTGTGTTTACTTCTACATAATAATCAGTCCCTCCTATTCTCTCTCTTCCTATTTTCTCCTCTATCAGAATACTAATACATCATCTCTCTATTACCATGTAGGTGGATGATTTCATTAATCATAATTTATTTCTGGGTATGACTCTGAGTATAAATTTTTCTTTTTTGGGTTTACATTATGTAATTTTGTTTTGAAATGTTTTCTTTTTCATTGGTAGATTGGGTCATGTCTGACAACGAATAGGTGGTACTAGTATCATAGAGAATTTGGCATGGATGAGGGGTTGGATATATATAAAGGCATCTGTAAGTTTCCCAGGCACGGGGAGTCTCATGGTCACCAACCTATAGGATTTTCGAGGCATTACAAGGTTGGCCCTTGAGGTGGTCATATAATCTAGCAACACATACAAAATTTTTATTCATGCATCATGGATAGGAATGTATGGTGATGTTTTGTTTTATTGATTTCATATTATTGATTTAATATTTTTTATATTGGTTTAAATATTTTAAATTGGAATAATAATATATTTAATTTCTTCAAAAGGACATTATTGGTGACATTTAATTAATTTAACCAAGGAATGTTATAATCTTGTTTTATATGATTGTGACTAACATGAATTTACTAGTGGTGCAAGCATAGGCCATCAATTTATAGTGGATTCTTATGCCTTGTGGGTTCATACATTTTGGTGAGATATAATATGTTCAATAATTTTCTTAGTCATTTATTTCCATTTTAGAAATTCCACCTCTACGATGTCTCATGTTTCTGCCTAGGGAATATATTAAGGATGATATTGAGGTATATAATGCTACTCATGTACCTAAAGATGTTCAGGGATGGGGTTTAAAATGGTATTGAGGTTGTCTGAGTGGTTCATAAAGAGGATCCACTCCAACCAAGGGTATTGTTTCTTAAACTAGTGGTAGGTGGAGGTTCTCAATGGAGAGAGAAGACTATTGTTGACATCAGTTGGTATTTTCAACTACACAACCCTTAAAAATTATAGTCTATTTATTTTCCTTAAGATTATATGGATTAGTTTGAGATCAATATGAGTATCATCATGCATGTAGAGACACACAATGTTTGGTAGTTTAAGCTAGATACCTATATGCTTTAGGGGCCTACGAGGAGGTAGGTGTGTGTGATAGTATAGGCTAGGATGTATGAGGTTATATCATAAAATGTTTTCAATGATCTATTCTTTGATAACTAATTCCATGATATTCTAAAGATAAATTGAGAAAAATAGTCCATGGAGACAAAAAAGGGGCTACGTTCATGATTCACTATGCATCTCACTTTGTATAGTTGATTCACATTTCCCCTTTATGGGATTGAAATGAGGCCTATAAGGATTGAAGAATGTGGATTGGTCTTTAAAAGGAGGTCAGGCAGTAGGTCAGGATGTTAATCCTGGTTTCTTACATGGATGTGGTTCACATGGATCTCACTATTGAGAAGGGCCTCATGTAAGAAAATGCTGCAGGATTTCTCCATATATTCAGTAGGTCATTTGGTGGAGTTTCTAGTGGGACATTATATTACTCTTCCATTATAAGGAAAATTAGGTTAGATGAGATAAGATATTGTAGAAATATATAGTTCTTATAGTGTATAGATTATTTAACTCCTTTCATCGTATGAGTTCTTAATATATTATATCAGTGTTGGAGAATAAGTAATTTCAATAGAACATGTATGATACTGATGAAGGAGTTCAATACAATTTGTAGTTTGGAGAATATCTAGTTAATATATATGAGTATGTCTCAACAGGGCTTACATATAATTCTAATGTGTATTAAATATTTTAGATCTTGGTCCAGGGGACTCAAACAAATAGTAAGATTGTATCTAGGTGGTTTGTCTATGGTGATTTATAAGGATATTAGAGGAATCAACTACCATAGTCACCAAAGGGTTAGTTCCACAGTAAATATAAGTATCTCGTAGTCAAGGACATGGGTCATATATAGGAAGGGTATACACCTTGGATCATGTTTAATTTGATAGATAAAAGGGTACTTTTACCATTATTGGTAAAAAAAATTCATTAACATTATTAGTTTATTTATTTGATATTGGAGAATTTTATTCTTTAATTTTATCCCACATTTTAATTGTTTTTGACATCAGTTTCATACAGACAGGGGAATGTAGCATGGTATTTTTTTAGGGGAATGGAACATGGTGTTTTTTTGGTTAATGAGGCAGTGTGCTGTTTTTTTTGAGGTGAATGCATTGTGATTTTATTGAGGTGCATGTTGTATTGTACTTTTTTGAGCTGAATACCGAGAAACAACGTGGTGAATAAAGTGCAGCATAATCATGTTTAATGTAGTGCAATAGTGTGGAATGAAGTAGAATTTTTTTGAGGATTCTGGAGACTATAACCTTCGTTTGAAACTGTTTCAATAGTCCTAATACCACAATTTCTTAATGTGGTTATAGATTTGTGTAGGGGAAGATACTTCCATAGCTCCAAACCACAAAAATAGCCATATAGCCACAGTTTTGAACTGTATATATAGCCTTATTTCCTCCATTTAAACCATGTCTATAGACCTATATCCACAGTTTGAAACATGGATATATGGATAAATCTATCGCCACACCAATAAGAGAAACATTTATAAACAGTTTCTGTAGCCATATCGTGTAGTAGTTCTATATCGTGGGGGATACTCCTCAACACCCCTACTCGGGATCAGCGTCGGGATATTGTCCCTAGTCTTTGGTCACATACCTTCTCTACCATCAGTGACCACCATGAACAATGAAGATTAAAATATTGAACTTTTCAGGTAGGGTTGACAAAATTTTTGCTTTCACCCTTGTATAGCCCTAGCTTCCACCCTTATAATACAATGCTTTGAGATACTCATTCACACTGCCTAAAATAACTTGAGTCAACCTACTCATCTTTCTACATTAACCATGTCACGATTTGAGATTCCCATCTATGATTCTCTAAGTCACTTGAGACGAACCATTCCACAAGAATCTTAGGAAACATCATAACCAGGCTCTAATGCTGGGTTGAACAAGAAAGGGCCGATCTTGGTTAAGTCCCACACAAGTAATTTCTAGGAATACATTTCCTATTATTCCTCACTACATGACATTAGAGTATAGAATCCCACAAATAAAAACATAGGATGCCTCATTTCACACACATGAGAAGCCTTCTATGTTAATAATAAGATTCCTCATCATGAGATGAAAATAATAAATCCACTATGGGCCTCCTCCTGAGGTGTAATCTCTAATCTATATACCCTTGACCTATCATCATTTCAAGATACCCCTATGGACTAACACAAGGAATACATAATAGTAAACTCATAGAATAATCCCCCCGCACCTCATCCATCCACATGAAATTAAACTAAATTCTTACCTCATGAAATGAACATGGGATTCCCTCATGACCAGACATGAAGAAGACATTATGAGAAGCTCCCACGCAAAATCTCCAATAACACCATTGATACTCCATAGAAGTACCCGAGGAGCTTATGTACATAAGCCCCAACCACACCATTACAACTTCATAGCAGCACCCATGAATCTCTTACATGTAGTCCTAATCCACAATAATTGTTACTTCATAAAATCACTTTGTCCAATTCCACACGTAATCCCCAGCCAAATTATTTCCTCTCCATAGAAGCATTCAGACAGCTTCTATTCATAAGCCCAAACCACATCCTCACTGTTCCAAGAAACATGTGGGAAACTTACATACATATTCCCCATACCATATCTTTCATCCACATTTGGAATGAAACATATATCAGGTATACTAATTCCTCTTGTTCCTCACACTGATCATGAGTCACATTGTATTAGAGGTTAGCAGTGACTATGACATCCCTCTAATTTGGGCCACTCTCATTTGTAAGCCCCAACATCCCCAATGGGAATAGCTATTTGTGTAATCCCTAATTTCCACATTCATGGGATTCTTCGATGTGTAATCCCCACTCTACTCCAACCTACCTATACATTTATTCCAAAATAATTGGGATATGTAAGAAGCCTCCCTGATGATCAAAACCTTCATTAACATCCATCATGATCTCCACAGGGTCATATCACTAGTAGGATCATGCCTCTCACCTAGGGGAAATTATCTCCCCCAGGAAAACTGGGAAACATTCGTACATAATCACCACACCATATGCTCCATGGGCCACCTTCTCTAGTGTGATCACTAATTACCCAATTCATAAATACATTGAATTTGATTCCCAACCAACTGAGATATGTAGGAAACCTTCCTGAGGTTCATTCCCAACACCCATAATAATATATCCGCTCCATCAATTATAAATCAACCCTTTATCCATATCCATCAAGATTTTACCTAAGCTTCCAAATCCTGGAAAAATAAATCCATCAATCAGGGTCATTCTGACATGTAATTCCCCTCTGAACCATCGCTCCTCCAAATATCAATCTAGGAAATTCACACACGTAAGAACAAATAACACCAACAGAATTAAATCTTCTTATAAAAGGAGGATCACAAGCATAAGACCCACACCATCCATTTAACTAGGTGGGTCTTGATCTGTGTCTTCTAAACACGATACACATGACGCCTCCTGCAGGTTCAATCATTGCTAATGGTAAACTAAGTTCCCCCTCCTAGAGGTGCACCCCCCCTGATCCACCCCCAATGATGTCTACATCATCCTTCATGGTGTGACATCTCCCCTTTATGGTATACGCCCCTTATATCTTCTCTCATAGGTAATTCTGATCCATCCAATGGTGAACCAAGGTTCCCCCTATGGGTACACCACCAAGATCCACCTCATGTGGTGCCATTAATAGACTTCATGGTGTTAAATCTTTAATTTTTGGGAAACACCTCCTAGATCCACCCTCATAAGGATTTCAAATCCATCCAATTATAAACCAAGCTTCCACCCTCATCTGGGTTCCCCTCCCTGATCCAACACCTATGATGTCTAGAACATCCTTCATTGTGTGACATCTTCCACTTATGGAACAAGTCACCATGGGTTTATCCTCATTGGGAACTTCGACCCATCCATGTGGTAAACGTCAATACCTCCCTCATTGCGGTGCACTTCTCTTGACCATCCTCAATGGATTATAGATCACCCTTCATGGTGTGGATCCTTATCTTTATATGAAAAAACATTCAAGGTCTACCTCCATATTCATTAAGATCTTTCCATCAAGAAAACCTTATAGGAGATCCCCACATAGGGATGCACATCTCCGGCCTACCCTTAATAGAAACTTGATTAGTCCTCCACCATCTACATGTGAATTTAAACTCATGGCCTACCCCATTTTAAACATGGGACGCATAAGGAAAACATCATAAGACATGCCTCAATAATAAGATACCTCGTTACTGACATGGGATGCCTCATGTTATGAACCATTGGGAATCCCTATTATAAGGAATAATATAGGTGACCAATGTTCTAGTGTCTAGATATATCTGTGATTCCCAGCATGACTACTACCCGGACTAAAGGTTGCTTCCCTATCACGGACCCTTTGAATGTCTTGAGGGATGAAACATAATTAACTAACATCCTCAAAGAGATGTATTCAGGTATGAGTATAATGACTCACATCTTAATTCTACAAGGGATACTCAAGAAAGGTGAAGAATCCCAAGGAAAAATCCATGGGAGGAGAAATTTACAAACCATCATCCAATTTCAATCAAGTATCATTCATTGAAGATAAATTGATGTATGTTTCCCATCTTGGGAAATTGGGTCTATGGGGTATAATGTGAAGTAGATGAACAATAACACGCAAGGTGGACATGCCCTGACAAAAGAATCAGAAACAATGATGATATATACATTATGATAAATGATTATGTACCAATGTGTGATACATAAATCAATCTCATGGAATAACCCTTATATCCCATCATGTAACACCACTAGTTTATGGTATAATAAGATGTATATTTTTCACTCGATATGTGTTTTTAATAATTGAATAAAATTTCTTGAGTATTATTTCATCCAGATCAAAATTGTTTGGTTAAATTAGTTATATGGGGATTTTTTGGAGGTAACATAAGAAGATTTTTAATTTGAATTTATAGGAATGGATATGATGTTTGGGTGCGATTATCTGAGTTTTATTGTCCAATGTGTAGGGTCATATATCCCCCCTAATTACCTGGTGTACAAGACCCTTTATCTATGTGTCATTTTATAGATAAGTTCAAGTATACTCTTGCATACCTTGGAATTCTATCCTCTATCTCAACATATAGGTAGGGTTGTTGTCCTCCATATTTAATTAGGGTACAATATCCTTAATATATGGGTTAGTTTATATATTGGGCCAGGTATCCCCTTGTATTACCAAGTGTGATATCCAATATCTCGTCATTTACGTAGGGTCAAGTATCCCCGATTTACCCAAGTCATGGAATCATCTATATTGTGTTTAGATTATAAATAGGGTAAGGTATCCCCACCCCAAACCGAGGTGAAAGAACCTATATCTCACCCTACAGATTTGGTTATACATCACCCAATTTAACCAGGGCTTGAGACGATCTATATGTGGGTTTTACTCCCTTAATAAAGGTTTCTTCCATAGAGGTATGGATTTCCATTTATGATTATAGATAGGTGACATGGTTTTATAATTCCTTGGTTCTTATAATATCAAGGATCAATATTCCCTTTACTGAGCCCTATCAATGTGAATGGTATAGTTTCCCTTATAGGTTCCTCATTTTTTAAAAAATATATGGTGTGAATTATGTTGTATTATTCTCCTAACAGCTTTGTATACCTTAGTGAGGAATGATAACCCCTTTTAGGATTCCCAATGGATATGTGCGAGTGGGAGAGATAAAGAATATTGAATACAATGAGACTTCTAACTTCTCTGGTACCCCCATTGCTTCCTTTGAATTGTGATGAACAACTATCTATTGACTTTGTCATTTTTTCATTCTTCATTGTTCTTATCATACATGGTTTCTTGTATGGTTTGACTTTTGATTATTGGATATGAGATATTAGGGTCCTTAATTATGTAATTTTAATTTCTTGATATATATTATACCATTATTCATTGGTTGTTTTTCCTCTTGGTTACACTCTCATATTGACAACGTTGAGTTGAATATTTTTGTCAGTAATTTCCTTTGTTGTTTGATGGAAACCTACTAATTCTATTTATACTCACTCTAACATGGGATTTATACGGATGGTTGTTTTTTCTATATAGATGATAAATTATATTTAGTGATGATCGTGGTAGAAATAGTGTTGGTATATATTTTAGAAGAAAATTCAGGGTGATGATTAGTGTTACTCGATGAATCATGATGGGTAATGGTGGTCTTGATGGCGGCAATGATCATTTAAAATGGAGATCATTCTAGGAGTACAAATACTAAGGAGTGGGATATCTAGTGAAATTTATCTATCATATGTTGAGCCTTATCATATATGTAGTTTCTTTTTATTTACATATGTGGCAAGTTACCTATATCTTTTTGTCTCATGCATGTGTTTTATATAGTTTGATTGATCATATGTATGTTATATTTGGATTTCCATCTTATTTTATACATTAAATATTTGTATCTGTTGTATTTTTATATAGGATAATTCCTCCCACATTGTAATATATGGATAATTGTTTCTAGTCACCAGCCCCTGGCCAATTGGAGGTAGGATTGGGGTATAACTCTTAGGGTACTACTGACCTGGATGGGCCCTTGTATGTTAAGTCTTGAAAAAGAACTATAAAAAATAATTTTATTCCATGACTTGATAAATGAAGAAGTTAGTGCATAAATTAAAAGAACACAACCTTGGTGGGTTTACTAGTCCTTATTTTCATTATCCTATGTTTTAGTTATACCAAATAACCTAAAAAAGAATAATTTGAGAAGAAACGTATATATAAAGTCCAGAGATGGGTTTCTACCTTGCCAAAAGTACTATTAAAGATAAGATCATCAAAAAGGGAACAGATTACCATAAACATCAACACATTAATGAAATTACAATGAAATATATGATTTTATATAATTACAAATAAATGCATTGTTTCGTAATTAATTAACTAAATAATTCAAAAAACATGAAAATTGAAGCAAGACATTGTCACCCCAAACATCTATATTGAGAAAGAACATTTTAGGAATAATCAAATGGTTAGAATTTTTTGGAATCATCACACATGATTATTATTCATCCCCACCCACCAAATATGAAACATGAACACACAATTTTTAAAATAAGTAAATATTTAATAACTAAATGAGTTGTAATTAAAAACTATTCACAAAATTTTTGAACTTCATCCTATTGATAAACACACCATTTTGATATCTAAATAACCATAACTTTTTATATGGTAATTTACTTGGATAAATTATTATTTATCCCCTTGATCACAAATTTACAAAAAATCCCCTATACACTTAGTAAAGTCAAATAATATTTGGACCTTTATAATGTATCCATATGAATTAATAATTTTAAGCTATATAAAATGTGTAGAATTTTCTCCCAAATACTTTGGTGTACAAATATCCATACCAAGAAGAATATATTATATTAATCAACATTATTTTAAAATTTAGAAACATCAATACTAAAAATATTACCTCTCCATACAATCATATATTATCCTCTTATATAGGATTTAAATACCTTTAAAAGCATGATTTAATCCACATTCATCTGATATAGGCAATCTCCACCACCTAATTTGTCTATTTTAGTATATAAATATATAATATTCTCAATTATAATTCACTCTCTAGTTTAATATCAATCAACATCATCATATTATATCTGAATCAAAGAATCAACTACAACAATAACGTTTTAGGGGTATATCTGATATAAAATTAATAGTCTTGATAAAACTAAACTCATAACCTTTGAGAAAAGTTCAAATATATTTCATTGAATATATAGTTCAATATATTATATACTATATAAATAGTACTCAGTATTCAATTAATGCCTCTAAAACATTAGGGTGAAACCATTTTTGCATGTTTAAGAAAATGGTATCATTTTTATGATCATGATGTCATAATATTAAATAATATAATAAATCATCACTCACTTTTATATTAACAAACTTCTTAGATATTGATGAAAATAATTTTACTAATATTTAAAAGTAACTCCTTCTTTAGGAAAATGATGAATTCATACACTAGTCAAATTCTCCTTTAGTTATTCAAATGTAACTTAATACTACGGTGACTAAACAATGAAATAATTTTTATAGGTTGAAACTAAAAATATATCTAAAATCAAAGAGGAATTACAAACAAAAATCAAATAATATCCTATTCAACTATGAAATTTATATACCCCACAAAACTATTTGGTGCCTATCATGGAACCATTAATCTATCCAGTGATGTATCCATAGGTACACCTTGTTGAGTATAAAATTTATGAAAAAAATAAACCTATCATGTACTAAATAATCATTTTAATAAAATTATATACAATTGTTATTGTAAAATAAGTCAAAAAAATCCTCTAAAGTTCAATATATTACCCTTTTTTCTATTAATAATCAAAAATATAATCAATGAGAACCATATAAAGAATATCAAGATACTATCCAAAAACCAAATTCATTAATCTAGAATGATGTAAGAATAGTTCATAGGGTTCTCATAAAATAGAGTTTATAAAACCTAGATTTAATCCTAGTCCATAAACAAGTTCTTGTCTTATTTCTTGTCTCATGTATATTGGGTTAGAGGTTCACTATCATATTGATTCCTATGTTGTTTTTATATTTTCTAATTAGGAAAACATAACAAAATATGGGTGGGTGTTGATGCCTGAAAATGAGAAAGAAAATGGGAATTAATGAAAAAATTAATTTCAAAAAGAAGAAACCCATAGATTAAACTATTCTAATTTTTCATTGAATCTCTTATTTTAACATCTATTCTAATATTTGAGTGATCCATATAGCTACACACTATATTATGGAGTATATATGTGAATGGACATCACACCTAAGAAGTATCCAAATGTGTCATCCCCTACTCTCTGTAATGGGTCACAATTGTGAGTCTACCCTCTAAAAATTCCAATAATTCCATCATATATCAGTGATCCAAACAAAGGGATAATAATTTATAATATTATTTTGAAAGAAAATAGTATAAGGAAAATTATAAAGTAACATCATTTACCTATACCCATTGAACACTAAAAACCATTGTATAAAAAAGTTAGAAAATGTTCCAGGTAAATGGACTGTGTTTACTAGTTTCATCAAGTGGGTGACCCTTTTGTTGGCCTTTCATAATAGATAATATCTTGAGAGTCATAATTACTTCACAGAGGTTGAAAAATGAGAAAATGTGGGAGGTAAGAACAATACAACACTCGATTAAATGAAATAAAAATAGAATGTAATAAAAATTTAAATGAAGAAAACTACAGAAGTTATTACACTAAAATCTGTAAGATAAGAACACTTTTCAAAATGGGAGATATGAAATATTTATAGAAACAATGACACTTTTCATCCACCTTATGGGGTTTTAGTGTATTGAGCATTGAGTTTATTCTTCCTTAGGTTATCGCCATGTGTCCATCTCATGGGTGAACATTACATAAGCTGGGATCATCTTGAATACACTAGTTACAGATATTTCTTCCATAATATCCTTTTTATTTTTTAGATATATGATCTCCATATGGTAATTTTTTAGATCTTATCATGATTTGGATGAGTAAAGGGAGTGTGAATTGATTTTATGTTGATATTTTCCAATATGGGATATTTTATTTTTTATTCCACATTGGTATACATTCTTCCTAATTTTTTAATTTTTGGATCACATATACACTATTCTTCAATAGATACCATGAAACTTTCTTTGAGAAAATAACACTTACACTGAGCTTAATCACACATAAGATAACATGAATTTTTTAAATTTCAACGTCAATGACACATATATTGGGGATCCATTACACATATGTGTGTAGGAAATTTCCAAATTTAATCCACCATAACACAAATTAATTAGATCCATGACACATATATTTTATTGAATTTTAGAAATGTTGGATTTAATCTATACATAAATGAAAACAATTCTTCTCTTTTCCCATTATGATCAAATTTAATTAAATCAATAAAGAATAGAATCAGAAGCCTATAAGTAGGAATATTTCATAATAAAAAATCATGGTATGGCATGTTCTATTAATGATAAAATATATAAAACCTATAAAAATTAGTTTTAACAATAAAAGTATTTATTTTTCAAAATTACAAAAATCAATCAACTACCAAGATTCTATATAAATTAGGGGAGGAAATTATCAATAAACAATAGTGAAAAATTTGGGAAATATTAGCTCGCATTAGTGAATAATATAGGAGCACCCCGTAAAGGCACACTATGTACAATAAAGCCTCCCTCAAGAATACCATTTCTCTAAATGTATAACTAATTAATTGTTGTAGGAACAATTTGATTATAAGAAATCCATATAAGAGGTACTCTAAAATATAATTCAATTTTAAACTAATATCAAGACATGGAAGAGATTTTATAACCATATTATATAATATATCATGAAAATATCAAGAAAATATCTTATAATTTAAGGAAACTCCTCTATCTACTCCCTAATTATGAATACAATTTTAGTCACCAACATATATATAAGTGTATATTTCATTAAATTCCATTGACTCATTTGATGTTTTCTATCAATAAGGAAAAATAAAAATTCATCTCTCTCACTAGTATGTATAATTATATCATAAAAAAATTTAATGTTGGATATAATAGAATTCATCAAATCCATCACAAGGATTTCATCATATAGTAGTATTGATTGAAATATTATATCCTCTGATCATTATTTAATTACCATGACTAAATAACATAAAAGATATATTCCCATTAGCATATATTGACCTATAATTGAAATATGTTATATAAATAGTCTATATAGACTATCTACATGATGTTTTAAGCCTTTTAATAGGGTATAAATTATGAACGGATTTGATAAACTGATATAGGAAAATTCAAAAGTAAGAGTTTAAAGATAAAATTATATATTGAAATAACTTTGATATTTATTCCCAATTCATATAAATAAAATAAAGGCATAAATATAAAATGTCTATTCCTCAATGTATCTACTTACAACATAATCCTTACAATGTATTATCGTGATTTGTCTTGGGACAACTAATATTTATTTACTAACCATCACTAACACTTCTCTACACTAGTGGCCTAAATTGTTAGTGATATTTTTACTTCTAGAATGGTCATGGTGGATACTAACTAATAAGACCATATAAAATCATTATCTAATTAATTCCACAATAACCCCCATTATAAATATGGTATAGAAATAGGCAATGGACTTTTTGACAAAAAAGTTAACATATGATGAGATAGTTTCCACCATTTGAAAGTGACCTTATAGCACTGGAGAAATAAAAAAATATAGAGGCAAACATATACACATATATAAAAATATGATTAAATAATGAAATTATAGCTCTTATATCTTTCTCAAATCTAAGAATTAATCTTCAATTATCCTATTAAATATAAATCTTATGAGCTAACAATTTTTCTATGACTTTAACTTTTTTGATTAGATCTATTTTGTTCTTTATAGTAATATCATCATCCTTTTATGGAATATTTTAATGAAAAAGCTTTTCATGGTGATGATTTCTCAACTCATTTCATATTATGAATTCTAGAGAATAATTTCTCAAGTTCATGAATCACACCTATAAAACATGGATCCTAGAACACCTTTTTTAAATAGATAGAAACTCAACTTTTCTAGTTTCAATATGATTTTTGGATAAAAACTATTCCTTAAACTAATATTTAATGTCACTCAATTGAATATTAAATATTTCATGACCAATAATAAGTATATTACTCCCTTAAGAAGATTCTCCACTAAAAAAATTCAGTACCAATGATATCTAATTATTTACCTCCATCCGATTCATTAAAAATTAAATATTCACCTCTCTATCTTACAGTAAAAATATTGATCAATGATTAATAAATCATACTTTAATAATATTTTTTTACAAGAACTCATACAATATCATTCCTTTGTACACATTGACTTCTATGTATATCCTCCAACTTTAGAGTCCTATATTTTTAGGTCATTCTATTTTTTTTATGTTAGATACGATGTATATGAATGAATAAGATGATGAGTTTATTTTGGGATGAAATCATATATGATTTGAAAATAATTCAATATTTGGTCTCACTATAACATGATTTTTTCCATGGATGGTTTTGAATAGGTTGTAGAGTTGAATAAATATGTCGTCGTTAGTTATTATATATTATTAATTATGTGATGAAATCTATTATTATGGATTAGTGGGTTATGTTACATAGTAATGGTAATAAAATAATGATTTAGTTTCTTTTTTGGTCATCAGGAGGAGAAGGTTAGGACATAGAATCAAACCGTGAATTTTAAAGGGTTAGTGCAACATTAGATAATATTATTCATTATATTATGATTTATTTTCAATGGGTTTATATCTAAAAGTAAGGGTGTTTAATGAAATTTAATATAATGTATTGGTTTCACTATGAATCACATATCAATGATTAGGATTTATATATTATATCACAATGATATACATTATATTGTAATGGTCTTTGATATTTTATAATTTCAATGATTGGAAAAGAAACTATAGATATATACCAAAATCATTTCAATGTTTTTTTATTTTATACCAACCAAAACCTATTAAATCGTAATAATGTTCATTACATAAAAAATTATTTCTTCCCCATTTTGTTTGTAAATAAAAGTGGTATCTCTATTCTACTTATTTTTTTTATTCTTTTGAGTTACCCCTAAAGACCATAGGAAATTTCTAAATGTCTTGAAAAAAGATATTTGAAATAGTTTCATTTTATTATTTTAAGAGACCTTCACTACTGAAAAGTAATATTTTAAAGGAAGTTTAAACCACTGATAAACAATTTCACATTGATTTTTGGAAATCTCGAATAAATCATGTTTTTCCAATCATTTAGTGGGAGTTTTCAAAATCCCTATAAATTTATTTAGTGGTGATTGTTTTTAAAATTAGGACAATCATTTAGAGAAGATTTTATATTGATTATTGATTATTATTATTTATTTCTATACTTTTTTAATTAAATAATTATTATTCTTAAATTATAATTTTAATATTATTAATTATTATTTATTTATATGTATGTTTGTTGGGTGATATTTGAACCCCTTACCAATTTTTATTCTACAATCACTATATAACTTTTGTAAGCTCTTATTTTGGTGAGTAAACTGAATTTAATATAATTATATATTTATATATTTAAAAAATAATATTAAAGAATAAAAATAAGTAATAAAAAAATAAATAAAAAATAATACATAAAAATCTATACGAAGTAATTAAATAAAAAATAAAAAATAAAAAAATAAAAAATAAAGGAATAAAAAATAAAAAAACAAACAAATGATAAATAAATAAATACTGTGATAATAAATATTATTTAGTAAATAATAAATAATCATTAAAAATTAATATGTAATAAATAAATAATTATTAATAAATAATTATTAATAAATTATTAATTAATAATTACTAATAAATAAATAAGTAATGAATATGAATTAAATTAATAAAAAATATTAAATTAATATATGATAACTAAATGATAAACTAATAATTGGGAATGGGTACTCTTAAAAAGTTATATTATTGAATGTCTATTGAATTCTTTATTAAGGGGATTTGGGAATGTTGTACTCATTTTCCCTTGTGTTTTTCTTATTGATTTTTTTTTCTTATACTGTTTTTAATAACTAATTTATATGAACAATATTTATCAATTTCTTGTCATCTATGATCGAATGTTGAAAATAAATAGTACATTTATTCATGTAATAATTTTAATATTAAATTAAATTTATTTTTCAAATATTTATGTTTGGAAATGTTAACTTGATGATTAAATTTATAGTAAATTATATTGTATATAATGACTAAAGAAACCCATATAATGTATGTATACCTTCATCATTGTGAATAACTAATGATAAGGATTCATGTGGTGACATATTTATGATCATCATCTTAAACACCTCTCCCTTGAATATCCTCATTTCGTTACAATTAAGGAATGAATTTGTATTGAGGAGCATAAATTTAAAAAAATAGCATGAAAGACATGTTTTTTTTTAATTTAAAATTATTATCTTAACATTTTTTGAATGGAAAAAGATAAAAAGTAAAACTAAGGCTATATCTTGAATTAAATACATTTTTACATTTTTGACACAAACAAAAGGGCATCATTATTTCCACTGAGGTAATAAAATATAAAAATATATAAAAGATCCAATAAAAAACTAATAAAATTAAATGAACTTATTATTTGGTAAGATTGAGGTCAAACCCAATAGATGATCTAAAAAAACATAAGGAAATTTTATGTATAAAAAGTGTCTTTTGAGAATTAAAGTATAAATATGATTTTAAATAATGAATAGAATACAAGATTAATACTTCCATTTTGGTTTTCTATTCATTTTAAAATATGAATTTATTATCCTTGATTTTTTTCCTTGTGGATAATAAGGTATCCCTCAGTCTTTGATCATCCTTCATAATTCTATAATTCTACATTTCTTATGGTCAAGTTCTCTAATTAATTAATGGGATAAGTGTATTAATACCTTATTTAAAAAAATTATCTGAAATTATAAAATGGACTTTCACAACTCAAGATAATTATTCAATGTATTAACTATACGTTCTAATTCAGGTATGAAATGTTCATGTGCCAAGAAAGAAAAAGTTTATGAGATTGATTTGTGAATTCATCAACCCAAAACATGGAATGATAATACAATAATACTCAATAAAACACTCCCCAATCCTTATATTTTGTGACACACGAGAGTTACCCCTTGTGTTATTCATAATGGATTGTAATGATGAAAAAATAACACAGACATCAATAGTATGTCAAGTTGAACAGCTCTAACTGTAGTCCTCTAATAACTCTAGGATTAAAATCCAGATACCAATCATCTGGTTGAATCCTCTCAATTTATATGCTTTCAAATACCGTTGGTCTCACCCATCCATCACTAAAATATATCCAAGATATATGTCCAAATAATCAAATTAAAACCATGTCATTATTCTTCGGAAATCTCCCAAAGATTAAAACATTAGGAAATATTTGACTACATCATTAGTGACACAAAATATAATTCATGAAACAAACTCATCCATCAACCACACTAGTTTTTATGGTCGTACTCATTCATGACAAGAGATTTTCAGATCATGGAATAAAAATTTCTTCTTATATTTGAATTTCTTATATTCTTATTTTCACCATGAATCAACATCTTTTGATTGGGAACGAGATATCTAACTTTGTAGTGCTTCTAGTTGAAAGTAAATCCAATGAACCTAGTCCTTCATGAAAAAAATAACCTTCTTGAAATACCTCACCACTACTTTTCCATTCATAGAATGACTATACCCATTCGTAATAAGAGCTCCATCGACATCTCATTCTTCACACCGTGGCCTCTGTTATGTGGAATGAATTAGTGGGGAACAATAAAAATGGTTATGGTGATATGGTGATGGCATGGATGATTTTTGAAGTGAATTCCATAGAATTTTCTAGTGGTTGGTGCGAATATATGAGTAGTTGGTATGTGGGAGTGAGTAGTGAGTGGCAGTACCCTATTTCTGAGTGAGAAGATGCACACATGTGGTGAAGTAGAGTTATTTTGGTTAGAGGAGAACAGCTCCCCAGAACTCCATTTCACACATTAGTTTTTTGTATTATATGTAACAGATTAAAATAAAAATAATGCTCTATAAGAAGTAAATTGATCTCTATAAGAGCTCTAGTTCTCTCTATCAACCATCTATGTCAGCACACATATGATAGTAAAAGCGTCAACTATTTCACTTTTCTTCCCATGATCTCAAAGATTGATATGTTCTTACCTATTCAAATAAGCAGACAAAGAATCTCATGATCCAACCTATGAAGGGGATCTTCCATGAAAGGTTTTCCTTGCCATTTATCTTTACTGATTACCATAATGTTACTAGAAAACATGGTTAGGGAATATCATATTTCTAGTCGAATTATTTTGTAAACTATTCAACAATTGCTTCTTAATTCACATTACATGAACACATACAAAATACACATTTTCCATTAATAAAAAAACATTATTTATAATGATCAATATGATTTATTTTAGAATTCTCATTTATAAAATTCAAATAAAAATTTATTTAACCATAAAATATTTATAAAAAATTTAATTTCGGAAAATTAATTTATTAATTTTAGTAATTAATTAAATTAAGAAATAATAAATTTATATATGAATTGTTCTTATAAAATTTTTGCACACAGAGACTCATGATTTTACCAATATATGAAATCTAAAAATTTAAGATCATGGATGCTTGACCTTCCATTATTCAATCATCAAGGACCAAAAAATCAAAAAATAATCAACAACAAATAAAATTTCCACAAATCACACGAGAAAACACCTTTAACTTCTCACATTTCCAGGAAATAATTTTAACAATTCATGTTATGTTTTCTATTTTGAAATAGAATTTATTATATTCAACTCATTTCATATTATTCATTTCTCTATTAATGTGGCTTATCTTTATAATATATCCATTGAAATTATTTTATCTCATCACTCATGGGGAAAAATATTTATGCATTTATGATCACACCTCAAATATTGATCCTTAAGTTTTGATTGAAAACAATATATAATCTAAACCCTATAAAAAAATTAACAATTAATCATGATGAATTTATATCAAAGATTAAATGGATCTAAAACATTTTTTGTATAGGTAATGGTGCAAAAAAAATTAATCTCAAAATAATGGTAAAATATTAAATCATTTTATATGATAGAGAAAAGTATCTCAATGAGAATACTCATCAAGGAATGATATCTCCCCACTTCACCAAAACCAAAGTAAAGGCTATGGATTAATGAAATAACAATTAAAGCTATACAAACACTATTTCTTCTAAAGATTTAATTTTTATCATTTTATCTTATTTCTTTCATTTCTTTTTTAAAAAAAAGTTATACTTATGAAAAAGAAATCATACACCACAAAAAATGATCAGATCAAAATATAATATATAACAGTTATAATAGGATCATTTCTCAAATAATTTTGATTTTTTTCCCTCCTAACACATAATTAATTTTCATCATTTTTTCTATATTTTTTATGATTATTTAGGATTTATAAATTTTTGGATGAAGATAGACATCATATATTCCTCTTTATACCTTAAATAATATAAATTTTTCTATCACATGGGGGTTTTAACATGGGTATTTACAATTATACATAACTTTTCTATTGCTTTATACTCATTGTAATGTGTAAGGTTTGATTTTAGGGTGGTAAGGGATACTTCCTTACTTATTATACAACATTTTATCTCTTTTCCTCTTTAATCTAATTTCCCCCCATTTTATATTATTCCTATTTCTTTTTCTACTCACTTCAGGGAAATCCTCCACTATGTTACCACTTCATAGGATTGAATCCTTATTTTACTCTCATGGGTGGACATATATGTAACCCATAAATACTCATCTAGGCCTTTCGTTAATTTGTTTTGAAATATAACCAACCTATAATTCTTGATTTCTTAGTGAAACATTTTAATATTTTGATTATTTTTCCAATTATTTAATATAATCCAATATTCTATATTAAATTTGTCTAAAGTATAATCTAATGTGATGATTTGTATTTGGAGATAGGGATCTTATACTGTTTTATATTCCAGTTCCCTTTTTTGATGTTATTTACTTTGTTTTGTTTTGGATTCCAACCATAAAATTGAATATGATTATTGTAATAATAATAATTTACTTATTTAGTGTATGTAAATTATGGATGGTTTTGGCCGATAATGGTGTCTATTTTCTGGGCCATGACTTCCATTCAAGATACATCCATACATTATTATCATCCATGTGCACTCCCATCCTTTTAAATCATTTTTATTGTCATTTGAAGCTAATACATTCCTTTTCATCTAATCGGTTGTAACTTTCTTCTGATTTTTTCCTTATGAGTGATCCTCCAGTGGAATGAATGACAACAGATATGTTGCTCTATGAGATAGCCCTGTAAAACATTTTGGATAAGAAGTCACATCTAAATTATATAGTGCTGAAATTTTTATATTAAATATTTGAAACACTACACTACATTATTTACCAATTAATCATCAATTAGCTGAAATTAATTATTTTGACATGAATATTCATTTAGTTTTAGGGATGGATGAAATAGGTTAGAAAATTCCTTTCTAACTCATCCCATGTTGTGATGGAATGAGATGGTAGGATTTGTATCCATTTTCCCAGTATATATTTTAAATAAAATATAAAAAAACACTACCAAATCACTTTAAACATTTTAAAACTGAAAACTATCACATAGGTTGATTAAAATCTATAAATGGGTTTATGAATCCTCAGGCAGCAGCCTAAAAAATTAAATTGGGTTGGGAATAATTTTTAATATAGATTTCTTGATTCAAAGTGGTTTGATGAAATATGTGTTACCATAATTATTTGTTGAAAAACCTTATTTTATAGTATTCCATAATACATAAAAGTTCTCATCCCTAAATATCTTTGTGGTACATCACTATAGGATAATTTTATCATTGGTTTACTCCAACCATGATAGTTTTTTTCTTCAATCATTGGTTTCTCTCTATCTTGCGGTCTTAGTGATGGATCTATTTACATTTACATTTAAAAGAATGTTCATGCATAAAATATTAGATGTAAAAATCAAATAAATAACATAGACATTGTATAAAAATATAAAATATCAAGAATAATAGAAAAAACATGTAAAACTGATAACACATCTAGAAAATATTTATATTTCCATGGTCAGAGATCATGGAACTTATCCACCTGATCATATTCAGGGACTATAGACATGTTAAATGTCATCATGAAGGATTTATTCATTATAGTAGAGATTTGAACTATATCTTTGGTCAAATACCGTGGTCATATCCATGGACATATTATGCATTTCTCTTTTGGAATTACACATCCATGGTTGAAATGACCCTCTATTACTTGTGTATTCATGAAAAAAGCATACTCAGGCTTGGGATGAACTCCATCGACATCTCTTACTTTCCTATATCACCTATAGTATGATGTATGAATGAGTTAGTACAAAAAATAATGGTTATTATTATCCAGTGGTGGTGTGAGCAAGTTTGTTAGTAGTGACCACAACATTTTCTGGTGGTTAGTGTGATGGTTTGGTGAGTTGGAGAGAATGAGTAGGTTTCCAGTGGTGAAAACATGTGTCTAATAGTGGATATATATATTTGTAGGGTGAATAAATGTCTTTTTGGTTAATGGTGAATAGTTCCCAATAAATCCACCTCCCATATTATTTCTTCCATGGATGGGCTCTCTTTAAAATATTGGAATACTCCCTAATTTGGGTGTTTAAGTTTATCATGGTGCAGCTGCTTACTCTTGAATTATTTGGACAAGATTCCTTCTTGTGGGTAGGTATCTTGTTCATTTGGTTAGAAGAAATGATATAATTTTTTGTCCATTTCCAACACCATACATGTCTAAATAACATACATTATATTCAATAAAAATCCTTCAATAAAAAGAAAATAATTATTTCCTTTTCAATTTATTTTTTGAGACTTAATTAAAATATTATCTAACTATTATATAATTAAATAATTTAATTTTTATGAAAAATTCTCGATTAAATATAAAAATTAAGTAAATTAATGACTAAAATATGAATGAATGAAATTTTTATATCAATTTATCAACACATATAAGATTAATTTAAAACATTTTAATTACATTTATAATTAAAAATATTTATAAAATATGAATTTTTTTTATGATTAAATATATAAATTATTTTTAGTGGAATTAATTATATTTTTAAAATTTATGTATCTTTTATGAAACTAATTTATTTATATGTTTTTTGATTTTCCTTTTCTCCTTTATTAAAACTAATATAGTACAATCATATGATAAATTTAAATTCACTTTTCAATTAACCAATTTATTAATTACTAGATTTCTCACCATTATAATTAATTATCCCCATATTCAATTTAACATGATTACTTTTCACAATGAAATAACTGTATAATAGATTTAAATAAATAAAAACTATTTCATTTTTTTTCTTAAATCAATGAAAATTATGCAAGTTTTACATTTTTATGCCAAATATGATGAGATCAAGCCAAATATTATTAGTTTTTAACATATTATAAAAATTAGGAAAACTTTAAATTATAATAAATTTGTTTAAATAATGCACAAACAGACATATAATAAATAATTAAATTCCTTAAATTAATGGCTATTTTTTAATAAAATAAATATTTTCAATAATACACTAGAAAGATAATTTTATTAGTTCCCCACCATTTAGTAATTTGTTTAATGAATTTAATAATGTTATAACTATATTGAAATTGGAAAATAAAAGGGAGTGGTATTTATGGTTAGTATTGTAAGGATTATATAACTTCCTGGCACGTCCAACCCAAATAGTTACAAAACTGGTGGCATTAACTAACATTAAGAATGTCTCCCTAAATTCCATAGGTTATAGACTAGTGGTTTGGGTTTGATAACCAAACACATGGAAACTGTACCCTATGGATCAGGTAAATATAAATGAAAATAGATGTAGTAATAATAAATAGTAATCATATTATAAAGGTGGAATATAGACATTATAATTATGATCCAATCATTATAAAATAGCACCACATCATATATTGGAATGATCCACTATAATTTTACACAAGTCATACATAATAAATCAGAATGAAAATGGGTTGATCATATACTAAAAGGTCCAAATGTAAAGAAAAATATTGAATGTGATTTGAAAACAAGACTCGAATACCAAATCAGCCAAACTATATGGATATGAACTTGCTAATACATATCAATAATCAAATGAAAATCCTTTTTTAAGACTAGTCCTATAGGGGATCATTCTATTACTTATCTAAGCCCACCTTCAATATGCCAAGAGTTGGAGACTGGCACTAAGTTGGCATATCCAACAAATGGGATTCATTTTCCTATGTACATTTACACACACACATCACCAATCCCTAAATGCTAAAAATTAATAACACTAAGTAAAAATGCATGCATACACTATGAAACCAACCATAGAGTTTGATAGTAGGAAAATTGGTATCATAAAATATCCAAAATACAAGCCCACTAAAAGAAAGAGTCTATCAAGTGAATTCAAAAGTTCCTAAAACTGATTTGTAGAAAAACCTACATGAAGTGAAGGCATTGGATAGATTCTTGAAGTTCTAAGATTACCATAAATATGTCTAATCACTCTAATCCCCACATATTATTGGTCCACCTAGGACTCCATAAATTCATTGATAGCATATACAAGACAAGACATGTGCGGGTATAGACCGTGAAGTGGTAACTAAAACAATGATTTTTTGGACAGCCCAAATCCAAAAAGGAAAAAAACTCTAGGAAATAAAAGAAAGTATACCACAATGGAAACTCAAAAATTACCCCACAAAGGAAACACATTATGTACAATCACAAAAAAGATACATATTAATGTCACTCATATATATGTATATATCACGAAGAGAATTATTTTTAGTTGTAGCCCATAGATATCATAGTTTCCATGACACATATAGTGTTAATGGAACACGAGGCATCAATAGCACATGGGGAATTGATGGAGCACAGAGCGTTGATGACACATGGAGCATCAATGGAACTCGGAGAATCAATGGTGCCCAGAACATTGAAGGAACATGGAGCTTCAATGGTGCATGGGGTGTTGATGGGTCATACAACCCAAAGTCATGTAGTCAGGAATTCATAACCAGCCGTAGGATTCCGCTCATAACGCTCTTGTATCAGGAGAACCTACAACTTAGGAAAATGTGTTTTATCACTAATTTTACATGGTGTAACAACCCAAGCTTCCATGGTACGCTTCTCTTTGAATAATACAGTAGCGTGTGTTGTATGCAACTTCGAGTTCTAACACACACCACAACCAATCAAACTAGCCGTTATGAATAGTAATACCCACTTTTTGAAATTTTATAAATTTTATCTTTTAAAATGGACATCATTTTTGGATTTGGAATGTCAAAATTAGCCTAGGGTGAAATTTTGGTATCTTTCTGAAAACTTTCCTATTTTGATGAATGGTGAAAATTACTAAGTTTTAATTAAAAACTATTTTCTTAATCAAAATAATTAGTGGTAATACATTATTAATTTGACTGGTTTTAAAGTATATTTGGAATATAGTTTTACCATTTAATACAATTTTTTTTATTGGACGTAATTTCACAATTAAACCAGACATAAACAAGTGTCAATCTTTTGATAGTTATTATCTCGTAAAAACGAGCTTTTGGTTTTAACAACGGGATTTAATTTTAAATAAATTTCTGCCACTTATGTGTTTTCAATTTAGAAAAATGGATTCCATATTTAGAATCAGGAGTTCCAAATTGTGTAAATAGGTAGCTTTTATTTTTATACATTTTGAATAATTACTTCGGTAAAGATTTTATTTACCATGGTTAAACGGTAAATCCGTTAAATAAGGGTAAAAAATAATTTTATAATAATAATATTTTACCTCTAAATGTGTATTAACCCTATTGTTTGATACATTTCCGAGCATGGGCATATTTGGGTCGATTTTGGGACCCCATTGATCCACTTGTATGTTATAACGACACATTATATTAATTAAGTTAAAGTAAATACAAAAATGACATAAGGATATATCTTTTAGAAAAACAATTTTTACATAGGGTTATATATGTTATATTTTCGACTATAAATATTCATTAGAAAGATATAAATATTTCCTACATAATTTTATTTTATTTATAATTTTTAAAAATTTAAAAATTAAATATATTCATGACACAATAATGTTGCAATATTTTCCGTATTAATGAAAGAATCAAATAAATGGTATTATAAATGTTAAAATAAATATAATTTGAAAGTTTTGATGACATAAAAGAATTTTATTAATTAATATTACATGTTATGATTGCTTAAATTAATTTTTTTATAATTAATAAAGTTTTTATGACTTTTAAAAAAATCAATTATTAAATATTATCAAAATTGACATAAATGAGTTTTTAAAACAAGTATTATATTATTAATTGATATTCAATTCTTAAAAATATAATGTTTGACAAAAGTACTTATATCATGATATGTGTATCATTAATGGACCACTTGAGGGTCTCTTGTACGTATATAGTATGTTTATTAACTATATAATAAAAAAAATACAAAGTGACATGGTAAATGTCAATCTAATTAACTAAGAGTTAAAACTAAAAGATAAGGTTAATATAATGAACCAAACCTATATAAAATATATTGGTTGAAAGGATTTATACCCATACCCACTTTAGACTTTTAATAATCTACATTTGAGCCATTAGAAACCGAATATGAATTTATTATCTATTAATACTCTATGTTTTTTCTAAAGAACCCATCCTCCCCCTTATAAAAGGACACAACTTCTAACCAATTCCTCTCACCTTCAAAGCCTTTTGGTTCGGCCAAACCCTACCCAAATATCCTCCCAACTTCCCTAAATTTATCTTAGAGGCCATATATTGATCCTAAATCAAACTTATAGATCCCTTTTGAACAAATGAAAAGGAAGAACCCGAAGAAGAGGTAATGTTTTCACCACGCTTTTTCAAGTTCCTTTCTTCATCAACTTCTTTTTTCATAGTTGTTTCAATAATAAAAAAATTATAACTCTAGTATCTTCTATATACTGTGATGTTATTATAAATTTGGTACATCAATATTTAGTATTCTATCCATCCTTTGAATGACATGTCATCATACGTGCTTACGTACGGCCTACCGTCCCCACGTCGTGGTGTAATTGTTATTCAATAAATTATTATTTGGATGGGTATAATAATGATGTGTAATTCATGAAAATAATAAATATAACATGATAATTATTATGTATTTATGATATACTATCTAATTATGTGTTATTTTAATATCAAAAGAATGATATTGTCCGTCGTACGTACGTACGGACTACCATCTCCACGAACGCAATGAGATTCATTCACCATCGTATCCATTCAAGTCTAATTCTCATTTTAAGATTAAAAGTATTTTTTAAGGACTTGATATCATTATAGATATGAATAATATAAAACCTATCCATAACAAACACAACTTACATAACAAAGCATATAAAGGAAAATGAATCAGTTAACACCCGAAACGATGATAATACTAAAATATTATTAACAAAGATATTTTAAAAGATCATATATGATATCATATTTATATGATTCATGTATAATTTAATAACAATGATTTAACTATTATACAGGATTTTAACCTACCCTCAACCAAGTAAAAGTACAAGGTAAGGGTTTATTTCACAATCTCTTCATTATCCGAGGTTGTTTATACGTATTTATCTACTAGGACCTCTTTATCATCCACATCCATGTTTCCTAAAAATGTATTTAAAAACATTCTTAATATTTTATAGACTATGGGCTAAATTCAATTATATCTTTGTTGACTATTTATAAGATGCTTATAAATGAATATTTCAGTCATTTTCCAAACAAGTTCCTTTTTATACTTTTCGACAAAATTAAGGTAAGAATGTCTTTTTTTAACTTATACGGCGGGTGTGGCTATTTTCTACCGTTATAAAATTTTCGAAGCTTCCCGTAAAATATTATAAGAATATTTTCAGAGTAAATGTATTATTTAATAATTATGTGACTCTTAAATGATTTCTAAATAGAAAGATATATTTCGCTAAAAAGGTTTTTGATTTCATCTATGTCAACATCTTTTGATGGATTTTATGTTTATTTGGAGTTTATTTATTATGATACAAAACTTCCATATTTTATTTAAGGTTTTGTGATATTTTTGACTATTGATGTTCTATTTTTATAACATTCATGATTTATGGTTAAAGTATTGACATTTAGTATGCTAGTTTTAATATTAATGTTTATAATATGTTTAAACCTTTTCATATGAGGAATGTATTTGACTTAGTAAGTGACTAGTGGAGCCTCCTATAGATCCTTGATGCATCGGTAGGTCTCATGAGACAACTAGACGTGGAATTGGTTGAGGCCCTTTCCCATGTTGATTTATTGTTTTGGCCAAGGGCTTAATCATTTTTAGACGTCTTGACCGAGGCCTTGACAAAATGTTTCAGAATGTCCAGAATTATACATTTCCTCATTATGGAAATAATATTGATGGTTCATGTGGTCATTCGACTAATAGAATAACCATTATTATGTTTTATTAAGGCATTATTTACTCATCTCATATTCTTTCCATAAACGTATTCTTCTTTATTTTTGGTAAAGGCTTGTGGTTTCAATTATTTTCAATGCTAAATATTTATGTCATTTTCTACTATATTACTTACCCTTACCGCGCATTTGAGCTCACCCCTTTCTTATGTTTAATTTTCCCAGGATATGAAGAAGTTAGTTATGAGTGACCTGTAGGCATAATCTAAGAGGCTTTGATGTTTCAAATGAAATATATTTGTGTTGTATCTCTCTTCAAGATGAAATGTTGAACTTATGTTTGAATCTTGTTTCCAATAATACTAAACTGATCGACCTTTCGAGACATGATTTCCTTGTGATCATGCCAATGTTATGTAATAATGCACCGACTCCGGGTAACTGGGGTCAGGGCGTTACAGTTTGTATCATAGGATGTTTAGTACAAAAATTGGAAACTAGATTTAGATAAAATCTGATTAGAGCACGTAGACCAATGATGGACTTTGAGGATTAGTATAGAACAACTTCATAGAATTTTGTCATTGTAGTGATTTTTTTCAGTTTCCCAAGTAATACGTCTCTGTCTGGATACGAGGAGGTAGAAGTGGCTATGGCACAGATGTACCTAGAGGTAAAACCCAAAAATACCGCTTTGAGTTAGACTCGAACGGGAACTGGTGCACGACAACAGGCCTTACTGCACTCTTGGTTACGACACTCCCAGGGGATATTCATAGGATAATTTTCATTTTCTTTACAAACCATTATGAAGGGTTTATGAGTATATACTTTCTCATAGAAAATAATTTTATGATTATGGATTATATCCATAAATAGTTCAATTTATGTTATGTGGTTTTAAAAGTATGGAATTATGTATTTTGCCTCATAAACTGATCTACTGTATGCCATTATTTAGAAATGGTGCCTAGTGGAAGAAATGGAAATTGTATCAGTGCATGCACTCCATGTAGGGATTTCCCTCCTGCTCAAGATAATTATAGTGGAGTTGTTGATTCATGTGGTGTTGATTATCTAATCACCATACTGGGACAACTCACTCAGGTTATGAATAATAACCTTACCCGTATGGAGCACCCAGATCCACAGCGTGGAGGATCAATGTTAGATCGCTTCATGGGGAAACAACCACCAACATTAAATGGGACTAAAAATCTCTTAGTAGCTGAGCAATGGATAAATTCCTTAACGAAAATATTCTATGCCTTGGGGAGTAGTGAAAGGGAAAAAGTTATCATGGTAATTTACCGCCTCACTGGAGATGATGATAAATGGTGGTCATTGATTCAAAACACAATGGAAGATGATAAAGTGTCAAATATAGAATGTAGGGAGTTTAAAGAGATTTTATTAGAAAAATAATTTCCTTGTGACCATTGAGTAGATATGGAAAGGCAATTTCTGAGTTTGATGAAAAAGGAGGATGAGAATGTTGCAACGTATGAGGCTATCTTTACAAGGTTAGCAAGGCATGCTTCAGATTATATATGTAACCCAAGAAGTAAGATTGATTGTTTCATTGATGGGTTAAAACCATTTCTCCGTCGAGATTTAATATCACAATAATTCTCATCATACGTTGATATTGTATCATGTGCTATCAAGATAGAGAAGGAATTCTCTATGTCTTATGACTTTAAATCAAAGTAAGAGAAGATGTGATCTGCTGAACACTCTGGGAAAGGAAATAAGGAAACAGGGAAAAAGGGAATAATTGAATTTCTACCTTGTGATAATTGTGGAAGGAAGCACCCTGGTGCCTGTCTAAAAGGAAAAGGAGTATGCTACAAGTGTGGACAGAAAGGCCATCTAGCTAAAGATTGTAAAGGAAAGAAATATGCTACCAATGTTCAATGATACAATTTCAAGGAGATGGGGCATTATGAAAATGAATTTCCTAAGATCCAGGGAAACATACCTCTAAAAAGGACAAGGGATTAAGGCCAAGAAAATGCTATCAGTACTGCTGAGGTAGAAGCTCTGAAAGACGTGGTGGAAGGTAATTTAATGGTTTCCTCATGTTTAGCCAATGCTTTATTTGATTTTGGATCATCACATTGTTTCATATATTTACAGTTTTCTAAGAAAATTAGATATTTTTAATTTGATTTAAAAAGGAATTTTTCACTCAAAACTCCTAAGGGAAGTATCATTGCTAAAACGTTTTGTGAATCAGTCCCCATTATGGCATATAAATGTTCTTTACCTGCTGATCTCATCGTCATACGCATGACTGAATTTGATACAATCCTCGGTATGGATTTTTGTTCACACCATGATGTGAAAATTTATTGTAAGAAGAAGGAGGTTACAATTATTGATGATGATGATAAAGAACACCTTATCATTAGAGCAAAATATTCACCACCTAATTATTATCTAGATCCACCTCCAGTCGCTCAACTAAATTCAATTATTGGGGAGTAAGAGAATGAAATAACTGTGGGTGAGGAAAGGAATTTTCAAATAGAGGATGTACGTGTTGTGAGAGAATATGTTGATGTGTTTCTTGAAGATTTACCTGGACATCCTCCAGAATGAGAAATTGAGTTTTCCATTGATTTAATTCCTGGTTCAAGGCCAATATCAAAGACCCCTTATAGAGTGGCCACTATAGAATTAGTTGAACTAAAGAAACAACTAGAGGAATTGAGTAATAAGGGATTTATTTGCCCTAGTGTTTCTCCATGGGGAGCCCCTATCCTTTTTTTAAGAAGAAAGATTGATCTATGAGGTTATGTAACGACTACAGGGAAATCAATTCTATAACAATAAAAACAAAGTATCTCCCACCTCGCGTTGAAGATTTATTTGACAAACTGCATGGAGCTCAATAATTTTCAAAGATTTACCTTCGATCTGGATACCATCAGTTGTGTGTAAAGAAGGAATACATTCCTAAGACAACATTTCGAACCAGGTACGGGCATTACGAGTTTACAGTAATGCCTTTTGGATTGACTAATCCACCCTCTGTATTCATGAATATAATGAATAGAATTATCAAGGAATATCTCGATGATTTTGTGGTATTATTTATTGATGATATCTTGGTATATTCCAAAATCTATGAGTATCATAAAAATAACTTGCGCATTATCCTGAAGACTCTAAGAAGACATTAATTATGTTGGAAGTTTAGCAAGTGTGAATTCTTGCTTCAGGAGATTTCTTTTATTGGCCATATTTTCTCTATGGATGGAATCTTTTTTGATCCTTCTAAGGCCATGGAAATCCAAGAGTGGCCAGAACCAATGATTATAATCGAGGAACGCAGTTTTATTGGTTTAGCAGGTTATTATCGATGTTTTGTCCAAAACCTTGCCCGATTGGCTATCCCATTAACAAAGCTCACACGTAAAGGGGTTAAATTTGATTGGACAAAAGAGTGTGAATAATGTTTTGAGGAATTTAATAGAATATTAGTCAATGCCCTTATTTTGACTCTACCATCGGGAAATGACGGGTTTGTTATTTATTGTGATGAATTGAAGAAAGGACATGGTTGCGTCCTTATGTAGAATGATAGAGTTATTGACTATGCATCACTACAATTGAAAATTAATGAGAAAAACTATACTACTCATGATCATGAGTTAGCTACTGTAATCTTTTCTTTGAAGATATGGAGACACTATATCTATGGTGAAAAGTGTGAGATATATACCGATCACAAGAGTTTAATATATATTTTCTCAAAGAAGGAAATCAACATGAGGAAAAGGCGATGGATCTAATTACTCAATGATTATGATTGCACTATACACTATCACCCGAGGAAGGCAAATAAGGTGGCAAGTGATTTGAGTAGAAAGGATCATGGAGTTTTGAACCAGATGAGAGTTCAAGGGGATCACATTTTCATGGATCTAGCGAAGATGGATATGGGAATTACCATGGAAGGTGAATCATCAATGCTTTTTCAAATAGTTTCCAAACTATATTTACTTGAAAGGATAAAGAGTTCCCAGGCCGGTGATGAAGAGTTTCAAAAAAAGATTAAAGATGTGAATGATGGGAGATTGAGTGACTTTGTGTGTGAAGATAGAATTTCAAAATTTTGGAAGAGACTTTGTGTTCTCGATATACCTGATCTAAAAAGTGAATTATTGGACAATACTCATAGTTACAATTTCACTATACACCCTGGGAGAACCAAAACGTATAGATATTTGATGGAAAATTTTTGGTGGGACAACATGAAGAAGGAGATTGATTATTTTGTGTCTAGATGTATGGTTTCTCAACAAGTTAAAGCTAGAAGGAAACAACCTTGAGGAGTCATGCAACCTCTTCCCAAACCTGAGTGGAAATGGGATAATATTATGATGGACTTTGTCATGGGGCTACCAAAGACTCCTAGAAGGAACAATGAAATATGGGTAATTGTTAATCATCTTACCAAGTCAGCACATTTACTTTCATTAGGAGAATATTTACCACTTGATTGTCTAGTAAGAATATATATTAATGAAGTTGAGATACTTCATGGTGTACCCCTATTGACTGTTTCTGATTGTGATCCCCATTTTACTTTAAGATTCTGGAAGATTCTTCAAAAGGACTTGGATATTGAACTTTGTTTGAGCACTGCCTACCACCCTCAAACAGATAGACAATCATAAAGTACTATTCAAACCTTAGAAGAAATGTTGAGATCTTGCTCACTTGAATTTCAGGGTATGTGGGATTAATATTTACCTCTGGTGGAATTTTCCTATAACAATTGCTTCCATTAAAGTATTCAGATGGAACAATATGAAGCATTATAGGGAAAGAGATGTCGCACACCAACCTGTCGGGATGACGTTGGTGAAAGAAAACATGTTTTCCCAGAACTATTGGAGGAAATGATGGAAATGGTTAAGGTAATCCAAAACCGCATCAAAGCAGCTCAAAGTAGGCAGAAGAGCTATGCCGATAACCAAAAGAAGGATTTGGAATTTATGGTAGGAGATCAAGTTTTATTGAAGGTATCTCCATGGAAGGGAGTTATACGTTTTGGTAAGAAAGGTAAATTGAGTCCTTAGTACATCTGACCTTTCAAAATTCTAGAACGAATTGGGGTTGTACCTTACTGTTTGGAAATGCCACCAAATCTCTCCAAAGTTCACGATGTGTTCCACGTATCACTGTTGAGAAAATACATGCCTGACCCAACGCATGTACTAACTTACGAGGAATTATAACTGGAACATGATCTGTCATATTTCGAAGAGTTCGTAGGGATTCTTGATACAATAGAACAAGTGCTAAGAAATTAGACGACCGGTCTGGTAAAAGTACTATGGAGAAACCATAAGATGGAAGAGGCAATGTGGGAACCCGAGGAACTTATGATTAAGAACCACCCAAGTCTTTTCATTTGGTAGTATTCTAGAAATTTATAGGAAAAAATTATTTGAATGAGGGGAGAATGTAACACCCCATGATTTCATGATGTGCTTCTCTTTGAATAATACAGTAGTGTGTATTGTACGCAACTTCGAGTTCTAACACAAACCACAACCTATCAAACCAGCTGTTATGAATAGTAATACCCACTTTTTAAAATTCTATAAATTTTATCTTTCAAAATGGAATCCATTTTTGGATTCAGAATATCGAAATTAGCCTATGGTAAAATTTTGTTATTTTTCTGAAAACATTCATATTTTGATGAATAGTGAAAATTACTAAATTTTAATTAAAACAACTTTTTTAATAAAAATAATTAATAGTGATAAATTATTAATTTGAGTGGTTTTAAAGTATATTTGGAATATATTTTTACCATTTAATACAATTTTGGTCATTATACATAATTTCATAATTAAAATGGACATAAACAAGTGTCAATCTTTTGATAGTTATTATCTCTTAAAAACACACTTTTTTTAACAACGGGATTTAATTTTAAATAAATTTCTGACACTTTTTTTTTGAATTTAGAAAAATGGATTCCATATTTAGAATCATGAGGTCTAAATTTTTTAAATAGGTAACTTTTATTTTTAGGAATTTTGAATAATTATTTCGGTAAATATTTTATTTACCATGGTTAAAGGGTAAATCCGGTAATTAAGGGTAAAAAATAATATTATAATAATAATAATTTATCCTAAAACGTCTTTTAACCCTATTGGTTGATACCTGTTCGACCATGGGAATCTTTGGGTCGACTTTGGGACCCCATGGATCCACTTTTATGTTATAATGACACTTTATATTAATTAAGTTAAAGTAAATACAAAAATGACATAAGAATATATCTTTTAGAAAAACAATTTTTACATAGGGTTATATATGTTATATTTTCTACTATAAATATTCATTAAAAATATAAAAATATTTCCTACATAATAGTATTTTATTTATAATTTTTATACATTTAATAATTAAATATATTCATGACACAATAATGATGCAATATTTTCCTTATTAATGAAAGAATCAAATAAATGGTATTATAAATGTTAAAATAAATATAATTTGAAAATTTTGATGACATCCACTAATTTTATTGACTAATATGACATTTTAATATTTTTTAAATGAATATTTTTTTAATTAATAAAGTTGATAAGACTTTAAGAAAAATCAATTATTAAATATTGTCAAAATTGACGTAAATGTGTTTTTAAAACAAGTAATATATTATTAATTGATATTATATTCCTAAAAATATATGTTTCGGACAAAGGACTTATATTGGGATATGTGTATCATTAATGGACCACTTGGGGGTCGCTTGGATGTATATAGTATGTTTATTAACTATATAATATAAAAATACAAAGTGACTTGTTAAATGTCAATCTAATTAACGAAGAGTTAAAACTAGAAGATATGGTTATTATAATGAACCAAACCTATCTAAAATATATTGGATGAAATTATTTAGACCCATCCCCACTTTAGACTTTGAATAATCCACTTTGGAGCCATTAGAAACTGAATATTAATTTATTATAAATTAATACTTGAAGTTTTTCCGAAAGAGCCCCTCCTCCCCCTTATAAAAGGACACAACTTCTAACCAATTCCTTACACCGTGAAATCCTTTTATATCGGCCAAAACCTACCCAAATATCCTACCAACATCCCAAAATTCTACCTAGAGGCCTTATATTGGTCATAAATCCAACCTAAAAATACCTTTTGATCAAATCAAAAGGAAGAACTCGAAAAAGAGGTAATGTTTTCACCACCCTTTTCAAGTTCCTTTCTTCTTCAACTTCTTCTTTATTAGTTTTTTCCATTCTAAAATAATAAATCCAGTATCTTCTATATACTTTGATGTTATTATAAATATGGTACAACCATATTCAGTATTCTATCTGTCCTTTGAATGAAATGTCATCATACATGCGTACGTACGGCCTACCGTCTCCATGTCGTGGTGTAATTGTTATTCAATACATTATTATTTTGATGGGAAGAATAATGATGTTTAATTCCAATAAATAATAAATATATCATGATAGTTATTCTGTATATATGATATACTATCCAATTATCTAATATTTTAATATCACAAGAATGATATTGTCGCTCGTGCGTATGTACGGACTACCGTCTCCACGAACGTGATGAGATTCATTCACCATCATATCCATTCAAGTATAATTATTATTTTATGATTAAAAGTATTGTTTAAGGACTTGATATCATTCTTTATATGAATAATATAAAACCTATCCATAACAAACGCAGATTTCGTAACAAAGCATATAAAGGAAAATGAATTAGTTAACACCCAAAACGACGATAATAATAAAATATTATTAACAAAGCAATATTAAAAGATCATATATGATATCATATTTATATGATTATTGTATAATTTAATAAAATTTATTTAACTATTATACAGGAGGTTAACCTACCGTCAACCAAGGAAAAGCACAATGTAAGGGATTATTTCACAATCTCTTCATTATCCGAGGTTGTTTATACATATTTATCAACTGGTACCTCTTTATCATCCACATCCATTTTTCGTAAAAATGTATTTCCAAACATTCTTAATATTTTATAGTCTATGGGTTAAAGTCAATTATACCCTTGTTTACCATTTATAAGATGTTTATAAAGAAATCTTTCCATCATTTTCCAAACAAGGTCCTTTTTATCCTTTTCGACAAAATTATGGTAAGAATGTATTTTTTTTAACTTATACGGTGGATGTGGCTACTTTCTACCATTATAAACTCGTCGAAGCTTCCATTACAAGCTTATAAAAATATTTTCAATGTAAATGTTTTATTTTATAATTATTTGAATCTTAAATGATTTCAAAATAGAAAGAGATATTCATCTAAAAAGGGTTTTGATTTCATCTATGTCAACATCCTTTGATGGATTTTAAGTTTATTTGGAGTTGATTTATTATGATACAAAACATCCATATTTTATTGAAGGTTTTGTGATATGTTTGACTGTGGATGTGCTATTTTTATACCATTCATGATTTATGGTTAATGTATTGACATTTTGTATGCTAGTTTTAATACGAATGTTTATGATATGTTTAAACCGTTTCATATGAGGAATGTATTGGACTTAGTAATTGACGGGTGGAACCTTCTATAGCTCCTCGATTCATCGGTATGTCTCTTGAGGCAACTAGATGTGGAATTGGCTGAGGCCCTTTCCCATGTTGATTTATGCTTTTGGCCGAGGCCTTAATCATATTTAGATGTCTTCGTCGAGGCCTTGACAAAATGTTTCAGAATGTCTGGCATTATACATTCCCTCATTATGAAAATAATATTGATGGTTCATGTGGTCATTCGACTAGTAGAATACCCATGATTATGTTTTATTATAGCATTATTTACTCAAGTCATATTCTTTCCATAAAAGTATTCATGTTTATTATTGGTAAAGGCTTGTGGTTTCAATTATTTACCATGCTTAATATTTTATGTCATTTTATGCTGTATTACTTACTATTATTGACCATTTGAGCTCACCCATTTCTTATGTTTAATTTTACCAGAATATGAAAAATTTAGTTATGAGTGACCTGCAGGAATAATCTAGGAGTCTTGGATGTTTCAAATGAAATATATTTTTGTTGTATCTCTCTTCAAGATGTAAATTTGAACTTATGTATGAATCTTGTTTCCAATAATACTAAATTGATCGGTCTCTCGAGACATGATTTCCTTGTGATCATGTCAATGTTATGTAATAATGCACCGACTTTGGGTAGCTGGGGTCCAGGCGTTACAGAAGGAATCACTAATAGTATCTCAAAATGAAATTCATTACAAGGTCTCCAACACCACAAACAGCTCCCCAAATTGACTGAATGTTTGAAATTCATGACTTCCATTTCTAAAAAGCTCTGACTCGTGTCTAGTCTGGGTCTGATCCGACTAGTCGGACCCAACCAGACCCGTCGGGCATCTCGACCCTGTCTGGACGACCCGACCATGTTTGGTCATCTCAAACTGGCCTGAACTAGTCTGGCCTTATCCGAAAAGAATTTTCCCATTGGTTGAGGCTCGCTCAGCCCTTTGGTCCGCTGAAGCATCCCGACTTATCAGATACAAATCGTGTTGTAGGATGGCCTGTATGCCCGACGCATCTTGCCTCAGCAGCGTCCCCTGCTAGTCAACCCAGTTTGCCTCAACTATGTGGCATTCATGTACATGTCCCATTCTCCCGTCACATGCTCCCTCTGTGGGCCTTCAACACAGTTTATCCACGTTCATGTAGCCGTCACCTCCCTTGACCCCTGATTTAACACCCCAAGCCTCAACGACACACTTCTTTTTAAATAATTCAATAGCTTCTGTTGCACGTAAAACTATGTTTTATCACACCACAACTAGCCAATAAAATTATCAGTTATGAATATTATTAACTGAGTTTTGGATTTTATATAATTTTAATATTCATCTCATGTGTTTCTTATACAAGATTTAAGAAAAATTTCAATTTTTATAATAAAAGAAGTATTTTTCAAAAAATGTAGTTTTATCGACTTTTAATGAATAACCGTTTTAAATAAAATATTTGACAGTTTTTTATATTTAATTTGACAAAATAAAAATATTTTTTATAAGTTGTACACAAAAATTTAGGTTGGAATTTTTTTTTGTTTTTTCTTGTAACATTCATATTTTAATGAATAGTGAAAATACTACATTTTAATTCAAAACTACCTTATCAACGAATTTTTATATATATATATATATTCATTTAATTTGTTTTTATAGAGTAATTAGAATATTATTTTATCATTTAATTTAATGTATTTTATTGGAAACCATTCCAAATTGAAAGTGGATATAAAATCTATGTCAACTTTTGAACATTTCACATTAAAACCCCATTTTTAGTTTGGTTTGTTGAATTAATTTTAAATTTAATTTTACAAATTATGTTAACTTAATTTGGTAAATATTATTCCATATTTGTAATATTATGTTCCAAATTAGCTGAAAAGGTTTATTTTATTTTTAGAAATAAAAAATTTACTATGGAAAAAAAATTATTTACCATAATATATGTAAATTTTGACAATGGTTAAAAATAAAAGTTAAAATCATAACATACCTAAAAACTACAACATTGAATGTTTGGTTGATGTGTGTATGGACCCCTAATAGATTATAAAGAATTAATTACAGTCCATTTTCATGTAATTTAAATCCACCTCAATATGGTTGGATTTTAATATTAAACAATAAATAAATTAATCACTTGAACCCACCTCCCCCAAGTATAAATACCACCTTTCCACCACCCTCTTTTGACCCACAATTCCTTTATGTACCACAATATATATCCAAACCTCTCCTCCTCACTATCCCAATTTCCAATTTCTACTAGTCTCACTATAAGTCCAAATCTGAGAACCTGAAGTGTTTTTCAGGGAGGTGATATTCAAGAAGTAATTTCCTCAAAGTAACTCCCTTAATTTAATTCATTTTCTACTCTCTCATCACCTCCTTCATACATAAATTAATTATAAATACAGAATCATGTATATAATATAGTTTTAGGTTTATATTGTAATATCTCATATCCATGTCATTTCTCACCTCCTCTGATTCAAAGAAACAAAATTTTTGTCCATATTACTTCATTTAATCGACTCTGTGAATATTATTTTTGTACTTATTCTATTTTATCCTTCATGTATGTTCTTAAAATTAATTTTTGGTTAAATAATATGTTAATATATAAATTATAACCTATTTACTATTATTTAAATTTTATATTAAACACAGCTTCACTCATTTCTTGATCTTTGATATACAATAACATCGTTTGTGGAAGTGTGGATGATTATCCACTAAATGAGGCTAATATTCATTGGTAATATATATAATATTCATGTTCTTTATTATTCATAAACACCATTTTAGTGCATTTTACACTTTGAACATCATTTAACATTATGATTGTAATACCTTCTTAAAATGCACTATTATGTGGTACATTTTTGAACATCATTTAAAGTACCAAATGATTCATCTGATTATACATATTTTAATTTGATATTTTTGTAAATTGATATACACTTAAATATGAACATGTTTGATTCAGGGATCAGTGGCGAATTCATGGAGGATGATGAAGATATTTGGAAATGAAAGGAAGCAATTATGGAGAAGGCAGATTGGACATCAGCCCACTGATTAGGCTGTGGGGCCCAACATACAGGCCTAATTAATCCCAAATTTCGTGGGATGCTAGAAGACATGTATAGGAACAAATAACTCTTCAGGAGTTAATGCTGATTCGGCCTCCATGGTGGTTATTTAGGCGGCCCAAGTTAGAGATACAATTCTGGGCCAGATTCTGCGGCCCCGAAAAACAGACCACTAATATGATCATATCTCGGAATAAAAAACTCCAAATGGGCCCATATTGTACAGGCGGTTATAAGAAATCCGGAGCTCCATTTTCTTCTTCTATGACCCACTCTGATTCTGGCTTATAGAAGGTCTTACATACGCGTCTGTTCGGTGGATGAAAACTGGCTGCCACCTCGGGTCAAACGTGGAAAAGTCCAAATTCCACAAGATTTCCACCACCTATAGCCTACCAAAATTAATTAAGATGCTTTGAACTGTTGGTGGCTCGACCCAAGGCTCACAAAATGACTATTTAAGGCAGTGGTGGTGAAGGATTTTAGAATCTTCGATGCTTTGTTCAATTGTAATGTTATGCTGCATTTTTGTTGCCTCAATTTTGTCTTTCACATGTAAGTTGTTCAATTCACTTTAGTTTCTTAATAAAAGTTGTTCTTCTACTCTTATTCTGTTTTTATTAATATCACTTTGATACCGTTGGATCAAGGTGTGAATTTATTCACACCAACCCTTGTGAAATTATTCACACAACGGTGGAGTGATCATTTTATTTTTGTTATTTTCTTTACTTCTCCATTTCCTCCCTCATGAGTCTACTTTCCGCTTCCATTGAAACCATGGGATCAATGGAGGGATAACCCACTTATGGGTTGATCCAAGGGAGTAGCAAGGGTATGGATTGGATGTTATTTATCACCTAATTAATGTATAATCACTTCTTTAATTGGGATTTTTATTTGATGATTTTTAAACTCCATCGTCCTTGTTGAATTTAAGGCCACACACTTCAAGTACTAATACGATCATTTACCTTGAAGTGCTCAAAACTTTGATCCTTCAAGTGTATAGGTGATTAGTATTAGAGGGTGTAGGCATTAAACCAGAAAGTGATGATGTTGTTTTATCTCCTTAAATAAACCCATCTCAAATTTAAGAAATTGAAATCATTAAAAAGAAAATACGTCCAATCCACCCCGAGCGATAACCTAGGATCAACTCATTCTTTTAATTTGAATTCACTTAAGTATCTTAGAGTTCACTTAAAACCATCTAAAATCAACCCAAATTTGGCCACTTCATAGCCAAAAATCCATGCCTTAGGTTGTGTATCTTAGGTATCTTCTTAGGTCTCTGTGGAATCGACAACCCAAGCTACACTACAAGGACCGTTCTACCCTTCTTCTCTTGGGTAAATTTGGGCGTGAACCAAATTTTGGCACCGTTTCCGGGGACCTAAGTAAGTTATCTTAGACACCTTCATCCTTTTTTTTCATTCCACTTCTCTTTTCTCACTCCTCACTTATATGGAAGTCAATTTTGAACAAGTCCAAACATGGGAAACCTATCCCTACTTTGATCACTCAACCCCATGTACGATGTACAATGAACATCCTAATTCCTACTTGTGGGATCATCAAAAACCTACTAAAACACAATGTTTTTATTCATATGATCCACAATACATTCCAACATATTATGAGTTCCAATCCCAACAAGGCCAATCTGAACATCCTCCTATAGAATTCCAACAACATAGTTATCCTCCTGGAATAGACCATCTGTCTCAACCCCTTGACCATCATGATCCACAACCATTACTTGAAAAACTGTGTCAACAAATAGAGATAATGAATTTTGAGGTTTCATTATTGAGGTTAGAACTACAAAGCATTAAAACTTGTGAGGAACTCATCCCTACACAAACTGTCCCTTCCATAACCTTATGTGAAGTGTCTAGTTTCACACAAACCCCACATGAATTTATTGATGAACCAACCTTTGGATTTGGGATAGATGAAGAGGATCAAGGAAATTTTGATGGGACTTTAAATCAGGAGGAAATTAACTTTTTGGATTCAAAAGAGGAGAATTTGATATCATGGATTGAGTCTCCTAAGTATAACTCCATTGATGAATTTTCAAAAACACCAACCTTTGAACCATTGGGAGAAATCATAAACTTTGAGTCCATAAACACTCTTAACACTGATCTTTCCAATTTTTTGGTTGAAACTTCTATTCAAAAGGAACCAATTTTTTTGAGAAATTTGGAAAATGAAACTGATTTGGATTCAAAATCTCAACCTGTGTTTGAATGTACTATCCAACATGAGCTCAAAATTATTTTCCTTCCTTCCATGATCAACTATCCCTTCATAGGATATAACCATGAAATTTTTTTTGGAATTAATTCTTCTCTTGAAACCAAAAAAGTTGGAATTACCATTGATGTCTTTGGAAAAACTACAATGGAAACTGGATCAACCACTTCAAACATTCCTTGGACTTTCCCACTCATTGTAGAACATAGGATTGTGAATGAAACAAATTATAAACATAGAATCAATCTCAACCAAGTAGAAGGGGTGAAACATGTGATCCTTAAAATGTTGAAAGTTGGTATTGGATAAGTTGGGGGGTTCAAGTCGAGCTAATGACGTTAAACAAAGCGCTGCATGGGAGGCAACCCATGGTTTCCATGTTTCCAATAATTTTGTTGTTTTAATAAACTTTATATTTTAAATAGGTTTAATTAATCATTTTGATATTTAATAAAAAAATAGACTTTTGACCTGTTCTTCTATTCTATGTATGGATGGGTATGAAAGGGGATCACCATATTCATCCGTGTCACGTGGTGTGATCCTTGAGTAATACCTTACCCAGAAATTTAAAAAGAAGACAATGTATCATCAGTTTATTTTGTTGTATTATTATTATTTTATAGGTTAAGATAAAAATAATTAAAATAATAAAAATAATATAATAATTAAAAAAGGGGACACGCCATAGGCCGTGGGGCAAACCCCGTCACAACCGGCAAAGCCGCGGGGACTCGAACCCGGGACCGAAGGGAGACAGGGGCGCGCGCTTACCACTAACCTACGACTTCTTGTGCTTCCTTATTCTATAATTTTTATATATATACTTATATTTTACTTCCTTTATTATATATATATATATATTGTTTTTTTGTTTGTTTTGTTTGTTTTGTTTTTCCTTTTTCCACTAGGGAACTTTGCAAGCGACATGGATATCAAAGGAATAAATTGGAGCAGCAGGAACTTCAAACTTCAACCACCAGGGGACTTCATTCCATGATCCTCATTTTCAATTTCCTTTTTGAACATTCATTCTCTACCTCTACCCCCTTCTAAATTTTTTTTTATTTAAACACTGGGGACAATGTTATTTTAAGTTGGGGGGGAGATAAAATAAAAAAAAATGCTTTTGTGTCAAAAAAAATGAATGATTTGAAAAAATAATTAAATGGAAGGAAAAATTCCTTTAACTTTGAACATGGTAATACGCATTGCACACTTTGAAACTGAATATCAAATAATTTAGCATACCCTAATTCTGATTTTAATCCTTTTATAATTTCATGAGCATAGATTTTGGAAAGCGTGGTTGTCCAATGTGATATTTCATCATTTATATTTTCATCCAAATAAAAAAATGCCACAATGCACGCCCTCTAGACTGTGGGGTACTAATTTGAATTTTTGGGGTCCCATAATAAATAGCATAGACTGATTTTATTTTTATGAATAATATGAGTATTCAAAAAAAACTAAAAAAAATTAATAAAAAAACAAAAAAATAAAAATAAAAATTTGCGTGTAGAGCAATGGATTGATAAAATGCGAGGCTTTCGGCACTTGGGGATCGTGACTCCAGAGTTGTATAGCCCTGAGTTTTTCAATATATCTCTATTTATGGTAGTATGACTTTGTTTTTTGATTAAGTTAACTCGAGACGATGCTCGAGTATGTGGGTTTCACTTGGTTCCCTAATGCCTTTGAGTCTAGGAGTCATCGGCAAAGTCTTGCTACATGGGTTAATTTGATTAATTGCAATCTCAATTACTATATCAATATTGCAAAAAAAAATTCAAACAAAAAAGAGGGATGAAGAATACTCATATTAGGATTAAATGTGATTCCACCTAGCGCTTCCATGATTTTCCCCTTGAATGAAAATGAACCCTCATATCTATTGTGATTCACAACACATCATTACACCTAATTGAGTTGGATGAAGAATGATGCTAGATTTGATCAAAGGAATGGGCTTGGGATTGAGATCTGCTTATGAAACTATCTCGTATTTAAATATTTTGATGGGTTTCATGATTGTTTGGTATAAGGTTTTTTGGTGATCATTGAGTATTAAAATGTTTTTTGGAAAAGGGAATTCGAATTTCATTTTTGATGAGAAATATTTTGCTCGGGACTAGCAAAACTCAAGTTGGGGGGTGTGATTATCCACTAAATTAGGCTAATATTCATTGGTAATATATATAATATTCATGTTCTTTATTATTCATAAACACCATTTTAGTGCATTTTACACTTTGAACATCATTTAACATTATGATTGTAATACCTTCTTAAAATGCACTATTATGTGGTACATTTTTCAACATCATTTAAAGTACCAAATGATTCATCTGATTATACATATTTTACTTTGATATTTTTGGAAATTGATCTAAACTTAAATATGAACATGTTTGATTCAGGGATCAGTGGAGAATTCATGGAGGATGATGGAGATATTTGGAAATGAAAGGAAGCAATTCTGGAGAAGGCATATTGGACATCAGCCCACTGATTAGGCTGTGGGGCCCATCATACAGGCCCAATTAATCCCAAATTTCGTAGGATTCTAGAAGACATGTATAGGAACAAATAACTCTTCAGGAGTTAATGCTGATTCGGCATCCATGGTGGTCATTTAGGCGGCCCAAGTTAGAGATACAATTCTGGGCCAGATTCTGCGGCCCAGAAAAACAGCCCACTAATTTGATCATATCTCGGAATAAAAAACTCCAAATGGGCCCATATGTTACAGGAGGTTAGAAGACATCCGGAGCTCCATTTTCTTCTTCTATGACCCACTCTGATTCGGCCTTATATAAGGTCTTACATACGCGTCTGTTCGGTGGATGAAAACTGGCTGCCACCTCGGGTCAAACGTGGAAAAGTCCAAATTCCACAAGATTTCCACCACCTATAGCCTACCAAAATTAATTAAGATGCTTTGTACTGTTGGTGGATCGACCCAAGGCTCACAAAATGACTATTTAAGGAAGTGGTGGTGAAGGATTTTAGAATCTTGGATGCTTTGTTCAATTGTAATGTTATGCTGCATTTTTGTTGCCTCAATTTTGTCTTTCACATGTAAGTTGTTCAATTCACTTTAGTTTCTTAATGAAAGTTGCTCTTCTACTCGTATTCTGTTGTTATTAATATCACTTTGATACCGTTGGATCAAGATGTAAATTTATTCACACCAACCCTTGTGAAATTATTCACACAACGGTGGAGTGATCATTTTATTTTTGTTATTTTCTTTACTTCTCCATTTCCTCCCTCATGAGTCTACTTTCCGCTTCCATTGAAACCATGGGATCAATGGAGGGCTAACCCACTTAAGGGTTGATCCAAGGGAGTAGTAAGGGGCTGGATTGGATGTTATTTATCACCTAATTAATGTATAATCACTTCTTTAATTGGGATTTTTTATTTGATGATTTTTAAACTTCATCGTCCTTGTTGAATTTAAGGCCACACACATCAAGTACTAATACGATCCTTTACCTTGAAGTGCTCAAAACTTTGATCCTTCAAGTGTATAGGTGATTATTATTAGAGGTTGTAGGCATTAAACCATCAAGTGATGATGTTGTTTTATCTCCTTAAATAACCCCATCTCAAATTTAAGAAATTGAAATCATTAAAAAGAAAATACGTCCAATCCACCCCGAGCGATAACCTAGGATCAACTCATTCTTTTAATTTTAATTCACTTAAGTATCTTATAGTTCACTTAAACCCATCTAAAATCAACCCAAATTTGGCCACTTCATAGCCAAAAATACACCCCTTAGGTTGTGTATCTTAGGTATCTTCTTAGGTCTCTGTGGAATCGACAACCCAAGCTACACTACAAGGACCGTTCTACCATTCTTCTCTTGGGTAAATTTGGGCGTGAACCAGTGGACTACTATGACTCAAAGCGATGTGATTCGTTCATGCTATACATGGGACATGTTAAAGATAATTTTAAAAAATATATTTAAAATATATTACATATAAATGATACAAGAATTATTATTTACATATGTATTATTCACATATCAATATTTGTATATGACAATGAAATGAATGTAGTGTTCATGCATACATAGGTCTTACCATATCCATGAACGTTGAATTTAATTTCTATCATCATACATGATAGATTATTCTAAATACATATTTATTCAATATATAAGATAATTATGTCATTTTTTACATTCTTGATATGATTATGTTATGATATATTTAATATATGAATAAAATAACAAGTCAAAACATAATTGAGAAACCTATGCAATTAACACTTGATATAGTGAAATAATAAAATATTGTTAACAAAAAAGTAATAAGATATTATATATAGATGACATATAATATTATAAACAAGATTATGGTTCTATAATAATCTATTAAATCTCTTCAAACAATTATACATGAGGATAAATGACGATCACCCAAAAATAAATCTCAAGGTAATGGTTAATTTCATAATCTCTTTTTTTTCATGATTGTTTATACATAAGTATATATTGGAACATTGTTATCCTCCATGCCCATGTTTATTAAAAATGTAATTCAAAATATTATTAGTATTCCTTGAGAATTTCTAATTTCATTTTTATCCATGTTTTACTTTTTATAAAACATTTGATAATACACTTTCTGTCATTTTCTAAACGATATACTTCATGACATTTTTGAAAAAATTAAGGAACAAATATTTATTTTAACTTATATGGAATAAGATTCTATTTCCACCATCATGAAATATTAACAATTTGAATATCCATTACAATATTACAATTTTATTTTTAAAATAAATTATTTCTTTTATAATTTTACGGTTTTTAAATGATTTCAATGTAAAAATATATATTTTTCACAAATAGTTTTAATAATTTTTTATATTATTTCCAACTATGTCAACATTATATTTTAGATTTTACAATTAATTGAGGTTGATATATTTTGACATAATATTCCATATTTTATTGATTGATTTTGATATATAGGAGTGTGGATGTTCTATTTTGATACTATTCATCGTATATGGATAAAGTATTGACATTTGGTAAGCTAGTTTTAAAACAAATGTTTATTTAATGTTTTACACCTTTTTTAGAGGAATTAACTTGACTTTGTAAGTGATGGTGGGTCCTTCTATATCCCCTCAATGCATTAATATGTCTAATAATACAAACTAGAGTTTTGGAAAAAGGACATGACTGTATATGTATGCATGTTCTTGGTAGGGGGCATTGACAGTATAGTTATGATGTCTGACATTATTAATTCCCTCCTTATGAGATTAGTTATTGATATTATCTGTGATTATTAAAAAACTTGAATATCTGTGACAAACGAGTCCCAGTGACAGCACAGACACCCCGCCTTAACATGGCCAACAGGGTCCTGGCCCCACAGGTACCACAAGTTGCCCCCGCAGACACGTGGGGCCCCACCCCAGGGCCAACCCACGTGCCTGAACGGGTTATCTTACTAATGACAATCCCCACAGGCCAACACATGTCCTTTCCAGTGTGTTTTGTCCTCACTCACACACACCCTGGGAAACCTCCCAGGAGGTCACCCATCCTGATCACTACTCCAAGCCAAACACGTTTAACTGTGGAGTTCTAACCAGGTAGGCTCCCGAAAAGAAAGGTGCACCTTGTTGACATGAGTCATATCATTTAGTCATTTAACCCTTTAACCTTTGGGGATGTTACAATCACCCCCCCCTTTAGAGCACAACGCCCTCGTTGTGGGCCCTACATCTCAACCCAGGTAGTGCACCGCACTTAAGGCTGGGTTCCTCCTCTGATACCAATTTGTCACGAACCGTCAGCGACGTTGGTGATCACGTTGAGAAATGGTCCCTATGAGTATACCCTATGAGAGTTCAGGGTATAGTTGAGATACGGCCGGGTTGGTTCGCACACGAAACCAACCGGGCCCCTGGGTCGAAAAAGCTAATAACTCACAGACCGGGTGTTCGATTGACGCGCCGTATGTTGCGTTGAGACCCCTATGATGAGGCGGTCCTTTGAGATACTTGTTAGTGGGACATTGAGATATTTAGAGTATCGACCTATAGCTCTTGGAGCGGACCCTCCCGGAGACGAGCGTACGGAGTACGGAGACCGTGTAGCCGACTGAGACTTGACGACTGCTTGATGGACTCGACTTGGAGTGAGTCGACTAGCCCAGTGAACGGAGCACTACTTCGTTTGGGTTCAGACCCATGGCGGACAGAGCAGTACCAGTGTGATAGTGTAGACCCGCAGTACTCATCCGGAGAGTACCTCTACAGGCTACTAGGGGGTGTGCACTACTGTGTTTGGGTGGCATACCCCGGCGGGAAGCACTACTGTGTTTGGGTTGCTGGCCCGCGGTACTCGACAGGAGGAGTACCGCAGCAGTCTTAGGTTAGTGAGCAGTACCTCGGAGTCGTGACAGGACCACTGTACACACCAGAGATGGGGCTCTTCAGCAGCGACGGTTTCGATAATGAAAATCCCGGTTTGAGCTTAGACTTTTGACCCTTGTGTTTACCTCATGATTGAGATGGGTCACTTGATAACTTAGGTATATGTATGGGCATATACCTGGGTAGTGTTTATCTGTTGATTTCATGATCTTGTGTTTACCTCATGATTGAGATGGGTCACTTGATAACTTAGGTATATGTATGAGCATGTACCTGGGTAGTGGTTATCCGTTGATTTCATTATCTTGGTGTTTTCCTCATGATTGAGATTGGTTACTAGATAACTTAGGTATATGCATGGGCATATACCTAAGTAGAGGTTATCTGTTGAGATCTTCTTTTTGGTTATCCTTGTTTGTTTTAGTGAGACCTTGAGGGTCTCGGGGTCCCTACTGAGTATCGTTATACTCACCCCTGCACAGGCTATGCCCTCACCTGGTCGTGTTGGTTGCAGACGACGGGCAGCGCTGACAGAGGCCGAGTGTTCGAGGACTGGACAGTACCCGGAGGTCGACCACACGGCGAGCCAGTATCCGGAGGTGGACTTCACGACGAGACGACACATGGAGGAGGTTGACGGGCGAGAGCATTGAGGATCTGTGCTATATGTACCTACCCTTTAGGTAGGATCCGTGGTGGATGATCCAGGAGTTGCGCTATGTGTACCTACCCTTCAGGTAGGATCCGAGGAGAACGACCCAGGAGCCACTTCCGTTCTTCCAGCTGTTGTCTTTTTCTATTGTACTTTTTTTCAGTTGTAGATGTATTTTCAGTTGGGGTTATATTCTGGCCCATTTACTTTTCATCACTTTCTTTTGTACTTAGTGTTTTACTTCCACTTGTACTCTGTGGTGTTTATTTGCTTTTATAAAGGAAATTCCTTCCCAGTTATCGAGATTTACATCTTTGGTGCTAGTCACCAGCCCCTGGCCTATGGAAGGCGGGATTGGGGTAGTCATGGCATGGGCCCCGAGGACGGGTCGACGTTGCAGCTTTACTTTTCAGTTGTTGTTTTCCCTTCCAGTCCTACTTTACTTTCAGTTTGGGTTTGTATAATGGACCACTTACTTTTCCACAGTTAATGTTGTACTCAGTTTTTACATAGTGTTTAATTCTACTGCTTTCTTGCTCTGTGGTGTTTGTTTACTTAACAAAGGCAATGCCTTCCCTTTTTACCGGGATTTACGCCTTGGTGCTAGACGCCAGCCCCTGGCCTATGGAAGGCGGGCTTGGGGTAGTCACGGCACGGGCCCCGAGGACGGGTCGTGACAAATTGGAATCAGAAGAGTTCGGTTCTACCGCAAAACTTGGGACTCTGATCTTTTTCTACGTGAAGCTATAGTGTCAAGCGTATTGGGTGTGGTTATCAGTTCAGGGAGTCCAGTGTTGGTGCGGCGGCTGACGTATCCGTACACCAGGACCCTGACTTCTGATTTCCGGCTTAATGCGTGAAAACATTTATTGCATGTGTGTTTCAAGTTTTCATTGTGATTACATTATGTCCGCTCACCAGGTATACTGTTGATCGTGGCACACCTTTTTCTTTTCAGGATGGCCCCACGATGGCAACCAGCTAGGGTTCCGAGAGTTGAGCATGACGGCAGCCCACCGAGCGACGAGGCCTTGGTACAGGGCCCTTTAACAGCTGAGGCACTAGCGGTACCTCTACCCGCCGGGCCCCCGATGCTTCCAGCCCCAGCCACTGACGATGCACGTCGCCTTAGTGCACTGCATGAGTTCCAGCGCCAGCGACCGCCCAGGTTCCGCGGGGAGATGGACCCCCAGGAAGCCGAGGACGGGCTGGAGGTAGTGGTACGAGTTTTCAGGTTAGTGAGGACACCAACAGACCTCATGGTGATCCTCGTAGCGAGCCTACTGCACGCGGCAACAGGCAGATGGTGGATCTTGATGCTTCAAGTGCACGATGAGGCATATATTCTCTGGACGGACTTTGAGAGCCTCTTCCACTCGGAGTTCGTCCCAGCCACCCTCCGTGCGGTGCGCATCCAGGAGCTTCTACAGCTGCGGCAGGGCAGCATGACAGTAGCCCAGTATGCGGCAAGGTTTACAGATCTCTCGCACTACTCGACAGACATGGTACGGGACCCATTCTTCTGGCTCTGAACCTTCGAACAGAGGCTCAGGTGAGAGATCAGAGCTTCAGTTGTTTCTCACAGCATTCCGACATAGAAAGGGGTGTTGGAGCGAGCCCTCTTAGTCGAGAGTTTCCTTGCTGAGCAGTCTCCAGCAGTAGGACCCACCACTAGCCGGCATGCAGCAGAGTCTTCTACAGCGGGTAGTAGACAGATGACGCAGGGGTCCAAGAGGACTAGACCTACAGTTGGTTGACCGCGTGACACATGATCGTTTTTGCGAGGCACCCGGGGTGGACAACGAATTACCATGAGCGGACAATGTTACTCATGCAGCGGAGTTGGTCAGATGGCTCATGACTATCCGACCCGCTATACGGATGACCAGTAGTTGAACGAAGGACCTCCCAGGCAGAGGTAGAGGTTCAATCGAGGCGGACCGCATGAAGCAGGAGACCGTGGCAGGGGAGATGGCCATGCAGCTGGAGGTGGACGACGCTTCGAGGTGTTTCCACCACCACCACCAGAAGTTCCTCCCCGACCGCAGGGAGCTGGTGGACCTGGGAGAGCTCAGCTTTAGGCAGCTGATGCCTACGATCATGGAGCTCCGGGAGCATATGGATAAGAGCGGGACTAGCTCCAGGCCTGGAGACTTTTGTTTATGCTGCTTATAGCGTTGTTGATGTTTTTCTGTAGATGTTTTGTGTCTTTGTGCTTTGATATGCAGTAATAAAAGACACATTTCTTTTGGCGTTTACCTTCTTGTCCTCTCTTTATATTGTTACGAAGAGGTTCCTGATTAAAAAAACCATTGACTTGACCCTCCTTTTGATACACCTACTGGAGGAGACCCAGTGACCACACACTGATGCCGATAGTGTGACTCAACCCTTGGAGGCAAGAGTAACGGTTGGATCTCTTGATAGTAGTGTCTAGGCCTTACAACGTCATCCATGGTATGGATTAGTATCATCCATGTCGGGATTGACTGTATTAGGTGAAGAACGTGGTTCATCCAGGGGATGAGACCAGATTTCTCTTCTCAGCAAAGAAGAAATCTCAGCAGCTCGAGTAGGACCAGAAAGGTCCAAGTCATCCAAGAGCGGATGAGGACAGCTCAGAGCTGGCAAAAGTCTTGTGTTGACAGAAGGCGGAGGCTACTAGAGTTCGAGGATGGCGACCACATCTTATGGAGTGTCTCACCTCGACGTAGATTACAGAGATTTGGCAGAGGTGCCAAGTTCTCTCCACGCTTCATCAGACCATTCTAGGTCCTCAGCAGGATTGGTGAGGTGGTTTATCGACTGGCTCTACCACCTCAGTTGCACCGGGTGCATGACGTCTTCCACGTATCTCAGCTGAAGGGATACATGCACGACCCGACGAATATCTTTGACCATGGGGAGCTGGATGTTGATGATGGGGCGACGTTTGCGGAGGTCCCAGTGGAGATCGAGGCTCGACAGGAGCGGGTACTACGTGGATGATCGATCCCTCTAGTGTGCATTAGATGGGAGCACGAGAACCTCCAGATGAGCACATGGGAGCAGAAGGCTCAGATGCGTGCTCAGTACCGCTTTTGTTTCCCTAGATTATGATGTATCTTTATGGGGACGTAAATCCCTGTGGTGGGAGTGATTTAATGACCCGTAAAATTAAAGGAAATTTTTTTTCTTAATTTTATTGGGAATTTTACAAGAATGCAGTTTCTGACGGCACCCGATTCTGAGGCCCGGTGTGCCCGGAATCATTTACCGAAGTTTGGCTCGGGTACGTTCAGTGAAAGAACGAGCGGGTTTTTCTAACATTTGAACCGGTGCTCGGAATCGAATTTCGAGGGCACCGATGGAATCGCAGCGCCGGTATTTTCCTATAAACGCCTTTTCCGGAGTTGTGTTTTCTCGGGTGTGTTTTTTAATTTTTGGGGTTAAGTTAAGAAATAAAATAAAGTGGTGTGACAACTTTATTTTTATTTCACTTAAAGCCACTTAAAGCCACTTAAAGCCACTTAAGCTAAGTTGAAGCGGATAGGGTGGAACCCAAAATATCCTACCCTCTTGGTAGGATATTTGTGAGGTGGGGTCCGCACGAGCCCCACCGTTTCATTCCCCCTAAGTAACGCACCCACGAAAACTCCTCCTTAATGAACGTCAACTAGTGCGTTTTCTAAATTAATAACGCCCCTATTAATTGGGCAGTTAAGTTGTTAGAAAACGCACCAGTTGACTTTCATTAAGGAGAAGTTTTCGCGGGTGTGTTACTTAGGGGGAAAGAAATGGTGGGGCTCGTGCGAGCCCCACCTCACAAATATCCTACCAAGAGGGTAGGATATTTTGGGTTCCACCCTATCTGCTTCAAATTAGCTTAAGTGGCTTTAAGTGGCTTTAAGTGAAATAAAAATAAAGTTGTCGCACCACTTTATTTTATTTCTTAACTTAACCCCAAAAATTATAAACCACCTCCGAGCAAACGCAACTTCGGAAAAGGCGTTTAAAGGCAAATACTGGCGCTGCGATTCCATCGGTGCCCTCAAAATTCGATTCCGAGCACCGGTTCAAAAGTTAGAAAAACCTGCTCGTTCGTTCACTAAATGTACCTGAGCCAAACTTCGGAGAATGATTCTGGGCACACCGGGCCTCGAAATCAGGTTTCGTCAGAAACTGCGTTCTGGTAAAATTCGGAAGAAAATTAAGAAAAAAAAATTCCTTGAGTTTTACAGGTCTTTACATATTTAGAAAGAAAGAAATCAAGGGAATAAAATCATTCTCAAACATAATTCCCTACCTCAGCGTTGTCGTCGAACGTGAGTTCGTCGTGGAATTAACCGTCGCAGAAGAAGAGGATCGTCGCGGAAGAGAAGGATTGTAGCGGAAGAAACGTCGTGGAAGGAGCATCGCGGAAGAAGCGTCGATCTCCGAGGGTTTGGCGTTCTTCATCGGAGGTTGGAGCGTTCTTCGCGTTCTTCGTCGAAGAAGAACGCTTTCCTCAAAATCCCCTCCACGCCACAAGTTCCAAAAGAAATAAAATAAGAGTTATCTTATTTTATTAACGCACATTACACGTTTGAAATTCAAAAAGAAAAGAAATGATCAATTAATTGAGGGGTTTAATACCGCCAAATTAAAAGAGGCGTTAATTAAAAGCTTAAACGCAATAGTTGACTTCGTTTAATAGGGGGTGCGGGTGCGTTACATAAGAAAAAAAGAAACGGTGGGGAGATACGTGCACGACCTGATGAGGTGGCTTATCGCCTGGCTATACCACCTCAGTTGCACCAGGTGCATGACGTCTTCCACGTATCTCAGCTGAGGAGATACGTGCACGACCCGACACATATCTTTGAACATGGGGAGCTGGATGTTGATGATGGGGCGACGTTTGCGGAGGTCCCGGTGGAGATCGATGATCGACATGAGCGGGTCCTATGTGGACGATCGATTCCTCTAGTGTGCATCATATGGCTGCACGAGAACCTCCAGATGATCACATGGGAGCGGAAGGCTCATATGCATGCTCAATACCGCTTTTGTTTCCCTAGTTTATGATGTATCTTTACGGGGACGTAAAGACCTGTGGTGGGAGTGATGTAAATACCCATATAATTCAAGGAAATTTGTTTTTCATAATTTTCTTTGGAATTTTTACAAGAATTCAGTTTCTGACGGCACCTGATTCCAAGGCCCGGTGTGCCCGGAATCATTCTCCGAAGTTTGGCTCGGGTACGTTCAGTGAACGAACGAGCGGGTTCTTCTAACTTTTGAACCGGTGCTCGGAATCGAATTTCGATGGCACCGATGGAATCGTAGCGCCGGTATTTTCCTATAAACGCCTTTTCTGGAATTGCGTTTGCTCAGGTGTGGTTTTTAATTTTTGGGGTTAATTTAAGAAATAAAATAAAGTGGTGCGACAACTTTATTTTTATTTCACTTAAAGCCACTTAAAGCCACTTAAGCTAAGTTGAAGCGGATAGGGTGGAACCCAAAATATCCTACCCTCTTGGTAGGATATTTGTGAGCTGGGGCCCGCACGAGCCCCACCATTTCTTTCCCCCCAAGTAACGCACCCGCGAAAACTCCTCCTTAATGAAAGTCAACTGGTGCGTTTTCTAAATTCTTAACACCCCTATTAATTGGGTAGTTAGGTTGTTACATTAATTCATCGAATTAATGGTTCATTTCTTACCTTGTTTTTCGTTTTCTGGCATAAGAATAAAATAAGACCAACACCTGTTTACTGGAGGGTTTCTCGTTGAGAGGATTTAGAGAAGACTCTAAGGCTTGAGATCTTCATCCTCCTTCATGAAGAATGCGAAGAACACGAAGAACGCGAAGAACGCCGAACTCTCAGAGATCGACGATACGACGTCGTGTTCCGCGACGCAGACGATTCTCCTTCCACAAAACTTTTTCCGCGATGTTTCTTCCCCGCAACAATCTCTGATCATCAACTGCTTGAGATCGTTGATGCGACGCCGTGTACCATGACGACGCAACGCCCCCTTCCGCGACGTGACGATCCTCTTCTTCCACGACGGTCAATTCCGTGAAGAACTCACGTCCGACGACAATGATGAGGTAGGGGTTTGATTCATTTAAATCTTTGTGATTTATACCCGCGGCGTTTATTAAAAATTGTTGTGAGACTTTTAAAACCGCTAACGCGGTGGGAGCGGACTAACGAACAAGTCTGAACCCACCGCCCCTTTCGTTCTTGGTGTGTGAAACGGCGGACGTCGACAAAATCAGCCACACAGGCGATTTAAGGTCCTCTCAGTGAAGGATGGACCCTGGGAGGGATTTTGGAGAAGACGGAAAGGAATTCCGACCACCGGAACTCGTCCGACGGTCCGCGGAGCAACCCTCCAGTGGGAGGCGGCGGCGCGCGGTGCGCCGCCGGGAAGAACCGCCGCAGCTGAAGCTGCGGCAGTGGGCTGGCCATCCCGCGACCGTGGGGGACCGGAGAAGGATGGGACGTGGCTGGCTGCCGCGTCCGCTGGCAAGGGTGGCCCCACGCGGGGCCACGGTTCCTTCACGCGGGGGCAGCGCGCCCCCCGCACCGCTCGGCCGTAACCGGCCGAGCCGAACCGCCTGGTGGCCGGGCCGCACCCGCGCCGGCCGGGCCGGGTCGCGCCCAAGCCGGGTTGGGCCACCCAGGCCAGGCCGGGCCGCACCGGTCGGGTCAGACCCGGACCCGGTTCGGGTCGACCCAGGGGGGTTGGGCCGGGTCGGTCCGGGCCCAGACCCCCCCGTTTTCGAACATATTTTGTCTTTTGCTCATAACATGAGCTACGGGCCTCCGATCGACGTACCGTCAGCGGTGATGGAATCCTTGGATCGAGACGGTCGTTTCGGTATATTTCACTCAAGGTTTCGGAATACTTTGGGTTCGGCCGGGTTGGTTCGTACACGAAACCAACCGGGCCCTCGGAGCGGAAACACTTATAACTTTAGCTTCGGACGTCCGATTGACGTGCCGTCGACTTTGTTGGATTCCTATTGATGAGACAGATCTTTTGGCTTACTCCGCTCGAGGTTTGGATGTCGTCGGAGTGCGGTCGGGTTGGTTCGCTCACGAAACCAACCGGGCCTTTGGAACGAAAAAGCCAATGACTCACAGATCGGGCGTCCGATTGACGCGCCGTCTGTCTCGTTGATTTCCTCTTGATGAGATGGAACTTTTGGAATACTTCACTTGATTTTTGGATGCAGTTGGATAGTGGCTGGGTTGGATTGCACCCGAAATCCAACCGGGCCCCTGGAACGGAAAAGCTAATAACTCTCAGACCAGACGTCCGATTGACACGCCGTCTGCGACGTTGAGTTCCTGTCGACAATACGGTACTTTTGGATATATCAACCCCGGACTATGTGTCAGTTGATGTATCAGCCTCTCGGCTCGTGGAGTGGACCTTCCCAAATGAGCTTGCGGTGTGTAGGAACCCTAGAGCTGGCTGCGTCTGCGATGACAATGATGACAGTACGAGAATCCTCCATGGGTTCGTTAGTGACCACTACGGTACTTTTGGGATACATCAACTCCGAACTACATGTCAGTTGATGCATCGACCTCTTGGATTGTGGAGTGTACCCTCCCGGAACGAGCATGATATGTGCGGAAACCCTAGAGCTGGTTGAGAATTGACGACTGTTGATCAAACGACTTGGTGTGTTGCGGATAGCCCAGTGGGAAGCGCTTAGTTGTAGCAGCAAACCCACGGCGGAGGAGCGCTTGGTTGTAGCGGCAGACCCGCGGTACTCAATATAAGGAGTACCTATGGAGGCTATGAGGGGGAGCGCTTGGTTGTAGTGGCAGACCCATGACAGAGGAGTGCTTGGTTGTAGCGGCAGACCTACGATGGAGGAGCGCTTGGTTGTAGCAGCACGGGGGAGCGCTTGGTTGTAGCAGCAGACCCACGACAAAGGAGCGCTTGGTTGTAGAAGCAGACCTGTGGTACTCAACAGAAGTAGTACCTCTATAGGCTATGAGGGGGAGCGCTTGGTTGTAGTGGCATACCCATGGTGGGAAGTGCTTGGTTGTAGCAGTAGGCCCATAGTACTCGATAGGTGGAGTACTACAGCAGTCCAAGGTTAGAGGGAAGCGGTTGGTTGTAGCGGAATAACCACTGTACTTGATAGAGAAGGAGTTTCCCAATAGTTATGGTTTCAACTTAATGATCGATCCTGTGTGGGTCATTGCGGGGGTTAGTACCTATCAACCATTTGTGGGTCCGACAGATTAGATGATTAGTGGCTACATCTGATCATCTCTATCGTCATTTGAAGAAGTATACCTGTGTGAGCTGAATCCTGATTTTCTATCCTTTGTGGATTGTGTTGTTCTATCATGTGTGGATTACGTTTTGCTTTCCTATGTGGACTAGGTTGTACTTGGGCTCGGATGTTGGAGCCGAATGAGAATTGATGAATTAGGTATATGTATGGTCATATACCTAAGTAGAGTCGGATGTTACTTCGTGATTGTATCTTTACTTTGTGGATTATCCTTTGTGGATTCTGGGAGACCTTCGGGGGTCTCGGGGTCCCTACTGAGTAGCTTATACTCACCCCTGCACGGGCTATGCCCGCACTACGTTGTGTTGGCTGAAGATGAAGGACAATGCTGATTGTGGTTGAGGCTTGCGGAGCAGGATGGTACCTGGAGGTGGACCACTGGGCGGGACATACTCGGAGCGGTCGGCTGGACCCAAGGAGCAGTGGAGGCTATCTGTACTCACCCTTTAGGTGGGATTTCTAGAGCATAGCTCGACGTTGCGGCTTTACATTTCAGTTGTTGTTTTCCCTTCCAGTTGTACTTTACTTTCAGTTTGGGTTTTTATACTAGCCCACTTACTTTTCCGCACTTACTGTTGTACTCAGTGTTTACTTAGTGTTTACTTCTACTGCTTGCTTTCTCTGTGGTGTTTGTTTACTTAACAAAGGCAATTCCTTCCCTTTTTACTGGGATTTACTCCTTGGTGCTAGTCGCCAGCCCCTGGCCTATGGAAGGCGGGCTTGGGGTAGTCACGACACGAGCTCCGAGGACGGGTCGTGACAATATCCATGTGAATTTTTAGATGAAATTATTTTATTTATTCTTTCCATATTATGATGAATATTAATTTAAAAAGGCTAATGTTTCAATTTTAAACCATACCTTAAAATTTTATGTTTTTATGATAGATTCCCCTATATTTTATACAATTACTAAGCATGTGAGTTCTCCCCTTTATTATGTTTTATTTTCCTAGGATTCCATGATGTGTATTATGATTTATACTCAGGGTTAATCTAGGAAAATAATGGCACTATCAAAGTATTATCCATGTTCTATTTTATGTTTTTAATTTTAATGTAATGTTCATGTATGTAATATATTATTCAAGACTGCTAAATTGATCTATACATTGGGATTTGATTCCTTGTAATCATTCCAATGTATTAAAATAATGTACCAGCTCCGAGCTTCTGGGGTTGAGGCTTTACAATTGGTATCAAAGGAAGTTAATCAACAACATTTGAAACTATATTTAGAAAACATATAATATTGAACATATCCCTAAGAGGAACATTGAAGATTAGTATAGAATAAAATCCTATAATTTTTGTAATATGGATATTATTCGGGTATTTCTATAAAATACAACCATATATAGATAAAAAATGGGAAATTGTTCTGAAATAGATGAACCTATGTGTAATAACTATGAGAAGGTGTTCTGGCCCTAACTCTGGGTAACCAGGTACATGATAATGGGTCTTACCACATGCCTAGTTTGACACTCCTTGTGGATATTATTAGGGTAATTCACATTTTATTTACAAACCATAATAATGTATTAATGAGTAAATATGTCCCCAAAGAAACAATTTTTCTGATTATGGATTATATATGCATACATTTTTCAATTTATATTAGCGGTTTAAAATTACGCATTATGATTCATAACCTAATTTGATGTCTTTCATTGTTTATAAATGGATCCTAGTTTTTGGAAAGCAAACCATATCGATGCATGTAATCCATATAGGGATTTACCTCTTTTGTAATATAGTGATTGTGGAGCTGGCGATACAACCGGCGTAGAATAGGTTATAACCATACTAGGAAAAATAACTCAAGATAAGAATAACAACATTACCCATATGGAGAATCATGACCCACAATGTGGAGGATCAAGGTTAGACCGCTTTATGTGAAAAAATCAACAAAATTCAATGGCACTAAATATTTTTTAGTTGATCAGTGGATAAGTTCATTATAGAAAAAATTACTTGATTTGGGGAGTAATGAAATGGAAAAAGTTTTTATGGACGTCTATAATCTATTAGGAGATACAGATCAATGATGGACATTTATTTAAAACATAAATGAGGATTAAGAGGTCAAAAATATGTAATGGAAAAAATTTATAAAATTTTTCCTTGAATACCACTTTCCTAGTGATCTACGATTATATATGGAAAGGTAATTTTAATGTCTGAGGCAGAAGGAGTATTAGAATGTTTCAATGTATGAAGAGAACTTCACAAGGTTATAAAGGCATACTGCAGACTACATATGTAACCCATGAAGTAATATTGATCTATTATTTAATGGGTTAAAACCATTACTATGATGGGAATTGGTGTCCCAATACTTATCATCATATGATGTTATAGTCTTATGTGCTATCAAGGATGAACATGAATTTTCTAGGATATATGAATATAAGGGAAATCAAGAGAATAATATAATGGTGGATCAAGAGGCATATAAGGGCGATTGAGGAAAGAAAATTTTTCCCACATGTGATAATTGTGGGAAGAAATACCCTCATTATATCCTAAAGGGGATGGGAGTTTGTTACAAGTGTGGATAAAAAGTCCACTAATCTCATGATTACAACAGGAAGAAAGAAGATATCAATGATCAATGCTACAACTTTCAAGAGATGCGACACTATGAGAATGAATTCCCCAATCATTATGGAAATAGATATTAGAAAAATAAAAGGGATCAAGGTCATGCTAATGTTACTACTACGGTTGAAGTGGAGTAATTAATGTATTTATGTTTTTAGATTCATGAATTTTGTTATTATATTCATTTTATAAGAATAATGTGATAAATAAGGATATTACTGAAGTACTTATTCTTTAATGATGTTTTGAGCATTCGAGTTTTCATTATAAATTTGAAGGTGTTAAAATATTTAGTATGTGACTATAAGAGATAAATTATGTGTTTTTGATATTTAGATGTAAAGATTGATTATGTAAATTTAAGACCATTTTGGATAGTGAATTTCAATAAAATTATTTTTGTACAGTCATAAGGTTGGAATAGATTAAGTTGAACATTGGATATTATTTTTTGGGTTGAAAATGTTTCCTTAATTTTTAACATACAAATGATATTTCTATAATGTTATAATAATATAGTTTTTGGGAAAGGACAACCTATAGGTTGGGTGACAACCCATAAAATCATAAAAGGTTAGAGAAATCGAACCCACAACCGATGTGTGACAAGGCTTTATCCTGTACCACTAGCCTATAGGAAGTCTCTGGAAAGTATAACATAGTTTTCATTATTTTATCAATATAAGTTCATTTTTGAAACCTTATAAAATTAAAATAAATAGAATATTTTTGGGTTTTATTATATTTTGAATAGAAAAATGGGTTTGTGGTAGGTATTAGTGAAATGATGAAACTCTACATTTAAACTGTGATTCTATGTGTTCTTATAATATGAAGTAAATTAATTATTAAAATATAGGGAATGAATATTGAAACCAAAAATTCTATTATATTACATTCTTTGATGAATCAAATATTTCATTAGTTCATCACTTATTTGGAGCATTTTAATTGTTAACTTTCTCAAAATCATGTTCACTATCACTCTCAATCAGAGCATGATTGTTAGATTTCTCATTCTTATCCGTTTTTCCCTAGATGGAACCCATGTATGTGTTATCTCCAGGGACCTTCATACTTCCCTTTATTTATTTTAAAGAGGGGGTATCATTAATCATTTTCCAATGTTGGATTTCAACAAATATATTTTGAAATTTCAATCCCCTAGTTTTCAATCCTACGTTTAAATTTGGAGGACAATATTTTTTGATGTAGGGGATAATTTAACACCACAAAATTCCATAGTATCCTTTTCTTAAATTATTCAATTGTCTTCTCTACATGAAAAACCTAGTTCACACACACAATAAATTACCATTTAAAATCTGGTTACGAATAGTATTAACCATATTCTGAATTTTGAGAATTTTAATATTCAACTTATCTGTTTCTTATACATGATATTAGAAGAAATTTAAGTTTTCAAAAAAAAGAACTATTATGCAAAAAATACTATTTACTACCATTTAATGGAGAAAAATTTTTAAATCATTTATTTGACACTTTTATATATTCAATTTGAAAAAGTAATTTTATTATTTATAGGTAGAACAAGAAAAATTTGTTTGTAAATTTGTTTCTTTTTATTTCTGATAGCTTTAAAATTTTAATTAATAGTGAAAAATACTTCATTTTAATTCAAAACTACGTTCTTCTATATTTTATTATATAGAAAATTTTTTCTTTTATTTGGTTTTTTAGTTAAAATAAACTATTATTTTATAATTTAATTAAATTTATGAAATTGGAACCAATTTCAAATTTAAATTAGATATAAAATCTATGTAAACTTCTGAACATTTTACTTTTAAACCTCGATTTTTAGTTTTTTTCTGCGGAATTAATTTTAATTATAATTTTATCAATTATATGGTTTAAATTTAGAAAAATGGAGTCCATATTTGGTATGATAAGGTAAAAATTATGTTATAAGGTAGAATATTTTTTTAGTTATAAAAAATTTACAATGGTAAAAAAAATATTTACCATAGTAAAACTAAAATTTTTACAAGGGTTAAAATTTAAAGTTAAATGATTAACATACATAAAAAAAATTTATTTGTTGGATGCGGTGTGTCTTGAATCAAACAAAACTATAAAAAATTAATTACCTGTTAATGTCTTGGAATTTAATCCCACCTCTATATGGATGGATTTTAATATAAAATAATTAATTAATTAGTCACTTGAACTCACCTCTTCTCATGTAAAATTACCACCTATAAACCACACTAGTTGACCTAAAAAGACTTTTAGCTCCACAAATCTCTACCCAAAATACTCATACTCACTCTCCCCATGTCTAAGTTCTTATGGTCTCACCAAAAGACCAAATCCAAGGCCCTCAATGGTCTTTCAAGGAGGTGATATTCAAGAGGTTCTTTTCTCAAAGTGCCTTTGTTAATTTGTTTCCTTTTTATACATTCTCCTCAATTACTTCATCCATAAATGAATTATAAATCCAGAATCATGTATATATTTGTGGTTTATGTTTATAATGGAATATATAATAACTATGTTGTTTATCACCTCATTTTATTCAAAAAAATGAATTTTTTTCCAAGTTAGGCTCGTTGATCGACTCCGTGAATATTATATTTCTTATTTTTCTATTACTGCAATCATTGATGGTCTTAAAACAATATTTTTGGTTAAAAAATATTTAAATATTTAAATTATAACCTATTTCATATTTTATAAATTTTATTTTAATCATACCTTCATGCATTCTATATTGTAGATATACGATAACATTGTTTGTAGAAGTGTGCACTTACAACCCCTCAAAGCGATGTGATTCATTCATGCTTACACATGAAACATATTAATGATAATTTAAATTAATATATGTAATATATATGAAAATATATGAAAGTAGAATTAGAATATAAATATGTGTCTATCATTTTCAATATTTTAATATGACAAAGAAATGAAAATATTGTTCATATGTACTTATGGATTACCATCTCCATGAATGTTGCATTTCATTTCAATATCTGATCATTATTGATTATTTTAAATACATTAGTAATTAATATATAAGATAATTAATTAATCTATTTTATAAAATATATGATAAAATCATTATATAATTAATATAATAATCAAATAAAAAGTCAATGCATACTTGAGAAAAATGTGGAAATTAACACCCGAAATAGTGAAATAATGAAATATTATTAATAAAAAACAAATAATATATTATAAAGAGATGATATATAATATTATAAACATTATTTTGGACCGATAATAATCTAGTAACACTCTTCAAACTATTATACAATATTTTAAATAACGATCACCCATAATTGAATATCAAGGTATGGCCTAATTTTGCAATCGATTTCATATCCGAGATTGTTTATATGTAATTATATATAGGGACATAATTATCATCCATGTCCATGTATCATAATAATTTAATTAAAAATATTATTATTCTTCCTTGAAAATTTTTAAAATTCATTTTCTCCATGTTTGGATTTTGATAAAACGTTTTAAAGGAATCATTCCATCATTTTCAAAATGAGGTACTTTATGAAATTTTAAACAAAATTACAGAACAAGAGGGTATTTCTACCATCATGGCCCCTTGACATTTAAAATCTTCCCTTAAAATCATAAAAAGTTTTTTTAAAAATAATTAATGTTTTCTATTATAATTGTTGATAGTTTAAATAATTTCAATGTCAAAATGAATATTTTTCTTAAATAGTTTTTATGATTTTATTTGATTATTTTCATCAATGTCAACATCCTTTGTTGGATTTTAGGATTAATTGATGATGAATTATTATGATAAAATCATCCATATTGTATTGAAGGTTTGTTATATATTTGACTGTGTAGATGCTATTTTGATACCATTCATGGTTTATGGTTAAAGTATTGACATTTCATATTCTAGTTTTAATATGAATAGTTACGATATGTTTTACCCATTTTGTAAGAGAAATATATTGGAATTACTAAGTAATGTGTGGGGCCATCTATAGACTCTTGATTCATTGATAGGTCTCATTAGACAAACTAGAGTCTTGGAACAACACTTTGAGGGTATGGTTATGTATGGTCTTGGAAAGAGGCCATGGTGTTATCGTTACAATGTCTGATATTTATCATTCCCTCTTTATGGGATTAGTTATTGATGTTAAATGAGATTATATGATTAGTAGAATATATATTATAATGTATAAATGGAATTATTTCATTTATTCTTGTGGTATTATGTTGAAATATTATGTTTAAATGGATCGGGTTTCATTTTTATGACATGATTTAAAAGTTTATGTTCATTTGTGATAACTTCCGCTATATTGTTTACCCTTACTAAGAATGTGAGAAAAAACCTTTCATATATTTTATTTTCCTATCATTCCAAGATTTGAATAAGGATTTATATGTGGGGGTTAAGCTCAGTGAATAATGGTGTTACCAAGGATTATCCATGTTGTATTTTATGTTCTGAATTTAAATTTAAGGTTCTTGATTGTAATATATTTTCCAATAATGCTAAACTAACTGGTATATTAGGATTTGAATCCTTGTAATCATTCTCATGTATTAAGATAATACACTGGCTTTTGGATTCTAGGTTTTGGGCATCACACATGCTACCGTAGGCTCCCTTCGACGTAGTCCCACCTAGACCGCATCCTTCCACCAACATCGGCCACCCTGCCAATATACCATCCGATCATGCCACCTAGCCCAACCCCACAAGGTCGCTGCTACCTCTAACAGCGGCTTCCCTACCACCACCCTATTTCAATTTTTCTTTCCCCTTATACGGGCCACATCGACTGCATCCAGCCTTCGCCACCAGTAGTCTGACTTGTACCGTTGTAAGATGCCACCTCACCCGAACCATACCATTCTCCTGTCACACCTCTGAAATCCCATATGGGGTCCAAACATTCTATCTCAGAACATTGTGCCATTGATATGAGGTGAAAATTCTGATCATTCATGTATGAATTTTAATGTAGAATAACATATAAAGAACGAAATAGATAAAGGGGAGTGATAAATCACATGAATTCCCAATGATCGGATCATGGCCTTCTTCATGTCGAACATGGTCAATTCATGTTAGAATTTTTAACAAAGAAAAATCGACACACACATATAAATCCCCATTCAAAATCCCGCAAGTAATTATCCATCCCATAGAAATAGATGAACCACAGATCAACCAATTCTTCAGTTGATCCATGTTCATAATTTGATTCTAATAGGGGAAAAGAAATCACAAATAAAATCAACATCCTACAATGAGGTTGGACCAATCATTAACGAAGAATAGTGGTTCGTGTCATCGTGGATCCTCAATCCACCGACGTTCGTCGTCATTCATCGGATAGAATTTCATCTCATATTCTCATAGTAATTTCTAGGGTTATATAGATAACCCTAGATTCCTAAAAATATTATTTAATTTAAATAAACCAATGAAACATCAAGTAAAATATTTTTATTAAAAGATTTTAATGATGGTTACATTGAACTTATAACATTCATAATCGACCTATGATAGTCGATGTTAGGCCCCAACTAATGTAAAGTCACTAATCTAACTATAAATGTTCCCTATGATTGCTGATCCAGGATCCTGTCTAGAAGTTATTATAATATTAATTAAAAAGAACCCACCTTCTTTATTAAAAACATACTACTTTTCATAGTATCATTCTGTTCACACTAGGTATGGAAATCTCATATTGTCTTAGCACATGGTCTTGTAATTATCCCAATTAATTTATTAAAATAATGCTGGAGAAAATCAGATTCATTACATTATCCCCACTATAAGAATTTATGTCTTATAATGCCTAAACATGGGCTACTCAACAGAAAGATGAGGGTACTAAGCCTGAATCTGATCCTCCCACTACCATGTTATCTCCAATAGATTCTTGTGTTTCCACTAAATATGTACCAATGGAATTGACTACTCTCAATGGATTCTCTCTTGTAGATCCTTGATCTTCCTTGAGTACACCACAAAATCACCCCATCATCAGTGTCCATATCTCCCCAGTCGATGACGTGCGATGAATCATGCATGTACCTCCTCAGCTGCGACACATGGAAGACATCATGAACCTAGTGAAACTTAGGGGGAGGAAGTTCATGGTGTGCTACCTCATCATCTCTACTCGAATCTAAAAAGGATCAATGTATCTCATAGATAACGTTCCACCCCAACAAAATCTCTAGAATCCCCATTGAGATGATACTTAAAAGAACACATTGTATGCCTCGTCAAACTCCAAAGGCCTCTGTATCCTGTCAACATATGACTTATGATGGCTCTGTAAAGTCCACATCTAATCCTGGATTATCTACACCATCTCGGTGGTATCCCTCACCATCTTTGGACCCATGAGTACTGAATCCCCTGGTTCCATCCCATATAGTGGTGACCTGCATGCTCTCCTGTAGAAGGCCTCAAGTGGTTCCATAATAATTTTTGAGTGATTTATTTTGTTGTATGTAAACTCCATCAGTGGTAGGATATCCTCCCAACTATAGCCAAAGTCTAGGAAGCAATCATGTATCACGTCCTCGAGAACCTGGATGGTCCTCTCTATCTAAAAATCTTTCTGGGAATGCGATTCCATGATTAAGTGCACTTGAGTTTAAAAAACTCCTTTAATCCCTTACCCAACTAAGATGTGAAATGAGAATCAAGATTTTTGATGATCATTGATGGCACTATGTGAAGCCAAACAATCTCTGGAACGTAGAGGCATCTCATGATCACTAATTAACTCTACTCATAGATCAGTAGGATGTGGGTTGCCTTTGTGAGTCAGTAAATGATCACCTAGATGGTATCATGTCCCCTAGACATGTGTGGTTAACCCTTCATGAAGTCCATCGATATCCCATCCCACATCAATTATGGAACCTCAAGTGGTTGGTATAATCCCACTAGAACATGGTGCTCAGCCTTCAATTACACACAATTTAGGGATCGAGAAATGAACACTTCCACCACCTTCATTATCCCAGGACACCATAACTGATGTTAGAGGTCTGGTACATTTTTTACAAACCTAGATGTATCACCAAAGGGGTTATGTGGAAATCCCTCAGAACCTCCCCCTGCAATTTCATTGGTACCACTATCCGTCCACTGAAGAGGATTATGTGCTCCCCACATATAATATCCATCAGAGGCAGGCCATGTGGATAACAGATCACATTAGGTATCACAGTCGGTATCCCCAAGTTGTGCCTTCATGAATCACTATAAGAGTGGAGGGGTAAAAAATGTCGAATGGAGGTAGGCTTATCAATCTCCATCCACAAAGGATATCTGCAACCTGGCCAACTTATTCAATTATTTTCTTAGAAACTGCACATTGGATCTCCTGATAAGAGAATCTTCCACTACATTCCCCTTCTCAAGAGTATAGATAAACTCAAAGTCATATTCTTTGAGGAACTCTACAAATTCTCTCTGTTTGATCTTCAAATCCTTTTGAGATAATATATACTATAGACTCTTGTGGTCAGAGTAGATGGTAAACCGCTCTCCCATAATATAGTGTCGCAAAATCTTCAATGAGAATACTACTTCCACAAGATCTAGAAATTAGATCACGTTGTTCTACTCATGATTCATCAACTACCATGAACCATAGGCAATCACCAAATTCCCCTGCATTTAGAAAAAAATAATCCCATTCGGCAATGCATCACAAAACACCATGTACTCAACACCCTTATCCAGTAATCTCGAGATAGTATCACTCATCAACCACTACCTCATCTCCTGAATGCATTCACGACAATTCTCTGTCTACAAGAATGGCTACCTTTTCCATGTTAATTCCATCAAGTGTGGTTCTACGATGTAAAAGGTTGTTAGAAACCACTAATAGTACTCAGACAAACCTAGAAATCTCTACCACTCAGTAACACTATTGGGTGGATACCAAGAAGGAACCACCTCAATCTTCACTAGATCTACCACAAATACAACTTATTAAATGACGTGTCCCAAAAATTTGACCTCACGAATCTAGAACTAACACTTCGAGAGATTCTCATTATGATGGTGGTCTTGGAGTGTGCCCATGACCATCCTCATGTGTTTCACGTGCTCCTCCTTAAATGCTGAGTACACTAGGATGTCATAAATAAAGTCCATGATGAACCAGTCTATGTAAGGATGAATGGTTTTTTCCATGACTCCCATGAACATATATGGGGTGTTCATCATGAAAATAAACATCAATAAGTACTAATAGTTTCTATACCAATATATGAAGGTAGTCTCCAAGATATCATCATCCCATACATGAAGCTGGTGATAACCAGATCTGAGGCCTATCATCGAGAACCAGATCTCTCCCTTCAGCTGATCGAAGAGGTCTTTAATCCAAGATACTGGATACTTATTATTCACGGTCACCTAGTTCAAGCATCGGAAGTCCCCACAAAATCTCAATCTCTTGACTACCATCTGGGAAGAAAACTAAGGCCACCAAAGCTGAGACACTGTGTCTCACAAAGCCCATCGTCTACAAGTCCTCTACTTTCACCCTAAACTAATGAATCTCCATTGGATCCATCCCATATGCTGCTGTAGATATGAGTTCCATACTAGGGTATAGGTCAATGGAGAATTATAAATCCCTATGGGAAGGTAATCTAGGGACATCCCTAGGAAATATGTCCTCATACTATTCCTCCACTATAATAAACTATGGAATCCTATCATTCTCCTTACTGAGAGTGAGGATACCAAAATTGTGAGTAATCAGCTACACCCTCCTATGAGTAAGTCTGACATATGATGCATTTGATTCATTTCCACCAACAATGGAAAACCAGTCAGTTCATCATAGACACACCACAGTGTGCTTAAATTAGTCAATTTGGGTTTGAACTACAGATAAATATTCTATACCAAGAATGACGTCTTAAGCCCTGTATGCTTCCACAAGGAGATCCCAATCAAATCTATCTCCCCTAGAGTAAGGTAACACTGTTAACAACAGTGTGTGATCATTGAATCACCCCTGTATGAGTCTGAAAGGATAATGATATAGTCAATGGTTCAACAGTAATCTCTATGTATTGACCAAGGGTCATGGAGAGAAATTGTTACTTGAACCTATGTCTACCAAAACAACATCTAGTGTTGTAAAGACAAAGATCATATATCAACTCGTCTCTAGAGAACTGGGTTTATAAGAACCCATCACCTAAAGCTAGAATAGTCCCGTTTCACTAGCTCCCTGATCCCATGGTGGACCACCTGGGGGTGGTGGTTGTGGTAGTACCCCGAACATCCACCAACCTCTAGCTGCCTGACCTACTCCTCCCCCACACCCACTTCCCTCTGGACCATTCTTCTCCTACATCCTCCAATGCCTTGATAGTCCCTCAACTGTCCATTGATCATTTATACAATGAGTTAGGCAATCTCAGTCTTGATGCCCTCGACCGCTTCACGAGTAACACGACCTGTCCTTCAGCAAAATCAATTTACCCTGGGATCCCCACACCACTGATCTTATATCCTGGGTTCATACCCTATAGTGATTGACTCTCTTAGGACTCTTCATCTACTGTTTTCTACCTACCTCCAAAGACTCAGCTGTTTTGTGCCTGTTGGTAGATCCCACTCCTATTGTATACTCTACCTAAAAGCTCTCCACTAGCAGGGAAAACTCCCATACCCAAACATAAGTGGGGATTCTATTGGATATCATGGATTCCTTTACCTAATAATGTAGACCCTTATCAATGGTCCAAGTCTAGAAGAATGGCTCCGACACCATATCCCTGGAGTAGTGAGAAATATCTGTAAATCATAAAATTTACTCCTCTATTGTCTAAATACTCTACTGCAGATGCAGTAGATCTTGTATGTGCACAAATTGTAACATCGCTGGAATGAAATACTCTCGGAAGATGTGCTCAAAGTTGGCCTAATAGAGAGTTGTTTCATCATGCGACTCGATCACTAAACTCCACCACCACCCCACTAAGACCTGAAGATGGATCACAGCTAGAACTTTCATCTGGTCGGAATGCGTCCTCAAAAAGAGAAAGACTTCTGTATCTCCGTTCAGCCAATCCTCAGTAACCTAGGGGTATATATCACCCAAATACATGACAGGTCACTACATTTGGAACTCATGCAACACACTCAACATGTGCACATCCTCTATTGAATGCACGGGTAGTAATTACTACTCTCTGGGTGGTGGTGTCATTGGTACACCACATAGAGGTTCTATATACAATATTGGTCCATGTACAACAACTCATATCAAGATTGATCATTCTCATGATCATGCATTAGCATCCTAAAAGGCATTCTGTGTGGCAGAATCCTGAAATAGATCAAGATGTACCCTAGTCAATAGTGTTTACCTGGTGAGATAACTAAACAATGACATGATATCACTATCAAAATACAATATGATGTATATACCATTTATTTTCCCTACAAGTAGTGTTTTCAAATACCAATTTGAAAAGTAGAATTCAGAGTATTGGTGTATGGATACATCGGTTTTCACACCAACACTAGAGTCCCAAGTCTAAAAGTCGAACACAAAACACATAGCATTATTTCCCCAAACCAATATAACATATTCTTGGTTCTTTAGGTAGAACTGATCTCTTATAATACCACTATTTCATGAACCATTCTATTGGGTCCCAATTCATGACTACCCCAATCCCATATCTGATAGGCTAGGGGATGGCGACTATCATGGAGTAGGCATATCCCTCAAACGGGAGGCATTTTCCTAAGTGCGTGTACACATAGACACATCTCCCAGACCGAAATGCTAAAAAGTAAAAACAAAATGTAAACAATTAATGCAAACACAATGATACCAAGCACATTGTATGTTATGAGGAAAAATAGAAAGTAAATAGGGCTAGAAAACAATTCCACCAAATGAAAGACTATATCAATTGAATGAACATGTTCCTGAAACTCGTCCGCAAAAAACCCTACTTGAAGTGTAGGTGTAGGAAAAATGGCTGAAGTCATAGGAGAACCACACATCCGTCTGATCACTCTAGACTCCACCTGGTCCTGGTACTCCTAGTACATGTCAAATCATCAATCATTTATACAAGACATGAAATGTGCAGGCAATTCTAGTGCAGGGGTGAGTAAAACAATACTCATTAGGAGACCCCAAAACCACTAAGTAAAATATCACTACGAAGTAAACGAAGTATACCAAAAAGGAAACACAAGATGTACACCACAAATAGAAGACAAGAAGTTCAATCTATAAGAATATAAGTAATAATATCACACAGGTATAAGTCTAAATCGTGAAGAAAAGGATTTTCAGTTGAATTCCAAAGATCTCCCAGTTTCCATGACTCACAGAGTTTTTATGGTGCATGGAGCATCGATGGAACATGAAGAGTCGATTGCGAATGGAGTTTTGATCATTCAATATGCATCGATGGTGTACATAGCATCGATGGTATAATATGTGTCGATGGGTCATGCAACCCCTATGTCATGTAGTCACTAAGTCATATCCAGTCGTAGGATTCTACTCATAGTGCGCTATAACCGGGATAACCTATGCCTCAATCCAAAATGTAATATCACCACATTTACAAAGATTCCCATAATGTATCCCAAAAGTAACATCTCATCATAAGGTTCCCAACACAACAAAAGGCCCATAAAATGGACACATAGTTTGAATGTTACATATTTTCTTCGGAAAAGGTCTAACCAAGTTCTGATCCGACCCATCGAACCTAACCTGACCAGTCGAACGAACTGACCTGGTATGACCAACCCGACCCAACCCAGTATGACTATCCCAACCTGTCTAGACCAGGTTTGTCCTAGCCCGAACCGGCTCAAATTATTGGGCTCGAACCATTCCGTACGGCCCGCAAGGCTGACTGCTAGACCCAATGGGTTATGGGGAAACTAGAGTAGCCTAACTTATCTGGTCTAGCCTATGCTACAGGAGAACATGTGTGCTCAATTCACCCCTCCCTAGCTATGTTCCCTACTGGTCCACGCAATCAGCCCCGAACGAATGGCCTCCACGTACGCACCATGTCTTCCCATAGCATGCCGATGTAGGCCTTCAATGCAGCTTCCACCACTGTGGCCTCCTACCATGTCCCATGGTTGCCTCCCATGGCCATTTAAACTGCAGGCTCCCTTCAACATGGTCCCACATGGACCGCATCGTTCTGTCGTCGCTGATCTCCCCACTCGCAGACCATCTGGTCACACCACCTGTCCTAATCCCACTGTGGTGATGTTGCCTCTCATGCCAGCAGCCCTGGATATGGCCTTTTACACATCATGCTCCCCTAGACTGGCGACAACAGATGCGTTATTCCCTCATCTCTAGGTGCACTGCTGTAGGTCTGGCTTTCTCTGTTCTAAGACGATTCCTCACCCAAAATGTACCACACTCCCATCACAGATCTATTATGCCATCACGGGGTGAACCCTTCAATATCGAGCCTTTTATTCATTTAGTCCTTGATCCATTCAGGTTAGAATTATTTTAGAATAAAAAATCAACACACATATCTAAATACCCATTCAAAATCTAACGTGAAATTATCCATCCCACTAGAATGAATGATCCACAGAACATCCTATTCATTGGTTGGTCACTTTTCATCATTTGAATCACAGTGGGTATATGAAATCACAATGAGATTCAACATCCTACCTCATGTTTGGGTCATTCATTGACAAAGAACAGAGGTTCATGTCTTCATTGATCCTCAATCTGCCGGTGTTCGTCATTGTTTATCGGAGAGGTTTACATATCCTTACCATAGAGTAATTTCCATAGTTATGTTGATAAACATGGATTCTTAACAACATTACTTAATTAAAAGAAACCAATGCATCGTCAATATTTTTATAAAAATACATTAATGAGTGTTACGTCAAATATCTAACTTTCATAGTTGACCCGCGTTGGTCGATGTTAGGCCACACCTAAGGTAAATCCATTTCTCTAAACGTAATGGTTCTCTGGTATTTTTGATTCAAGAACCCTTTTTGAATTTATTCCAATTTTCAAAGAAAAACATCCCACCCCCTTTATTAAAAACATGAAATTTTTTATCGTTTCATTTTTTTCACAACAGGCCTCAGAATCTCATATCGTCTGAGTTCCTGGTCATAGAATTTTTCCAATTAATTTATTAAAAAAACTAGAGAAAATAGGATTAATTAGACCAATTCTATTACCTATTCCATGTACCATGAAATCCACACATGCAAAAATATTCTATTTTATGGTGTGGGAACAACTCAGTTGGGCCCTTTCAGTGTTATCCATAAAAAGATCTATAATACACGATTTCTTACTATAGTGGCATGATAATAATAAAAAAATTAGTATTAAATACCTATTATATATTTGGACTCCAACATGATAACCAATATTGACCATTCTAGCTTCATTCACTGTCAATTTTAAATATGAAAATGTCACATATTCATATCAAGGCTCAACATGATGTCTACAGATTACACATCATTACTCTAGTAATAGTCCAAAAAAACCTCAACATTAATAGATTAGATTACTGTGGATATAAGTATAACCAACCTACCCCACCATAAAACATTTGTTTAATGTACACGTAATCCATATCGTAAAAAATCCCAATGGTTTATAATACACCCAAACATATCAAAACTAACCCAATAATTATACCCAATGACATACCATATATATTCTCTGTCTGCTATTGCACCTAACTATATCCCAAAAATATCACCCAGGTTGGAATTACACCAATTAATATTTTAATCGACATGCTTTAATGACATTACAATGAACTAAGTCTCAATCCAACTCATGGTTTTCATTAAACACAAAAACATGTCAAAAATATCCTTGGGTTAACATTACACACAAATTTATATCAAACAAAACCCCGGTTGGCATCACACTCAACTATATACCAGATAATAACCCTAATTATCATTACTATAGATCCTAGATTAGTGTGAGACCACTGAGAGGGATAAGGGTGAATCTGTGATACGTTTTTTTTTAAAAATTGTTCCTTTTCAATTGAACCTATGATCTGGGTTAATACCCTATCCACACTTATAGTTTCTCTCAATCTCAACTTGAATGATGAAATAAATGGAAACTCCAAACAAATCGATTTTCAATGTTTAATATCAATGTGATACTATAAAATATCATGATGGTTAATACCTACCAAAATTATTCTCCAGTATAACAATCAATCAAAATCACCAATAAGAAACCACATTGTATCATAAATCTTGATAAAAACTAGGAGTATGTTTAGAATAATTTATACTATGTTACAAAATTCAATAGTAGACATAAAATTTTTTATTGAAATAGTAGGATATTTATAATACATCACATAGTGTTACTAGAGTCCACACCAACCATCACACACTTGATACAGACAAATATATTTCTATATTGCATTACATAGTCTTCTAACTTTTTTAATACTAGGTCGGCTGCAGGATAATCAATTCCAAATACTTTTTTCTATAAAACCAATTGATTTTAAACTTCCACTATGAACATAAAAGATCCTTATATCTTATGTGAACCTAATTTTTCAAAATTTTTGTCCTGTTTGGATATTTTTGACCACCTGTGTATGATCAGTTAGGTTAGTGAAACAATGATTGGGAAATTCTTCCCTTCATTGATGAAAGCATATCATCAATCAAATGTTTGAAATTTATTCAAGAAGTTCATTAACATTGATATATAAAATAACAATCCTGCGAATCTCAGAATAATTCATCTTCAAATTCCCTTGTCAATCCAATCAAATGTCTATCATGAATGCATGATGTAGTGAATTGTGCATACTAGAAACCCTATCACAACTCATTAATTTATACTATTATATTATGTACATTTCTTGGGATCCTATTCTTATAGGATTTACTTGGGTATCAACCAAAACAACTATAAAATATGATAAGGTATCATAATAAGTATGTGTTAATCGCATTCTCATATTCATGCACTATCTTCCTCACAATAACTAGAATGGGTATTCGATGCCTAAGATTATTCTTTAAGAAAAAGTTCACACAAGATATTATTCTTCACGAAAGGAATGTTTTAGGGTCTTTATTCTTTTTATATGCATAAATACATACATGGTATCATAATAAGATGACACAAATTATGAAGGCTTCATGGAACAAGTTCTTAATGAATCTCTTCGAATGTGTGTAACAGAAGTGAAGGCTTATGGTTCCTCGATTTCATTAAGAAACTTTTACATGTGAGAGTCACAATAAATTGAAAAAAGGATCCTCTTATTATTTATGGAAGAATATAACTTGATGATATTTGTTTCGCATTAAGTACTAGAAGTGTGAAGATGCTCTATTTTACGCTGTAAAACAAATTCTATCTCAAAGATGAATGATGTCATAATTATCTTGGATTGGTGATTTGGTATTTATAAGAAATTAAGTATCATAGTAACCTTCAATAAATAATATTATTCATGTAAAATCATAAAATATAAGAAGATATCAATATATCCAAATATTTTATACCCCATAATCTGTCAAAATTTAAATTTTTGTAGATTCATGTAATTTATTTATTAATATAAATTGACTCCAAAAATGTGTTTTCATAGATTTATAATGTTGTCCCATGTGACTCTGATGATAATTATATGTACCTAGAATGATTTAACTAATCCATTACTTTTTGAGGTATGAAAAACTATCCAAAACATTATTTTTTATTTAGAATAATAAAAATCATCAAATATAATCATACATGCAAGATGACCATTGAATTAATGGAGGTTTATAGCCTCAATTCCTCAATATGATGGCTATTTGAGACTAGTTCAATGATGTAAGTATCAATATCAATGAATATAGTGATATTGATGATTGTAGTTGTGATATCAATGTCCCTTGTGAATATATAACCTTTGATCATCTTGAGGTTGAAGACAATTCTAATATTCAATCAGATGGTACATATGTGATTGATCGGGCGACCACTATTATTTTCATATCTTTGTAAGAGGGAGAAAAGAAACCACATGATTAGTTTCCCATGTAAAAAACATAATTTATCTGAACCTCATTTATAATGTATTCCATTCTCACATTCAATCCGAAAATGTGGTTGGAACGTGAAATAACTGCACACACAACATATGTGGTGGGCTACACTATTTTCCATCTTACGTGCCATAGTACACTTAATACAATCTCTATGCGCTTTCCATCTATGCATGGGTATGAGACCCTTGACCACTTCACTCATTGTGGGGACTATAAAACCTTCTTCCACCATGGGTTGGCTAGGTTAACCTAGAACGTACATGGTTATCCTTAGGGTCTGACATGGGTTTGAGGTGGGTCCTTGTTGAGCTTATGGGTTGCCAATTTTTTTCCTAAAAGTTTGAAATAAAATATATATATAATAAAACTAATCCTTTATCAAATTATTTATAAAATTATCATGAACATATATATATTTCCTTTACTTCATCATTATTCCACAAAAAATATATATTTCTTAAAGAAAATAAATATTTTCATGTTCCTTAAATATAATTTTCTACTCTCCTTCATTATTTCAAATAATTTGTCAATTCTCCAAAATCAAAGGAACATGTCTTTGGAATTATTACTTATTCAACAATCATAATAATTTATATGAATAAAATTCATTCTCTATGGTTCTTCACTTCATCTATTCCTATAATCATCGATATATATTTATGCTTTTATAAACAAAATATACAATTTATGTCCATTATGTTCAATAATATACCCTTTTTTATTTATTACTAATTCCATTAACTAATTAAATATGTGAATTCCCTTCACTCCCCATATAAAAAATAAATCAAATATGTATTTAGGGGTTCACATGTAAACTCAAAGAATAAAACCAAATTGTTTCTTAAGGAAATGGGATTTTAGTAGGTCAAATATAAGTTTACATGCTCCAACATGGTGTCAAAAAATAATAGTGATGTTACTAAAGAAAAAAATATATCCCTATATAGTATTGGTATTTCGAAACATCATCAATCTTTTTTAACTTCATAATTTTTTATGATGCTAAAACCAGGTAATCAATATATAACCAACATTCGTCTCAAAAAGACAAATCAAAGTAGTCTAAGTGCATAAAATAATTCTCCCCATGTATCCCATATTTCTCATGTTCCATTCCTCCACCTTAATAAGTAGTTTAACAAAATCATGTAAGGATTTCAGGTTTAAGAATTATACTTTGGGTTTAGTGTTTCTACCCTTGAGGGAATTCACTCTATACAACATCATGGAAATTGATGTTCACCATGAAAAAAAATAATTCTCCTTAAATTTATTACATATTAGTTTAGATAAATAAGAATAATAGAAAAAAATGGATCTAAAATGTTTTTTAGGGAGTATTGAGGTCATGTGTTTCCTATCACCTCTTCATCATCATCTTAATTGGATAATCTTTCAATGATGCTTATGTATTAGTTCTCTCAGAATGTATGATGAATTTTTCCTCATTAGTTGAAACCTCTTATTTTTATTTCTTTCTTGAATCAGTACTAGACTAATTTATTTCATCTTTCTAATTTATCCTCATGTTCACATGGGTGGGTAGTATTTTCATACAATGTTTTGTGTCATGCCTAATTTGTTCATGACTATAAAACATAATAATTTTAAATTATTCATCTATAGATGACCACTCAAGAACATTAATTTCATTATATATGACTAATTTATTTTATTTTTTATTTAATATCTTATGATCTTATCTTATTTATTATTCCTTGGATAGTTAGTTAGTATAGATAAATAAAAATTCAATCTTAATGTTTTCACTTTTATTGAGATTGTCATGTAATTCATCGGTGATAATCAGCGCACTGTCTTCAACGAGGTGGTCCTCAGTGACATTCCAGACCGACTAATATTCACGGACTCCTCCTCAGGTGAGTTCTCAATCAATGCATATGAAAATGTAAGGAGGAATCCGGTTACAGGTGACCAATGGGGCGACATACTGTGGTGCAGGGGGATATCTCCAAAAATCAATTTTCTAATGTTGCAGATAAGGAATAACGCAATGCCCACTAATGATAATATCCAACGTATGGGGCTGTCCATGGTCTTCAGATGTTGGTGTTGCAGAAATCCCAAACAGAAAACGGTGAAGCTTCCATTCTTCGACAGCGAATGGGACCACTGGACTTGGCAGGCGTATGGATGTTTAACTTGGTGGTTCGAGCAAGACAAGATTCACAAGGATTTCTTCAACTGATGGTTCAATGGCGCTGAGCATGGTCCAGAACGGAAGGGACGGGCGGTCATCCTTGTTTCAGGTTCTTGGATCATTTGGAAAGCAGAGAATGATGCTAGACACATGAATATCTATGGCACCAGCACCGGTATAGGCTTCAAGATGAGGAACACTTTGCTAGATTTATCTGGCGAGTGTAATGAGTGCCACGACGCTCCATCATTAAGGGATTTCAGCCCAGGGGAGTATAACTAGACAGGGAGGAGAGGGAAAGGAAATTTGGTATGTTGGCATCCCCAATGATCTGGGCTAAAACTCAACATGGACGGATCCCTATTAAGGGGGGAAATGAGGGGTGGAGGTGTCATTCGGGACCAAATGGTCTATGTAGTGGCTGTATTCTCAGCTTTTTACGGCAGAGGAGGTGCTCTTCAGGCTGAGGTTAAGGCGATGGTTACGGGGCTGGAGTTAAGTGTGAAAAGTAATTTAAATTTGAAGGCAGTAGAAACAGACTCCTTAATTCTCTATAACACACTCACTAAAAGTGGTAGCTACCCTTGGAATGTAGAATATTATGTTCATAAATTCAAACAGATTTTGGGAGTCAACATGGAGATAACCCACACTTGGCGAGAGGGGAACATGGTTGCGGATTTCTTGGCATCCCAAGCTTCTCCAACTCAAAGATTATCATTCTTCCTTAACCTGGGTTCATTTCCGTCAGGCGGCTATATCTTTGTTACTAATGATGTATTGGGTTGCCACTACTTTAGAACACCATGATGTTATTTTGTTTTTGTTGTTTGTGTTTTGTTTTGTTTCCAAAATCAATAAAAATGTTAGTATTCCATCCATCATGTAATTCATCGGTGATGGTAGAATTACCAAATTTCTAAATTTTCATCTCATTTACATTTTGAGGAATATAACTTGGTAATATAACTCTATATTTTTCTAATTTGTGACCGTCTTGATCAAAGTTTCCCCAAACATAACTAGCACCCTCATATTTTTTTATGTTGATAGTTTACATGATGTATTGGTCACATAATTATCTTTTTGATAATATGAAATCATCAATTTGTAATAACCCTCATTTATTCAATCCTCTTTTATTATAGTGACAAGTTATAACAAAATAAATTATTTTTATAAACAAAAACCCAATAACACTAGAAGTAACCTCATAACCATGATCTTCTCGACTGCTATTATTTTTTCATAGAATATTTTTTATCTATATTTTCATATATTCTGGGTGTTTCTACTAGGGAGGAAACCTTTTGGATGAATATCTATAAACCTACTTTATGGAATATTTTTTCTCATTTATTTAATTGGTCCTAACTTATCCAGTCTTCTCGCTGAATCCCACACTATTAGAGATAATAGATTTTCATTGAGATTCATTGGGTATAAAATCAATATTTTTCGGTTGACTCTCCTTCCCAGATGCTTGAGAAGATTCACCCTTAAGCTTAAATGGTTTTGTGAATACTTTATTCATCTTATTCAACTCACATTGTGATTAATGGAACATATATTTTTCCTTACAATATTATTTATCTTTATGTAAATGTCTTTCTTCAAGATCATTTACCATTTTTCATGTTATACAACCATTAACCTGTATTTTATATTTTAATCAGTGAATTTAATTTATGTCTTGTTAATATCTTCTATTCATGGTTATCTGATTTAAAATATTTTTGTTTCATTTCTAACTTAACTACTTCCTTCTTATATGACCTTATCTCATTAAGATGGATCTATTTTACCTTGACATTCTCTTTATTTCTCTTTAACAATTTTATTTTCTCCTTTAAATATTAATGTTATTTTCAAGAGTAGATTCAAGATTATATTAACATATATTCAAGTTAAATTATCTCTTCACCTTTCACACCTTCAAATGTGTCTTTATATGATTTGTATTTTCCCTTTAAATACAAAAGGTTTGTTTAAGATCATTTATCTTCTATCACATTTCGTGATGATTATTATTTATCAACTTCTATACTATTCATATGTATTCAATTTTACATTGAAAACTTCTAATTTTTTTGTCATAGACAACTTTTCTTTGATTATTAGATTTTATCCTAATATATTCTTCTTCGTTATCAGTCTTGGTGGCATTAACATTATTCTATGGAAGATTATATAAAAAATTTCAAACTTTATTAAATCCAAAAAACATTAATGTATTATTTATATTTACAAAAATAATTTTTTATATATATTTTTAAATATATCCATTATATTAATGAAACCAATTTCAAATCCTTCATCTTCAGAATCAACTGACTCTATTTCTTATATATCTTTAACTTTAAAATTTATCATGTATCTAAAATCCATATCATCATTTTATTTAATAATAAAGGATAGTGTTTTTCTCATTTTATATCATATGAGAATTTTTTAAATTTCATCCATTGATAGTTCTGATTTGTTTTCTAGAGAAGAAAACATTAAATGAAATCTATCTAGAATTTTCCTCTTCAGATTCTTCTCAATGGTTGAGTTATCCAAATTCTCACCAAATCCTATGATGCTAATAACAATATAATTTACTCATTTAAATTACTCATAAATACTTTTATCATTTTCTATTTTGATATCTTAAAATATGTTTCTCCAGACATATAGTTTTTCCTCCTTAACATTTATATTTCCCTCATAATTACACATTATATTGTCTTTAAATATCCTTAATTGATGGGATTACAATGAATTTATTGTATGCATTCTTAGATAGTGACATAAAGAGAAAATTGTGATAATTACCATCCATTTATATAATCGCATTATCTAAAAAATTCATCAGATCATTTTCAAAATAGGGTTTAAATCCCATAATTGTTGCAACCTTTACTTCCACACCAATTGATAGTTGGTATTGTAATATTCTATTATATTGGACATGGTAGTTATTTCCATCAAATATCAGAACAACTATTATTTAAAAATAAATTTTCTCTGTTCTCGGTATATTAATTGATCTTAATATGTGACCTTTTTCCTGATACCAATTCCAGATCCCAAATAAGCATGAATCACTAATAGGGATGAATAATTGATCTATTTTCATTTTTCACATTGTTCATTTTTAATTCATCATTTATGGCCAGTTAAAATCCTGATCAACTCTTATAGTTTCTCATTACCTCACCATGAATTATTTAGTAAATGGAATCTTTAAGAGCAATTATATAAAAGGATTTATCTCAATGTGTTCCTAATCCTTATTTAGTGGTTTAATTCCACCGACATGGATTCTTCACTAAGTCAATCAATCAAAATTACCAATTCATTTTTACACTATATCTTAAATTCTATGTCAACACAAAAAAATTATTTCTACTTCATCGCATAGTGTTACCAAAGTCCACACTACCAATAAAACACATTATTCATGAAAGAGGATCATTATAACACCCTATATAGTGTTACTATAGTCTGAATTGGTAAACTCTTAAGTCACACAAGGGGATCTTAATACTACTTCACATATTCTTCAACCATATTCAAGGATTGATCTACAATAAGATGATCTATTACACCTATTGGATTCTTATTCTCTAATAGATGTTTATCTTACTCCATGATCTTGTTGGATATATGTTTCTCATGTTCACTTATTCACACACCTTTTTATATTGGTGGTCTTTTTTATATATTTCTGATCACCTATGAATGATCAATTTCCTCAGCGCAATAATCATGAAAATTTCATCCTTATGCTAATGAAGTTGTGAAATCACTCGAATATGTAAAATTTATTAATAAATGTTAATTATTATTATTTTATATCCGAATAGTATTTTAAAATATAGAATAATATATATTTTAATTCACAACTCATTTCATTCAAATTTCTTTCATGCATACATGATATAACGCATTGTGTATATTGTAAACCATAACAAACCTCATTTATTTATCTTATTTGTTAATGTTATTTAATTATGTTCTCTTTATTCTTGAATTTAATTATATAGATTACTCAAAAAACTTTTAATATGACCAGGTATTTCAACATGCATGTGTGTATCACATGATCTATTGCAAGCATTGTCTTCCTCATAAAAATCTGGATGAGTATTCACTGTCTAAGAATCTTTTCCACAAAAGTTGATCATACGAGTTCCCAGTAATGGTGAATGGTTTTGTGTGTGTTCTATATCATTAATATTCTCATAAAAAAGTATGTGTTATCATAGTGAATTCACAAAAACTATTAAAGCTTCACAAAACTATTTCTTTATGAAGCTATTTGAATGTATGTAACATATGTGATGGACCATGATATCTCAAATTCTTCAAGAAAAAAGTGGGTGTGAGAGTTATAATAAATAAGAAACGTGATATCATTATTATTATTATTTATAAATTTATATTTATTCATGTAATTTTTATTCCTTCACATAGTAAAATCATCAATATTCTAGGTTCCATTCTAGAAAACAATATTTTTATCAAAGAAGAATGGAAAAAAAATTTATGTTGGCTTGGTGGTTCAATGTTTATAAGAAATGTACCACCAACTTATTGTCAAATAAATATATTGATTTATGGATTGTAATAAAAGATATGAAGATCCTATCATATGTAACACATCATTATTCCACGTTGCACTTCCTTTTTAAATAATTCAATAGTGTGTGATGTACGCAACACTGAGTTCAAGCACACCACAACCTATCAAACTAGCAGTTTAAAAATAGATTATGAATAGTACAATCAAAATTATTAATTTTATATATCCCATATAATTTTAACATTCATCTCATGAGTTTAGTAGTCATAATATAAGGAAATATTCAATTTTTCAGATAATGGAAATATTAATTAAAAAAATGTTGTTTTTCTCCTTATAATGGTGAACCATTTTCAACTCCAATATTTGACACTATTATGTATTAAATTTGATTAAATTATATTATTTTTTAGTGTCGGGACATAAATATTTAGTTTGAATAAATTTTTAGTACTTTTCTGATAACTTTCATATTTTGATGAATAGTGAAAAATACTAAATTTTAATTGAAAACTACGTTTTTATCCAAAATAATTTATAGTGTAAAATTATAGTTGTGAGTGGTGTTAATGTATAATTATATTATATTTTTATCATTAAATTTACTTAGATCATTAGAAATATTTTTACATTTAAAATAGACAAAAACATATGTGAATCATTTGATAGTTTTTACTTCTTAAAAACCAACTTTCTGGTTTTGAAAATAAGAAATAATTTTCAATTAATTTATAAAAATTCTATATTTTCAATTTGAAAAAATGAATTCTATGTTTGGAATCAGAAGTAACTTTTTTTAAATAGGTACCTTTTATTTATTGACATTATAAATAGTTACTTCAGAAATTATTTCAATTTACCATTGTTAAAGGGTAAATCAGGTAAATAACGGTAAAAATAATATTATAATATAAAAGTACCCCAACAAGTGTCCTAATAATTATGTATGATATATGGCATACCAATAGAATCATTAGGTTTATTTTAGGTCCCCATGGAGCCACTTGGATGTGAAAATTACATGTTATCATAATCAATTTAAAGTAAAGGGAAATAGAAATTACATATGTATCTTAATACTAAAACAATTTTAATTAGAGTTATATAAGAGATATCTTAAACTATAAATATTTATTGTAATTAGAAACTAATATTCCTACATTTTGGTTTTTATTTTTAAATTTTATACAATAATTATTTAAATCTATTTATGACACAATAATGATGCTGGGTTTTCTTTATAAATGATAGAATCAAATAAATGATATTATTAATATTAACATAAATGAAATTTGGAATTTTTTATGCCATAAAATAATATTATGTTTTATTAAAACATATTTTATTTGTGTTAATGACTTTTTTTATATGTAATCAAGTTTTTGTGACTTTAACAAAAATAAATTACTATATAGTGTCCAAATTTACATGAATGAGTTTTTAAAGAAAATAATATTTTATTAAATGATATACTAATCATAAAAATATATTATTTGGAAAACTGACTTATATAAAATTAAAAATTTAATAATGATCCACTTTTTCATTGATTGTAATTTTATTGTAACTATAGTAACCATATATTATGAAAATACTTGAATACATTATAAGAGTTTTCTTATTAAACTAAGCGTTAATCCCAAATGATAAGGTTAATTTCATGACCTATACTTGTATGAAAAACATTTTATGAGATTATTTAGACCCCCCATAATCATATCCTATAAATAAATCACTTTGGAGCTATTATAATCCAAAAATAAATTTATAATAAATTAATATTTCAATATTTTCCTAAAGTGCCCCTCACATCTCTTATAAAAGGGAACTTCTACATTTCTTTTTGTCACTCCTCCAAAGCCCTTTATATTGGAAAAAAACTACAAAAAATATGAACCCAACATAGATCAATTCACTATAGAGGCCTACCATTGAAAAAAAACTAACATACAGAGTCTTTTTATGCAAATCAACCGGAGACACCCGAAGAAGATGTAATCGTTTTATCCATTCATTTAATGCAATTTTCATCTTCTGGTTCCACTTTCTATCTTTTTTTCATACCAAAGTAATAAATAAAGTATCTTCATTATGATTACATGTTATTATAATCATGGAAAAACTATATTCATCATTTAATCAATCATACGAATAATAATATCACCATCTGTGGGTAGATACGACTTACCATCTCCATGTCGTGGTGTAATTTGTTATTCGACATTACATTATTTGGATGGGTATAATTAGGAGTATAACTGATATAAATAAGGAATATTACAATATTATGATTCTTTATATATAATATACCATCTAGTTTCATATCATTTAACTATTAATGGGATGATATCATCGCTCGTGCGTACGTACGACTTACCATCTCCACAATGCAATGAGATTCATTCATCACATTAACCATTAAAAAATGATCAAAAAAATATATATTATGAATAATTATGAAATATAATACATAATAAGGCTAAATTAATAGTATATATATATATATATATATATATTTCATTCACTTACATCATTATGAAAAGAAAATAGAAACATCGCTCATGCGTACGTACGGACTACCGTCTTTTTGAACGGTGTATTTCATTTAATATATCTATCATTTATATATATATATATATTATTAATAAATATGATATATAAATAATAGTATACAATCTCTAAGTATTTAAAACATGAGCTGTGTAATATGATCAAGAATAACAAGTCAGAACACATATGATAAACAAATCGATTATTACCCGAAACGTTGCATTAACATAGAATTGTTAATAAATGGGTAATATAATATCCTAAAAGAATCATATATGATATAATAAATATTATGATGGTTCTTATATAAGTTAATAATATGTTTATAAACATTATTCAGTAATTTTGGACAACTATGGAGAGTATCAATCCTTAAGTAAGGGTTAATTCGTGAATCTCGTTATTTTATGAGATTGTTTATGTGCATGTATTTACAGGGACATATTTATCATCCATATCAATGCTTCATAAAAATTATTTCAAAAGGAATATTTTATGGTTTTATGGAAGTTAATATTTTACTATATAATCATTCTAAAGGTTTTAATGATTTATTTTTCTAAATCTTTTTAATTAATTTCCCTATTTTCAAAATCATTTTAAGGATTTATTTATATAGATATGATTTTTTTAAATGTTATTTCCTTTCAAAATTTTCAGTGTGGGATGAAGTTCTATTATTCAAAAATATCATTTAAATTACTTCCTTTATAAATTGTGCTACTTTTAAATGATTTCAGGAAAAAAGGGAAATTCTTCTCAAAGAATTTAATTGATTAATTTCAACTATGTCAGCTTCCTTTGTTATATATTATTCTTGATCGATATTGATTTGTTATAATAAAATCATCCATATTATATTAATTGTATTATGATATGTTTTACTATGGATGTGTTATTTTTATACCATTCATATGAGGAATTCATTGGACTTACTAAGTGACGTTCGGGGCCTACTATAGTCCATTGATGCATCAGTATGTCTAATAAGACAAACTAGTGTCTTCGTAGAAGGTCTCGACAAAATATTTTTGTATGGTCTTGGAATTAGGACTTTAATTATTGTTTATTATTTCATTCAATATTCATTCCAACATTATGATATTATTTATTGATTTTACATGTGATTATTTGACCATTAGAATATCCATGAGAATGTTTAAATAGAGTTATCTGATTTATTATTTCAAAATTAGGCTAAAGATAATGTTTTAAAAATCATGTGTTCTAGTTTTTCCCCTTGACTTAAAAGATTATGGTTATTTTCATAACTTCTTCTATATTTTTATCCACACTGATCATCTAAGCTCGCCCCTTTCTGATGATTAATTTTCCCAGGATTCAAAGAAGTGTTTTATAATTGAAATATATGGTTATGAAAAGAGAATAATGGTGTTATCAAGGCATTATATATGTTGTGTTTTATGTTAGAAATTGTAATGAAATTTTCATGTATGTAATATATTATCTAAGACTACTAAACTGATGATTCCTTCATGACTTGATTCCTTGAAATCCTGCTAATGTATTAAAATAATGCACTGGATCTCGGCTTCTAGGGTAGGGGAATTACAGTCGATATCCTAGGAAATATAACAACAACCTTGTAAATAGATTTATAAAACACAGATTAGGGATCATAAACCTAATATATATTTTTAGGATAATTATAGAAACCCCCTTGAATTTTGGTAATGATCATGGATAAGTTAGGATAGAACCTAATATGGTACAATATTAAAGTACCTTCCTTTGATTATGTGGTTTTCTTCAATGATATGTGTTTCTCACTAAATGATCTCTAGTTTCAGTTAAGGGGAGAAACCATAAATAATTGGATTAACATTGAGTTTGCAGGATAATTTGGTGATTTTGGGAAATGAAATTTAATAATTATTGGAGAGAAAGATATTTTGATTATGTTGAATCAGTTATCATGAAATATGATTAACAATGTGATATATGATGACTTTATTAACACATTTCATAATAGTAATATGAATGTCTATAAATTGTCAACATTTATGAATCATATAGGTATGAAGATTTGGATTCATACATGTCAAGAGTAAGGGAAGAATAACCTTGAGGAATACCTCAAATGGAGGGGAAGATGTTATCTCTACGGAAAAAAGGATAATCAAGTGACCAATTATTATGGAGTTCATTGTATTTTTTGTGGAAATCATTGGTATTAACCAACTCAATACCTAGACATAATAATCAACCTCTAAATCAAGGATGAATCTATTCCATGGAAACCATTAAACTGTATGTATCGAAGTATATCTGTATTTGGATCAAAGAAATTTGATTAATTGAATTATATAAGGAGTATTAGGTTTATGTTTATCGCTAAGGATTTTCAAGAATGTGTTGAATACTTATAATGGAAATGAAAAATGACTTAAGGGTAATAATATATTTTGGAAACATATGATTATGGTAAATATAACCCTTAATATGATCCTTATGTTAGGATAATAATATTTGTATAAATATATATTGGATTTGAATAAGTAAATTTGATTTTTCTAGTTTCTTGAGAACTGATTTTGGATTGGCCGACAAGAGGGGTATGATATCATGGATGAAGTGTAAAACTTATAGGGACTAGAAAAAATCCTATATGTTTTGGAACTAGGAAACATGAATGTTTTTAATAAGGATTATAATTCATGTTGTTATCATGAATGAAGATAATACAAGAGGAAGGGGTTCACATGTTTTGAATGTGAAAAACAAGAACTTACCTATGAGATATGTTTGATAAATTCTAAAATGATTTAGTTCACCTCTTCCTAAAGTTGTATATTTTCAGTTTTTCGAAGGATTGTATGGTTATCCATTTATGCACAGTATAATTTATACTGTATTTGATGTCTATGTGAATAATTAATTATATAACTATAGGTGGAATTATTCATATGTGATAACTTATGTTAACATTTTTTGAGATAGATTTAATGACCTATCATTCTCTTTATGGATCACTTTATCTTCTGAAACTTTTGAACTGAAAAATTCAACTTCATTTACCTAAATAAGAGATGAAGTGGAAATTGTTCAAGGCCTGAACAATGCTGAGATTGTGTTAAAATAAATTAATAATTTCTTCAATTTTTATTCCAAATTAGTTAAAGGATCTTAAAAACGAAAAATGTTTTCCCTGTTACTTTCTTTTGAGATAAATTAAATGGTTACTTAGATAATCATAGATTTATAAATTTCAGATTATTAACATTCTTTTATTTATATTATCTATCACTCTCCATCAGAACTTGATGGTTATATTTTTCTTTCTTTTCCATGTTTTCCAACAAGGAACCCTAGTTTTTGTTATTTCTTTTAACCTTCATAGTTACATCTCTTTATTTTAAAATAGAGGGCTCGTTAATCCATTTTTATTTTTGGGATTTAAAATAATATATTATGAAATTTCAAACCCTTAGTTTTTAAATAATAATTTTCATTGTGAGGATGAAATTAAATAAATACAAGGATAATGTAACACCCCATGCTTCTGCATTATGTGTCCTTTTAATATAAATCAATAGCATGGGAAGTACACAACACCGAGTTCAAACCCACCATGACCTAACTAACTAACTTTTTAAAAATCAATTATGAATAGTAGTAACAAAATTTTTAATTTTATATATTCCATATAATTTTAACATTTATATTATGTGTTTATAAGACATAATATAATGACAAATTCAATTTTTTAGACACATGAATTATTTTTCAAAATAATGCATTTTTTCCGCCTTTTAATGGTGTTTCCTATTTAAATCCAATATTGGAAAATTTTATATATTTAATTTGATGAAATTAAATTCTTAATTTGAAATATGACATAATAATTTTGTTTGGATTAATTTTTGGTTCTTTTCTGATCACTTTCATAGTTTGATGAATAGTGAAAAATATAAAATTTTAATGGAAAACAACATTTTTAATCGAAATAATTTATATTGCTAAGTTTTTTTTCTTAGTGGTTTTAAAGTATAATTAGCTAATATTTTTATCATTTAATATAATTTAATTCATTAGAAATATTTTTACAATTAAATTGTACATAATCACATGTCAATATTTTGATAGTTTTTACATCTAAAAAATCCCTTTCCTAGTTGTGACAATGAGAATTAATTTTAAATAAATTTATGCCAATTATATGTTTTGAATGTGAAAAAAATGGATTCCATATTTTTAATCATCAGGTTCATATTTTTTAAATAATTACCTTTTATGTTTTTGGACATTATGAATAATAACTTCATTAATTATTTTTATTTACCATGCCTAAAGGGTAAATAATTTAAATAATGGTAAAAAATAATATTATAATATAAAAATACCCTAAAACATGTCTTAATCCTATTGGATGATATATTTCTGTCCATGACAATGATATTGTCTCTCATGTGTACGTATGACATACCCTCTCCACAATGCGATGAGATTCATTGTCCACATTAACCATTCAAAAATAATTATAATATATATATATATACATATATTATGAATTATTAGGAAATATATTACATAATAAAGACACTAGAATAATATATATATTTATATATTTCCTAATATTTTATTCATCTACTTCCATATGATACGAAAATGGAAACAACGTTCATGCGTACGTACAGCCTACCATCTCAATGAAAGATGTATTCCATTTTATAAATCAATCAATAATATATGTTTATATTGTGAATATATATGTTATATAAATCATATTAAACATTTGTGAAGTATTTATATAATGATCTATGTAATATGATCAAGAATAATAAGTCAAAACACGTTTGATAAAAAAAGCAATTATTAACTGAAATGTTACATTAATATAGAGTTGTTAATAAACAGGTAGTATAAAGTCATAAAATAATCATATATTATATCATAAATATTATTATTATTATCATATAAGTTAATAATATGATTAAAAACATAATACAAGAGTTTTAGAAACGCATGGAGATTATCATACCAAAGTTATGGGTTAATTCCTCAATCTCATTATTATCAAATATTGTTTATTTGTATGTATTTACTAGAAAATATTTATCATCCATTTCCATTTTTTAGAAAAATTACCTTAAAAGAAATATTTTATGGTTTTATTTAAAGGAATCTTTAACTATATCTTCATTTTAAATGATTTAATGATTTTATTTTCTAAATCGTTTTAATTAATGTCCATGATTTGAAAATGATTTTAAGGATTTATTTATATGGACATGATTGTTTTAAAATGGTAATTCATTTTAGAAGATTCAATGTGGTATGTGAAAATTTAACTCAAAAATCTATTTTAAATGGATTCGTTTATAAACTAGGCAACTTTTAATTGATTTCAAGAAAAAATGGATATTTCTATCAAAGTGTTTTACAGATTATTTTCATCAATGTCCCACATCCTTTATTAGATATTATTCTTGATTGAAGTTGATTTATTATAATATAATATTCCATACCATGTTTAATGAGTTATGATATGTCGACTATGGATGAAATATTTTTATACCATCCATGGTTTATAGTTAACGTATTGACATTTAATATGCTAGTTTTAATATGAATGGTTATGTTATGTTTCACCCTTTTCATATGAGGAATGTATTAGGCTTAGAATGTGATGGGATGGGTCCTCAATAGCCCCTCTATGTATTGTTATTTCTCATGAGACAAACTAGTGTCTTGGCACAAGGCCTTGATAGAATTTTTGTGTATGTTATTGTCATGAGGCCTTAACATTGTGGTTAAGATGTCCCTCATTACGCATTATCGCGTTATGAGATTAGTTATTGATATTAAATTTTATTATTATACTAGTAGAATATCCATGTGAATTTTTAAATGGAATTATTTGACTTATTCTTTCCTTGTTATACTGAAGATAGTGTTTTAAAAGGCTTATGTTAAAATTTTGTTCCTTACCTTAAAAGTTTATGTTAATTTATAATAGTTTCTACTATATTGTTTATCATTACTGAGAATATGAGCTCACCCCTTACATATGTTTTATTTTCCCATGATTCCATGAAGTGATTTTTAATTGATATTCAAGGTTAAGTAAGGGGAATAATGGATTTCTCAAAGTATTAACTATGCTATGTATTATGTTAGATATTGTATTGTAATGCTCTTGTATGTAATCTATTTTCTAAGACTACTAAATTAATAGGTCATTTTGGACTTGACTTATTGTAATCATGCCAATGTATCATAATAATGGACTGGCTCCAAGCTTCTACAGTCAGGGTTTTATAACATATCTCAAAATATTAAACACTAAATTTTTCATCATTTAAATTTTTTAGATTCAATATTTTTATTCTTTAACATTAATAAACAGTTAAAACGGTGGCATAATATATTCACAATGATGTATCTCCTGAATGTGATGATATTCACATGATCCATTAAGGGTAAAACTTATACATACATTACAGATGTGTGAAAAGAATCCTATAACATTGTTTTTTTACTTACCAGAAAATATTCATCTAACAGATTCATGCATGCAAGTGGGAAATTTCATGCCGGGAGATTTTTATCCTCATCACCTCAAAATATCTACCATTATATCTTAGATCAATGATGTAAGTTCCAACAATAATGAATTCATTGAATATAAAACCTTCATGAATTTTGATTTTGAAGATGATGATCATATTAAACTGAATGGTGAAAATATTATTGATTAGGTAGTCGACATTATTTATATATCTTTTTTAGTAGGTGAAAATTTACCGCATGCTTTGGGTCCCCCATAAATCCTTCATCCAGCCATGTTACCTTTTATAATAAATTAGGTTCTCACTTCCACTCATGTCGGATCTACATTTGTCACCCAAACACACTACACACACCACATATGGGGAAGGCCACACTTATTTTCCCCATCCATGCCACTGTGCACACCATATGGGTGATATGCACTCACCGTTATTCCCCACATTCTAGTAGCTTCACCTGTATGCTCCCTATGGGTGATATGAACATTATTACCAGCATGGGATGGAAATTTTCACTTTCCACCCCTGTGGTTGACCATTGGGACCCACATGTGCTTGTGATGGGTCCTTGGTTGTCTTATATAGGATGATTTTTTTTTCTAAAAGACAGAATAAATACATAGATAATAAAACCAATCCATTCTCAAATGATTTATCAAATCCTTATGAAAAATATATTTACCAGGGAAATTAAAATTATTCTATAAAAAAATCTATTATTTTTTTTAACAAATATTTTCAACTTATGTACTATTTCTTCATTACTCTTATTTAAAAAGATATATTAATACTTAAAATTCATTGACACAAGTACTTGGCCATAAGATGAGTTCAATAATTTATAAAAATTAATATGGGGAATATTCATATTACATTCTACTTCTCTTCATATATTCCTATAGTATTCAATAAATATTTACCCCGTATTGAAAAGATATACAATTGAAATCGATTGGGTTCAAAAATTACACCCAATCATATGTCTTAAATATAACCAGGTTGGGATTATATGTCATCAGATTCTGACCAATACCATTAGTTAACATTTCACCAAACAATATATCGACTATAACCTTGGCGGTAAATATTCCCATCCACAAGTTACAAATATACTTGATCTAGAATTACACCCAACCATGTACCAAATAACACAATTGGTTGGCATTGCACCCAACCATATCCCAAGCATAGATCTGGGTTGGCATTACACCTATCTAATAAAAAATGATAATAAAATAACAAACCAATAATTAATACCAATATAATAACAATAAATTAATCTAATACAATAATGATAAAATTCAAGGAACATAAAAAAATATATTTCAAAAGTATCAACATGGTTTTTCATTATATCCAACTGTATTGATCATTTTAACATAGGTTTTATACTCATGTGACCCCTTTCCCCCATAACAATTACCATTCAAGGATACCCTAAATCTATCTCCACGTTCATATGATTCTCTTTATCAAAGGATAATGTTAATAGCCTTTCTAGGTCCACTATATTATGACATGATAATGAAAACCCTTCACTGGTTAACAATCCCCATTCCCACAAAATTTTAGCTAACAACATGTTTATCAGTGACCACAATGTCAGCCACAAAACATGGAAGACCATATCCAGTCCTTAGCAATGTCACTCAATTTTTCAAATACTATGTATCCAAACTATCTTATGGATATATATTTACTGTAGGGATTTCTCTAATAGGATTTTTCACATATAATCAGTTTACCTCATAGAACCCTTCTTGCAGGTGATGAAATATCTCATCAGTGTTGAGAAATATTCCTTATCAATTCCATTACATCCATGATTCCATTTTTTATGTTTGTCTTCTTATTTTCATAATTTGTTTATACAATAATATTTTTTTCTTCATTATCATTTTTATTTGTTATTGTTTTCCCAGGGAGATAGTTCTCATTCAATTGTTTTGATATCTATAGGCAATGTAACATCCCATTCTTCCCTCTCACACTATCCCACCACATATTACCTCAGTCATTGGTATAGTAAAATTGTGTTTAGGGAGGTTTTGAAGATAAAGGTGGATTCAATAAATCTAATTACCACCTTTGAATATTTTACATTCCTCATCAGTGATTTTTAGTCTTCCACATGTGTGGTTATTTTTCTCTCCCTCGTCTTCTCTACCTATTTGACTCACCGTTTAGGACCCCAACATGGTCTTATGTCATAGTGTTTAGGTAATACTATGATAGTGTTGTGGAATTTTTGTTGATAAATTATTTCTATATTTTGTGTTCATGTCTTCATTTTCTAGCATTATTTGGCCCATTGTGTCCTCTTTATTTGTCATAATATGTTCTTGAGGTTTTTGTATATGAACTGTAGTTTTGGTTAATGATATAAATATTTTAGTTGATTATTTATCATCAATTGATATTTTGGTTGTGTAGTGATTCTGCTTTAATTGTAGTATGGTAGGATCCACCTCTCTAGAGGATGTTTTTATTGGTGTTGGTCTTCCTGGAGAAATTTATCTCAATGTTAGCATTTTTTACATTCAGATTTGGAGACCACCTTTATGTTTTCATTATTCATTATAGATATTTTCAGGATGCTTCATGGGTCATGTGACTATTATTGATAGTAAATGAGTCAATTGGGTTATTATTATTATTGTTTGGATGATGATATCAATATATATTTTGGAATGTGTTGGTATTTTTTGGTGTTTTTTATTTTCTCAATTATAAAGCCAGTGGATGTATCTGGTTTCCATTAAAATGATTTTCCATTAGTTCTACACTGGTTTGATGTTAATCAAAATTATGTCATGATAATTATGAATGTCTGAAGGTTGACCATACATCAAGACATAGGCATTTCAAGAGAAATTATATCCCTTATCTAGGGGATCATAAACTTTATTTTTGGTCAAGTTGTAGTTGTATGAATTTTGAATTTTTAATCCTATTTTTCAGTTCAATTTGGTGGACCAGTTAGGTCTTTTATATAGTTTATCACTTAACCAATAAATGTTATTATTAAAAAAATATGAAAAAATAATATTGGTTGTAAGTAACCTCATTTGGTGTCATACAAGAGCATTTCTACTCACTCTAAAAGTCTTTCACAACAAATCAATTATTATAATTTATATAAACTGATGAGAAAGTATAGGTACCACCTATACATATTTTTAAAAACATCTCTCATAAAATAGCATATGTTCAATAAACCTAAATTCGGGTAATTCCATTGAATAACACTGAAATTGTGAGATAAATTTACAATATATGAAAATGATTTCTATTAACTACCTATAAACACCCCCATGGTTGTATGGTACTTTGATCAAATCACTAATGACGTTGATAAAATTTCTCAAGGAAGAGAAACCATGATTAATGGAGGGGGTGGTTATGCACTTTTTCAAGGAGAACAGGGGAGGTAAAATGATTTTATAAAATTTCATCATTTAAATAGAACGAATTAAATTTAAAAAATCTGCACATACCCCACCAAAACACTTTTGGGACTCTAATAGAACTCTAGTTGGATACCAGGGTTCTAGTACATCCCAAATTACCCCTATGGATAATTTTTTAAAATTATTCAATTTCCCTCGAAAGTATGATGACCTCTCACTATGATTCCCATAATAAATATACTATTGTGAATATTTTCGCTACATGGTTAATTTCCATGAAAATGATACCTGATTCTCTATCAACCCTTTCTATATCCAAAATATGTAAAAATTGTACAATATTGACTAATATTGAATTAAATTAGTTTTCATATTGTGAATAATTTTATTCAAGTTACCCGATTAAAGTTACCATAATAGAAACTCTAGTAGGCCATCTCAGTATTTTCATGGAAGGGTATGTAGTTAACATCAACATACAAGTAATGTTTACAAAAGATATAAATATTCTGATATGTTTTTAGTGAAGGACAAAACATGCATACTAAATGCAACAGTTAAGGCAGTAGAATTTACTAGGAGATAATGGTTTGTAAACTTCAATGGTTTTATGACCAAAATCCTAATATTAAAAAAACATGATCAACTGATTAGGGGATTCTATAAAATATTTATGGTAACCTATAATTTAATTTACTAACATTCATCATGTATATTAAAATTTAAATTAATCGTTCTTTTTCTTTAGTGATTGTAATACTTGTTTTTTCAGGTTAATAACTAATTGGTAATATTCTTCGATGGAGAAAATATCAAGTTTAAAACCATATAATCCTTGTATGTCCTCTTTATATCCATTTTTTATCCATTTTTTTATGTTTTTGTGTGTGTGTTTAGAGATTATGTGCGAAATGTGTCTTAATCTGGTGAGTGGAGTGCAAAGTATTTCCATATTTGGGTACAATAAGACCATGGGAGGAATTTCTGGTGGTTTAGTATCCACATAGCAGAACATATGAAATTTGAGATATTGTAGTATATTAAAGATATATAATTAGGAGAAATAACGAAAATTTCAACCCTAAATATTCAAACCTTATAATATATGGTGTATTATAAACTTCCCAAAATATATCATCTCATCATCAAGATGAATTGATGAGATTTTTTTGGAAAATATCCAACCATTATTCATATATATTGGTCGTCCACTCCTAAGTCTCATATTGGGTTCACTTTTTCTACCATTTCATGCATTATTAGGGTACCATATTCCCCCTAAGAATCATTTAGCTATGGTCCACTATAAAAATAAGTCATTCTTATAATTCTTTATCAACTACTATCTTAACATTCTGTTCATTGATCACATGGGAATGATAGAGATCGTATCAACAAAGCTGAGGAACATGAAATACATCATGTATAACATAGCATCTATGAGGAAGTTATATTTGGTAATACATGGTTCATATATTCTAGACAAACATTAATTGACACACCTAACTAAGAAACTAATTTTCCTACCATTGAAAATGGTTGTGTTCCAAATTTTGTGACACTGGATAAAAAAATCCCAACTCAAGTATTAGGGGAACAAATACCAATATACATGATATTTTTACCTAAATTGAGTGGTCAACAAATTAGATTGAATCAAATAGATATTCTCTAACATCACCCTTATAAGAATCAACAAAAAAAGTATAATATCATTCCTTTATGTAGAATAGTAGTTTTTGATACAACCTTCATTACATGAACTCAAAAGGTTCTATTTTAATAAAATCCAAATATATATTTTTATAGGAAAATCTAAAAATGATAGATAAATCAAACATGAACCAATTAAATTTTGGAAACATGCTTATAATATGTCATTAAATACTTGGACTATATTCCAAGGCTACCTTCCTGTATAGGGATGGGGTTCTACAGTAAAATTCACCTATGTATCATGAAGCTTCTATAATCCCATGTAAAAGAGATATGTAAATTAGGAATTCTAATCAATTAGAATAATTCTAGGAACACTATGAATATGTAATATCTAATGAACATATAAATTCCCTAAATATTCAACTCAATAAGTATACTTGATTGGATGAAAATACATGACCATCATCAACTAGTCGACAATAAACCATCCCAAATCACTACCCCATGATGATTGTGGCAACCCCACCACAAAATCCAGAATTATATCATCCCATTTCCATATGGGAATGAGTAGAGAATGAATATGTCCTATGGGTTTCTAATTCTTATCCTTCACCCATATACATGTAAAACATGATGAGAGGAACCCAATAAGTTTCTTCTTTATCTAGGGTCACCGATATTTCCTAAAAATGATTTAATGAAACTTAGTAATCCTTGGGTGAAAATATTATCTTGAGGAATGTTAATCCCTCATCGGCTCATCATGAATTCTATAATGTACTAAAACCTATAATCATACATATAATATCTCATCATCATTATATGATTAATCTGATGGTGTCTCCACACTATACAAATATACCCTCATCACCCGAAAATATGAGTTAAATAGTTGACTCTAGATATATTCATAAGTCTTACAATAAATCATAAAGTGAAAAAAACTACAACACATATTGTCTTCATATCCCCTAATACATTCCCTGCAGGTCATTCATAAAATACTTCTTCACATCCGTGAAAAAATAAAACATAGAAATGGGTGAACTCAGATGCTCAGTAAGGATAACAATACAGCAGAGACTTTCATAAATAAGCATAAACATTTAGGCAATGTATAACTAAAACAAAATCTTTTTAATTATTAACTTCAGCATAATATGGAAAAGATAAAATGAAATAATTCCATTTACTTATTCACATGGATATTCTACTAGTTAAATAATCACATGCAATATCACTAACCACTTTCATAATGACGGAATGCATAATGACAGACTATCATAACTACGTAGCCAAGGACTCATGCCAAGACTACAAATAAGATTTTGTCAAGGCCTTGTGCCAAGACACTAGTTTGTCTCATGAGACCTATTTATGCATTGAGGAGATATAGCGGGCTCCACCCGTCACTTATAAATTCCATTGCATTCATCATATGACCAAGTTTAAACATAATATAAACAATTTTGTTAAAACTAGCATACGAAATGTCAATACTTTCTCCATAAACCATAAATGGTATAAAAATAACACATACACAGTAAAACATATCACAAAACCTTCAATACAATAAACTTTAAATAATCTTAAAATCCGTCAAAGGATGTTGAAATAGATAAAATCAAAACTTTTTGAGAGAAATATATCTTTTTTTAAAATCATTTAAAAGTCACATAATTATAAAATAAAACCTTTACTTTAGAAATATTCTTGTAAGATTTTAAGGGAAGAATTGTCGATTTTATAATGGCGTAAAATACCTACAACCACCGTATATGTTAAAAAAAGACATTCTTACCTTAAGTCTGTCAAAAAGGTTAAAAAGGACCTTGTTCTGAAAACTACAGAAAGATTTCTTTATAAAAGTCTTTTAAAAATTCAACATGGGTTTAAATTAATTTAATCCATAGTAGACAAAATAGTAAGAATTATTTGAAATACATTTTTAGGAAACATGGATGTGGATGATAAAGAGGTCCCAGTAGATAATAACGTATAAACAACCTCAGATAATGAAGAGATTTTGAAATAAACCCTTACCAATTTGGTAACTTATGAAAAATACGCCCCATGAAAGAGATATCATATAATGAATATGTAAATACACATAAATTAAAGTGTATTACACAAAGAATACAATTATTGGTAGTACATACACCACACAAAAGGTAATAGTGGCAATATGGTATGAATCTCACGGGAATAAGGAGTGAGATAAAAACCCATTACCTTGTACTTTTCCTTGGTTGAGGGTAGGTTAACCTCCTATATAATGGTTAATTTATTGTTATTAAATTATACAATAATCATATACATTAATATGATATCATATTGATCTTTTAACATTGATTTGTTAATAATATCTTAGTATTATCATCATTTCGGGTGTTAACAGATTCATTTTTATATATATTATTTGTTATGTAAGCCATATTGGTTATGTATTGGATGTATATTACTCATATCCATAATGATATCATGTATCTATAAATTATTTTTAATCATCAAATAAAATTTAGTCTTGAATGGATAGGACGGAGGATGAATCTCATCGCGTTCGTGGAGACGGTAATCCGTATGTACGCATGAGCGACAATATCATTATTTTTATATTAAAATAATATATAATTGTATGGTATATCATATATAAAGAATAATTATAATGTTATATTTATTATTTACATAAATTACACATCATTATCATACCCATCAAAATAATAATATTTTGAATAACAATTACACCACGAGGTGGAGACGGTTAGCCGTACGTACACACGTATGGTGAAATGTCATTCGAAGGATGGATAGAATACTGAATATGGTTGTAATATATTTATAATAACATCAAATTATATAGAAAAAACTGGAGTTAGTGTTTTAGAATGCAAATAATAAAGAAAGAAGAAGTGGAAGAAGAAAGGAACTTGAAAGATTGTGGTGAAAACATAACCTCTTCTTTGGGTTCTTTCTTTTGATATGATCAAAAGTGATCCTTATGTTGGATTGTTGATCAAAATACGGACTCTAGGTTGAAGTTAGGTTAGTTGAGAGGGTATTTGGGCAGGGGTTGGCCGAACCAAAAGGCTTTCAAGGTATGAAGAATTGGTTAGAAGTGGTGTCCTTTTTTAAGGGGGAGGAGGGTCTCTTTAGAAAAAACATAATGTATTAATTTATAATAAATTAATATTCAGTTTCTAATGGAACAAAAGGGTATTATTCAATATATTAGGTGAGTATGGGTTAAATCCTTTCAACCAATATATTTTAGACAGGTTTGGGTCATTATATTAAACTTAACTTTTAGTTTTAACTCTTAGTTAATTAGTTTGACATTTACCATGTCACTTTGTATTATTATATTATATAGTTAATAAACATTTTATATACATCCAAGAGACCCCAAAGTGGTCCATTAATAATAAAACTATAATTATATAAGTCCTTTGGCTGAACCATATATTTTTTGGAATAGAATATCAATTAATAATATAATATTTGTTTTAAAAACTCATTTATGTCAATTTTGAAAATATTTAATAATTGATTTTTTTAAAGTCTTAACAACTTTATTAATTCGATCCAAATTCATTTAACAAATCATAAAATTTCATATTAACCATTAAAATTCATGGATGGCATAAAAACATTAAAATTATATTTATTTTAACATTTATAATACTATTTATTTAATTCTTTCATTAATAAGGAAAATACTGCATCATTATTGTGTCATAAATAAATTTATTTATTAAATGTATAAAAATTATAAATAAAAAAATACTACTATGTAGAAAATATTTTTATCTTTATAATTAATATTTATAGTCGAAAATATAACATATATAACCCTATGTAAAAACTTTCTTGCTAAAAGATATATGCTTATGTAATTTTTGTGTTTACTTTAACATAATTAATATAAAGTGTCTTTATCACCTACAACTGGCTCCATGGGGTCCCAAAAAGACCAAAAGATACCCAGGGTCGGACATGTATTAACCAATAGGTTTAGGACACGTTTTATGGTAAATTAATATTATAATATTATTATTTTTTTACCCTTATTTACCGGATTTACCCTTTAACCATGGTAAATAAAATATTTAACGAAGTAATTATTCAAAATGTTTAAAAATAAGAGTTACCTATTTACACAATTTGGAAATCCTGAATCCAAATATGGAATCCATTTTTAAAAATTCAAAACACAGAAGTGGTAGAAATTAATTTAAAATTACTTCCCACTGTCAAAACAAAAAGTGGGTTTTTAAGAAATAATAACTATCAAAAGATTGACACTTATTTATGTTTGGTTTAATTGTGAAATTAAGTCCAATGACCAAAATTGTATTAAATCGTAAAAATATATTCTAAATATACTTTAAAACTACTCAAATTTATAATTTATCACAATTAATTATTTCGATTAAAAAAAGTTGTTTTTAATTAAAATTTAGTAATTTTCACTATTCATTAAAATATAAAAGTTATCCGAAAAGTACCAAAATTTCACCCTAAGCTAATTCCAATATTCCGAAACCAAAAATAAATTCCATTTTACCAAATTAAAAACCTATAAGTTTCATTTATTAATTTAAAATTAATTCTCGTTGTCAAAACCAAAAGGCCTATAACAAACAATATCCATCAAAAGATTAACACTTGTTTATATCCAATCTCAATGTGAAATTACATAAAATGAACAGCATTGGATTTAATTGTAAAAATATAATATATTTATAATTAAAAACCATTAAAATGTATAATTTAACAATATAAATTATTTGGATTAAAAAAGTTGTTTTCTGTTAAAATATAGTATTTTTCACTATTCACCCAAATATTAAAGTTATCAGAAAAACACCAAAAATTTATTGAAACTGAATTCTTATGTATTTATGCTAATGAAAAAGGTTATTTTGTCAAATTAAATATATATAAGTTTCAAATATTGGATTTAAAAAGGGTTTACCATTAAAAGGTGGTAAAAGTGCATTTTTTTAAAAATACCTCTTTTATTTGAAAAAATTAATTAGTTCATACATTATGTCTAAGAAACTCACAATATGGATTATAAAATTATAATCTTTATATATAGTTCAAAATTTATTTAATACTATTCATAACCTCTTTAGAATGACTAATTTGGTAAGTTTTGGTGCACTTGAACTCGGTGTTGCGTGTAATGAAAGTTATTGAATTACTTTGAAGAAATAACATACTACGAAATCTTGGTGTGTTACATTCTTCCCTCCTTCAATAAATTGCGTCCTCACAATTTTAAATTGTTCTTTGAAAATAAAAGGTTGAAAATAGAAAATACCTTTGTGGGAAAACTCACATCAGAGACTGGGTTAATAAAATTTATTCTTAATAATAGGAAAATAAAAATGAAAAATTCACCACCAAATTATGATCTCGATTAGGAAAAATTGGTGTAAATTAGAGACACATAATTGGAGAAAAAATGTAAATATTTATAGGTAGTGATTGAGGTCATCAATCACAAACAATTATAGAATTCTGGGCCTCAAAGCCACCAATCTATGATGATTTAAAATACCATCGGTTCAAAAAAATGTAAGGTATTAGGATAACACATTTTTGGTTTTAATATGCCTTACCTAATGTTTAATAATTTATTTATTCATTGAATAAGATAAAAAAGTATACTTGTCATGTATAGTTCCATCCTTTAACTAATTTCTACCATAAACTCATCTTTCACTCTAAAAGATAATCGAACTTAAAAAAATATTCTATTTATCCTATTCGTATAGTGTTTCAAAAAAAATGAATTTATAATTCATCTACCAGACCCTTTAAATAAAACTACATTATTCAATCCAGGAAATCACGTGGGTCAGTGGTAAGTGATACACCCTTGTCGCCCTTCGGTTACGGGTTCATGTCTTGTGGCCTTGCCGGACACGACGGTTTGTCTCCTAACTTGTGAGTTGTCCTTTTCATAAAAATCCAAAAATAATCTTCATTAATTCATTAACCTTAACAATTGTATCATAGTTGAAATCTAATCCATTCCAACATTTAGACTTATCCAAATTAGTTTTTTCCAAAATCACGGTAAAAAATTTATAAGGAAGGTAAAAATAATGAAGATCTTTTTTTCCCACGTAATAACATGTGATTACTTTCATCATGTATTCTTTAAAAATATAGTAACACCCTGAATTACCATAAAACCTTATTAATTACTTTCATTCTCCCTTATTCATATATAATACTAGATATATTCCTTATATCCAAAAACTTTGAATATTCCAACAATGATGAAATAAACAAACCATTAACCAGTGCCAAGGTAGTCAAGAATATCCAATATAACTTATCCAAATCAAGAATCTCTTATTCCAAAATTACTACCGCAGTATCAAGACCATATTAAGGATTAACATTCCTTCAACCATGTATTTTCAAAAAAAATGTTTAACTTGCTGTTGAGTCACTTTTCATAGTACCATATTATCTCAAATCCTCAATGAAATAGTACTGCAATACAATCCCTATTTATCTCCATAATTCATATAACATGTACATCGTTGATACAACACACAAAAGAAATAATTCTTTAATAACTTCATAAGAACACTATTTATTCCTCTTCATATGTGGTAGTATCATAACTTTATTATTATCCAATAGCATCATTTGGTGCATACTCTGATGATTTGAACATTGATTTGCATAGTGTCCCCACTCCTTGCAAATGAAGCATTATACAATTGAAACCATTTTCTTCCCCTCGCAATCACGATTGTGGTATCCTTTTTATCCACACTTATAACATACTCCCATTACATTCAAGAATTTTCCAAGGTGATTCTTTCCACCATTATCACATATGGGAGAATCCTTCTTTACCTTCTTCCCCTTATCTGTCTTTATCCCTACCATCCTTTTCATCTCTGGCTTCCCTTCAAATCCATAAGACTCTGAGAACTCTTTACTTGTCTTATAAACACATGATACTATTTCTTCATACAATGATAATACATGGGAGACTATTTTCTTTATAAATTCTAGAATAATACCATTAAAGATATTATCCTTCTTACTCCTTGGATCATGTGTATTGTGGGAGTTCTCACTCCTTCTACTGGGTGCCATTTCTAAACAATGGCATACACTAGATTAGTTTATGAATAGAAATACATAATCCCAAACTTGTACAACACTTAACAGAAATTAAACAGTTTATGGATATAATCCGTAATCATAAAAATGTCTTCTCTGAGGATGTATATACTCATAAACCCTTCATAATTGTTTGTGAAAAAATAGAGAATTATCCTAAGCATATCCACTGGGAGTGTCGTAACCAAGAGTGCAGCAAGTCCCGTTGTCGTGCACCAATTCCCATTTGAGTCTTTCTCAATGTGGTGTTTTTGGGTTTTACCCCTTGGTACATCTGTGCCAAAGCCGCCTCTAGCTGCTCATATCTAGACAGGGATTTATTTCTTGGAAAACTCACAAAATCGTTACAATACCAAAATTCTAGGAAGGTATTCTATACTAATCCTCATAGTCTATCTTAGGGAAATGTTGTCTAATTAGAGTTTATCTAAATATAGTTTCCAAGGTTATTACTAAATATACACTAATACCAACTGTAATGCCCCGACCCTTGTTATCCAGAGTCAGTGCATTATTTTAATTCATTGGAATGATCACACAAGATAAAGTCCCGAAAGACCAATTAGTTTAGTAGTCTTGGAAACACTATATATATTCATATGTATTACAATAAATCATAAAGGGAAAAAAATACAACACATCTTGTCTTCATATCCCCTCATAAATTCCCTACAAGTCATTTATAAAATACTTCTTCACATCCTGGAAAAAATAAAACATAGAAAGGGGTGAGCTCAGATGCTCAGTAAGGATAACAATACAGTGGAAAATTTCATAAATAAGCATAAAAATTTAAGGCAATATATAACTAAAACAAAAGAATTTTAAATTTTAACTTCATCATAATATGGAAAAGATAAAATTAAATAATTCTATTTACTTATTTACATGGATATTCTACTAGTCAAATATTCACAGACAATATCACTAACCACTTTCATAATGATGGAATTCATAATGCCAGACTATCATAACCACATAGTCAAGGCCTCGTCCTGAGACTACAAATAATATTTTGTCGAGGCCTCGTGCCAAGACACTAGTTTGTCTCATGAGACCTACCGATGCATCGAGGAGCTATATAGGGCTCCACCTGTCACTTAATAAGTCCAATGCATTCCTCACATGAATAGGTTTAAACATAACATAAACTTTCATATTAAAACTAGAATATGACATGTCAATAATTTCTCCATAAACCATGAATGGTATAAAAATAACACATCCACAGTCAAAGATATTACAAAACCTTCAATGCAATAAACTTTAAATAATCTAAAAATCCATCAAAGGATGTAGACAAAGATGAAATCAGAACTATTTGGGAGAAATATCTCTTTTTTTGAAATAATTTAAAAGGTACATAATTATAAAAGAAAACATTTGCTTTGAAAATATTCTTATAATCATTGAAGGGAAGCTTTGACAATTTTATTATGGTGGAAAATAGCTGCACCTGCCATATAAGTTAAAAAAAGACATTCTTACCTTAATTCTGTCGAAAAGCTTAAAAAGGACCTTGTTTGGAAAACAACAGAAAGAATTATTTTATAAACATATTATAAAATGTAAACAAGGGAATAAATGACTTTAACCCATTATTGATAAAATAGTAAGAATGATTTGAAATACATTTTTAAGAAACATGGATTTGGATGATACAGAGGTCCCAGTAGATAATTACATATAAACAACCTCAGATAATGAAGAGATTGTGAAATAAACCCTTAACAATTTGGTAACTTATGAAACATACTTTAAAGGCCCAAAAAATTCAAGGAAATTTTTTTCTTAATTTTCTTGGGAATTTTACAAGAATGCAGTCTCTGACGAAACCTAATTCCGAGTCCCGGTGTGCCCGAAATCTTTTTCCGATGTTTAGCATGGGTTTGTTCAGTGAACGAACGAGCGGGTTTTTCTAACTTTTGAACCGGTGCTCGGAATTGAATTCCGAGGGAACCAATGGAATCATAGTGCCAGTATTTTCATAGAAACGCCTTTTCCGGAGTTGCGTTTGCTCAGGTGTGGTTTTTAAATTTTGGGGATAAGTTAAGAATAAAATAAAAGTGGGAAACCGGTTTTTATTTTATTTCACTTAAAGCAGCTTAGCCTAAGATTAAGCGGATAATGTAGGACCCACAATATCCTACCCACTTGGTAGGATATTTGTGAGGTGGGGCTTGCACGAGCCCCACCATTTCTTTCCTTCTAGGTAACGCACCCGCACCCCCCTTTTTAATGAAGTCAACCGTGCGTTTATTCTGGTTAAGAAACGCCTCATTATTTTGGGCGGTTAAATCGTTACAATTAATTTTTTGAATTAATTGTTCGTTTCGTTTCTTTTGAATTTCAAACGTTGGCATGTGCGTTAATAAAATAAGATGACACTTATTTTATTTGTGTTTGGGATTCTGGTTGTGGGAGCCTTTGGGAGAAAAAGAGAAGCCTTGAGGAACTTCTTCGTTCTTTGACGAAGAACGCGAAGAACGCACAGCCGCCGACGAAGAACGCCGACCTCCGACAGCGGACGATGGCGAGAGACGCCTTCCTCAGAGACCACTTAAAGCCAACGACGTTCCGCGGCGATCCTCTTCTTCCGCGATGGTTAATTCTGCAACAAACGCTCGTTCGACTTCAACGCTGAGGTAGGGGTTTTATGCGTTTCTATTTCCTTATTACTTCTGTCGTTTTCTTACTTTCAAATTGAACCGCCTGTTATCGTAATAACGGGAGGAGGTCGGACCGCACGAACAAGGCCAACACTCCTCCCCTTTTGGTTGTTGATATTGATGCGACACGACCAAGGCAATGTGGTGACGAAGCACCACGCTGAATATGTTTAAGGAAGGGAGGAGAAGAGAAGTGTCGTCGCACCGCGCCGTTGAAAACAAACAAATCTGTGGCGTCGTCGCGCTGCGTCGTAGGAGGCAAAAAAAAAGACGTGCCTCCGTCGTGCCACACCGGAGGACCTCTAAAGCATGGTGACCGGAGCGGGGCCGCGGTGGAGGGGCGCGACGCTGTCGCACCGTGCCAGACGAACCAAGGCTGCGGCCGGTTCCAGGCCGCAGATGAGCAGGGGAACCGGTGGCCGGTATCGGGCCGCCGGCGTCGGAGCAGGGGGACCGGCCTTCCCGGTCTCGTGGCGGCAACAGCCGGACGACTGGGGCGGGCGGGCCGGACATGGGAAAAGCCAGGGGTCACAAACCCCCGGACAGCCAGCTGAGCGACGCCATAAAGGGGTCGTGGGTGCAGTGCACCCCCCGCCCGCATCGCTCGGCCGTAACGGCCGAGCCGACCGCCTGGCCACCCGGTAAGCGCCAGCGCGCCCAATGCGCCAGGCCGGGCCGTGCCCAGGCCAGGTCAGGCTGCGACGACCGGGGCCGAGCTTCGCCCAAGCGGGCTGGACCAAGACCCGGTTCGGGTCGACCTGGTGCGGGCCGACCCTGGGGGTATCGGGTCGGGTCGGACCGGGCCCGAACCCCTTAATACCAAACCTCTTTCGGTTCGTTGCCCATAACATGAGATACAGGCCTCTGATTGACACAACGTTAGTTGCGATGCGATCCTTGGATTGAGACGGTAGTTTCGGTATATCGCACTCAGGGTTTCGGAGAACTTTGGGTTCCGTTGGGTTGGTTTCGTGTACACGAAACCAACCGGGCCCTCGGAGCAGAAACACTCATAACTTGAACTCCGGACGTTCGATTGATGTGTCATCGACTTTGATGGATTCCTCTAAGTGAGAAGGACCTTTTGGATTACTCCTCTGGAGTTTTGCACGCTGTTGGAGTACAGCCGGGTTTGTTTTGACTTAAAAACCAACCGTGCCCCTGGTACGAAAAAGCCAATAACTCTCAGACCGGGCGTCCGATTGACGCGCCGTCTGTGACGTTGAGTTCCTGTTGACAATACAAAACTTTTGGATACATCCACTCCAGACTATGTGATAGTTGATGTATCATCCCCTCGGCTCATGGAGCGGACCCTCCCGAACGAGCTTTCTGTGTGCGGGAACCCTAGAGCTGGCTGCGACTGCGACGACGATGACGACTGTACAAAGATCCTTAGTGGATTCGACGATGAAAAATACAGCACACAGTGATCCTATGTGGATCAGTGCTACCGATCTTGTGTGGGTCAGATCCTGTGTGGGTCAGATCCTGTGTGGGTCAGCACTTAGCGGTCCTATGTGGGCCAGCGCCTACAGATCCTGTGTGGGTCTGATCCTGTGTGGGTCATTGTGGGGGTTAGTTATCTATCGATCCTTTGTGGGTCATTGCAGGTGTTACTTACCTATCGATCCTATGTGGGTCATTGCGGGGGTTAGTTACCTATCGATCCTTTGTGGGTCATTGCAGGGGTTAGTACCTATCGATCCTGTGTGGGTCCGACGGCTTAGATGAATTAGTGGCTACATCTGATCATCTCTATCGTCTTACGAAGAAGTATACCTGTGTGAGATGAATCCTGTTTTGCTTTCCTATGTGGATTGTGTTGTGCTATTTTGTGTGGATTAAGTTTTTCTTTCCTGTGTGGAATGGGTTGTGATTTCCTGTGTGGACTGGGTTGTACTTGATCTCGGATGTTGGAGCCGAACTGGAATTGGTGACTTAGGTATATGTATGGGAATATACCTAAGCAACGTCGGATGTTACTTCATGATTGTATCTTTCCTTTGTGGATTATCCTTTGTGGATTCTGAGAGACCTTCAGGGGTCTCGGGGTCCCTACTAAGTAGCTTATACTCACCCCTGCACAGGCTATGACCACACTACGTTGTGTTGGTTGCAGACAAAGGACAGTGTTGATCGTGGTCGAGGATTATGGAGCAGGATGGTACCTGGAGGTGGACCACTGGGCGGGACATACTCGGAGCGGACGGTTGGACTCGAGGAGCTGTGGAGGCTATCTGTACCCACCCTTTAGGTGGGACTTCCAGTGGATGACTCAAAGTTGTGGATTTACTTTTAGTTGCTATTTTCCCTTTCCAGTTGTACTTTACTTTTAGTTTGGGTATGTATACTAGTCCAGTTACTTTTTCGAACTTACTTTTGTATCATTTTTTACTTAGTGTTTACTTCTACTGCTTTCTTGCTCTATGGTGTTTGTTTACTTTACAAAGGCAATGCCTTCCCTTCTTATCGGGAATTACGCCTTGGTGCTAGTCGCCAGCCCCTGGCCGATGGAAGGCGGGCTTGGGGTAGTCACGACACGGGCCCCGGGGATGGGTTGTGACACATACACCCCATGAAAGAGGTATCATACAATGAATATGTAAATACACATAAATTAATGTGTATTAAACAAATAATACAATTAATGTCAGTGCATACACCACACAAAAGGTAATAGTGACAATATGGTATGAATCTCACAGGAATAAGGAGTGAGATGAAAACCCGTTACCTTGTACTTTTCCTTGGTTGAGGGTAGTTTAACCTCCTATATAATGGTGAAATAATTTTTATTAAATTATACAATAATCATATACATTAATATGATATTATATTGATCTTTTAGCATTGATTTGTTAATAATATCTTAGTATTATCATTGTTTTGGGTGTTAACAGATTCATTTTTCTTTATATTATTTATTATGTGCGCCATATTTTTTTTGTATGGGAAGTATATTATTCATATCCATAATGATATCATATCTCTAAAAATTATTTTTAATCATCAAATAAAATATATTCTTCAATTGATACGATGAGGGATGAATCTCATCACGTTTGTGGAGACGATAATCCGTACATACGCATGAGCAACAATATCATTCTTTTTATATTAAAATAATATATAATTGGATGGTATATCATCAATACAGATTAATTATCATGTTATATTTATTATTTAATTTAGTTACACATCATTATCATACCCATTTAAATAATAATGTTTTGAATAACAATTACACCATGACGTGGAGATGGTAAGCCATACGTACCCACGTATGGTGACATGTGATTCAAAGGATGGATAGAATACTGAATATGGTTGTAATATATTTATAATAACATCACAATATATAGAAGATATTGGATTTATTATTTTAGAATGGAAATAACAAAGAAAGAAGAAGTGCAAGAAGAAAGGAACTTGAAAGTGGGTGGTGAAAGCATTACCTCTTCTTCGGGTTCTTCCTTTTGATTTGATCAAAAGGGCTCCTTAGGTATGATTTATGATCAAACTAAGGCCTCTATGTTGAAGGGAGGATAGTTGAGAGGGTATTTGGGCAGGTTTTGGATGAACCAAAAGTCATTGAAGGAATGAATAATTGGTTAGAAGTAGTGTCCTTTTATAAGGGGGAGGAGGGTCTCTTTAGGAAAAACTTAAAGTATTAATTTATAATAAATTCACATTCGGTTTATAATGGCTCAAAAGTGTATTATTCAAAGAATAAGGTGGGGATGGGTCTAAATCCTTTCAACCAATAGATTTTATATAGGTTTGGGTCATTATATTAAACTTATCGTTTAGTTTTAACTCTTAGTTAATTAGTTTGACATTTACCATGTCACTTTGTATTTTTATATTATATAGTTAATAAATATACTATATACATCCAAGAGACCCCCAAGTGGTCCATTAATGATACACCTATAATTATATAAGTACTTTGGCTGAACCATAGATTTTTAGAAATAGAATATCAATTAATAGTATAATATTTGTTTTAAAAACTCATTTATGTCAATTTTGAAAATATTTAATAATTGATTTTTTTAAGTCTTAACAACTTTATTAATTCGAACCAAATTCATTTAAGCATTACTAAAATTTTATATTAACCAATAAAAATCATTTATGGCATAAAAACATTAAAATTATATTTATTTTAACATTTATAATACTAATTATTTGATTCTTTCATTAATAAGGAAAATACTGCATCATTATTGTGTCATAAAATTTAATTATTAAATGTCTAAAAATTATAAATAAAATACTATTATGTAGGAAATATTTTTATCTTTAAAATTAATATTTATAGTCGAAAATATAACATATATAACCCTATGTAAAAACTGTCTTGCTAAAAGATATATGCTTATGTCATTTTTGTATTTACTTTAACATAATTAATATAAAGTGTCCTTATCACCTACAACTGGCTCCATGGGGTCCCAAAAACGACCAAAATATGCCCAGGGTCGGACATGTATCAACCAATAGGGTTAGGACACGTTTTAGGGTAAATTAATATTATAATAATATTATTTGTTTACCTTTATTTACCGGATTTTCCCTTTAACCATGTTAAATAAAATATTTACCGAAGTAATTATTCAAATTGTTTAAAATTAAGAGTTGCCTATTTACACAATTTGGACACCCTGATTCCAAATATGGAATCCATTTTTCTAAATTCAAAACACAGAAGTGGTAGAATTTAATTTAAAATTACTTCCCGCTGTCAAAACAAAAAGTGTGTTTTTAAGAAATAATAACTATCAACTGGTTGACACTTGGTTATGTCCGGTTTAACTGTGAAATTAAGTCCAATGACCAAAATTGTATTAAATCGTAAAAATGTATTCTAAATATACTTTAAAACCACTCAAATTTATAATTTATCACAATTAATTATTTCGATTAAAAAAGTTGTTTTTAATGAAAATTTAGTAATTTTCACTATTAGTCAAAATATAAAAGTTACCCGAAATGTACCAAAATTTCACCCTAAGCTAATTTCAATATTTTGAAACCAAAAATGAAGTCCATTTTACAAAATTAAAAACCTATAAGTTGTATTTATTAATTTAAAATTAATTCCCGTTGTCAAAACCAAAAGGCTTATAAGAAACAATATCTATCTAAAGATTAACACTTGTTTATATCCAATATCAATGTGAAATTACATAAAATGACCAGAATTGGATTAAATTGTAAAAATATAAAATATTTATAATTAAAAACCATTAAAATGTATAATTTAACACTATATATTATTTTTATTAAAAAAAGTTGTTTTCAGTTAAAATAGAGTATTTTTCACTATTCACCCAAATATGAAAGTTATCAGAAAAACACCAAAAATTTATTGAAACTGAATTATTATGTATTGATGGTATAGAAAAATTTTATTTTGTCAAATTGAATATATATAAGTTTCAAATATTTAATTTAAAAAGTTTTTAACATTAAAAGGTGGTAAAAGTGCATTTTTTAAAAAAAATACATCTTTTATCTGAAAAAATTAATTAGTTCTTACATTATGTCTAAGAAACTCATAATATGGATTCTAAAATTATAATAATTATATATAGTTAAAAAAATAGTTAATACTATTCATAACCGCTTTGGAACGACTAGTTTGGTAAGTTGTGGTGCACTTGAACTCGGTGTTGCGTGTAATGAAAGTTATTGAATTACTTTGAAGAAATGACGTACTATGAATTCTTGGTGTGTTACATTCTTCCCTCCATCAATAAATTACGTCCTCGCAATTTTAAATTGTTCTTTCAAAATAAAAGGTCGAAAATAGAAAATAACTTTGTGGGAAAACCCACATCAGAGATTGGGTTAATAAAATTTAGTCTTAATAATAGGAAAAGGAAAATGAAAAATTCGCCACCAAATTATGATCTCGATTAGGAGAAAATTGGTGGAAATTAGAGGCACATAATTGGAGAAAAATGTAAATATTTATAGGCAGTGATTGAGGTCATCAATCACAAACAATTATAGAATTCTGGGCCTCAAAGCCACCAATCTATGATGATTTAAAATACCATTGGTTCAAAAAATTTAAGGTATTAGGATAACACATTTTTGGTTTTAAGATGCCTTACCTAATGTTTAATATTTTATTTCTTAATTGAATAAGATAAAAAGAGTATACTTGTCACGTATAGTTCCATCCTTTAACTAATTTCTACCATAAACTCAACTTTTACTCTAAAAGATAATCAAACATAAAAGAATATTCTATTTATCTGATTCATATAGCGTTCCAAAAAATTGAATTTATAATTCATCTACTAGACCCTTTAAATAAAACTAAATTATTCAATCTAGGAAATCACGTGGGTCAGTTGTAGGTGATAAACCCTTGTGGCCCTTCGGTTACGGGTTCAAGTCTTGCGGCCTTGCCAGACATGATGGGTTGTCGCCCGACTTCCGAGTTGTTCTTTTTATAAAAATCCAAAAAATATCTTCATAAATTCATTAACCTTAACAATTGTCTCAAATGTGAAATATAATCCATTCCAACATTTAGACTTATCCAAATTACTTCTGTCCAAAATCACAGTAAAAAATTTATAAGGAAGGTAAAAATAATGAAGATCTTTTTTCCCCATAATAACATGTGAATACCTTCATCATGTATTCTTTTAAAATATAGTAACACCCTGAATTATCATAAAACCTTATTAATAACATTCTTTCTCCCTTATTACTTATAGAATACTAGATATATTCCTTATATCCAAAAACTTTGAATATTCCAACAATGATGAAATAAACAAACTATTAAACAGTGCCAAGGTAGTCAAGAATATCCAATAAAATATATCCAAATAAACAATCTATTATTCCAAAATTACTACCTCAGTATCAAGACCATATTAAGGATTACCTTTCCTTCAACCATGTATTTTAAAAAAAAAGTTTAAATTGTTGTTGAGTCACGTTTCATAGTACCATATTATCTCAAATCCTCAATGAAATAGTACTGCAATACAATCCTTATTTATCTCCATAATTCATATAACCAGTACATCTTTGATACAACACTCAAAAGAAATAATTCTTTAATAACATCATAACAACACTATTCATTCCTCTTCATATGTGGTAGTATCATAACTTTATTATTATCCAATACCATCTTTTGGTGCATACTTTGATGATTTGAACATTTATTTGCATAGTGTCCCCACTCCTTGAAAATGAAGCATTATACAATTGAAACCATTTTCTTCCCCTCACAATCAAAATTGTGGTATCATTTTTATCCACACTTATAACATACTCCCATTACCTTCAAGAATTTTCCATGGTGATTATTTCCACCATTATCACATATGGGAGAATCCTTCTTTACCTTCTTCTTTTTATCTGTCTTTCTCCCTACCATCCTTTTCTTCTCTGGCTTTCCTTCAAATCCATAGGACTCTGAGAACTCTTTACTTGTCTTATCAACACATGATACTATTTCTTCATACGATGATAATACATGGGAGACTATTTCCTTTATAAATTCTGGAATAAGACCATGAAAGATATGATCCTTCTTACTCTTTGGATCATGCGTATTGAGGGAGTTCTCACTCCATCTACTGGGCACCATTTCTAAACAATGGCATACACTAGATTAGTTTACGAATAGAAATACCTAATCCCAAACATGTCAAACACTTAACATAAATTAAAAAGTTTATGGATATAATCCAAAATCATACAAATGTCTTCTCTTTGGAAGTATATACTCATAAAACCTTCATAATTGTTTATGAAGAAATTGAGAATTATCCTAAGCATATCCACCAGGAGTGTCGTAACTAAGAGTGAAGCAAGTCCCGTTGTCGTGCACCAATTCCCATTCGAGTCTAGCTCAAAGAGGTGTTTTTTGTGTTACCCCTTGGTACATCTGTGCTAGAGCCGCCTCTACCTGCTCATATCTAGACAGGGATTTATTTCATGGAAAACACACAAAATCTTTACAATAACAAAATTCTAGAAAGTTCTTCTATACTAATCCTCATAGTCTATCTTAGGGAAATGTTATCTAATTAGAGTTTATCTAAATCTAGTTTCCAAAGTTATTACTAAACTTTCTCTGATACCAACTGTAACTCCATGACCCTAGTTATCCAGAGTCAGTGCATTATTTTAATACATTAGCATGATCACACAAGATAATGTCCTGAAAGACCGATTAGTTTAGTAGCCTTGGAAACAATATATATATTCATATGCATTACATTACATCATAAAGGGAAACAAAATACAACACATCTTTTCTTCATATCCCCTCACACATTCCCTACAATTCATTTATAAAATACTTCTTCACATCCTAGAAAAAATAAAACATAGAAAGGGGTGAACTTAGAAGCTCAGTAAGGATAACAATACAGCAGAAACTTTCATAAATTAGAATAAACATTTAAGGAAATGTATAACTAAAACAAAATATTTTTAATTATTAACTTCAGAATAATATGGCAAAGATAAAATGAAATAATTCCATTTACTTATTCACATGGATATTCTACTAGTTAAATAATCACAGGCAATATCACTAACCACTTTCATAATGACGGAATGCATAATGCCAGACTATCATAACCACATAGCCAAGGCCTCATGCCAAGACTACAAATATGATTTTGTCGAGGCCTCATGCCAAGACACTAGTTTGTCTCATGAGACCTACCGATACATGTAGGAGCTATAGCGGGCTCCACCTGTCACTTATTAAGTCCAATTCATTCCTCAAATGAAGAGGTTTAAACATAACATAAACATTCATATTAAAACTAGAATACGAAATGTCAATAATTTCTCCATAAACCATGAATGGTATAAAAATAACACATCCAAAGTCAAAAATATTACAAGACCTTCAATACAATAAACTTCAAATAAGCTTAAAATCCATCAAAGGATGTAGACATAGATGAAATCAGAACTATTTGAGAGAAATATCTATTCTATTGAAATTATTTAAAGGTTACATAATTATAAATGAAAAAATTTACTTTGAAAATATTCTTATAATTTTTAAGGGAAGAATTGATGATTTTATTATGGTGGAAAATAGCTGCACCCACCGTATAAGTTAAAAAAAGACATTCTTACCTTAATTCTGTCAAAAAGTTTAAAAAGGAACTTGTTTGGAAAACGACAGAAAGATTCCTTTATAAACTTCTTATAAAAAGTCAACAAGGGTATAAATTACTTTAACCCATAGTAGATAAAATAGTAAGAATGATTTGAAATACATTTTTAAGAATCATGGATGTGGATGATACAGAGGTCCCAGTAGATAATTACATATAAACAACCTCAGATAATGAAGAGATTGTGAAATAAACCCTTACCAATTTCGTAACTTATGAAACATACACCCCATGAAAGATATATCATACAATGAATATGTAAATACACATAAATTAATGTGTATTACAAAAAGAATACAATTAATGTCAGTATATACACCACACAAAAGGTAATAGTGACAATATGGTATGAATCTCACGGGAATAAAGAGTGGGATGGAAAACCGTTACCTTGTACTTTTCCTTGGTTGAGGGTAGGTTAAACTAATGTATAATGGTGAAATAATTGTTATTAAATTATAAAATAATAATATACATTAATATGATATTATATTGATCTTTTAACATTGATTTGTTAATAATATCTTTGTATTGTCATTGTTTTGGGTGTTAACAAATTCGTTTTTCATTATATTCATTGATATGTAAGCCATATTTGTTATGTATGGGAAGTATATTATTCATATCCAGAATGATATCATATCTATAAAAATTATTTTTAATCATCAAATAAAATATAGTCTTGAATTGATACGATGGGGGATGAATCTCATCGCGTTTGTGGAGTCGATAATCCGTACGTACGCATGAGCAACAATATCATTATTTTTATATTAAAATAATATATAATTGGATGGTATATCATCAACACTGATTAATTATCATGTTATATTTTATATTTAAATCAATTACACATCATTATCATACCCATCCAAATAATAATGTTTTGAATAACAATTACTCCACGACGTGGAGATGGTAAGTCGTACGTACGCACGTATGGTGACATGTCATTCAAAGGATGGATAGAATACTGAATATGGTTGTAATATATTTATAATAACATCAAAATATATAGAGGATACTTGATTTATTATTTTATAATGGAAATAACAAAGAAACAAGAAGTGCAAGATGAAAGGAACTTGAAAGAGGGTGGTGAAAGCATTACCTCTTCTTTGGGTTCTTCCTTTTGATTTGATCAAAAGTGCTTCCTAGGTAGGATTTATGATCATACTAAGGCCTCTATGATGAAGGTAGGATAGTTGAGAGGGTATTTGGGAAGGTTTTGGCTGAACCAAAAGGCTTTTAAGGAATGAATAATCGGTTAGAAGTAGTGTCCTTTTATAAGGGGGAGGAGGGGCTCTTTAGGAAAAACTTAAAGTATTAATTTATAATAAATTCATATTCGGTTTATAATGCTCCAAAGTGTATTATTAAAAGTATAAGGTGGGGATGGGTCTAAATCCTTTCAAACAATATATTTTATACTGGTTTGGGTCATTATATTAAACTTATCGTTTAGTTTTAACTCTTAGTTAATTAGATTGACATTTACCATGTCACTTTGTATTTTTATATTATATAGTTAATAAATATACTTGATACATCCAAGAGACCCCCAAGTGTTCCATTAATGATACACCTATCATGATATAAGTCCTTTGGTCATACCATATATTTTTAGCAATAGAATATCAATTAATAATATAATATTTGTTTTAAAAATACATTTAAGTCAAATTTGAAAATATTTAATAATTGATTTTTGTTAAAGTTTTAACAACTTTATTAATTAGAACCAAATTCATTTAAGCAATCCTATCATTTCATATTAACCAATACATTTCGTGGATGGCATCAAAAGTTTCAAATTATATTTATTGTAAGATTTATAATACTAATTATGTGATTCTTTAAATAATAAAGAAAATACTGCATCATTATTGTGTCATAAATAAATTTAATGTCTAAAAATTTTAAATAAGATACTATTATGTAGGAAGTATTTTTATCTTTATAATTAATATTTATATTAAAAAATATAACATATATAACCCTATGAAAATTTTTTTTTCTAAAAGATATATGCTTATCTCATTTTTGTATTTACTTTAACTTAATTAATATAAAGTGTCCTTATCACCTACAAGTGGCTCCATGGGGTCTTAAAATCGACCCAAAGATACCCCTGGTCGGACATGAATCAACCAATAGGGTTAGGACACATTTTAGGGTAAATTAATATTATTATAAAATTATTTGTTTACACTTATTTACCGGATTTTCCCTTTAACTACGGTAAATAAAATATTTACCGAAGTAATTATTCAAAATGTCTAAAAATAAGAGTTACCTATTTACACAATTTGGAAATTCTTCTTCCAAATATGGAATCCATTTTTCAAAATTGAAAACACAGAAGTGGTAGAAATTAATTTAAAATTAATTCCCTCTGTTAAAACAAAAAGCATGTTTTTTAAAAATAATAACTATCAAAAGATTGACACTTGCTTATGTCCGGTTTAATTGTGAAATTATGTCCAATGACAAACATTGTATTAAATTTTAAAAATATATTTTAAATATAATTTAAAACCACTCAAATTCATAATTTATCACTATTAATTATTTTGATTAAAAAAGTTGTTTTTAATTAAAATTTAGTAATTTTCACTATTCATCAAAATATAAAAGTTATCTGAAAAGTACCGAAATTTCACCCTAAGATAATTTTGATATCCCGAAACAAAAAATGAAGTCCATTTTACCAAATTAAAAACCTAGAAGTTGCATTTAATAATTTAAAATTAAGCCCGTTGTCAAAACCAAAAGGCGTATAAGAAACAATATCTATCTAAATATTATCATTTGTTTTTGTCCAATCTCAAAGTAAAATTACATAAAATGACCAGAATTGGATTAAAATGTAAAAATATAATATATTTATACTTAAAAAACATTACAACGTATAATTTAACACTATAAATTATTTTGATTAAAAAAGTTGTTTTTAGTTAAAATATAGTATTTTTCACTATTCACCCAAATATGAAAGTTATCATAAAAACTCCAAAATTTTATTGAAACTGAATTCTTATGTACTGATTCTAAAGAATAAGTATATTTTGTCAAATTTAATATATAAAATATTAAATGTTTGATTTAAAAAGGGTTTACCATTAAAAAGAGGTAAAAGTGCATTTTTTTAAAAAAATTTGTTTTATCTGAAAAAATGAATTAGTTCTTACATTATGTTTAAGAAACTCATAATATGGATTCTATAATTATAAGAATTATATATATTTTAAAATTTAGTTAATACTATTCATAACCGCTTTTTCATGGCTAGTTTGGTAAGTTGTGGTGCACTTGAACTCGATGTTGCGTGTCATGCAAGTTATTGAATTACTTTGAAGAAATAACATACTATGAAATCTTGGGGTGTTACATATTATCTATGTCTATAATTGGTGGTGAAAATATTGAGAATTCCTAAATGAATATACCATAGTAACATACCAATCATATGAAGCTATAGATGTTGAATATGTTTTTTGGAAACATTCTACAACACCCCCTCCTTCCAATGTTACCACAATGAGTGGAATGAGATAATGACCACCGAGTCCCGCCTCCAGTAGGCCCTATGTTAGAGACTAGCACCATGGGTGTACAAATATGACAAATATGGGAGGAATTACCCTTAATGGGAAACAATATTAGGAGATAAGATGAATCATTCATAATACAACCCTGATATACAATAAAAGATAAATCCAAAATCTATCCCACATTAATGTGTAATGTAGAACTGATATAATACAAAATAATCCAATGTAAAATACCAAAAGAAAATTTATGTAGTAAAAAAACAATTTCAATGTCCCGTTCTAGTAAGGCCTACCATAGTCTATGAAATCCTCATAGAAATGTGAAAAGAGTTTATTTATGGAGGGTGAGCATACAAGTATAAAAAATAGGAAAACAAAAGTCTCTCATGAACATGTGAAAGAGGAATACTAATGAACCCATGACAAAATAGCAGAACCAAAAAAAACCTAGGGAGATATACTAACCCTACCAACCCCACCAAGGCACGCTCACTATATAATTCAATTCAATTAATATAATATTAATTAAATCGATGATAGGGTACCCTAAACCAATTTCCCAATCATTATCCTCTCTCACACCCTAACAGAAGATGTCATGGTGCTCCCACATCTTCTAAATCTACTACATCCCAACCCCTCTATCCACACATCATAGCCTCACAACCACATCCTTCCCATAGACACCAAGCCCACAACCACATCACATCCCACCGATAAACACCAAGTCCACAAACCACACCTCATACCTCATACAAACACCTAGTACATAAACAAGACACCATGCTAAATACACATGGGAATTTACAACACATATCAACCAGAAGAAACCTGGTAATGAACAACTCGCCCGCACACACCTGTGCCTCATAAAGAAAAACCTCCCTAAAGAATCATTGGTTATCACCACCTGTAATAAGGTACATATATGTGTGTGTGGCCATCCATCTATCCTACCACATGGATGTTTGGGAAAGACAACTTTCCCAAAAATAATGGGGGTTTTCGAAACATAGTGCTCAACAAGGGTTGGGTGAAAATACAAATCCCAAGGAAAATAAAAGTTGACACATATATAATACAAAACACTAAAGCCCAACCCATGGGTCTTAAATGGACATCCTACTCACAACACTACCACTTATTTCTTCCACCTCTATAGGCAAAACACCACAGAATAAGCCACTAATACAATTCAAATTCCCAACTAATTTAATTAACCATTTCCTTCCTATTAACCAACCCAACCCAATCCATCCCACAACACACAACCACTCTCACAACGACATCACCACACACAACATGAAAAAAACAGAAATTTCAAATTTAACAAGGAATTTTTTCTTAAATTACACTTGTTAATTAAAGTTTTATCATAAAAACAACATACTCATGGGGTATACTTTCAATAGATGAGTGTATATAATTAACCACTTTCCATTTATGGTGATACAAAAATAATCTAAACTAATGTAAAAAACACAAAAGATATGACCAATACAAACAAATCTACGACTGGAAATATTGTTAAGTCCTTTATTTTGCTCGTATGATCAAAATAAAAAAAATAATAACAATGTAGTAAAAACATGAAAATCAAACCACATTTCCCCTTTCAATTGAATTATCCAATTATTTATCTTCAGTTAATATTGAACAACCATGACCCTTAGGTAAACAAAAGTAAAACCCTCCCACATTATTAATAAATAAATATAAATGAGGGAATATCTACCTTGATGGGGTTTCAATGGTCTTCGCATGAGAACATATCTTGTAAAGGACCTTCGATCACCTCTCTAATATGATCTTCACCCATCTGAGTGTACGACGACACCAACACATCAAAAAAAACTGGAATAGGAACTCCATTAGAACCAAGGGAGGACATCCAACATGACATGGAAATAATAATAAGAATAAAAAAGAGACCATCCCAAAATAAACCATAAAAACACAAAAAAAAACTTAGGTCAACGACAGATCAGTACAGATTGATAAGGGGATCTTGGAATAAATCCTTTATATTGGAATCCTGAAAAATATATAGAGGGGTCGTTGTATTTCCAAGAGTCATGGAAGGGTCACAACAGTCGTAGGCTTTAAAATTTTGAGTGGCCATAAAGACACACAATTGTTACAATAGTAAGGTAATACATGACTTGTAATACCCTTTCAATATGTTAAATACAGTGCAGTTGACATCAGTTGAATAAACCATCACCTTTCAATTTATTTTATTTTTCAGAACCAAATTCATTTTAGTCCATGAATCATCCTTAGAAAAGTCAGGAAAACAACCTTTAGGTTTTGTAATATATTTACACGATGTGTGACACCTATAACATCTTTTCTGCACCTCTGACTATGACAAAAACTACCAAAACATTCTCTGAACACCATCAACACCCGAACATAACAATGAAACAGACTGAGAGAACATGGATGATTACAAAAAATAACTATCAAATGATTCACTCCCTCAGGAATCCAAAACCAATCCCATAAGAAAGGCGTATAATAAATGGTCTAATATTTTATTTCTTTTTCATTTTTCTCCCAATTTTCACCTTATAAGTAAAATTATAACACGTTAATATTTAAATTGATTTTACCACAATTAAGGATTAAAATTGTTAAAGAATAGGCTAATAGAAAAGATAAGTTTTTAAAGGATATGTATACATATATAATTTTTTTTACTATTATATTAATTACATACATGCATTTTCCTATAATCCATTTCATTATGGAAGAAATATTATAAGAATGTTAATATTATATTTTATTGTTTTGAAAAATTACAATAGTGTCACTCCCCTCACGTATAAAAGCATAATCATTGTCTCAATTATTTAAACCACTTAGATTAATCTATCACCACAAAAATCAACCCTATTCTCTTCTAAACATTAATATTCTTGAATTATAGGTTTTTTATACTTAAAAATCATTGCAAGGTTCTATAATAATGGATCTACAGGATGTCTACTAAAGAATATGTAATAATTTTACCAACCCTTTCAAATTTATTTCTTCTACGAATGTTTTCTAAATATATCATATTCATCCTAAAATAATAAATAAAATGTCATAAAAGAAATTATATGTTATTATCATTATAATAAAACCATTTTCCATCTCTTTTCCATTCTATGAAAATCAAAAACATTGCTTATGTGTACGTGTGGCTTACAATATCCACATAGCGATGAAATTCATTTTTTTGTAACCATATTTCATAGATGGTTATAAATATGTAATTGAAATTATATATTATATTTATGAATTTAATATCCTTCAAGTATTATAATCTCATATATACCTTCTTACCTATCAATTCATTGTAAAATAGTCTACATGAAAAGGAACCTATACCGACAGTTTTAAATCATGGGTATAACCCCAAAACCGTTGTTATAATCCCCATCACTAAAATCCTCATCCTCACTATTAGAAATATCATCATAATTAGTAGTAATAACCTCACCAACAACATCATCTGAAGCTGCAACATCATCAAAAACATCATCGACACCACCTTCAGCACGAGCGCCAATAGGATCATAATTGATATCACTCAGGGATTCATTTAAATAACACATGGATTCTATAAATGAATTAATTGTACAACCATCCCTTGATGGAATTGATTGGAATTAAATAACATATCATTATGAAATTTCTCGGTGATCATCTTACATCTTTCAGTATCATGTTCACTATTTTATTGCACCTCTAAAGCTTTTTTTAATCAGCCACTTATTCATGAGGGCTTTGAAGCTTTGAGGTATGAGATCCTTGAGAGTATATCGACAAGGACTAATACCTGGAGGGGTTGATTTTTCTTCTAGGTAGACATCAGACTCCACCCATGTGTTATTCACCAAAAACCTAAGTGAAATTATCCTTCAACATGAATTATTATCTTCTCTACCATTTAGTTTCTCTAGGGAACTCTGTTGAAAATAAAAACAAAATATTTTTCAATATTTTTTATAAATATTTTAAATATTAATAAAAAATTTACAAAATTGTGTTGTGTTTGTACATTTATAGGACTTCCATCAGTTTCGTCCTACTTCAGAAAAATCATTTAGCTTGAGGAAGATGACCTTTGATACTGAATATATATTTTTTCATTTGATGAACAATGTAAAAATTTTAAATCGTCAATAATAATAAAATGGAAGAACTTTTAAATAAATTAAAAAAATCAAAATTAATTTTACAAACTTTGTTTAAAATTTGAAATATTTTCTATATGACAGTCTCCCATTAGGCCTATAGGCAAATTTCCCATTAGTCTTATAGGATAATTGTCTATTAACCATATATTCCAATTAGTCATTATTCCAATATGAAAATTGGATATTATGAAATTAGGCCTAATAGTCCAATTGGCCTATATGCATAATGGAAAAATGGTGAATTAGGCATAATGGCCAATTAGATTATTAGTCATAATGGGAAATTGGCCTATGAGAACTATAGGCCAATTAGACATTAGTATAATGGGACAATTTTCCATTAGTCCAAATAGGCCAATTTCCCAATAGGACTATAGGCCAATTGGACATTATGACATTAGGACTAATAGGCCAGTTGGTCAATAGACCTATAATAAAATTGGTTGTTAGGCCTAAAGTCCAGCTAGACAATATTCCAATATGCCTAACGGCCAATTGGCCAATATTCCTCTAAGCCAATTGGACATTATGTAATTAGTCATAATATTCAATTGGCCTATAGGACTAATGATGAATTGGACATTAGGACTAATAAAACAATTGTCCATTATGCCTATATTCCAATTAGGTGATAGACCTATAACTAAATTGGTCATGAGGCATAATAGTCCAATTGGACCTTATGCATATAAGACTATACTACAATATTCTAATTGTTCATTAGAATAATATTACAATTGGTTGTTTTTCCTATTGGGAAATTATAAATTATGACATTATGCCTAATTTCCAATTGGGTGATTGGCCAAACGACCAATTGGACATTACTGCTATGGGCCAATTGGTCATTAGGCCTATGGGCCAATTGGTCTTTTGGCCTAATATGCCAATTGGTCATTAGGCCTATAGGAAAATTTGTTATCTAGACTATTATGCTAGTTGGCCCTTTGAACTATAGTCCAATTATCCATTAGGCCTATAGGAAAATTTTCCATTAGTACTATAGGCTAATTGGACATTAGTCCAATCGGGAAATTGGTCATTCGGCCTAACGTCAAATTAGAATATAGGCCAATTTTCCTAGAGGCCTAATATACCTAATGGCATAATGTCAAATTTACCTATATTCCGAATCGGAAATTGTCTTATTAGGCTTATATGCCTATTTTACATTAGGCTTATAATCCAATTGACCCTTAGTCTTAATAAGACAACTTACTAGAAGTCCTAAAGTATAAGTGGATATTGGCATATAGGCATATTGGCTATTATTCTTAGATTCCAATTGGACATTATACCATTAGGCCTAATAGACTAATCGATCATGAATCATATTGGTTGATATTCCTATATTCCAATTTGACATTAGGACTAATGGTTAATAGGCTAACTACCCATTTAGACTATAGGCTAATTATACAATAGGCTTATAGAAAAATTAGTGATTATGCATAACATGCCAATTGCCCAGTAGGCCAATAATCCCTTTGTACATTATGCCTAATAAGCCAATTTCCCAGTAGGCATATAGGCCAATTTACTATTTGGCCTATATACCAATTGTAAATTATTCCAATAATCCAACTGGCCATTGTTCCATTATTCCTATTCTTCCAATTTTCTATTAGGCATGTAGAACAATTATCTATTAGGTCTATATGAATATTGGATATTATTCCTATTGTCCAATTGGATGTTAGGCATAATAGTCTAGTTTTCCATTAGGAAAATAGGTGAATTGTCCATTATGCTTATATGGAAATTTCCCCTTGGGCTTATAGGTGAATTGGCCTTTAGGCATAACAAAAAATTGACATATAGGACTAATGGGAAATTGGTACTTAATTGTATAGGACAAATGGCTGTTAGGCCTAATAATCCAATTGGAAATTAGTTCTATATGCCATTTTTTCATTAGGTTTTTAGGCCAATTGGCTATTAGGCCTATAATCTAATTGACCATTATAAAAATAGGCCAATTGGACATTATGACATTAGGCCTAGTGGGCAATTGTCATATAGTATGATTGGAAATTATTTTATTTGGCATATGGGCTAATTGTACTCTAGTCATAACAGGTCAATTATCCCTTAAGTCAATAGGAAAATGGTCTATTAGGCCTTATAGGCTAACTGGACCTTAGGCCTATAGTCTAATTGGACCTTAGGCCTATAGGAAAATTAGAAGTTAGGCCTATAACCATAATGTAATAGTGGGATATTGGCCTATTAGGCCGAGTGGCCAATTGGCCATTATCCCTATAGGCCAATTAGCCAATAGGAATAATAGGCTAATTGGTCATTAAGTATAATAGTACAATTACCCATTAGGACTATAAGACAATTGGCCGTTAGGCCTATACGCCAATTTTCCATTAGTCTAATATATAAAATGGACATTATGAAATTAGTTTTAGTAGTCCAATTGGAATTAGTCCTATAGGACAATTGTACATTAGGCTTATATGCCAATTGGGCATTATTCCATTAGGCCTAATAGCATATAGTCCAATTTACGATTAGGCCTATAGGCCAATTGGCCCTTAGTTGTATATTTTTATTGTATATTATACCATTTGGCCTAATAGTCTAATTGGCCATTAGGCCTATAGTCCGATTGGACATTATACGATTAGTCCTAGGTTCCAACTGGTCCATTATGTGTATAGGCCAGTTGGCTGTTAGGAATATAGGACTAATAATCCATCTGAAATTGTTATTTTTAGTCTTATATTAAAGAGAATAATGTCAATAAAATGTAAAATTCAATATGAAATGCTAACTTTGTAAAAATAAAAATAAATAATATATTTTAATTTAGATTAAAGTACCTAGTTCTTATTACTCTCAGTAATTGTAATGTGCCCCCATGTGTTTACATATTCCCTTGAATCGTTATTAATTTTTTTCTAGAAACTTCCAAAAAAAATTCGAATACATGTAATAAGAATAAAATTTTATAAGAAAACCATTACAGTTTGGGAATATCTTAAACTCACTGGTCATCCAATGTGCCATCATTTTTTGATACTGAGTATTTGGATAGTCAGGGAATGTGGGTACGCCCTATAAATCAGAACCAATTCTGCTCTTCCAACCATCATTCAAGTCATTCTTGTATGATCTCTCAAACTCTTTAAAATCTATCAACCTTTTATTATTAGAAGCTTCCCCATCAGGAAACATTAAACGACTCTATAATGAACATGTAATTTCATATAAATACAACAATAATATAGATAATTTTTTTTAAAATTTTCTTACCCATATCTGTGTCCATGGTTTTTCCATGATGTGTTTACTATGTTATCTCTCTTAGACCGATTTCACTAGAATGATATAAGGTTATTTGTATAAATTGGCCTTAAAACATATACAACTCATTAAATTGTCACATATAATTTTATTTACTTCTTTGTAGTCATTCATTATCTATGTTTTGTGATTCTAGTCATTCTTCATATGAGTTCACAAACATCGCATAATAGAAGATCCCCCTGAATAAGAAAAGTGACAAAAAATATGAATAATTGGGTCATGATACAACATAAAAAAAAGTGATATAATTTCACAAAATTATCAAAAAAGGAACCTATTTCAAGATGCTCAATAGGTTGTGATGGATCTGTGGGTTGTCCTAGATCAGCAACCTCTGAATGATGTTTTTATTCCAATGCATGCTCCGGATGTTCATAATGCACTGTAGTGGATGCTGATGGAACAGACTCATCAGATGTTAAATGTATTGTAGGATTTGGAGGAAGCATAGACGTGGAAGAATATGGGAAGTAGGTTTGGGGATACAACATCAGATATGGGTATGGTAAGGGTGGGAAGATCCATGGAGGAAGTGGATAGATAGTATGGGAAGAAGAACCTAAATGGTATGATAAAGGCATTAGTGTGATCACACATCGATGAATAATGGACATGGTATGTGAATAATAAGGTAGGTGAGATGGTGATGGTTTGGACAAAAACAACCCTGGAGACTCAAATTCGAGATGGAATGGTTTGTAAAATGAGGTGTCTGTAAGTGGGTCAGTATGGGAATGGGTATGATGGGTGCTCTATCTAGTTCCCAAATCAGACCCATACTACTAGGATGAGGATTCAACTTTAGTGGAACTGAATTTCACTAATAAATAAATAAATAACATTATATTGATATTATATGTAATTCAGAAGAAAAAAATTAAAATTATCATAATCCCTAGGGGAAGTGAAGGAGGAAACACACACTCGTGCACTGGTCGACTGGGATCAAGTAGTCACTTCCTTCGAAGTATAGAAGTATTTGGAATAATATACATAAGAATTAATTGTACATTTTTTAGAAATAGTTTTTATATATCAGGAATAAAACATATACTTCAAAGAATTAATAATAAATGAATTAACATATTTTATTAATAATAATTGAAAACCCTGTTATACCTTTTTTAAAAACATGTTTTAAATCATGTTTTATAAATTGAAATAAATATAATTATTTGAAATGAAACCACAAAATTCATAAAAAACTAAACATTCCAAAGTGAAACTAAATAAAAGAAATTATAGTAATACTAACATAAGAAACTCATTTCAAGGTAAACTGAATGTACAATTAACATATAGGTTTTCTTCTATATATTACCCACCACTACTTCACATTCAACGTCAACTCTCACAATGGGAAAATATGAATCATCAAATAAAATATTTTGGTGAACACCATTGGGGGAATCAATGGTGGAAAATTCATCATCAGCATCATGAAAAATATATATTGGGATTACATCATTAATGACACTGTAATCAGGTCTTAGACGATATTTCACATAAAACACTTTTTTTCATCGATTCAAAAATGTATGGTCCATTTTTATGAATGAATCTACTCATGTTAATAACTATAAATCCATATCCATCAATAAATATAATCTGTCATGTCATTGAATCAAATCATTTACATTTCATCATAGAGACTCGACCTGGAGAGTAGTAATAAAATTACAATATTTTCTCAAAAATCCCATAATAATACAAAATTTAATTAAGAAGATTACTATTAGATGAACTAGAATAACAAACCATTGTAGTAGTTAAAATAATCCCATTAGGATGTATTCTCATTTTATCCACTCCATTAGTTGTAACAAATTTATACACAATTATTATTAAAAAATTTCATTCATGAACCAATGAATTTGGACCAGAAACCAACAATATTAATTCTCGAGAAACAGAGTAAACTGATAAAAACAAGACCTGAAATATTTATGAATTACATATTTAAATGTATATCTATACTTTAATATATCTAATGTAATTCTCGTACCATTGATTCCAACTATGCAGGAAACTCTAGGCTATTTGAAGACTCTGTCTTTTTCAATGGAAATGATCGATGATATGTATATATAATTTTATTATGTTTCCTATATAAAATGATAATAAAATTATAAATTATATGTTCAATGTCATAATATGAGATAATATGTAAATATCAAAACTACATACTTGATATAGTCATGAAACAAACCACAGTTAAACAAGACTATGCGATGTTCTATATCTCACTCTTCAAGGATCAATGTTGCCAATGTATAAGACCTAAAAATTAATCTTATTTGGTGAAGAGATGAAAATGGGATCTCAATTTCAATATACTAGTAATATTTATTTCTTTTTTCTGGATATGTGTAGTTCTCACATTTAAAAAAATACATCGAACAAAAACCAATACATTGTTGATCTAGATAACCTCTCAATATTGAATAATCAAGATAATTTTTGTTTCGGACATATGATATCATTATGAACATATTTATTTTACATGGATACATCCAAAATAAATAAATTGGCCCCAAATTAAGTGTTTTAGTTTCAATATGGACTCTTAAATGTAGCTTGCAGGTGAAAATGGAAGGATGAGTTTTTTCCATCACACACTAAATTAATGGCACCTCCCAATCCATTTTTATCAATTATTCCATGGATATCCTTTTAGAACAAATGTATATAAAAAACAGCACAATTAAATAAATATCACCCTAACATTATTGGATAGAAAATGATGAATTTCTATGGGAATCAATTCATGAATAAGGTTGTGATAATCATGAGTTTTAAGGGATTTTAGTTTCAAATCCTTTATATCGACTCATTTTGATATGTTGATGAAATAGTGCTCCAAAATCTTGATATTATCCAATACTTCTATAAATTTATATTTCTCTGATGGTGTCATCACATAAGAAGAACAAGGAACTTTCTAATTTTTTCACTGATACACAATGGATGTGTTATAGTCGAATACCCCAATACAACATGTCCCAATGAGATCCAAAGTCATCATTGGTCTTTCACTTGATATTTAGTATAATTGAATACAATATTTCAAATATATTTTTCTCAATGTTCATTGTGTCCAAATACTGACGTAACAAATTGGTAGACCATTATGAAAACTCAAAAAATATACTTTCATATTTACAATTGTAAGTGTCTTTAATGTCAACATCCATCAACTATCATATTTTTTTTGAACTTCCCCTAATGAAAAATAAAATTATTCAATTAAATAAGCACATCAATAGCTGACATATATTAATGTGGTTGTTCAGTTTCAACAGTATTATCAAATCACTAATGATTCTTTCTGTATTGATTATCTATTTGAACGAATTGTCGATGCCGCATGAAAAAAAAATATGAAGATATTTAAGACTTGTCAATTAGGTATTATTCATACATAAAAGACATGATATTTCTCTATTTGTGATCCTACCAGATATCATTGCATGAACAAGTAAATCATTTACAGTCCATCAAAGGGCTGGACACATTTGAAATATATTTTTTGGAGAAGCATCTAATGTACGCACAACCATATCCCAATGTTGCTTTAACTCTACTATTAAAGGCTGCATGTAGATGTATATATCATTATTAGGATAAAAAGGTATATATATCAGCATACTCATGAATATGAAATGTTTTTTAATACATATCCATAGAGGATGATTATAAAAATGAATAAAAACAAGCCACATGCTGTTAGTAGTATGCATATGACCAAACATATTAAAACCATCATGAGATAAACCCAATCTGACATTACACACCATAGATATAAAATCAAGGTGTTGTGTGTGAAATGACCACCATGATAATCCATATTTAAGAATAAAAAAATAATTATTACCTTTTATTATATCTATATCATTATATCACATATTGGATGATATTTCTGCAGACATGAATTGATTTTGAATTATGGTTATCAAAGTAATGTGGCACATGACATTCTATGGTTCCTGAGATGGTGTTCCATCTTTATTTTTATTTTAATAAGATGTACTAGATTCATTAAGTTCATTACATTCAGTTTTTTCCTCAAAAAATAAACTACAGTTTTTTGGACAAGAATAAGCATTATTAGTAACAAATCCAAGCAGCTCAATTAACTTCCAATCCATTTAATGATTTGAGATAGTATCTACAATATCATGAAGTAAGTACATAAAACATATCAAAATATAATAAATAGAGGTATTAGAGATTCCATACATGGGTTTTCCCATGATATAACCACATAAAAAATTCCAAATTTTCATTTTAGTGCATTCATGATATATTGGAGTTCTTGGGTCATTCATTAATACTTTCACTCTCTCGGCATCATCATCTTTAATAATTTCCTCATGTGTATTGAAATCATTGCCTTCTTGAACTGGAATACTATCTCTCTCATGATGATTCACAAATTGAAACCGATAAAATATCAAATTCTCCAAACCAATTCATTGTTTTCATTCATGAATAGTAGAGGATTGTCTCGTCTCTCCATAGTGTTACCAAACAGAATAATTTTTTGAAATCAAGCTTCCATTATATTGTATCTGACCTCTTCAAATCTTTCCCATTGTCTTCCAACAGAATTATAACATGGAATCTCTATATAACATCTAACTGAAGTATGGTTAACTGAAAAATTAAAACAAATTCAAAATTCTTTTAAAACCCAGCTGAAATATGATCGGTATGATACATATAGATTCTATCCCTACTATTACAAGGAATAAATTTTGTCTTCCAATCAAAAATTTAAACCATAATTATCAAATTCATTATAACTATTATTAATATTAAAGCCATCAAATCATACTAGTACATATTAAAACAATTAAGAAGAGAAAAAAAATATTCTATAAATAATTATTATAAATAATAATCCAAGGTTGGTATCCTAGACATTTAAGAATTCACTATCATGGTAACTATCAAAACATCTCCCTAGTAAGATCAATAGGTGGAAAAAACTGGACTGAAATGAAAAAATAATCAATATTAATAAAATTTTATGAAATTAAATGAAAACACTTCAATAGTGTGTTAATAATTTGAAAATTTCCCTAATTTTTTTTCAAAACCTACACACACTCATAGTTTCATTAACAAACAAAACATGTTATCAAATAAATTTTATTCCAAACCTGTTTTGCAAACTAAATTTCACACTTAAAAGAATACACAATGACAAATTTATTTTCAAAATAGTTTTGAAGAACTATATTATTAAATATTCACTTTATTTATTTCAATTTTTTTTTAAAATCCAACATAAAAACATTGACTTGTAAACAATATAAAAAAATAAATTGTATAGTTTAGAAAAACTATGCCAACCCACACAAAAAGGATAAATATAAGAATACAGGTTCCATGAAATAATCTAATAACATAGGGATAAAATCAATTTACACGACATCCCACCATGTTTTTGGAAGTGAACCGAAGCTAGTAGGATACCACCATGACTCTCATTGATTCTGTTTAGTATGAAAAAATTGAAGAGAAGTTGTGGAAAATAGGTTTTAATTTACAATTTAAATGAATGGGAGAAATGAAAATTAATATATAAACTTCATCAATTTGCCATTCGTAATGACGTCCAATTTGTCTATAGGCATAATGGTATAATGTTCAATTTTCCCATAGGCCTAATGGACTACTAGCCTATTAGGAAAAATGTTCAATTGTCTTATAGGCCTAATGTATGATGGGAATAATAGGACTAATGGATAATCGGCCAATAGTCCTAGTTTCTAATCATCTTATAGGCCTAATAGACCCATTATCAATTGGGCCTAATATGCCAATTCTCCATTAGGCCTATAAGCCAATTAGAAATTATTAAATTATATCAAATAGTAAATTAACCTATAATACTAATAGATAAATAGCCTTAATTGAAAATTGGAATATATGCCTAATGGACAACTGGTTTATAGGCCTAATAGGCCAATTGGCCGTGAGGCCTATGACATATTGTCCAGTTGCCCTACTTGGCCTAACGACCTATAAGCCAATTGATGTATTTATGTTATAGATAATTCATTTATAAATTTGTCCAATATGCATATAGGTGGAATCATGAGGACTAACATAACCACTAAATACATGAAAACATGGACCTATATTTTGGTAGGAAACAATCATACATCTATCCACTGAATCACTATTGGTAGTCTCTATAGTAAAAACACAAAAATCAAGGTTTTACATACAAAAAAGTGTGTATACTTAATGTACAACCACTTTCGCCTAAATATTTCCCACTAATACCTATATATCAACCTTGGTCTCCTTTTGGAATAATAATGTAGGTTTTTCATGTACAATTACATCATCACAAGATACTAAAAAACTGAAAGGGCTTATAAAATTATCACTTCTTCCCACTTCCTGAACTACCATCAACCTGACCACGAAAACACAATCATAACATGAATCTCATAAAAAATCATCCATCACATGGATAATAAAAACAAAAACAAAATCAATTGAGACCAAAAAGGGTAGCATTAGTGATCAACTAATATCAAGGTTTCAACTGGGCTTTCACTTTTATACATACAAAATACAATAACATAATTTTTTTAATAAAACAACATAACATGCCAACATTATTTCAAAATGAAATATATTCATCATCAATTATAATCACAATATTCATGGGATATCTTCGTTTATCTTTTGAATCCAAAAATAGAATCAAAACATGAAATCCCTCTTTTAACAACAAATATTAACCCACTTTATAAGCCTCATTTTTATAATACCAATTACATGTGTTTTTCGTTATGAAAAAATAGAATTTTATTAATCATAGGGTGTTTATAAAAAAACAATTTCTCATTATGAAACCATTTTAAAAAGGAAAGTCCACCAGTATTGCGCATGAGAAAAAATAAATATAGATGAATGAAATAGAATATTTAACCAACAACAGACATCCAATCCATGTCGAATTCAATATAAAACATTAAAAAATAAAAAACAAATATAGAATAAAAAATTGTATAGGAGAAAATTTCATCTCTCAGAAACAGCATCAGAAAATCACCAATCAATGTGTATGTAAGCAGAAATTGCATGAAGATGGTTGTATGGAGGCCAAAATCACCTGAGGGAAAAAAGGGGAGGCTAAAGTCACTAGAGGAGGTAAGTGTGGTAGACAAAATAACAATTGGGTCAGAGGTTGTCAACGTTTTCTTGACGGTAGGTGGATAAGAGATTAGTAGGGTTTCTGTGAGGAGGAGGGGAGGAGGATCTCGGGCGAGCTTCAAATATTTCAAAACATATACCCATGGTTTCAAAAAATAATTGTTGGTATAGAACAACCTATACCGATGGTTTTTAAGAAAACTCTAGTATATGATTGGAAAATAAGTTTTATATTCATGGTTCTCCTAAACCATGGGTATAGATCCATTGGGATAACTCCCTTTTACATCAGTGCCGATAAATTCGCTCATGCATATGTGTGGAATACCACCTCCACGAAGTGCTGCGATATATTTTTCATTTACAAATTAAATGGATGGTAATAAGGAAATATTTAATGAATATAATATATATATATATATATATTTGATATAATAATGATTTTTGATTGTAAATTATTATTTACCGTTATTTTATTCTATTCTCCAAAAAGTGAAAACAACATTCATGTGGACGTATGACCTACCATCTTCAGATACCGAGTGACTCATTTTTATATATCTACATTTTAAGAATGAATATAAATATATATATATAATATATATTATATGTAAATAAGGATTAATTTTTTTTATTTTATGGAAGCATAATCAAATTATACATAGAAGAACTACTGAACCAATATTCTCCAGATCAAATGAGAAGTAAAAATACCAAATAATGGTAATAATAAAATACTATTAAAAAATGGGTAATAAGGTATTTCAAATAGATCAGATATGATATTATAGAGATTTATATGGTTTTTTTTATGTATAATAAATCTAATTTTATTATAAAGGAGGTTTAAATAACTTACAAGGCATGTCTAACATGAGGCAAGGGGTTTATTTAACCAATTTCTATTCATTGGGTTGTACTTATACTTCATTGACTATATTATACCATGATTATTTGTGAAATGAACTCTAACTATATTATTTCAAATTTCAACTTGTTTTTGTGTGTGTATATAATGTTTTCCATAGATAATCACTTCATTTCTTAATTCTCACTTCAATGATATGATCTTTTTGAGGGATTTCATCTCAATTTCCACTCCATTGAGACAAATTTGGAACTATGTGCCTATTTGATTTTATATGGTGTGTATACTACAAATTTTATATATGTAACATGAATATATATTTATTAATTATGATTAAATTTTCAATTCACATTTACTCTTTCAAGGGGTAATATTTTAAATGATTCAAAATAAGTAAGAATTTATTTTACAATCTCATTTTTCTATGATATATTATATTTTTTATTGTTTAAATATTATAATATATCCTTTATAAAATTCATTTATTTTCATATTATAAATATATTTAATGAGTTTCCATTTTTCTGGCATCTTTTATTCTCTTTGGATGTTGAATAAAGAAAACAAATGTTTAAAATAATTCATTATCTTAATTATCTATTAATAGGGTATATTTTTCTTCGATATCCATATTATTTAAAAAAATGTTTTAAAAATGTTATTTTTTAACTAAAATACATTATTAATGAAATTTTATGTTATACATTAATTTTTATAGTATTTTAAAGGAATATTTCTAATTTTTTTCAAAAGGTTCATTTTTTAATTTCATTAAAAAAAGAAAAATGAATGTTTACTTTTAATGTATATGAAATTAATATATTTTACCACCACCATAACCATTTTATGATATTTTTATTCTTCTATAATTTTTTAATGTATTGAAAAATTAAAATATTTAATGAAAACTAATTTTCATTTTTTCTATTATTTTCCTTTATCCTCAAAAGACATGAATTTATTACAAAACTAATATTTCTAATGAAATGTTGGTAATATTTTATTTCTTATTAAATTTTTTCTCATTAACATTCTCTGAAAACATTAAATTTATTGTGATCATTTTTCATTAGACATTAAATTTCTATTAAATATTTATATTCAATGTATCGGGATATACTTATTTCCCAAACCATATATCATTTCTACATATGGTGTTTTACTATTTAATTGAATGATTAAATATCGATATTTTGTATTTTTTACTCAATATAGATATTTTTGATTTGACATATTGTTTATGAATTAAATTGATCATTCAATATATGATGAAGTAATTAGACATGCAGTTATCAATGGGGCTCCATTATAGATAGACCATCAATGCATCAATAGGCCTCATGAGACAAACCAATTAAATAAAATTATAAAATGGGGTTTAGTTGTATAACTTCCGATAGATTAAAAAGTATGTTCATAATTAATTTTCGGTAAAGATATTATGATATTTAGGATTATGACGTCCAATATTATAAATTTCCTTCACCAAGATTTCAATTAAAATTATGCATGATATCACTATATTAATATTATCCATGGATGCATTTCATACTTAAGTTATTGATTAAATGGAATTTATTTAAGTTTCGTACCTTTCCATGTTGATTTTTCCATATTCACTCGTGATAAATTATTTTATACATAACTCTTATCTAGTGTTCGAGATGACTATTATTTTCATTGATTTTTCCTAGGATTTGAAGAAGGAATTTTTCAATGAGTTCAATAATGTATAATGTTTATTTTAATTTTTTTTATTTTTCCCCAACGTTAAAAAACCAGGATTCACATATGTATATAATTACTAATGACTAATAATATATTTCTTACATTGGTTCATGATTGATTATATCTTATGCCAATATAATAAAGTAATGAATGACTTTAGACTACTTGAGTTTGGTGTTATAAAAGTTGGTATTAGGCTACGTTTAGTAGATTCCATCAAGAATATTATTTGGTAAAACATATATTAGGGAACATAGCCCTATGAAAGGATTTGGAGATATATCTAATTGTAGGAAAATATCACCAACGTTTAATTAAGGTAGATATTATGTGGTTTTCATAGTAATAAATACATTAATGGATATTGAAATTGGATATGATTTTGGCACCAAGGCCTTTATGGGTAATATCCCAGAAAGGAGCCGGTAAAATATATCTAATCCATCATTCCATTTTATTGTGATTTTTCCCTCATAGAATGCCAGGTTTGACACACCTAGGGCTATTATAGAGTTAATTAATATTTTCTATGAAACATTATAAAGAATGAGAGAATAAATCCTAGGTAAACATATCATATTCTATATAAATATAGGATAAAATTGATGTGTCTTGGGTAGATAAGTTTTATTTTGATCATAAGTATAAAGGCATGGATATCCCGTTTTTTTAGTTGATTAGAGTAAAAATTGATTAAGTACATTTTTGGAGGCATTTATGGTAATAGAACCGCTTAGTGTAGTATATGAATTAGTGGTATGATTATTTAAGGAATATTTATTTTCGATTTCATGGGAATAAGTTTAATTTTATGGATAACATTTATGGTTAATATGACCATTGACGTTAAATTAATAATAATCAATTTAGATTATTTAATTTTTTTAGAGAAAAACAACTTGTATTGAAAACCTTAGTGGTTAAAATGTTACATAAAGATGAATTTTATTTTTGAGGATGATCATCATATTTTTGGGAATGTTATATAGATTATATTAATATAGTTTTAAGAAAGGTATAAATCATAGTCTTGGTGATAAAACATTGAATCTGGTGAGGTTATGAGACTTGAACCGACCACCAATGGTAGACAATGGTGTAACTCCAACAACTTCCCTTTGTGATATCCTATTTAGTATGATTTTTATTTAAATTATTAGATGGATAAAGAGTAAGTTTATTTATGTAATAACACGATAAGATAAAATATTATTTAATTGTAAGGATTTTTAGTTTATTAAAGTTATTTTGGTAGAAATTTTAATATGATTATGTAGAAGAATTAGGTTTAACATAAATGATTATTTTAGATGAATTATATTACATTTATCAAGATGTATGATAATTGCACGAGATAACCTTTGTGGTTAAAAATTTCATTATTTATGAGTTAGTTGAGGTTATTTGAGATAGAGGGTTTATTTATGGCATGATATTTGATAATCATTTGATATTATTGTTAAATTTTCGATATAATTATATTATTTAAACGTATTAAGAATTATCCATATTGGACAACTTTTTATAATAATGTTTTTGGTAAAAATGTAAAAATAGGAAAAAATGATATGTTTTTATTTTATGGATCTTATAATCTATTTAAAGATAATTTAATTACTTCTGGAATGAAAAATTATATTTTGAAAACTCATTTCTTGGGAATTTACCAAGACTTCCATGAGGGCCCGAGTTGTGACTACACTAAGCCTGCCTCCCAAAAGCCAAGGCATGGCGATTAGCACTGAAGGCATCAACCTCTAGGTGGGAGGCATTTTCCTGAGTACCTATAAGCACACCCACGCCCACCCACATACCATCACATAGAAAGGGGGAAAGAAGTACCACTAAAACATGCCTAAGTGAATGTAAAATTGAAGGTCAATAAGCCAGAATACAAACCCAACAAAGAACTGAAAACACAAGTACACAAAGGAAACTCGGATGACCATCCACCGAAAAACTCACCTAATCAAGAGATTAGTGAAGCTACTGGAAGCCGAAGAAGTATGTCTTGTTTGCCTGGTCTTAGTGGGCCCCGCCTGGTCATAAGTCACCAAGTACACCGTTGTAGTGTCTGTCAATATTGCCTCCCTGAGAAGCCTTTTTGAAACGTTGGTCATCTACACCAAAAAAAACATCTGCGGGTGGATCCCGTGCAGGGGTTTGTATCACAGTACTCATTAGGGACCCCAAAACAAAAACAAAGTACCACACAATAATGCCTCAATGTAATGCATGAAATAAAAAGACAACTCACACCGGGTATATTCTAGGATAGAAATAGTTGAATCATTTGTCACATCGTCAAACTCTTAAGCTACTGGAGAACTCCTCCTATAACGAGTATAGTGGGCCTTCCAAGCCACGAAAAAGTGCTTCCCACTAACCTTTTACTACTTAGGTACACCTCCCCATCATGTAATGTGGGCCTATAATGTCATAGAGAAGTGCTTCCCACTAGTGGTGCCAACTGATGTACTCCTCCTCGCGTACTATGGCCATGCAAGTCACAGAAAAGTGCTCCCCAATATTGTCTTGCAAAGTCACAGATAAGTACTTTTTACTAGGACATGGTCAATTCTTATAGAGTCTAAAGTCATAATCCCTTAGGTCTTAGCCAACTGTAGGGTTCTGTACAAAGTTTACCTCTAAGAACTGCCCCTCAATCCCTTTGTTGCATCTCAACATCTACGAAAATCACCATAAGGCATGCCAAAAGATCTACATCGTTGGGAGGTTCCCAATGCCATAAAAGGATCAAAAATTGGACGTGATGTTTGTATGATACATGTGTTTTAGTAAAGAGGGGACCGATTACAATGGGGTCTGATCTGACCCATTCAGACTGACCCGACCAAGGGGTCCTGTATACCCTGGTTTATGATCGGCCGACTCAACTTGTCCCAGTTTGGGTCAGGGTCAGTCTGGTTTGGCCAATGGGCCTTGCTAGACCCATCCCGGTTTGGCTGAGTTTCTAGCCTTCCAGGTTTCCCAGCGACACGGTCTAGTCCGGCCTAGCCCGAATGGTGCTATTCTACCCCAATGGGGGGGGGGGGTCCAGCCCTCCAGGATGCATGAGGTGGCCGGGGTGAGCCATCCAACCAAGACCTAGTATCCGAGCTGTTTCCCACCCTGTACACTGGCCCCTTAGATACAGGACCCCTCCCAAAGTGGTCAGTGGACTATGAATAACTATCGCCTGGGTGGGTCGGATGTGGGACACCCACATCCACGCGGTGTCCGCCTAGCACCGTGATCCCTGCCACCATAGCATGCCCGGCGTGCTACCTTCCTCTAGCGTAGACTGCAAGGGTTGACCACCTCTGTTGCTGTAATGATGCTGAGTGGCACTGCCCTCTTAACGCTACCTCCAGTTTCCGGCTCCGCCGCGTTGGTGGCACTGTCCGTCGGTCACCTGAGTCACTCTGGTGTTCCGTTTTCCGATCCGTTTTCACCTATAGGCCTCTCGAGTATTCGTTATCCCTACTTAGGAACCAAAATCAAATTTCTACCACTTCGAGGATTCAGCCACCAAGGACGCATAAGCAGAGGTGCTCATGCCTTATTCGTGTTTACCTGAGCCCTCAGCATTAGAGGATTCAAAACAAGGGGAGGTTCATGTAATATTGTTTAATCGTTCATGAAAATTTTGAATCATGGATAATAAATCCCCACGATACATTCAACGTCTCATATAACGCATGATTCGCAGATCAACTTGTTCGTGGGTTGATCTACATTCATCGTTTCTATAGAAAAAATGGGGGAAAACATCAAAATAAAACAACCCCTACCTCGTTGACTTCCGGTGTCGATGGGTTCCTCCTCAAGGTTTCAAGGAGTCAATGTCATCACTTGCAGCTCCATTCATCGAGGTTCGTCGAAGTCGATGATGTCTCACCAGCATTCTTCATTGTTCTTCATTGGAGAGGAATTTCTATTGGAGATTCATGAGATAGTATCCAAGGATTAATTACATGATCCCCAACTTTCCAAAAATAATTAAAGAAAAATAAATTTCATCCTCGTTGCATCAATTAATGATGCTCATTAAATGAGCCACATTTAATGAGTCATTAAAAAAACAGTGTCACAGTTTTAAAAAAGCCATTATTGGTCCTCCATTAATGTGCCTAGTCACTACCATGTCACTACATCGCAATGTCGTTGTCCGCCACCCATAGTGAGAAAGAAATATAATAATTCATATAAATAATTTTATTTTTTTTCTCATAAATTCAGAAAAAATAACTTTTCCACTCATCCCTTGTCGGGTGAAGTTAATTCACTTCTAGGAGAATCCTGCTATTCTGAGTTCAACAATGCCCTAATATTTTCAATTTGATCACCAGTTAAAATGATATAAAAACATGCTAGCATGTTTACTAAATGTACCTTAAAAAAAATCAAATATTCCATTCGATGCACTTCAGGCCTTATAATCACTTGTCGTTGAATTTTCCAGTCTTGAAATAATTCCATTTGTAAAAAATATTCATAGAAATTATGAGATGTTACTGGGAAGTAAGATATGTGATATTTAAGTTAACCTTTATGTTTCCCACATTTTCTTTTCAAAATATGTCTTTTTATCCCTATGTGTGATGTGAGTTTTCAACAATGGTTAATCCTTTGATGACTAGGATAAAACTGTGTGGGTGAAATTTGATTAATTTTTTTATAATAAACCATCTCCATATTTTACGATATATTTCACTTTAAATAAATTTATGTGTTCAATATCATGATTAACACACCACACTTGGATTTACGAATGTAAGATATATTTTAAATATATTATTATATTAATGTGACAACATAGTTGGTGAATTTCTGGGTGTGAATATAAGTAACCATATTATAAAGTGTATATATAACATTCATACTCAATATAAATTTATTGATTAATTATTAATAATTATGCACTAAATTTTTAGTGAAGTAATTTTATGCATGAAAAAAAATCATTTTCTTCAAAATTGATTTAATTGCATTTTTTCATGGAAATTATATTTAATTTATACCACTTTTATAAATTCAAATTTATAAAATGAATATATATTTTTTAAAAACATATCTAAATTAACTTTGGGTGAATTTTTTGGATGTTTCTAAAATGATATATTTTTTAACGAATATAAAATAGTTCCAATTTTTGTACAATTTGTAGTTCATTTGTTTAAATAAAGTAATTAAATAATACCTTTATATTTTTAATTTTAATTTATATAACATATATTTTATTTAAAATTATTGAATTTATTACATTAGGATCCTAATTTATATTATTTTCATATAACTTAATTTTTTGGATTAAAAAGAGATTTTTTTTTGGAAAACCATTTTTTGTCACATTTTATAAGATTGTTTTAAAAATAATTTCTTCCAATTATATAGGTTTATTATTGAAAAATAGATACCATATTTTTAATTAGTGTGATAAAATTTAATAAATAAGTCCCTTTTATTTTTTCACTATTAATAGTAATTTTAGAAGAATTTATCACCTCGGTAATGGGTAAATTATGTAATTATGGTTAGACACAATATATTAAGGCATTAAAAATTTACCCAAAAATTTAATATATTTCTTTTTATGATAGTTATTCGACCATATCCATCATAACTTATGATATATATAATTTTTACAAAAATTCTCTTTGATAATGTCATTTAAATTATTTTATGTAATAAACATTTTAAACGTCATTCTCCAGACATTAAGAACTCTATTTTTTACATAAGGATAAAAAGGATAATTTATGATTAAAATTTTTATTTTATATATTATTTATTTTATTTTATTGTTCGTTTATTTTTTAAATTTTACTGATGAAATAATAAGAACTAATTTTTAAACAAAGCAGGCAAGGTTTTTGTAAAATGATTAGAAAAATCATGTAAATGATATTAATAACTATAGAAGATTTTTTTTGGGTGATGTATAGTTACCAAAGAATTTTTATAGATAAATATAACATATTATTGATTTTTTAATGATTTATATATGAATTAAATATATATTTTTTATGTATTTAATGTCGAACTTAATTAATAGCAAATATGATATTAATGATATTTTATTAAATTTTATAAAAATCATAAAAATAATCAACTAGGCCAATGAAGATAATATATGGTCTTAAATTTTAACACATAACCATTAATATTCCAATTTTTTAATTATAAGTGAAATAATTACCCTTTATTATTGAAATAGTTGTTACTACGGTTAACATTAAAAATGCTTAATGAAAGGATTAATAAAAAACATAATGTTTAAAATTATATATAAACCTATACTATTATGATTATTTATTTATATTGGGTCCATATCCACCTTATATTCTAATACATGTCACTTGTCATCCAATTTTCTATGAATTTGACATTATTATATTTTAATATTTTGAATAGTTAAAAGAGTTCCCCTCCCCTCGATTCTAAAAGGACCCCCATTCTCTCTTTTCACTACACAACTTTGATCCTTATAGGTCCACTTAAACTAAAAAATTAAACCATAAACTTACCTATACATGAAATATAGGTTTATTTATTCTTAAAAGATCATTTTTAGAGCCCTTAATAAGGGATATAAAGGAAGTCTTCGAATGATTTGGTAATCCTCTGTACAGAATATTTCAAATTTCTTTATTTATATACATTCTCTAAATCTACTATAACTATAACACCTAATGATTCTGCAAATAAATTTAATATTGAATGCATAAAACACTATGTCTCTAAAAAATACCAATTTTTTATAACCCATCTATTAAATATAATTTTACCACCCTTTTTATTTGAATTTTGATAAACTGACATGAATGGTTGTTTTTAGTAGGATATTTAGTGTCTGATTAGAAAAACATAATTTTCAAGGAATATTAACATACCCTTAGGAATAATAACATACCTCTATGAATATTTAATTTATTATCATGAATAGACATGAATATTAAATCGGCCAAAAAAATAAAACTTCAACCATGAATGTATAGATACAATTTAGACATTTTATAAGTGAAAAAATAACCGTAGTATAAGAATTTGTATTTTTTAATGACATAAATATATTAATTACAATTTTTTGATTAATTTAATAATTTAAAATGTATTTTTTTTATAAAATGTAATAATAAATTGATACTTTATTTTATTATGGTTATAAGATAACTTAATGGGACCTTGATTAATATCTCAAGGTGTTATAAAATGAGTTATAGTTTTAAAGTTATTTTTTTGGAATAAAATTAAATATTATTTAAAAAATAAATTAGAAATATTTATAAAATTATTTAAAAAAATGAATTTTATTTTTTAATTCTACATGTCGAAAAATGGTTGGGGTTATTTTTTTGTATTTTTTTAAATAATTGATTTTTTCATGCATAGTTAAAAAAGAGTTTTGAGATTCTGTAAGTTTAATGAAATCATAATGATGTAATAATTAATATAAAATTATAGTGGACATGTGTAAATTAAAATATGATATGTGGTGTCTCTTGTGGCTAACACCCTTGGAAGGCCCATGGATTTTTTAAAATCCACTTATGAGGTGTCCTTTGAATTTAATAAAAAATCTCTCTCATTTTCTATAAATAACCACTCATTCCTTAATTTTAATTGATTCGAAAATCATAATACTAGAAGATCTGGTAGTTTTACTTCCCTATGAGTCCCCCCAAGGTTTCCTCACAACCCCAATTTACCAACCATTGTGTTTTAGGATTTACAATACAAGGTAAGGGGATATACCACCCATCCCTTTTTGAAGCTTTCATTTTTATTATTCATTTAAAATTCTATTGGATTATGTTTGAACATGTCCTTACATATCCCCTTAATATCCATATTATATAATAATTATAATAGACCAACATTTCTTACATGAAAGTATTTTAAGAAAATTTAAGCGATGCTATTAGGCTTCCAAATTTTCATAAGGGAACTCTCAAATTTTCTTGAATTTTCAATATCCTTTCTTTTTTTATTTCCCCACATCATTTCATTCAAATGTTTTGATTACTCCATTACCATAAATTTACTAAAATTTTTCATGATACATAAATAATTTTTCCTCATATCTCTTTTCCTTTTCTTTTATACTAGATATGAAAACACAATTCGAGATGTGATATTTTATCACATTCAAGGACGACGGGTTTTCAATTTCTATAACTATCTTAAATTCAGGTCATGAAACCATTTTGATGATTTAACCAGAAAATAGTATATTTATTTTAGCTTATTTAAGGTTCTATAATCTTTTAATACCAATTATATTAATTTATAAAATAAAATGAATTTGTTGTGATAAAAAACTTCCAATTAATCCAAACAATTGTCATTAGTGTCTTTAATAATGATATGTCACCCCCAATAACCAAATGATTTTTATAACTATTTAATCTTTAGTTGTTCAAAAATAACAAAAAACTTTTATTATTTTCCACCATTCTCATTCTAAAATTTTATCTACACATGAATATAAGTAAATCGATAATGAAAACCAAGGAAGAAAACACTCTCAAATAATGAAATTGAATCTCTTAACCCTGCAAAAGGAAATGAATGAACTTAATAAGTTTATAATAAATAAATTATATATAGGGAGGTTTTTTAGTCATTAATTTATGAACATAAATTTTATTATTTGGGTCATTAAGGTCATGTGAGAAACACCTTCGGACTTAAGGTAAGTGTTTTCCACCAAAACCTCCATTTTCATCCTAGTTACTTATATTATCTACTTACCTAAATTAAATTATTATTAATTAATATGTACTATTCATAAATTATATTTCAATATTATATATATATGTAAAAACTATAATAATACCTTCATTTTCGGGGAGTTATATGTTTTAAATGAATCATTAAAAAATTTCCCCCAAAATACAAGCCGAATTTAGGGGAATTTCTCAAATATTTTCCTATTTTTATGGGAACACTATAATCTATTTTTAAAAGAAATTATATTTATAAAATCACTAATTTTATTATTAAAATACAATCTTACTTCATTTCGTGTTTTATACAATGACTTTTCAAAAAGAACAATTATTTTCAATTTAAAAGAGTATTTATATGAACAATTACTCAATGATTTTATTAGCATATCTTCGTATAATTGAAAAATATTATTTATTCTTATATATTTTTAGGATTAGTATTTTATGATATCATATATGATATTTAATTGAATGTTTAATGATTTTTTTTGGCTATGGATGTGATATCTTAAACCAATTCACCAATTTACTTTAAATGGTTTGTGTTTATTCTTAATGTTCGGGGAACGTTATTTACATTTCATATAATAGGTTCAATATGAATTTATATGGTGATCATTTTTATACCTATTCATATGAGTATGCATTGGACTTATTATGTGATGGGTGGGGCCCTCTATATCCCTTTGATGCATTGATAGGTTTCATGTGACAAATAGATATGTACTTTGATGAGACCTTTCCCATATTTAGATATGGTTTTGGCCGAGGCCTTAATCATTTTTTGATGTCATGGAGGAAGCCTTGACGGTATGTTTCAGAATGTATGAAATATGAATTTACCACATTATAAATATATAAATTCAATGTTCATGAAGTTATTCAACTACTAGAATACCCATGATTATGTTCTATTATAGAAATATTTACTCAGCTTATATTCCTTCAATATTATGTTCACATTTATTTTGAAAGGCATTTGGTTCCAATTATTTACCATTCATAATGATTATTTTATCTTCAATTATAATTTTTTACCCTTACTGATCATTTGAGCTCACCCCATCTAATGTTTCATTTTTACCAGGGCACAAAGAGGTATATTATGATTTACTTACATTGATAATATTAGAGTGGTGGATGTACCCAATGGAACTTATTTTTTGTTTCTGATATCGAGTTTTAATTTTGAACATATGTATGCATATTTTTTCCAAAGAAAACAAAATACTCAGCCCTTTAGGATGAATATTTCTTTTTTATATGCCAATTTAATATAATAATGCATCAGATCCCGGAAATTGAGGTCTGGTCCTTAAAGTTGGTATTTGATTTTTATTAGAATACATAGAAACTAGATTTAGAAAATGTATATTTTCTAACGAAACCCTATAATAGTATTTGAGGTAAAACATAAATGAATGTCCTGGTATTTTGGAAAGGAATATATTATGTCGATATTTCTAGAAAATAAATTCATTTATGGATACTTCAAGTAGATGTGGTTCTGAAATAGATGTACCTAAGAGTAAAAAATCCAACAAGCGGTTTTAGGCTTGACCTTGGGTATCCCAGTTCACAACAAGGATCCTTACTACACACCTGGTTTGACACTCCTAGAGGATATGCATTGGATAATACAAATTTTCTGTATAATCCAATATGAATGATTTAAATGTATATTTTTCCTCAGAGAAACCATGTTTATGTTTATGAGATTAGTTATGATAATTATTATTCTATTTTGATATTATAAATTATTATTCATAACTTAATCTAGTGTATTCTATTTTTTATAAATGGCACCTAGTGGAAATAATGGAAACCACATGATCGCATGTGTCCAATATAGGTATTTCCTTCCAATACTAGATAATGATGTTGCATATAGTGCTGTGACTGGTTACAGAACAAGTTATAACATTACTAGTACAACTAACTTTGTTTATGAACCATAACCTTACCCACATGTATCATCCGGTTCTATAACATGGACGAGCTATGCTAGATTGCTTTATGCAACAATAGCCTCAATCAATAAATGGGACTAAAAACCCATTGGTAGTGAAGTAGTGGATATGTTCATTAGAAAAGATATTTCTCACCTTGCGATGTAATGAAAGATAAAAGGTTTTCAAGTTAGTTTATCATCTATTGAGAGATGTGGATTAGTGGTCATCTTTAATTCAAAACACAATGAATGAGGATGAAATAGAAGAAATGGAATTAATATATTTTAAAGAAATAATCTTAGAAAAATACATCCCTTAGAACAAAGAGTACATATGGAAAAGGAGTATCTGAATATGAGGAAAAATGAAGAATAGAATGTTTCAAAATATGATGTTAACATCACAAGTTTAGCAAGACATGTCGTGGACAAAATATGTAACCCAAGGAGCAAGATTGATCAATTCTATAATTTTTTAAAACCATTCCTCTAATGTGCCATAGTCTTTCAATGTTTCTCATAACACGAAGATATAGTCTCATGTATTATCAAGACAGAAAATTGATTCTCTAAGTCTTATGTTTTTATGGGAAAGAAAGAGGGGAAGAGGGGTAATGAAAAATCTGGAAAACTAATGAAATGGGGAAGAAGGAAAGAGTTAACTTTAAAACCATTAATAATTGTGGAAGGAAACACCCTGGTGCCTTCTTAAGAGGAAAATTATTTTGCTACAAGTGTGGAAAAAGGACTTCAAGATAGTGATTTCTTGGGTGATAATGAATCTATTAATGTTCAATGATATAATTGTAGGAAAATGGGACAATATGATAATGAATTTCCAAAGCATCAAAGTAATGTGCCTCAAAAATGACATGGGAGTAGGGATAAACATATGTGATCAGAATAGCTGATATTAGAGTGCCCAATGACATGGTGGGATGTACATTAATAATTTCTCAACACTTGTACAATGCTTTATTTTATTATGGATTGTTGTATTCATTCATTTCATCCTAGTTTTCTAAGAAAATTTGATATTTATTATTTTATTTAATAATAGAGTTGTCAGTCAAAACTATGAAGGCGAGTATCATTTCCATGAATTTTTCTCAGGTAGTCCCCATTATGGCATATAAACTTGCTTTATCTGCTTATTTTTTCAGCATACCCTTACTATAGATTGATATAATCCTTGGTATGGAGTGCCCTTCAAATCACTATGTGAAAATTATTGCAAGAATAAGGAGGCTAAAGTTTCTACGATGATGTGAAATCCATTATACATAGTGAAGAAACATCAGCATATAATTATCAAATAGATCCCCCCTAGTATATCTACAAAATAAAATTATTGGGGAGGAAGTGAATGCAATAACTATGGATGGGGAAAGGAATTTTCAAATAGTGAAATTACCTATTATGCAAGAATATGTTGATGTATTTCTAGAGGATTTACCTAGAATTCATCTAGAGTGGGAAATTTAGTTTTCCAATGACTTAATTCCTAATTCAAGGCCTTATCAAAGACTCCTTATAGAATCAACATTGTGGAATTGTTGGAACTGAAGAAAAAACTAGATTAATTGAGGGATAAAGGATTTATTTTCCCTAATAATTCTCTATGGGGTGCCCCTATTTTTCCATTAATAAGAAAGATGGATATATGAGGTTTCAAATTTAAAATAGGGAGATAAATGCTATAATAATAATGAACAAGTATCCCCTACCCTACATTGATGATTTATTTGATCAACCACATATAGCCCAATATTTTTCGAAGATTGATCTTCGATCTGGATATCATCAGTACTATGGGAGAAAGGAAGATATTCTAAAGACAGTATTTTGAACTAGGAATGGGCATTACGAGTTTATAGTAATTCTATTGGGACTGACTAATTATCCCTCTGTCTTCATGGATCTAATGAATATATTTTTTCAGGAATATCTTCATGACTTTGTGGTTGTATTTATTGATGATATCGTGGTATACTCCAGAAGATGTGAAGAACGTGAAAATCAAAAGCACACTATTCTAAAGACTCTTAGAAGAAATGAGTTACATGTGATGTCTAAATTATATGAATTTTTTCTTTAATCTATTTCCATTATTTTCCACATTGTCTCTGCAAATATAATATTTTGTGATCTTGTGAAGTCAAATTTTTTTCAAGAATTTCCTACTCCAACAATCATAACTGATGTACACAGTTTTATTAGATTAGTAGGTTATTATTGTCATTACGTTCAGAACATCACACATTTAGCCTACCTAATGACAATGCTTACACATTAATGGGTTAAGTTCGTATGGATAAGAGAATGTGATTAATGTTTTGTGGTGTTGAAATGGATATTACTGAATACTATTATCCTAACTCTACCATCAGGGAATGATGGGTTTTTGATCTTTAGTGATGCATCAATGAAATGAATTGGTTGTTTTGTTATGAAAAATTATAGAGTTATTTACTATGCATTATGGTAGGTAAAATTTCATGAAAAACTATCATACTATTAATATTGAGTTAGCTGGTGCGATATTTTCACAAAAAATTGGTGACACTCTCTATATGGTGAAATATGTGAGATATATATGAATCACAAGAGTCTGATGTATATCTTCTCACAGAATGATATCAATAAGAGGTAAAGTAGATGGCTTGAACTACTCATGGATTATGATTGTTCTTTACAATACCACCTTGGAAAGGAAAATAAGTTATCAAAAGAATTGATCAAGAAAGATCATGGAGTTTTAAACAAAATGGGTATAGAAATGTATCTTGTATTCTTGGATATAATAGGGATGGGAATTGGAATTATCAATAAAGGGGAAACAACATTAGTTTTTAAATTGGTTTCCAAACCATCATTATTAGAATGGAATTAAATCTCTCAGCCTGATGATGTGATCTTTCAAAATAAAATTAATTTTGTGAAAGATTGTATGTTGGATTACTTAATATGTGAATATTGAATACTGAAATTTAGGAAGAGGCTATATGTTCCCCCTATACCTGATATAGAAGGGGAGTTATTAGTTGATTTCCATAGCTCGAATTTTTCAATACTCCGTAGTAGTAATAAAAAGTATAATGATTTAAAGAATCATTTATAGTGGGATAACACGAAGTGGAAAATTTCTGATTATGTATCAAGATATTTAGTCATTAAATAAGTAAATACCAAATTACTACATCCCAGAGAAGTCATGTAACCTCTAACGATTCATTAATTGAAATGGGATGAAATAGAAATGGATTGTTTCACTATATTACCCATAACCCAAAGAAATAATGATGCAATATGGGTAATTGTGGATCAAAATAATTTTGTTTTCAAATTTCCTCACTATAAAAGAGGATTTTCCACTAGAGAAACATTCAATACCCTATATCAATGAAGTTTTAAGACTTAATGGGGCACCACATTCAACAGTGTCTAATTTCGATCCTTGATTTACATCATAATTCTAGAAAAGCATTCAGAAATATTTGGACACTGAGCTTCATTTAAGTACTGCTTATCATCCTCAAACTAATTAGAAATCAAAAAGGATGATCTAAACTTAGAAGATATGTTTAGATCATGATCACGTGATTTTAAAGGTATTTTGGATTAGTATTTAACATTGGTGGAGTTTTCCTACCATAGTAGTTTCCATTCAAGCATTAAAATGGCACCATATGATGCATGGTATGGAAAGATATGTTGTACACCAAAATGTTGTGATGGAATCGATGAAAGGACGATTATGGGTCCATAGAATTTTCATAAAACAAATTCAAAGTTAAAGAATATTCAAACCCATATTGAAGCAGCTCAAAGAAAACAAAAAATCTATACTGATAATCGAATGAAGGATTTCAAATTTCAAGTGGAGATAATGTTTTTTAATGTATCTCAATGGAAGGGTGTTATAGGATTTGGGAAGAAAAGAAAACTTATCCCTAGGTACATATTACCTTTTGTATTTCTAGAGAGAATTAGAGTTTTTAATATCAATTGGATATGCCACCAAGCTCATATAATGTACACAATGTGTTCAATTACTCATTGCTGAGAAAGTAAATGCCAAATCCAATTCATGTCCTCACTTATGATGTTATAGAATTGGAACCTTACTTATCTTAAAATGAAGAACCAATCCAGATTCTAGACACTTAAGAAAAACTGTTGGGGAGTTAGACCACTCGATAGGTAAATATATATTAAAAAAATCATAAAATCGAACAGGCAACATGGGAACCTCAGCAGCTTATGGTGAAGAACTACCAAAATCTATTTATGAGATAATAGTCTGGTCATTTTTAGGACTAAATTTTCTTGTATGGAGGGGATAATTTAACACCCCAAGATTCTTCACATAAATTTAACATTGATTGCATGAAATAATAAATCTCTAAAAAACACAACATTTTTAAAACATAGCTAGTAAACATAATTTTACCACATATATGATTTGAATTTGAATAAATTGGCATACACTGTTACATTCAGAAGTATATTTAGAGTCTTATAAGTCAAACTTAATTTATAATGAATAGTAACATACCCATATGAATAGTAACATACCCTTATGAATAGTAACATACCCTTATGAATAGTAACATACCCTTATGAATAGAAATGATATTTTTATGAATAGTAATTAGTAGTAAGTCCGATAAAAAATGAAACATCACCCATGAATGTATAAATACAATTTAGACATCTTATAAGTGATAAATTATCATAGTATATGTATTTGTATTTTTGTATGTCATAAATATTTTAATTAAAATTTTATTATTAATTTAATAATTTAAAATAGAAATATTATTTTACAAAATGTAATAAAAACTATTACTTTTTTGTCTTATGGTTATAAGATAATTTTATTGGACCTCGATTAATTTTTCAAGGTGTTATAAAACGAGTTATAGTTTTAAAGTAGTTTTTATGGAATAAATTATGATTGTATTTAGGAATTTAATACAAAATATTTAGAAAATTATTTTAAAAAAATGTATTTCATTTTTGTGTTCTAAATGTTTAAAAATGCTGGGGGTGAATTTTTGGGATTTTTTTAAAATAATTGAATTTTCGTGAACAGTAAAAATGCAGTTTTGAGTTTTCTGTATGTTTAATGAAAATATAATGATGTAATAATTAATATAAATATATTGTAGAATTTTTTACATTATAATATGATATGATGTGTCTCAAGTGGATAAAACTATGGGAAAGCCCATGGTTTTTCAAAAACCACTAATGAGGTGTGCTTTGAAATTATGAAAAAAAAAACTCCCTCTCATTTACTATAAATACCAACTCATTACTTCATTTTAATTCACTAAAAACACATCAGACTCGGTTATATGGTAGTTTTATCTCCCTAGTAGTCCTCCATAGGTGTAAAAAATCCTCCAAGGTCCCAAACATCATGTTTTTGGAGTTACTCTAAAATGTAAGGGAATCCACAACCATCCTCTTTTACAAGCTTTAATTTCTGGTTATTATTTTTAATTTCAACTGGATTATGTTGACATTTGTCATTCCATATCCCCAATAATTTCCATATTATGTAATAATTATGGAAGACCCATTTTTCTCTCATAAAAATATTTTATGAAATTTTAAGCGACGTCGTTAGGCTGCCAAATTTTTGTAAGGGATCTCTGAACTTGTCGTTTATTTTCATGTTCCATTATTTTCTTTTAATTTCCTCACCTTCGTTAATAAAAAAATTTTAATGAATCCATTACCATAAATGTACTATATTTTTTTAATTTAATTATTCTTTATCATATCTAATTTCCTCTTCTTTTATACGAGAAACAAAAACACCATCCAAGATGTGTTAATTTATCACATTCTATGATGACAGGTTTTCAATTTCAATAACCCTCTTCAATTCTGGTCATGAATAATTTTTGATGGTTGAACCAAACTATAATATTTGTATTATAACTTATTTGAGGTTCATTAATATTTTAATACACATGATATTAATTTATAAATCAAAATGAGTTCGGTGTGATCAAAAATCCCTAATTAACCATAACAATTGTCATTAATGTTTTATTTAATGATTCTTCTTCACCCCCAATAACCAAATGAATATTTTTATAATGTATTATTTGGTTTATAAAATAATAACATTGAAACTATATTACATAAAATCATTCAAATTCTATATGTTTATCCATACATGAATATAAGTAAACTGATCATGAAACCCACTGAAGAAAACTCTCCCGAACAAGAAAATTGAATCTATTAACTGATAAAAATGCAACTAATGAACCTAATAATGTTTTACTAAGTCAATAAAATGTAATTGAGGTTATGTAATCATTAATTTATGTTTCTAAATTTGATTATTCATGTCATTATGATCAAGTGAGGAACACCTTCCGACTTAAGGTAGGGATTTTCCACCCAAACCTCCATTTTCATTTGGGTTACTTTTATTATCAACATTCCTAAATTAAATTCTTATTAATTCAAATGTACTCATTATAAATTCTGTTTGAATATTCAATATATCTATACCAACCATAATCGTACCTTCTTTTATGGGGAGTTATATTTTTTAAAAGGATCTTTCTAAAATTCTCCCTCAAATACACGCCCGATTCAAGACAACTTCTCAAATTATTACCTATTTTAAGTGAACATTATAGTATATTTTTAGAATCCATTAAATTTATAAAATGATTATTTTAATTATCAAAATAATATCTTACTTAATTTCTTATTTTTTACAAATAAATTTCCCAAAGAACTCTTCTTTTAAAAGTAAAATAGTATTTATCTAAATAATTACATGATGATTTTATAAGAGTATCTTCATATGCATCAAAAATAATGTTGATTATTATGTATTATTGGGATTAATATTTAATTATATCATCTAAGATATTTAATTTAATGATTTATAATTAGTTTTGTCTATGTATGTGCTATCATAAAATCATTCCCCAATTTACAATTAATGGTTAGTGATTATGCTTAATGTTCATGGAAAGTTATTTACATTTCATATGCAAGTTTCAATATGAAATTATATTTTGTATATGATTATCTCTATTCATATAAAAAATTAATTGGATTTATTATGTGATGTTTGGGCCCTTCTATAGCCCCTCTATGCATCAATACGTCTTATGAGACAAATATATGTGAACTTCGCCGAGGCCTTTCCCATTTCTTGTTAAGGTTTTGGCCGATGCCTTAATAATTTTTAGATTTCTTGGTCGGGGACTTGATGGTATTTTTCATAATGTATGGAATATACATTTATCTAATTAAGAATAAATAAACTCAATTTTCATGTGGTTATTCGACTAGTAGAATACCCATGATTATGTTTTATTATGGAAATATTTACTCAACTTATTTTTCTACCATACTATGTTCAAGTTTACTCTTAATGGAATGTGTTTTAAATTTTTTACCATGACTAATGTTTATGTAACCTTCCACTATAATTTTTACCCTTACTAAGTAGATTATCTCACCCCTTCTTAGGTTTCATTTTTCCCATGACATGAAGTGGTATAATATGATTGACTATCAGGGATAATATTAGAGTGATGGATATTCCCAATAGAACTTATTTGTGGTTTTATATTTCAATTTTTAATGTTGAAATTACTTATGTATCATTTTTCTAAATATACTAAAATAGTTGTTCCATCGGGATAGATGTTCCTTGTTTATATGCCAATGTAATAAAATAAGGCATCGACTCTAGGAAACTGGGGTCGGGTCCTTATAGTAACCATAATAAAATGATATATAAAGTATAATAAATATACTATGAATTTTTTATTACTATATCACCACCATTTCCAATCTATTTTACATATTACTTGAAGTGAAAACATTGTTCGTACATACGTACAACCTACCATCACCACGTAGCGGTGTAATTTGTTTTTCATCACTAATTTACTTGGATGATTGTAAATATGGAAATTATAAATATATATATATATATTTGATATTTATGAAATATTAATTATTATATAATTATAATATGATATATACCTTTATAACATGAAAGGAGTTTAGAAATGGTAACATCACTCTTTCATTCATGTGGACTACCAACTCCACAAAATGATGTGATTTTTTTATACCACATTACGTGGATGGTAATAAGGATATATTAAATGAATATATATATATATAATATTTCTGTTGTAATAATAATTCTATAAAAGTTAATTATTATTTACCTTTCTTTCATTCCATTATTTGAAAAGTGGAATTAGTGTTCAAGCATACATAAACCTACCATCTCCATAAACGGTGTAATTCATTTTTAAATTTATATACATCTTTTGAATAAATATAAATAAATATAATTTTTATATATATAATTTATATATTTATTAAAATTCTATAGATGATGGAACTATAATTAATTTATGAATATTAGAATTACCAAACCAAAATTCTCATGAAAAACAAAGTATTTAACACCCCAAACAATGATAATAATAAAATATAGTTATGAAATGGGTGATAAGATGTTATAAATGATTAATATATGATATTATATATATGAATATATTTTTTTAGTTAATTATAATAAATCAAAATAAATTATTCAGGAGGTTGAAATCACTTACAGGGCAAGTTGAACATGAGGTAAGGGGTTTCGTAACATAATTTCTATTCATCGGATCATGAATTGGTAAAATAATATTTTAAAATTAAACATGGAATTAGTTCTTTTTTAATCAAAACTATTTTCCTCAAATTTCTTTGTTTTAAAAAAATTAATTTGGAAAATTTTATACCATTTACTCAAATGATTTTTTAAGGAAATTTTAAGATATCCCTGACATTTTAATTTTTTTTAAAGGAATGATTCTATTATTTTTGAATGGTCCACTTTTCGATTTGTATTGCAAAAATTGAAAAGGAATGTGTCTTTTTAACATATAAATATTTTTTTTAATTTTCCCCCTTCATAACTGTTTTATGATATTTATGTTATTCTACAAGTTTTTAATTATTTTAAAAATAATTCTCTTTAATGAAAACTTAGTTTAATTTTATTTCATCAATTTTATTTTATTATCTAAAATACAAGAATTTGTAACAAAACTTATATTTATGATAAATTCATGGTCATATTTTATATCTTATTAACATTGTGATCAATAAAATTATCTTGAACCATTTCATTTCATGTGATAATTTTTTATTGGATATTCAATTTCCCTAAAATTTCCACATTCTTTATATCATGGATATGATTATTTCAAAAAATGTAGACTACTTATATATACATTCTTTTACTGTTTGATTGATTGAGGAAATCTGGATATTCTGTATTCTTTACTTAATTTAGATATTTATTGTTAAGTTATATTATCTATGAATTAAATTGATCATTAAATATTCGAGGAATTCATTGGATATGTCGTGATTGATGGGGCTTAGTTACAGATGGCCCTTTATATATCGGCATGTCTCAGGAGGAAAACTAGTTGGTTAGCATTATAAAATGGGTTGTTCGTTGATACCATTCCCTAGTTCAAACAATAATGGTCAAAGGAATATTTGGTAAATATATCATAATGTTTGAGATCATGAAATCCAATATTATGTTGTCACTTTGTTCAAAATTCAATTATTGTAACCCATGATATTTATGAATTGATATTATTCATGGAAGCAATTTGTGCTCAAGTTATTGTATCAATGAAATGTGGTTTAAGTTATTTACATTTCCATGTATATTTTTATTTATTAACTTATGATAAATTCAACTGTATGTATCCCTTACAATGAATTTGTGATCACCCTTATACTAATTTCCTTTCCCTATGATATAAATAAAGAATATTTTAATGAGTTCCAGGATGAACAATGTTTTACATTATTTTGTTTTATATTTTTTCCAATGTAAAAAATATGAATCATGTATATATCTAATTCTTCAATAATAATAAACTATTCATAACTTTGGTATTCAATCACTGGTAAATTATACCAACGTAATAACGTAACCATTGGATCTGGGATACTAGAGTTTGGGGTTTTTAAAATAATTATGATGAGGAAATGTTTATGAAACTCATTTCCTTTACATGCGTTATGATTTGATGATATTATGAATGTTTTATGATATTTTGGCGCACATATATATGGTTTAAAATTTGTTTAAGGTGGAATTGAAATTATATATCCCACGAATTAATTGGGAAAAAATATATCTAATGAGATAATAACGATTTGAATGGGGACTGAAGACAATTTATTAAGAGATTTTGTCAAATGAGATAGTCTTGAGAGTAACAGTTGACATATTAAATGATTGAATGAGGATTGCACCCCATCCACTATGATAATATTTTCATTGATCCTTGACTAAGGAAATTATTTTATATTTTTATGTTCATGGAAAAAAATTAAATATTATGATTATGATATGTTTTCATAGATTAGGATTAAAATTTTATTATTCCAAACTCTTATATCTTTTGTGTTTTCAGTAATAAAAAATTATTACATGTTTCATGAATATGATCTATGAATTAATGGGTGTGATTTTATAATTTTAATATCGTGGTATCATAACATTATGATTATCTTATGATCACTTATTATCATTGATTGAGATCTATTATTCATAGCCTTACTTAGAATCTGACCTCATCATTTGTTATTTTATCCTTCCCTAAGTTATAGAGAATGATTTTATGTAGGTCATGTCTTAGAAGGGTGATAATTGTGAATAACATAGTGAGAAATGATACAAATAATTTATGTATCGATTTTTTATGTATCCATGGTTCCAAAGACACTAAACCATTGAGGTTCTTGAGTGGATATTATTAATATGAAATAGATATTTTTGGAAATAATATGTAGTGTTAATGTTTGAAAGGTTTGAGTATCTATAGTTGGTATCAGATAAATTTTCTGTAACTTTTAGAAATATGGATGAGGAAATATAGTGATCACTATAAAAAATATGGAGATTATAAGGGTTTGAATTTTCATTTAGAAGGGATTATGACCCCTTCTGAACACTTTAATGGCAGTTACCGATAATAGCTGCAAAAGTTCCCACCTACTCAGATTAGAGGCAGTTGTTGGTAGGCACTGTTAAAATTGATATGTGCTTAGTGGAGGTCAGATAAGAGGGGCTCCAAATTCAATATAAACAAGTCATTTAGGGGTTGTTCTGACCAAACCTAAACTGATATTTGAATTAGGGGAGGTTAGAACCACCCCTAATTGACTTTCGCGGTTCATTTGTATGGATGGTTATACTATAACCACCCCTAAACGACACACACACACACACAGAGATAGATAGATATATATATATATATTACCCCCAGATGCCCTAGAGACCCCCACGGCCCATGGGCAACCGTCCCATGCCCCCCCAACAACCCTCAAATTCCTTGTACACCCCCAGTACCCCTCCAAAACCATTTTACAACCACCAACATTGCACTAGACAACCCCCCAATACCCGGGACACTCCTCCATCACTCACTGACAACCAACCCATGCCCCACAAGACAACCCCGCCACACCCCACCTGATACCCAATGCCTCACTGGACAACCCCCAATGCCTCTCCCCACCCCCAACAATGGTTCCCCTAATAACCCCCCAAGGAACCCCAACACATCATACATGAAGATCCCCCTACATCACGTGTGTGATAGCGAGCCTCTCACCGATGGATGGATTGAGGCAAAAAATAATTCACCGTTGGGATCAGAATGTGGTACCTAAGTGTTGGAATGATGCGGTTAAACCATTGTTGAGATGGTGCTTTAATGTAATATATACAATAATTTATATTTATTTACATAAAAAATTATATATATATATATATATATATTATAATATATTTTCTTACAAATAATGTATTTCTTTTATTAAATATATTTGACTGTAATATAAATACATTTTTATATATATTAATATATAACATATATTTGTTTATAATATATATACACACACATATATATATATTATTGATGTAATTAAAAAATATATAATTAATTATAATTACATACATAAATTTATATTTATACATAAAATTATAAATACATTTATAATTGTGCATGTATACATTTATGTATTTAAATAATATATATAGATATTATATAATTAACATACACATATATATATAATTATTTTTTTACTCTTATATATAAGTGTTTCTATCTGAAAATACAGTATTGTTAATTATTATTATTAATAATCATATTTTCTAAATAATAAAAATTATATATTTTTTTTATAAATACTATACATTTTTATATTTTATGATTACTATTATAAAAATATTATAATAAATAACATATGTTATAAATTTATGTTTGTAATTATATATATTTTTATTATATCATGTATTCATATAATTAGAAATATATAACAAAATTAAATGATATATATATACTAAATTAATTTATAATTAATATGGTATACTAAACTATATATAAATTTACTATATAATATATATATTCATATATAAAGAAATATCTATAATATATATAATATATATATATAATATTTATATATAATATTCATATTTATATTTTTTATATTATATATATTTGAATACATAATATAATTTAAATGTATTTATACATAAATATACAATAACAATACATTTAATATAATATATGTATAATATAAATCATAATTTAAAAGTATAGTATTTATTCAACCGTATATAAATTTTATATATTTGTATGAATATATTTATAATTACATTTATAATTTTTATACTAATATTTATATATTTATATGTATTTATTTGTAGTATTTATATAATATATATGTGATAATAATGCATTTAAATACATTTATTTAATGTTTCTATTATATATATATATGCACACACATGCGCACACTGATATATATATTAAAATTATTGAATTTATATGCGGTTTATATAAAAAAAATATAGAGGGGGTTAAAAATATCTTAATAAAAGGGATTAATGGTGGTTTATGAACACCCTCCAATTTGTTGAATTAGAGATGGTTCACAACCCCCTATAATGATAAAAATTAGAGGGGGATTAAAAACCCCTCTAATATCGTAAATTAGAAGGGTTCCACAACCCCCAATAATTTCATAAATTAAAAGGGATTCATAACCCCTAATATTCTATGAGATTAGTGGCAGTTCCCGAACCCCATCTAATATAATATATGAGAGGGGGTTCACAACCCCCACTATATCCTAAAAAACAAATTTCATTATATATATATCCACTAATATCCCAGGGAATATATATATATATATAGCACCAATAAAATCCAGTCAAACATATAAGGGCACTAATTAATAAATTAGTGGTGCTTTTGACATAGCTGCCACTAAAATCCAACAAGATATTAAAAAACATAAAGCTAAAAAAATTTGATGGGGTTTTGAAAAATGCCATCTAAAATGAATTTTTATGGGGCTGTTCATAAACCCCTCTAAAAACTGCTTCTAATATGCTATTTTTAGTGGATAACCCTCAACAAAAGCCTTAGTATAAGAGATCATCCTAGGTTATGGAAAAGAAACAAGTGTTTCTTCCCTAATAGAAGACATCCCGATCTCGATACTTACCATTGATCACCTATGTTAAAACTAAAGTTCCATATATTGAAAATACAGTTTCATGATTTTTACATCCAATAAATTATTTTTATGATTATATGATTTCCCACTATTATTGTTGTTTCTCATAAAATAATTTTTTTTGGTTCAGTCAACTGATGAAACCAAAATGTAATTTTTAACATTTGAAGTGAAGAAAAATGAAATGAATATACCCTAGAGAAACTAAATGTTGTTGAAGTTTTAATTAATATTATTATTAATATTATTATACATATTTATCAATGTACTAATCATATAGAACTTCCAAAAGATTAAATGATAAAATAACGCACTATGGGTTCATTTATGAGAGAACATCCACGTTCTTATAGTGAGTCTCATCATCCACTAATTGATGGAAAATAGATCAATGACGGTAAAAAGATATTTAACATTCTTCTCTCTTTGGAAAAATAAAAGGTTAGCATATATTTTTATCATTTGGAAGGTGAAGTGGATCAATAGTGGACTCTTGTAAACAATAAAGGGGAAACTGTAGAAATTGAATCCATGGAGTGTAATGATTTTATGAGATTATTTTTTAATAATTACATTCCAAATATTTTCCATATGAATATAGATAAGGAATTTCTTGATATTAAGTATTAGTAGGGAGAATCAATTAGTACATATGAGAAAACTTTTGTTGGACTTTCAAGGTGCGCTTCTATTGTTGTTTTTGACCTGGAATATATTATTGATTTATTATTCAATGGAATAAAACCATGTCTCCTAAGGGTTTTATCCGTAAGAGACCTCAATAGCTATGAAGAAATTATTTATATGATATTATGGTGGAAATTTAGTTTGGTTTCACCCATCAATCCCATGGTTTTTATATGAAATTAAATATGTAATTGAAAGGAAATTAAAATAAAAAAAAAATCATTGGAAGAAGATAAGTTATCATTTTTTTCATAAGTGTAAAAAGAGGATTCAAGTGAATTGGTTTAAGGGGATTGATAAATATTATAATTTTGTAAAATAAGTGCATTTAAAAATAAAATATCAAATTAATGGTAAGAATATAGAAAATGATTCAAATCGAAATAAATATCTATAGAATGAACCAACCATAATATAATTCTATAATTGCATGGTGTATATACATTATGATAACCAGTGCTCAAAAATGAGGGTTAGTGATAATTATATAGGACATGAACCTATTTTTCCTAGATACAAATTAAATTATCATGTTATCACTATTGTCAATGTGGGGTGTGATAATGAAGTAGTGAAAGGTACACATACCATCCACTATAGAACTGTTAATTTTATATTTGAGTATGGTTCATGTAGGTTTTGGGTGTAGTGGAACCACCATTGGATGACATAGAGAACTCATATTTTAGTATTATTTTAAGAATAATCATTTCAGAACATGAATAATTTCATCATTTCTAATGAATATTGTAGATTGCTTGATTAATAAAACAATCCATAACTAAAAAGGGGTTCCCCACATGTAATTTATAAATAATTTATGAGTAGATATAAAATTAAATTAACTTTTAATTATCCTTTTATTAATGATTTGGTTAACTATATCTTTTTTTACCATTACTGTGAAATAGGATCCAATTGTAGAATACCTCCAAAAATTATCCACATTTACACCATAATCATTAAATGTTGTTGAAGAATCATTGGGTTTTGTGAAACATATTTGATTATATGCATTGTTCTTTGTTGATAATAGAAAAAGATATCTCAAATGAGGAAAAACTATTGATGTCCTCTAAATTTATTGATAGAAGAGGATGATTGATGGAATTATAGAAATCTATATCTCTCTCTAGGGATTGAGATAATCTCTTTGTTTTATTTATTTACAATAATAGTGATTATGGAATGTGTTATAACTAGATATTTATTATGGAATAGTTATGATTGGAAAATTACACATAATACATTAACCTACATTACAATTCATGGTTGACCCCATGTATAATAATAAGAATAAGAATAGTAATATAAATAACATTACATGTATAGTAATTTAAGAATATAACTAAATATCATTTATACTATTTCTAATCAGACCATTTAGCCCAGCCTTCTTTCCTACATCGATATTTACTTGTCCCTGAATAATGAATATTTATTTAATAAATAAATATCACTGAATTATTTATTTATAGGTGGTGAAATATGGAATTTTATAAAGTTGATTCTCAAGAAACATGAGAGGCTATACTAGAATAGACTCTACAAGTCCTCATAGAAGAAGTTCTTCTTGAACACAAGTACATCATATTAGTGCAGATAATTAAGAGAAATAGAGAGACATTGTTTTCTAGTCACTGATTATAGTTCCTCATTATTGGTTTAAAATTATAATCCACTCTCATACAAGGAGAAATTAGTGTGCTAGGAATCTTTTGGAATGACATAATCCATGAATTTCAAGATGAATTCCCTACATTGAAACCGACTTTAGGTTCTGATCGATTCATCAATTGGTGTAAAACCCATTGGGTATAAATGGTTATTTAAGAGTAAAATATCCTTGTAATATAATCTAAATACATATAAATTATAGTTATTGTATAAAGGGTTTATACAATGTTAATGAATGGTATATGATGAAAAACTTTCTCTTGCTCCATTGTTTAAATACATCTGAATTTTTATTTCCATAAAGACTAAACATGACTATGAGATTAAGAAAATGAATGTCAAAGATAACTTCCTTAAAGGTAACCTTCTAGAGGATGTGCAAATGGCACAACTACATGGGTTTTTGACTCTATAAATTTTTAAAAACCTATGTAATTTGTAGAGATGTAATTATGTATTAACATAAGCATCCAGGTAATGGAACCTTCAATTTGATATAGACATAATAGGATTTTAATTCATTAAAAATGAAAGTGAACCATGAGTTTATAATTAGATTTGTAGGAGACAAATTATTTTCTTAGGAGTAAATGTTGATGAAATATTAAAAATTGTAAATTATATATTATCCTTGAATGAGGTTAAGGCATGATTGAGATGTTTTCTTCTATATTAAGGGCATAAGAGAAGTATTCCATAATCTAGGAATAATTATATTAAATCATATATAAAATTGGTTTCTTGGACAATTTCAAGGTATGTAAATGGGTCGTATACTGAAGTGGTTCAATACGAAACAATCCAAGAGTGGATTGGTTCTAGTGTAAAATTATATACATATTTCAAATAAAATGTGTCATCAGACACAAGATGAAAGGAAAAGAATGAGTAAGATCCCATATTCTTTTGTGAGAGGATATATCATGTATGTCATTTAATTAATAAAGCTATATGATGCATATTCTTTTATCATGGTAGGTCAATTATAAGATGATCCAGTTAAACAACATTGGACAACTATTAAGGCTATCACTATGTATCAAAGGATAACGAAGGATTTGATCCTAATGTATGGAGGAGATGACGATATAGTTGTTAGGTGTTATAAAAATTCATTGATTTCAATCATATTAGAATGATCAAAAATCACAATTAGGATATATCTTTTTTTCTCAATAATGGAGCTATAATCTAGAAGTGTTATAAGAAACATGTTTTATCTTGTTATATATGGAAGTCCGAGTATATTGCATATTTTGATGCATAAAGAAATTTATTTTGGATTCAATTTTTTTTTTCAGGAGCTTGTTGTCATACCTAGAAGGAAATATCATATATTTATTTATAATGATAATGTTATGGTTGTTGACCTTTACAATGAATCAATTTCAAGTCAATGGAAAAAGTACATAATTAAAAAGCTTAATCTCTTAAGGGATTTGTTTTCAGTGATTTTATGGTGTTGTGAGTAGATTATCCAAAGATAAAAACATGGTGTGCACCTTGATTAACTATTTTTCTCATAAAATGCAAGAGTATCATGTGAGAGCCAGTGTAATGAATGTTTTTTTGAGTTGGATATAGTGCAAGTGGTATTTTGATAGAGTTGATTCCCTAGAACCAATATTATTAGTAATTGATTATATGTTCTTATTATCAATAAATATACTTATTACATCATCATTATACCTTTGTATAAAATTTTCATGTGATTATATCCTAATAACATATATCAAAAAGATAGTTCTTGGTAGTTCTCTTATATGATGAGAACCAGGATGTTCGATGACATCATTCTTGAATATTTTTCTATAGTATAATGATATTATATGATGAGAAATAGATGACACAAAATACCAGGAATAGGAGGCTTGTACTATATTCAGAAAACTTTTTTGGGTATTCTCCCCTGGTAATATCTAATATAAGAGGTTATGAGAATAGTCCATTCAATAGGAAATACACATTTCCATGTGTTATTAGATGTTTTTATCAGTAGACCAATGTGTTGATCCTTAGACTTTAACATTATCATTAACTAATTTCACCACTCGTGCACATTGATGTATTGATAGAAAGTAAGATGACATATACTTGTAGTGAGGTAGTATACTTTGGTTACTTCAAAAGTTATATTCCATGAATGGATAATAAATTAAGGGATTTATCCCTCTATCCCTTGATTGAAGATTATATCTCAGGACCTTTTCTAGAAATGAAACTGCCTGTAGAAATCAATTTCCATAATGTTCGATGGGAAAGTTAATTTCATGAAATTTAATGACAATTACATCGATCAGAAATGATTATGGTAATAACATACATGCTGGTTTATTTTAGATATCAAGATAAAATGTTTGAATTAAATAGTAACAATTCACTGGAGGTTGAATGTAATATAAACATTATTATTTTTTCATGTGTGCCTTGGTGTGGTTCTAGATTATAACATTGGAATTTATCCATTTATGCCAAATTATATTGGAAAAGATCCCCAGAGGTTCACAAATTAAGTGTATTCTCAAACTCAGTTAAATTCAAGCATTTAATTTAAAAAGATAGAATAAATAATAATATTTCGGGTTTGGTTTATCTCTATTATTTAACAACAAGTTATTTAAATAAATAAGTGAGTTAAATAATAATACTTTTTGTATTTGAAAATTTGAAAATTTTAATATTTATTATATTTATCAATGAATAATGAAATGATAGTTATTAAATAAATATATATTCATCATTCATGGATTGATAAATTTCAATGATGGAAACCAGACCATGATTACCATGTATAGTATTGTACAGTTCCTCTTTTCACCAACACCATTCCACTATTGTGTATAATGTGTCGTGAGTTTAGTTAAAATCTTATACTCCAACAGAATATTGATAATGTATGGGTAAAAATATTCATCTCCTAGTTCCAATATAACATTATTTATCTTCTATCCAATATAATTCCCAACCTCATTATTTAATTCCTTGAACTTCTCAAAGGATTTACATTTATACCTCATTACGTAGATATAACCATACCTACACAAGTCATCAGTAAAAAGTAATAAATTTTGAGAATCCACCTCTCTCTTCTACTAGAAATGGTCTACATGAATCAATGTATAAAAATTATTGAAGTTCATTAAGCCATTATTTTAGACCCCAAATGGTGTTTTTTCCTCTTTCCTTATAAACAACCATACAACCATACAATTCATTTAATCTAAAAAGACTCTAAGTAACTATATAGATAAAGAATGGTCAAATTATTCTCATTTATGTGACCAAGATAGTGATGCCACATCTGATTATTGAATTATTCACACATATTTGTTTCATTATTAATTAAAAATTTATTTTAAAGGCTGGGGCCGAAGTCTCATTTATTATTACGTAAAAGCAAAGGCCTTCTTATCTAGGTTTAGGGAGACCCATTACATAGCCCGAAGGCCCAGTGAAAATTTATCCCATTGGCCAAATTTTTTGGCCCAAGGCCCATTCTGTGAATAGTAATGCTACAGTACCCACCTGCTACAGTACCACCTAGAACCCGCCACCACTACAGTGCTCTGCCACCGCTATAGTGACCTACTACCACTGTAGTGCCTCCTGCTACTATAGTGCCACCATTTCTACAGTACCTACACCCAATGGGGTTTGAACCCCTATTTTTCATGTATGATTATGGGGTACATACCAGTAATCCAAACCCCAACTACAATTACCAATGTTTAATTTTCATAATGTAACACATAAATACCATTACTAAATTATTTATATCATGACATATTCTATCTTTATAAAATTAGTAGATCATATTTCCAAAATCAAAAATAAATCAATTCATGTCTAAATAAGATAAAAATATTATTTTCTTGGGAACACTAGGTACAATATAAAAGTTATTTAAAATGACAATAAATAATTTTGGGTATGTGATATTGTAGTATACAATAGATAGAGTATCCATCCTCACTTCATTGGGAACCCATAGATCTACTTCATATTTAAACACCTTCCAAAATCTACATGGTTCGTGTATTTGGATATAAAAATGATCACTACAAGAAGTATATAATACCCAGCTTATATACAGGTAAATATTACAATAAATAAAAAATAAATCTAAAGATTCCCCATACATATTTGGTTGGTTTAAATTACAGTTCTAATGGTCGTACCTACCAATAAAAAACAAACAATATATTTTTCCTTTCCTTGCCTCGAGAACATCTACTTATTAGAAGGATGGTGCATCATATCCTCAAAATTGGAATGAGTCTTTGGTCACTTTTTATTATTCCTATTCTTTTTATAACCATAATGTCACCCCATGGAATTATCAACATGGAGATTAAGAGTAGGAATATCCGAAAGTGTCTTCTCTATTTTGATCTTACTATAATTCACAATAAAAATACATATGTTTTGGGTTGTGAGTAGAAAAATGATACTTATAAACAAATAGTTAGGGATATTAAACCCCAAGATGTCCAAGATCACAAATTTTCTAATCATCTTGTTTACATGTGGCCCAGCTAGCACTAAATTTCAACGATTTAAGGTGAATAGTGAAATTGCGATCTCATATATCTCTAATACCACATTCAATTGATAGAGAACATAATGGTGAGAAATGATGATATAGACATCTATATAATAATATTTATTTAAAATATCACTAGACATTTAGAATAATATTAACACCCATAGTACCTTCCACTTGCCTCACATAGAGAGATACTTCTTCCTCACTTGCCTCTTAGGAATGAATCATAGGAAGTGGATTTTCTAATTTGTAAAAGTTCAAATCCTATAAAATTAAAAAGTGTAAGTTCCTATACCATTCCTATAAATTCACAACAATGATAATGATTTCCATTAATATAATGCATCATTGTGATATTTCTAAAGATATTTAATTTCCCATTTCTATAAATTATGAGAATATTATTGGTACGTTATAAAATAGATTAATAAATTAAAATTTATGTAAATTCCATCAATATCCCACTATATGTTTGAAACCAAATTTCCCTCACCATCAGATTTTTATTATCTTGATTCTTAGATATTCTAGTAGCAAGGATCTATATTCTTCTTTTATTAACCTATACATGGGTGCTACATGTTATTAAAGGGGGTTTAGGTTGATGTAACTTTCTAACTACATGAAATCAAGGTTAATTGATCCGTTCTGGGGACTCCCTAATCCTGAAATCATGACTAATTATTTCCTCAACCCTTTCTTGTTATTTTCACCATATACTTCTTGGAAATTCAATACTTAATGTGATCTAAGTTAATTCAACCCCAAACATCAAGATACAATTTTCCTAATAATTGAAAGGATCATAACATGGGGTGGTCAAGAACTTTGAACTATGTGTTCCGAAGGACATGTGGACATAATATTTTAGTTGTTGAATTTTCATTATTTATGTGTAAATATTATTTTGTATTCATCATTTTTTTAATGAAAAGTGTATATTACTCAAGTGATTAACCATTTCTGATAAAATTTAAAAAATAATCTGGTTATATCATCTTCAATCTTGCATTCTTGTTAATTATTTTAATATGTGATCATAACATAAATAATCAACCATGTATTTGATAAAAAAATAAGTGGCATGATCATGATATTATCTAATTGCTATTTATCCATATTAAGAAAAACTAACCCTCAACCCTAATAGAAAACACATTGAGCTATATTTTGGGTCATGTTACAGCATCCCACCTTGGATAGTATGTATCACCTTGATTGTTTTTTTCTGTGGATCCAGAACATAGACTACACCTTATTTCCTAAGAGATTCATCATTACCTATGATTTTACTCACATGTAGGTGTGGGGATCCAATGGATTGGATAATGAGGGTTTACATAAGATAAACTATGGGAACATAGTACCTCACATAATAAGTAGGGGGTGACATGAAGACAATCAATTTTAATATAAGCATAATAAATTAAAATGAAGTCAGTCAAATACATATGGTTGGTCTAAATCAGGATCATACACACAAAAATAGATGAGAAATCATTTGAAATGTGGTTATCAACAACTTAGATTCAATCATTAATTAATATAATGTGAAAAAATTAATGAAATTTATGCTAATTCCAACTAAGAAACCATAACTCCCCATCATCTATAATTTTTTTAAAAATTATTTTCATTAAAAATTAATTAACTACATAAGTGTACATTGAGTTAACAACATATGATTATCATCAAATTTACTACTTAATTGATTTAATATAAATTTATTCTAATTATGAATTGGTTTGTACTATCAAATAAATGTTACAAAGAAAACATGTGAATATGTTTAATAATATATTTAACTTCTCTTTAAAGGAAACTGGCCACATTTTTAATAGTAGAATACATGATGTGTACTATATTACACAAGATATACTATCTTCTACCCATATACATAGCACACACATAGAGATTTGATGTATTTCATTTCATGTATGAGTTTGAGTTACACAAAATATTTCCCAACATACATGACATGTTGTCTAAGGGTTTCATGGTATATTAGTCCCCATGTCATGTATCTGATACATGACATGACATGAAACCCCATATTCTTAACACTCAGAAACCAGGTTATATACATCACATAAAGTAGTTACATGTCATGTATTTATTCAATCTATATTCTAGTCTACCGGGATCTACATGTCGATTTTATTTTGTCAAATCATAGATATGATTACCTTAGATCTATCAATATTTATGATGATATATACAAATAAAATCACTAAACCCAATGTCTATTTTTTAAATATAATTTATGTAAATTTTTTTTCTCTTGGAAGAGCCATTGGAAGCTCTAGATTGTGTTCATTTAATACTTATTAATTTTAAAATATTAACAAAAATAACTTGTTATATTACTCATAATGAAAAAAGGTTAGAATAAAAATTGATAATTAAATTGAAGGTGTACAAGTAAAATAAAATTCAGACACATGAAAATAATCAATGCATGAAATATTATTATAAATATAACATGTGATCACCTTGATACCACTTTTCCATTTTGAGTACAGTGGATGTACCATTGGATGAAATTAAAAACTCAGATTTTTGTCTTAATTTATGAATACTAATTTTTACACCTGATAAATAACTTCATATAAAACAAAAATATCAGATTACTTGTCTAGAGAACAACACTAGAACTATAACAAGAGGATCTTCACATATAATTTATAATTAATTTATGTGAAGATATAGAATTATCTCAACATGTTATTCTATCTTAGTCAATGATCTAATTAACTATATATCATCTAAACATTATTGTGATCTATAATCCAATTATATAATCCCCCTGGAGGTGATTCACACATTCACCAAAATCTATTGTTATCATCAAGGAATCACCAGCTAATAACACAACCGATCCAGATATCATGTGTTTTTTAGGGTTGGTCACAACAGAATTCATCTCGAAGGAGGAATAAATCTTGATGTTCGTAGATGGTTTGAGAGATGAGTATGTTTGAGCACATTATAGATATCTATATATATATCTAGGGATTTATAGAGTCTTTTTCTATCTATTTTTCTCAATAATAGTTATTATGGAAAATGTAAAAGTTATATATTTACTACTGAAGGTTTAGGGATAGAAAATGGAAAAAATTATGTTGGCCTCTATTACAATTAAGAATTAACCCCACATGAAATAATAATAAAAATAATGTTATTATTATTATTATTATTATTTTTAATCTTTTGACATGTTAAACACTTGAAGAATATAAATAAATATCATTATACCATTTCCAATTAGAATATTAAGCATGGTCTTCATTCCTTCATTGACATTTATTGCACCTTGATTTACGACTATTTATATAATAAATAGATGTCAATGCATTATTTGTTGATAAATATATTTAATAATATTTTCAATAAAATTGGGAATAAAAATTTATCATTTTTTAACTCGCTTATTAATTCAAATAACATATTATTAAAACATGGTGGCCAACAAAACCATAATAAATATTATTTATTATATATTGTTAAATTAAATACATAATTTAACTGATATTATGGATACACATAGCGAGTTATCCTCTATCCATGTTTCTTTGCGGCATATGAAATATATTCCAAAATCCAAGGTTAAGATATAACAACAATATAACATACTAGTAGATAAAGTAGTTAGTTTCATAAAAAACATCCAACCTCTCATAAACATCTATCGTGCAATACAATCTATATATCTTGATGTCTCAAATCAAAAAGGTTTCATGTTATTACCATCAACTGGTACACTTGATTTCTATTTGTATAATTTTTTTGGAATGAATTATCCCATATAACACCATAAACATTGATTTATATAGGAATTATTATTCCCAAAAAGATCATATGATATCAACATTCATCAAGGGACCGAAGGGATAAATCGTTTCTCACATTATCCTTTAATGAAATATCACTCATGATGTACCCAATGTATCCTACATCACCAAAATTATATTACATAAATGTTTTCATAAATATTTTATAGTAAGAGAGTCATTATATTCATTAATGAAATTATTTGATTCTAATGATCAATAAACCCATCTGTTGATAGGAACATCCAATGACACATGGAAATGTGGATTTCCTATTGACAAGTCTTGTATCATAACATCATATCCTGGAGAATATCAAGGGATAATAACCATGAGATAATGTATTAATGTATTATTAGTATTCTACACCTAATATCATATATTTTTTATGTCCCTCAAAAAAATATCATCCAACCACAGAATAATATTCAATAGTGATTTTGTGGAACCTCTTGGTTCTCATCATAGGTGGGTACTCCCATGACATATCAGTGTGACAAATATTCTTAAGACATTATCACATGAAAATCTAATGTCGAGGAATAATATTTATTTTTTAAATAACATTATTAATAATAAAAACATATAATCAAGTAATAATAAATTTTATTTTTGGGAACCAACTCAAACTGTTCAACCCACTCATTGATATCTAAATAATTTTTTTGGGCATCAAATTACCACCTGAATGATTATATATTAAAATAGTAGTAAAAAAAATAATGTTATGATGTTCACATACAATGTTTTTAAATATTATCCAATTTATATTTTTGGTAATTTTATCTCGATAAATCATAGTATTTCTCTTCAAGATATAATCAATGTGATTTTGGGAATGGAATGAATTTATTTATATAAATACCATATCATTTGACAAATAAGGTAATTAAATTTTTTTTACTCTAAACCAAACTATTATTCTATATTAGTGTGAGTATAAAAATGAACTTCTAATTAAAATTACATCAGTTTCATGGGTATAGATTTCTCTTTAATGGGGTTATTTATCTTAAATGAATGTGGAGAATCTCAACATCAAAGATTTGCCTATTATATTTGAGTTTTTAGATGTATTTATGGATGAGTTGCCTAGTATTCCTATTAATTATGAAGTTAAGGTTTCAATAGAACTCATAACTAGTTCTACACATATTTCCAATACACCATATAGAATATTTCCGATTGTGTTCCAAGAATTGAAGAAGAAACTCTAGGTGAATCTTAATATTGGATTCATTCATCCATGTGCATCCCTAGGGGATGAACCTGTTCTTTATTTAAGAATAAAAATGGATCAACTCAACTATGAATTAATTATTGGGTTCTTAACAAGATCTTAGTCAATAATATATATCATCTTTCCTATATTGATAATTTATTTGATCAATTACTAGGAGGTCAATATATTTCCATGATTAATATCTCGTCAAGATAATATGAATTGAGGATCAAAAGTGAATATATAACCAATAAATCCTTCTCATAATGTTATTAACACTGTGAATTTATAGCCATGACATTTTGTCATACTAATTCCTTCAATATATTTATTTATTTAATGAATGGTGCCTTTGGAGATTTCATTTATCATTTTATCGTGACCTTTAGTGATGATATTCTTATATATCCCAATAGTAAGTAAATTAATTAAGATCATTTGAGGATTATAATGAAGATGATATGGAAGGATAATCTATATGGAGAATTTACCAAATGTGAATTTTTTTATAGAAAGTTTCATTTTTGGGTCATATAATATCAAGTGTGGGTATATCTATGGATTCATCAAAGAAGGAAGTTATTGGACACTGGCCCAAACAAATCTCTCTGATTGAAATTTTTATTTTTCTTGGATTGAAGAAAAAATTTCAAAACATTTTGAAGGATTTTTTTTATTGAAATATAATCCCATTACCATGTTAACATGAAATAGAATATGTTTATCTGGATTAAAAAATGTCATAAAATTTAAAAGGAACTATAGTGAAGTTTGTTCAGTGTATCTATACTCACACTTCCGTATAATAGACAAGGGTTTGTGATTTATAGTGGTACATAAAAAATGGGTTTAGATGTGTTATTTTGAATACTGATATGTTGATAAATTATACCTATTTCCAATTTAAGTATCATGAGAAAAATTACCCTAATAATTATTTGGAGTTACTAGTGGTAATCATTGAATTAAAGACATGGAGGAATTATCAATATGAATAAAGGTGTGACAAATATACTAATCATAAAATCATAAAGTATATATTCTTCAAAAAAGAGTTTAAAATGTGAAAAATAAGATGTTTTGAGTTGATTGATATTTATTATTTTTCAATACATTACCACCATGGTAAAAAAACAAGGTGGCTGGTGCTTTGAGTTAAAAGGATAATTCAATCTTATCTCTGACGAGGATTTCAAAAGATCCAATAATTAATGATTTTTAAAGGATAGACTGTAAAATGTTTATGGGGGGTTTGAAATATTATCATTGTCAAATTAGTGTTTAAAAATATATTCATGTAATGATTGAAGAGGAATATAAGGAGGATGCAGAGTTGCAAAAGAATGTGAGAAATGTTTCTGAGTTCAACATTGATTGGTGTGTGTCCCTTCAATAATAGAACATAAAAAAAACTATTGGAATAATATAATATCTCATCATTATCTATTCATCCTATAATTAAGAAAATTTATAAAGGTATGAAGAATTATTTCAAGTGTGAGAGCACGAAGATGGATATTATGGAGTATGTATCTCATTTCATAGTATGTTATCAATTTATGTCTGAGAGATAGAAATATATGGTTATATTATAACCATTACCCTTAGAATAATTGAAATGGGATAACATCACCATGAATTTTATAATTGTACTTCCCAAAACATCTAATGGTCATATAGATATTGTGGTTGTAGTCTATCTTCTTATGAAGTCAGTGGACATCATTTCTATTAGAGAATATTTCACTTTGGATTATCAATTTTGGATGTGAATTAAGAAATTGGTAATATTACATGGGGTACCACATTCTACAATATCTGACCAAAATTAGATTTTTATCTCAAATTTATAGATAAATTTTCAGAATGGTCTAGATATAGTGTTATAATTTAGTAATGCTTATCATCCTTAGAAATATGTTTAGTGTAAGAGTAAAATTCCAATAATAGGTGATATTTTGAGATCTTATTTTGTTGATTTCAAAGGTATTTGGGATTTAAATATTCCTCTAGTAATGTTTTCCTATAGAAATTTCTTTTACTCAAGGATTTATTTGACTATATATAAATTTATTGATGGAAAGAAGTTTTGAAATATAACATACTATGATGTAGTTGGAGAAATAAATAAATTAGGACATGATGTATCATAGGAAATGGTATAGAATGACAGATCTATTGAATATAAAATTAAGGAATCTTAGATTAGACAATAGAGTAATACTAAATATTGTAATATGATCTTGAATTAGATGTTTTTGAAATGTTTTTTCAATAATGTTCCCCAAGGGAGAAGGATATTTAAAAAATTATAAATAGTGTTGATTGAGTTTTTCTTCCTAAAAATTTGAGATGTGGTTGGTTATTAAAATCATATATTTATGGAGATTCTTCCAAACAATGTTGATACCTACTAACACTAAATATTCTGAGAATATGCCATCTTGGGGTTAAGGTGTTGATGGGAACAGATGCTATTTATTTACTCAAGATGAATTAGAGTAATGCTTATACTCTGAGAATGTAATTGTGAGAAACATATTAGGAATAATTAAATATGATAAAATTATGTCACTTATTGTTGTTCTCGATATGAATAAAGAACATTATACTATGGATGTGATAGCTTATGTGGAAGATATAACCAGATAATAAAATGATGTTTTCATTTATAATACTGATATGAATGAAATTGTTGATTATGTTGGTAAACCTCATGATTTTGAGAATGATGCATGAATTTTAGTAGTTACTCAGTGATAACCAATGCTAAATAATCCCTTAGTGATGCATTTAGAAGATGAACGTCTATTTTGGCCTATTAGTCGAGGACTCTCTCTTTTCATAGTGATGTTTATTCAAATATTCACTATCAAATTTTAATAGAAAAGAGGTTTCTTGAAGAGGTTCCACTTTATTTGTATCCTCTAATTGATAAGTATAAAAATATATAGATATATAATATTTCTAATCATTTGGGTTTATAAAAAGAATAAGAAGTAGGTAAAGAAACTTCTTTGGTTATAAAGGCATGAAGAAGAGGTCGGACATAGGAAAATGATCCAATTATTTTGTATAGAAGAAGTAATATTTGTTCTATTGAGTAATAGAGTGTAAGATCAAATGATATTTTGGATATCAAGAATATTTGATATATGATTCATCATTAGTTATGATTTGTGAAATCTAATGTGGAAGTGATGAAAAGTCAGATTGTAGATATGACAATAAATTTTATTTCAATAATATATTTGAATGTACTAAATGATTTATTGAATTATCAAATAGATATATTAGAGAATTTTCTAGTCATTGAATCATAAATCACTTGTTCTGTTCAAGTATAATACCATTTTTAAGTCATGCATTCACAATATTAAGCAGGTTATAATTTATCATTTTTAAATGTTGATGATAACTCATCTATATCAACCTCTTCCTTATCTTATGAATATTTTAGTTCTATTTCCCTACTCTAAAGAATTTATCATCCAATGTGATGATGTTAGAAAGAAGATTTTATGAGACCAAAAGTGTCATGGAATCCTTGAAACCCATTCATGTATTTTGGAATTTTATAATTTCATAAATAAATCATATCATGTCTGGTTATCCAAGTGAAAGAGAAGGAATAAATAAGAAAATGGATGAATTGGTTAGTTTTATTAAAGATGGTTTTATATCTATGAAGGTAACTAATGAAAATAAATATAAATAAACTAGGAATATTTTCACTTTGATTTTGATAGAGTGTACCCTACATGAATAGATATACACCGGTCATGGTGGTATCCTAGATATAAATCCTAAATGAAAATCACTATTATTATTCATCTAAATTTGAAACCACTTGGTCTGATAATGAAGTTGAACCCAATGAAAAAAATTATAGGCAAGCTGAATTGGGGATAGTTTATAAAAAAAGTAAAAACATTTATTCTCATATAATCACTTATAATAAAAAAAATATAGGTGCAAATTAACTTAGTTGAACTGTTATCATTAACTTGAAATGGAATTCCATTTTTTAATGACTACATGAGTAACAATGACAAAGTCTCCAAATACAATCATCCAAAAGTTCAATGATATTTTTGAGATGAGGTAAGGAATGAGATTTTCTCTATTTGAATGTTTACCAATATTCCATTGTCCCATGATTAGAGGTTTGTGAATACTCCTTATTTCATCAGAGTGGAATGATACCTCCTTGGGATAGTCAAGATATCTATTTTGGGGAAATTAGTGAGAGGATTTGTGGTTTATTTTCTTATAAATCATGATACTCAATAATATTAAGATGAAATAAATTTAAATAAAAATACAATAAAATAATGATTTAAAAATTTCATGTCTCAAAAATTTCTAATTTGATAGGATGAATACTTATTTTTAACATACTTGATCAAAATAAGCTAAGAATTAATTTTTTGAAATTTCTGCTAAAAAATAATCTTTTGTTTATAATAGAAAATGTATTATTTAATTATTAATCATTTTATTTTTAATAATATGTTATAATTTTGGTAATTTAGAACATATTAACTATCAACTTTCTAGAAATAATTATAATATCATTTAAATGTAAAACGGGATATTTTTAATGAAACTGTTTTTTCCAGAAAACTATTTTTGTTTAAAAAAGAATAATGTATATCCATTTTATTTAATTAAAATTATATTTAAGGATGAATAATTTTAATGAAATATATAGATTCTATATATATATATAAATTTAAATTCATCAAATAATTATTATTAGTCATATAGTTAATATAAGAGCATCTTATACTTTAAAGTTTCATTCATTAAAAAATCAATTTTCAAAAGGTTTTGTGGGATTATTTTTAAATTTATTTCCTCCACATAAATAATATGAAATATAAAAAATTGGTTCTATATTTTGAATTAGCATGATTATTATTAGTTAGTAAGGAAAAATTATTTTTTTGTCATAATTATTAGTAAAAACAATTAAAACGAAATACTACAGTTAAGGTTAAAATGGGTTTACCAGGGTGTCAGTATAAAAAATACAAGGATAAAAATGACCTAAACAATTAGTTAAACACAATTGGTTGGTTTTAGTTTTAACTTATCTTTTTTACGTTCGAATATGATCCATTTTAGAGCTATATTTCCATGAAATTGAGAAGAAATTACTGAAAAACATTGAAAAAATACAACTATGCCATTCACATTAATTATAAAAGAGAACCTTCTACCCTCACCTATTCACACCTATAAAGTTATTTTTACCATAAAACAGTATAATAATTCTATCTCCAACATCTTTATACACATTTTAGTGGTTCGTATCTTCCCAAAATACTAACTATAGTGTCTTTAATAAGTTATAAAAAGGATGTTCTTCTATTAAAAGGTAATTATCTTCACTGGGTCTTTATTTTTTACTTTTTACTTTAGAACATTTAGTGTAATTTCCCCTAGTATATAACTCTATAATGTGGCCAAATTATATTGGATTATAGACATTATACATACCACATCATATGCCATATATTTCCGACTAATAGCGTGGGTGTAGGATATATATTGGGGAGAATATACACCCCTGTACAGAGTTATAATATAGAAGAAATAAAAAATATTAAATATAATTGAAATAGATGAAAGAATACATAAATAAATTAGATGATAAAAGGAATATAAATGTAAATAAAATAGTAATTAACCATGTAACCTTATACTGAAATGTAACTAATTGAAATTCTATAATCCATATAGATAAATGAGCAAGCTAAAACAAATAAAATCAAATGTCTTTTGTCTTGAATCCCAGGTCGGTACCATCTCCAAGCTCTAAGCCATCCACCAATCTTAAATCAAAGAAACGTTTTGTTTCTATTATCTAACCCTATATCTATGTAATCTTCCAATGATCCAAATGGTGAACCATATACGATGTGAGTATAAATATGTAGGTCAACACCACCATGTCTAAACAGAACTAGTTTGATGGTAATTTCATGAAACAAAACTGAAAATAAGTTTATTAATAAATCGATTAATACTGTAAAAAAATAATCCTATTTACACATCATGCTTGAATATCTATGAACATATCTAATTACAACACCTACCATAACCAAAAAAATCTATCACATAATCACATTAATGACAAAAATAACCTGGTAAAATCATTTCAGTACAACATGATCAAGACTTATAAGCATTGAAATATAACCAGGACAAGGCCTATAAGAATTACAAAATAACTAAGCAAACCCTCTATATAAGAATTTATATATAACTGGTCCAAGATATATAATAAATAAAACGTAATCTCTCTGAAACCTCTATAAAATAATTTCAGTATAGTTATAAAAATACCTATAAGCATTATAACATGAATCACAACATAATTTATAACAGCTAGAATAACAAAATATAATATCATAATCCATGATGGTCAACCTAGAGAATTACTATATTTCGTTCAATTACCCATTCATTCAAAAAATTATATTGTAATTCATTATCATTCTAGTGTACACACCCATGTCATATCAAATTATCATAAGTTATCTCCATAAACAAGTATTCCATTTTACAAGGTAAATTTATGCAATCACCTAGGATCTCATGTCATGATAAAACATATTATAAGCCAAAATAAACATAATTATTGTTCATGGATGGGATCACCCTATATATTTCCCCAAAATATGTATCAAATATATCAGATTCAAATGGATCCTAGGTGTAGTCCAAAAACATGATTATCATCACCCATTATTCTGTTAGTTAACATTCATTTTGTTTCAGTGAAATTGCATAATAGTTCACACACATAAAAAATAAACAGACCATATTTCATTGTTCCCTACATCGTATAATTATCTGGAAATTAAAGAAACACTTTAAACTTGGAATTAAAAAGAATAATGAATGAAAAGGATAACACGAAGGAAAACTATATCACACAAACATCAAGATAAAAACTATATTCAATGGTTGTCAAGAGATCAGACCACTATAACATAGAATATGAGATAAAAAAGGAAAAAATAATGTGAAGTAACTTTCTAGAGAATAAATATTATATTGGGAAGTCCATATAGAAGGAATCACTGAAAAATCACTGAGAATCACCATAAGCTTTGAGAGAGGAGGCGACAATATGGATTAAAATAAAATTATTAGCACCTTATGTTTTAAAACTAATGTTCCTATGATATTAAATATATGTGTCACGAACCAGCCCGAGTCGACCCTGAACCGGTCACCCGAGCCGGTCCGCGGCAAGTCCCGTGGGGCGTTCCCGATCCCCCCGGGATGGCAACTAGCGTCGGGAATTGAAATTTTTATCATTGGGAATGATTTCAGCGCAAACCAAAAACAGGATCAAAATAAAGAATATAACTAAACAAAACAGACCACACTAAAAACAGAACAAAACTACGTCACAAACAATCCTCCACGTGACCTCACGGTCTCCACCCAACTAAACACCAGCGTCGCTCCATCACTGAGCGACTCAAACCAAGAAAAACGTGAACACAAGGAACCTGCAACTGAAATGTTAAAAGATAGGCGTGAGCACAGAAAGTACTCAGTAGGTGATCCCAACAACAAATCCCAAAGCACTTCCAGTAAATAAAGAATCTACATATTCCAGGTTTGAACTTCAATGTATAAAAGTAATCTTTCACAATGTCTCACTTGAAAATCAAAACACGAGCCATTACCCTTACTTTTTTTCAAAAGTTGAATTTCTTTTCATTGGTGCTAAATTCATTCTAAAAGAGAAATAGGTGTTACATTTTCAAATTTACACAAGAGAATAACACATTTTCATTTGAAATCCATTTTTCACAAAGTAACCAGTATAAGCTGTAAAGAAAAGAAAACTGAAAGTAAACAAGCAGGGAAAAATCAAGTAACCAAGGGTGATCCTAAACATCCCTAGAAAACCCCTGGACATACTCGAGTTCAGACTACCTGCTGACATGGTACTCCACAGTCAATAACCAACTGTCCGCCCTAATATCCAACCAGTGGCACACCCCACAAGGCCTTACCTACCAAGGGGGGACTAACCCATCTAATCGGGGTTAGCCAGCAAACGTCACTCGATTCTCTAAAAGACGCCCAGGAACCCATGGTATTTTTAATAATACTGTGTAAGTAAGAGGCCCTCGCACGTGTGACTCATCTCACAGCACTTGCCAACCCCTTACACGGACACCGCTACACGAAAACCCTCGAAGGGAAGTCCCTCTGTAGAGATTCCCCATAAGTACCTATATTTACATATTGAGTTCACATTCAATAAAGTTCCAATCGGGCCGCCACATCACTATATTTAAACCATTTAATATTAAAGTGTTTCCAAAAGATATAACACACACCATCATGTTGAAAACCAGAAAAACATACTTAGAAACCCATTTAAGGAAAACCAAACCACCACTGAAAAATTCCAAAATCTAGCTCAAGGGCCAAACGGGCCTTTAATCTTATTTTTAAGGATTTCTATTTATCAAATAAAATCCAAACTTTTATTAACACGTCAAAGGAAAACATTTTTCAACAACCAAGAACCACGCTTAAAGTTTCCCAAAATCTAGTTTAAAGGTCATACAACATTTCCTTTAATCAAGGTTTTAAGAAACACCTTTTCCATAAACAATACACCTACCAATTTACCCACACCAAAAACATTTCAAAACACAATTCAACGTGACTTCCACATTTCATAAAGAACCCATTTAGAAATATTACTATGGAAGCACACAATTAAAACCAAGAAAAACATTTTCAATGAAACCCTAGAATTAAACAGCTTTCATTATCAGCAGATCACCATACTATAAATAACTACTTAATAATACTTTTAAATTTACTGAAACTCAGTAAGAAGACAACGAATAAATAAATTCTAAATTTAAAGGCGAGTTCAATGGGAGACCAACCTCGAAGTCATCAGCTGAACTCGACGAAGGAACATGCTTCGCGCAGGCGTGTACGCACACGCAAGCCGACGATCACTGCATCGTGGAACCATTCCGCCAATGCGCTACAACAAACACGGAACACTTAAAATAGCTCAACTGTCATAAATATAAACACAAACATATAACCAACACGAGATCACCTTGGTGTAGGGATGTGCCTGACTAACGGAGGAACGCGCCAGCTGAAGACTGCAGCATTGCGGAATTATCCCGCCGACGTGCTGCAACCAGCACCAAAGCAGAAAAACAGCAAACCACAGATATAAAATAAAATAAAAAAAATAAAAAAAATAGCAATTAGCCACAAAAGACTACCTCGGCGCAGATGCGCTCGACCGCCAGGGTCGCGCGCCAGTTAAAGGGGCGGGACGCACTGGCAGGGATACCGCTAGAGGTCGCGCGCTGATTGTCGGGTGTGCCGTTGCCCGGCGTAAGACGATGGCGGCTAGTCGGGCCGTGGAAAGCCAGTACGCGGCCTCCCAAAGGTGTGGCGGAGCCGGTCGGAGCGTCGGAAAGAACTGGGGGACGCCGGTAGGAGGTGCCGGAGCGAAGCAAGGGTGTCGGCGGGGATGGGGAACGCCGGCGGGGTCACCAGAATAGGGCAAGGGACATCGGAATGACACCGTACAGCAGAGGCGGGGCGTGCGAGAGCCAGGGGGTGTGCCGGAGCGCTGCAAAAAAGGATGGGAAGTGGCCGGAGGCAGCCAGAACAGGGCAGGGGTGCCGGAACGGCGCCAGACAGCAAAGGCGGGTCGCTGGAGGAGACCAGAATGCCCGAAGGAGAGCTGGAGGGTGGGCCGGGATGCCGGAATGGCGGCGGAGGTCGCTGGCAAGAGAGGGGCTCACCGGAAGGTCTGGGAGGGGCGCCGGAAGGGGTCGAGGGCTGCTGGCCGGCAGGGGGGGCTCGTCGGAGTTGCTGGCTGGCGGTGGTCGGGAGCCGGGAAGCCAGGGGCCGCGGCTGCGGTGGATGCGGCCAGACGAGGGAGGCGGGTAGGGGGGCCGAGGCGGAGCGGGAGCCGGCTGCGGGATCCGGGAGCCGCGCCGGAAATGGAGTAGGGTGGCGCGGTGAGGTTGTCGGAGGGCAGGGCGGTGCGGTGAGGCCGCCGGAGGGCAGGGCGGTGTGCCTGGGACCTGCGGAGGAGGTGTGGGAGGGCGCCGGGGCGGAGCAAGGTGCGGCGGAGGCCGGCGGGGTTGCGCGGGGGAGCGGGCGCTGGAGAAGGGGGGCCAGGACGATGGGGGAAACGCCGGAGGCGGAGACCGGAGGCCAGCCGGCGGGCCGTGGCCGGCTGGCGAGGAGGCCAGAGCGGCGCTGCGCTGCGGGTGCACAGCGCACCGCAAGGGAGAAAGAGGGGGGCCGCAACACCCCCCTAGGGTTTCACTTTTTTTTCTTTTAATTTAAACAAATTGATAATAACGAATTAATAATAATAATAATAATAATAATAATAAACCTTGTGATAATAATTTTAATATCAAAATTATAATAGTAATAATACCATAATAATAATAATATAAATAGTAATAATGATATAACTATAATATGAATTATATATATAAAAAAGAGAGCACTTTCCCGACACCCGGGCCAACTGCGCGGCGACTGCCAACTGCGCGATGGCCGCGCACGTGTCTAAAACCCAGAAAAAGCATCAAACGACAAAATTTATAATCTGGGGCGTAGCCCAGACCGCGGCGCAGACAAACGGAACCAAGAAATAAAAGAAAAATAATAATAATAATATCGAAAGTAAAATAATCATAATACTTTAACAATCCCAATAGTAAAAATAAAAAAATAAAGATAATATTTATAACAATTTAATACTAATGATTATATTAATGTCAATACAGAAAATTTAACATTCAAAACACTGGGCGAACACACGGTCACCCGGGCCAACCGCACAGTCACTGCTAACGACGCGGTAAACACGCACCGATGCAAAACCTGCCAACATAATTAAACTTTGAAAAAAAATTAAACCGGGACCAAGAATGAAACAAAATAAAAGGCATCTGTGGTCAGGGTGTGACAATTCTCCCCACCACAGACACTTTCTGCGCCCAAAAGTCGCCAAGCCAGAAGTCGGTCAATATCCAAGTCCATGCCCAAACGGAACTAAAGGAACTGAAGAGAACTGAGATTCTCGGGATGGTCTTACTCTACACAGGTCACACCCGACCGATTCAAGAGAAAAATGAAGTCTGAGGCCGATGGGGAGAACACGAAGGGGTTCTCCCCACCACAAGAACTCAACCTTTGCAGAAAATTTAACACTCAACCATACCACCCTGGGAGGGGGGAATGACATGGGAACTCCCAACCATACCAAGTTAACCTCTGTAGCAAGAGCGAAACAGCTCTGCTAGGACATAGAACTCTCAGCCTAGACCAAACACCCGAACACCTAAGAAAGACTTATGAGAAGAAACTTAACCCACGAAGTAAACTCGATCACAACTAGAACGTCAACTATTCCAAGACACTTACATCTCCCAACGAACATTGTCAAACCGAGATCAACTCACGCCAGATCCAAACACACCTTTAAGAAAAACGCACGATCCAGAACAGCATAATCAGGAAAACTAGACTTTTTGGATTACGTACTAACATACTCATCCTAGCTTCACGATGACACATTGAACCTACGACGACGCCAAAACTTTAATAGTAGAAGAACGAGAATGGAATGACTTTAAAGGTTTTGTTTCCAACACGGAACACGAAACCCGAATTGAGGCGTCACACCCCTGACAACTCCTGACTGCGCGCGAGCTTCACCCCAAGACCTGTGGTTGGGGTTCTGATGGTTGAAGCATCTCCTGCCTCACAGTCAGGCACTAGAATCTTCTAATCACAGGGTCTTCCTCAGGCAATGCTTCCTACAAAGCTTCTCTAGATGACCCAGACACCTGCAACGATGACACATCTTCGGAGGGGTTTGACATGAAGGATCGTATTCCATAAACATCCATGCTGACAGTACACCATTATATGGTCCGACGAACTGGATGTTAGAGACACTGCAAAGAACTCTTAAAAAAATAATTTACCTGACACACTCTAATCGTCAGATGGGGGACCTTCACGATCAACTGGATACGGTGGATCGCCAACAATTTGTGCTCTGGAGACCAACTCAGCTAAGAACACCCCATGCACCAACTTCTCAAAAATGATGCTCCCAAAAAGGGAGGACTTGCTCCTTGATCACTGGACAAAGACCCCTGATAGGGGGAGTCTTCATCAAATCGTGTGACGATACCTCTGGAAACTGAGACACAAGATCCTTGAATTGGTCAACCTATGCTTTCAACACCTATTGGCCATGTTGAACACACATGAGATATTCCATCTTCTTAATCTTCCCCTTTTTAAGCACAAACAATCAGATGAAGACAACTCCAGAGATAACCCAAGTCATCGCAACTTATCATGATGGCGGGGCGAACCACTCTCACTCATCCAAAGCTGGACCATCGAACAGACTCAAAACAGCATGCACTCAAACAACGTAGGGAGTTCCCAATACCCTAAAGACACGCTCGGCTTCTTCAAGCCACTACACTATCTCTAACAGGCTCCAGTCACCATGAAGGACAGAGAACATCCGAAAATGACCAAAAACTGGGCATGACTCATCAAAAATCCAGGGACCTTTCTGGGCGGCATTTCTGATCAACATATACAACACTCATCCGAAACTGATATCAATCGAAGAAACATCGATAAAGCATCATCATCCAACACAACCAGCTCAAAACAAACCAAACAACCACAAACACAACCCATAATTTCCTGTTCAAAATCCCCTTTTTATTTTAGATTTCAAAACCACCCTATTTCAAGACCACTTTCCAAAACCATTTCTCCTTTTAAAACCCAATTTAGAAAACAAGGTCAAGCCTTTAATTTCAAATACCCACCCAGGTAATCCCATGAACCGTTGCACATGTCTTCATCCACTTTCCATTCATACTCGCACCAACACGCACTTTCCATGCATTCTCACACATGTGCAAATGTTCATAAGAGGACCTGAGGTTTCAACTCCAAAAAATTCTTAACCAATTCCAAGCAATAACGAATTTGAAATTCAAGAGATTTCAGTTTTAAAACCCATTTCATAAATTTAAATTCTTTTAAAAGAAACCAGTATGATTTTTTTTTCAAAAACCATTTTTCATTTCCAACAACATACTTACACCAACCAGAACGAAAACAACACTCAAATTGCATCTATCACTGGAGTGAGGGAATAGTAGTCACGTCTAAACTGGTGACATGGTAGTGGGACATGTCCCATGTAATCGTCGACCACTAGGAGGAATTCAAACCGTGTACCCGAACTCCACATGGGTCACTACTCCATGTGAAATCATGTGGTAACATCGACTTGTCTCTGTTGTCATCCCTCGATCCAAAACATACCAGAAAGAGACAAAGACAAAATTCCCAGACTACCCCAGTCAACTCGAGGTACGGAACGGGCGAGGGTTCATGACATCCTTCCCATACCTACATATCGGGTCCCGACAGTCCTAATCTCCACCTACCGGACAACCCAAATAACAAGAACGTCCTCTGATACCCTTTTCTCATGAACCAGCCCAAGTCGACCCTGAACCGGTCACCCGAGCCGGTCCGCGGCTAGTCCCGAGGGGCGTTCCCGATCCCCCCAGGATGGCAACTAGTGTCGGGCATTGAAATTTTTATCATTGGGAACGATTTCAGCCCAAACCAAAAACAAGATCAAAAGAAAGAATATAACTAAACAAAACAGACCACACTAACAACAAAACAAAACTACATCACAAACAAACCTCCACGTGACCTCATGGTCACCACCCAACTAAACACCAGCGTTGCTCCGTCACTGAGCGACTCAAACTAGGAAAAATCTGAACAGAAGGAACCTGCAACTGAAATGGTAAAAGATAGGCATGAGCACAGAAAGTACTCAGTAGGTGAGCCCAACAACAAATCCCAAAGCACTGCCAGTAAATACAGAATCTACATATTCCAGGTTTTAACTATAATGTATAAAAGTAAGCTTTCATAATTTTTCACTTGAAAATCAAAACACGAGCCATTACCCTTACTTTTTTTTTCAAAAGTTGAATTTCTTTTCATTGGTGCTAAATTCGTTCTAAAAGAGAAAGAGGTGTTACATTTTCAAATTTACACAAGATAATAACGCATTTTCATTTGAAATCCATTTTTCACAAAGTAACCAGTATAAGCTGTAATGAAAAGAAAACCGAATGTAAAAACGCAGGGAAAAATTAAGTAACCATGGGTGATACTAAACATCCCTAGAAAACCCCTGGACGTACTCGGGTTCAGACTACCTGCCGTCATGGTACTCCACAGTCAATAACCAACTAGCCGCCCTAACAGCCAACCAGTGGCATGCCCCAAAAGGCCTTACCTACCAAGGGGGGACTAACCCGTCTAATCGGGGTTAGCCAGCAACCGTCACACGATTCTCTAAAAGAAGCCTAGGAACCCACGATATTTTTAATAATACTATGTAAGTAGGAGGCCCTCGCACGCGTGACTCATCTCACCGCACATTATAACCCCTTACACGGACACCGCTACATGACAACCATCGAAGGGAAGTCCCTCTGTAGAGATGCCCCATAAGTACGTATATTTACTTATTCACTTCACATTCAATAAAGTGCCAATCAGGCCGCCACATCACTAAATTTAAACCATTTAATATTAAAGAATTTCCAAAAGATATAACACACACCATCATGTTGAAAACCAGAAAAACATACTTAGAAACCCATCAGCTGAACTTGACGAAGGAACATGCTTTACGCAGGCACGTACGCACACGCAAGCCGACGATCACTGCATCACGGAACCATTCCGCCAATGCGCTACAATAAACACAGAACACTTAAAATAGATCAACTGTCATAAATATAAACACAAACATATAACCAACACGAGATCACCTCGGCGCAGGGATGTGCCCGACCAACGGAGGCACGCGGCAGCTGAAGACCGCAGCGTTGCGGAATTATCCCGCCGACGCGCTGCATCCAGCACCAAAGCAGCAAAACAGCAAACCACAGATATAAAATAAAATAAAATAAAATAAAAACAAACAGCAATTAGCCACAAAAGACTACATCGGCGCAGATGCGCTCGACCGCCAGGGTCGCGCGCCAGTTAAAGGGGCAACACGCACTGGCAGGGAGACCGCCAGAGGTCGCGCGCTGATTGTCAGGTGCGCCGTTGCCTGGCGCAAGACGATGGCGGGTGGCCGGGCCACGGAAAGCGGGTACGCGGCCTCCCAAAGGTGTGGCGGAGCCGGTCGGAGTGTCGTAAAGTATCGGGGGACGCCGGAAGGAGGTGTCGGAGCGAAGCAAGGGTGTCGGCGGGGATGGGGAACGCCGGCGGGGTCGCCGGAACAGGGAAAGGGACCTCGGAATGACACCAGATAGTGGAGGCGGGGCGTTCGGGAGCCAGGGGTGCGCCGGAGCGCTGGAAAAAAGGGCAGGAAGTGGCCGGAGGTGGTCGGAATAGGGCAGGGGCACCGGAACGATGCCGGACAGAAAAGGCGGGTCGCTGGAGGAGACTGGAATGCCGGAAGGAGAGCCGGAGGGTGGGTCGGGATGCCGGAACGACGGCGGAGGTCGCTGGCCGGAGCGGGGCTTGCCGGAAGGTCTGGGAGGGGCGCCGGAAGGGGCCGAGGGCTGCTGGCCAGTAGGGGGGGGGCTCGTCGGAGGTGCTGGCCAACGACGGTCGGGAGCCGAGAAGCCGGGGGCCGCGGCTGCGGCGGATGCGGCCGGACGAGGGAGGTGGGTAGGGGGGCCGAGGCGGAGCGGGAGCCGGCTGCGGGATCAGGGAGCCGCGCCGGAAACGGAGCAGGGTGGCGCAGCGTGGCCGCCAGAGGGCAGGGTGGCGCGCCGGGGACCTGCGGAGGAGGTGCGGGAGGGAGTCAGGGCGGAGCGAGGTGCGGCGGGGTTGCGCGGGGGAGCGGGCACTGGAGCAGGGGGGCCGGGACGATGGGGGAAATGCCGGAGGCGGCGACGGGAGGTCGGCCGGCGGGCCGCGGCCGGCTGGCGAGGAGGCCCGAGCGGCTCTACGTTGCGGGTACACATTGCACCGCAAGGGAGAAATAGGGGGGCCGCAGCGCCCCCCTAGGGTTTCACTTTTTTTTCTTTTCATTTAAATAAATTGATAATAACGAATTAATAATAATAGTAATAATAATAATAATAATAATAATAATAATAATAAACCTTGTGATAATAATTTTAATATCAAAATGATAATAGTAATAATACCATAATAATAATAATATAAATAGTAATAATGATATAACTATAATAAGAATTATATATATATAAAAGAGAGCACTTTCCCGACACATGGGCCAACTGGGCGGCGATCGCCAACCGCGCGGTGGCCGCGCACGGGTCTGAAACCCAGAAAAAGCATCAAACGACAAAAGTTATAATCTGAGGCGCAGCCCAGACCGCGGTGCGGACAAACAGAACCAAGAAATAAAAGAAAAATAATAATAATAATATCGAAAGTAAAATAATCTAATACTTTAACGATCCCAATATTAAAAAAAGAAAGATAATATTTATAATAATTTAATACTAATGATTATATTAATGTCAATATAAAAAATTTAATATTCAAAACACTGGGCGAACACACGGTCACTCGGGCCAACCGCACGGTCACCGCTAACGACGCGGTAAACGCGCACCGATGCAAAACCTGCCAACATAATTAAACTTTGAAAAAAAATTAAACCCGGACCAAGAATGAAACAAAATAAAAGGAATATGCGGTCGGTGTGTGACAATATGAACCCCTTTACATCATCTGATTTTATTGATTTATATCATTCTCCAAAAAAAGAATTGCCTCAGGGTAAAATAACCATGATCGACCATTGCATTACATGAACATGTTTAATCGCGTGTAAAAATTTCATGCTCTGAAATAATTCACAGCATCTACCCAGCAACAGGGTCATGTCATGTAAACTTTTCACTATATAAAATTTTCTAGAAAAAACTCTCAACCCAACTTCTATATAAAGAATCTGAACCACCTATAAATTTTTATAAACATGCAGATAACTATGGTAAACACCTTAAAACAATTATACCTAGACTCCATTAATTAAAACTAACATAAATCCCCAAAATTTAGGTTATTTCCACTAGAAAAATATGTTTGCCTTTAATGAATGGGATCTACTACCATGTTATTCATTTGAAAAGAAAACTCAAAAAAAGTAGTTCAACTAAAACTCCATAGGTATGTACTTAGAGAGTAAGGGATCATAAAACCTTCTCACCATATAAAAACAACTCCCTAAGCTACTCCAGGAATCATTGTTGGGTCTCAATGAACATGTATAACCATTTTATTCCTGTATTATATTATCTCTCACAAATTGTCTTTTTTAATATGTTCATGCTTCTGCAACACTCAAACTATCAATATAGTCTTTCCCAATAGATAATTCTCATACCAGTCCACTATATGTATTGGATTTTCCTCAAAGAACATATCTACACAAAGATAAAATTCACCAACATCAATCATTTGAGAAGGGTTGGGATGATATCTACAATGATATGACATGTGAATCATGTCGTTGATGGAACTAAAACAGGTCGGAATGTCCAATCTGTATATCATGAGACCGACTCATTCCAATAATTCAAATGGTCAAACAAACCTTGGCACAAAAAGCCCATATTTTATGATATGGAATTTCCCCAACCGTATCAACACTTGAAGGAAAACATTTATTCCCACCTCAAACTACAATGGTCATATCCTCTAGTCAGTGTAATATTTTTTCTTACTCTGTGTGGTGTGTAATCACATCCTAATAAAAAAACATGTTTATACATCTCCTTCATGAGATTTGGTCTAACAAGAACTCAGTCACCTTCCTCCCACCCAAAAAAAAAGATAGAAGCAAATAATACCACCCAAATATTTGAAAGGTTCCATCTTGATAAATTCCTAGAAGATTTCATTAAGCACAGACTCTATGAGTTCCATATGCTTCTCTAAAGAACGACCTATATTCAAAACAAAGTCTCATAAAAAATCCTCCATAATTTGATTTTTCATTTTAGATTAGCTATCTTTCTATTGATTAAAGGATGTTTTTATATGAACCTATGCGTAATAAACATTCTAATTGCCCTACCAAAACTGATATGTTAAATGAGGATCTCTATCAAAAATGAAACTCTTTATAACACCATGAAACTATATTTTATCCAACATATATAGAAAACGCATTTCATCAGTAGTGATAGTCCCCCTGATGGATAAAAAATTGGATAATGTCATAGATGGATCAAAAATTACATAGAATTAAACATTCTCATGAGGTGTCCTATATAATATTGTAAAAAAATCCTTAAAACATCATCCCACTTCCACCCTTGAATTAAAAGAGGATGTAATATCCCAATATGCTTATGATTATCATCCCTCACCTACTGACAAGTGAAACATCTCCCCATAAATCATGGTACATTTTTATTCATTCCCATACATTATTATATTCTACAGAGATCATGATATATCATTTCTTGACATAGATTTACCACCCATCAAAATGTATGAAACCCACTCATCTACTCCATGAACTAGAATGTAGGAACTCATACTCAGCTAAAAATAGGAAGATTATTTCGACTACCAAGATACCATCATGATGGTGTCTAATAACCATATACGTTATCCCTAAAAAATAAGTCCTCTGGATATAATAACTGCTTTGTCCTGATCCTGTCCAAAAGCAAGGGTATAATAGAAGTTGATGTCAGATCTACTCATCCCTTGGACTCTAGAATAAATAGATTCATGTATAAAAATATTTCTATTATCCTATATTCATCACAATACTCGTTCATTTACTCAATCTACATATTCCAATTCATGTAATTTCTAACAAATTTTCATGTTCCTACTGTATAATGCATCTTTAATTCGAAATGTTGCAGATACTCAACCCACATCCTCTATCAAATGTTCATGTCCCACTGATAAAATATGTACCTCTGGTTTTTTTGAACACCAAAAAAATACCTCCCAAAAGATAGTCTATCTAGTATCTCTGGGCGTATACCACCGAAACTAACTCTATATTATGAGTAAGATAATCACTCTGATGCAGTCTCAACTACCTAGATCTATAAGAAACCACTCAATACTCCTACATCAATCTTCATCCTAATCCCACTAAGAATAAATCTTATTACATTATATATTCTTTACCAAGAACATGTTTGGAGAGGATTGGTGTTGAATTCCTCCTTTCCTTTAGATTCTAAAAAACTATCTCACAATAATATGACCAAAAAAACATATCCCCTATCTTGGTCAGTTAGGATATTAGTGCTTCTAGATGGATGGATTTCTGTATAAAGCATCATTTATAAAATTCTAAGACTAGAAAACTATAGATCTCAAAAAATTTCCTAGAACACCGCCAATATATTATGACTACAACATTCAATGGTTTCACTAACACTTCATCCTCTAATATGACATGGCCTAATAAGTGAACTTAATCAATCTAGAAACTACATTAAGATAGCTTGTTTTGAATATGATTCTCTCTTAATACACTCAAGAAGATGTCATTATGTTGGGAATGATCATCTATTCGCTGGGATTACACTATGATTTCATCGATGAAAACCACCACAAATAGCTATAGGAAGGGATGAATGATGTGATTCATTAAGGATATGAATTTCAATGGTAATTTCATTTGACCAAACAACATAACAATTAAACCTAACAATCCATACCTACTCGTAAGAGATTTTTGAGTTTTTTATAATGGTCTTGCTCTTAAATGATGGAACTCTGGCCATAAGTAATTCATATAGAAAGTTTAAAGACCTATAATCTATTCAATTATATAATCATTTTGTAGAAGGGGATTTCATTTCTCAATTTTTATCTGATTCAATCTCTGATAGTCCTCATGCATGCACAAAGTCCATTCAAAACTATTGGAAACATTTATAGAATAAACCCATGCTGATGAACTAGGTCATATGAAATCCTTATCTTCGTGATATTCAAACCTAACCTTGAATTCGTGATGCTCTATTGGGGTCATCCTGTAAGGTGTAATAGAAACTGGATATGCTCCTGACACCAGTTCAATAGTGAACAAGATATCCTACTCAAGTGGTATGCAGTGAAAATCTTCATAAGAAAGAACATGAAAATGGACAACTATTGGAGAAAAATTTTCTGAGTACACAACACCATCATCTAGAGAAAGTCCTAATATCTGATTCATGAGAAAATACAACAAACATTGAATTACTCCTACATGACCACCTTAAATATCCCACTAACCATGGTGAAAATAGTTACGTCCTATTGGATATATAAATCTATATAAAATACGATAATATTCAATATGATATTAGTATAGAAATAACTAATTCATACCCAAAATCAAATTCATTCATATCATTATTAGAAAAAAAATCCCCAAAATAAATGGTAACCATCAATTTTAGGTGAATAATCCATAAAAAATTTGATATTCTTTAACCACACACAAAATAGTGTGTTGACGGTCAAGATACAATCCAACCCTACCATAATCAGGACCAATATATTTTAAAATTCTTAATATTTAATGGAATCAGATTCTCTTATATATCAAAACACCAGAGATGGAAGATGATACAAGTATCATACCTCAAATTTTATATGTTCCTACCTCAATAATAGTTGGAGTATACTTCATAGCATATAAATGACTTACCCCTATATCATAGGATCCGAGTTCACTCTGATGAATTGTTCAATCCACTCATTACTATCACTTCAACACTTGGGTAACACACCCCCTTAGTCGACCTGAATGTCTAGTGGAACACCAAATACATGTTTGGGGAGGCATACCTAAGTCTTCTATAGAATATAGTAACTATCATAATCCCCTACCATTTCACTACTACTACATTCCCCTATAGAACATCTATTGGTGTCCCATCCTTCCACAACAAGGAAACTCTAAAATAGAGTTCAGATACTGAGGATGCTTGTGGAAAAACATTCCACACTAATAACATTATAATGAAACATAGTCTGGAGATGGTCACCCACATCCCCAGATTATTGTTCTTATTCTAGCCACAGTGATAGCTATCATAGAAGTGCTTCTTGTCACCAGAAGAAGAGATCCTAGTTCACCCCACTGAAATTTATTTGTTATTGGTCAGGGAATCTCATATATTCCTTTCCATGATGAGAACCTAATTTATCACATTCAGAATGATACTAAAAAAACGTTCACCTTTAACCTAACCTCATAGTTAATCCCATCCAAGAAATTCCATTCCATGGTTATCTAAACAACACCCAAAGATGGTGAATGGAACTACATGTTAGTGAAACATACATAACAGTCCTTTACTAACATCCCCTCCAACATCATGTGAATGGAATCAAAATCCTTTTAATCATTTACTGTTTCATGATTGTGGTGGCATAGAAACATTTCCACAAATTCCTTCTTGTATCACACCTATCTTATCCCATATTGCTCTAGAATTTCCTACCAATTCACTAATGGTCCAAAAATTATGTATGAAAACAGATACACCCTTTTATTTGAAGGTGTTTTGAGGATCTTGATGATCATCTACAAAGAATCACTCTAGAACATAGCTACCTAGGGGCATTACTCCCTAATGGATATAGATGGATTCAACAGATGAAACTCTCTCATCATCTCACACGTCCAAGGTTTAGTGTGAACTATATACCATTTCATATATAAAATTCTCCTCAAGATGTTCTCTCAATGACGAAAATCCATTTGATCCATAGGAGATAATTGAAGCTCCAGTTCATTTGTATTAGGAGCATGATGATTTCTGATCTTTTAAATATTAATTCGAAGATGAAGAGGAGGTATTTTCTTAACAAGAAAATCACACCCTTTAGAACAATTGATAACAACATTTGAACCTCGATAATTGGAAAATTAATAGATGAACTAGGTCTTTATCCCTCTAAACATGTATTAACAAGTGAACCAACATGAAAAAACGGTCCTTTTATTCCATTTATTCATTAGATATAACCATGATATAAATTCAAATTTTGTATAGGAAAACTTATCAATTGAATTAAAAATGCCCCTAACATGGACAATGCTTGTAAATATATTTCCTTATGTTCCTATCATGATGCATGATTATACATATTGCTCCAAACTACCCTTGAGTGTAAATCTCACGAAATAATAACATCACACAACATGTGAATCTCCCAATAAGAAATAATATAAATTATAACAAGTGAACAACATGAAAAAAAACTATCCCTGAGCCCACATATTTTTCCTCAAATGTGGGTCAGATAGTCTCATTCACACGCTCATTACCATGTATTGAAACATCATAGTCTCCTTTCTACATTTTCAAAATAGTAATGAAAATATAAAACAAATCGAACCTATGATACCACTTTGTGACATCCATCAATATGTAACCTTCTCAGGTGACCAAATATGGTTGGATTCTGGCCATTAATCACACCTCCCCATATTCCAACGATTCAGACTATTCGTGATGGAATCGAGATCATCATGGGGATACTATACACTATGGTATAGAGTTGAAATATAGTGTAAATAAAAAATATCTATTTAAAAAAAATATAAGAAACAATACTTCATACAAGAGGAATATAAAAGGATGAAACATGTAAGCTAAATAATTATGACCCATGTAATTTTTGATGAAATATAACTAAATTAAATACTATATGTCATAAATATAAAAAAATATAGGAAAAAATAAATCAATAGTCCCTAGTCCTGAATCCATTGTCAGTCCCATCTCCATGGTTCATCCCATCCTTCAATAAAAAATCAATAAAAAAGTCTTATCCCTTGTCCAGACCTATAAGCATGTAGTTTCTTGGGGTCCCAAATGGTCTCTTAAATAGGGTGTAGTATAACTAAGTAGTTCAACACCATTTTTTCAAAACAAAACTATTCTAATAGTAAGTTCATGAAGTAAAGTGATAACTGAGAGTATTAATTATATGATTATTGTAGTACAATAGTCGTCCTGCTTCGACCCCATGGCAAAATATCTCTCTGTATATAGTATTAACATAAAAAAACTAACCACAAGTCCATGGTATAATCACATTACTAGAAAAATTCCATTTTTATAATCATTTTAGTCTAATCAGGTCAATCCCAATAAGCATTACCACATATTTGATCTAGTAACAATAAGAATTAATGAAAAACTAAGAGATTACCTATATATAATAAATTCATCATAACAGAGAAGAGTCTATAATAATTTCAACCTAATCAATCCATGAGCTATAATAATTATTGTATAATAAGGAAAATATTTCAATATGATCATTTCTAAAAAACAAAGTTAATCCCTATAATCATCAATGAAACAATTGGTACAATCCCTATATATAAGAATATTAGCATAATTGTTCTATGACTTATAAGAATTAAAACATGAATCAAAACATCAATCATAATTATAGGAATAAAACTACATAACATCATATTACATAATTTTCCATCAATACAATTACAATTTTTATTTCAATTACCCTTTCATTCATAAAATTAAATCTAAATACATTATTATTCCAGTGTACACACCCATGTCATATCAAATTACAACCTATAATTATTTATAAAAAAGAAATCCATTTCCAATTTGAATCTATCACAAGAAATTACTTGAGGTATCATGATATACTAAAATGTATTTTATTCCAAAAGAAATTTCATTATCTTCAATGGTAGGCAGATACTATGAGTACCCACAAGCCATGTCTCAACACTATTGATTCTGAATAAACCAAAGGTGTATTCAAAAAACATCCCTATCATTACCCATTGTTTTTTTGTTAAAATGAACATTGTTTCAGTGAAATCACATATTATTTTACATAGTTAATCAAATATAAACCGACCATAAGGAGATTTTCTAGAGCACATATAATTATCTATAGATCAAAACAACACTATGAATAGGGAACTCCAATAAAGAATGAAGTAGAAAGAGATCACAAGGATATACTAGATTACATAAAAATCAAGATAAAAAAATAGATTCAATAGAGGTTAAGATATCACATCACTATAATGGATAATACAAGATATAAATGTTCAAAAACAAAGTGATGGAATGCACCATGGATTAAATGCTAGACCATGACGTCTAGAAGGATGCAATTACCCAAAAATCCCAAAAAATCACCCTAGTGTTCGAGAGAGGAGGATTCATGGAAGAAGGAAATAAAAATATTTATTAAATTCATGGTTTAAATCAACTTATACCAAGATATTCATGATATACACCGCTTTTATAATGTGAATTTATCAATATATAAGATACACTGAAAAACATGTCATGTTTGGTTAAAATAACCCCAATCAACCATTTCACTATGTGAGCTAGTTTAATGATATATAAACGTCAAATTTTTAACAAAATAATTTACTCCTCCTTGTAATAGTTTTATATCATGTAAACCATTCATGATGTAAATTTTTCTTGAAGACAACTCTCAACCCAGCTTCTATGGAAAGAACCTGAATAGCCACTAAATCATTCCAAACACACAGATAACTCTCGTAAAACCATGGAAATATTTCTTCTTGGAATATATCAGTTAAAAAAGAATACATACCCAAACATTATGTAATTTTATCTGACAGAATCACTCCATCCCCAAATAATGGGCCCTACCACCAAGGTTTTAAGAAGAAAAGAAAACTCAACTAAAAGTGATTCAAACAAAACTCAAGTGGTATATACATAGAAAGGTTGATATATTACATTGAATTATTTCATAACATTTACTATATTTTTTAACACAAGTATCAATGATATAATGTGATTTTTTTGTTTATGTCATAATATTTATCCATATCCTTCTTTATCAAATGGGAGACACAACTACAACTTGTGTGTACAACAAACTACTACCACGTGAACTGATAAATTTTTTTTCCAACACCAAATCATATGTATATTCATAATAATTGAAATTAATAATATATATTATATTTATGAAATGATATTTATTTTTAAAATTTAATATTTCATATGATTCCTTACACTTTTACCCATTAACGAATTGATAATTCACTTGTGCGTACGTACAACCTACTGTCTCCACGAAGCGATATGATACATTTTTCATATTAAACATTAAAGAATGGTTATAAAAATGAATTTTATTATTTAATATGTAATTTACAGCATTAAAATATTTTTTGGATATGATAAAACCAAATCCTATACATGAAAACCAAAATTTCCATTACAAAACATTCAAGTGAAAACAATACAATTCGCACCAGAAATAATACTAATAATGAAATATTATTAACAAAAGTGTGACAAGATGTTATAATAAGATCATATGTGATATGATAAATATTAATTTTGTTTCAATATAAATTTATACCAATTTTAAAAAAATTATCAATGACGTTAAATAAATTTCAACTAAGGGAAGCATGAGGTAAGGGATTTCATCACAATTTCCATTCTATTGTGATATATTTTTCATTCTGAACCTATTCAATAAGATGTGATTTTTATACTTCTTTATTTGTATATTTATCCTGAATACCTATTTATTAATATTTACTAATGTTTTTATAATTATTTATTATTTCAAGGTGTTATAATTCAAAAGTAACCATGGTGGTCAAAAATTAATCTACAATCTCATTTTATATTAGGATTACTTATATTTTCATTAAAGGAATCATATCATTTATCATTTATAAGCTCAAATAATTTTACTATACATTGGATATTAAATGATTTTATATATTATATTATAAAATTTCCTCTCATTGTAAATTTAATTAAGTAAATAAATGTTCAAAATAAAAACAAATATTAATTATTTTTTAAGAGGATTAATTGGTCATCTGTGTCCATGATTTTAAAAATTGATGTAGAAAATTAATTCTTATTACTCAAGTGAATTATTAATGAGATTATAAGCCCGCGGGGGCTGGGTGAGTTGGTTCAAGGTGGTGGAGACCCGTCGCTGAGGTTCCAGGTTCGCGTCCTCACAAAGGAAACACACACCATTTGTCAGCGAACCTCTCGTCCCCTTCATCCCGTGTGGGACTGGCCCAAGCCCAAGGGTTGTCCACCTTGGGCCTAGCTGGGGACGTGCGACACTCAGGTGGGAAAGGCTAAGCCCTATAACTCATTACCCAATAACACGTTCGCCCGCGGGGGCTCGGTGTGTTGGTTTAAGGCGGTGACGACCCGTCGTAGAGGTTCCGGGTTCGAGTCCTCATAAAGGCAACACGCACCATTTGTCAGCGAACCTCTCTTCCCCTTTATCCCATGTGGAACTAGCCTAAGCCCAAGGGTTGGCCACCTTGGGCCTAGCTGGGGACGTGCGGCGTGCAGGTGGGAAAGGCTAAGCCATATACCTCGTTACCCAACAACACGTTTGCCCGTGGGGGCTGGGTGAGTAGGTTCAAGGCGGTGGAGACCCGTCGCTGAGGTTCCGGGTTCGAGTCCTCACAAAGGCAACACACACCATTTGTCAGCGAACCTCTCGTCCCCTTCATCCCGTGTGGAACTGGCCCAAGCCCAAGGGTTGGCCACCTTGGGCCTAGCTGGGGACGTGCGACGCGCAGGTGGGAAAGGCTAAGCCCTATACCTCGTTACCCAACAACACGTTTCCCGCTTCGGCGGTGGCGAAGTGGTGCAGGGTCGAGGACCATAGCAACGGTGTTCACTAAGGTCTGGGGTTCGAGTCCTGGGAGCCCGCTTTTGTGGGAATTTCCACCTCCCATGTACCACTCGTCTTGCCGGGTCACCCTGTGTCTCACTGGGTGGGCAGAATGGCAGCACATCACCTGGCTGACGACGTGCTGTGACGAACCATTGCTGATCGAGGGGTCACCCCGTGGGACGCAATGTCATCTCGGATGACAATGGCTCCTCCCCGGCTGGGGCATCCCTAGATGATCTCTTCGTGGGGAGGGGGCTTATTGAGTGTGGAGGGTTCGAAAAGGCCACTCTCAGGAATTCCCTTTTTTAAAAATATTAATGAGATTATAAGTTTTACTAGGATTTTTATAATTCATACTGTGAATATTTAAAAGGTTTTATTATTGTTTTTATTTCAAATTTCATCACAAAAGTAAAAAAAATAATGTTTTTTTGGCATATATAGTTTTAATAAAATTCCCAGAATCCATAACCATTTTATGATATTAAGATTTTGCAAATTATTTTTAAGTATTTTTCAATGAGAAATCTTAATTTTATGTTAATTTTAATATTTATCTTCTATTTTCATTGTTTTTCCAAAGAATTTTCTTTTTTAAAAAACTTATGTTTTTGTTAAACCTATGATCATCACTTATCCCTTAATAAATTTTTGATCATAAACACTCCAAAAACATTCACTCTCATGTGATAATTGGAATGTTAATTTCCATTAAATATCGATATTATTTTTCTTGTATATTCTTTTGGATTAAACCGTATATCATTATTACATATGATGTTTTACATTGAATGTTTTTTGATTTAATTTGGATATATTTATATAATATATTCTTTGTTCTATATTCGAATTTATTGATAAATAATATTGTATATTAATTTAATTGACTATTATATACACATGGAATTAATTGTACATGTAGTGATCAGAGGGGCATGGTTATTGATAGAACTTATTTTCATTGATGGTTTTATTAGACCAATCATTTGGCCGACTAAAATGGAGATTTTTGTGTATACCTACCCATCAGTTAAATATCATAGAATAAGGTCTTCAGAATATATCATTATATAAAATATCATGACATATAATATTAATAATTTCCTTCACTGAGATTTCTTTTATAATTATACATGATATTAATGAAAAGATTTTGGATTCATTATGTGCTCATGTTACTAATAAAATGTCATGTGTATTGTGTTATTTATGTAACCATATTGATTATTCCTTCCCTAATAATTATGGATTTCACTATATATAATCCTTACTAATATTTTGGGTTAACACTTATTTTTTCATTTTACTCTATATTTGAAGATAAATTCATTTAATTACTTCCAAAGATGACGATCATTTTCTTTTTCAATGTTTTATATTCTATTCAAAATTTTAAATGGGTATCAAGTATATATATAGTTATCCAAGTCTTCTAAACTGATTGTTCGAGAATATAATAACCTTTTTATATTTTCCATTTTAATAAAGTGACTAGTGGATCTCTATTACTAGATTCAGGCTAGTTATATTTGGTATTAGAATATATTTTACAGAAACATTAGGATCTAGATTTTGGAAAAAAGATATTAGGGAACATAACCTTGTTATAGGATTTTTGGATATGTTAAATTGTTGAATAACATAATAATTTTATAGTAATGTAGATATTAGGTGATATTTCGTAGAAATAAGTCCTTGTATGGATACAATAATTGGATATTGTTTTAACATGGTTTTACCTAGGGGAATTAACATTTAAAAGGGTGCATTGGTCTTTGACTCGATCATCACCTAATACACTATGACAAGCCTTACTGTGCATCTGGTTTGACACTCTCAGAAAATATTCCTAGGTCGGTTCTCATTATCTTTACTAACCATTAAGAAGGATTCAAAAATATTTTTATATTCCAAAATAATCATGTTAATAATTTCAAGATTAACCATGCTTAAATTTTCAATTATTGTATGTGTTACATCAGATTTAAAATTCATAATTTTATGAGATAATCCAATTTATTCAATTTTTAGTAATTTTCCTAGATTATTTATTGCAATCAACACTCTTGGATAATGTAGAAATTTTATTTTTTAGAAAGATAATAAAAATGACATTGTAATTGAGAATATCATTGCTATATTAAAGGAGTAGACCCATTTTATAACAAATAAAATTTCCAAAATAGTTATCATTTTTCTCATAGAGTGATTCTACTATGTTGGATCACTTCATGAAATTAAATACCCCATAATTTTTTTGGATTACTTATCCAGTGGTAGCTAAACAATTGATTGATTCCATTGAAAAGTTATTTATATCCTTGGGATGCAATGGATTAAAAAAAATTTATAAGTAGAATATTATCTAAAGGTTGATGTTTTTCAATTGTGGTCATCGATCTATAATAATATGTCAGAAGGCGAAATAGAACACAAGGATTGGGGGTATTTTAATGAAACATTTATCAAAAAATATTTCCCTGGTGAACAATGAAATAAAATAAAGATATAATTCTTCAACATGAAGATAATAGTAGAAGAAATCATTTTGATGTGTTATGATTAATATATATTACTTGGAAGGTATTATATATATTACATATGTACTATGGAATACAAGATTAACCATTCCTTTAAATGGTTTAATCATTGTCATTGAAGGGTGACCGTTTCTCAAATATTTTCATCATATGAAGAAATGGTTTCTTGCAAAATAAAAAATAGATGGGATTTTAGAGATCCTATATAATCTTGAGAAATAAACATAGGAAGTGGTAGATTAAAAAATAGATAAAGGGTATGCATCAAAAAATAATAAGAATATAAAGAAATTTATATCATGCGAAAATTGTGGAAAAAAACATCCTTTAAAATGATTGAATAGAATGATATTTTTTTATAAGTAATATAATAATGGTTATATTTTCCATGAATTTAAGGGGAATAAATAGAATATTCTTATCAAGTGATTCAACTATAATGAAACAGGTTATTATTCTAAACAATGTCTCAAGAATTAAGGGAACCTTACACATAAAAGGCCAAGGGGAGATGATAATCATTATTTAATCACTACACCTAAGGTTGATGTTCCCAAATATGCAGTGGTGGGTACTTTAATTATATCCTAAAATTTATATAATGAAGTATTTGACTACAAATCCTTATAATATTTTATATCTTTCATGTTTTACAAACAATTATCTATTTTCCTAGAACCTTAAGAAGGGAGTTGTTAGTCAAAATCCTAGAAAAAAGTCTCACTAAAACAAATATGTGTCAAGAAGTTCCCATTATGACACATAAACAAGATATATTATTAGAGTAAATTATTATAAATATGGTTAAATTTGATATAATCCATGGTATATAATGAATTATAAAAAACAATAAAAAATATATATTTTAAATAGAAGGAAACTATTATTCATGATGATGAAATATAATTCCTTATATTTAGAGTAGAGAATCCATCAGTTGGGTTACATATTTATCCACCTGTAGCAAGGTGCTATAACAGGTCACTGTAGTAGTATTGTAGCAGCAGCGGACTGTCGCAGTAGTAGCACTGTAGCGGCGGAGGGACTGTAGCAGGGTACTGTAGCGGTGACGGTACTGTAGCAGCTACTGAAGTTGCGAGGGTACTATAGCAGTACTGTTCACCGAGGTGTCCTTTGGGCCAAAAAATGGGCTTTCTAGCCCTGTATGCAGGCCATTTGACCTTGGGCCTTTGGGCTATGTAATGGGTCACCCTCTACCCAGTCTAAAGAGGTCTCTGCTTTAATAATAAATTGAGGCTTCGGCCCCAACCTTTAAAAAAATGTACCTTCTTTGGGGAATACTTTTATGTATATCCTAAATAATTACTTGGATTTCTATTAGAGAAAATAGTTTGTTTTTACACTAATTTAATCCTTTATGAAAGACCTATATCTATGTCTCCCTATATAATTCCCAATATGGAATTAGTAGTGTTGAAAAAAAACTAGTGGAGCTACATGATAATGGATTTACTCTCAATAGTGTTTAACCATGTGGATCCCTTGTTCATTTCATTAAGAAGAAATATGAATCTATGAGGATGCACATTGATTATATGGAAATTTTCATTATTATAATACAGAAAATGTATCCACTACCTAACATTACTGATTTATTCGTTAAACTTCAAGGATGTCAATATTTTTAAATGATTAACCTTTACCCTGGGTATTAAAATTGTGAGTAAAGATGTAATATATTCTAAAGATGGAATTTTTAATGAAGTATAATGATTATAAATATATGTTAATTCAATTAGGATTGACAAATTCACCATATATATATTAAGGGATCTAATGGATAAATTATTCATTTAATGTATTGAAAATTTCTTTGTACTATTCAATAATGATATCTTCGGGTATGCTAAAATATACAAGGACCATGATAATCACTTTAAGAACATTCTTGAGGCTTTTAGATGAAAAGAGTTAAATGTGAAATTTAGAAATACTGAATTTTGGTTATAGGAAGTTTATTTTCATGGCTATATTGTCTCCAAGGATAGAATCCCAATTTTTCCTACGATGAAAATTGTACACAAATAATTTGTTACACCAAAGAATTTAATTTATGTAAATAGGTTCAATATTTTGGTAGTTAATATCATTTATTTTTTAAAAACATTTCCCAATTGGATAATCTATTAACCAATCTTACATGTAAAGTGGTTATGTTCATATATAAAAAGGTTAATATTGTTTGAAGAATTGAAGTAGTGACAGGTTAATTCTATAATTTTGAAAATACCATCAGGAAATAATTAAAATTTTATATATAGTGATGCATCGAATAAGGAACTAGGTCATGTTTTTATGCTCATTGAAAAAATTATTGTCAATGTATCATTGTGGTTAAACACTCATGAAAAGAACTATCCATCTCTTAATAATGATTTTTTAGTTGTGATATTTTATTTATTGATATGGAAACATTATATTTATCATGAAAGTTGTGAGATATAAATAGCCCATAAGATCCAAAAATATATATTTTCATAAAAAACGTTAATATACATTAATCTTGAGTGATATAGCTACTCAAAGATTATGATTTCTCAATCAACTGCCACATTGTGAAGGAAAATAAGGTAGAAAAATCATCGAGTAGTAGAGATTATAGTGTTTTATCCAAAATGAGGATTAACGTAGATCCAATGTTTATGGATTTAATATAGATGAATTTGAGGATTATTAAGCAATGACGAAAATTAAACATTTTTCATATGATTTTGAAACAGTATTAATTGGAAAATAAAAATATTTCTCAACCACATGATTATTCTTTCGAAAAATAAAATTAAATATTAGAATGACATAAAATTTTATAATATCATTTTTGAAGATGACATTATAACATCCTGTCTTTTTATAACATAACTTTCATTTCATTACACGGAACTGAGGATCGTTAAGGTTTAGTGTCTTGGAAACAAGGATCATAATACATAAAAAAAACATAAAACATTCTTCTTAAACACTTAAAAGGCTTCTCCTTTAGTTCATCCTATGTTCATTATGCATCTCATAACCTGAGGACATACATCAAAAGAAAGGGTGAGCAGAAGGCCCAGTAAGGGAAACAAGAGAAACATTTTTCATGTGAACTTGAGAAACTTCAATAAGGACATGAAAAGAACATTAAGGCATGAGAAAGGAATCATGAGATACATCATAATAAAAATAACATTTTTCATAACTTGAAGATGTGGCTGCAACATTTAATATTGACAATCGTTTCGTTTCACCAAGGTCCATCCCTAAGGTGTCGTTAAAAATTACCAAGGTTATTCACCAAGGCGTCGTTAAAATGGTCATCTCTAGAGATTAAGTCATTACCCAATGCATTAGAGCGCTATTAGGGCGCACCCTTAAATTTGCCTTTATTATCATGTTAGCCACATATATCATCATCAAACATTTCATAAATAACCCATATAGCATAAAATAAATGGGTCTCATTTCATAATCATAACGTTTTAAAAACTGCTTTGAAGACATGATCTTTACGTTACTTTAATCCCACGGAAAGGGAAAGCGGGTATCATGTATGTAAATCCCAGAATTTAAAATAGAACATTTTTATATATATGTGAATACCCCTGTAGAAATAGGATCTTTGAGTATTCACTTTATAACATAAAATAATTTTGAGAAAAGAGAGGCATTTTGAGACGAAAATTCTGCAGCATAACGGCTATGTTACAAGGTTTTAGAAAACTTTGAAAAGAGAGGGAACATGGGTCGAACAATCATAATTGACCCATAAAATAGTATAGGGATAGAATAAGAAGTATATATGGACATGGTGATGCAATTTCAAGGACATACCATTTGAAATGAAAAGCATGGAAGGAAGACAAAAGTTTGATTTCTCTTATGAAAATTCGGCAGCCTAACGGCGTCACTTAAACTTCAACAAAAATGAATTGAACAGATCAAATAGGGTCTCTCATCATATGATAATTAGAGATCAGTATGATATATATAGAGATCATACCCCAAAATAATAAAAAGGAACTTGAAAGATTTGACATGAAAATTGAACTTGAAAAATGAGAAGGGTGAAAGAATCACATAAACATTCGGCAGCCTAACGACGTCACTTAAACATTCATAAAACGAAATGATGAGAGTAAGAGGGGATCTCTCATCATATAAAAATGAAATGGGCAGTAAGAGGAATATAAAAGAACATCCTCTCACATAATAACATGGAGCATAAAAGGAATGACATAAAAGAGATTACATGAAAAGAAAGAGAGGGGTCGGATCCCTTACCTTAAAACGTGACCCTTGAAACTCAAAGTTTTGGACCTTGAGGGCTTAATGTAACGACCCAATATTTTTGAGTCGTAGACTAACTTACTCTTAATGATTTAATAATATGTTAATGGTTAATGTAGGAAGAGGAGTCGATGGCTTCATCCAGTAGACTCGACCCTTATGAAGCCCACTTATCAGTGCATGGGAAGGAGGTAGCATTTGTGGGCTTTGCTTTGGACCAAGCCCAAGCCGAACTCCAGCGTGTCAAGCTTGAACGGAAACGCCTACGGGAGAATTTCAAGTTAGTAGAGATTACTACTAGGGAAATGTTATCTGAGCCTCCCTCAGATTCTCTCACCATAACACACCTTACACTTAGGTCTTATGCCGGTTTTATAAGGGGCTATGTGTCGAGACCCTAGCTTCCTTGTGTAATCCTTTCGGGTGAATAAATTGATATTTCTTCCTTTAGTGATGTTTGTGAAATTTCAAAAGTCTAGATAATTTTAGAATGTATTTTATTGATGAATTTTGAAAAAGGGATATTTTAAAATATTTATGTAAACCCTAAATAACTAATGATGTGTAATTATTTTCAAAAAATGGTCTTCTACAAAAGTGTTCAGTAAGGAATTTGGAGTCTAATAAGATCAACTTAATTTTTGATGAATAGTAAATTATGAATAGTGATTTTACACTTAGGATTAGTAATGTGACCAAATGGATTAGTAATTTCACTCAAAGAAAGTTTTAATATAATTCAGACACTTAGATTAAGTAATGTGATTCAATAAAATGGGTAAATAATGGTTTCATAAATTATTAGTCAAGTATTAGTTTTTTTCAGATGAATAGTGTTTTTAATAAAAAATTTAATTAAAAATACTTAGAAAATTATTTTTATAAAAATGACTTTATTTTTCAACTCAGAGCATCGATATTATGTTATGGTAATTTTTGGGGATTTTTCTGAAAAAAAAGAATGTTCGATGAATAGTGTTTTTATTTAAAAATTAAATTAAAATTATTTAGAAAATTATTTTTATAAAATGGAGTTCATAAATGTATTTAGAGCATCGATATTTGGTTAAGGTGAAATTTTGGGATTATTCTGAGAAAGTTGAATTTTCGATGAATAGTGAAAATATAGTTTTTAAGTTATGAGTGTTTAATGACATCATTAAATGATGTATTAAGTATATATTAAATATGGTCGAATTATGAATAGTAAGATAAGGTGTGAGGTGTCCCAAGTTGCCAATACCATGGGCATGCCCACGGTTTTGCCAAAACCACTAGTGAGGTGTCCCTTGGCCATTAATGCCTTGTCCCCTCACTTTCCCTATAAATACCCACCCTTTCCTTCTTTAGTTTCCACTACCAACTCTCCCCCAACGAATTTATGGTCTCCTTACCTCCCAAGGAGTCCTCCCAAGGTTCCCCCAAGCCCTCAAGGTCCAAAACATTGAGTTTCAAGGGTCACGTTATAAGTTAAGTGATCTGACCCCTCTCTTTCTTTTCATGTAATCTCTTTTATGTCATTCCTTTTATGCTCCATGTTATTATGTGAGAGGATTTTCTTTTATATTCCTCTTACTTCCCCTTTAATTTTTATATTATGATATATCCACTCTTACTCTCATCATTTCGTTTTATGAAAGTTTAAGTGACGCCGTTAAGCTGCAGAATGTTTAAGTGATTCTTTCACCCTTCTCATTTTTCAAGTTCGATTTTCATGTCAAATCTTTCAAGTTCCTTTTTATTATGTTGGGGTATGATATCTATATATATCATACTGATATCTAATTATCATATGATGAGATACCCTATTTGATCTATTCAATTCATTTTTGTTGAAGTTTAAGTGACGCCATTAGGCTGCCGAATTTTCATAAGAGAAATCAAACTTTTGTCTTCCTTCCATGCTTTTCATTTCAAATGGTATGTCCTTGAAATTGCATAACCATGTACATATATACTTCTTATTCTGTCCCTCTACTATTTTATGGGTCAATTATTATTGTTCTACCCATGTTCCCTCTCTTTTCAAAGTTTTCTAAAAGCTTGTAACATAGCCGTTATGCTGCAGAATTTTCGTCTCAAAATGCCTCTCTTTTCTCAAAATTATTTTATGTTATAAAGTGAATACTCAAAGATCCTATTTCTACAGGGGTATTCACATATATATAAAACATTTCTATTTTAAATTCTGTGATTTACATACATGATACCCACATTCCCTTTCCGTGGGTTTAAAGTAACGTAAAGATCATGTCTTTAAAGCAGTTTTTAAAACGTTATGATTATGAAATGAAACCCATTTATTTTATTCTATATGGGTTATTTATGAAATGTTTGATGATGATATATGTGGATCACATGATAATAAAGGAAAATTTAAGGGTGCGCCCTGATAGCGCTCCAATGCATTGGGTAATGACTTAATCTCTAGAGATGACCATTTTAACGACGCCTTGGTGAATAACCTTGGTAATTTTTAACGACACCTTGGGGATAGACCTTGGTGAAACGAAACGATTGTCAATATTAAATTTTGCAGCCACATCTTCAAGTTATTAAAAATGATATTTTATTATGATGTATCTCATGATTCCTTTCTCATACCTTAAAGTTCTCTTCATGTCCTTATTGAAGTATCTCAAGTTCACATGAAAAATGTTTCTCTTATTTCCCTTACTGGGCCTTCTGCTCACCCTTTCTTTTGATGTATGTCCCCAGGTTATGAGATCCATAATGAACATAGGATGAACTAAAGGAGAAGCCTTTAAAGTGTTTAAGAAGAATGTTTTATGTTTTTTTTATATATTATGATCCTTGTTTCCAAGACACTAAACATTAACGATCCTCAGTTCCGTGTAATGAAATGAAAGTTATGTTATAAAAAGACGGGATGTTATAGTCATTATAATATTGAAAATATACTATGTGTTCCATATACACTTGAGCATAAAATGTAATTTTTAAATGATTCTCATAGATATAATATATATATACACCCTTGTATCACCAATATATCTAGATATTTGAGGGAATTTTTTTGGTGGGATATCAAGAAGTAAGATATTGCAGATTATGTGTCATGATGCTTGGTTTGTCAACACATGAAAGCTAAGAGACAATATCATAGTGGATTCATCAAACCTATAACTATTTTTATGTCTATATTTCATTATATTAATATTTACTTTTTCACTATATTACCAAATACTTCTATAAAGAACAATGTAATATGGCATATTTTTTATCCTCAAACCAAATTTTCACAATTACTTTCTTTAAGAGGTAACATACCTCTAGATTTCCTTGAATATATATATATATGAATAAAGTTGTAAAATTTTATGGTGCACCTCATTCAATTTCATCTATTTAGGATTACAAAATAGCATAAAAAAATAATGTTGTGTCTTCAGAATGTCCCTGATACTTTGCTTCTTTTGAGAACCACATACCACCCTAAAAATTAGGGATAGTCATTAATGACTATTAAAACATTAGAATACATGTTGAGGTCATGATTAATTGACATTCACGGTATGTGGGATTAGTATTTTCCTTTTTTATAGTTTTCCAATTAATAATTGTTTTCCTTTAATGTATACAAATTGCTTGGTATGAAGCAATATATGGCCAGATATGTCGTACTCCAACTTGTTGGGATGAGGTTCGTGAAAGAAAACATATAGCCACATAAATTTTTTAGAAGATGATGAGAATGGAAAATAATATTTTTTAATTAGATTGTTATATAAAAAAAGATAAAATGGGTTTTTTGTAACTAAAGGAATTATTTCTAATTTCAAGTTAGTGATCACGTTTTCCTAAATGTATAACTATGGAAGGGTGTTATAAGGTTCAATAATAGAGGTGAACTAATCCCTATGTAAATCAGAACATTTTAATTAATGGAAATAATTGGAGCTATGACTATTTTAATTGAAATTACAACAGTTCTATATGATGTACAAGAAGAATTAAATATATCATTTTTATGTAGTACAAGATATTACCAACACATTCGAACATCTCTATAGAAATAGAGTTGGAACATGATATATCTTACATGGAAGATCCCATCAATACTATTGAAACTATTGTGAATTTATTAATGAATTATATGACTATATTGGTAAATTTAATTATGAGAAATAATAAAATTGATGATGAAGTGTGGGAACCAGATGATTTTATGAAGAAAAGCCACCAATACTTTTCTATAATGTAATATCCATGAAATAATAGAGGATTAATATTTTATAAGAGGGAATAAGGTAAAAACAATACCTAAATTATATTAATTGAACCTTTGTTTTTAAAAAATGATAATAAAATTTAATTTTAATTTGATTTTAAAAAAAATTTAAAATTTAAAGGATTAATATCATTTGTGAACTTACTTGGTCAAAATAAGTCGATAATGAATTTTTTAAAAATTCCCATAGAAACAAGCTCTTATGAATAGTTGAAAATATAATAATTAAATATTAAAAAAAATATTTAAAATAATATTATATAATTTATAAAAGCAATAAATTATTGGATATAAATTTAATTTTAATAATGATAATAAAATTTTGTGGTAAAAGGGCTATTTTTCAGAGATTGGTTTTTTTGGAAATCTTTTTTTGTTTAAAAGGAAAAATGTATTTCCATTTTAATTAATTAAAATAATAGTCAATTATGAATGATTTAAAATATCATTAAATATTATATATCTTAATATATGAATACTAAACCAAAAAATTTCTATTACTAGTCATATAGTTAATATAAGATACTCTTATACATGGAAAATGCATTTCTTGGAAAACTGTTTTTCAAGAAGTTTCATAGGTTTTTTATATTAAATTATTCCTCTTAATGAATTGAATTTTACAAAATGTATAAAATATTTTTAATCATAATAATTAATATTATTTAATAACATTATCTTAATTGTTTTCATAATGAATAGTAAAAATAGTAAAACTAATTACCACAATTATGGTTAAAACATGTTTTGTAATAGAATAATCAAAAAATATAAGTGTAAAAATGACATAAGAACATAAATTAAACCTATTTGTTGGTTTTACTTATACCATATACTTATAACCATATATTATGATCCATTTGAGATTAATAATTTTAATAATGTGACATGACATTATTGAAAAGTTTGGAAAAATTACAAGCATTCCACTCACCTCAATTACAAAAGGTGAACCTAATCCCCTCACTTAATCACACATATCAATCCATTTATATCAAAAAAAGTCAACTAAATTTTCTCCCTGACATCATTATACACATTATAGATGTTTCTTTTTTTCCAAAATTCATTTTCTACGGTCCTTAATAATTCATCGAATGGTGGTTCATCTATGAAAATGTAATTGTCTTCACTAAGCTTTGGGTTTTTTACTTCTTCATTTACCCACGTAAATTATGTATTATTAAATACAATATAATAACCCCAATATCTACCTTATTATGATATTTTCTTATATTAATGGAATAATAGTTATCCATCTCTTTCTCCATCAAATGGGAAACAAAACCATCGCTCGGGTGTACAACGGACTACTACCTCATGACCCAATGTAATTTGCTTTCCATAATCATCTCACATGATTAGTAATAATGATGTAGATAATGAAAACATATTATACTTATGAAATGAAATTAATTCTATAAATTTAATATAGCATCCACATTGTTACCCTTTTATCCATTTGATAAACAATAACAACCATTGTGTGTACGTACGACAGTCGTCTCCACAAAGTGATGCAACTCATTTTCCATGTAAAAAATTCAATAATGAATCTAAAAATGTATATGATGTGAAAATTTAATATTTATAGAATTTAAATCATTTAAATGATTATCGAACTATATTGTATAAACAATAAATATAACTTCCATGACAAAAAATGCATGATAAAATGATGGAGTTTACACACGAAATAATAGTAATATGTTTATATTGTTAATGAACATGTCATAGTATGTTATAATAGGATAATATATGATATTAAAAATAATAATTTTGTTCCATTACAAATTAATATTTTTTAAAAACAATTACATATGATTTTAATGAATCATTAATTAAATGGAAGCACGAGGAATTGGATTTAATCTCAAATTCCATTCTATTGAGATATATTTGTTATTATGTACCAATTTAATATTACGTGGTATATATAATTCCCCTTTGATATATTTAACATAAATAAGTATTTACCAAAAATGATTAATTTTTCAAATCTGGTTTATTCTTTCAAGGGGTTTAAATTGAAAAGTTATCAAGGCTGTAATAATTTATCATACAATCTCCATTTATTTTGGATTGATTATATTGTCACTAAAAGAATATTATCATTTCTTCTTCATATGATTGAATAGTTTTGTTATCGTATTTGTAACATCTCGTCCTGTGTTCCACACACCATTACCCTGATTTAGTGAGTCACATGGCCTCAACGGCTCTTCTCTATATACCAGAGGCTATATACTACCAGTGAGGGTCTAATAAGTCAATAATGGGGAGACTATACCCAGTTTCTTAAGATAAATACACCCAAAAAATAATAAACAACAGTTGAATAACATATACCAATAAGACAAACCAAAATATCAAGACAATAAAGTTAGGAATATACAATATCCAACTAATTAGGAAAACATGTCATGTTAATGAACGTGTCATGTGTCTAAAATGAAAATTGAAAATATTGATATTGATGACTACAAAGTAGGTTGTAAACCATATCTAGTTCCCTCATCGAATCACCATCCCATAATAGTTATCTAACATTGGTATTTTTCCCTAAACATATATTTCAATAATAAATTCTATTCGGGTACTGATCAGTCATCCCATGTAGGGTCTGATTACAACTCAGTAGGGCACCACCAACGATGTCACAAAAATTATCTAGCCAAAAAATATGTATGCAGTTGTATAAAAAGTAAATATAATGCATAATTAATTACTTGTCACATTATAATTTATTCATCACTTAACAACATTAACTTTTGGGTTCCCAAGGACACTCATACCTCAATAAATGCATCGGCTCATGATAGGGCCCTAATTACTCCAGGAGATATGTTTTTTGATAATTCCAGAGCTCGATGTATTTCTAGGTAATATCATATCTTAATACCTACTTCAGCTCCTTTCGGAGCAGGATGTATTCCAAAAAGATGTCAAATCTCAAAATTCTATTATTACTGTTCTTTAATTCTAACTTGAATGAAGTTATAACCATTCCCACTACACAAAACATAATGAACATGTTATCATTCATTAAGTCATAGTTTAATTCCCATGTCACCATCCATACTACCCACAACAGAGTACCCATGTTCTCATTATTTAATTCATAATTGAATTACCATGATACAAATCAAACATAATATGTAAGAATGATCATGTCCCATTTCATTAATTCACACTTGATTGACCATGTTACCATTCACCAAAACATAATTAATTCAACAGTTAATTATACACAAAAATTGTATTCCAAATTCAATAAATATTTAAACTAAAAAATACCATTGGTTAATCTATTAATTTAATATTCATATCTAAAATATTAATTAATTCAGAAATTAATTAATATATCCGACATCATTACTAATTCAACAATTAGTTTGTCACATAATTTCCCTTAATTTATTCCTCAATTAATGAATTGTGTTAATATCATTAATTAATTTAACAATTAATTAATAAATACTCACAACTCAAAATCCCATAATTAATTATCTCATTCACAATCTCAATTATTCATAATAAATTCCAAATTTATTTATCACAATTATAAAAATTAAACATCTCACAATTAGTTCCCCAATTAATTATACAAACCACAATAACTATTTCCTGTAAATAATCCCCCAATTAATTATCTAATTCAACAACCCCTAAATCTTATAATTAATTTGAAAATTAATGATCTACTTCTGTAGAAATTTTATTAATCAATTGGACAAAATAATTAACACAATTTTGGAATTATAATTTTTATAAAATGATATCATTTCTAAAATTTTTGTACTCATATTATAATCACAACTAAAAAAATTTAATATTGGACCACCTTCCTTAAATCATCGAAAAATAACCACCCCACAAAAATTCTAAAAAATTGAGTGGTGCAACGACATGGATCTTGATCTGGATCTCAAAAACCAATATCATGATTAATGAAAATTCAAGATCATAAAAAAAATATATATATATATAAAGAATAATAATTATATATTTCACCAAACAAATATATATTTTCCTATAAAAGAATATTACATAATTTCATGAATATAAGAAAAACATGAGAAGAACCCGGATTTCATTCACTTACTGGGAGATGATTAGATCATCAATCTTGGATTTTAATTTAGAAAGGAAGAGTCTAGTTAGGCTTACCATTCATCCATAAATCCAAAAAATTGTCTAAAATGACAATGGTTTGAGTTTGGGTTGAAATGGGTCAGTGTTGGGGGATTCGTGAAATTAGCAAAATTAAAATCAGGTGACATTTAAAATCAGACATGTTTTATTGGGTAGATGTAACATCCCAAGTAAGTAATTAATATTAGATATTTTTTTATATGTCTATTTATGAATTAGATAGTGTTTTTTAGGCTTAAAATGAGAATAAATCCAATCCTAAGCAAGGAATACACTAATATTTTTAAAAGATTGTTTTACTACCTTTTGGTGGAAAACCATTTTTAAATCTAACATTTTACAATTTTATAAGCTCTATTTGTCAAAATAAACATATTATTTATGATTCGTACATTGAAATTTACCTTGGGTTAATTTTTGGTATTTTTCTGACAATGTTCATTTTTTAATGAATAGTGAAAAATACTACATTTTACATCAAAACTGCCTTTTCATCTAATATAATTATATGGTAAGATTATCTTTTTAATTGGTAATAAAGTTTAATTAGAATATTTTTTTACCATTTAATCCAATGGTGGTCATTATAATGAATTTCACTTTGGAATTGGGCATAAACAAGTGCCAAACTTATCATAGATATTGTTTCTAAAAAACCCGCTATTTGTTTTGACAACGGGAATTATTTTTAAATTAATTATTGAAATTTCTTTGTTTGGAATTTCGTAAAATGGATTACATATTTGGAATAATAAGTTCCAAATTATTTAATCAATACTCTTTTGTTTTTGGATATTATGAATAGTAACAATGGTAATTATCTTTAATTATCTTGATTAATTAGTAATCTGGTAGTTAAAGATAATAAAATAATATCATAATAATAACAAATGAACCCAACATGGGTCCTAATTTTACTGGTTGTGTCATGGACAACCATTTTATGCCTTGTTCCAAACTTGGGGACCCCATGGAATCACTTTTGTGTGATAATGACTTTTTATCTTTTTATTTTTAAAGAAAGTTAAATATAACAAAGAATGTATCATTTGAGTAAAACATTTTTAATTTTGTCTACATAAATTATCTTTTGGACTATAAATATTAATTGTAAATCTAACAAGATTTTCCAAATCATGGTATTTTTTTATAATTTTTAGACATTAAATAAATTAAATTATTTGTGACATCATGATGATGCAGCGATTACCTCATTAATGAATGATTTAAATAAAATGGAACGATAATGTCAAATCTAAGACTTACACTTGTAAAAGACCTATTGGATGAGTATATTTCGAACCCTTATAACCTTATACTCTAAATTCATCAATTTTAGACCTTATAAATGTGAAACACATTTCAATATAAAGTAACATTTTGTAACTTTCCAAGAGTGCCCTCCTCTCCTCTTATAAAAGGCCCCCACCTCTACCTCCGTACCCACACTTCTCAAGCCTTTGGATCATCCAATATCTTCTCATATTATCTCTCCACATCCCTCACTTAATCCTAGAAGCCTTAAATTTGACAGAAAGAACTTCAAGAAACCATTTTGGTTCAAACCATGAAGCGTTACCCGAATTAAAGGTAAAGTCTTCTCTAATGTTCTTTTGTTTTATTTTACTTCTTCACCCCCTAAACTCTTTTTATTCATTTATTTTGTCACGAAACCAGTATCTTAAATATAATAGGATGTTTTTATAATAATTATTCTAGCAACACTTACACACACTATTATCTAATGGATAAATAGCATACTATTTCTGTGGATAGCGAATTTCGGCCTCACGAAACAATGATTGTTCAATATTCTTCTGACACCTTCAAAGATGGCCATTATGATGACAATATATTTATATATGATATATCATATGTTTTTTTCCTTAAGATTTTGTATTTTTCATTTTTGGCATACCGTTATGGTTTCCATTATGAGTAAACGCGATATCTTCATTTTATGAAGTGCGGACTACCGCCCCCTCAAAGTGATTTGATTCGTTAATGCCATATGTTGGACATATAAAAGATGGTGTTAATGATATTATATATGATATTATACTTGAATTATAATATACCTTTATATCATTATGAATCCATTCCATGAAATACAAAATTGAAATGAAAGTAGCGTTCATGCGAACGTATGGCTTACCATCTCCAAGAATGCTACATTTCATTTCATACCTCTAAATGTTATGTAATATTATAAATGCATGTATATTCTGGATATATATGATATATATGATATCTAAATCATGAATATAACTCTGGATATAATGGATACATGAACAAAATGTAATTATAAAGAGTTTGTTTTTGACTCAAGTACCAATTATCGTTAAAACGACCGTTATTAACTTATATAATTATATAGTGTTAATGACATAGTAATAAGTGATATAAAAGGAATAATGAACTTGAAAAAGGTTATTAAGAAAGTATAAATTAACTCAAGTTTATTATTCAGGAGATTAGAGAACGATCGAGTCAAGTCGGATACGAGGTAAGGGACTTCGTCTCAATCTCATTTCATTGAGGCATATTTTGTACTATACGCAACTTTATTTTATATGGTGTATAAACCCCTTTGACTTTTTTGTTTAGTCAAAATAAATCTTTTTTTATATGAAGCGTTTTACTAAATGACAAAAGGAATGTTTTATTGTCGTACGTATGCGGCGACAATGACTTCTCCACCGCCGTGACCATTATTTGAGTTTCGGCATCCTCTACAAGCCATAACCTAACCTTTTTTTAAATGAAAAATAAATACCATGTATTACATTTCTTTTATTTTGGTATTGAAAATGGTTTTCATGATGTTTTTATTTTATCAAAGTGTTGTATTGATATCTTGTGATTGAAATGTAAAAATTCTATGTTTCCTTTATGCATGTTTTATGTGATACGATTATGTTATGGTTCTTGGGCATTGTTCATGAATAATAGTAGTTCTGTGATAAACTAAGGGCAGGTGAGCCCGATATAGCTCTCCAATTCATTGGGTAATGCAAAAGGGTTAAACTTTAAGGTTTCTCCGAAGATAATTGGGGAATACACTATGATGGGTATTCCAAACGTAACTATGAGGGTTACTCCCTAAGTAAGAATGTTATGAATGCCTCAAGTTACCTTTATGTCTTTTTATTTCTATGATTTATTCATGATTTGATGAGGTATGTTAAAAAACATATGTTTTACTAGTAAATTATGATTTCATACATGGACTAATGTTTTCATTTTGTACTTTTATATCCCTTACTGAGCTTTTTATGCTCATCACATGTTTTTGAAATGTTTTTCACAGGTCAAGGGAAAGGTACATGATGTGATGATAGTATCAAGGAAGTGTCAAGAACGAATCTATGTTTTATTTCAAATATGTTTCCAATGATGGGAAAAATGAGTACTATCTTTTTTGTAACCACTTTGTTTAAATTTGGAGTGTAATGCATGATTTATGATCTAATTATCTAAATCTCTAATCCTGAAAAGATCCTCAATGTGTATTCTTGAAATAACTCAAGATTAAATAATTTTTAAGTTTGGGGGCTTATATTTGGTATCATAGGTCAATTTAGATAACTTTAGGAGTTAGAATTCTATTAAATTATTATCCAAAAATATTTTTTTATTGTCAAATTGAAATGATATAGCATTTGAAGATTACTATGTTGCTTCATCTAAGACATGTTTGTTCAGAATGGTTTTCTGCAGAGGAAATAGGGAAGCAGTGCTAGGAAGGAATACAGAAGGAAATGACCTTCCGAATCAGCATCCTGAGATGGTCGGAATTGGAATTTAACAGTTTGTTGCAGTGATGGTGTAGTTGAATCAGGCGATAAATGGTGGTGGTATCCATGCACGAGATCAGCCAGATCAACCGCAGAGGAACATGTCAGTGGTGGAACATTTCATGAGATAACATCCCCCATCATTCAGAGGATCGTCTTACCCTGTGCTAGATGAAGGGTGGATTAATGCACTGGAGAAGATTTTTGATGTCATGGGGTGTTCAGACAATCAAAAGGTTATTCTTGTTATTTACCGTTTGGAGGGTGAATCGGATCAGTGGTGGTTGATGGTTAAAAATATCAGGGACGCTGATGAGATTGATGATCTCGACTGGGATGAATTCAAAAGTATGTTTCTTGAGAAGTATTTTTGCAAGGCTGTTTGACTTAGGATGGAAAAAAATTATTGGAATTGAGAAAAGATGAAAACTTAGTGGCTGCTTATGAAGAGAGGTTCACTCGATTGGAAAGGTATGCCCCAAATTTTATCTGAGACATTGATAGGAAAATCAATCGTTTTTACTCAAGATTAAAGCCAAAATATCGAATGGCTTTATCTTCTCGCGAGTTCAAGATTTATGAAAAGATTGTTCGATGTGCTGAGAAGGTGGAAATGGAGTTTGCCGATGATCAAGTGTTCTATAACAACCAGTAGAAGAAGAGGCCGAGGTGGCAGGAGAAAGGAAAGAATTCTTCAAAAAGGTCTGATGGTAAGAAAACTAAGATTCCAGTTCGTGATAAATTTGGTAAAAGGCATGATGGGGAATGTCATATTAATTCTAGGAAGTGCTACCGATGGGGTAAGATGGGACATAAGGCTCGTGATTTCACTGGAAAAGATCAGGGTGATGGTAAGACCAAATTTGATTTACAGTTAGTGAAATGTTTCAGGTGCAATGAGATGGGTCCCTATGAAAATGAGTGTCTGAAAAAGAGGTCGAGTGATGGGAAACAGTTAGACTACAAGTAGAAAGGGGTGGTGAAATCCTCTACAACTACTTCATTAGATGTTGGGCCATCAAATGAAGTGGTATCAGGTACTTTGTTTGTTTTTTCAGATTATTCCAGTGTGTTTTTTGATTCGGGGTCTACACATTCATTCATCTCTGAAAACCTTTCTAGTAAAATGGGAATACCATCTCAAGAAATGACTCCTGAACTTGTGGTAAAAACACATGGGGGAAATGTTGAGGAAAATAGAATTTATAAGAATCTTCCTATCCTTATCCGTGGAAAGAACCTACTTTCAAAGCTTATTGTTTTACCTCTAGTATAGTTTTATATTATCCTGGGTATGGATTGGATCTCTATTTACCATGCTAAGATTGACTGTAGAGCTAAAGAAGTTTTTTTTTCCAAAAAGACGTTCATTTTGAGTACAAGAATGATCCCTTACTGTTGATAACATATCAAGAGGCTGAGAAACTTATAAAAGATGGAAATGAATGTTACCTTGCACATATCGTTGAAAACAATGGAACTGTTCAGATTAATGATGTGCCAGTGGTAATTGAGTATTCTGATGTTATTCCTGATGAGTTTCCTGGAATAATACTAGATCAGAATGTTGAATTTACTGTTCAATTAGTTCCTGATGCTAAGTCAATTTCAAAACCCCCTTATCGAATGGCTCAAATTGAACTTTTAGAGTTGAAGGAGAAATTTCAAGATTTATTAGAGAAAGGTTTCATTCGTCCTAGCACATCACCATGGGGTGCTCCTGTCATATTTGTTAAAAAGAAAGATGGTTCAATGAGACTTCTCATTGATTATAGAGCCTTGAATAACATCACTGTTAAGAAAAAATATCCTTTGCCTCGTATCGATGAATTGTTTGATCAGCTCCAAGGAGCTCAGTTTTTTTCAAATATTGACCTAAGATCAAGGTACCATCAGTTGAAGGTAAAGGAATCAGATATTCTGAAGACCGTGTTTCGTACAAGATATGGCCATTATGAATTTGTAGTAAATCCTTTTGGGATAACCAATGCACCTGCTGTATTCATGGACCTTATGAATAGAATTTTCCTTGAGTTCTTGGATAAGTTTGTGGTTATTTTCATTGATGATATTTTGGTGTTTTCTAAAAGTAAAGAGGAGCATGAATGACATTTAAGGGTTATTTTTCAAACATTAAAAGTAAATAAATTTTATGGGAAATTTAGAAAGTTTGAGTTTTGGTTGCAACAAATTTCTTTCCTTAGTCACATTGTTTTTTTAAATATGGGATAACTGTTGATCCTGTAAAAACAAAGGTTGTTGAAGAATGTCCAAGACCCGCAAATGTAACTGATATTCGTAGCTTCCTTGGTTTGGTAGGCTATTATCGAAGGTTTGTTAGAAATTTTTCATAGTTATCTAGTCCAATGACTATGCTAGCTCGGAAGGGTGTTAAGTTTATCTGGACAAAAGAATGTGATGATTGTTTTCAGGAATTGAAAAGATGATTGGTGAATTCTCCAGTTTTGGCGCTACCTTCCAGGAATGGTGAGTTTCTTATCTACAGTGATGCTTCATTGAAAGGACTTGGTTGCATCCTAATGAAGAATGATTATGTAATTGCTTATGCTTCACGACAATTGAAAACAAATAAGGTAAATTACCCTACACATGATTTGGAATTAGCTGATATTGTTTTCGCTTTAAAAATTTGGAGGCATCATTTTTATGGAGTAAAGTGTGAAATATATACCGATCACAAAATTTTAATGTATATATTCAATCAGAAAGAATTGAACATGAGACAGAGGAGATGGATGGAATTAATCAAGGATTATGATTTAACAATTCATTACCATCTGGGAAAATCAAATAAAGCGGCTGATGCTTTGAGTCAAAAAAGTAATGCTTCATTACCAATGTTGCGTTTGGAACATGATCCATTGGTAAAGTATTTGATGAACATTGGCGTAGAAGTTGTTGGTGTAGGATGTCCTTCTATTTTGTTTCAGGTATCAGTGAAATCTTCTCTTTCAGACAGAATTAAGAAAGCACAGAAGCAAGACAGCGAGTTGCAGAAAAGGTAGAGCTATTTCAGAAGGGTAAGTTTCCTGAATTTAATATTGATAATGATTTTGTTTTGAGATTTGGGAAGAGATTGTGTGTGCCTTGTGATTCATAGTTGAAGAGAGAGTTGTTATGTGAAGTTCATAGTTCTCTGTTTTTAGTTCATCCAGGCAGTACTAAGATGTATAGAGATCTTTGGGAGTACTACTGGTGGGATGGAATGAAAAGTGATATTGCTGATTTTACTGTGTAGTGATTGAATTGTCAATAGGTTAAATTAGAGAGGAATTTACCAAAAGGGATGCTTCAGCCTTTACCAGTACTAGAGTGGAAATGGGAGAATATATCCATCGACTTCGTTGTGGGATTGCCGAAGACACCTCGAGGTAATAATTCAATCTATGTTATTGTTGATCGCATGAATAAATCTGCTCATTTACTTGCTATACGAGATACCTTTTCCCTAGATCAACGTTCCCATTTGTATCTTAAAGAGATAGTCAGGTTACATGGAGTTCCTCTCTCCATTGTATCTGACCGTGATCCCAGGTTCACTTCTAACTTTTGGAAAGGTCTTCATAAGTCATTGGGTACTGAATTAAATTTTAGTACAACTTTTCATCCTCAATCAGATGGGCAGTCAGAACAAAAAATTCAAAAATTGGTTGATATGATACGTGCTTGTTTGATGGATTATCAGGGATGTTGGGACCAACATCTTTCTTTGGTTGAGTTTTCTTATAATAACATTTTTCATTCCAGTATACAGATGGAACCATTTGAGGCATTATATGGGAAGCGGTGTCGAACTCCAGCTTTCTAGGATTAAGTGGGTGAAAGGAAGTTGATGGGACCAGAATTGGTAGAAGAGTTGGCAGAAAAAGTTCAGCTGATACAAAGACACATGAGAACAGCTCAGAGCAGGTAGAAGAGTTATGCAGACTACATGAGAAAAGATCTATCTTTTGAGGTAGGTGATCATGTCTTCCTCAAAGTCTCACCATGGAAAAGTGTGATGCGATTTGGTAAGAAAAGAAAGTTGAGTCCAAGGTTCATTGGACCATAGAAAATTTTTGAGAGAGTTGGATCAGTTGCATACCGAGTGGATTTACCTCCGAGTTTATCTCAGGTACACAATGTTTTTCTTGTTTCAATGTTAAGGAAGTACATGCCAGATCCATCTCAGGTTTTGTGTCCATAGGTAGTTCAGTTGGAAGGGAACCAATCTTATGAGGAACAACCTTTCCAGATTCTTGACCATAGGGAGAAAGTTTTGTGAAATAATGTGATTCATCAAGTAACGGTTTTGTGAAAAAACCACATGATTGAAGAGGCATCATGGGAATCTGAAAATGCAATGAGGGATAAATACCCCCACTTATTCGTTAAGTAAATAAATTGTGGGGACACAATTTTCTAAAGGGGGGAAGGATGTAACATCTCATGTAAGTAATGAATAATATATATTTTTATCTATGTCTATTTTTGAATTAGATAGTGTTTTAGATGCTTAAAATGAGAATGTATCCAATCTTAAGCATGGAATACACTAATATTTTTAAAATATTGTTTTTCTGCCTTTTGATGGAAATAAATTTTTAAATCAAACTTTGGAAATTTTATAAGATTTATTTATCAAAATAAACAAATTATTTATGATTGGGACATTGAAATTTACCTTGGGATAATTTTTGGTATTTTCCTGACAATGTTCATTTTTTAATGAATAGTGAAAAATACTGCATTTTACATCAAAACTCCTTTTTCATCTAATATAATTATATGGTTTTATTATCTTTTTAATTGGTCATAAGGTGTAATTAGAATATTTTTTTACCATTTAATCCAATGGTGGTCATTATAATTAATTTCACTTTGGGATTGGGCATAAACAAGTGCCAAACTCTTCATAGATATTGTTTCTAAAAACCCCGCTATTTGTTTTGACAACAGGAATTATTTTTAAATTAATTATTGAAATTTATGTGTTTGGAATTTGTTAAAATGGATTACATATTTGGAATCAGAAGTTCCTAATTATGTAATCAAGACTCTTTTGTTTATGGACATTATGAATAGTAACGACGGTAATTATCTTTAATTATCTTGATTAATTAGTAATCGGGTAGTTAGGGATAATAAAATAATATCATAATAATAAAAAATGACCCTAACATGTGTCCTAATGATAATGGTTTTGTCATGTCCGACCATGGTATGCCATGTACCAAACCTGGGGACCCCAAATCACTTTTGTGTGACAATGACTTTTTATCTTTTTATTTTTAATGAAAGTTAAATATAACAAAAAATGTATCACCTGAGTAAAACAGTTTTCATTTTTTCTACATAAATGATATTTTGGACTATAAATATTAATTGGAAAGATAAAAAGATTTTACACATCATAGTATTTTTATTTATAATTTTTAGAGATTAAATAAATTAAATTATTTATGACATCATGACGATGCAGCGATTACCTCATTAATGAATGATTTAAATAAAATGAAAAGAAAATGTAAAATATAATACTTACTCTTGAAAAAGACCTATTGGATGAGTATATTTAGAACCCTTATCACCTTATCCTCAAAATACATCAATGTGGCACCTTTTAAATCCGAAACACATTTCAATATAAAGTTACATTTTGTAACTTTCCAAGAGTGCCCTCCTCTCCTCTTATAAAAGGCCCCCACCTCTACCTCCTTACCCACACTTCTCAAGACTTTGGCTCGGCCAAGATCTACTCATTTTTACTCTCCACATCCCTCTATTCATCCTAGAATCCTTACCTTAGGCAGAAAGCTCTTCATGAAACCATTTTGGTTCAAACCAAGAAGAGTTACCCGATTTAAAGGTAAAGAATTCTCTAATGTTGTTTTGTTTTATTTTGCTTCTCCAACCCCCTAAACTCGTTTTATTCATTTCTTTTGTAACAACACCTGTATCGTAAATATACTAGAGTGTTTTTATAAGAATTATTCGAGCTACACTTACACACACCTTCATCTAATTGTTAAAGAGCATACTGTTTCCACGGATGGTGAATTTCTGCCTCACGAAATGATGATTGTTCAATATTCTTCTAACACCTTAAAAGGTGGAAATTAAGATGAAAAAATATTTATATATGATATATAATATGTTTATGTTTTCTTTAGGCTTTTTTATTTTCCATTTTTGGTATACATTTATGGTTCCCATTATGGGTAAATGCGATATCTTCATTTTAGGAAGTGCAGAATACCACCCCCTCAAAGTGATTTGATTCGTTAATTCCATATGTGGGATGTATAAAGGATTGAGTTAATGATATTATATATGATATTATACTGGAATTATAATATACCTTTTTGTCATTATGATTCCATTCCATAAAATATGAAATAGAAATGAAAGTAGAGTTCATGTGTACGTACGACTTACCATCTCCATGAACGGTGCATTTCATTTCTTACCTCTAATTGTTATGTAATATTATAAATGCATGTATATACTGGATATATATGATATATATGATATCTACATCATGAATATAACTCTGGATATAATGGATACATGAATAACTTGTAATTATAAAGAGTTTGTTTTTTACTCAAGTACCAATGATCGTTAAAAAGACCGTTATTAACTTAAATAATTACATAGTGATCATGACATGGTAATAAGTGATATAAAAGGAATAATGAACATGAAAAAGGTTCTTAAGAAAGTAGAAATTAACTCGTGTATATTATTCAGGAGATTAAATAACGATCGAGTCAAGTCGGATACGAGGTATGGGACTTCGTCTCAATCTCCATTCATTGAGGCATATTTTTTACTATACACAACTTTCTTTTATAAGGTGTATAAACCCCTTTGACTTTTATGTCTAGTAAAAAGGAATATTTTTTTATACGAAGAATTTTACTAAATGAAAAAAGGAATGTTTTTTTGTCGTACGTATGCGGTGGCAATGACTTCTCCGCTGCCTTGACCATTATCTGAGTTTCAACTTCCTCTACAAGCCATAACCTATCCTTTTTTTAAATGAAAAATAAATACCATGTATTAATTTTCTTATATTTTGGTATTGAAAATGGTTTTCATAATGTTTTTATTATATCAATGTGTTTTATTGATATCTTGTGATTGAAATGTGGAAACGCTATGTTTCCTTTATGCAGGTTTTATGTGATATGATTATGTTAATGGTTCTTGGGCATTGTTTATGAAGACAGGTGGTTCCATGATAAACTAATGGCGGGTGAGCCCGATATAGCTCTCCAATGCATTGGGTAATGTTAAGGGGTTAAACGTTAAGGATTCTCCGAAGAGATTTAGGGAATATACTATGATGGGTATTCCAAACGTAACCATGAGGGTTACTATCTGTATAAGAATGTTATGAATGCCTCAAGTTACCTTTATGTCTTATGATTTCTATGATTTATTCATGATTTGATGAGGTATGTAAAAATGATTATGTTATACCAGTAAAGTATGATTTCATACATGGAATAATGTTTTCATTTCGTACTTTTATATCCCTTGCTGAGCTTTTTATGATCATCCCATGTTTTTGAAATGTTTTTCACAGGTCAAGGGAAAGGTACATGATGTGATGATAGTGTTAAGTAAGTGTCAAGAATGAATCTATGTTTTCTATGATGGAAAAAATGAGTACTATCTTTAATGTAACCAATTTGTTTAAATGTGGAGTGTAATGCATGATTTATGATCTAATTCTCTAAAACTCTAAACCTGAAAAGATCCTCGACATGTATTCTTGAAATAACTCAAGATTAAGTAAAGATTAAGACCGGGTCCTTATAGTAGTGAAACATTGTTTACCCTAACTATGCACATAACCTAGGATCCCTGTATTTTATTAGTGCATGGTAAATCCTATGATAGTGAATTGCCATATGAACTTTCCACTAGCTATGAAAATCCCCTCTTCCATTCTTAACACAGTTAGATGGGTCGGGGAACATGTTTAGGGAAAATATTATGCCAACCATTCACATCAATAAAATTTCTATTTTTCTCATAATCCCACAATAGAAAAGCCCATGTCATAACCAAAAAAAATAATCAATTAATGAAAAAAGAATAGCTGAATTCAAGATTGTGTCAACTCTATAAATGGTCGGGATTTAAAATATTACCACTTTATAATAAATCATCCATGAGCTTCATTCCCAAGAATCTCTAAGATTTTAATCCAAAAAGATCAAGACCGTGAGATCACATATCTTCTTCCCTTTCACATGTCTCATCATATACACACCCATCTGGCAGTAATATATGAACTATCAGCATTGTCTTTCCCTACAACACTTTCCCACGACGATCCAACACTTGTATTGGATGTTCCTCAAAGAATTAAAATACTTCAAGCTCAACGTCATACACAATATATCACATGTAGAAATTTGAGATGATACCTCAAATGTTATCGTACATGGAAAAAATCATGCAAAGTGCATTATTTTTTTGAAGAGCCAATCAGTACACCACTATCATGAAACTCTCTACAACCTTAAATGGACTAATAAACTTAGGTGCCAAAATTACCTATCATTTTATCCTATAGTAACCTAGTCTAGAAGACACCCAAAGGAATATACAATCACCCTATATAAATTCATTCAGGTTTTGATGTCTATAAAAATTTAAATTCTCTTTACTCTGAGTTGTATCCATACATTTCTGAATTAGCCGCACTTCCTATGATATCTCCTGCATGAGACATGGTCCCAAAAACTCTAACTCACCTGCCTCCATCCAACCTAAATTTGATATTCATGGGATACCATAAATATCCTCAAATAGATCCATTTTTATAGTTTCCCGATAACAATTGTTATAAGAAATATCCACTAAATAAAATTTCTTCTCCCAAGACCCACTGAAGTTAATAACAGACACCCACACTATATATTCAAAAACCTGTATATTATTATTCAACTTCCCATATTTATATCGGTGAAAATCCAAGCTCAATAATACCTATGTTCTATGAACCTTCATTAAGAACTATCAGTAGTGTTATGTGAAACATTGTTCATGTTCTAAAAATATAGTATGTGGTACCCCATGCAGATAGACTATATCCCAAAAATATAAAAATCTGAGCTTCTCCATTGTGATAGTCTCCCATATAGAAAAAAAATTCTACATTCATCAGTCGATCCACAATAACCCAGATAAAATCATTATTACTTGTAATCTTGGGAATACAAACCAAAAAAATCTATAGTTTGGTAATCCCACTTTTATTCTGTAATGGGAAACACCTATAGCAAACGTTCAGGCCATTGATGCTCTTCTATCGCCTCATGATAGGTGTAGAATCATGTCATATACCCAACTATCTACTTTTTCATGTGTGGATAACAATATTTTCATCGTAGGTCTCATTACATTTTCGTTACACATGGATGTACCACCAACATTGAGGAATTAAATTCTCGCCTCATCTCTTCCCCCATACTCACCGGCACAACAAACCAATTCATGACATTGATGATCTCATCCTCATATATGCACCAATATGAAGGTGACTCTCTACCTTTAAAGTTTACTCTCAAGGTGAAACAGTCTAGATCCTCCTACATCCCATCTCTTATCCAGGTCAAAAGTATAGAATCCATTGAAATCAATACAAGAGTCATCTTTTCCTAAATCTCTTGAACCACCACATGAATTTCTTCTAACAAGGTCGTCATCTTACACTCAACTCTAGACTCCTAAACCATCTGAGTATGATTTTACTTCTCAAAGAAACATCCACAATGTTCACCATTCCAAGAATACATGCTAGCTCAAAATAAAATGACTCCACAGACTCAACACATCTTCACTACTGCTGATTCAAATCTCGATGCAAGAAGATATACCTTAATATATTGTGATCATTAAACACTATAAAAAACACATCCAATAGATTATGTTACCAACGATTCAAATCATATACCACATCTGCTAGCTCAAGGTTATGTGTAGGGTAGTTCAATGCATGTGGCCTCATCTTCCTATTACCATACGCCAAAACATGATATCGCTACATCAACATAACTCCTAGTATTAACCCAAATGTTTCAAATTACCCCATTTAATCCTCACATGGATCAGGTAAGATCAATATCGGTGCAGATTTAAAATTCTTATTCCGCTTCCTGAATGCCTTCTCACATGATCTTGACCAATAAATCTTCATACCCTTTTTGTCAAGCCCGAAATCAATTCAGCCAAATAGGAAAAGTACTGGATGAATCTATGATAATATTTAGATAACCCCAAAATTATATGGATATCGAATACATTCTTAAGATGCTTTGATGAAACTACTTCTTATACTTCTTTTGGGTTGACTAATGTCCTCCATCTAAGATGATATTTACCAAGAAGTGTATCTTATCAATCCAAAACATAAACATAGATATATTTGAATTTAGTCGATTATATATTAGTTCACTCAGGACTATGTAAATATGTTGGAAATGATCATCATGAGTCTTATAGTACCCTAAGATGTAAATCACAAAAAAATGACAAACTAATCCATGTATGAATTGAATATTATGTTCATCAAGTCAATAAATACTACTGGTGCATTCATTATCCCAAAATTCTTCATGATGTACACATAGAGGAAAACAGAAATATGAAACTAGTCCTTGGAATATCAAAAGTGAACTCCCAGCTAATGATATCCTGATCTCAGGTTGATCTAGGAGAACACAAAAGATCTTCTGAAGTGGTCAAATAGATCCTCGAAACATGAATGTGGATATGTATTCTTCCCATACATCGGTTCACCTTTTGAAAATCAATGAACTAGCATAGAGTCTCACCATCCTTCTTAGAAAAAAACACTGGGGAACCCCAAGGGGACATACATGGAAGGATAAATCTGTTATAATCAAAATCCTCCATCTGAGTATTGAGTTATTGACGCTCTATCAGTTCTATTCTTTATAGTGAAATAGAAATAGGATTATCACTCAACATGAGTACAATAGTGAATGACACATATCTCAAAGGTGGTATCCCTAATAAGTCTCCAGGAAAAACATCCTAATAATTTTCCAACATAGGTGGAAAAATATCATGCCTTATACCTCCATCATCCAACAAAAGGCTAGCATCCTAAGGTATTACGTCTCCCATTTTCTGTGTAATTATCCCTGCTAATCCTGCCTAGATATTCCACTCCCCATGGTGAATGTGATTGTCACTTTTAGGAGATGTAAATGTTACTATTCTGTGGTGACAATCAATGTAGGATTGGGGTGTGAATAGATAGTACATACGCATAATTAGGTTGATAATTAACATTTAATGTTTTTAAAGACCCCATAGATAATGATACTCCTTGACTTTGGGAGAACATACCTTGTAGAAATATATGTTCGAGATCGTACTCCCAATAATGTATTTATAGTCATTACCCATACAAAAACTCCACCAACATGACCAAAATATTAAAATGTTTTGTAGATATAATGGAATAATAGGATCTAATAGAAAATAATGCACTAGATAATGTAAACTCTTCAATAAGTGTACCTCTCATTGTCGATGACCCATCCTCAATATCCACAAGTGTAGGATGCACTAAATGAAATTTTCCTTCCCCTAATCCCCGTGATGTAGTTTGACTCCCCTGGGTTCATTCAATATGATGATATGTGTACTATTTCCAAAAATATCCATGTCCACTACCTCTACCATGTCGTCCAGTAGAACTCTATCTTTCGAACTAATATGGTGAAGAAGATCCCATCCCTGCACCTTGGTTCTGTCTAGATCCTCCATCACTAACCATTTGTTACTATTCCCTTCAATAGATGTCCCATATTTAAACAAGACCAGCACACTACTAGTTTATGGGTTCAACTTCTACTATAATGTTCCATCATACAACACTGATAATTGAATACTCTAATAAGACCTGATGCAACTGAACCTCTTGTCTCACCACTCAGCATTCCACTTCCTCGAAGTTCTCATAATGGTGCATCCTAGTATTAGAATTCCTACCTCCTAATCATCCAGTTTCATTAATCTATATAGCAACAGAATCCTCTTTCAGGTTCCCCATAGTTATGGGAGCCTGATCGACCACCATAGAAAAATTCTTTAACCAAAATAGGATAACATGGTAGTTAATATTGCACATAGGTCCATCATGAAATCATCTTGTTATAGATATCTCATATCCCTATAAATATAGAGAAAAGATATATAGTTTTATAAATATTCCATTATAATCCATCACAGAAATTCTCCCATGATTCATCCACATAAAATCTACTTCTATCTCCTGCCTCAATATCTTTGGATAGAAGTGATCGAAGAACCTCTCCTAGAAGTCCATCCATAACATACTGTTAGTTTATCCAATCCAGACCTGAATATCCCAACAACATTTTTCTAATCATCATAGAATATAATCAGCCAACTTGGCCCTCCTTTTATTAGGAATCTCGATATGGTCAATTATTATTTCAATTGACTAATCCCAAAACATAGTTCACTCAGTTCCACCCTCTATAGTGAAATTTAGTGTGTGTTGCAACTTAAACTCCCTCTTTAGGTCGTACATGTTATTCTCAACCCACCCTGGTTCTCTTACCATGAGTTGTATAAAGTGATAAAAGTTCACTCATAACATCTCCGCATCTTCTTCACTAAGCACTATTAGTTCCTTAGGTTCCACTATTGGTAAACCACCTCCAACCATCTCCTCCTTTCATCCTCTCAACAAGCGTAATCATGATGGCATAAATCTACAATTCCAAATACATAAATTAGGATTTATAATGAAACATAATCACATTTATATAAGATAAATAATCATAATAATTCAAAACATGTATTTTACCCGAATATTGATATGCAGTCAAATCAAGGGAACTATCACTGCCCTGAACTATCCAACTCCAATGTCTTCATTATCCAGGGAAAACACATTATAATCATTCAATTTTATTATTCAGATGGAAAATTTTTCACAAAATTTTATCATTTTACACGTTCTTATTTTATATTAAGAAATATTTTAAATTTAGTTTCATATGAAAGGAAAAACAGTTCATGTTCAACAAATACCTCAACCCCATTTTTCCATGTTTTCCTAAAATGATGCTTTTTAAAAAATAATATTAAGTACTTAAAATTATTCATGAAGACTCAACTCTCATTCCATTCTGATTCATGAGTAAATTATAAAAAAATATAAAATAAAATTTTCATATCACACAACAAGTGTGTCGCCCAAGGTGAAATAATATCATAATGTAATAGAAAATAATTATAACAACAATATCACAATAGGTAACTGGGTTGTACCCCATACATGTGTTTGAAACTAGCATACATGAGATCATGTCTATGTCCTGACTCCTTATAGTCTCCTTTCTACCTTTCCCCAAATATTAAGACAATGGAAAATGAAAAGAAAGTCACCTCTTATAACACATTGTAACAACCCGACCTAGGTGCCACATACTGATACCTCGAAATAGTTGTCCACATGACCTCAAGACTTCCTACATGTAATCAAAAGTATACCATCTAGTAGAAAGGGTCTAATAAGTCAATCATGGGGATACTATACCATATTTTTTCAATGTAATACACTAGTTATAATAATGAAAAATAGCAGAATAATTTAAAACCATAAACAATAACAATATCTCAAGACAATAAATGAAGTAAAATAGAATATGAAACTACTTTATAATACCTTCCAAGCTATAGTACGTGGGAAGTGTATAAAATGAAACTAAAAATAAATACACTGACAACTCCCAAGTGGGTCCTAAACCACGTCTGGTCAACTCATCCATGATCTATCCAATATCTATCATCTAACACAGCGAATTTTCACTTAGTCGCTATTGAAACATTAAAATATATTTAGGCACCAATTAGGTATCCTGATTAGGGTGTTATTACAACTCATTAGTCCACCGCCAACATTGCCTAAACGAATATCTTGTCAAAATAGTGTATGCAGTTGTACAACAAAATAATTACGATGATTAAGTAAACAGATCTTAAATTATAATTTATAATTCACTTCACCACATTAACTCTCATGTTACTATGGTCATTTATCCCTCAATATTTTTTGTAGATAATGCAAGATCCTGATGTATCTCCTTTTGAGTTCACATCAGAGAATTCCATTATTACCATTATTTAATTCATACTCAGATTCCCATGTTACCATTCATACTACACACACTAAAATGACTATGTACTCAATCTTTAATTCCTACTTGAATTCCCATGTTACCATTAATTATGCAAACATTAGAAAACCATGTTCTGATTATTTAATTCATGCATTAATGACTGTGTTCCTATTCACACATCACACGTTAGAATGAACACATTCCTATTCACTAATTCACACTTGAATAACCATGTTACCATTCACCAATACAATAAAAATTAAATAATTAATTATACTCATAAATTCCATTCCTAATTCAATAATAAGTTAATCCCAACAATTCCATTAGTTAATATAATAATTAGCTAATCATATTAATAATATTATTTAATTAAACAATTAATTGATAACTCCAGTTTCACAACTTATTCATCAATTATTTTGTCAAATAGTATCACTTGTTTAATTAAAAAATTAATTATGTATGTAAATCCCATTAATTAATTAAACAATTAATTAATCAATACTCATAACTCAAATCCATTATTTATTTTCCACAATAAATTATGTCATTCATAATCTCTATTCATCAAAATTACATCCACAGTTAATTATCTCAATTCAAAAAATTCAATTTCTCATAATTAATTCCCCAATTGAATATCAAAATCCAAATCAATAAATCTAATAATAAATACCATATTTAATTATCTAATTCCAAAACCACTAAATCTCATAATTAATTCCCATATTAATTTTCTATTTTAACAATACTTCAATTAGACAATTGGACGTATTAATTAACTAAATTTGGGAATTCCAATTCTTAATTAATGCTAGAAAATATACAATTTTCATACCTGTATCAAATTAAAAATTATGGTAATTGAATATTGGACACCGTACCTCAAATTTTCGAATAATAATAACCTAAAATAAATCCCCAAAAAATGAGTAGCACAATGACATAGATCTAGATCTGAAATCACAAAACCATAAATCATGATTAATGAAAAATAAAGATCATATGATTTAAGATCTCAATATTTAATCATATATATAGATATCAATAAATAGATATACATCTATCCATAATAAAAGATAACATCACTGAACGAAATTAATATGAATGAGAGAAGAATCAGGATAGGATTAACATACAGGGAGAGGTGCAGATCTTCAATATGGGGTGATATCATGATGAATGGAGGTCAGGGAGTCTTGGAATTCATCCATGATGATCTAAAATAATAATAAATAATAAGATCATATTTTGGGAAAAAATGGTGAGTTTTTTGGGTTCGATAGAATTTAAAAATTAAAACTACGTGACATTTAAAAACATGGATTGTTTGTATGACAGTGGTGCAAGATTTTCCATATCTTTACTCCTTAACTATATACCTATTATGTTAGGTGTTCCTGATTCCTCATAATGGGGTGCACATTTTTCTAAAGCATGTTCTAACCCTTTAAATCCCCTCTCCCAGGTTTCACATTGTTAGCTAGGTTACAGTGCACGATTAGGGAAAACCATGTGCCAACTATGCACCACCTTATACTTTCCATTTTCGCAAAATCCCATCGAAACACACAACAATTCATATCCAAAAACAATACTCAAATAAGATCAAAATAGTACATGAATTCAAGCCTGAGTCACCTCCAAAAAAGGTCAGGATCTTAAACAAAGAATGTTTTGTGAGTTTATGTACATTTTTTCCCAAATTTATCTCTCTTTGTCACATAAATATTGAAATGAGAATTTTAAAATAATAATCAATTTTAGTTTTAATTTTATCCAATATAAATTTATTTTAGGTCCATGTTTTTAATTTTTTTAAAAGACCATTTAATTACACACATGATTTATTAAGGTAATTTTAATTAATTGTTATCTTATTAAAAGAAATCAAATGAATCATTATACAGATTTCTCATAGGGTATATTTCAAATTTCTTTACAAGAAGTCAAAAGGAATATTTTTTAATGTATATGGAATGATAAAACTACACCATCATCATAAATGGTTTTCAAAATTTAGTTCCTTATACATTTTTTCAATGGGTTTATAAAGAAAACTCTAAAATTAAATATTATTTTAACAGTTATCTTCCTTTTTATTTGTTTCTCCAATATATATAATTTATTTCAAAACCTGTGATTTTGGTGAACCGGTGGTCATCTCTTATCCCTTAATAATTTTATAGTCATAACATCTCTTTAAAAAATCAGTTTATTAATATCAATGTACACTTAATTTCGTTTATATCAATATTCTTTTTCATTGATATGATAATTTCTTAAATAATATATCATTTATAAATATAGTGATTTATTATTAAAGTTATTTGATTTCATATGTAAATATTGATATTCATACTCTTTATTCAATGCATACATTTATAGATATGTCATATTGTTTATGAAAAAACTTGATCATTAAATATAAGAAGAATTATTTAGATATGTAGTGATGGGTGGGGAATGGTTATTGATTTCCCCTCAATACATCAGCTTTCCCCAGAGATGATTAAGATAACCAAATTAAATAGTTTTTTCGGTGTATATCCACCCATCAATTAAACTATCTTTGAACAAGGTCTTGATGGAATATATATCATGACATACGGGATAATGAAATCCAATATTAATCACTTTCATAATTGATAATTATGATATTATTACCCATGAGATTATTTCAATGATATTATCCATGGATGAATTTTTTTCTCAACTTATTGATTAAATGGAATGTGTTTTTAGTTATTTATCCTTATATATTAATTATTCCTTGTATACTTATTATACCTTCCATTTTACATAAAAATTAATAATCAATTTTTATAACCCTTATTTTTTCATATCATATGAATTTAAATTCTTTTAATGAGTTACAATGATGTGAAACATTTTTTTTGTTAAATTTTTCAAAATTTAAAATGGGTATCATTTATGTATATAGTTCTCCAAGAATACTAATATAATTTCCTTCTTAGGATTACAACCATTGTATCCATTGTAGTGTAAAAAATTTACTAGTATCATACAGTTACTGGATTTGGGGTTTCTATATTTTTCCCCATTATATAATATAAAGTGATACTATTTTTGTTTATGAATAGATTTAGTGAGAAGAATCTATGTATAGTTTGAAAATTAATTTTAATGGATTCACATTTTATTTTATTATGGAAGATAATTTTGATGATTCCAGAGCTAGGAAGCATCATTATGATATAATGATTTTTTTCAAAAAAAATGTTAGAGATACTATTAGTTTTTATTTATATGAGATTGGAAATTTATTATCTATTCCAAACATCATAATTTTTTCCTTCTTCTACCTCTTTAATACCTTTCCATAATCCAAAACAATGTTATATTTTTCATGGTATACATTATTTGATATCTTACACCATGTTGGTATAATTATTCTTATGTATTGATGAAATTTTATTCTTTTTGTTATATTTTTTTCACATTTTTCTATTCTTTTCATATTTTGTATTTTCTAAATATATTTCCAAGTCAAATGTAAAAATATTTTCAATTTATTCATTTATATTCTTATAGTTCACAATTTATTTCAATATATTATATGTCTTATTTCACTCCAATTTTATAGTTTTTTATATCTTATAAAGGGAGATAGGAAATCTACTTTCAAATTTTACAATTCTTTCCTATAAATCAAAAAATTAATGTATTTTATATCTACTTTATGACCTGATCAAAAAAATATACATTTTAATTCATAAAGGATTTTTATCATAAAATGGGAGATATTATTGGATATATAAATATTTTTCCAACATATATAGATATTTAATATGTTTTGATGCTCATAAAGATAGAAATTTTATTGATAAATTTTTCTTATCTGTTTTTAGGACATTCTATGTTTTCATAATCTAATATTTCATTTCATAATATTATTTTTAAACATTAAGTTGTATTCTTTGAAGTGATCTTATCAGTTAAATATAACTTGTGATGATAAATTAACCAGCAGGGTGATAAATTATCCTATGAATTGTTATCAATCATACACTACCAGAAATTTTAATATCGTTCAATGTAAATTATTATATAAGTAGGAATACATCATTTCACTTGATTTTAAATTCTAGAAAATATAAATTATATGATGAATGTATTACTCAAAGTATTTATCATATTAGGTAGGAAAATTTATAACAAACCATGCTTTTAGAAATAAAATTTATTTCATGATGGTTGAATCATCTTATCAAGTTCAAAAATTTTCCCATGAGATTAGAAATATGAATTTTTTAATTTGGAAAAATTATAATAAGTGATGATGATTCATATGAGCATCAATAACATCACATGTTGAGAGAAATTAACTTATGGAATACAGTTTCTTGATAGATTATCCAGTCAATATAATATTAACTTAAATATGTGAGAAATAAAATGGGGGAAATATTATCTTAAAAATATTATGATTTCCTACAATGAAAATGTACCCTTTGATGTTAGAATTTCGGAAATTTACAATGTTTTATAATATTTTAAAGAAAAAATTGACCTAATGAGAAGACAATTCCTTTGAAAGTTGAGTTCAGTTCATGTAATAATTTTGAGAGTATTTATTACCTATTTTAAGGTATTATTACCATAATAGAAACTCGAGTTAATCCCAAACATAAATTTCATTTTATGATAAATTGAAATGCCTAGATAAAGAAATAAAAATTAATTAATACACATATTTCAGAGAATAAGTTTTTTCATGATGATGACCTTTATTACAATCAATAACAATATCTAATATATATAAATTATTATAATTGAAGGACCCTTGATAGAACATGGATTTTCCATTATTTTTATTCTATCTTCACTTGACCATTGGAGAATATTTTGAGTTTTATTTCAAAATTAGTTAGGGAAGAGAGAATATCTTAGAGAACAAGAAATAAAGAACGAAAACTCATGAAAACTATTATTCTTGGATGATCTAATATAGAACACTATTTTCCTATACATTTATTCTATTTTTTGATTAATATAAAGATGAAATATTTGATGATTTTATTCTTTGGTTATTATATCTTTTTTTGTTGATAGAACTCTTGAATCTAATCAATTTATTTATAATTATTTCAGGGGAATAACCTTGGGTCATTTTCCAGTAACATATTTAAACAATGATCCAAATCTATGTCTCTTTTCGACAAATTAAACTTATGAGAATATAATGGATAGTTCGTATCAAAAGAGATAACCCTATTAATGATCTGGGTACCATTGTGTAATAAGTTGTAGTTTATTCCACTTTACTATTAAGGTTCATATCAAAAGGAAATATATAGTGAAAATAACCAAGCTTATGGAGAGAGTGTTGGTGGTGTGGACTATGAGATTATTTTTACCTAAATCACTACAAAACCTATGTGTATTATGCTATTATTTTTTATATTTTTTTAAAAAGGGTTAATAATACTTTTTTGGAAAAAAATTTGTTTGGGTAAAAATTTCACCAACTCTATTTACCACCCATCACGATTAATTACATTACTAATTTTATATAATAGATTATACATGTATAACTTAAACCAAACATTCCAAGTTGTTTGTAAATATTTACTAAGTGGTTGATTTAAAATCAATGTCTACTCTGTTGGGGATTGGAATTAAATTGTCTAAAAATATTAAAGGTGAGGTAGTTTATGATACTCTTTATAGATAAAGTATCCCTAATTTTCATTACATGATAGATTCTAACCTAGGAATTTTGTTCTCCACATGTCTGGATTTCTAATATGAGAGTTTCCCAAAGGAAATGCCCATGAAGAATATAAAAATTTATATTATATATAACAATATAATATTTATTCTATATTATAGTACAAATTAATAATATGAATTGGAGGGATGTATAGATCTAGATTAGTAAGGGTCACTTGATGATAATAAAAATACTTCAAGGGGTTTTTTTTTCAAATAATGTTCCCCCATATCATGGTAGATACAAAAGAAATAACAAAAATCATTAATCATAATAGTGGTTGAATATATATGTCCAATAACAAGAATATTCCATGTTGATATAGATGAATGACAATATAATGTTATTAGAATTGATGTGGAATCTCTTATTGGGATTATGTGTAGTGACTCAAGGGTGATACACATAAATAAAAACATCATTCAACATTTTTATATGAAGAAAAGTGACATAAAGTATCATTTCATGAAGTATAATGTAGAATAATGGTCCATGAAGATAGATTACGTGCCTACTAAAAATAATGGATCTAACATAATGAAAATGGTGTTTCCCAAGAAGGATTACAAATAGAATCAGTTGGATATTGGATTCCAACCAAATACAACTCTTTAAAATTCCATGAAGAAGGTATACAAAGTCCACCATGGAATGTCTCTTAAGGTAATGTTATGATTCTATCATTACCTCATTTCATGTATTGGTAACTCTATTTTTGAATCATCAAAGAATATCACTATAAATTCATTCAAAAGGGGGAGAATGTTATTATGATATTTATATGAAAAATTTTGATAAGAATATTTCTAAGTTAGAGATAGTGTTTATTTAAAAAAAATAGTTAGAAGGATTAATGAGATGGCAGTGAGATTGTAGTTTTTTTGTTTTGAGGGTTTTAGTGAAACATTGTGATATCAATAGAATTAATTACTTTAACTGTTATTTCTTAGATTGAGCACCAAATCATTTTAGTGTAGGGATTTTTATTGATCAATCATTTAGGGAATCATTAAAGTTAGTGATGTGGTAAGTTATCAACGTATGGTTTCTTTGGAATTTTGAACAATCTGAAATGGGGAGATTGTTAGAATTTTTTTTCTCTTAATTGGATTTGGGATGTATTTTTTGACAATGTAGTGAAGATAACCAAATCTATAATAATATCATGTTTAATAAAAAAAAGAGAAATAACTTTTTTGAAATCTTCCAATGTTCTAATGAATGAGAATTATGATACATTGGATTATTCAGTAAAATAATGAAAAATAGATTTAGTTTTGGCCATTTAAGGAAATTTTTAGGTGATTATTTTTTATGGAAAAGGATGAAGGTGTCAAAAATTTTAATTTCTGGAAATTCAGCTATGTAAGGATTTCATTTGTAAAAATATTGGTATAATAAAATGATTTTATGTAATGATTTTACATATTTCAACCCCATGTATGATAAACTAACAATGAAAAACATATGCGAATATGAACATAAGTGATCTAGAAAATGAATAGAAATTCAAATACATTGGTTATGTATAAAAATATAGTGATGTAGGTTAATTGGATTGCATACGTGAATTAAGTTGTGTATTTGAATTTGGACATGTTAATGATTTTTAATCGATGTATGGCCATTATTTTGGGATAGAGGGTATTTCATTTCTTTTCTAGAGACATTGACCACATGCTAAATTATTTCATGTGATAAAAGTGAAATTTTTGAATATTTTTAATATCATGTTACTTCAAGGGGAATGAACATCCATGATGAGAATGAATGATGGAATTCATGTACGACTCATGGTTAATTAAATGACAACATATTCATGCGACAAATTAAAGTGATCAAACAGTGGAAAAACATGGCTTGACTTTGGAGTAATAATTATATTATATTATTCTAAATATAATTTTTAATGCTATGGAATTTTTAGGAGATAATGGATGTGGTATATTTTGAATTCTTATATTATAAACACCATAAAATATGTATTGTGGCCATGTGTACATTACTAAGATTCAAATATAGTATTAAATTAATTTATATCCACGCTAAAATGGATCAAAGATGATGGTTCATGATGTAGTTATAGTTTTACTATATTTATGTAAATCACGGAGAATTATTGCTACTCATTGAGAAAGACCAGAACAGAAGATCGCAATGAATAATGAGAAGGTTTTGTTTGGGATCGTATCTAGATTTTGTGAATAGAAGAAATATATTACCAGTGTTGTTTCACTCTTTAGAAATTGTATAGTTGTTAATGATACAGAGCATTATTGGTGTAAATTTATTCTCTTCTAAATTATGAAATTTTTTGATCAATAAATGAGAATCTATAAATGGGAAGTCATAGGGACTTTAAATTCTGGTTGGAATGGTGAATTAAAATGGTCTATGAGACAACATTGTTGAGTAAACCATAAAAAATCCTTGTGATCTTGTGTTTCATGAGTATAAATATATATCCTTAGTATTCTCCCTAGGAATTCATGAATTGGGTGAACTGAGTAAAATCCCCGGTGTTGTTTATTTCTTTCATTTCAATGGATAGTATGTAAGGGGGAGAATGGATCATTTCCCACATTGAGATAATAAGAAAATAATGATGTTTTATATTGTTATATTATATGATTCCCTTATCAACCCCACCACTCTGGGTGATCATGTTACACACCAATATTTTATGATATCTTTATCTATAAATATATTGGGTCTCTTTTTAATCTTTACTTACATGAAACATCATTTTTAAATGAACCGTGGTACCCTATTGAAATATTATAATTTAATGTGATAGTAATCACCTAGCAATTGCATTGGAATGTATGATTGTAAATAACTAAATTATGAATATTTTTTATTTTACACATTTATAAAATAAATTCATTAGATATCAATTTATTAGTGAAAAATGAAAATCATTTGAAATTAAAAGTGATGTTTTTTTGAAAAATAGGTTTTTATGCGGGCAACATGTTTTTATTAGAATAAATTAAATTCATCCCTTTTTTGAATTATTTTATTTAAATTTATATATTATATATTCAATAAATGGTTTTAACAATCATATAGTATTTTTATACACATGGGTTAAGAATAAATGTAGTTTTACATAAAAAGCTATCTTTCTAAAAATTGGTTTTCACACATTTTTTCACACTTATTTTAAAAGAATTTTATACGAATTATATAAATTTTATCATGAAAAAAGGATCTCATATTTAGAATCAGGAGATTATAATTTTTTTAATAGTTCTAAGTTATTTTTTCATTATCAATATTTACCTTTTTAAAAAAATCACTTTGATATGGATAAAACAGGAAAAACAGTTAAAACATTGGGTTTAGGATTAAAAATTCCATTAATACATTCCATTATCATATTGGATGAGTGAAGTGTGACTATTCTCATACAATTCTAATCAATATGAAAAATTGTTGCCATTTTTCATTTATTATAACCTCTATATTATATTAATAAAAGGAAAAATACAAAATGTCACTATCTTGAATTAAATAGCTATACATATTTTACATAAGCATAAAAATAGGATAAGTTCAGTTATAAATTATTATTATAAATATAAATTATTTTTTATCATGGTAATTTATTTTTAATTTTAGTTATGGATTAATTAGCTTGTATCCTTTTAAAATGTTGACATAGTATTTATTTATTTAATAGAAAAATAAATTAAATAATTTTAAAAATATAAAAAGTGTTAAAAATATGGGAAACTATTGTGCTCCATCAATTATATATATAAAAATAATATATTAGGAATGTTTTAAAGTTTTATATTAAAACTACATTTTTGGTATGCGATAGGTCAAAATATCTGAGATAACCACGAGAGGAGGAGGTGAATTCTGGCTTTAAAAACTTACCATGAATCTTGACTAGAAATGTTTTTTTATTTTAACTCTGTTAAAAAGATTTAAGAAATGGAAATAAATAGAGCATAGTACATGAGGATTTATACTGGTTTGAGGAACAAAAATCCCCCAGTCTACTCCACCAACGCTATTCTCCACGAGCATGGTGATTTTCACTAGACGGTCATCTTATCACATGACTATCCAAAATTGAGTAAAGGTAGTTGACACCTTCAGAAATTAAGGATTAAAAATAGATCCTTCAGCTTCTTAAAACAAGAACCATACAAACACACCTTATATTGAGAAGATGCTACTTCTTAAAAGAAATCGGTATTATATCTAAAATTATTCTGATTGTTCTTCCTAGTTGTAGTAGTACACAGCTGATAGTAGATGGATCGTCGTCTTTAGAAAAAAAATTCTTCAAGAGGTACAGTTTTGAAACGTTTAAGCCTCAATAGATATTCAAATATTCTTAGCAATAAATCTGTAGTAGACTTACAATAGATATTTTATGTATAATATGTAAATCTTCAATGTTTCTGTTTTTCTGGAGAAAAAAAACTCTGAACGTTTTCGTCACAATAGATTTGAAAAAGATCTTCTCAAGAAATAGTAATTTCATAGATCATAGTATGTTCTTCTATATATATGCATATGTCAATGTATATATATTTTTTAAATCATATGCACATATATATAGAATAAAGATGACCATCTGCTTCATAAATGTAGATCCACAATGATTTCCTGAAAGATTGCAATAATTCAAATTTGAAAACAGATCAGTCATGACATCCCTTAATAATAGGCAAGAATTCCTCCTCCTCAATCGATCTTTTAAATAAAATAAAACATCATTTAAATTAGATAAAGACGAGATTTTATATCTAGATTTGAATCAAGCTTGAAATCAGCCTGATATTCTTTAAAATAAAGTTGCACAAAATCTCTGATAAATTTGAAAATTCAAATCTCCAACACATGATGAAGTCAAACATGGGGTTCCTTTCAAAAGATAATAAAAAATCATAACATATGGTCGATCACAAATTTATGATTTATGATCCATACTTTTTTTGACGTTAGAACGTAAGGTATGTGATCCATAATTTTGTGTTGATAACATAAGGTTCAATACGAAATTAAGGTTGGTGATCCATATATTTTCTTCTCAAATGTATGCTTCCATATTTATGTAGGGTTCTTAGTCAATAATTTTCTCATATGTCAGACATAAGGTTCCATCCAAATGTATGGTTCATATACCATACTTTGGTGTAAATCTATGGTCGATTAACAATACATTCCAATCATCAGACACCATATATAAAAAGAACAAATATTTTATCCTTTACATTACTTTCTTCAACATACTGTATGAACAAAGTTTCTCGAACACGCTAAAAATCATTCTGTACACCTTGACACAAATTCCATAAAAATAAAAAGCCTCAAAATAATGAAAAAATTAGGAATATAAAGAACATTAATTTCTTGAAATTCAATTAAAGTAAAATCATTAGTAAAACACAAAAAATATTTAGGAGAATCCAAATAATCATAAAATATAGAGTACTGTTGAGACAATACATGCACAAAAATCTCAACGTTTTTGATGATCACAAAACCCATTAACTTATTTTAATAAATTTAGAATTTTGAAAATGTACAAAACACATTTTTTTTGACAAAGTTATTTCAATTGGAATTTCTTCTTTAAGAAGTAATATATTTCTCTATATTTCTCCCTCACATATCTAAAAAATAATAAAATGATATGTTTATTAATTTATCCTATTTTCTCTACATTTTTAATAGAATCATTTCTTATAAAAAAATAATTGAAATAATTGTTCAAATCTATAAAAAAATATATGTTGTATTCTCCAATTTTCTCCACCTTTTGTGATATCAAAAAGAAAATATAGAATAATGAATAAAACATTTTTAATGTAGCATTGAACTGTATGTAATGGTTAGGATAAACTATTTATTAGTATTTGAATCTGGATTTCAGGTAGTTTAACATAGACATAAATAGTATAATAAATGAAACACATCAAATAAGAGTCAAACATATTTTATTCATTGCATAGTGTATATATAAATAATGATAAAGAATAATGGTTTGTGTCTTATGGATTGAATATGAGATTTCAGGGATTCTGATATATTTCCTTCAATTCTACCAACTTGAACCATAACTTCTTCATTACATCATCTCCCTAATTTATAACTAATTATCATTCTTCTAGAATCACATGAATATTTTCAATGATATTTAAATTGAAAAACTCATGCATACTTTCTCATTTTTCATAAAAACATTCAGCTTCTCAGTAAATTGGTCGAGCAGGTATCTTATACCTAGTTCACTAGAATTGAGTTGCTCAACATGATATTTCTGATTGTCTAACAAAATTGAAAAAGGAGAAATGATAAATTGTAAATATTGCATCCTATCATTCATATTTTCCATTATAGATGTAATGTCCAGAAATATCTTTATCAGATCAAGTGAAGTATAAGATCTAACTTCTTGATGTGATTTGACAAACACAATTTGTTTTCCCACATATTTTTTCAAATCCAAAAATTCTTATTTTTAAATATCTTTTAACATCATATTTCAATTATCATTCAACATTTTTATCTTGAATGCATCAAATTCTCTTTTAGAAATAGTACTTTCATTCAAATATTCTAATTTCTGTTTTTCTTTTTCCAGCTAATTTTTTAGAAAATAATTTTCTTCTTCCGCTCTACTAAACTTCATTAAAAGCTCTTCCAAATGATATGATATTGAATCAGAGGAATCATTTGATTGATTTAGGGGTTGATCTACATGTTCAATAGAGAATGATTTAGTATCAAATTTATCTTCATCATCCCTCTTTACTGATTTTTCAACAGACTGTTCATTTGACCATTCAACTGAAAAGTATTCATTTAAAACTTATTTTTGAACATCAAACAAATTTTATACATCTTTATTCAAATTTCATATATCCAATTTCTCCTCATGAGAAACATCTTCTTGAATCGGCTCTTCTTGCAAGACACTGCCAATTTTATCTACATATTGGTCCATTGTTTCTGTTACGTGAGATTTTTCTTCAGCTAATTATTATATTCTAGGCACCACCTACGTTTGTGACTTCAAATCATATTGAGGTGATATTTCTTCTAAAGGTAATACATCTTCATTCCATTCCTCCTGTATCACTTCTCTAGCCTCTATAACACGCTCATTCAAAATTTTATAATTGATAGGTTCTTTTGAACATTGAAAATTTTCATGAAGTGGTTCATCAAGAACCTCTATATTGTTTGAACTTATAATTCCTTCTTGACATTCTTTATATTCAGCCTAATCTTCAACTAAAAAATTTAATATTCTTGAGTTTTTTGAAAACTCTCCAGTCCTAGATTCTACAGTTCCTTCTTTATATTTTTCAACTTTCTCCCCCCTGAGTAGAGATATGGTCCTCATCTTCTCCAATTGGAATATTATTCCCTTTGTCTGTGCTCTAGAAAATGCATATCATCTTGAGGGTTCTAGAATTTAAGACATTTCAGTGATAACATATGACCCTATCATCAGTCAATCTAATCATGTCCTTTTTAATTTTTTTTTTAAAATTATCCATCCATACGGATAAAAATCCATCCTTTCTTTAGACTAACAGAAATAGGTCAAATATCATTCCAGATATTTTGGAAAATTCAACTACATGTCACTCAGAAAAAGAAACATGAAATACATGTCAGGGTATAGAATTTTGTCCATATCACCCATCCGTGGTGCTATAACAGTTTGAATGAACATAAGTAAAATTTTATGGTCACCTTACAGATCTTTCACAAACATTTTCATATAGTTCATTTCTCCAAATATATATAATATAAATTTTTTTGATTTTTGATTCTGATCAACTATTGATTTCACGATAAAATGATAAACTCCCTCATTAGGTAAGTTTAGAATCTTTTCAATATCAACTGAAGAAATAGAAAAATCCATATCCTATATTTTATTGATTATTGAGTCTTCATTATCTCCAAGCTAAACTGAACCAATTTCTAAAAGCACCGCAATTCTACCTCATATAAAAATTCAGTGTTATCCTCCTTGATGGTCTTCGGGAGACCTTTAAATGAAAGCGCATGCTTCAAAAATAGGTTTTTTTGCTAATGGAACAACAGACCGACCACTATTCATTGAAGTATTTTTCTTCCCATTGAGCGTGTGCGCTTCATGTTACTTACCATTCCCTCCTCGACTCTCTTAGTCGTTGTAATTTTTCCTAACTAGATAAGAAATATCTGTGGATTTTAGGTTGAATGATTTCTATGGTTTGAAGGGAAAATAGAGGTAGACGATAGAGATGAAGGTTTAGGTATTCAAAAGGGTTTGTGAAAAGAGTGGGTTTGGAATTCGAAGCGTTTTCTATCAGAACCATGATTCGCGAGTAATTACTAATGATAATCATTACAAAAATAAATTAAAAATTTGTATACACAATATTAAAATTAATACAGAATAATAAAAAAATTATGTAAAATAAGCTGAGAAATTAGTTTAATTATCATAGTTAACTTATTAAAAAAATTAAAATAGAAAAAAAAATATTCTAAAAAATAAAATTTAAATTATAATCAAATTAAACTTATTTAAAATTAAATCAACCTAGATCCTCTTAAATGATCACAATTATTTTAGTGTATTGTGGTTTAGTAAAAATATCATCTAATTGATATTCAGTATTTAAAAATTGTAACGTCCCAGACCCGACCAGCCACCCAAACAGTGCTGAACGGGTCGTGTGTTACTACCTTAGGTGCACCTACCTGAATTCCAAAGGCTGCCGACTAGTAGTGAGGGTATGTTAGGTATAGTTGGGAGGCTATACCCTCTCGGTGGATCTTAATAAGGGTACTGGTCCAAGTATAATAGTAAAGATACAGTGGAAAGAAAGACTCAACAGACACGAACTAGACCAACAGAGCGAAAGCATAATCAATATAGATAAATAGTGGAAGTAGTAAATGAAACAACAACAGAGGAAATAAACACAAAAACATGATAAGAACGTGTAATAACAACTGAACAGAAAAACATGCATCCAGAGCAGGTCATACACAACTGAATATAAAAATGGCGCCAATGGCTAACCAACAGTAGCTACAACAAGCATGCCAATACAGAAAGTAAACAAAACAAAGTAAACCCAGATAGACATGACCCCAAGGTCCATACCATCTCCATGCAATAACTAACGCAACCCAGCTTCTGAAGCTGGCCTCTTTCCTGCACGAAAATCCATAATGTCTACACGAGTCCCGAAGGGCCCGTGTAGGGTGTGAGACAAATCTCAGTAGGATACCACCCAATGGTGTGTACCAAATATATGTCTTTAAGTAGTCATTAATTTACAAGGAAGGGAGTAAACAATATGATGCACAATTAAACACAAACTCCACTGGTGCTCAACAACCACCATTGAGCATCACCTTCTTCGGCCAACGCCGGAATCTCTATCGTGTAACCTGACACCACGTGCCACTTGACACCTCGTGTCTCAAGTACCGAGGTCCCAAAGGCACGCCCAAAAATAGTAACCCAGCACCATGTGCCTCATGACACCTCGTGTCTCATGTACCGACGTCCCGAAGGAACGCCCAAAAATAGTAGTCCGGCACCATGTGCCTCCTGACACCTCGTGTCTCAAGTACCGACGTCCTGATGGATTTCCCAAAAATAGTAACCCAACACCATGTGCCTCCTGACACCTTGTGTCTCATGTACCGACGTCCCGAGGGAATGCCCAAAAATAGTAACCCGGCACCATGTGCCTCTTGACACCTCATGTCTCAAGTACCAACATCCCGAAGGCACGCCCAAAATAGTAACCTAGCATCATGTGCCTCCTGACACCTCGTGTCCCTGCGACCATGTCGCTCAAGTCCGATGGCATCGCTACCATAGTAACCCGGGCCATGCCCAACCAGACAGTCGTACTGCCTCAAGCCGACGTCCATGACGCCAAATCCCGTGGTCAAAACCACCCAAAGTATCCCGAGCAAAGCCCCAACCTGTGATCAGCATCACTCAAGTGTAACCGGGCCAAGCCCAACACAACCCAAAGGGTCCATCGGATGAAATTCAGCAATTTCATATATAACATAGGTAAAGAGAAAACACAACCAGGCAAAACAAACTAACAGTTGAATTGCACTATGCAAGGTGTTGTCCCATACCAGCACTGAGGTCTTTAATGCCTCCACAATTTATAACAAGCTTTACCAAATTAAACTAAAACGTTTACAACAATCATAATTCAATTAAAACCATTTTGGTGTTCGCTGACCAAAATGCACCAATGAGCAATGACCCCTCACCCGGCCTTTCTCACGCAAACTGGTAACCGGGCATACCCAAAAGCATCCCAGAGGTCCCATAATAAGTACAGTATGAAAAAGCAGATAAAACAGGTCCCGCTCAAAATACTAGAAAATGTGACGAAGGTCGCGTTACCAAAAATACCACGAAAACACAAAAAGAAGTACGCACCACCTACCTGATACTCGCACGATGCTACTCCTTCGGTAACACCCGCCAATTCTGTCTAAAACGCGGTAAATCTAAAAAAGATTCAAAACCGGTCAAAGGGATATAACTCGTTCTAGAACGAAAATCAGACAAAATGAACAAAGAGGAATCGAGGCCTTACTGAGGGGGTTTCAACGCACTAATCAGAGCTCGAATCAGGTCTTGGACGGACGATCGGGAGGAGAAATGGGGTTTGGCCAGCCAGGTTCACGTATCCTGGTGGAGGATATAAGGTTCTGCCTCAATACAAGGCTACTGCCCATTTTAAGAAAAAAACAAGAATGTACACGGTGTGTACTTTGGGACTACATGTCGTGTATGGTTCATTTAACTGTTCATAAGACGGAAATATTCCACCAACTTACTTTCTGTACCTACCGACATGAGTACAAGGCGTGTACCTCTGGGTACACGGCGTGTACCGGGTTCCTCTTCTCTTCCTCGTCGACATACTCACACGCCATGTATATCCCTCACACATGGCTAGACTACACGGAATGTCCAAAGGGAACACGGCATATCCCTGGTTCTTACCTGGCCAATGGCATACACGCCATGTATGGCCTCACACAGTCGGCGGTCTACACGGTGTGTTCAAAACTACATGAAGTGTTGTAAAAAACTACTACACGGTCATCACACGGCTTGTACTTGGAGAGCCCACGGCCGGTCACTCGCCTACACATACATGGCGTGTACTTAATGTACATGGCGTGTAGTCTGGAAATTTCTAGAAACTTCCCATTAAATCCAGTTTCCTCAGAAACCTGTCAAAAATTTAAACAGGGTCGGGATTTTGACCCGTTCCAAAAACATGGGTTCTTACAAACTACCCACCTTAACATAGCTCGTCCCCGAGCTACCAAAAGAAACCCGGAGATGGAACCAAACACGCCCATCCTAGTTAAACAACCTGGACTACCCTGGTCCCAAGGTTCTAGCTAAATTCCTCAAGGGGCTTCCCACCGTAGGAATGGCCTACTCGGTCTCAACCAACAAAATTTAAAGCAAACAAGGTTTACTAACCTGTTTCCCGGACGAATAGCCCTCTCGTGACGCATCATCACCCCTGCACCTCGTTGGTGCTCCTGTGTCACTACCGACACCCAACGTAACCCGCACCGCATCAGTGTCTGCCTCCATGAGGTCCTGGTGCCCAGCACCTCAAGTACCCTGCATCCACGATGCCCCGATGCCCACAACACCTCATACGTATATATATATATATATATATATATATATATATATATATCACGCACCTGATAGGGTGCTAATCCCACTGACTAGCATCTAGTAAGTCCACAAAGGCCATGTGCACCACGTGCACTCAAAACAGACATACCTCTACAGGTCATGCCAAAAAGGAAACATGGATATCACGGAAACACCGCGTTTTACATCTAACTGTCACCAGTTCACCAACCTGATCATCCTTTGGCAGCTCCACGGCGTGCACCTGCACTGAAACACGGCAGCCTGACGCCTGACCTCATGATGCTACTCCAGTCTCCTGCCATGGACCCCTCAACTGGGTACCACTGTCTATTTCACGACCTCCGCGCACAGCTGAACCTCAAATACCCTCTCCTGGTACCGAACCTGAACCAACTCCAGACGTTGTAGTCTGTCCTCGTCCCTGCCTTCCTGCTATCTGAGAAGGATGCCTGCAAAACCTCTCCAGATGCCCATCCTATCCACATGCCCGACACGCCTTCGGTGGAATGTCGCATTGTGCCTCAATATGTCCCGGCTGTCCACACTGGAAGAAAATCACCAGAGAACTCCCACAAGGTGGTCTAGCTGAATCCCTGGCCTGACTGCCCTGCTGGAACTCATCCCGCCCTCGCTTCATGCTGTCTGAACCGTCACCTGAAGCTGTCACCCTTCCCAAGAGAGACTTCTCCCTTTCGTTTCCCTCGGCTATGAGTGCCTGATTCACCGCATCGGAGAAAGAACCCAGCCTGAAGATGTTCACCTGGACCCGAATGGCTTGTCGTAAGCTGCCCTCGAAGCGCCTCACCCTAGCTGCATCATCGCTCACCATACCCGGTGCAAAGCGATACAACTCTGTGAAAGTAGTTGCGTAGTCCATGACGGACATATCTCCCTGCTGAAGACTCAAGAACTGTCGAGCTCTCTCTGCCCTCAGCGTCTCCGGATAAAAGTGCTCAAAGAACCTGTTCTCGAAGTCCTTCCACGCCAGTCCCTCATGCCGACGAGCCTGTACCTGCACATCCCACCAACGTTTCGCCAGTCCTCTCAACATGTACGTCACCAGTTTGACCCTCCACCCTGGAGGCGTCTCGAGCTGCTCGAAGATCATGTGCATACTCTCTATCCAGTTCTCTGCCGCCTGTGGACCACCCTCACCCAGAAAAAGTGGTGGGTGCTACGATTAGAACTCCCATGTGAGATATGCCATAGAAGGCTCTGTACCCTGCGCGCCTCTGTCAATCCCCTGCAAGACGCGTACTAGGATAGCTCGGAGCTGCTCATCAAGCCATGGTTCGAACACTGCCAAACCTGGCTACTGCCCTACCTGTACTGGATCCTGAACTTGATCATGTCCCTTATCCTGTACCTGCGGCTCATGCTCTTCCTACACATGATTCTGAACCTGATCATATGGTACCATATCCTCTCCTGTATGTTTCTCCATCGTGTCGTGAAGAAGTAACCTGCTGAATACCATAAATGGTCAGACAACCCACATAAATCTATATCAAAATATATTCTACACAGATAAGGAAAGCAGTAAAAGTCAGTGCATAACAACTACCCTTACTCCCCCTCACAGCAACCCATGCCCCACGACATCCTGACCTCATGGCCTCCTTACCTGCCCTCAACAGAGCCAAGTATCATTAGTACCTCGGGCCATGCCCGTCCTGTCAACCAACGCTGCCTCAATCTCGACGATCGAGTTTCCCAATCCTGACAGTTACATTGCCTCAAGCATAGTACATGTCTGCTCTCATAAGAGCCAGACCCAAATATCCTGCAACATGCAATTCTACAAAATATACAAAGCATGGCATATACATTGCCATAAACAAGCAATTCTATCAGGAGTTTTACCTATCCACATTTCAGAGCATACCTAGCATGGTAATTGATTTTATTCACATGGTATTATCACTTCACAAAGCATACATGCAGTTATGAAATTGAAATACCCTAAAATGTGCCTATAAAAATCCAAGCAAGAAACCCTTGCCATACCAACCAAGGATTACATATCATAATCAATAAATCGCACAACAAGTGAGCCACCGAGGTGGAAATCATATCAAATCTAATCTGATCAAAAATCAAACAGCAATTCCCACCCCCAGCAACTCAATCCATCCCTCGTACATGGGGATGCAGGAACCCAAGAACAAGTTCAAAAATCCAGTTCCAACAACAACCTACCCCCATTATACCATATCCCAAATAGTAAAACCAGCAGAAATAAAAAGAGAAGTCTCAAAATCATTAGTATCCAGTCAAACGCTGCTACTAAATTCCTGTGAAAAACTCATCTGATACCACTTTGTAACATTCCAGACTCGACCAACCACCCGAACAGTGCCGAACGGGTTGGGTGTTACTACCTTAGGTGCACCTCCCCGAACCCCAAAGGCTGCTGACTAGCAGCGAGGGTCTGTTATGTATAGTGGGGAGTCTATACCCTCTCAGAGGATCTCACTAACGGTACTGGTCCAAGTATAACAGTAAGGATGCAGTGGAAAAAATGACTTAGCAGACTCAAACCAGACCTGTAGAGTGGAATCATAATCAATATAGATAAATAGTGGAAGCAGTAAATGAAACAAAATCAGCGGAAATAAACACAACATCATGCTAAGAACATGTAACTACAACTGAATAGTAAAACATGCATCCAGAGAAGGTCATACACAACTGAATATAAAAAGGGTACCAATGGCTAACCAACAGTAGCTACAATTAGCATGCCAATACGTAAAGTAAAAAAAACAAAGTAAACCCAGCTAGGCATGACCTCAAGGTCCATACCATCTCCATGAAATAACTAATGCAGCCCAGCTCCTGATGCTGGCCTCTTTCCTGCACGTAAATCAATAAAGTCTACACGTGTCCCGAAGGGCCCGTGTAGGGTGTGAGACAAATCTCAGTAGGATACCACCCAACGGTACATAACAAATATATGTGTTTAAGCAGTCATGCATTTACAAGGAAGGCAGTAAACAGTTCGATGCACAATTAAACACAAACTCCACTGGTGCTCAACAGCCACCATGGAGCGTCACCTGCTTCGGCCAATGCTGGAATCTCTGTCGTGTAACCCGGCACCACGTGCCACCTGACACCTCGTGTCTCAAGTACTGACATCCCGAAGGCACGCCCAAAAATAGTAACCCGACACATTGTGCCTCCTGACACCTCGTGTCTCACGTACCGACGTCCCAAAGGAACGCCCAAAAATAGTAACGCAGCACCATGTGCCTCCTGACACCTCCTGTCTCAAGTACCAACGTCCCGAAGGCATGCCCAAAAATAGTAACCCATCACCATGTGCCTCCTGACACCTCATGTATCAACTACCGACGTCCCGAAGGAATGCCCAAAAATAGTAACCAGGCACCATGTTCCTCCTGACACCTCGTGTCTCAAGTACCGACGTCCCGAAGGCACGCCCAAAAATAGTAACCCAACACCATGTGCCTCCAAACACCTCGTGTACCTGCGACCATGTCGCTCAAATCCGATGGAATCGCCACCCTAGTAACCCGGGCCATGCCCAAACAGACAGTCATACTGCCTCAATTCGACGTCCATGACGCCCAATCCCGTGGTCAAAACCACCCAAAGTATCCCGGGAAAATCCCCAACCTGTTATCAGCATCACTCAAGTGTAACCGGGCCAAGCCCAACACAACCCAAAGGGTCTAGTAGATGAAATTCAACAATTTCATATATAACATATGTAAATAGAAAACAAAACAAGGAAAAACAAACTAATAGTTGAATTGCACTATGCAATGTGATGTCCCATGCCAGCTCTGAGGTCTTAAATGCCTCCACAATTTATAACAGGCTTTAACAAATTAAACAAAAAAGTTTACAACAATCATAATTCAATTAAAACCATATTGGCGTTCCCCGGACAAAATGCCCCGATGAGAAATGACCCCTCACCCGGCCTTGCTCACGCAAACTGGTAATCGGGCATACCCAAAAGCATCCCAGAGGTCCCATAAGCATTACAGTATGAAAAAGCAGATAAAATAGGTCCCGCTCAAAATACTTGAAAATGCGCCGAAGGCCGCGTTACCAAAACAACCCCAAAAAACAAAAAAATAAGTATGCACCACCTACCTGAGACTCACATGATGCTACTCCTCCAGTAACACCCGCCAATTTGGTCTAAAACACGGTAATTCTAAAAAAGTTTCAAAACCGCTCAAAGGGATATAACTCGTTCTAGAACAAAAATCAGACAAAATGACCAAAGTGAAATCGAGGCCTTACTGAGGGGGTTCCAACGCACTAATCAGAGCTCTAATCGGGTCTTTAACGGACGATCGGGAGGAGAAATGGGGTTCAACTGGCTTGGTTTGTGTATCCAGGCAGAGGATATGAGGTTCTGCCTCAATATGAGGCTACTGCCCGTTTTAAGCAAAAACAATAAAGTACACGGCACATACTTTGGGAATACATGCCGTGTATGGTTCATTTAACTGCTCATAAGACGGAAAGATCATGCCGACTTACTTTCCGTACCTGCCGACATGAGTACACGGCGTGTACCTCTGGGTACACGGCGTGTACCAGGTTCCTATTCTCTTCCTCGCCGACATACTCACATGCCATTTATATCCCTCATACACGGATTGACTACACGGTGTGTCCAAAGGGAACACGGCGTGTCCCTGGTTCTTACTCGGCCAATAGCCTACACGCCATGTATGGCCTCACACGGTCGAGGGTCTACCTGGCGTGTTCAAAACTACAAGCCGTGTAGTAAGAAACTACTACACGGTCATAACACGACATGTACTCGGCGAGCACACGGCCGGTCACTCGCCTACACATAACCGATATGTACTTAATGTACACGGCTTGTAGTCTGGAAATTTCCAAAAACTTCCCATTAAATCCTGTTTCCTCAGAAACCTGTCAAAAATTTAAATTGGGTCGGGATTTTGTCCCGTTCAAAAAACCCAGGTTCTTACAAAAATTCTAAAAAATATGTACTTTTTAAGAACATGGCCTCTTAGAAAATTATTCCATTATATCAATATTCTTAGTTCTAGAATGACTTATTGTATTTTTTGAAATATTTATAGAACTAGTATTAACATATAAAATAACTCACTATTACAATTTAGTCCAAAGTCCATAACTGTGTTTTTCATCCATAACACATGTGAACAATAACTGCTCGCAGACACATATTCTCCCTTGGCTGTTGAGAGAGGAACTGAGTGTTTTTTCTTACTAGACCATGACACCAAGAATTTTCCTAAAAAATAACAGGTTCCTGAGGTAATTTTTCTATCTAATCTAAAACTTCCAAAATCAGCATCTGAGTATGAAATCAAATTAAAATTAGAAATTTTTGGATAATGAAGAAATTGGAAAATATTTTCTTTTAAATAATTAAAAATTATTTTGAATGTAGTAAAATGAGATTCTTTATGATTTTTTGAAATCCTTTACAAAGACATAATGAATACATAATATCTATCCTTCAATAAATAAGACAAAATAAAATACCTATCACACCTCTCTATAGCTTGTGGTCCACTGGTTTTCTAGTTTAATCCAAATCATGTTTTATATTGGTACATATAAGAGATTCATATGTATTATTGTTTTGAAGTCCAAACTTCATTAGAAAATAAATAAATCATTTTCTTCGATTTAAAACAATTCCAAAATATTATTGGTAAATTTGAAGTCCTAAAAATAAAATTATTTCTCCCATCATACTCATTTCAAATTATTTTTTGCATTAGATTTGAAAACTCATGGAAAAGTTTTTTATTAGTTGACCCAAAAATTATATCATCAATGTAAATTTGAACTAATAAAATATTATAATTTATAGTTTTCTTGAAAAGTGTTGGATCTTTTATACCAACATTAAAATCATTTTTTTCAAAATAAAATAACTTAATATTTAATACCAAGATCAATGTGCTTATTTAAGTATATAAAGAGCTTTAGTATGTTTAAAAATAAGATTTTGTTTTTGAGAATTTTCAAAACCAATAGATTTTTGGACATAGACTTCTTCCATTAAATAACCATTTATAATGGTAAACATAACATCCATTAAAAATAATTTGAAATTCATATAATATGCATAGGATAAAAGGATTCTAATCGCTTCTAGTATAGATATAGGGGATAAGGTTTCATCATAATCTATACCTTCTTCCTGATTAAACAATTTAGAAACTTTTCTTTGTTTATTTATAGTTATAATTCCATTATCATCGTGTTTATTTTTAAAGAACCATTTAGTTCATATAAAATGATAGTTTGTTGGTATTTCAACTAATTCAAAAACGTTGTTTCTTTTTAATTGATTTAGTTCTTCTTTCATTGATATCATCCAACTATCATTATTTAAGGCTTCTTCTATTGAGTTAGGTTCTAATTGGGATAGAAAGGCAATGAACTCAACTAGATTTCAGACATTTCATCTAGTTTTTTTTTTCAGTGCATAGTTCTCTAATTATAGTTTCTATGAGATGATTTTTTATAGATCTATACTGTGTAGGTAGAATACTATTAGGTTCATCTGTGTCATGTTCTTCTGAAAAATACTGATTTTTATTTATTTCATTTTCAAAATCATGTTTCATGTTTTAAAGTCTGATATTATAATTAGAGTCAGCTTCAGCCATTCCATTTTTCATTTTGAATAAATCGTAAGATTAATCATATTTAACATGAACTAATTCTTCAATAATCATTGACGTTTTTTAAAACTATCTAAGCTATATAAGTAATAGAATATCCTATGAATATTCCTTCATTATATATTGGATCAAACATACCAAGATTATCCTTGGTGTTGAAAATATATATCTTGCATCCAAAAACTGTAATGTAATTTATATTAGGTTTTCTGTTATTTCAAAGAACATAGGGTGACATTTAGAAAATTGGTAAAACTAAAACTCTATTCATTATGTAGAATGTTGTTCTTACAACTTCTTCCTAGAAATAGGTAGGAAGACTATATTCATTTAGTATAGTCCTAGCCATTTCCCTAATAGTTCAGTTTCTTCTTTCAAACATACAATTTTGTTGAGGTGTTCTTGGTGCAGAGAAGGTGTGTTTAATACCGATATTTGAGAAAAGGGAATGAAATACCTAATTCTCAAATTATCATCCATGTTCAATTCTTAATTGTATTATTTTAATGTAATTTTCATTTGGAAATTTTTCCCAAAAACCATCAAATATAGTAAAAGCATCATTTTTATATTTTAGAAATTATATCTATGTAAATCTAGAATAGTCATAACTAAAATACATACATATAATTTACCAGCCAAACATTCTACTCATGATGGTTCAAATAACTCCTTTTGGATAAGTTCTAATGTTTTTGATGTAGAAATTTTGTTAATAGGTTTAAAGAAAGATATGAGTTGGTGCCAATTTTACGTGCATCACATAATCTATCACTTTCAAACATAAGACTAGGAAAATAAAAAACGAATTGTATCATAGATAATTTATGAAATGCATAGATGTTACAATGTCAAAGTCTTCTATGTTATATCCATGATTCATTTATCTTAGTAGCTTAACAATTTAATTTTTGTTTACACAAGGAATTTAGGTCCAATGTATAAATATTATCAGTTCTGGGTGTTCAATATTTAAGTAGTTTATATTTAAATATAGAAACATTGATTGTTAGAATAATCAACATCATATCCATAATCATAGAGATTAGTGATAATTATTAGGATATGTTTTTGTCCTTGTACACATAGTAATTTGTTGATTGAGACTATTTCTGGATGTCCAACAGTTTCAATACCCATAATTTTTCCTTTGGAATTGTCACCAAAGGTTACTAATCCACCATATTTTAGTGTTATTGTTTTTATGTTGGATGAGTTTCCACTCAAGTGACTAGTGAATCCACTAACAACGTAACATATTTATTTTCTACTTCTTTAACCAGCATCCTCAAAATAAAAATTAAACAAGAGTTTGTTTTGGTATTCATATTCTTTAAGGTCCAACGATGTTATCTTGTAGAGATATTGAACCCATAATTTAATTTTTCCCATAATTCTAATCAATTGAATCAAATAAACTATTTAAAACAAAATCTTTTTTAATTCCACTTATTTGGGGATTTCCTAGATAATAATTTTTAGTTGTATGTCCTTTTGTTGCACAAAATGACAACTTACACTTTTTTTGGAACAAAATAGTTTTTATATAGTTTAGGTTTTTCATTTTTACTACCAATATCATATATTTCCCTTTTAATAACATTTTTACCAATAATTTTATTCAATGTATTTTCTCTACTTGTAAAGAATAGAGACAAATATTATAGGTTTTTACTTATTATTATAGTGTCTTAATCTTTTTTCATGTTCTGAAATGTTTTTGGTTTATGGATTACATTTATCAATTAACTCTTGGGGATGTTTTAGTAAATTTTTACTTTCTCCTAAAACAGCATTGTGAATATTCTTTAGTGAATTATTATTATTTAATAGAGAATCATATATTTCATCTATCATTTTTCAATAGGATTCATGTTTTTTATTAGAACACCTAGAGTTCGAATTATAATTATATGAGTAATATGATTGTACTTGATCATCTTCATCCATAAAGAATGATTTTTCTATTAGGCTTGACTTTTCCTCTTCTGAGTCAGATTTAGATGATCTGTTCGAGTCTTCAAAAACACTCCATATAGCTTTCATTTCTCTTTTATCCTTTTTCTCATATTCATTATATTTTGAAATCAATTTTTGTTTTCACCTTTCAATAGAGGATAGTCAGGTCTTATATGAATCATTTTCTTGCACTATTAGCATCTCAAATCCCTTGAGTTATTCTCGTAATTCTTTAAGGGCCTTCAAAATCCATTCATTTTTCATGTATAACATGCTAAATTTGCTGGCTATCTATGCCAGTTCTATTTAAAAATTAGAGGAATCATATTTTATCATTATTTTTTTCTTTTTTTTCTTTTTGATTTTCTTATGAGATGTTACCTTTATGGTAGTGTTATCACTTTTCACCAATAATTTATTGTCATCGGCTTCTTCTTACATTTATGATTCATATATCATCAGAGTCCCAATAAATTCTCTCATTATTTAATATTTAACTTGTAATTATTTTTTAATGGAAGATGATATTTTGTTCCATTTGGTTGGGAGTACTCTCAATACTTTCAAGGCTTAATCTACTTGTTTGAAAGGATATCCTATGGCTGTTATGTTGTTGACATTTTTTTAAGACTTCCATTAATCTGTGTAATGCTTTCTCCATAAAACATTCTAAAATTTCGAATTTTAATTTTTCTATTTCATACCTCATTTGTATTACATTGTTAGTTTTATCATAGGCAACTGCTATAACATGCAACATCTCATAGGCAGTTGGACTCTACAAAACTCAATTGTATTAATCCATTCCAAGGAAATAGATAATAACATTCATCTATTTAGAATTCATGTCATATTAGGCATCTGTTATAGCATCCCATGTTTCTTGTTTTTTCTGAAATCTTGTAGAGAGAAGTGATCTTTGAGTATACTCTGAACCCAAGATTCTTCAAGTATATAATCATTCTTGATTTCCAACATCCATAGTTTTAACCATTGAAATAAGGATGATGAACCATTTACATTTCATCTCAAGTATCATCTATTTATATATCTCTATATAGTCCTTAATGATTCATATTGTTATATATTTATTAAAATATCACCTTTGATACAAATTTTTATGTTGGAATATATGAGATTACCACAAGAGGGGGGGGGGGTGAATTGTGACGTTAAAAACAGATCAATAATCTTGAACAGAATTGATTTATTATTTTAGCTCTATTATATATGATTTAAGCTGAAGAAATAAACCGAGCATAGTACACTAGGGTATATAGTGTTTCAGGGAACAAATATTCCCTAGTCCACTCCACTAATTATCTTCTCCACAAGTATGGTGATTTTCACTAGTTAGTCCTCTTATCACAGGACTATCCACAATTAAGTACAAGATGCAGACACCATTACAAAGTAAGCCTTACAATCAGAGCCTTCTGGTTCTCATACCAATAACTTTTCAAAAACAACATAGATCAAGAAGTGGGTACTCCTTAAAAAAATGGTTATTTTATTTAAAATGCATCTGATTGTTCATCAAAGTTGTAGTAGAATGCAACCGATAGTAGATAGATCATCGCCTTCATAAGATAATTTCTTAAAGAAGGTATAGTTATGAAACGATCCTGATGCAATAGATCATGAAATATCCTGAGAAATATATTATAAGTAGACTTAAAATTAATCATCGATGTAGAATAAGTAAATATTCAACATTTCTCTTCTTTTTTAGAAAACCAATTCTGAACGTTTTTATTGCAATAAATCTGAAAAAGTTCTTCTGAAGGGAAATGAATTTCTTAGATAATTGTATGTTATTTTGTATATACACTGATTTTTGTGTATATATATATATATTTAAAATCATATGAACATATTTATAGAAAAATTAAGAGCTCCTGCTTTATAAAACTTGACCCACAAAGATCGCCTGAAAGCCCGCAATAATTACATTTTGAAAACAGAGCAGTTGTACCTTCCCTTAATAATCGGGATAAATTTAACCTCTTCAATCTATCATTTGAATCAAATAAAATCAGATTTAAATTAGAAAATGACAACCTTTAAAATCGAGAATTGAATCATGCTTGAAATCAGCCTGATATTCCGTAAAATACCATTGCACAAAATCTCTGATAAAGTCGCAAATTCAAATCTCCAATGATTTAAAATTCAAATGCTGGGTTCTTTTCATATTCTAATAAAATATTATAATGTAAGTTTCATCAAAAACATAATATTGATGATCCATAAATTTTTTACTTCAAAACATAAGTTATGTGATCCATACTTTTGTGTTCAGAATGTAAGGTTTATTAAAAAATTAAGGTTGGTGATCCATATGTTTTCTTCTCAAACATAAGGTTCCATAATAATGTAGGGTTATTCATCCATTCTTTTCTCATATTTCAAATGAACAGTTCCATCAAAACATAAGGTTATTTTACCATACATTTGTTTCAACGTAAGGTTGATTAACCATATGTGTTTATCCTCTAACATCATATGTAAAAATAATGTAGAGTTTATTACTTACATTATATTCTTCAACTTACGGTATAAACAATGTTTTTAGAACATGTTAAAAATCATTACAAACCCCTTGAAAAATAATCCATGAAAATAATAAGCTTAAAAATAATTAACAAATTAGGAATATAAAAAAAATTAATTTTATGAAATAAAATTATAGTAAAATAATTATTAAAACAATCAAGGGTATTTTTGTGCATCCAAATTATCATAAAATATAAATTACTGTTGAGACAATACATGCCTAAAAGTATGTTGTCTTTAATGTCAAAAATGAAATAAAAAATTCAAAAATGAAATTAGGGATATTTTTTGTAAAATATTATTTTATTGAATTATTTAAAATTTATAAAAATAATTTTTGAGGAAAAGTAGGATGAGAAATTGTAATAAATATTATCCCATTGTCATTGATTAACTAATTGATAACCTATAAGAAATATTATATCCCTTTAATATTACAAAATTCATTACCTTGGTTAAGATTAAAATTATTTACGGGATTAAACCAAAAGATATTCTTTAAAATGAATCCAAAACCTATCACAATTTTATTGTATGATGATATTTTGACCTTATCGTATTTTTATTCAAATATATGGCCATATAGAATTATTTTTCTTAAGAATGTCTTACTAATATTTTACTCTTCTTTGTAATTCCAAGTGTGTTCGTTCGATCAATTATAAAAGGGCACACATTATATCTTCTAATAACCACACATTAAACCATATATCATCAACAACACCTAGAAAATTACACTTTGAACATTCATATATAAAATATAGAGTACCTTGTCTTCTTAAAACCCAATTTTTAGTGTCCTTAATAAAGGATCTAAAAGAGGTATCTCGAAGAAGAGATACACGTCTTAAATGACCTCTTTATATTTATTTATTATTATACCACCTCTAAATATGTGGTATTAATAAAAAAATAATAAATTTAATTACATAAATAAACAAAAATGTTATTATGATCATGAAAAAACATTATCCATCTTTTTTCCCCTTAAATGTGTAGTGAAATATCATTCCAGTGTATGTGTGGACTACCACCTCCACATAATAATATAATTCATTTATAATCACTATATTTCAAGGAAGAGTATTATGACAGGTCATATATTTATACATGATATTTATGTAATTATTTTTTTCTGGAATTGTAATATTAAACCTTCTAACCAACCAATATGAGGGTGAAAGATAACTTTGCTCGTGCATATTCTTTGAAAACCACCTCCACCAAGTGATCTGAATAGTTTTTTTTCATTTCCTATTGACATAGATGATAATACAGATATATTAAATAAATATATGTGATATATGTTATAAAATAATACTATGTAAGTGTGTATTATTATTTTCATTTATATTATATGATCTATTGAAAATTGGAAAGAGTGTTCATGCATTTGTATGATCTACTTATCCATGTTTGGTGTAATTAAATTTTCTATATCTAAATTATATAAATGATTATAAATAAATATATTTATATATAATAAATATATATGATATTTATGTCCTAATTTTTTTTTTCATATTATGGATCGATGATCAATATACTATGACTGCAATACTGAAAATAAATTCCCATGAAAAATAAAATAGTTGACTCTAGAAAATAACTATTTTAAAAATGAATTATTAATAAATATCTGTTGAAATAATAAGTGGATAAAATATGATATTATAAGTATGTAAATTAATATTTTATAGAAATATAATAAATTTAATTTTATTATATTGGATGTTATATTTCTTTTAAACATAGTCGATCTTGAGATATGAGATTTATATTTCAAAATAATTTTCATCAGAATATTTTATGCCTGAATTTTCATTAAAGGAAATTACATGATCATTTACTAAAAAATATGTTTAATTTTATTTTTATGTAGTTATTTTTTTTATACATTTTATTCCTTTTATATTCTCTTTTTATGTACTCAATTGCTCAAAAGAATGATTATAGGAAAACATAGATCATTTCATGTTTTTGTCAAAAATTATATTTATTCTAGGCCCATGTTTTCTAAGAATAATTTATACAATGATTTTCAAAAAATCATATGATTTTTTAAATTAATTTTTACATTTTATTGTAATTTAAGAAAATGGTACGAATTGAATCATATTTTCATTTTCCAAATGCTTCTCTTTCGACTTTTTAACAAAAATATGAAATGAATATATATTTTTACATAAGAAACATGAACATAATTTTGTACCATCATAATAGATTAATGAATTTATGGTTCATTTATTGGTTTCCAAGTTTCTCATTAAATATAATCATTTCCTTAATATTTTGGATATCTTTTATTTTAATATGTGATTTAAAAATAAAATGGTTGTTTCCTCAAGATATATTTCAATGATATTTTAATTCAATATTTCATATGTGATAATATCCATTCATATTAATTAAGATTTTATGGGAATATGATCAAATGAAATAGTATTTTTTTTAACTATATATTTTTTGGTTATAAAGATGAAATATATTTGAAACTAATTATTTCTACTATTTATGTTATGAGAAATATTTTTATGATTTTGTGAGACACATAAGATTGGATTTATGATTATCTACTAGGTGAGACTATTATTATAATTCTTTATAATTCATTGGGTAAATACTAATGTTCTATGAGATAAAATGGTACATTGTAGGTTATACCAAGAAGGAAAAAATATTTTACATGAGAGGTTATCCCATGTCTAGAAGAGTGTACACGAGAGGTTATCCAAAGCCCTATGTAGGTATAGGGGATGTTATCCCAAGACTAAAATGTTATGAATGTCTTAGTGGGAAGCCATAAAAGAAGACTTGTGTGATTTTTATTATTCTATGCAATATGAAACACGTTTATGACATGACCTGATTCCATTGTTTGGTGATCATGGATCATGTTATTGGATCCATTTATGATTCCTATATTATTCAATAATAAGTTTTATATCATGACACAAGTTTATGATCTAAAAATTATTGTGTATTCTTTTAAATGTTTAGTCACATGTTACTATACTCATTATGCTTATGTTATGTTTAAATAATCATTGATATATACCACATTTATCCGTGATGATCATTTTTCATCACACATTTTATGTTTTATTTTTCCCACCTTGTGATTTTTTTATGTATGAGGTGTTTAATAAGCGTGAATTTCATGAATACCTAAGTGGTAGATGATGTAGAAATTTTATTAACCCATTTTTTATGTATTCATGTTTCTAAAGACACTAAATCAATATTTTTATGTAATGTATCATATTGTTATGTATCAAATATTTATCGAATAAAATTTAATATTTATGTATGAAATGTATGGGTCACTATTTTTGGTATCTGAGAACGGTTTAGTTACCTTTGGAAACTAGGATGAGAAAACCTTAGTGAGAACCCTTAGTAAAATCCTATGTATAGGAGAAGATCCTAATTTATGGTAAATGAAGGAGTGTATTTTTCCATAAAAAATGTCCATTTCTAGAATCTATATGTGGGCACGATTTTAGTAAAGATATATCTTTGGTAATTTTCCAAAATATAGTTGGTTGAGTATATATCATCCATAATTATGGTTCAAGGGGAGTGTTCCCTTACTATAGAACTCTTTTGACACATCTGAAGTATATGCATGGGCCAATTCAAATTTTCATTATGAACCATTTTAAAGGATTTTAATAGATGATGGTCATGGAAAAATTTGATTAAACCAATGATTTTATATATTAGAAATAAAATTTTATTCTTTAGACATCCTATAAAGGGTTTTTCATCATTATGTGGTTTCCAACTATGATTGGTGTTTCTAACACTATAATTTTCTGTTTTAGTCAATCGCTATAACCCATAGTATTTTTTTCATGAATAATTAAATGGAAAATAAAATTATATTTCTGATATTAAACTAAATGTTATGTGAAATTAAATTAAATACATCATTGATGTGACTATTAAACATAACTAATTCATAAATCAAGCTAATATTACAAATTAATAAAGGACAGAACAACGTTTGATTGAGTCCTTCAAAAGGAAAAATTTCACTCCATTTGTGGGATCTGAAATTTTTTGTTCAATGCAACACTTTTATTAAAAATATTTTTTTTATTATCCTACGTTTGGATCATGGAAATTTGATTTTAACTGCATACCATATAGAAGTGTATTCATATAAACGGTGGAATATCATCAAGAACATGAGGTAGTGCGAATAAATTGACTCCATGGAGTGGGATGAGTTTAAAATGATATATTTCAAAAGTAATTTCATTGTATTATTTGTAGAATATACAGAGTTAATTTTTTAGTCTATCAAATAATCATAATGAATCCACTAGTGTATATAAGGAAAATTATATTTTTGAATTATCATTGGAACAAAACAAATGATTTATATATTCATTAAAAGATTAACATCAGGTCTATATATGGTGTTATCTGTAAGGAAATTTAGTAGTTATGATGAAAAAACACATTGTGACACGAAGGAAAAATAGATATTGGAGTTACCCACTAATATCATGGTTTTTATGAGAAACGAAATATAGACTTCAATATAAATTATAATAATAAAAACCATGGAGGGAAGAATATGAGCGTTTTATTATGCTTGAAATGTGGAAAGAGACATGGAGGAAATTTTCTTTATGGGACTAGTACACTTTTTATGTGTGGGAAGGAAAGAAAATGGGAAATATAATGTAGAAGTGATTAGAAAAATTTATCCAATGATTGAGGGAAAGAAACACATAATGAACCACCCACACTACAGTGATTAATATACAAGAAGTATAGTCGTTGTTTTGACAAATAATAAAATTAAAAGGTTAATGACGATAATAAAAATTATCAACCTCTTAATATCACAGAAAAATGAATATATCATCTGATCATTTTTTATATTGCGGGGTAAGATTATTATATAGTGAATGGTATACATACCTTCCTCCCTAGAAATACTAATTTCCTATTTTATTCTGGATATACCCACCCATTTATATCTGAATAAATTTCTATGTTCATTACAACACTACCCAAATTATTAAATATTGAAGTTTTAGTGAAAACCAATAATAGTGTGGTTGTAACATCTCAAGTCTATGATTCTTTACTGACTGAATTTTATAGTAATGTGCTTCCTGAAAATCTCATTATAATCTCTATAGATGAGTTTTATGTTATTCTAGGTATGGATATGATTTAATTACATATATCCCACATCAATTTCCAAGGACATTAATTAACATTTTATATTCATAAGGAACATTTAATTTTATATTAGTATGGAGATAAATATGAACTTATTATGGAAATAAAATCCATTATATTGGTATTTATTAATATTATAAAAATATATATCTCTCATATGGTTAGAGAAGAACACTACATTAATGGTATTCCTATAATGTAGTATTTTTTCAATGTCTTTCTAAAAGAGTTTCCTAGAATTCCTTGGAATCATGTATTAGAGTTCTCAATATAACTCAAAGCTAATACTATACATTTTTGAATGATATGATATATAATGTTCCTAATTGAGTGTTTGGAATTGAAATTGATAATTTAATAGAATATTGATAATTAATTAATTTCTTCCATGTGTTTCACCTAAAGGTGAAAATATTAATTTTTTAAAAATATGGATAGATAAATGTGAATTTGTATTGATTATTGAAAACAAAAAAATATAACTATCCAGAACAAGTATTAAATACCCCATATTGATAACTTTTTTGGTCAACTAAATAGAAAAAAAATACTTTTCTAAGATTGTCCATCATTATGAATATTATCAGTTGAGGTAGAATAAGGGGTATATAACCAAGAAAAAATAATATGAATGGCATAAACACTATACATTTCTAATGATGTCATTTGTTCTAAATATTACCCACTATATCTTTACAGATTTAATGAATAGAGTCTTTAGATATTACCTTGCTTTGTTCGTACTATTTGTTATATAAAATATTAATATATATTTAATGATAAAGAAATATGATGATAAAAAATATTTAGGATTGTACTGAAGACCATAAATAATGAGATTTTTTATTCAAAAATAAAAAAATTGAATTTCATCAACATAATTTCTTATTTTTGGGTCTTATAATGTAATAAAAATGTATATTAGTGGATCCAGAAATGATGGAATCTATTAAACATTGGTCAAACCAAACAACTAGGAATAAGGATCATAGTTTTATTGGTTTGTATTTATATTAACAACACTTATTAGAGAATTTATCATAGTTATCTAATCTACTCAAAAAAATTACTTGGAAGGCATCTATGTTCCATTGTAAAGATGAATGTGGTGAAAATTTCAAGGAATTGATGAGAGGGTTAATTAGTAAAGAAGTTATTACTTTACCCTACAGTTGTTAAGGGATTGTGAGATATAGTTATGCATTGATGGATGAACTGAGATGTTTCCTCATGTATAATTATATGTTAATAGCTTATGTCTCACACAAATTTATGGTTAATGAGAAAAATTACCCAAATCATGATTTGGATAATGTTTTGGTAATTTTTACATTAATGATACAAGTGAATTTTCTTTACGGATAAATGTATGAGATATATAGTAATTATACATGTTTAAAATATATATTCACTCATGATTAGATCAATATATTCAAGAGAATATGGTTGGAGTTAATTAAAAATTATAACTAATCAATACATTAACACATTGGGAAAGTGAACAAGATGGAAAAATATTTTATATAAAAGGTAAATTCTATATTATATTTGATTTGTATCTAAAAAGTATCTAATATTTTTGGATTCATAAACTCTAGATCTAGAATCCTCAAGGAAGGGGAGAATTCTTATCTTGCTCAAATGATTATTCATCCATCTATCCATGTGAAGATTAATGAGGAGCAGAAGGGTGATTTCGACCTATAGATTATGGTCAGAAATTTTCATGAGGTAACCATTTATTGTAATAGAATGATATATTTTAGGAACAATTTTTTTGTTATTAACATTAATGATTTGAATATGGAGCTATTGGATGAGGTTCATAGTTCATTATTCTCTCTTCATCTTAGAAGTATAATAATTTATATATTTCTGAAAGAGTATTTATGGTGGGATAGAATAAAGAGAGATATTGTAGAGTATGTATCTCAATTCATTGTGTGTTAAGATTTTTAGGATATGATATAAAATTATAATGGTCTATTACATTCATTACCCATACCAGAATGAAGATGGGGAAAACACCATGGATTTTTTCACCAGACTCCCCAAAATTTCTAAAGACCATAATAAAAGTTGGGTTGCAGTTCATCACCATATGAGTTCAACACACCATAGTGATATTATAGAAGATTTGTATCTTGATCATATTGTAGAATATTTATTTCAGAAGTGGTAAGGATGCATGTAGTACAAAATTATATTATATCTTATTAGAATATGTGGGTTACCATGATGTTTTGAAGATATATTTAGTAGGCTCTAGATATAGAGCTCATTTTTAGTACTTATTATCATCCTCAAACAAATGTTTTAGTATGATAGAATAATTAAAAACCTATAGGATAAACTATGATCTTTTTCAATGGATGTAATGCCTCAACCCTAGTTACCTAGAGTCAGTGCATTATTACCGAACATTGGCATGATCACAAGAGATCATGTCTCGAATGATTGATTAATTTAGTATCATTGGAAGTAATAGATACATACATAAGTTTTACATTAAATTATGAAATAAAAAACAATAACATTTGGTCCCCTTTGAACAAACTCATATATCATAGACTATTCCGACAACTAAATCGTAATATACTTTTTCACATCCTGGGAAAAATAAAACATAAGAAAGTGGTGAGCTCAAATACTCAGTAAGGATAACAATATTTCTGAAACTATCATAAATAAGAATAAACATTTAAGGAAATGTATAAAACTAATACAAAAGCTATTTTAACTTAAACATCATCATTATATGGAAAAGATAAATCAAATAATTTCATTTACTATTCATATGTATATTCTACTAGTCTAATAATAACATGTAATATCAATAGCCAATTTCGTAATGATGGAATGTATAATGTCAGACATCATAACAACATAATCAAGGCCTTGTGCCAAGACTACAAATAATATTTTGTCAAGAACATGTGCCAAGACAATAGTTTGTCTCATGAGACCTACTGATTAATTGAGCATCTATAGCGGGCTCCACCCATCACATACTAAGTATAATAAATTCCTTGCATGAAAAGGTTGAAACATAAAATAAAAATTTGTATTAAAAATAGTGTACGAAATTTTAGTACGTTAACCATAAACCATGAAGGGTATAAATATAAAACACCCACAATTAAACATATAAAAATACTTTAAATATAATATGGATGATTTTATCATAATAAATCAACTTCAAACAAGTGTAAAATCCATCAAAGGATGTCGACATAGGTGAAATAAAAACTAATTGAGAGAAATATCTATTTATATTTTGAAATAATCTATATGTCGCATAATTATAAAAGAAAACAATTATCTTTAAAATATTCCGATAATCTTGTAAAATATTATTATATGGTGTTATAATGGTGGAAAATAATTGCACTCATCATATAAGTTGAAAAAATATTCTTTGCTTATTTTTTTCAAAAGGTCATAAAGGAACTTCTTTCGAAAGTAATGGAAATATTCCTTTATCAAATTATTATAAAATTTAAATTGAAGAATAAATGACATTAACCCATAGTATAGGAAATAATAAAAATGTTTTCAAATACATTTTTATGAAACATGGATGTGGATGATAAACAGGTCCCAGTAGATACTCACGTATAAACTACCTCAGATAATAAAGAGATTTTAGAATTAACCCTTACATTGTACTTTTCCTTGATAGATGGTACACTAAAATACTATATAATAGTTAAATCATTGTTATAAAATTATATAATAGCCAAACACATAAATATGATATCATAAATTATATTCTAATATTGCTTTGTTAATGATATTTCAGTAGTATCACAGTTTTGGATGTTAACTGGTTCGTTTTCCTTTATATGTTTTGTTATGTATGTAATGTTTTTTATTTATAGGATGTATTTTATTTATATCCATAATGATATTATGTTCTTAAAAATTATTTTAAATCATAAAATGAAAATTATTCTTGAATGATTATGATGGGAATGAATCTCATCATATTCATGGAGACGGTAATCCGTATGTATGCACGAGTGGCAATGTCATTATATTGAAGCTGAAATAGTATGTAATTGGATGGTATATCATATATACAGAATAATTGACATGTTAACTTTACTATTTACATCTATTATACTCATTATTACACACATCAAAATAATGAACAGTTGAATAACAAAGCAATCCACGATGTGGAGACGATAAGCTATACCTACGCACGTACGGTGATTTTTTCATTCATAAAATGGATATAATTATGAATATGGTTCTACCATATTTATAATAACATCACAGTATGTATAAATTACTGGAGTTGTTATTTTTGTGTGAAAACAACAATGGAAAAGGATGTGGAAGAAGAAAAGAACTTTGAAAGAGGTGATACAATTATTACTTCTTCTTGGGGTGCTTCCTTTTCATTTGATCAAAATGGATCCTTAAGTAGGATTTCTGATCAAATTAAGTACTCTATTTTTAATTTAGAGTCATTGGGAGGATATTTGAGTAGGTTTTGGCCAAGCCAAATGGCTTTGGAAGTGAGATTTTTAGGGAAGGGGAAGTAGCATTTTACAAGAGAGGTGAGGGTCACTTTAGGAAAAGATTCAAATATTATTTTATTATACAATTATATACAATTTATAATGGATCAAAAAGTATTTTATAGGATAATGTGGGTTTGGGTCGAAAAACTCTCAACCAATAGGTTTTATACAGGTTTAGGTCACAATATTAACCTTATCTTTTAGATTCAACTGTAAGTTAAATAGTTTAACTTTTACCATGTATTCTTGCATTATTATAATAAATGGATAAAAACATACTATAAAAAGACAAGAGAACCCAAATTTATTCATTATTGATATATATAAAATTATCTATGTCCTTTGGTTGATAATTAGTTTTTTTAGGAATATTATATCAATTAATAATATAATAGTTGTTTTAAAAACTCATTTATGTCAATTTTGACACTATTTAGTATTTGGTTTTTGTGAAAGTCATAAAAACTTTATACCTTAGAAAAAATTTATTTAATTAACCCTAAAATGTCATATAAACATATAATATTCGTTTAATGCATCAAAAGTCTCAATTTACATTTATTGTGATATTTATAATTTCAATTATTTTAATATTTCATTAAGAAGGTAATTACTGCATCATCATTGTGTGATAAATATTTTTAATTTTTTAATGCATAAAAAATATAAATAAAATACCATGATGTAGTAAATATTTTTTCTTTCTAATGAATAATTATTGCCGAATTTATCTTATGTATAACCCTATTTTAAAAATGGTTTAGTTATTAAACATTGAATTTTACTCTTTTAACCTTTCTTTAAATAACATAATAATAAAGGTTCTAATCTAATCTATGTGTACCAAAAGGATCATATATTATTACTAAGTTTGATTTTGGTCCAGATAAACGTATCCAAAAGAATTAAGACATGTTTTATGGTAACTATTATATCATTTTACATTCAATTACACTATTTACATTTAAACGTGGTAAATAAAATTCAAAGGTTATTGTTCACCAAAAATTATATTCATACTATTGAACCACATTTTACATAATGATGTCAACCATGTCTCTGGGATTCATGAAATTCAATTCATAGAAGCAGTAAAATTATGTTTTATGCAAATTTGTAAACGTGCCTAGAAGTTGGATAAAAGATGTTAAAACATTTAATAAAATTTTATACATCATATTTTATTATAAAAGACTCCAATGAATTACATTGAACATATATAGGTATTATGTATCTATTTGGACCTAAAATAAATTTAAAGAAAACAAATAATTATTTAAATAAGAATTCGATTTTAAAAAATAACACAGTGTTTTTTCACTATTCATCAAAAATTGATTGTTTTCAAAAAAATACCAAAAACTCAACCTAAGATAATTATGATATTCTAAATCTAAAAATGATGTTAAATTAAAAAAGATTATAAATTTAAAAAATTTGGTATCACTATTCATAACGGTTAGTTTGATTGGTCGTGTTGTGCTAGAACTCGAAGATGCGTACAACGCATGCTATGAAACTACATTAAAGAGAAGCATACCATCGAAGCTTGGGGTGTTATATTATTCCATCCATCAAATAATGTCTTCCTAAAAATATCTAGACTATTACTGCATAAAAATATTTGGGTTGTTCTTAATCATTAGTTCCTCGAGTTCCCTTGTTTCCTCTTCTATCTTATGTTTTCTTCATAGAATTTTTACCAGACGAGTCATCCAGTTTCTCAACACTTGATCATTGGTAACATGAATAATGATAGGTTCTTGACAATAATTCAGATTGGGTTCTAGTCCTATTTCTTCAAAGGTGAGTACATGCGTTGGGTCGAACATGTATTTTCACAATAGTGATATGTGGAACATGTCATGAACATTAGAGAGACTAGGAGGCATTTTAAAACGTTAAGCTACCACTCCTATTTGTTCTAGAATTTTGATAGATCTGATAAACTTGGGACTTAATTTACCCTTCTTATCGAATCTTACAACACCCATTCATGGAGATACCATTAAGAAAACATGATCTCCTACTTGAAATTCCAAATCCTTCCATCAGTTGTTGACATATATCTTTTGAATACTTTGAGCTGATTTGATGTGGGTTTTGAGAATATTCACCTTTTCTATTGTTTCCTCAACATGTTTTGGGCCAACGAGTTTTTCTATCACCAACATCTTCCGAACACGTGGGTGTGCGACATCTCTTTCCATATAACACTTCATATGGTGCCATATGCATACTTTAATGGAAGATATTGTTATAAGAAAATTCTAACAGAGGTACATATTGATCCCACAAACCTTGAATGACAAGTGAGAAAGATCTCAACATGTCTTCTATGGTTTGAAAAGTCCATTCTGATTGTCTATCGGTTTGACAGTGGTAGGCAGTGCTCAAACAAATTTTAGTATCCAAGGACTTGCGAAGATTTTTCCATAATCTTGATGTAAAATGTGGATAAAAATCAGAAACAATTGATAGGGGTACTCCAAGAAGTATTACAACTTCATTAATATATATTATTTCTAAACATTCAAGTGGTAAATCTTTTCATATACCAAGAAAATTTTCATACATGGTAAGACGATCAACAATGACCCATATTGCATCATTCCTTCTCGGAGTGTTTGGTATCCCGATGACAACGTTCATCATAATATCATCCCATTCCCACTCAGGTATGGGAAGAGGTTTCCTGACTCCTCTAGGATATTATCTTACAGCCTTCACCTATTGAAAAACCATACATCTTGACACATAATCTACAATCTCCCTCTTCATGTTGTCCCACCAAAAATATTCCGTCAAATCTCTATGCATCATAGTGGTACCATAGTGTATAGAGAAATTAGAGCTATGATCATCATCCCGAAATTCCCTTTTTAGATTATGTATATTGGGAACACAATGTCTCTTCCAAAATTTCAAAATCTCATCTTCTTATACGAAGTCAATCAATCTCCCACCATTCACGTCTTTGATTTTCTTTTGAAACTCCTCATCATTATTCTAAGAAATTTTTATCCTTTCTAGTGAATATGGATTGGAAACCATTTGAAAAAGTATAGATGTTTCAACTTCCATGAATATTCCCATATTTATGTTTACTAGATCCATGAACATAGGATCCCTTTCAACTATCATATTTTTCAAAACATCATGATCTATTCTGCTCAAAGCATCTGCCACCTTATTTTCCTTCCCCTAGTGGTAGTGTAATGTGAAATCATAATCCATGAGTAGTTCAAGCCATTGTATTTTCCCCATGTTGAGATCATTCTATGAGAAAATATTCTAAAAACTCTTATGATCATTATATATCTCACATTTTTCACCATAGAGATAGTTTCTACATATCTTCAAAGAAAATATTACAGTTTCTAACTCAAGATCTTGAGTGGGATAGTTTTTTTCAAAAATTATTAGTTGCTCTGATTAATAGGAAATAATTCTACCATTATGCATAAAGGAACAACCAAGTCCTTTATTTGAAGCATCACTATAAATAACAATCCCATCATTCCCCGATGTTAGATTCAAGATAGGATCATTGACTAATCTTTTCTGTAGTTCTTCAAAAAATTCATCACACTCTTTTGTCCAAACAAATTTAACTCATTAATGGGTTACTCAATTAAGAAAAATATTGGACAAAATGCCAAAAATAACTTGCTAAACCAGTAAAACTACATACCTCAGTTATAATCTTCAGTGCTCGCCATTCATGTATTACTATTATATTAGTTGGATCAATAGAGATTCCATACTTAAAGAAAATATGGCCAAGAAAATAAATTTCCTAAAGCTAGAATTCACACTTGCTAAACATCCAATATAATTCATTTTTTCTAACAGCCTTTAGAATAGAGTGAAAATGATTTTCATGATCTACAAAGCATTTGGATTAAAACAATATATCATTAATAAATACCACTAAAAATTAATCAAGATATTCCTTGAAAACTCTATTCACTAGATCTATGAAAATAGTGGGTGCATTATTCGTTCCAAAATGAATTACTATAAACACTAAATTCATGTACATGGTTCAAAATTCTTTTTTGGAATATCTTCCATCTTCATAGACCACTGATGGTATCCTGATATAAGGTTATTCATTAAAAAATATTGACCGACATGATGTTTATTGAATAAATAATCACTACAAGGTAGGGGCTACTTTTTATGTGTTATTATAACATTGATCTCCCTGTAGTCAATGCACAACCTCATAGATCCATCTTTCTTCTTAACAATAATAACAGGGGCTCCCCATGGAGAAACAATTTGGTGAATAAATCATTTATTAATAAATTCATCTAGTTGTTTCTTTAGTTCCACTAATTCCATAGTGGATATTATATAAGGGGTCTCTGATATGGTCCTTGAACCAGGAATTAAGTCGATGGAAAACTCAATTTCTTGTTCTAGAGGATGTCCATGTAAATCATTTAGAAACACATCAACATATTCTTTCAGAATAGGTAGTTCCTGAATTTGAACATTATTTTCCTCGCCCATAGTTATTTCACTCACTTCCTCCCAAATAATTGAATTTAGTAGAGCTACTGGGGGTTGATCTAGATAAGAATTAGATGGTGACTTTTTTTCTCTAAAGATAAGGTGTTTCTAATCATCATCGAAAATTTTAACCTCCTTATTCTTAAAATAAATTTTCACATCATGGTCCAAAATCCGATCCATACCGAGGATTATATAAAATTAAATCATGGGTATGATTATGAGATCAGCAGATAAAGAATATTTTTATTCCCTAATGGAAACTGATTTAAATTTTTTTTTTGCAATGATACTTCTCATAAGTGTTTTGTATGACAACACCCTTGTTAAATCAAATTGGAAATATCTAATTTTCATAGAAAACTAGGAAGATATGAAACAATTCAATGATCATGAATCAAATAAAGCATTGGATAAATTTGAGGAAACCATTAAATTGCCTTCCACCACGTCATTCAAAGCATCAACCTCAGTAGTAGTGATCACATAAGCTTGCCTTTCTCCCTTGGACTTTTCTAATGTAAGATTTTCTTTCACTTTGGAAATTTTGTTGCATAATTTCCCATTTCTCTACAATTTTAGCATTAGAAAATGACAACCACTTTCTTCCCCATGCAATCATGATATTGGTGGCCTTTTTCACAACACTTGTAATAGACTTCCATTCCCATCAAGAAAGTACCATGGTGTTTCATCCCATATTTACTACATGATAGAAATTAAACTTTTCCATTCTTCCCCTTATTTCCATTTGTAGAGTGTTTAGCAGATCTCTTCTTCTCTTTACTTGCTTTAATGTCCTAAGACATAGAGAATTCATTTTATGTCTTGATAGAACATGAGATGATATATTAGTATGATGAGAAGGATTGTGAGACTAATGATTGATGGATAAATAATTTTAACCCATAAAATAACCGATCAATCAATCTCCTCGGGTTACATATATATCATGTTTCATGCCTTGCTGACCTTGTAATGTTATCCTCCTACTTTGGGACATTCCCATCCTCATTTTTCCTCAGACTCAAAAATTGTCTTTCCATATCTGCTCGATGGTCATGAGGAAACTATTTTTCTAAGAAAAGTTCTTTAAACTACCTCCATTCCATGTTTGATACTTCCTCATCCACCTTTTTGTTTTGAATTAATGGCCACCATTGATCTGCATCTCTTGTGAGGTGATAAACTACCATGAACAATTTTCCCATTTCGTTATTCCTCGATAAATGAAATATTTTCTCTATGTAACTTATTCATTGATCAGCTACAAATGGATTTGTAGTCTCATTTAATGTTGGTGGTGTTTGCCTCAAGAAGTTGTCTAACATTTACCCTCAATGTTGTGGATCAGGGTGCTCCATAAGAGTAAGGTTATTATTCATAACCTGAGTGAGTTGTACAAGTATGGTTATAAGTTATTCAATACCGGTTTCATAACCAGCTCCACTATAAATATTTTGAGTTGGATGGAAATCCCTACATGTATTATGAGCATTGATACAGTTTCCATTCCTTCATCTAGGAACCATTTCTAAATAATGGAATTCACTAGATTAGTTTATGAATCTCAATACATAATTCTAGACTAGTAAAATAACTAAAATAAATTGAACACTTTATGCATATAATCCATAATACTAAAAAAATGTTTTCATTGAAGAATTATTTACTCATAAATCCATCATAATGTCTTGTAAATAAAATGTTAATTATCATAAGCATACCCCCCGAGAGTGTCATAACCATGACTGCAGCAATTCCCATTGTTGTGTACCAGGATACCTCGGGTCAAATCTAAAACTCTTTGACATAGTTTTTACTCCTAGGTACATCATTTCTAAACCCGCATCTATAGCTCTTACCCAGACAGTTATGTATTTCTTAGAAAATACAAAAAATATATACAGTACCAAAATTCTCAGATGTTCTTCTATACTAATCCTCAAATCCTATCTTAGGGTAATGTTCTCTAATCAGAGTTTTTCCAAATCAAGCTTCCAAGGATTGTACTAAACTTCCTCTGATACCAACTATAATACCTGAACCCTAGTAACCCAGAGTCGGTGCATTATTACATAACATTGGAATGATCACAAAAGATCATGTCTCTAAAGACCAATTAGTTTAGTAGCCTTGGAAGTAATAGATATATACAAAAGTTTTATATTACTTTATAAAATGGAAAAACAACATTGTGCCCCCTTTGAACACACTCATATCCCTTATCCAACTCATGATGGTTTATCGTAATATATATCTTCGCATCCTAAGAAAAATAAAACATAAGGATGGGTTGGTCTCAGATTCTATGTGAGGATAACCATATAGCGAAAAATATCACAAATAAGCCTGAAAATTTAAGGAAATGTATAAGACTAAAACAAAATCCTTTTAAACATAAACTTCATAATAATATTAAAAAGATGAATCATATAATTCCATTTACTTATTCATATGGGTATTCTACTATTTAAATAATCATATGTAATATCCATAGCCAATTTCATGATGATGGAATGCATAATTCTTGACATCATAAGAACATAATTAATGCCTTGTTCCAAGACTACAAATAAGATTTTGTCAAGATGTTGTGCCAAGACACTAGTTTTTCTCATTAGACCTTTTGATGCAACGAGGATCTATAGCGGGCTACACCCATCAATTACTAAGTTCAATGCATTCCTCATATGAAAAGGTTGAAACATAACAGAATCATTCATATTGAAACTAGAGTATGAAATGTTAATATGTTAACCATAAACAATTAATGGTATAAAAAAAACACATCCACAGTAAAACATATCACAAAACCATCAATAAAATATAGAAGATTGTATCATAACAAATAAATATCAAAAATAGTGTAAAATCCATCAAAGGGTGTTGACATAGATGAAATCAAAAAAAATATGAGAGAAATATCTCTTTCTATTTGGAAATAATTTAGAAGTCAAATAATTATAAAAGAAAACATTTATTTTGAAAATATTCTTATAAGCTTGTAAGGGACGCTTCTAAGGTGTTATAAAGGGGGAAAATAGTCACACTCATAGTCTATGTTAAAAACATTCTTTCATTAATTTTGTCAAAAAGGTCATAAAGGACCTTCTTTGGGAAATGACGGAAAGATTCCTTTGGAAATATTTTATAAAAAGTCCAAAAAACGGTATAATTGACTTTAGTCCATATTATAAGAAATAGTAAAATGTTTTGAAATAAATTTTTAAGAAACACAAATGTGGATGATAAAGAGGTCCCAGTATATACTCGCATATAAACAACCTTAGATAACAAAGAGATTGTAAAATTAACCCTTAATGTGTACATTTCCTTGATCGAGGTATGTTAAACTACTATATAATAGTTAAATCAATTTTATTAAATTATAAAAGAACCAAATACATAAAAATGATATCATATATGATCTTATAATATTGCTTTGTTAATGATTTTTTAGTAGTATCACTGTTTCATGTGTTAACTAATTCGTTTTCCTTTATATGTTTTGTTATGTAAGTCATGTTTGTTTTGGATAGGATGTATTTGATTCATATCCATAATGATATTAAGTTCTTAAACATTATATTTAATCAAAAAATTAAAATTATTCTTGAATGATTACAATGGTAAATGAATCTCATCACATTCGTGAATACAGTACTCCGTACGTACGCCCAAGCGAAAGTATCATTCTATTAGTGGTGAAATAGTATCTAATGGGATTTTATATCATATATACATAATAATTAACATGTTATATTTATTATTTATATCAATTATAATAATTATTATACCCATCCAAAAAATTAAGTGTTGAATAAAAAATTAGACCATGACGTGGAGACGGTAGGCCGTATGTACACACATATAGAGCCATTGTCTTTCGTAGGATAGATAGAATAATAATTATGGTTGTACCATATTTATAATAACAACACAGTATGTAGAAGGTACATGAGTTATTATTTTGGTATGGAAACAACACAGAAAGTGTATGTGGAAGAAGAAGAGAACTTTGAAAGGGGTGATGAAATTATCATCTCTTCTTCAAGTGCTTCCTTTTAATTTGATAAAAAGGGCTCCTTAGGATTGATTTATGATCCATGTAAGGAATCGAGGTTGAAGTGAAGATTTTTGGGAGGATATTTGTTTTGGTTTGGGCTGAGCCAAATGGATTTAGAGATGTGATTTTGTGAGAAGGGTGTGTAACCTATTATAAGAGCGGTGAGAGTCACTTTAGGAAAAGCATAAAATATAATTTTATTATACATTCATATTCGGTTTATAATGGATCCAATAAGATTATTTCCTTTTCTATGGTAGGGATGGGTTAAAAATCTCTTAACCGATAGGTTTTAGACAAGTTTAGGTCACCATATTAAAAATATCTTTTAGTTTTAACTCTTAGTTAAATAGTTTAACTTTTACCATGAATTCATGTATTATTATAATTAATGGTTAATAATCATACAATAAAAAAAGATAACCACAAGTGGTTAATTATTGATATATATAACCTTATATAAGTCCTTAGGCTGAACATTTGATTTTTAAGAATATTATATCAATTAATAATATATTATTTGTTTTAAGAAGTCATTTATGCCAATGTTGACTCGATTTTGTATTTTTTTTGTGAAATCCATAAAAAATTTATCACTTCAAAAAAAATATATTTAATAATCCTGAAAATTTCATATTATCCTAGAAATTTGTTGGAATACATCGACTCTCAATTTTAAATTATATTAATATATATAATATAAATTATTTTAATCATTCCATAAGAAGGTAATTATTGTATCATCATTGTGTCATAAATATTATTAATTATTTAATTTCTAAAAAATATAAATAAAATACCATATGTAGTAATGTATTTATATCTTTCTAATGAATATTTATAGTCAAATTTATCTTATGTATAACCCTATATTAAATATTTTTTAGTTATTAAACATTGAAATTAACACTTTTAACTCTTCTATAAATAAAATAATAATAAATTTCCTAATCTAATAATATTAGACCAAAAGGATATTATTTATTCATATGTTTGACTTTGGTTGAAATAAATTTATCCAATAGAATTAGGATATGTGTTAGGGTAATTATAACATCGTTTTCACCTTTAAATACCCTATTTACTTTTAACCATGGTTAATAAAATTCAAGAGTTATTATTCACCAAAAATAATTTTCGTCCTATTGAACCAAATTTTAATTACTAATTGCAACCACTTCTCTCGTATTTTTGAAATTCAATTCAATGAAGTAGTAAAATTACGTTTTATGCAAATTTGTTAACGTCCCTAGAAGGTGGGTAATAGTCATTAAAAAGTTCAATAAAATTCTATACATCTAATTTTATTATAAAATAACTCAATTGAATTACCTTTAATATATATATGTATTATGTTTCTATTTTGACCTAATATATATTTAAATAAGTAAATAATTATTTAAATAAAATTTCAGTTTTAAATATTAACGTAGTGTCTTTCACTATTAATCAAAAAATAAATATTTTCAGAAAAATACCAAAAAATTCACCCTAAGATAATTTTGATATTATGAATACAAAAATGAATTCCAGTTTGAAAAATAAAATTTTATAAAATTTCAAAAAGTGGGTATTACTATTAATAACGTCGAGTTTGATTGGTCGTGGTGTACTAGAACTTGAAGTTGTGTAAATCAAAAGACATTTTACTAATTAAATAGAAGAATACCATGAATTCTTGGGGTGTTATAGTGGATTTTAATTGTGGTTGGGATCAACACCTTCCTATAATAATGATTTTTTACCACAATAGATTTCACTTAAGCATTCATAAGGTTCCTTATGAAGCCCTATATGAAAAAATGTATTGAACTAAGATGAGTTTTAATGAATTTGGATAAATAAATCTATTAGAAATGATCTAGATTGAAATTATAATGAATTTCGGAGCTATTTGACAAAATATTAATTCTTCTCATAAAATATAGAAATGTTGTGTTAATAATTATTTGTGATATTTAAAATTAAATGATAGTGAGAATTTATTTCAATTAATTTATCCACAAAGGGTGGTTATGATATTGAAAAATAAATGACATATTTTATCTTTGTATATTGGCCCCTTTGTGATTCTTGAATGAGTAGGGATGGTAGCTTATCACTTTCCACTTCCAAAAAACCACTCTCATGCTGAAACTGTGTTCTACATATCTCTCCTAAAGATGAAATACCGAATAAATTACATTTACTAAACTCATAGGTCAAACTAATAGAGCACGATCTTTCCTATGATGAACATATAGTATGAATCTTAGATCTTATAGATAATGAGCTAAAAAATAACAGTACTCACATGGTTAAAGATCACTATAGGAATCAAAAATTTGAATAAGATTTGGGAACCCGAGGATGTGATGAACTAGAGGTATCCTTATTTTTTTCCATTGGAGTGATGAAATTTTAGTAATTGAATTCTTTTTATAGGGGGTATAATTTAACACCATGGGATTTTATGATATATTTATCTATAAATATTTATTTTTATTCTTTTGAATTATTTAAATGTCTATATCCTAGATGGATCATGTAGGGACACTGGGAGGGTGAGATTTTGTGTACCCAACTTTTTAATAAATTTATAATAAATTTTAAATTATCCCCTCTTTATATGGAACATCTATCCCGATTAAGGGGAATGGGTCTATTGTTTGATCTAAATAATAACATATAGATACAACACATATAATAAAAGAAATAGTAGAACAAATATATTTTTAGAAAGTTTTATATAAACACATACTCCTTTATGTGATCAACCATTATTTATTTCATGGATTCCCCTGTCACTAAAAATTTATTGAAATTATAACAACATGAATTGGCATAGAGTGTTCAAAAAAGAAAAAATTAATCTTCCTAAGTTAGTGGAATTATTTATACTATTACCACTGTTATGAAATTGAATTTTTTATTCTAGAACAACCATTATTCAATGATATTCAATAAACTCTATGTACAAGATCTATCTACTACACTATATGACATTGCATCAATATGATAATATAGTTCCTCAACTAAAGTGTTCGATTGATTTTGTATCAAAATTATTAAATTCACATCATCTCAGTACTCATCAATATGTTGAAGATACATCATCAACTCTATGTCATTATATTTTTAGAATTATCAATTGATTAATATATCAACAAACTACACGTTGTATTCTTAAATGATAATCACATTATCAAGAAGATACTCAATATGTCAATGATGTCATCATCCCCAATTATTATTTGGAAGAGGTGCACACAATTATTCCAATATAATTTTATGCAATAAATAACTAGTACAACCTCAATAATGTGTCCACTTAGATATAACCTCTATTGATATTCTTTCTAACTTCAATATCTAGATTTATTCCTACATGAATATGATAATTCATGATGAATTAATATTTCACCTAAATAATTTTTATTCTCATTATTTTATGTTCCTTCTCAAATTGTTTATTTAATATCAAAATATCTCAAGCCCCATTTTAATCTTATTTTTTGTATTACCTTCCATACTAAATGGTTGTACATAGGTTTCATGACATGAATGGGTTGAATTAATGATTTTTTCACTCCAAACTATTTCAAGTGAAGCACATTATCTATCCAAGGTTATATGAAGCACATTATCTGTTCACTGCCTTCAAATGACATAAGTGTGGATCAAAGGTTATCCTCCTTTAAGAACATTATTCTCATGATATGTTATAAAGGCTCATGGGTGATATTCCTCTTCAATGTGAACACTTTATATGGGTCCTTTGCATGACCATATTTTTTCATAGGATTATTCCCTTGATACTTTGACATGACACAGTTTGTGTTTATTGGTTCCTTTGCGATACAAGAGGTATTTAATTAGGATCACCTTTTTGTAATCAACATGTGAAACGAAAGATGTTTTTTTCATGATTGAGTCATGAGAACCGCTACATCCATCCCGTGAATTATTCACATGGATTATATCTTTCAATCAGGTTTATGGTTCGTGTGATACCTCAATTTAGAGAGATCTCAAAATATTCTTAGTGAAAGTAACATTAACTCTCTATAGATCCTTTATTTTTATAGTGGAGGATAAACCACCTATCTTATATTTTTCGTTACATATTAAGGACCCATTAAACACTATGAATGATCTGGGGATCTCATTTACACTTAATGAATAAAAACATTCTCTACTTCATAAAGTGATTGAAAGATCACATGATTGCTTTATTTCTTCACATGATTACATCGTTGATCATGCGATTCCTGAATGGACTTCTTTGATATCATAATGATTTTCAGCATGCCTTTATTTGATTCCATATAATAGCATGTAAAAATCCTACCAAATAACTCATAAAATAATATCTATAAATTCTGGACACTTCTTGTAATCAATAGTTATTTTTTTCATGTAAAAAAATATTTTTATTGTTTGATTTGTTCATATAATTCAAAAAACATCACCTGATTTCTCATGAAATTTTATTTTGATCATGCAGAAAACTAACACACTTTCATTCATTCTAGTGATAGCAGCATGTAATGGATTCTTGAAAATCACATCAATAAAAGAAATTGATTGAATTAGTGTGCATAGTATGGTAAAGTATTCTAGCTTGATATGATGCATTTTGAGGATTCCTTCATTCTTATAGGAAAAAAATCATTGTTCAATGGATGAAGATAAGGGGGATATTTTTTAATACACTTGGTGTGGGAGATTAGTTAGAAAAGACTGGCTCAATTGAAAGGGTCGTATTCAATAATTCTTTTTAAAAGATAGATAAAAAGTGACACCATGATTCTTTCCCACATAGATTATTTACATGAACGTAACTCCTCGTTAAAAGTGATTCATTTTTCACTATTTTTTCAAGTATTATGTATGGTTTGACACCAATTAAACTTGAACACCACTTTGTTACGATCCTTATTGCACCTGTGCTAGCCCACCAACACCACTGGGCTTCTGAAAAAACCTATGCACCATCCAGTCACACTCTCTTTGGGATTTAAAGATGGTCCATCCTCCATGATATAGTAATTATTCTTTCTCTTCCAGCCATGGAATTTCTTGGTATTCTTTATTCAGCATGGTAGACCTTTGGGTCCCACAATGTTGAGGCTCTACCGGTCCTATAATTGCTAGTGGGTTGGGACCATTTATTCGATAAATACCCATTCAATTATAATTATTAAATACTAATTATAAAATATAATTACGACCTTGATCCATTTAAATTCCATCTCCAAATTCCATTCCCCCAAATGAATCCTTCAAATATTCATGGAAACTAATTTTTCCAATGTCCTTTGAATTCATCTCTTTAAAACATTTCTTTATGAAAATTAATACTTGAATGGTTTACATCTATTATAAATTCCTCAGGATATAATATTAATATTTCATGCCCATTACTTCTTTCTTAAAATTTTGTAATGATGAGAAATCACCAAAAATATCTTCCACGCTACTTACAAAATAGGAATAGTTCAATAATCATCAGAAATATAATATAGAGAATTGATCAAGTAGGAAATCCAATGAATCCATAATAATTCTCCAAGAATCTTCACCAATCATATATAATATTCTTAATAAATGATAACCAATGAGTCCGTAATAATTTTTTACATATAATCACATCTATAATGGATAATTATCATAGGGGATGAGAACCATGGAATCCATAAAATTATCCAAATGTCATCATTAGTCTACTTTTGTATTTCTAAAACTCATTCCATCACTCCATTTTCATTATTAATCACTAATAATAGAGTACATAACCATAAATTGACTTTCAATTCCTTCTTATATATTGACAACAAATACAACCATTCTCATCAATCATCCAAATGGCCTTTTCAATCTCCCCCTTTTACGTTGTTTTCAATACCATTTACCTTGAATAATGTTAATGTGTCTTCTCCCCCAAATTGATAATGAATGATAATGAATAATGAATGGGTTAATCTCATTTTTCTTCCTTTCAAGATATTTTTAAATCACTTCTCCATTTTTTAAATAAAGATAATAACATGTGGTTCTCTTAGCAAAGAGCCTTTATTTGGTCTACTCGAAGTATACATGGGCTTACACGAGGTTGACAAGAAAGAGAGATATAGTCACGTTTCACTATTATATCCATTAAAAACCATGAATGTGATATTATTCTTATACCTTACTAATTTATCAAAATTGGGTTTGTATAAAAAAATCATCAAGAATCATATTCTCCTACACACTTCAACATACACATCATAAATTTCAAGTGAACAAATAATTTTCCCCCTTTTGAGTTATTACTCATCAACCAAAACTCCCCCTTAATGCACGTATTTGATATAAAATATATATGGTAAATAAGGTTAATTAGATTACTGATATTTTTTACTTCTCTAGTGATGACCTGATATTTCATTTATTCATAGAAAAAGCTTTGATAACACCGCTTTTATGTTTTCTACCTCACAAAAGGTTCACTCACTTTATTATACTAGTTGGATAGTTTCATAAAATAGTATTCAATATGTTCATATTGTTGATCCACCTCTTTGGAACAATTAAACTATTTATCATATCTTGAATAATCATTATTACTTGTTTTCTTCCACTTTATTAACTAACTTATACAGTTGCGAATGAACTCCGACATCAATTCCTTACAATGTAATCACAGATACTATACATGAAGTAAGAAATTATGTAATAGTTCATGCCTTCCTGGTCCATTAATTTGTGGTTATTTCATTTGAAGATTTTGAAGGTGGGTTGGTGGGGGTTTAAAGATGTTTTGTCTCTAGAGGATAAAAGGAGGAGGATTACACATCATGTAACCGGAATAAAAAATGTGAAACTCTATTTTGTGGATTTTCTAGGATGTTTCATGATGTGCTGACACTTTACACTACGTGATGAGGTGTTTCAAAATTTGAAATATTTTTGGGTTAAAAAAAATAAATAAAATGTATATGTGGTGCAGTTTTCAGTGAAAACTAAACCTCAGGTATTACATGACATGAAACGGGATTACATGTCATGTAATACCATGATCCAGGGTGGTTTTATTTTTTTTTCATTCGAACCCTCATTCATTCGGTCATGGTTAGATTTTTTACTCTAGTTTGAGGTAAACCCTAGGTTCTCAGAATTTTTTTGATCCCCATCCCTCCCTATTATATTGGAAGATGGAAGTGGATGTTTGTTGATGACCTGTGGCAAATCCATGGGAAGTTCTCTTCTCAATCTCATTATTTTTCATCCATTATTCACTTATAGATCTACTGTATAAGTGTTCCTTTGGATTGTGGGTGCTTTTGGTTTCTTTGTAATAGATATTTTTTGTTGATAAGGTTGATCAATAGTTCTCATGGTACAATTGGGTTTCATGAGAATTCCTCTTCACTCTATGGATCATATAAATTGGAAAGCTCCCTTGAGGTAGGATTCCCTTTGTTTATATCTATTTTTAATCACAAGGGGGGCCATTATTTTAATTTATCTATGAATTATGTTTTTTTAGGACTTATTTAATAAAAATAATTTTTTAATTAAAATTGAGTGGAAAAGGGAGTTTTATTATCACGATTTTGTTGTCTCAGTAAATTTTTTTGTTGGTGGTGGATTTTTTGTGTTGGATATATCTACTAAATTTGTTTCCTTGTTGATATTTTTTTATTATTACCCTAAAATGAAAAATTGGATAACCATATATACTTGTCTAACCACATATACATGGATAATGAATTAGTTTACCTAGGATTTTTGTTTGTGTGATAATGCCCTATAGAAAAGTATTGGAATGTGGTAAATGTTCTTATGAACCTATGAAATTTTTTGATGTGGTTTTTATATTTTGTTAAGTGAATGGCATGTAGTTATATAGTAGGACTATGTGTGAATGGTATGACTTTGCAGTAGGGCTTATGAACTTGTTGTGATTTTTTATTTTGCTGGATGAGGATGCGAGTATGTGTTTTGTTTTTGTTGGCATGATGGTTTCTACAAGATGTGTTAGAAGATATATGGTACTGAGTGGTATGGGTGATTTTCAATTAATAACATTCATAAATAATAACTCTATATATATTGATTAATATATGATATATCATTAATTATTTTTAAATAGGGAGGGAATTTGAAGCCACCTTATTTTTATCAAGGCACATAACATTCTAAAATGATTATTTTTTGTTTCTTATTGTGTGTTATTATTAGTGGTTTCGAATGCAGTGATGGAATTAATAAATAATAAATTATAAAAGATTGGAATTTATTGGCTTGACTTGGTTAATCTATTGGAAATGGTTAAATGAAATTGGTTGGGAATGTGAAATTGGTTTTTTTGTTTGATGTATCGTGTTGTGCATTTAGAAGCACCAGTGAATGGGATGGTGTTGGGAGAGGGTTTTTTTGTATGAGAACCCTTAGGTTGGGATTCAGGGTTTGATATCATATATGTATAAAATTGTATTTTCCATGTGATTTTTATATGAACCCACCCTAGTTGAAAACTATGTGTCTAGCACCCCCATTGTTACAGAGTAGGGTGTCTTTCCCTACATACTAGTGGTAGGATGGATGGTTGGACACCACTCATCATTTATCCCTCTTCAAGGTGATTATGGACGTGGAATTGTTTGGTATAATGTGGTGAGATTTGGTAGATCAGGTGTCTATAGTCATGGTGTTTTGTTTCCTAAGTGACTTATGAATGATTTGTGATGTTATTTCCTAGGTGTCTTCGAGATGAGATGTGATGTGTTGTGAGGCCTAGGAGTGTGTGGGTGAGATGTGTTGTGAGAGCCATTTCTGTGAGGAAACGATGTGTTGTGAGGCCTAGGTTTGTGTGGGTGGAATGTAAGATCCCGCTTTTTGGGAAGGTATGTTTTCGAAATGTTTTGGTTGAATCCCTTGTTCCGGGATTCAAGGGATGTTTCCTTAAAGTGTGAGAGGCCTTGGGGGTGTTCCGAGGGGTTGGGGAATGAAAGAAAGGAAATCCGTGCAAGACAGGCCAGGGTGCATGACCTGCGCACGGCCAGGAAGACCGTGCGGCCTACCCAGGATAAACTGTGCGACCCTTCCTCCTACGGACATAAGCATGTGCATGGTTTTCGCATGGTTTTCCAAACCGTACGGCTAAATCATGTGACCCCTCCTTCTCTGGATAGTGGCATGCACATGGTTTGCACACTGTTTTCCAAACCATGCGGACAAACCGTGCGACCACATAAATTTGGGAAAAATTACAAGTTCCCCACTCTGGGCTTTAAAACCCCACTCAGGATTTCCTCTCATTTCCTCCCTCTCCACCCTAAGCATGAATTAAATCACCCAAAGGCTCCAAGAGACTGATCTCCATCGATTCTAAGGTGTTTTTGGTGCCGTTGGTTGCGAATCCAAGCTCTGGGTAAGGATAGTCCCATCCCTGCTTCTCTTTTTGGTTTAGGGTTTGTATCTTCTCTCCCTCTCATTCCAGAGCTCTAAAACCCTATCTTTTAAGTGAGTTTTAGGTTGAAGCTCCAAAGGTTGGTTGGATTGAGGTCTATGTACTAGATTGAGAGTGCGTTCAACCACGGTTTTATGGTAGGTGGTCTACAAGTGATATCCCATAGTTATTTGTTTATTTGTGCATGTTTAGTTGTGTTCTTTCTTTCTTTGGGTTATTTTTTAGATAACCATGGAATGTTTGATAATAATGGTGTTTAAAATGGAAAATGGGAACCCTCATGACCCCCGTGGGATGTGTTGGGATATACTTGACCTAATTGGGGCCATCCATGGGATGTGTCGGCTTTTCTCGGATTTAGGGAGTGATATTAAACAAGTGACCTTATTGTAATAAATTTTAGAGCCCTTGATAAATATGTTTACATGATCGGTAGAACTTGGAATAGAGGTTAGGTGATTCACCTAGACTTGGCAATAACCTAAGGGTTAGTGTGGAATGGGTTAAATGATTGATTCATGGGAATGATGAACTGGTTAAATGGGTTAATGTGTAAATTGATTAAAGACCATAATGTTATAGATTATGGGTTTAATGTTTAATTATTAGTGAGATAGGAATAACACATGGGAATTGGGTGAATGGTTAAAATTACGTGAAATGGTAATGTGTTAATGGGTTAAGGCATGATGTGGTTTCCCATGTGGGTTGTGGTGAATAGTGTTTACTGAAGGCCAATGGTTTGGATGGTTGATGGTTACATATATATAAGCATGTGCACATGGCTTCGTAGAGTGGGTTATGACATGAGGATCTATTCCCATGGGCCGAGTGAATACTGAGGTTCTAAATTCCACCCTAAATGCACGTGTTAGGAAAGGGGACTGAGGGTCTATTCTCATAATGGTTGCATCCACCCGGACTTAGGCTTCGAAGTGAGGTTATGGTTTCTATGAGGGGGTTAGTCCTAGTGATATAGGATAACGATGTGTTTACCCTATTACATGTTATTGGTATCCTTAGACCCATGTAACATAATGTATGTTATTATCCCATGTAAATGTGATGAAATGGTAAATGGGGATAATGGGTGTGTAATGAATGGTAATTGAAGTGGAAATGGCTGGGCTCTAAACTGATTAATGGTACCTTAAATAATTACTTGGCAATTATCATTCATATTCTTTTTCATGCACCATCTGTTTGGACTGGATATTTTGTAGACACCGTTGGTGGTGGCCTACTGAGTTGTACTCACACCCTGCTTGGGCCGCTGTTGGGTACCTGTGCAGACTTCATGTTTGCAGGTCAGGAGAAGGGCAAGGGTCCTTGATAGAGAGTTGAGTGGACATGTGTATCACTTGGTGGAGGACCCAAACTTAGAGTCAGGACCATGTTGGGGGTTTTGGACGTTCTCTTTATTTTGGGGTTTCGTCCACTTTTTCACATGTAGTATTACATGACATATTTGATTGTTGGAAATGGTTGTTATATATGCTCCTTGTTTGTTGATTATTATTTCCGCTATTGGTTTATTTATTTTATGGATTACTCTGATAAAAAGGGGGTATAATATCCCCACTTGACCACATAGACCCTCGCTGCTAGTCGGCAGCCTTTGGCGTATGCGGAGGCGCATTTAAGGTCATGTAACCACACGGCTCGGAGCACCGGTTTAATGGATTTCGGGTTGGGGACATTAAAAAGGGGTATCAGAGGAGGCATTTCTTCTCATTCTCTGAGGTCTTGATATTTGGGATTGGTAGCCAAGGGTTAAGACGTTTCAGGCCTTGGTAATGAGCTCATTATTGGGAGTAACAATCCCATGTACGAGGGAATACCCAAGTCACCCTAGGTGGAAAATGTTGTTCTTGGTTGTGTGATGTAATAGGTGATGATTTTTCACCATTAGGTAACGCACATGTTGTTTGATGTGATTGTTTTATGACATTTGACTCGTGGCCTTAATGGCACGAGGATTTGCATTCATGCATCATTGTAGGAACCTAGGGAGATCAGTGACATGCATTGTGTTATGCACACGCATGGGGTGGGTATGTGAGGCACGAAAGTAGGGTGCATCGTGAATTTCATAAAACCAAGAAATAATGAGACGAATGAAATAAAACAAGTGGGTAAATGATGTTTAATGGAGTAATAGGATTTGAAACAAGTTACAAAATTTTTATGGGTTAGCATATGAAAAATGGATTGTTGTAGCTAGTAAAGAGCTTTTGATGGAGTCATGAAAGTAATGTGGTACGTGTGCTAAATCTCATGCTTGGAATTGTAGAGAAATGCCACCACGATGTCAGTTACCAGCTGGGAAATGGGAGGGTGTTGCTGAGAACTCTCCTCCATTAGTTGAGCAAAAAAATATGGTGATCAATGAAGGTAGAGAAGACCAGTTCCGAGAGAACTTGACTCGCCTTATGCAAATGATGGATCGCGACCGAGGGCGGGTTGCACTGAGTATGTTTTAGCTGAATAGGGAGTTCCAGCTGCAACACCCTCTGACATTCACAGGAGATGGTGGGCTAGAAGTAGTGAAGTTCTAGTTAGAGTCTGTCCAGAAGATACTGGACCATCTGGAGACCCCTGTTGAAAATCTAGTGAAGCTGGCCACTTATATGTTGTGAGGCTAGGCTAGGAGTTGGTGGGACTTTTAGGCTCAAATCGAGCAGGTTGAGGTAATGTTGTGGAAGGTGTTTCAAGCGATGTTTCTGGAGCATTTCTACCAAGATACCTTGAGACAGGATCGGGCTACAGAGTTTATGAACCTGACTCAGGGATCACTATTAGTGATGGACTATACTAGTTGCTTCACTGATTTGAGATGCTTTTTCCAAGTGTTAGCAGGGGATGCGGCAGCAGTATCAACGGGTTTCTAGGATGGGCTGAGACATGAGATCAGGTCTCAAGTAAACATCTTCATCTTGAAGAGGTTCACAGAGGTAGTAGATCAGGCACTGATCTCAGAAGGAAACCTAAAGGGAGCTTCATGTAGTGGGCTTGTGGTGTCAGTGGGACAGATGAGTGGTGTAGCTATAGAAGTTCCACGTTGGAAAATGTTGTTGGGTTAGCATATAAAAAATGGGTTGTTGTAGTTAGTAAAGAGATTTTGATGGAGTCATGAAAGTTATGTGGTTTGTGTGATAAATCTCATGCTTGGAATTGTAGAGAAATGCCACCATGATGTCGGTTACCAGTTGGGCAACGGGAGGATGTTGCTGGGAACTCTCCTCCAGTATAAGAGCAAGAAAATGTGGTGATCAATGAAGGTAGAGAAGGCCAGTTCTGAGAGAACTTGACTCGCCTTATGTAGATGATGGATCACGACCTAGGGTGGGTTGCACTGAGTATGTTTTAGCTGACCAGGGAGTTCCAACTGCAGTACCCTCCAAAATTCACCGGAGAGGGTGGGCCAGAAGCAGCGGAGTTCTAGTTAGAGTCTGTCCAGACGATACTGGACCATCATGAGACCCATGTTTAAAAGAGAGTGAAGATGGACACTTATATGTTGTGAGGCCATGCTAGGCGTTGGTGGGACATTCGGGCTCAAATCGAGTAGGTTGAGGGAATGTCGTGGAAGGTGTTTCAAGAAATGTTTCTAGAGAATTTCTACTAAGAGGCCTTGAGACAAGAGCGGGTTGCATAGTTTATAAAGCTGACTCAGGGATCACTATTGTTGATGCACTATGCTAGTCGCTTCACTGATTTGAGATGCTTTCTCCTAGTGTTAGTAGAGGATGATGTAGTAGTATCAAGTCATTTCTAGGATGGGTTAAGACAAGAGATCAGGTATCAAGTAAACATCTTCCTCTAGAAGAGGTTTCCAGAGGTAGTAGATCAAGCACTGATCTCGGAAGGAAACCTGAAGGGAGCTTCGGGTAGTGGGTTTGTGGTGTCAGTGGGACAGATGAGCGGTGCAGCTACCGAAGGTTGAAAGCGATGCCATGAGATCTCACAACATGGTGGAAGTGTGCAATTTTGCTGGAAGAGAGGGTCAACCTCTCAGAGTGGGAATCAGGTGTTCTTCAATCAGTGCAGTAGGCTGGGGCATATGTGTGGTTAGTGTCCTGGACCTCCAGTTGAGTGCCATTTGGGTGGCCGGATGGGCCATGTACAGAAGTTCTGCAGGAGACCTCAGCAGGTGGGTGAGTATGATGGTGGAAGGTAGGTACCAGATATGGGAAGTGGATCAGTTTCTCCATATCAGGAAGGAATTTGGAGATCCACGGACCGTACTAGTAGGGGCAGTGTACATGGAACTCCAGGGCAAGATCGATCATACCAGCAAGTCAACTTCAGGCAGTTCAGTTTGTGACTGGTGATGGTGAGGCTGGACCATCGACTATTCGAGGTACGATCCTTGTAGCTTCTACTTTTTCTTGTGCATTGTTTGACACAGGTGCCATACACTCTTTTATATCTATTCAAAATGAGGTAGCGCTGGGTTTACCTATGGAGGGGGTGTGTGGGGTGATTCCAATTGACACTTTGTTGTGGGTTCAGGTTCAGGATATCAAGCAATGTAAGGGGTTGGTGGGTATCGTTTTCTGTGGTACTTGTTTATTCTCTAGATGTCAGGGTTTGACCTAATATTTAGAATGGATTGGTTGGTGTAGTATCGGGTGCACATATACTGTTACCATCGCAGAGTATAGTTTAAGTCGCTTGAGGGTGACGCTTATGTCCACCGTGGTGAATGGGATGTTCGAGCAGGGCGTGCAGGTCTGTTTTTTCAACAGACGAGAGGACTCACAGCTCGAGTGGCATGTCTCATGCTTGATGACAATGAAAGAGGGGAGCAGTCTATTTTCCCCCATATGGTGGATTAGTTTCAAGACATGTTTCATGAGGATTTCTCGGGGTTACCATTGAGAGGGATGTTGAGTTCACAATCAAGTTGTTTGCGGGAGAGGATCCAGTTTCTATTCTTCCATACCAAATGGCACCGACAGAACTCCAGGAACTAAAGGTTTATCTTGAGGAGTTGGAGCATAAGGGGTTTATCTGTCCTAGTACATCTTCTTGGGATCTCCCATTATTTTTTTCAAAGAAGGCTAATGGGTCGTTAAGGTTGTGTGTTGACTATTGAATGTTGAAAATTTTGATGGTGAAAAATCGGTACCCTCTTACTATAATTGATGACATGTTTGATCAGTTGAGGGGTGAATCGTTGTTTTCTAAGATTGATCTATGGTCGGGTTATCACCAGTTGAGGGTGAGGTCTTCCGACATACTGTGGACAGCTTTTCGGAGTCAGTACGAGAATTTTGAGATTGTGGTAATGCCTTTCGGCTTGACTAATGCACCAGCGGTGTTTATGGCTTTGATGAACCAGATGTTTCATCCTTATCTAGATCGGTTTGTGGTTGTCTTTGTAGATGATATCTTAGTGTACTTGAAAACTCACGACGATCATGCCCAACTTCTTGACATCGTCTTGCGTACGCTAAGAGAGCACCAGCTATACCCCAATCTTTCAAAGTGTCAATTATGTATAGGTGGGGTGCATTTTCAAGGTCACATCATCTCGAAGGTAGGTGTGTCAGTGGATCTAGAGAAAGTGCAGGCAGTTGTATCCTGGGAGCAGCCCAAGAGTGTTTCTGATGTTTGGACTTTTCTGGGTTTGTCCGGGCATTACCGAAGGTTCATTCAGGATTTATCTCGCTTTGTAGCACCACTTTCGGGCTTGACTAAGAAGGTAATTAGGTTTGAATGGTCTGAGGCTTGTGAGAATGACTTCCACGAGATGAATAAGCAGCTGACAACTGCAGCTATCTTGATCTTACATGTACTAGGTAAGAAGTACATCATCTATTATTATGTTTCTAGAATCAGACGTGGGGATGTGTTGATGCATGATGAGCGGGTTGTGGCTTATGGGTCAAGGAAATTGAGACCCCATTAGTGGAATTATCCCAATCATTACCTTGAGTTTGCTGTAGTAGTGTATTCCTTGAAGTGTTGGAGGGACTATCTGTTGGGAGAATGGTTCACCATGTTTACCGACCATAAGAGTTTAAAGTACATATTCTCACAGTGGGATCTGAATCTTTGGCAGTGAAGATAGGTTGAATACCTCCAGTCTTTTGAAATTGTATTGGTTTACATGTCGGGAAAGGGAAATAGTGTTGCTGATGCACTGAGCAGTAAGGTTCAAAATCAGGTGGTTCAGTAGTCCAGCACCGAGTGGAAGGTGATGGCTTTGTTTGCAGAAATGCACCTGGAGGTCCGGGAAGAGAGTTTTCAGGTCACTCTTGCTTCCTTAATGATGGAGTCGATGCTTGTGAGTAGTGTTGAGGATGGTCAGCTTGATGATCCTGAGTGTTTGATCATGAAGGAAAATATTAAAGGTGGGGAGCTACCTTCTGGCTTGGCCATCGGTGTGGATGGTGTTGTTCGTGTTCGTGATCGCGTGGTTGTTCCGAAGTGTTTGCGAGAAGAGTTGATGTGTGATTTCCATGCTTAAATGTGGGAGTTCATCCTGGTTTGACCAAGATGTACCGTGATCTCTGAAGGCAGTTTTGGTGGCCTGGAATGAAGAAGGAAGTTGTGGGGTTTGTGGCACGGTGTCTTACCTGTCAGTAGGTGAAGGCTGAACATCAACACCCAGGTGGTTTGTTGCATCCATCGCCCATCCTGAAATGGAAATGGGATGATGTGACAATATATTTTGTTGTGGGTCTTCCGAGGATGCCACGGAATAATGATGCATTATGGGTGGTTGTGGATGGGTTAATGAAAGTGGATCATTTTTTACCGACTCAGGAGACCCATATGGTCGACCAGTTGGGTGATCTATATGTTCGGGAAATAGTGCAGTTACATGGTGTTCCATGGACCATAGTCTCAAACTGAGATCCGCGTTTCACCTCATGTTTCTGGAAAGGGTTGTAGAAAGTGCTTGGTACACAGGTGTTTTTGAGTATGGATTTCCACCCGCAGACGGACGGGTAGTCAGATTGTACGATCCATGCATTGGAAGACAAGTTAAGAGCTTGTGTCTTGGACTTTGGTGGTTCTTAGGAGAGGCACCTATCGTTAGTTGAGTTTGACTACAACAAAAGTTTTCAGGATAGGATTCAGATGGAACCATTTGAGGCACTCTATGGGAGGCCATGAAGATCTCCGTTGTGTTGGTTAGAGACCTGTGAGTCCAAGTTGTTGGGGCCAAGTCTCGTGCAGGAGACTTCAGAGAGAGTTAAGTTGATTAGGAAGTGGATGGATACGGCTCAGAGTAGGAAGAGGTCATATGCAGATCGAAGGAATAAACCTCTTGATATTGGGGTGGGTGATAGAGTGTTCCTTCAGTGGTCGCCAAGGTTGGGTCACCATCGAATACGAAAGCCGGGAAAGTTGGTGCCCAGGTATGTGAGACCTTTTGAGATTGATGAGAGGATCGGACCAGTTGCTTACCGATTTTCTCTTCCACAGTGGTATGGTGGGATTCATGATTTGTTTCATGTGTCGTATCTCAAACGGTATCACCCTGAACCATCTCAAGTGGTTGATGTTAAGGATTTGGAGCTTGAGGCTGATGCGTCCTTTGAGGAGCATTCAGTTCGTGTGGTGGATCATAGTGAAAAGGTCTTGCGAGGAAAGGATGTGCCATTACTGTGTGTACTATGACATCATGGGAAAGTCCAGGAAGAAACTTGGGAGTGGGAATCAGATATGCAGGCTCAGTGGCCCGAACTCTTCTCTTTGGTGGATCAATGAGGCTTGGAAACTTAGCTCGAGGATGAGCCGTTATAAGGTGGGGAGGTTGTTAGATCCCGATTTTTAGGGATGGTATGTTTTTGTTATGTTTTGGTTGAATCCCTTATTTCAGGCTTCAAGGGATGTTTCTGGAAAGTGTGAGAGGCCCTGGGGTGTTCCGGGGGCTTGGGGCATGGAAGAAAAAAAATCTAGGCAAGACAGGCTAGGGTGCACGGCCTGCGCATGGCCAGGAAAACCGTGCGGCCTGCCCTGGATAAACGGGGCGACCCTTCCTCCCCTGGATAGAAGCATGAACACGGTTTGTGCACATTTTCCCAAACCGTGCAGCTAAATCGTGTGACCCCTCCTCCTACGGACATTGGCATGCACATGGTTTGCGCATGGTTTTCCATTCCGTGCAGAAAAACCGTGCAACCACTTAAATTTGGGAAAAAATACAAGTTTTCCACTCCAGGCTTTAAAACCCCACTCGATATTTCCTTTAATTTCCTCTATCTCTACCCTAGGCAAGAACCAAATCGCCCAAAGGCTCCACGAGACCGTTCTACGTTGATTATAATGCGTTTTTGGTGTTGTTGGTTGCGGATCGAAGCTCCAGGTATGCCTAATCCCATCATTGTTTCTCTTTTTGTTTTAGGGTTTGTGTCTTCTTTACCTCTCATTCTGAAGCTCTAAAACCCTAAATTTTGGGTGAGTCTTAGGTTAATGCTCCAAAGGTTGGTTGGATTGAGGTCTAAGGACTCGATTGAGAGAGTGTTCAACTGCGGTTTCGAGGTAGGTGGTCTACAAGTTATATCCTATAGTTATTTGGCTATTTCTACATGTTTAGTTTTGTTCTTGCTTTCCTTTGGTTATGTTTGGGATAACATTGGCATGATTGATAATAATGGTGTTTAAAATGGAAAATGGGAACCCTCACGATCCCCGTGGAATGTGTTGGGATAGACTTGACCTAATTGGGGCCATCCATGGGATGTGTCGGCTTTTCCCGGATTTAGGGATTGATATTAAACAAGTGACCTTGTTGTAATAAATTGTAGATCCCTTGATAAATATGGTGGCATGATCGGTTGAACTTGGAATAGAGGTTAGGTGGTGCACCTAGACATGGCAATAACCTAAGGGTTAGAGTGGAGTGGGTTAAGTGATTGATTCATGGGAATGATGAACTAGTTAAATGGGATAATATGTAAACTGATTAAAGACCATAATGGGATAGATTATGGGTTTAGTGTCGAATAATTAGTGAGATAGGCATAATACATGGGAATTGGGCGAATGATTAAAATGATGTGAAATGGTAATGTGTTAATGGGTTAATGGATGATGTGGTTTCTCATGTGGGTTGTTGTGAATAGTGATTGTCGAAGGGCAATGGTTTGGATGGTTGATGGTTACTTATATATAAGTATGTGCACATGGCTTCTTAGAGTGGGGTATGACATGAGGATCTACACCCACGGGTCGAGTGAAGACTGAGGTTCTAAACTCCACCCTAAATGCATGGGTTAGGAAAGGGGACTGAGGGTCAATTATCCTAACGGTTTCATCTACCCGGACTGAGGGTTCGAGGTGAGGTTATGGTTGCTATTAGGGGGTTAGTCCTAGTGATATAGGATAACGATGTGTTTACCCTCTTGCGTGTGATTGTTGGCCTTAGACCCATGTAATATAATGTATATGATTAACCCAAGGAAATGTGATGAAATGGTAAATGGTGATAATGGGTGTGTAATGAATGGTAATAGAATTGGCATTGGCTTGGCTCTAAACTGGTTAATGATACCTTAAATAATTACTTGGAAATTATCATTCATATTCCATTGCATGCACCATCTGTTTGGACTAGATATTTTTGTAGACACTGTTGGTGGTGGCCTACTGAGTTGTACTCACACCCTGCCCGGGCCGCCGTTGGGTACCCGAGGATACTTCTTGTTTGCAGGTCAAGAGAAGGGAAAAGGTCCTTGCAAGATAGTTGAGTGGAAATGGGTAGCACTTGGTCGAGGACCCGAAAATGGATTTGGGACCATGATGGGGATTTTGGTCGTTGTCTTTGTTTTGGGGTTTTGTCCACTTTTTCACTTTTAGTGTTAAATGGAATATTTGATTGTTAGAAATGGATGTTATACATGTTCCTTGTTTTTTGATGAATGTTTCCTCTACTGGTTAAATTTTTCTGTGGATTACACTGATAAAAAGGGGGTATAGTCTCCCCACTTGACCACATAGACCCCCGTTGCTAGTCGACAGCCTTTGGCGTATGAGGAGGCGCGCTTAAGTTCATGTAACCTCCCGGCTCGGAGCACCGGTTTAGTGGCTTCTAGGTCGGGGACGTTACATGGAATGTGATGTGGTATATTATAAAAAGGTGGGTGCTCCATGATATTTTTCGTTGGGGTTTGAGAGTGGTAGATCAGTGGGAAGGTGGTGTGGGGTACCATATCATCGATGTTCTTTATATTATATTTTTTATTTATTTTATTACTTGGTGAAAATTCATTTGGTGATGTTGGGTTTTGTTAGTATACTTTTTTAGGTGCTTCATGGTTCTACTATTTTCTCACAAGGGCATTAGTATTCTTATTTCCCATGTGCATGACATACTTTTTTCTCTGCTAACTAAACATGTACTCTCATCCAATGTATATAAAACTATCTTCATGTTTCTATACGGATTTCCTGGACCACGATCGACCTTACTAGATTGAATCATAATTGTTTCTAGGTCGGTTCTTGTCTTTACTTTTTGTAATTACTCTCGATACATTATTATTTGTATCAGTTATATTTCACACATGAATTTGGGGTGGTTTTGGATTTTTTTATATTATGTCTTGGAGTTTCTTGTTGATGATCCATCATATATCTCGATCAAGTTTCTTATAAAGTGTAATGCTTCCCATTTTGTTATATTTGTACACCCTTGATGATATTCACCAACTTGGTGCCTACTGGAGGTGAGATTTAGGGAGCATTATCTCCCGCCCACATTAAGGTATCATTAGAGGGAGGGGGTCATGGAATAGTGGTATCAGAGGTGGTGTTTGAGAGATAGGATGGAGTTTTGATTTAGGCGCAAAAACAATTTCATGGGTTGGTATATAAATAGTTCCATTTGACCTTGGTATGTGACATGGGTAATAGAGACTCATAAGAAAGAGGATTATAGGGACCTCTATGATCAAGTGCACGGGCTCTAAGCTTGTTGAGTGACCCGGTAAGACAGACCTATTTGCAAGGTAAATACCTAGGAGAGGTACATTCATCATAATGAATATTGTTCTTGTTTAAATGGGGTATTTAGGGAATGTTAAAATTGATAAAATGAGTAAATTAAATTTAAAAAATATAATACAAATCGCTACTATTAATGCTAAGAAAATCCTTGTTTTAATGTAAATTCTAGCTACTAGTTATCATTTGTGTGTGGCATAAGTAGTAGAGATTCATCTGGATGATCCTGCTTATTTTTGTAGGTTTGATCTAGTTTAAGAGTATGTTTAGTGTTATATTATGTATTTTGATTTCAAGTAGAATGGTTTGGTAATGAATGAGTGTAGTATTTTTGACGTGGAAACAAATGATTATATAGAGAAACAAGAGATTTCCTTTCATTTTATTTGGTCCCTGATAGAGTATAGGGTCTATTTGTAAGTTATTTATATACTGGGTGTTATGAATTAGTGGTGAAAACTGTATCTGGGAGAGTGGAAGGAGGCAGACGCTTTGTGGGTTGACTTTATTAATGAGTTTTGGGTGGAGTTACTTTCATAGAATATAAAGGATGAGAATAGGAATGATTTAATATCCCTTCATTATGGGATTATGTCAATACAAGAGCTTGGGATCTAGTTCGAGGACATTCTTCATTTTTCCCAAATATGTTTCATGTTGAGGAGTCTAGTATGATACATATTGAGGTGGCACTCCACCCTTCAATACAATATCCAGTTACTCATTCTTTGTTGCAGACATATTTAGATATTCGGAAGAAGAAATAAATGATCAAGTGAATGGAGTTCTACTGTGATAGGTGGCCAATAGATTTCTTTGAGAGGAATTGTTTTCAATGGAATATCTCAGGAACCATGACTATTAAGGTTTAGACTCATGGGGAGACGACCTCAGTATCTTCTTTTATGGCCTTCCAGTTCCAGTGATCCCTATCCCTTTCCTGTGGGATTGTGGATTATGTGTTTGTTATATAGGGTTTACAAAACTCATCAGATTCTATTCCATATGTCTCCCCAAGCTCAGTTTATTGGAGGTGGACTTGATTAGAATCAGCCTTAGTATAAGTTTATAGTGAGATAGTTTTGTCAGCAGGGATAACAGTATTTTTATCTTCTGATGGGAGATGGAGTAGGTAGTGGCCAACCTCAGGATGAACCTTGTGCTCAGGGACTATGACATGAGCGTGGCCCTATTGCTGGTCGTCAACAGAGAGGTAGAGGATCTGGGTGTGGTTACTTTCACACTGTGGAGGCATTAGTTTAAGTAACTCTAGAGATTATAAGAGGTATTAACGGTTTGGTCAATTCCATTACTGGTGCATTTCTTGATTCCATAGATTTTCACTCCTTTTTTCACCTTCTATATACCATGCTCTAAACTAGATGTATAGGGGCTCACATTCCCCTAATATTTAGTACACCAGTCTGAGGCCAGACCATCATGTTTGATGAGTTCTAGGGGTGTAGACTAATTATGGGGCCACATCATTCCCATTTGGTTCACATATTACAACAGATGAATCCATAAAATTTCATCCTTGTCATCAAATGGTTGTATTATTTAAATTATATTATCAATTTCTTTTATAGGAGAGTAGTGCTTTCAAATGTGGATAGTCACCGTGTGGTTTTCATTGGTGAGTGAGGTTGGCAGGTGGGTAGTTGGACTATGGATCCCCTTCTTAATATATTTGATGAGATTTCAGTAGATTAAGTGAATGCTAAACTAGTATAGGTTATCAGGGTCATTGTGGAGTTCCAAGATATTTTACCTAAATGGTTTTTCACACTACCTCCTCAATGTGATGTTGGGTTTTGAATAGAAATCCATCATGTTGATTGCCCAATTTCCATGGATACCATTCAAATGTAACCTTATAGGTTTTTTTGTGTAGGATTTTGGTAGATGATTTAATGAAGAAGGGTTTTATCCTTCCTATTGTGTCATCAAGGGGTGACCCAATGTTGTTCACAATGAAGATGGATGTTGGAATGAGGTTGTGGATTGACAACTGGTGGTTGAATCATGTGGCGATCAAGAACCATTACCCTCTTTCAATGATATATTGTCTTTTTTATTAGTTGAGAGGGAATATTTCTCTTTCTATGATCAATCTGTGGTCTGGATATCACTAGTTGAGGGTGAAAGAGGGCGATATCCCGATGATAGTCTTCAGTTAAAGGTTTTGTAACGTCAAGTTTTAATTCACGCAATTCACTGTTACAAATACACCATCCATGTTCATGGGGATTATGAACTCCATGGTCCCTGTGTTCCTAGATCATTTCATCATCATAATCAAGAAGGATATCATAATCTACTCCAAGTCGAGGAGGACCACGTCGAGCATCTCAAAATTTTCATACATCTTCATCGACTCCACCAGATCCTTGGAATGTTTTTCAAGTGTATGTTCTGGAAACTATAGGTATATTTCCTCAGGCCTATGTTGTCGTACAAGGGTGTGGAAGTAGACCAATTGAAAATTGAAGTAATTTTTTCCCTGGAAAAACCCAAAAACATTGAATAAGGTAATAGTTTTCGTGGTCTGATAAGCTATTATCGAAGGTTTTTATATGATTTCTCTCATGTTTTATCCTTGTAAATAGCTTTTACTAGAATAGACCATGATTTTATTAGAGTGATCAGTGTTAGAAAGTGTTTGGTTACCTATAGGGGAAGATGGTCAGTGCCCCAGTTCTCCAGTTTTCTAAGGCAGGGGTGATATTGGAGGTGTTTTCTATTGCTTCTAATATGGGGTTGGTATTTGTTCTTATGAAGGAGTGGAAATTGATCTATTATGTGTCCCGAAAGCTATTCTCCCATGAGCGTAACTATATAACCCATCATATAAAGTCTGCATTATTGGTTTTTGCATTGAATTGTTGGCGACATCACTTGATTGGGATCACGTTGTGGTCTTCACAGAACATAAGAGTTTGAGGTTCATCTTTTCCTAGTGTGACCTAAACCGATGAAATGGAGATGGATTGAGTTTTTTCATGACTATGAAATTGAGATCTAATACTCCTCATGAAATGGAAATTTCATGGCCGATGATTTGAGCTGAAAGTCATAGAATGTGGTTGTTCATGAATATGTGGATGTGTGGAAAGTGATGGTGGAGTTGGAATCCTTACAAATAGTTTCACGAGTGGATAATGGTAAAGGTTTTCTGTTTCAAATGATGGTGGAGTCCTCTCTAATGTGGCTTGTGGAGGAGTCTCAATGAATATACTCAGAGGTTGAGGTGTTGCATGATCTTTTTTTCCATGGACATGCTATAGAGTAGAGGTTAGAAGATAGATGTAACTGGATGTTGTTTGATAGAAAGTTGTTTTTTTCTGGTCACAATGTGCAGTGGAGTCCTTTTTGAGTTTCATAGATCACCCTTGGTGGTACATCCATGATATTACATGATGTAACTTGGATTAAAGAGGTAATTTTGGTGGCCCTAGATAAAATGTGTAGTGGAGATGGTTGTGGAAAAGTGCTTGGTTTTAACGTAGTTAAAGTCCATGCATTGTGTTTGTAGAGGTTTGTTAGATTCCGTGGTTGTTCTCATGTGGAAATGTATTTAAATCATAATGGATTTCATTATAGGGTTACACAAATATAGATTAGTTATGATGTTATCTAGGTGATTGTGTATTATTTGATCAAATCTTCTGACTTCATAGTTATCAAGGAATCGGGCGCAGTGGATACCTTGTTGAAGAGGTACATGGATGTGGTGGTGTGGTTGCATGGAGTTAAGAGGTAAAATGTCTCATATTGGGATTTTCAGTTTACCTCATAAGATTTTAGTGTATTTTCTAATACTTTATCAACACAATTATTCCTCAGGACTACATTCCACCACTAGAAAAATGGGCATACCGAGCATACTATCCAAACATTAGAGGATATGTTGTGGGAATGAATCATGGACTTTGGTGTATCTTGGGTTTGAAACATGACCTTGATGGATTTTTATTATAATTATATCTATCATTTTTTAGTTGGAATGGACCCATTTGAGTATTATATGGGGGGACCATGTCATTCTGCATTTTCCTGGAAAGAGGTTGGGCAGATAGTTGTTCTTGGTCCCTATGTGGTGTAGAGCATGACACAAAATGTTCTTCTCATTCATGAAAGGATGAAAGCAATGAAAGACCGGAAAAACTCATATGATGATTGCAGAAGGAATCCCTTGGATTTTTGGGATGAGGAACATGTGTTCTTGATGGTTTCCCCTAGATGTGGGTATCATAGGTTTGGTAGAGGGAGTAAATTTTCTCCTCGGTTCGTTGGACTCTTTGAGGTATTTGGGAAAGTTATAAAGGTGGAGTATAATTTAGCATTTCTACTATTTTTGGGGAGGATCCATGATTTATCCCATGTCTCTCAACTTCATTGGTATCTACATGATGACTCACATGTCAATGACTAGGGAGAGTTGGATTTAAAGGATGATTCAATGTTTGTGGAGCGGCCTGTGGAGATCAGATATCATCAAGAGAAGGTGTTGTGTGGATGGAACATTACATTGGTTCATGTATTAGAGAAGCATGGTGGTTAGAAGGATAGTACTTTGGAATGAGAAAAATAGATGTCTCCCTAGTACCGATAGATTTTTGAGTTGTTTTTCTCCACATAACTTTGAAATGTGAATTTTAAAAATTTTCATTTTATGTGATGAGTTTCTTTCTCTTGGTTTATTGTTGTGTGTGGTGTTCCATGTGATAGTGTCATGATGGGTGGAAAGGGGAGGAAATATTTTCTAATAGAGATTTATTAATTTTGATGTTATTAAACCCAGACAAGAGATTTAGTTCCAGACAGAGCAAATAGTATCATGACATGGAAGATAGAATTCCCTGATTTGTGTGCTTCAGATGATGTAGTTGGTCGAATGAAGGGTGGTGTGGTTTGTTAGTTGTAGAGATTTTTGGATTGGTTTTCAAAGAGGTTTATATGGTTCTGACCTATTTTTGTGATCATATTTTTTGGTTGGGTTTATAATTTTGTAGTGTTTGAGGTATGAAAAAAATCATTGAGATGTATCTCATAGGGCAGTTGTTCAGTCCCCATTTTTCTTGGGGCATGGATTTGGATTCTATATGGTGAGAATCATTTGATGTATATCTTTTGTAATGTTTTTTTCCTTTCCAGTACATTAATTTATAGTGTTATTTCCATGGAAGTGTTCATAAGAGGATCAGAGGCATTTTGGAGATGTTTGGTTTTTAAAGGCTAGAAAATGTAGGATAGCATGTCGTTTAACTAGATTACATGAAATAGAATTTGGTTTCACAACATTTCTTTTATGTTTCATTATGTGAAGAAATTTTACAAGCTGAAAATAATGGTTTCAAGATGTTACATATTTTAGGGATAGAAAAATAAAATATAATAAAGAGGCGATGTGTTTTTGATTGAAAACTGAACCCCATGTATTAAACGACGTGAAAGGGGATTAACCATCGTGTAATACCTCGATCTGATGAAATATTAAATAATTTTCTAGTCCAACCCTCATTAATTTAGTCATGGTTTCCTTTTCACTCTTGTTTTTTTAAAACCCTAGGTTCCAAAAGTGTTCTGCGATCCCTTTACTCCCTAATCTATCTATTGATCCTAGTGGATGTTTTTCTTGATATGTGGTTGATTCGTGGTGAGTTCTCTTTTATTTATCATCATTTTCATTTGTTCTTCTACTAGGGATCTGTTAGTTTACTGTTTCATTGGTTTTGGGGTTCTTTGGGTTTCATTTTGGTAGATCATTGGTGCGGTATAGGTTGATCCAAAGTAATAGTTGTGTAGTTTTGTTTCGTGAGCGTTCATCTCCTCTATATGTTTCACAGTAATTGGAATTCTCCCTTGAGGTAGTATTACCTTCATTACAATCAATTTAAAGTCTTGTGGGAGGGGTTTTACTTCTTTTTATCTATTAATAATGGTTTTTACTTCCTAATTGAAGATAAATAATCATTTAATTGATGTTGAGGGGAAAATGGGTTTTATTTTCATGATTTTTATAGTTTTGATATTAATTGTGACATTGTGATTATTTTGGCATGATTCCCCCACTAAAAATTGTAGTCGTTGGTGCATTTTTTTTACTGGATACATGTGTTATAGTTTTTTCCTTGTTGATATTCTTTTGGTATTATTCAAAAATGAAAATTTGGCTAACCAAATATACTTGGATAAAGAATTGGTTTCCACAAGATTTATATTTGTATGATAATTCCAGAAAGAAAAGTAGCGGAATGAGGTAAATGTTCTTGTGAACCTATAAACTATATCATTGTGGTTTGTACCATTGGAGGAAGTGGATAGAATGTGGTTTCATAATGAGGCTATGATGTATGTGGTATGATTATGTAGTAGGATTGCAGAACTATTTGTGTTATGTTATATTGGTGGATGTGGTTGTGAGTTGGGTGTTTCTTTTGGTTGGAATGGTGGTTTGGACAGGATGACCTTGAAGAAAAATGGTATTTATTGGTATTAGTGATTAACCATTAATAACATGCTTAATTATTCCACCCATAACTAGGGATCCATATATGATATATCAGGAATGGGATTTAAATGGGGACAAAATGTGGATCCCTCGTATTTTTATCAAGGCTCTGCACCTTTTGAAATCACTATTATTGTGTTTCTTTTTGTGTGTTGTACTTAGTGGTTTCCAGTGAATTAATAGAATGAATAAATAATTAAATATTAAATATTTTAATGAATTGGATTGGCTTGGTTAACAGAATGAATATGGTTAAATGAAATCTGTTGGGAATGTGAAATGGTGTTTTTGGATATATGTTTGGTGTTGTGTAGTTAGAGGCTATAGAAAAATGAAGGTGTTGTGATATGGATTGTTTTTTTAAGAATCCTTAGGTTGGGATTGATTTTTTGATATCATATGTGTATACATTGGTATTTTTCTTTTGATTTATACACACACCCCACCTTAGTTGTGCACTACATGTTGAACACCACCATTTTTATGGGGGATGAGTTCTTTTCTGACATCTTGTTGGGATGATGGATGGATGGCCATCCAATCTTCCCTATTCCAACTTCCAGGAGATGATGAAATAATTTTTTTTTCTGGAAGGATGTGTTGAGATGTGGTAGCCTAGATTTGTGTGATGGTGGTTGTTTGTTTCCTAGCTGTCTTCTAGAGGAGTTGTGATATGCTTTACCAGGGTTCATTGGGTTGAGAGGTGATGTTTTGTAAGGCCCAGGTGTGTGAAGGTTGGATGTGTTGTGAGGCCCAAATGTGTGTTGGTTGGATGTGTTGTGAGGACTAGTTCTGTTCTGGTGGAATGTGATGTGGCATATTTAGAATAGGTGGGGGCGCAAGTACATTTTTCATTGGGGTGTGAGAGTGTCTAATCGGTGGGAAAGTGGTGAAGGATATCCAATCATCGATTAGATTTATATATTATTACTTTACATGCATTACATGTTGATATTTTCATGGTAAGGTTGGGTTTGGTTAATTTACCAATCTAGGTTGTTCTTGGTACTGTTTTTTTCTCACAATGGAAGTAGTATGCTTCTTTTACATGTACATAAGAGAACTTGGTTTTCCTATAAAGAATAGTTGTATGCTCACCCAACATATATAAAATTGTCTTCATGTTTCGAAGAGGATTTCATTGACCCTGATATACCTTACAAGCTCAAATATTCACGGTTTTTTTTGTCACTACATATCATTACATTTGGTATTTACTTTGAAGACTTTTTTTATTTGTATCAGTTATATTTTACTCATGCACATGGGGTGGTTTTGGATTTGTTTATATTATGACTTGTATTTTCTTTAGGAGGATCAATAATATCTCCTTATCTTGTTTCTTATATGGGTTACTTCCTCCAATATTGTGATGTTTATATACACTTGGTGCTAGTCCCCAACCTAAGGCCGAATGAAGGTGGGACTCTAGGGATCATTATCTTTATCCTCTAATTTTGGTGTCCTTGGTGATAGGAGGTCATGATATATTTAGGTAGAAAACATATGAGTTTAATAATATGTGAAATTGTGATGATAAGTTTCTTTCAACCTAGAGTCTTGTTTTCATGTAGCTATACTTTTTTTGGAACTCTACATTCTTATTTCTAAATAATTTTACATTTTGATAGTTCATGGATAGTATGGTCTCTTTACTTCCATTCATCATTAACTTGTGTGGATTATTTATCATCACATCTTCCATTAGTGAGATAGATTCCCCTAATTTGTATTTTTATATAATTAACTTCTCCTTTTGAGATGGGAAAAGGGTAGTGTAATTTATTGCATTATATATAGTATGATTTCACCTTTCAAACAATTTTTGTTAGATATTAGTGTTTTCATTTTTTGATAATCCCTCATGAAATTTGAATTCTTATTCATGTGAAATATGTATTTTCTATTTTAAATTGGTCTATCATTTTCACCATCTTTATCTTTTTTCATTTTTATAAAATATTCCAATTGGTCATGAAAAATTATTAAGATTTCATTCATATTATATATTATTTTGTAAATACTAAAAGGGTTCTTCAATGTGTTGATGTTACCTTTCTTGGTTTACTTATCAAATTATTCTCCAGGAATTTCATAAATAAATCCTATATTTTTGTTTATTCCCTAGATTGATTCTCATCTTGATGTCATCTATATTCAATTTGATTCCATTTCTTATTTATAGTGGTCCAGGGAATGACCAGTCATTACATTGATTGACCTGAAATTATATGAATCCAAATTATTATTATTATTGGGTGTACCATGCATCACAGATTTATTGACTACATTCTTCTATATATTCCCAATGGATGACATTTCAGATTTTTTTTATACTTATTCAATTTTTTTGGTCTTTACTTCTCATGAACATATGCATAGTGCATCATTGGGACATACCAACAGTCATTATAAATGGGACTACTTCCACTATAATAATCATATAATTCTTAAAGATACCCATATATATTATTGATATACATTCATTTTTTCTATGTATTATGATTAAATTTTTTAGAATATATATTCTTATAAAATATGCTCCCCTTAAAACTTTCAATTTAGTTCTTATTTTTTGAAACATTATGCCAATAATCAATAGCCTAATTCCCAAATTTCTGGCCATGACCATAGTATCTAACAAATATTCTTATTTTTATTGTAGTAATATTATGAATATATTAGTGACATGCTATTTTTAGAGATTCATTTATTTAGAGACATTATTCTGAAAAAAAATTCTATCTTGAAATATCCATTTTTAATGTTTTAATCTCTTAATATGATTGGGTGGAAGTGTTTTTCTTCTCAGATATATTTGATGTTCTTGGATGCATCTCCTTAAAATTTCTCAATTCTATCTCTTTTCATATATATTTCATACCAAAGTCAAAATTTTCATTTTCGACTGATTTCATTCATCCTTAACATTCACTTTTTTTATTAATCTTATCATCATGGAATCATCTAACTTAATTGAATGAGATTTCAAGGTCTTTTATTTTTCTTTCCCTGACTTCTAATTGAGATTACTTGACACTGGTAGTTCCTTTATGTGATTATTATAGACAATGGATGACCCTAATATAATATTCATGAATATTATTCTTTTATTCCTCTAACGTAACAATATTTCTGACCTTATATTTATTTTTCTTCAAGTATATAATCTTTAACATTCATAAAAAGTATGATCATTGTTTTATGTTCCTGAACTACTTCAAATTAATTACTCACAATTCTCTCATAATAATTCAATTGCAATTCATCTTCATTTATTGAAATAATTTTATTAAAAATAGTCACAAGTTAATTATTTTCTTCAAAGAGGACTATGATAACATTTCCCCTTTTAAATTTCTTACCATGTGAACCGCCATATATCTATATTTCTTCTTCATGATGTGCTCTGTCATAAAAACACTAATTATAAAAAAAATTATATATGAAATGAATTATTTATAAACATTATTCATATATGATTAAAATTTATGGAAGAAGTTTTCAATAATTTTGATCGAATCATCTTCCACAAACTATCTACAGAATGATCTTGTTTCTCCAATAGTATCATTGTAATATATTTTGATAAAATAGTACTAATCATTCATTTATTTATTTGATATTTTCATTCAATATATTTTCTTCCCTCTTATTCATATTTTTATGAGTCTTGGAAGAGGCTTTCATGTTTTATTGTTCATGAGTGGAAATTAAGCATTACATTGAGGTACTTTATTATCAACTTAAAATATAAACTTCATATAAAATTTGTAAAAACAACATGGGATAGTAAATTTTATCCAATCAGAGGATAAACTATCCTCTGATACCACTTGTTTGGCCTAGATGGTTTTTTATGGACACTGAGAGGGTGGGTAAATCAGTGTACCCAACATTTTACCAAATTAATACATTCTTTTTAATTATCATCTCTCGATCTCAAACCTCTACCCCAATTAAGATGAATGGACTTGTTGTTTGATATCAATAATCCAATTCACATGAAATGTAGGTAATAAAAGAAATAGTATAAAGAAATATTTTTAAACTGTTTGGTATAAATACCTACATCTTATCATGATCATCCATATGTTATTTCAGGAATTCTCTTATCACTATAACTTTTCAATAGTTACAAATGCCTAGAATTGGTGAAAAATGTTTAGGATGGAAACAATAAATATTCACGAGTCAGTGGAATTATTTATATTGGTACCACCAATATTTAATGGTGTTGTTTATAATGTAACAACTAGATCTTTAACGATATTCGATAAAGACTCTAAAAAATATCTCTCTACTACACTGGATGGCTTTTCATAAGCAGGATAATATTGTTCCCCAATTGAGGTGTTCAACTGCTATAGTATAAAAAATATTTGATGCACGCCATCTTAGTAATCTTCAATATGTGAAAGAACATCAACTACAACTCACTATATTTTCAGAATAATTAAGTGAAGAATCATTCAACACACTATAAGTTGTATTCTTCATAAATAAACTAATGATCAGGAAGAAAATACTTCTATCAATGATGTTTTAGACCCAAATTGATGTGTTCAAGTGGTTCACACAATTCATCCAATATTATTTTATGCACAAAACACTTGTATAACCTCAATACACTTTCAAATAAGTATAATATGTTTTTATATTCCTCTTATATTCAGTCTCATGTTTTATTCCTGTGTGCATATTATAATTCAGGATTCCCAAAAATTTCACATATATAGTTTTCATTATAATTATTTTATATGCCTTCCCAAATTGATTATTTAATATCCAAATATCTCAAGAACCCTATTAATGTCTTTATTGTTGTTACCTTCCAATCCTATTTATGTTTTTAAATGGTTTTACATAGGATACATGCAAAGAACATGACCTATCCAACATTATAAAAAATGCATTATCTCTCTACAGCCTTCACGTGACCTAAGTGGGGAGCACTGTTTCTCCTCATTCAAGAACACTATTCTCATGAGATTATGGATGGAATCATGGGTGACACTCCTCCCTTACATGGATACTATCTTGGAGCCCTTCGAGTGAAAATGGATTTCCACAGATTGTTAACATCGTACATTCATGTGACACGAGTTGTGTTTGATGGTTCCTTTGAAAGTGAAGATGTATATCCATTGGATCACCTTCATGTATGAAATATTTGGTTTTTGATATGGATTTACAAGATTTAATCAATAAAAACACTTCTTCATTCATGTGAATGATTTTCATGGATGTTCTATATCCATTATGTTTATAGTTTATGTAATTTATCTATTTTATGAACTCCTACAACATTGTCAATGATAGAAATGTTATATATCATCAATGCCTTTGTTTTTATATGCGAGGATATAAAAAATTTCTTTTATTTTCATGTTGTGTTAAGTAACCTTTAAATTCTACCAAGGATCTTAGTATCTCATTTCATTTGAATGGATAAAGATCATAACATCTACATATAGAACTAGAATTATCATGTGGTCTTATGATTGCTTCATATGAATCTAATACAAAAGAGACCATTATTAGTGCTAGAATATGCCTTTATTATTGAAAAAATCCTTGAATACCATAGAACAATTTAAAGTAATATGCTTTTATTAGGGATAGAAAAGTGTTGATAAATCACCCTTTTATTATCCCTCTTAAGAGAGCTGATAGAAGAAACCATTTATCACTGCTTTCAATCAACACTGATAACGAGACCCATTATCAACACTTTTTGAAGTGAAAATAAATGGTCCCTTTATCACCGCTATTATAATCACTAATAAATGCAGCCATTATCATCGCATTTAGTAGTGAAGATAAAGTTAAATACTATAGTGTGATGTTAGATCACACTACACCACCAAAAATATGGCATAATGGAGTGTGTTGTAATAGCACGCTATAGCCCCATAAATAGCACCAAAAATGATAAAAATAAGATATAATTATTAAATAAAAATGAAATACAATTTTGAACACAAATACAAGAAAGAACACTATTATAGAGAAAAGGAAGACACCTGTATAAAATGAAAATCCACCATGCTCAAAACAAAGAACACACCTATATAAGAAAGTAATTATTATGTTTTTAATTAAATAAAGGAATAAATTAAATAGAAATTTTTAATTTTAAACGATAGTTTGAGTCATACCAAGAGCACTATGTTTCAGATTGTATTGTAGTTGATTTTTTCACATCACACCATTTAGTGTTCATCTTCACGTATTATCTTAGTAAAAACTAACATAATATTTTTAATATAATAATTAAATGGAAATAAATTAAATAATATAAAATAAAAGGATGAGAAATCAATATAGTCTCATTTTATCAGTTTTGTCAATGTAAGGAACATTTTAAACTAAAATGACTCCTGTATATTGAAAATATTCACTTAGATTCGTACAAATCACACTATGAATCCGGTAGATGTGCATTCTATTACTACATAAATAATATTACATGTTTATAATTATCCTAAATATCAATATAATATGAATTTGTTTCCTCAATTTTGAGTATTCCACTTGTTTTTTTAGTAAAATTCCATTTTAAATTGGAAACATGAACATAGAGTCATACCGATGACATAATGTGTGGGATTAATGTCAGAATGATTCCTAAATGTTAGAAGTTAATTATGAGTCATTTTAATTAATTATCTAAAGAATATGAGAATTTTTTCATTATTTTCCATGAGTGAAACTTTTTTTAAAATGATAGTTTATAACTAATAACAGACACTTTGAGTCATATAGGTAACATCGTGTATTAGATTGAGCTACGAATAATTCATACATGTTAGAAATTACTTATGAATCATTTCCCTAATTTACCAAGAAAATGAGAATATGATTTCTTGGTTTTGAGTATTTCATTTGAAATTATACTAAAACTAATGTCAATATTGAATAAAAAGCCCCCCTTGTAGTCATACTAGTAACACCATGTGTCAGATTGAGGTAACGCTGATTCCTAAATAACCCAAATGACGTATGGAACATTTTCATAATGTCTAAAAAAAATTTAAGGGATTTCCTTTTTTTGAGTATTCCACTTGTTTTTTTACTAAAATTTCATTTTAAGTTGGTAACAGACACTTTAAGTCATATCGGTCATAACGTGTGTGGATTTGATATGAGAATTAATCCTACATGTAAAAAATAAATTATGAATCATTATAACAAATTATTAATAAAATAAAATTTCATTTTATTGGTTTTTAGTGAGTGGGACTTTTTTGAAATAAAATTTCAATTTTAAACTGATAACTGATACTTAGAGTCATAATAGGAAAATCAGGTATCATATTGAGGTGACGTTGATTCCTACACATCAAAAATGAATTATTTATCATTTTACTAAAGTTAATAAAACAATATGAATGTTTCTTCTTGGTTTTGAGTATGTCAGTAGTCTTTTTTACTAAAATTAATGTCAATTTTGAATAAAAAGTCACACTTGGAGTCATATTGGTCACACCATTAGTTGGATTAAGGTGAAGATAATTCTTACATGAACCAAATTACTGAAGAATAATTTTTATAAAGTATACAAACAATCGTAATGTGATTTCTTGGTTTTGAGTATGTGACTTTTTTTTACTAAAATTTCATTTTAAACAAGAATCCCGGACATTGAGTCATACTAGTAAAATCAAGTGTGGGTTTGTATGAGAATGATTCCTACAAAAAAAATTAATTATGAACCATTTGCCTAAAATATCATAAATATCTAAGCCCGATTCCTCATTTTTTATTGACTGAAAATTTTTTTGTATTAAAATGACAATTTTACACTGATAACGGAAACATTGAGTCATACAGGGAACATCATGTATCAAATTGAGTTGAATTTGATACCTATATATCATAAATTACATATATAGAATTTTCCTAAATCATCAAAAAAATATGTATTTGTTTTCTTAGATTTGAGTATGACAGTTTTTTATACTAAAATAAATGTCAATTTTGAATAAAAAGAAACACTTTGAGATATACCGGTCACACCTTGTATCATCTTGAAGTGATACTGATTACTAAATGACCCAAATGACTTATGGACCATTTTAATAATGTATCAAAACAATACTAATGTGATTCCATATTTTTTGAGTATGCCACTTATGTTTTTTCACTAAAATGTAACTTTAAACTAGAAACTCTCAGTTTGAGTCATACTGGTCACATTATGTGTGATTTTAATTTGAGACCTATTACTACACATCACAAATGAATTTTATATTTTTTCCTACATTATCATGAAAATATGAATGTGTTTACTTTGTTTTCAAAGAATAACACTTTTTGTTTTTAAATGTCTATTTTAAACTAATAATAAACACTTTGAGTCATATCGAGCACATCATTTATCAAATTGTGGTTTCAATGATTCCTACATGTCAGAAATTCCATATAGATCATTTTCATAAAGAAAAAAACAATCTAATTTTCTTTTATCTATTTTGAGAATGTCATTTGTGTTTTTTACTAAAAATAATGGTGATTACAAAAAAAATCCAAATGTGTTTTCTGGGTGATGATAAACTCTAACATAAAATAATAATTATTTTTTCCTAAAAATGGAAATAACCTGATTCCCATTCATTTTTTATTGAGAATTATTATAATTATTTAATTAATGAGCTTCTGTACAGGGATCATTTTACATAATAAATGTTGAAATGTATAATTAATGTTACTTATATGGATTTCACAAGAATTTTTGATATTATATCATGAATCTAATTGATTATTGAATATCCCAAACAATTACACCACCGACCAAAGTGAAAACACTATATTTTTCTTTCTGAAAAACAAATGATTTGTTCGATGAAATTTTTTATTTCATAGTTTTAAGGGTTTTTTGTTGATCTAATAGATTATTATTCAAAGGGGTGTTTCATATTGATTTCTTGTTCTTCATGATTTGATTTTAAGTGGGTTTTAAATATTCATGTATTTCTTCAAATGGAAGTTTCTTTTAATTTTATTGAATGCTTCCATTAACATCAGATGTCCCCAATGACCACTATCTCTCAATCCTAGTTCTCCTCTAACAGTTTTATCATTCACCTACTAGATTTTGTGGTTGATTACACTCATATTTATTAAAACACTACTTTTGTATTATATACATTTTTTATAATTCGATTGGTTTTGTATGACTGTCAAGTGATTATTAAATCCACTACCAAGATCCTTTTGTTGTAGTGTAGAGAAGTAATGGGCAAGCAACTTCATATATTATTTTTTTGTTCAGTTTGTTCTTGGTGGTGTGATTCATTAAAACTTCATTAATATTTGGTATTATTTGGAATGTTCTAATATAAATTGTTCCCAATCATTATAATTTTTAAAAAATAAGTGGTGTTTGTTTTTTTTTCTGAAAAATATTAATCCACTTATATTTGTGTATAAAATCTCTTAAACAAGTGGTGAAATTTTTTTCTCAATAACCCACCTAAACACATAAACAATAGATATTATTTTAATTGAGAAGTGTTATCTACACTTTTCAATTATTTTTCTCAGAAAAATATTTGTATGATCCTCATTCTATTGCATTACCCAAAAATTATATTATCTTCAATAAAACGCTTCATCCTATCCTCTGTATTGGTCTCTCCCTCATTATCCACCTCTTCCTCCTACTCCATCGTGGTCTATAACTCCAAATATGCCTCCACTACCGCCTCCACCATCACCTCTACCTCCGCCTCTACCACAATCTCCACAATTTCCCCACAATTTTATTTTCATGTAGGTTATTACATCTAGAAAAATTGATTTCCTCTGGAATAGTTCTTCTTGAGAAATAAATAAAAAATAATATACATGAACTCTAACACTAATGCTTCACACCATAAATATATTTATAAGGTTATAAATCATACTAGATCTCAAAAATTGAAGGTAATCACTTAATGTTTATGTTATCATTCATTTTTGAAACATTTACACTTCCCACTCATCTCTAAAAAAATTTCTTCATCTTTTGAGTATAAATATTGTTGGAAATTCTGATAGTACTAAGAAATTAATGAAAAAAAATTATGTTGAAATTTATTTAATGAAATTTTAACTAACTTATAATATTACCTATTGGAGGATGGTGTTATTTTCATGATTTATTATCTATCTCATAAATATTCAAACATAATGTGCACAAACGATGATATTATCTTGATTCCAACATTGAGGAAAAATTCAACTAAATAAAAACAAAATTGATGTGTTTTGAGAGTTTAATATTTCTATAAATATGATAATTTGTTTCCATATGTATTAGTCCATGGGATTTATCTCTTTAGACACTAACATTATTCCATGATTTAGCCTATATTTAGTGACCACCCTATCAAAACAAAATTATTGATAAAACACATACTGAAACATATAATTCATTGTTTATCTATATATTATTGACTGCAATGTAATAAAAATTCACAATACACATCGTGTGTGGTTGTTTAGTTTGATATACATGAATTGGATATTGAAAATAAATATTTAGGGTTTCCAGATTGGTTGTGATCAGTATCTAGTGCTCCCCAAAAAAGAAAAAACAAAAAATTAATTCAAAAAATAAAATTATATTTTATGTGATTAGGTTATAGGGTTTTACATCTAAATTGTTGGTATAAAATATAGTTTATTTTGTGATATTTTTTTATCAGAATATTTGAGTAACTCATCTTATTTATCCTGAATTTATTCTTTACCCAATGAATGTTTTTTCGAAGAAATGATATAGGGATTAGTGAATACAAATCATGCTTTTCATGGTTCTTCCTTTATATAGTATTAATATAAATTCCTATAAAAAATATGAATAGTTTTTTACATTAATAAATATACCATCCCACCATTTGAATATTAAAATTATGAAAATTTACCTTATGTATGTATTCACATTAGAGACGCCCAACAATTATTTCATAAGAAACTCATTTATAGTCTCGATACCCAATATATCTAACATGAAAGTGACATATATTTATTTTTCATATAAAATTTAAGAAATATTTTCATATTTAAATGTGGTCTCTTTATGTAGTTTTAATGATAACAAATGTTTCTCTGGAATAGATAGTTAGAAGGTACTCTTGTAATATCATTTTGATTTTTTGGTCAATTAACAAGATTTTCTTGATCCGACCATTTATTTCCCCACTGATTTATCCATATGTATGTCACACCTCACTTATGAAATTTTATCATAAACCATTATAGGTTTTTCATATGAATATATTTCATAAATACATACCTCATGAATCTTTATAAGATTAGAGAACCATGATATAATTTCTCTGATAGAATCATTGACTGTTTTGACATCCAAATCATCAAGTTGAATAAGTAAATTAGCAGTCGAGTCATGAGATACATCAATTTCAAATCCCATGTGATCTATTGTCAGGTATTTATAGTTTATCTATTCTCGTGGGATGTTATATACTCTACCCATTTTAGCAAGGTGGTGTGTGGGTATTAACATATACAAATCACAAATAGTTGTACCCTGTATAATTTTGTCAATATAAACATATAAATTTATTTTGATTCACATATTAGAATTATTGTATTGAAAAAAAAAATTATCTCAATTATGGTATATGGTTAGGGGAAATGAATAGAATGAAATATAGAGTGATCATTTGGTTCATGTGTAGTTCTTTGTTCCATTATCTATTCGTTTTGAATCATTCTCAAACATTGGTCTAAAAAACCAACCCAAACTATAATATCTTGAATTATGTATCTTTGTTTCATAAATCCTCTCAAGATATTATATGTATCCTCATGTGGTATTGTATTCTTGAAATATTTTTTAGGAGAGACTCCACAACCTAATTCCATAAGGCAGCCATATGGTTCAAGCTGGGTGAATGGTACTGAATGTAGATTGTTTTATAGTATGGTGGTCAATGACGATTCTCATGTCTAAACCATATAAAAATTTATGTACATAAATAGATATTTTAGTGTATTAATTTTTAAAATCATGAAAAATTATAAATGTTTCAAACATACACATATTTACCATACTGTTTTATGTGTTTTCATCAAATAGTTTATCCTCCTTATTAACATGATCATCCTTCCAAAACACATGAAGTTGGGTGGATTTAGCTTCAGATTTTGATTCATCAGCCATTATATAAATGAAGGAACATAATTTATTTTATATCACATAATTACACATTTATTTTTGATTTAAAATACATAAAAAAATTTATCTAATTAATTTTACCATGCCCTTGCTCTAGAATTGGGGTACATTGGTTTTGATGCGCATTCCTTATTTTTAGGACCTTTTTTGGTTCCTAAATTAATAATTTTGAATCATGTTGGATAAAATAAATCATTTCAAATAATATATTATATACAAAAATGCACCTAATATGATATATCATTGTGATTATTAATGAAATAAGTCCATGTTTACTTCATTGTATTGTGTGCATAACTTACTAGTGGGTGTGGATTTACATTCCCTTTAGCACACCTATGATGTGACTTCATAAGAAGGGTCTAGAAGTCTCTATTGGATTTTACATGGGCCATTAAAAAAAATTATTACAAAAATATTATAAAATAAATGAACTCTTCAAGGAATAATGAATATTAAATCAATGTTTTATTATTTAGATATTAGTAAAATAGAGAAAGGAAATCCTAATATTATCATTATTATTTACAAAGGATTTCCGTTGTTACTTGTTGGGTATTGTCCCATGCATAAATATTAATCAAAGAATTTATCCTCATTATGACCCTAAGATAACTAATGAACTTTAAGTTGTTTGGGTCAATAGGTTGTCCACATTGATTCCAACCAACCTCAAATTTTATTCCCTAAATTCTTGAATTAATATTTTTTTTTCAACACTATGACGCAACTTTTCTATTTTTCTTCAACATGTTTTTGATCACCAAATAATTGTACAATTTGTTCATCAAAAGGTTATTCTTCGATGGGATTCATAACATCATCATTTTCAGAAAAAAATAGACCTGATTAGGCAAACATTTAGTTTGTCTTAAATAACAATAATGTAAACACAAATAAAGGTTTTTATAAGGGTCGCATTCTTACTCTGTTGAAAAATTGATGAACTCTTTAAATCCATCTTCATACTCTTTTTTAAATGGTTAGCATGCATCATTTTTTAAGAAAATGGGTAATTATATTTAAGAAAAGAAGTACCCCATTTTGATAAATGTTATCCTCTAAATTCCTAAAAAGGTTAAAGTTATAGAAATCGTTCATCCACCTCATATTCATATATAAAATAGTTATTATTGAATTTTTTTATTTATACTCGTCCCCTATCTCTTGTAGAAATACTCCTATGATTCATGAACAACAGTAACCCACCTTCATCCCATACTAGGTATTTTTTATCATTTTAGATGAATAATACTCAGAGTAGTTCCAACAACATATAAGAGATGGGGTATGAGTCCCAAGAAACAAAAGGATGTAATAACTATTTGGGAGATGAAGTTGGTGAGGAAGAAAATTTTCTCCTACAAGCTTTTTAAACTACCAAATCATAATTTAAAATTTTAGATTGTGTCTCAAAATTATAAAAGGTCTCTAACACTAACATAAAAATATCAAATCATCCCCACTAAGAGGAACCTACTCTAATCTATGTTAATAGTAATTTTCCATCACATATATTTCCAATATAAGTGAACTATATTGACTATGGTTCATGTGTTAGGTGTGAGTGTAAAAATATACATGTAAATACTAAGAGGGTCCCTAAAATATACAGTAATGTATATATTTAAGTATATCTTCAATTTAGTAACACTAAAAATACACATGTGTGTAATGTCATTGTGTATTAACTCGGAAAACATGATAATCAAATGTATTGACTTCATTTCGTACCAGTAAATTATAATAATCATACCATAACTGTATAGCATGGGATTTCTGTAAAATTCATATCATTTAACTAATAAAAGGATAACATTTGAATTATATGAGGAGAAATTCTATTTTATCTCCCACTGGAAATGACCATATCACAAGTACAATGATGTTCAATCTCAAACACCTATCATCCAAGACTATCCCTTAGGGATAACCATAACATGTATTTATTGCATTAAAATCATTAAATGGGTTTATCAAATCCATTTTTTATAGTAAGAGAATTTTAAAAAGGGGAAGTCTTAACATATTTGGTTTCCTTAGTAAAGAACCACACAAAGGGTGCCACAATACATTAGGTACACCTGACATCGGAAAAAGCATATAAGAGAATAAACAACAACACAAATGTCACATCAACCTCACCCTTGTCTTAGATGAACCATTAACATGTCTATAGTAACTCTCATTATAATATACTATACTTACCCATTTCATAATAACCATAATAGTCTAATATATGATAAAAATTATTTTTATCACTTCCAAACATGTATTCCTTGTAGAAAAATATTATATTCATAAATTGAGAAGAATATTAAAAATAATTTCTAATAATATCATGTGATTATTCAATGAAAATATTATAAGGAAGTATTTATAACAATTTTACAAAATAAAGAGTTACATATTATATTTAATACAATAATTTAAAAAATTTACTCTAGAGAACAAATCATAGATTAGTAAACAAAAAACATTAGTTAAAAAATCAGTAAAAACATACAAAAAGATAAAAATGAATACTTACTATATAAATGACACCATAGATTTCAATTTTTTAAAATTTTAACGTCTAGAAAAATTATCTATAAAAGTGTATTTGTTCATTTTACAATATAAACATTATTAAAAACCATATTTGTGTATGATTATTGTAAAATAATTTGGAAAATATATTTATCCTCTCAAAAAAATATATTTTATAAACAATTTTATCTAAAAAATAAAATATTAAATATATATATAAAAACTAAAACTAATATGTCCTCGTAAACATCATATTCTTTAACTGAATAATAAAACATCATAATCACTTAAAAATTTCTATTATAGAATGTGTAATATATTATAATTGATCAAGATTCTATATAACCCATGTTTTCTAAAACCTAACATAATTAAAAACTCACACTTATTATTTTAAAAAAAATGTATATCCCATGTATACATTGAACCCAATAATATTAAAAAATACCCAAAATGTAATTTTAAATATGGATTCTCATATATTACATTACAAAAATATATTTCAATTTCCATCACAACATTCCACCAACCCCAATATAATCCTAGAAAAGAATTTTCCATTTAACTGGATTGAATTTATCAATTCGTTTATGGTAAAAACCATCGTAATCATAAATATAATATAATATTGTTAAGAAACACTAAATTTTAGAATATTTCATACAAAGTTTACCCAACACCATTAATAATTACTGCATTCATTATATCAACCTCTCATTATTCAATAATTTATTCAACATGTGATATTATATTAAATATTATATTCAATTTTTTATAAACATCAAATAAAAATGAAGTGAATGAAAATATACAAGAACCTCCACAAAAATATATTTTTTTATGATAGGAAAAATTCCAATTATTCATTCAACCACATCACCTATGTGAAACTAATAATACAATATTAATTAATCATTAATATACTCTTATCATTCTATGAAATTTTATGAAGATGAATTGCCAAATAGATATAGAGATAATCATAATCATTCTTATTATATTAACCTTTTTAATCTCTACGTGCATGGAATACTATTGAAAAAAGATTCAAACAGTAAAAATACACACTATATAATACATAGAAATAATATAACAAAAACATCAAGAAATCACTATCAGTTGAAAGAGAGGATGGAGATGTTGTTCATAGAGTTCTTTTATGAAGTTGGAATGAGTTTCTAGAGTAGGATTGGCATTGTGTAGGTATAGGTAATTGAGAGAGAGAGGGAGAATGAAAGATGATATTTAAGGATCATCCTATTTAAGAACATTGCAAAAACGAAAATTGTGGAACCCAAAAATTCAAACAATCAGAGAGGAAAACGAGAAAATTTGATACCATGGATTCTAGCCTTGATTCATCCGATATAACATAGAGGAGTCACGGTGGCTCTAGGGGAGTTCCAAAAGAACTTGAGAATCGTCACTGGATGGGTTGTAAAAATGATTCTTTTAAATATGTTGATGATAATTTTATCAACGCTTTCAAAAAAAGTACTGATAAAGAACAATTATATCATCGCTAAATTGATAAGCATTGTTAAAATGCATCTTTATCAACATTAAAACATTAACGCTGTTAAATAATTTATAATTATAATTATAATAAAAAAATTGTAGATAAATTTAGTTATTATAACTGTTTAATTATTAGAATATATAATTATTTATATAAAATTACATTAATACTTTTTATAAGAAAATATATTATTTATTTAAAATTATAAATATTTAATTTTATAAATATATTTAATATACATTTATAAATATTCTTATAATTATTTATTTATGATTATAAATATATTTATATCAATATATATATATTTATATAAATATATATAAATATAAATATAGTAAATGTATTGATTATTTTAATATATTTTTTATAATTTTATAATTATAAATATATTTATATCATTATATATATTAATTTAATTGTATATATAATAAATATATATAAATATAAATATATTCATTATTTAATTATATTTATTATAATTTTATAATTATTAAAATATATATTTATTTAATTATAAATATAATAATAATAAATTAAAAAATATTGTTTATATATTCATATAATTATATATATATAGCCCCTACGGTGAGGCTCAGTGATAGCTTCCCCTATCGGTCTTCGCGAGGTCTCGAGTTTGAGTCCCTCTGAGTACATCCTAATATTGTATATTGTCTTCTTTTCTTTGTAATGTTGATCCCTTTTCTCGAATAAATTGAGGCTTTGGCCTTAATTTTTATATATATATATATATTTATATGTATAGTATAGTATAGTATATCAAATATTTAAATGAAATTATTATACTTTTATAATTATTAAAAAATATATAATTATTTATTTATAATTATATAAATATTTTTTAGAAAATCATATATATTTATTTTTAAAATTTATAAATTTATAAATTTATAAAATATAGTAAATATACATTTATAATATATTTATTTATAAATATTTAGTTACAAATATATTTTAATTATTATAAATGAAAATATTATCTTAAAAACATGAATTTTAAAAATTGGTGAAATTGAAAAATTAAAAATGAATAGAGTTTAAAAATATTGAAAAAATAGATATGTTTTATTAAATTATTAAAAATTAATAATAAAATAGGGATATATAAATATATAATGATTAATATATATTGAAAATACTAAAACATATTAAATATATATATATAAATAAATGATAGAAAATGATTAAATTCAAAAAAAATTAAAAATTAAAAAAATATGAAGAATAAATAAATAATACCAAAATATAATAATATTAAATAAAAATAATTTTTTTTACAAAATAACCACATAATATATTAAATATATCATGTTCTTATGAAATTATAAAATATACTAAATTTTGAATAAATTACACAATTATTAGGTGTACGTGTTTCTATATAAGATTCCATTTATTACGTAAATATATTTTTCTCTATGTTATATATTAAATTTCATTAATTAAATATATGTATGTGAAATATATGTAACTCAATGCATTTGATATATGTAAAATTGAAAAATCAAGAAACACAAAAAATGAATAGGAAGCTAATATGTTTTTAATTATTACATGTTCAATATATTTATAATTAATATATATTGTTTATGACTACTTATTATTAATATATATTTATATTATACTTTTTCATTTTTATTAATAATTTTTTCATTAATAAATGGTGAAATATTTCTGTAATTTATTCATTTATTCATTTTTTGTTTAATTGTTACAATTTAATCATCTTTTCTTTTTCAAATTATTATAATTTAATCATTTAATATACCTATATTTAATATATACTATTATTTAATATTTATAAACTATATATATGTATATTGAATTTATTCATGTTTATCAATAATTATTTAATTAATAAAATTTTTAATATGCTTCGTAATTTAACTATTTTTAATTTTTTTCTTTAATTATTTCATTTTATTCATATTAAATATCTCTATACTTTATATATATTATTTATAAAATTTTTTAATATATATATATGAATATTCAATTTAATCATTTTTATGAATAATAATTTAATTAAAAAATTACTAATTTTTTTAATTTTTATTTATTTCATTATTTCGTTTAATTCTTGAACTTTATCATTTAAAAAATATCACTGATAAAAGAAATCCATTTTACCGATAAAAGAAAAGAGCTGATAAAGGGTACCCTTTACTATTGCTTAAAATAAAGCACTGATAAAATGTACATTTTATCACTCCAAAATAAATGCACTGAAAAAGATTACCCATTATCAGGCCTAAATAAGTGTTGATAATTGGTTCCACTTATAATCTTTTGGTTTTAGCACCGATAACATGTACAATTTATCAGTGTTTTTTTATCGCAAATACCTGTTACCTTTATCAATACTTTTTTCTAGCACTGATAAATGCCAGCGCTCTTAAGGGCATCTTTTGTAGCAGTGTGATCATTTCATTGATCATGTGATGAGTCGATGGACTTCTTATGATGCCATTATAATTTTTTACATGCTTTCATGTGATGTTTCTCGATATCTTAATGGACATCATCCTGAATAAATTTTTCAATAATATGTGTAAAAGAAGTATGTTTCTTGTGATCAAAGGCTATATAAATTTTCATCTGAAAAAATCGTCTGATTACATGGTTGACTCATAAAAATAAATGAACATCACATGACGTTATTGGAAATTTTATTTCATTCATGTGAAAAACTCATGCATTGCCGCTTGTTCTTACAACAACTTCGTGTGATGGCTTCTTGACAATTTCTTGCATATGAGACATTGATGGTTTGAATGTGTTTAGTACGATTGAGCATGTTGGTTTGATATCCTACGGTTGATATTTTCCTTAATTCATACCGGTCGAACCATCCTCAGCCAATGGTTTAATCTAGTTGGGATACTTTTTAATATTCTTGCTGATGGATATTACATGATAGAGATCAGTTCAATCAAATGGATTACGTTCTATCTATCTTCTTAATAGACAGATGAATAGTGTAACAACGCTTCTATCCAACATATTTTTTTGGAGGCACTGTGTTTTTCTTATTATGTGATTTGGTTTTTTTTTTGGTTGAGTAAGCAATGAGATTTGGCACCCGTTACACTTACACACTAATTCCTCATGAGTTGTGTCACACCTACCGGATTTGGAACCAACCTAAGTGCCTTCTATTACAATCCCGATGGTCCTTATACATGGTCCATCCCAGATTATGTGGACACAATACTTCCTAATCCACCCATCGGATAGCCTAGGACACTCCCATGAGCACGGTTGACCTTTGGGCCCTACAATACTGACGTTGAGCTTGGCCAATGAGGTCTACTGGTTTGGAACTAGTTTTTTTATATATACACAACCTAATACACTTAGTAAATAATATTTATAAAATAGGACACCAACATTGATCCATATAATCCCCATCCCAAAATTCTAATCCCCCAAAAATCTCTTCTTAAAATAATAATGAAAACTAATATTTACAATGGCTTTCAAACTGTACACTTCAAGACATTTCTCCATGAAAATTAATATTTTCACGGTCCTCATTTATTAGAATATCCTCATTAAATAATGTCCATATTTAAATCCCTTTACTTCTATATAAAAATATTGTATCAATGTACAATATCCAAACATCTCATGTACAAATATTTGGAAATAATAATAGTTCTATAATTAGTAGACTTATGACATGGAGAATTGTTGAAGCATGATATCCAATGAATTCATAATTATTATCCAATAATCATAAAAAATCATAGAGAATTTTCATACCAAATGACAACCAATGAGTCTATAAAAATTTTCCAAGAATCATCACATCAATCATGGATAATTTTCTTAGTGAATGGGATCCCAGGAATCTATAACAATTCTCCAAGATTTATCACCAGTCTTCTTGAATACTTCTAAAAATCATTCCATATTTCTCATTACATATTTAATAAATTAACATATAATACCTCATCAAACCATTAATTTCTATTTCTTATAATATATTAAAAAAAATCCACTACAATCAATAACCATCCACATCGGCTTTTCAACATGTAGCGTTGGGTTTAAACAAACCATGATATCCAACAGAAATTTTATTATTTAATGTGGTAGTTACCATATAAGAGTTGTACTAGTGGGTACGAATATGACTAACTAAATTTATAAAAAAAATTATTTTACACATGTATAAAATTAATTCATTTTTTTCAATTTATTAGGAATTAAAATAAAAATCACTTGAAAGTAAAAAAAGGATATTTTTGAAATAAACATTATGAATGTAATGTTTTTTTCTTTCTAAACTAGATAAAACATTATAATTGAATGATTTTAATTAAATTTATATCATATATATTCTAAAAATGTTCTAACATTAATAAACTATTTTTCCTAGGAATTTGTTAAGAATAAATATAATTTTAGGACAATAATGTATTTTTTAAAATTGTTTTTGTCGCATTTTCCAACTTATTTTAAAATAATTTTCATCCACTTCAAGAAATTTAACCATAAAAATGGATCTCATTTTTATAATAAAGATATTCAAATTTTGTAAATAGTGACCTTTTTCTTTTAAATAATATCCTGGATAATGAATTTTCACCTTGGTAATGGTAAAATGGGTAAAGAATGGTTAAAAATTTGAGTTAAGGATTGAGAATTTTTGTAACACATGAATTTATCTTATATGATGAGTGGATTTTAACTATTCATATCCAATCGTCAAAAATATTTCCACTTGGTTCCATTTTTCATTGATTGGGATTATTATGTCCAATTAATATTAATTCTATAAATTTTTTCATAAGCTAAAAATGATATATGTTTAGTTATAAATTATTATTTTAATGTTTAAATAAATTTTCTAACATATAATATTGTTGGTAAATTTTTATGATTGAAAAAATGGACTGAAGTATCTTGCAAGAGAAACACATTATGTATTCATTTAATTATAAAATAAAATAAATAAAATAAATAATATAAATAATATTACAATCTTGATGAATTGTTAAATTTCTTGATTTTTTAGTAAATATAAAAAAATTATTTTTTGAAAGGTATAGATTCAAATTATTGTCATGTCACATTTTCATTAATGTCAAATAAAAATAAATATAAAAATTGAAATTATTGTTATTTTATGATAAATAAATTTTAAATAAATATATATATATATATAATATTTATAAAGGGAAATTAGGATAGTAAATTTTGGTATAATTTAATCCATAGTCCATTTATGATCCAATTTTTAATGTATAGTAAAAATTATAACCCTTTAATATTAAAAAGTCATTAACATAGTTAAGAATAAAATTTAACATCCAAGGGGTTGGAAGAAAATATAATGATTAAAAAGAAACAAGAACATATAAAATATTCATTTATTGATTGTATTTGAAAGTTATCTTATTTTATTCAATTATCTAACCATTTTGAATAATTTTTCTTGATAATTACATAATTATATTATAATTGTTTTTAAAAATCCATGTGATTCCATTTCCTACCTTATAAAAGGATGAATATTAACTCTTTTCATTATAGCACAATGAGCCATCTAGATCTACCAACCATAGACCAATTATATTCTCAACGTCCCTACGAAAATTTTAGAGGTTTATATCTTCTTAAAATTCAACATTGAGGGACCTTAATAATGGATCTAAATATGGACACATAAAGAAGAGGTAATCATCATACCCAACATATATCAGTTAATTTACTTTTATATGTTCTCAAAATATATGGTATTAATCATAAAACTAAAACTATAGTATCATAAATATAGTAATAATTTATTATTATCATGAAACCACAATTATCAACCCACTTTTCCATTAAATGGGATATGAAAGCATCTGTCATGTATATTTTTCGCCAACCACCTCCTCATAAAAATAAAATTTATTTTTCATCACTATCATTAATGGATGGGTATTATAATGGTTTTAATGGATATAAATTACATTTATTAAATAATTATCATTTTCTAATTATGTTAACATAGTTATATTCTTGCATTCTAATCTTTTGGAAGACTATAACATTGCTCGTGTTTACTTGTGGACTACCACCTCCACAAAGTGATGAATTTTTTTTCATTATCTCTTTAAATGGATCCTAATAAGGATACATTTAATATATATACATATATATTCCATATTTGATATCATACTGATTCTATATTGTTGAATTATTACTTACCTTTCTCCCTTTCCATCCATTGAAAAGTGAGAATAACATTCATGTGTTTGTACAACCTATCATCCCCATAAACGGTGTAATTAATTTTTATATCTCTACAATTTCTGTAAGAATATATATATATATAATTAATAAATATCATATATATATCATAAATAACAATATGGACGTTTTGTATCTATGATTAAATTATAAGGACTGGAACTTCCGAATACAAATACTCATGAAAAATGATGTAGTTAACACCTATAAATAATGATTTTAATAAGGAAATATTAATAAATGTGAGATAAAATTTTATAATTAGATCAATTATGATACTATAAATATGTGAATTAATCTTATATATAATTATAATAAGTTTAAAATTATAATATAATATTTTATAGTTCCATAGAATAAATTCAAACATGTGGTAAGGGATTTATGTTTCAGTCTCATTTTAGTAAGGATTTTTCATTCATTAATTTCCATTAAAAGAAATTAGAAGATCCATTCCTGATAAATCACATTAATTTTTTTATTATATATATATATATATTTATAATACATGTTTACTTTAATTACTCAATATATCTAAATATTGTTTTTTAGGAAAAATATTTTCATTTACCATTTTGATCATAAAATATTTTTATGCAATGTCAATGTTTTTGAAATTTTTATCAATAATATTATTTATATTATTTTATGATTTTTTTTAAATTCATTTTTACTCATGTTATAATTTTTAAAAAATAATTTTATAGAATCTTCTCATCATTTTACAAATGAGGTACTTTTGACTTCATACCAAAATTGTGAAATAAATCATTATTTTAACATATAAAACCTGAAAAAAACCCACAATATTGAAATCTCAATGATTTTAAGCTACTATTATAGTTTTTCGAGGATATATTCATTTAAAATATTTTCCTTAATTTTTGTGAAATTTTTAGAATAAAATATATGATATAAAAATAAAAAGGTTGTTTTCATTACGAAACATCACAATGATCTTTTAAATGAGTTTTCATATATGATAATATCCTTTGAGGTTATTTATCATTTTTTGGGAAATGATCCAATGAAAAAATATTTATTCTATCTCTATATTGTTTATTTTTATTATAATGAAATATCTATGAATCTTTATGTCTTTTCCATGGATTACGTAATGATGAAAATTTTAATTATCTTATGTTATACATATGAATGGAATTATGATTATGTGAAGTGTAAGCCCAGAAATATATATTCCTAAAATAAATTGGATAAATATTATTGTTTTATGATCTCCAAGGTTATATAGGTGGTTATCCCATACCTAAAAGAAGTTGGTACATGGGAGATTATCCAAAGCTAGAAAGAGGGTACACTAAATGTTATTGCATGCCCAAAATAGGTATTTTGGAAGTTATCCCAAGACTACCATGCTACGAATGTCTTAGCTGTTATACGTGACATAACATTTCCATTATCATGATTATTTTACACTTTATTTCCCTAATTTATTAAATTATCTTATTAAAATATTTTCTTTTCATGTCTCTTGCTTTTTGGTCCCATTGTTAAACATGTTTTATGAACTACCATGATATATAACATGAATCATTTTTATGATCTAAGAATTAATGGGTATAATTTTCAAAGGATATAACATGTTATCACACCCATTGTCATCATGTTATGTTAAAATTACCATCTATATCTCTCTCGATTATCCTTATTAAGCTTCTAAGCTAGCCCATTATTATGGACTCTCTTACATAGGGTATGAAGATATATTTTTAGTATGATGTGTCTATGAACTGTTCTATTTGTGAAAAAAGTGGGATATGAAGTAGATATTTATTGAATGATTTGTATATGTATAAAAGTTTTTAAAGAAACTAAATAATTTTTACTCTTTCATAGAACATAAGGTAAGATAATGAATATTCATCTAACAAGATTTGATATTTATATATGAAAAGTATGAGTCACTTCAGATTTCCTTGATTGGTGACGAAAATAATGTTTTTTAAAAAATTATTTTTTAATATTAAAAATTATTTTCTTTCTACATTTATATATTTTTATTAAAATCTATATTAATTAAATTCACCATATACCTACTACTCTATACAGTTTTAGTTGGAATAATCTTTCTAAAGAATGATATTTTATTGATTCTTTGGGAAAATATTGAGAATTTCTATACTCAATATTTTAATATATATATATATATCTACTGATTACTTTGGAACAATATTATTTTATATTTCATTCATTACTTCCTATGGTAAAGGCATTATACTTAATTTAGTGATAGGTGGGGCCTGGAAATTATAAATCCACTCAATGAATTAATCAGTCTCAAAGTATGTTTTTTGGGTATTCTATTAGTACCCAACATTTCATAATAATGACTTGGATGAGGCCTTTATAGTATATTGGAATTATTTTCTTATAACATGATAATATTAAATATTTCTTCACATGAAAACATAATGAAAAGATTAAGATGTTCAAAATTTTGAAATTCATCCCCATGAAACGAGTTATCATTTTCCATGTAATTTTTATTTGATTATTTCATCCAAGGATTTATTTCAAGTTCATGTGATTAGTTTTATGGAATCATTTGATTAATATTTCCTCGAATATTATTATTTTTTTATTCATGTATATGATATGATATATGCTACCCCTTACAGAGTGTTTCATCTCACCCTTCAAATGTTTCCATGACTCCATGATTATAAAGAATATTATTATGTATGAAATTACTATATGGGTTTAATCTATGGAGATTTTTTTGAAGATGTATAATACATATTATTTACTAATTAATCCATGGTTTTATGGAAAAATCAAACTAAGATGGTAAATATATTTATTTTTCTTAGTTAATGGTTTTTCATAAATTTATAAATCAAAAAACATAAAATGTTTTTATTATAACACATTAATTATTTTTTACTGATATTATAATTATATATATTTAGGTTTGTGTCTCTTTAGATGATTTGAAACATGATATTTAAAATAATATGTTTATTATAACTCGATTCGAGAGTATGGGTGCGAGGAATCAAAAGTGGTATCAGTGCAGGGTTTAGATAACTTTCGATGTATAGAATAGTTAATGATCAATGAATAAGAATGTCATTGGGATGGAATGTGATTTTTTTTCAAGTGAAATTAGTTCTAGGAGGATAGGATTACATATAGTAATAATGATAAATATTTAATTGTAATGGGAAATTAAGAATAAATTATATTAGCATAATCATGAAGGACAAATCTAAATAGAATAAATCATCTTATAACATTGGTAACATATAGAGAGTTTTATTTCGTAGCTATGAAAACCCTCTAAATATAAAATTAATTCAATATAGGATCTTGTAAATATGAACATATGGGTAATAGAATTGAAAATGGTTGGTTAATTATTAACTCAATCATCACTCTGTGCATAATTACAGAAATAACTACACATCTGGTCTAACACTACTGAGTGATAAGATTTTATTGATTTAAAATCTCTTTATGAGCTATTGGGATGGAATTAGATATATTTTTATGGAATTTAAAAATGTAATTATATAACTATTTAAGTTGAAAATACTAATCAGAAAATGACCAAGGATATCCTAGGTTATACTGAAGGCGTTATTGGTTGATCAATTTATATCATTATTAAATGTAATGTATCATAGGATGAAATAAATGATTCATAAGGGAATACATATTAGGATTTATTTTTCATTCATATGATGATTTACTCTAATTTTATTGGATATTATAATAAACATGTTGTTTATATTTTTTTGGATATAGGATCATTTAAAAGATTCTATATAAGGAAAGCCTATATAAAATCTTCTGTCATATAACAATATTTTGAAAAATATTTTTATAAATGATTTCAATATATATGAAATTATGATGTAAAATATTTGATTCATTGTCTTACCTATGATAGTGTGGTTAATATAATATCATGAGTCATTTATATCTTATGGATACCCATATCTATTTTCATTAATGAGTAGAAATTAAAATTATAATGACATAATTTATTTAATGTGGACAATGTGAAACCCCTTTAATTATAATATGATAAAGCAATGCATTTTTTAATAAGTAACCTTAAATAAAATTTTTTAAAATTATAATTAAAATAAGACGATATAAATTATAATTGTTAATATAGTCATTGGATATAAATTTATTTGATAGGTATAATAGATTTTATGAATTATTAGTAGAAAAATTATGATAATATAATTAAAAAAAATTAATGGAAGGAAAATATAATATTTTATTAATATATTAATTTATAAATATATCTTTACATTATATATACTTCTTCTAATAAAATATGATATTTTCATGAACACCACAATACAATGGTACCCCTAATATTCGATGGATTATGGAAGATATATAATTAATTCCAAAATCCACGTATTGTAGTGCCTGGGTTGGCGACAAGCACATAGGGTAGAAAAATCTCACATATAGAAGTAATTAACCTATATAAAATATATCATTGAGAGATATTATTAACAAAAACCAATAAACTCTAGTATATAAAATCAATGTAAACTAATAACCATTCCGTAATTTCTAAACAAGTCAACAGATACCGTAATAGTATACATATAAATAACAGAAGCCATGTCCTATAGTAAAGACTCAACCAAAGCACCAACCAAAGATATAAATTTTATACCTGGTCCCTAAATAACTCTTCGAAACTAGAAAAAAGATTATGTTCCAAGGGTTATCATACTAGTATACTCAAAAGGATCATCCCAACAGTATCTAGTTCAAATGGGAAAAAACATACTAATACACAAGTAACAAAAACAAAACTAAAAAGCACCTAAATAGGTCAAATGACCAATCCTACTATCACCATAAATCACTCACCAAATCACACATTAAATATAATAACAAAATATCAAAAATAAAATTAAGGCATCCGACTACCTCTTCCCACCCAACCGATTCTCTACTCTCACTCCCCAACATCGAACATCATGTGCTCCCATCTCTTCTACACATATCACATCAAAACCATTCATATCAAAAGTAGTTTAAGACACATCCCAACCAACACCACACTCACATGTTGTAGAATCTGGTGTTTGTAATAGTCATCATCAAATCAAATATAGCCCGAAGGAACCTAGTCCATCACCCCACATCTCTCCCAAAGATACAAGGGACATTACATGACATCTCATTATTAAACTAGGATAATATGTTATCATGAATGTGATGAATATAAAACATGTAACATCATCTTACCATAAATAACCAAAACAACCTATTAGGTCACATCACTACATCGTTGCATCATATCACACCCAAAAAAACATGGTCCAATAACATTGGGTAATATCTAACACCTATCTATATCATCACAGTTGCTAAAGGATGAGTGGGGAAGAGGGGGTAGTGGACCATCCATACATCCACCATCCTAGATATTGGGGAAAACAATAGAAACACAAAAAAAATGGTTATTGGTATGGTTATCCAAATAATGTGGGGAACATATAGAAATAACATAAAATATATGATACATAAATATCACACAATACCCATCTTATAAGTTGCTAAAAACTATACTAGAGTACACTACCATTCAACCACTGCACCACATATCAACTGTCACAACCACTACAAACATTAAATATAACACAGCACATAACCATCACAAAAATCCACACATAATGAAATTAAATTATAAAATTTTCTATTTTCTGGATTCAATGAATATCCACTAACTCAAAATTTCTAGTCCATTTTATTCACATTTACACAACACATTCATTTATTATACTAATTAATATATCTAATTACCAAAAAAACAACGCAATTTTTTAAAATTACCAACCAATGAAATTTCATTTTACCATTACAAATTAATCCATGGATAACCATGAAACTAACAAAACCACACCACAAAAAGTATACCCATCAAACTTCAAAGACCACCATAAATATACATTATCAATGATATCTCATCACAATAACATACCTTCATAACAACCACACCACAAATATTACATGACATAACTATCGTAGAACTTCCCATTTAATCCACCAACTATCACCACCACACAACACACACACCACCCATTAACACTATCGCATAACCGCTCATCTCAAATACCACATCTCACAATTGTATCAAAATTGACCACACTTCATCCCATTCCAACAAAACACTAAATAATACCCCAATAATTTCATAACCAATCCATTCACCACCATAAAATCAAAACATCCCCCATCACACAAGGAAACACAAACATGAACAACACAAAAAAATCACATCCCATGTTAACAATATTTTAGTTTCATGGGATATCATAATATCATATAATATTTCATCATAGCTATTATAAAAAATATATTTTTTCATGGGAAAAAAATTATTAGACTTATATACACTCTTTAGCCTTTTATTCATGGTGAAATAAAACAACAACACTACAAGGTGCTCACACACATCATGTACAACACAAACAAGTTTCCCGATACTCATTATTTTTCAGCAATGGATACACACATATAAAATCTCAAAAAAAAACATAACCGAGTAAAAAATAAAATTGATTAATTCCCATACCCATAAATATAATATTTTCAAAATAATATTTATTAATATGAACCTATATCTCCACTCAATTGAAGGAAAAATCATGAAATATCTACAAGTTGCAAATAAATATGGAGATAATAAAGATTTTATACCACAAATAAGATTTTTAACTCAAAAAACACAATAGGGAAAATGAGAAATAACTAGGAAAACATGTTTTCACTAGGGAAATATTGATAAAACTGAATCACATAAAGGGATCATAAAAACACAACCAAAACACATACAAAAGAAACACCACCACCACAAATATATGTGGTAAAAACACAAGAATAGAAGGAGAAAAGGGAGAATAACTCACCTTGGATTTTCAAAGATAAACCACTGGAACCCAAGGATCAATTCATAATGAAAGGGGTTATATGATACTCAAATGTATCTAGGGTTTTCCCACAATATGGGTGAAAATATAGCTAGATGATGAAATTCAACCAAAAATCATGATTTAACATTCCTGAGTCACACCATGAGTTTCATATTCACATCATGAATTCCTTTAATATCATTAAATATAAGCTTCCAATATGGTTTAAAGTGTTAATTATTCAATGATTAGGTTTTCATTGAAAAAAATTGTTCCTCAAGATAAATTAATTCGTATTGTGAATTACAATTTCAAGTCATGAATTTGTTTACTAAACAAATCCAGTATCGCGTACAAGTTATGAATCACCAACCACACTAATCATGAATTAAAAAAATTCATCATTAATCCAACAAACATGTTTTAAATTTCTGACAACATGTCTTCTATTGATCTATACTCCATAAAACATCCTCAATACTCCTCTAAAACTCCCATAACTCCGACAATAAAATATTAACAATCCAAAAAGGCATGGACTATTATATTAGATACCTATCAGACAATTTTCATACTACAGAATCAAATATAACCTAAAATAAATGATATGGTCTCAATAATCAACCCATGAGATATCTATCTTGGATATTATTAAACCTCAAACTATACCACCAACCAAACACATCAAAGAAAAACACCCAAAGAATACATTGTATAAGCCCATAACTATCTCTCATAGGGAATAATGCTACATCATCTAGAACTATCCCCATGATACCATATTTCCACATAGACATCTATAAAACCATATCAGTATCTACACTTAAAAATATAAAAAAATTGAAACCAATACTAAATAGTACCCTAGTCACTCAAATCATAAAATTCCATATTCTATATCAAGATATCATATGTTATGGGAATATCTATGTCTCTTACAAGGTTTTAAAATATTTATTGTATATTTTTTATTTATTAAGAATCAGTTTATCCCCCTTTATATGCTGAAATATTTATAGAACATCTCATCATCATGGACACTAAACATCTCATAAGACACAAATATCTGAATACCACAACATCGAGAAATACAAAATAATAAAAAATTTATATGAAATCTAATTAATGTGAACAAATTTGTGTCTCATTATCTTAACTACTCTCTTAATGGAAACCAAGAATTCATAACACATGAACCAAGGGGATGGATTTTCTATATAACAATTTCTCTTGGTGATCATTGATCTCTACTTTTCACTCAAAGAAAATCACATCATCCTCAATTTCCAACTCTCCCCAATCGATGATGAGGGAGTCATTGTAATGATTCCAATAAAGCTGGGACATGTGGAAGATGTAATAGATCAATAATATAGAATGCATAAGTGCCACAGAATATGAAATTCCTCCAACAAGCTTCAATACCTGAAAAGGAATAATGAATCAGGGATAAAACATACCCCCTTACCAACCCTCAACTACCCCATCAATAAGAAACCCTCAAGAACTCATGGTATGAAAAATCAAAATCCACGGGCCTCTACCTATGATCAGAATACCCCATAAAATGGCCATGTACTACTGTCATCCTCTATTGAAACAATTTTATCTTCTTTTTTGTTTTTATACCACATTATGATCAATAACTCTTGACTCTCCAACTTCCATACAACACAATGAAGAAGGACATGACCTCCCACACGATGCCTAAAATTGATAAATACCAATGGAAGAGGAATAATGATTTTATAGGTGGATTATACTAATGGAATCTATCTTACCCATGATCCACTAAATTTGATGATGTATTTTAAAAATAAATCCTCTAATATCTAGATGATTCTCTCAGTCGGCTTATTTGTATGAGGGTGGAAATAAATGTTTAGGTAAAATTGGAAGTCAATAGATTGATGAGATCTAATATAGACCTGTGGGGTATAATGAGGATATTGATTAGAATTATGATCCTCAGTACCTTGTGAACCATAACCACATTATCCACATATTGTCTTACTATGAAATCCACAAAACATGACTCATATATCACTAAGAAATGATATGACATCATGAGATGGTCAAATATAAGCCAAATTTCATCACATCATCCCCAATATTGGGGTAACCCAATGAAAGTGTCCATTTATATTCCCTCCCATTTCTACATAGGAATATCCAAGGACTTCAAAAGTCCTATAAGAACATGGTGTTCAATATTCATGTACGTAAAAACCAGAAACATTTCTACAAACTCTTCAACCGATCTTTTCATACCCACCCACCAAATCTCTCTCCTCAATTCATGATACGTGTCAGCGAAATTGGGATGAACTTCTATTAGTGAGATATAAAACACATAAATAATTCCCTCATACAATGGAAACAAAACAAACCCCCTTAAATAATAACAATTTCTACCCATACATTGATTATCCATTTAGAGTATTACCATTGTCAACAAAGTCATGCATAAAATTTACCTTGGATTCCTCCCACTAAGACTCCACTACTAATTACATAAAAGATGAATCCATATCCATTTAATGAATAATAACTCAACCAACTCTCTCCCCATGTCAATATGCATTACTGCAATCACTTATAACCTTCTATAAACAATCATAGACTCTCAAAAAACAACTCCTCAACAATTTCAAATCAACGCATCTAAAACAATATTCTGCTTTCCTAGGTTATAAGAGGAAACAAAATCATAATACTAAAAGAAATACATCCACCTATGCTGGAATATATTCAAATCTCACTGATAAATTATGTATTTTATGATCATGTGGTCCATAAAAACCTTAAAATTATCACTGGAGAGGTAATTATGCCATGACTTCAATGTAAACACAATTTTCAGTAACTACATATCATGGGTGACATAGATATTCTCTTGGGGGAATAAATTTCTAGACTCATAAAAATCACATCCTACAATTTCATGAACACACATTCTAATAACATGTGATATAAAACACAAAAAATAACAATCATAACACACTCCATAGGAAATAGAAGCATTGGAGCATTGACCAAATTATATTCCATATTACCAAATATCAGAAGACATTGATCATTCCAAAAAAAATCCTATTACTTCCTAGTGAAGATTATTATTGGGGTTAGAACCTAGAAACATATGAAAACAACATCCTATAATAGTTTTCCAGACCTTGAAAACTATAAACTTCTACCATATTCATTGGTTCCTCCTAAGAAACAACTACCTCAACCTTTAGTGGGTCAATTTTCACACCCTATGGGGCACCAAATACCAAAATATATCCACCTATCCCATATTAAAATATCACATGAAAAATTTTCAATATAGTTGGTGGTGTTGAAGGACCTACATTTTAACATTGAGATATAAGAAAAATCCTCCTCTATCATTGAGTATATCAGAATATTATCATTGAACACGGTGATGATTTATTATAGAAACTCATAGAATATGGAGCTCATAAGACCCATTAAAAAAATGGAGTTTCAGTGACATAAATAGGAATGACTATAAACTCAACGTTCCCATACAATCATCTTATGGTACTAGTTTGGATATCCCCATGGATCACCCTCATCTAGTGATATGTAGACCTAAATTAAACCATTGAAAACCAATTAGGTCCCCTCAATTGGTCCAAATGATAATTAATCCATTTAAGTTGATAATAGATCATGATTGTTACATGATTCAAAATATATTAGTATATTCTCAACCATATACTATAATCCAAAATCCTAGGTAACAACATTGGATTACTCCAAGGATACACATTTGGGAAGATAAAACCCATCTCCCACAGATCATCCAGCTGCAACCTCAACTCCTATAACTCCACCAGATTCATTCGAATGGGATCTATCAAAATCAATAACACAATCAATTTCAACTCTATCTCAAACTCGAAAACATGTCATCTAGGTAGCACCACACCCTCTTCTAGGAAAACATGAAGGAACTCCTCCACAATCCTATGAATATGTAAAAGGTGTGTTAATACACCGTAATTCATGATTTATTATATAATGGTACACATACTACAATCCTTGAAGATTTTGAGGCATTCTATCATTCAGAAATTATTTACGTAGTATAATAACATTTAACATGGGTATAAAAAATTAGTCAAAAACTATGAAACTCTCCCTTAAAATTCAATTTTTCTTCTAACAGTAAATGGGATAACCTTGGGAGAAAATAAGAGAGGGGACAACTATAAATCCTAGTATATGATTAATCAAAGAAAAAATATGTCACAACAATATAGATGAGTCAAACTCCAAATAAAGGTATGCATAAGAGTTTTGATAATTATAAAAATGAATATGGAAACAGGAAAAATGATGATAATATAAAGGCATCATGTGAATGTGGATATAACATAAAAAATGACATCACATATATTAAGGAAAAATTATAGGTTATCATAACATAAAGTGATTGGTATAACCTCCTGTGAATCGTAAATGGTATCCCATGAGATAAAAACATTATCAAATTCATTTTAGGGATATATAATTCATATCCCTCCTTTCACATTAATATCATGTACAAGGATATGTGTTCCATATAGATCCTACAAAAAGGATGTATTCCATAAATTTTTATCCCATGATTAGGGAATGTGGGTTATATAAATATAATTATGAAATAAATGAAGGATAGGTACATCTTTGTGAATAACCTTAGGTGTAATTTTATATGGGTATTCACAACATAAATGTTTAGCAAGAAAAATCACAGAATTATTTTAGCAGCATAATGGGGGTATATAATGATTCATAGAAGAGTTTAATGATAGTTAAATGAAACTATAATCACTCATAAATAATAAGTATAGTAAGAGGGATGGGTAAAAACATATCCCAATATAAAAAAATAAAATAAAAAGGTATAATATAAATAAGGTTTATTATTAATTAGAGGAAGGAGATGATCCATTATACTATGAGGGAGCTTCAAACAGATTGGGAGAAGCTTATTTAGTGATTATGAACACCTTGGTATGGATAAATATAGGTAATTTTATAGTAAATTATTGATGAAATGGTTTTTAGTAAGTATAAATTTGTGGTTGGGTGGGGTTTTATGCTGAAAAAGAATGGAATTCATTATTAATTTATAAACATTGGTTGTTGACAATGTCTGATAGAATAATCATAACCCTAATTTTTCGATGGTTATTTTTATTTGTTTTGGCCAAAATTTTGTGGATTTAAATATTTTATAAGAATTATAACTTAAATAATTAAAATAATAAACTTAGTCATATAGAAGTGATTCATGTTCATAAATAAATAATTTTAAAACCGTAAAATCTAATATATGATTTGGTGGGTTCATTAAGGGATTATAAAATTAATCAAACATCAATAAAAAAATTATAGGGGAAACATAAGTTTTTCCATGGACACTATTTATATTATTTATTAAATAAAATTTTCTATTTTATTAATTCATAATAAGTAATATATATTTATACTCCTTTTACTTTTTACTCAAAAATTAAATTGTCTATTTTTTTTTAAAATTCACCATTAGATAATTTCGATTCTCTGATTTCAAAAATAATATTTAATTTATCATAATAATTTCCTAAATATTAAAATTTATACGTTTAAATAAAAAAATAACCATTTAAAGAAAATTACTATTTTTAAGATGATAATAGTTTTTGATCATAATAAAAATTACATTAAACTTCATAAAATTATTTTACCAATTTTATATTACTAAATATTAATAAATATTTTTATTTTATTAAAATAAAATTTAATTATTCCATTATAAATATTGTCTCTAATAAAACTAAATATTTACCAAAAATACCATTTTTGTTTAATTATATCAAAATCAATTTTTTTATCAAACTCTTTAATTTATCATTTTTAAAGTAATAATAAAAATAAATAAATATAATCGTTATTTATTAAAAATTAAAATTTACAAATTAATACTATTAAGGTCTAATTAAATATCCTATTATTACATCAAAATATTCCTTAAGGGTAATGCATGTAATGATAATACATTCTTAGGGTGTATTGGAAAACACTGTTTTGGTCATAATCTCAATAATCTTGAAATTATCCCATAAACAGTATTACTCATTCATTTTTTATTAAAGCTTAGATTGGTATTTGTCCAAAGAAATGAATAATTATTCCATATTTCTCAAAATCATTGATAAATGGGCAATATTGTGTATGATCCAATTGGCCAAGGTGATCAATTCTTTGGTCTTTGTCAATTGGTTTTTATCATAACCCTTAATATATTCTAATCATAATATTCACTATAAAATATCTATATTATGAATGGTAATAAAGCTTAACAACACTTTAAATCCTATAAAATATTACTTATAATGTTCTAAAATAAACAAATTATTGTATATGCTTTTAATAAATACAATTAATAATAAATAGTTTACTCATTTAAAAAAATAATTTCATTTAAAAATGGTCATGTCATTACATTATTCACCCCTTTAGAAATATAACTCATGATATTTCATTTCATATACTAAAATAGATGAGGGTACTTCTATTTCCTCACAACTTCAAGTTCCCATGTTTATTCCTCAAATTTGTGGTTGTCCACACTACTTTTTATAGGTGAGTTGTCTTATTTCATATATTTTTTTCTCTTCATTCTAAATTCTTCATTGGTTAATTATCATATGGAATATCATTATCTAATGGAACCACATTTGTATTTAGTAATTGGCAGTGGTTTTGATATGTACTTCTCCAAGAGGGATACGTAGAACACATCATGTACGTGATATTGGTTCAGTGGGAGTGGTAGTCTATAGGTCACGACTCTAAAGCGATCAAGGATGTAAAAGGGGATAATATATCTTGGAATTATTTTTACCTTTCTCCCAAACCTGATGAATTTCTTCCATGGTGATAAATAATGGAAAATGTTATATCTGACATCAAGCACCAGATCACACCGATGATTGTCTGTATAGATTTTCCACCAAAATTTTTTAGAATTAATATAATGTTTAATGGTCTCAATATTCTCTACCATTACATGGATAATATCATTTCCCATAATATTATTCTATAAAAAATTATCCTAGAATGTTTTAACCCAAATCCCATTCCCAAAAGAATCCTCATAAGGCACCATTTTAATTATATGATAAAATATGTTGTTATATGAGGACTCAATTAGGGAAGGTGATAATCTCAACATCCTTAAAATTACACTGAACATGATCTCAGCATACCCTCAAGGTTTTGAATAGTTCTCTTAGGCTGGCCATATTTCCAAGGGTGATAAGTAGTTATAAATCTCTAATCTATATCCATCTATTTTTAAAGTCTTCTTCATAACCATAAGATAAAGCTCATTTCTTGATCAGATACAATGGAGATCTTCACTCCATGTAGTCTTATAACATATCTTCTCTATATCACAGGGAGTTTTTCAATAGAGAAAAATTCCTTAATAGAAGTGAATTGTGGTGAATTATTAAGGCAATCAACTACCACCCAGGTGTCATTTTTTTCATTTAGATGTTCTCAGGTGTCCTATAATGAAATCTGTGTTTATGTTTCCCCATTCCCATACTGATTTGGGAAATTAATGCACCATTCCATTAGACATCATTAATTTAACACCATCTTTTTTGGAATAGGAAGAATTGAGATAAAAATCTTACAACACACCTCTTCGTGTTATCCCACCAGATTTTTTTTGTTATATACTTATACATGTTACTTTTTTATAGATGAATATATAATTGATAGATTGGAACATCATAATGAAGTTAACTATTTAGATAAACTTTTCATGGGACACATCTGAGTTCCAAACCATATAAATTCATATCTAGAAAATTTTTCTCTAGAATATTCACTACCTTTTCTTTAAGCACCTCATCTTCATTCTAGGCCTCTATGATCCTCTCAATAATATATGTTTGAGTAGTTATTTGTGTAAGGTATGATTAATTTACATTTATTATTCTCATGTTAACGCCTATCAATTCAATGAATATTGGATCCCTTTATATCCTCACCATGTTTAGGGTTGTTGGATCATTTTTTCTAAGACCATTTACCAGATCTTCACCTTCCAAGGATGGTAGTAGATTGGAAAATCATAATCCTTGATCAGTTTTCACCACCATCATTGTTGCATATTGGAATATTTTTCTTTGAATATATACATTATGATTTCAGTATCTGTATTCATGTCACACTTCTCCCCATAGAGTTAATGTCACCAAATCATCTTCATGATGATCACTATTTCTAATTCTAGATCATTCAAGTGGTATTTCTTCTAATGCATCGTCTTTTTCTCAATGGTATATTCTATCACTTATTCATCTTTAATGAGTATAAAACCCATCCCATTTTTAGATAGATCACTATATATCAAAAATATATCCCTACTAGCATCTACATTGATTATAAGTGTTGTGATTTTTCTCTTCTTTAACCCCTTATGTGCCTCTTTTCTTTCATAATCCCTGAATAAAATGAATCCCTTCTGTGTTTACTTGGTTAGTGGGATTTACGATCTAGATATTTTTTCACAAATTAAAAATTGTACCATCTTATCAGAGGAAAATATGAATTTATATCATAGATGTTGGTCTAAGACATCCTTAAATTGATTCTTTTTTAAATAACCAAATATATATATATATATATATTAGTGATATCATTTCTGAGGAAGGATACATTCTCCATATAGAACTCATATTTTCTATATATCACATAAGAATATTATTCCCCTATATACTTTAATGAAACATTAAAATACTATTCATGTTCATACTTGCTTTTAGAGTAGGTAATAATATCTTCTACAATGACCACCATCAAATTTTATAGGTAATCCTTGAATACTCAATTAATTATGTTTATAAATTTAGTTGAAGAAAAAGTGACTCCAAATTACATACCTATGAACTTTTTATGCCCATTCCTTTTCTGAAAACCTTCCATGGGTGTCATCCTTCATTAAAATTATATGATAATATCCTGAATGAATATCCACCTTGGAGAAGTATTGGGATCCAAATAGATGACCGAACAACTCATCAATATATTCCACATGATACTTTTTATTTATCAGGATCTTGTTAAGATCATTATAATTCTTGCAGGGGTTCATTGACATATCATTCTTTTTAATGAAAAGAACCGGTGCACCCCATTGTTTAGCACTTTTAAGTATAAACGCTTTATTCATAATTTATTATAATTTCTTGCTAAACTATTGAAGTTCAATAGTTTCTATTATATATGTAGTCTTGAATATCGGAAAATGTTTTGGTATATATTTATTGAAAACGAAACCACTCATCAACGAATAGGACCAAAAAATTATTTGGAAAACACATTAGTAAATTCCCTAATAATTTCGATGTCATTAAGGATGATGTTTTCCTTAGTCTAAACCAACTAAAAAAGATACACTTTCTCACAAGTCAATAATATCCATGTGTGAAATGATGATACCAAAGAAGATTCGTCATCCACATTTCAATTTTATAGAATTGGAGAATTATTTGAGATACAAGGGGTTATTTCCTTCTCTCAATAATTATTGTTGGCTCTAAACAAGGAAATACAATACAAGAATAGTATAACAGTTAATTAAGCTAAAGGGAGAATCATAAAGTCATTTGGGAAAATCAGCCCAAATTTTTTTACATGGGATGAGTTATATTCTTGGGGTGAAACAGTTGATCCATTTTTAATATTCACTGATAACAAGAATTCCATGTTTTGAGGTGGAATTTGAATAGCTATACTAAAGATACGTGATAAAAAAGAACGCATAGAAATAGAATCAAATAGTATATTTTATATCACTGAATAAAAAAATATCATACCTATTACAATGTTTTTTTTGTGGTCCACTTCTCCTATTGTGATGGAATAATCATATAATTTCACTCAAGGCCTTATAGGTTGTTTTCATGGTTATTTTCAGTAACTAATGGATTAGTTCATTGATTGAAAAAGTTTCTTTGGTCCTTAATGTTGAATCATTTTAAAATATGTTACGGGATTATAAAAAATTCATTTCATTCCTCAAATTTTAGGGATTATATTATTGAAATATTTTATATATTAACCCTTCCTTTATACAACTAATGAATTTACATATCCTCTTTAGATATTTTCTAGGATTTTTCTTCCCACACTTTCGACAAGTGGAATTTTTCACATTCTTTCCCAATTATATTTCACTACTATATCACTGAAATTAATATTCATAACCTACTTTCTATCTTCATAATTGTGATACCCTTGAGATTTTGAAATCCCTATTTTAACATTGAGGTAACATTATTAAATTTATGCATATCTGTCAAATTATTGAATCACTAAGTAGTTTTATACACATAGATTTATCCCACCAAATAAGTAATCAAAATTACATTCAGGGGAGATGGAAGTTCAAAAGGTGTATCGATAAAGTCTTGTGAAGTACACCTCATATGCCCTAATGGATTGATCATCCTTTTTCTTACAACCATGGAACTCCATGTCCATTTTATATATGACAATGCAATGAATGTATTAGGGAATAAATATATTTTGGAATTACATACACTCTATAAAATTGATCTCCTCCTTGAGAGGAATAATTTTTATCAACATCATCCATTGATCATATTCTCCATCCATATGACAAACATCAATAACAAGATTCTAATTTTTAGATCATAGAAGGATGGAAAGGATATCTTCAATAGAGTATATCCATTGTTCTGTATTTAAGGGATCATAATATTCAGTAACAGTCATTGTTCCTTGTCGCATTAGGTTTTCAATTGTTTCTTGATATCTCTTTGGGGGATTTGGGTGCTACTTCTTATTTACTTTTTTGTTCAAAATATGAGTTAATTGAGAATGTATGGTCATGATGTTCCTGATTCCTACTCCCTTTGGGTTGGGCCTCATATTTGGTTTGTCGTCATATTTAACCTCATATTGTTTATTGAATCAATTTATCCTAATTACCCCCTTAACTAAAAGAAAGGGTAAATGAGGGTTGAGAATTTGTAAACAATGAAACACATAAATTGGAATCTATAAAAATTAAAATTATTACTCATAAATTATATATATTTCTAATATTATGAATTTCTAGGATTTAATTAAGGTTATACATGATCAATTTCCTAACATAAAATACATGGGAATTTTGGTTCCCTTTATAATGGTTCATAAAGAGATTTTTAATTTACCAAAGAATATCTCTATAGGGGTTTCAAACTAGTTGTGAAACAAGGAATCTTTTACATGAAATAGGTGAAGATCATGTTATGATTAATACACCCTTTTAGGATTATTACATCATGGTACAAAAAATATAATGCCACATCCACTTGTAGTATTTATATTGGGATGTACTTTCATAAAAACCACCAAATCCAAACATTACAAAAATTATAAATGTTCTAAAATGTTTAGTATTATCCCTAATTATTTTAATATGGGTTTTCATCATTATCCATGGAAATAATGAGTATTTCCAATGATAACAACAATGCAAACCCATATTTTAATATAACTCAATTCATGATTTATTATATAAAAGTGCACGTAATACAATCCAATAATATCGTGATTTAGGTTTATTTGATTAATTAGGAACACAGAATACAAATATGAAACATTTATAAACCAATATCTTTTAAAACATCCACAAAATGTTCTTAAAAGTTTGTTTCTATTCTAAAACTAAATGGGATAAATTTTGGGAATACATAAGAAAGGGGTGAAATACAAAAACCAATACATGAAAAATTAAATAAAATTATAAGGTACATTAGTACATGTGAGTCAGGAGGAATATCAAGGTAACATAATTTGTGTGAGAATCATAAACATGAACATCAAATCATTATATTTTATGGAAACCTTAAATAAATGTCAGAATGTGGAAAAAAATAAAACATGACCTCATATATATAATTCAATGAGAACTATTGACATATCATAAAATAGTGTTCTTAGGATAACCTCACATGAACCATACATAGTATCTTAGGGGATAAAATGATTACCTGATATATTTTAGGTCCATATAATTTTAGTCCCACCCTTCTCATTAATATCATGTACATGAATAGGTGTTCCACATATATCATATATAATACGGATGTCTTTCATCACTTTTGATCCCATGATTAAGAAGTTTTGATAATATATATGGAATTGCCCAAGAAATTTAATTTTTTTAAAACTAGATGAATACCCTTGAGTGTAATGAGTCTTGGTTATTAACTATAAAAAATTTTGGAATGGAAAATTGTAGGATAATATAGGCAGCATAACGACAGTACATAAAGATTCCTAGATGGTTTTAAGGATAATGAAAGGGTTATCTCATCACTAAAACACTGTAAGGAAAATATGAGGGATGTCTAAAAAAATAACCCAACATAAAAAACTGTAAATAAAAAGGAAAAATATGATGAAGGTTCTTGAAAAAAGAGGATAATGATATGATCCATTACCATGATAGTGTGATTCTAAAAGCCTTCAAGAAGCTTCTTATGATATTGGGAACACCTTAAATGAGATCTAGGGTTAGAAATGCAATGAATATTAATTATAAAAGTAATTTGAGTGTTGAGGAATGGGAGTTTGGGTGGGTATTAATAGAAAATATAGTGGAATTATTTATTAATTTCTAACCATAAGATTTTAAAATTATATGATAAAATAATAAAACCATAATTATTCCCTTATTTTCCATAGTTTCATAACTTTTTGAGGATGATGCCTCCAAAAAGTGCCTCTAACCACATACAAAACCTATCCCACTCTACTATCAACCTTTTTAATTGGGATTTGTCCATGGTCCCTATGGATAGTGACCATCGCAAGGTTTTCCCCTACCAACACCCTCTATCCTGAACTACAAAAAAAGCATCGATGCTCCCTACCACTGAAACTTGCACAGAGGAAATTGGTGTTTATCCTATAAAAATGTTTCTAAAAATCCTATATGAAACTATCCTCCTTTGGTGGTTGAACACTGATCCTGGAGGTGTCCATGTCCCCTATAAAACATATCATAAAAAAAGAAACACCAGATAAGTGCTTGGAATCCACCTTCTGTATAATGATGAAAAAAGATCTATTGTAGCCTAACTATTCAAAACTATAACCTCCTAAATACCCCTAGAACACTTCTTGAAACATTGAACCCAGAAATGTCCATCTATCCACTATATCAGGGTTCAACTACCTAGTTTATCACTCACTCAATGTCATTTACATTCTTCAATACATCATGATATGTTGAGAGAATAAATATTTTGGTTCAATATTTGATTACTGGGATCAAAGCCTACCCTAGATGGTTCCTTCTATGCTCGTCATCTAGAAAAGTATCTATATAAAATAAATGGATTTTCATAATATTTATCCCACACTCCCGTATGCATTGGATCCCTTTCTAAATGGAGGGAAACTCTTACTTATTAACTGCATCATTCTTTAATGATTTTATTTGTGAATATAAATCCTTATAAGAGTTGGTATAAAACAAATTTTTCCACCTTTGGGTTACCAAGATACCACATCCACTAGTGACACATAGATCTCCATAATCAACTAATGGACAATGAAAAATAGAACTTACACCAAGACCGAATAAGAATATAATTAATTTTGAGCTCTTACAACAAGAACTCCACCTATAGATAAGAGAATATCCAATAATAATTTCCACATATCTAGAGCAAAATGGAATGAAAAAAAATCTACCATGTTTCATCATACTCTGTATGGTCATTCCTCCAATTATCAACTAGATTAACTTTCTAAACCCCAACTACCTGAGATACTCATTGATGATGACCATGAGCCATTTTTGGAAGGAATAGAGGAAACATTTTCCCAATATCATTTAATTTTTATCACTATTTCATTTAATTAATTCTTTAATTTAAAATAATATCAAAATGAACATAATTCATACATGAATAAAATCAATCGTAATGCATGTACGTCTCTCGGGTCTCCACCCTATAAGTTTTTCTACCTCACATTTTCTTTTAATGGGATCGTTATCCTTTCACCAGATCAGGGGGACCAAAAATCTCATTCCCTAGAGGGTCTCCCAATCCCATGTCACATTCTATTGTCAACTATTAGCATTCCACTACGACCCCATAAAATACTTATAGTTTGTAACTCTAAAATCTACCCTATATCTAAAAAAAACATTTCTAAAACCCTTTCATGACCCCCAACCTCTAATGGTATGACTCCTATACCAAAAATAAAATAAGGGAGATAATAACCCTTGAGTCCCACCTCTTGTTGGCCCTATGATGGGAAAATCACTGGCAGTATAAACAATTTCACATATGGAAGGCATTAACCTCTTTAAAATATTGGATCAATAGATAAGATAAAGAAACACCATGAAACCCAAAAATATAATATAAACAAAAACCAAAAATCATCCCACAATTAATGAACAGGTCAATATATAAAATAAATGTTTCCAAGTAAATACAAAAAGAAAAGTCTTAATTTTGTGACTGAACAAAAAATCCTACCCAATCTAGTAATGTCCATATCATTCCTCAACTACCTCTTAAAAACCCAAGAAAATTTTTATTTTAAGGGTGAGTATAAAAGTATAATCAGTTGGTTTATACCCATGGTCTTTAGTGCACATTTATAAACATTATACTAATTCCCCACTAAACAAACAATATAACAAAAAATACCTAAATAGGTAAACTAAAAAATCCCAGTAATACAATTTAAAAATGTAGCAAAGGCACTATGTAGCCTCTTTCTTACAGATTTTATACTTTCATTCCCCAATATTGAATGTCATGTTCTCCTATTCATTCGATTAAAATCATATCACAAACATCTATATCAGATGTGTGTTAGGACACAACCCTACATACATCTCAATAAAATGTTCTAGTATCTGGTGCTAGAATCAGTCAAAATTACATCACATCATGCCTGAAGAAACTATGATCATCACACAACATCTCATGTGAATACACCCAGACTATCACACAAAATCACGTCACATAATTATTGAAGTAGGGTATTATCTATTTTAATTAGATAAACATAATTCTCTCAACATACCACACATAACCCCCTCTACAAATCACAACACATCATTTAATCCTAGAAACAGATCTCTCCTGAAAACACATGGTCCAACACTTCAGGTCAATCTACAACACATACCCTTATCATCATTGTTCTAAAAGGTTTAGTGGGGAAGAGTATAGGGACCAACCTATTTCATAAATTACTAATACATATTTTTAAAGAGAAAAATAATAATAGTATCACACATAGAGGATCTGATGGTTTAGATTCTTTTGAAAGCTAAGGCCATACATAACAATTTCAACATCAAGCATAAACATTTATTTAATTCCTTCTTCTCTATCTTCTTATTGGAACTTGACCTCTCCTTAGTATATGAAGTCGCCTGAGGATATAAATAAAAAGGGGTGAGCTAAAATCCTATTAATACTATATATAATAATGATATAACAGTTGGTGATCATAACCCTAACATAAGAAAATAATCATGAACATGAGAGGAAACATTAATAAGAGACTTGACATGTGGCAATGCATAAAAATGACACATCATGTCTTAGTGGTTGACTACCACACATACTTTTCAACAAGTTTTGAATATTGTACACACATAATTTTATATTATCTCATGATATTCATCACTTTACCCAATGCATTAGAGCACTGTATAATTCCAGGTTCACCCATCACATTGAAACATTCATATTGTGCTATATAATTCTGAGTGCACCCATCACATCATAACATTATAATTTATCATGCATTCCAAAATTAACATATATCAAAAATGAACAAAAATATCACATGGAATGTAATGGGTTTTATCGTATACGAACACTTTCATTAGCATTGGGTTCCCAAAATTAAGTAGGAATAACATATTTGATATGATAACCATTAACCTTGAGTGAGAAGTAAAAGGTTTGTTTTTGAAAGAAGAGTAATTTTGGAAAACATTTATTTGACATAAACATAAGTAGAAAACATTTATATAACAAAAATGGTAAGATAATTATGAAAAAATTATCTTTATGGAGTTACCATACCAAAAATGGATTGAAAGAGGGAGAACCCGAAGAATTAAAGTTGGGTTTGAGATTTCCCCTTACCATGTATCCAAACTCTTTCTCAACTTTAATGTCTTGTATAACCACATTATAGTCATTAATTAAAAATTCAAGAATATATTTTTCATGAACAATGTTAATTTTGGTTTCGTTATGTTATTTTATGGGCCTCTGTATGAGTTATATATTATAAAAACATTGTTTGGGAATGTTCATTTTAACGGTTTTCTTGAGTAGTTCACGTGTATTCATAAATGGAAGATCGTGTAGAACATGGGTAAACATACATAAATTATATTTCATGTTATTAATGATATTACAGAAGTTTATATGATCTTATAATGATTTATAATATATACCATGTTGATGAATTATTAGATAAGAATTAAATGGTGATTGTTTGAGTTAATTTGCGTTGTTTTTTGACCATAGAGAACTTGTTTTGTTTAATCATTTAGTAATTTGTACCTAATTTAGTTCTAGAACATAAAATAGGATATAATAAATATAATGTAATCTTTTTCAATAATAAAAATTCTTTTATATACATATCTGAAATATTTAATGGAAATTGAAAACATATCGTTCTTGGCGGTGATAGATTAACACCTCAGGAACAACGTTTTCTTTTATAAAATAAAAGGAAGAAAATAAGGGGGTTGGATGGTATAATATCTCATTAGTACTATAAAATTCCATTATATGTATGATAATATAGTTACCATACCATTTGGAAAAAGATATGCAGGGAGATAATAAGAGAAGAACTAGAAATTGAATGGAAATTAAAGGAAAAGATGGAGAGAAAGTACCTCTTGAATCCTCATCTTGAGATCCTCCTTAACGGACCTAGGCATTGTCTTCTGATGAGACCAGATGCTCTTGGATTTGGGTGAGTGGGTATAGAAGAATCTTGGTCATATTTTAGACAAGTATGGATGTTTGAGAGGTGTGAGGAAATGAGGGTGTAAAGGGTGGTATTTATAGTGGAGGGGAGAGGGGTTTTCTCAATATAAAACTCATTAATTTATTATTTCCCCACAAGACAAGGAATAGTGAGACTTATATTTAAAAAATAGTAATTTTATCATGAGAATCCTAACCAATTGGTCTTACATCAGAATGACATAATGCATGACTCTATAATTAGCTTATTTTTCTTATTCTGTAAATTATGATATTTCACTATCCAAACAAAATCCAGTATTTTGGAAAAATTTAAAAAATTCATCCCAATAATTTTTCAACATGTTGAATTGAAAAATGAAGTCCATTTTTCTAAAATAATTTTCTATATATGATTAATTTAATTTTTAATTAAAATTATAATATTGTTTTTAAAATTAAAACTCATTTTAAAATGCATTCAAAATTTAGGCAAGGTCATATAAAATTATCTTAAAACTAGAACACATAGAATTATTAATTTATGAAAAAAATTTAAGAAAGTACATTTTCTTATAAATTAATTAATTTATTATAATTAATTATTTATCAGTTAAAAAATATCAACACTTTTACTATGGTCAAATTGTCACTTTCTAAGATGCTTAAATATTATTTTATTATTCATGGGTACGGTTACTCTTATTTTGGACGATTTACTATTCAAAAGGGTAGGTTAAAATTCATAAGGGTGGGTTACTATTCATACGGTTTGGTTAATATTCACCAAAAATTAGGTTTTTCCTATATGACTCCAAACATCTTACTGATCACAACTATGTATGTCAGATTTTTAAAACTCAAACAATAGAAGTGGAAATATTATCATTAATGGTGACATAGTATATAGTATAATACTATGTCATTGTGATTCCTTATAGGATTATACTATTAGGAATAATTATAAGAATGGAATTCCATTAATAAATCTTTGTGTCATTAGAAAGAGAGGGTATGTAGTAATTTATATCACAACTATCATGGGAGTTTGATAAAACACACAGAACAAAATCATTTGGGTTTTGGTATGGTTATACAACTCGGGTTGGTAATGTATAGAGATAAAATAAACTAAATGATTCATAGATAACACAAAATACCCAATAGATGGATTTTCAACATCTACACTAGCACACAACACCATACCAAAATTACACCACATGTAAGATATCAAAACTACCACCACCACTATATGAAATGCACCACATAACTTTTACAAAAATCAACATACTCTAATATTATATTACTAATTTGAATTTTTATAAATTTAAATAATTTACACTAACAACCATTTACTAATATAGTTCATTCATATTTACACAACCCTTTCTTACATCATTCATATTAATTTAACCAATTACCACTAAAAACCCATCCCATATTTATTTAATAATGAATCCCTTCTATTTCATTTTATCATAAAAAATTATTCTATGACTGAGTAAACCACTAACACGACCACAACATAAATAGTTCTCCCATCACACAATAACCATCACCATAACACCACCTCATCCAAGCCATATCACCACAAAAACCTCCTATAAATAATATTACACCATAATTACAATGAAATACAACCTCCACACAACTTATCATCTGATCCACCACACATAACTACCAAATAACACAACCAACACATAACATAACAACAACACATCACCGCATTTTAAAAACCACCCATCTCAACCACCACATCTCATAACCGCTGCAAAATTTCCGACATTTAATGAAATTACAACACCACTCTCCCCACTTCCCCACTAATATCACAACCCAAACATTTAACATTTTCTCCATACTATTTTCCATGTCACACAAGGAAATATCTAAATAACAATACACATAGTATAACCACCCAACATTCACAAAATTTTAGTTTCAAGTTATTTCATCATTTAACATTATTATTTATCATAGGAATTATCACACAAACCAAATTTCAATGATAAAATAATTTATCACCATATATATAGATATAGATATAGATATATATATATATATCTATGTTATTTATCCCTTTATTCGTAGTTCCACTAAATAACAACTTAATAGGGGTGTCATACTCATCAGCTATAACACAAAAAATATCCTAACATCTACGATTTTTCATAATTATAAATAAACATATACAATCTCAAAAAATAAATAGAAAATAGAATAAAAACATATAATTAATCCAAATTCCCATCAATTTCATATTTGACAATTAATTATTTTTATTATTCCAACTCTCTCTCTATCCCAACGATAGAATGTTCCTAAAATCACAACAAGATTCACATGAATATAGAGAGAATAAGTATCCCATACATAAATGAATCTTTGGGATTCAAAACACACAATATGAAGAAGGAGACAAAATCTAAATACCATTTCCACACTAGAAAATCCTAGATCATATTAAACCACTTAAAGGGATCATCAAAATGCAACCCAAACTCTTCTAGAACCTAAAAAATACCACAATTATGGATCACTAAGAGAAGAATATAATTAAATAATGGTAAGAGGAAGAATAACTCACTAAATATCACCAAATATCAATTTCCATAACCTAATTATCAAATAAATAACAACTAGGTTTGATGATCCAACAAAACTTCTAGGATACACCGACAAATTGTGAATAAATGACAACTAAATGGAGGAATTCAACCAAACATCAGATTTATAAACTGGATTTAACTAACCAAATTAATGTTAGGTATTTAATATTCATGTCTTTTATTATAGAAGGATCCTAAAATTATACCATGAATCCTATTTAGTGTGCAAATTCATTAATGTTTCATTTTTTTCATCAAAACATGGAAAGTCATGCTGATTTAATACATGTCATGAATTCCACTTTGATTTCATGAATTCATCTAATATACTAAGAAAATAATTCATAATATCCATGATTAAATATAAACAAAAAGTAAATATTTAAAATTCATGTCGTGAATCCCACTTTCAGGATATGAATTCTCTATGATAGTTCGGCTGCAACTGTAACCTCAAAAAGACATCCACATGCCTCCTCTAAAACACCCCATACTTTCATGATATCAAAGTACTATACTATGATAGAAATATCCATTAATGATATTATATATTTATAAAATTAAATGATGTTTTTTAATATCAATGGGTTTATTAAATTAATTGTTGAGGATTAAAAAAAATTAATTGAATTTGAAAAATAGAATTTAAAATTATTATTTTTTAAAGAACAATATTCATTAATTTTGTACATTTTTATATATTTTAATTAACTATATTTTTTTATATAATGTTATTAATAAGTTTTTGAACTATATCAAAAAAATATTAACATTTATTATATTGGTAATTGACATAAAAATATAAAAAAACACTGAACGTGTAAAAAGAATTTTTTTTATTAATTTGTTTCTACACATCTTCTGTATTAATTTAAAATTTAATATTATAATATATATAAATTTAATTAGGTTAAATGGAGTAAAAAAATTAATCCTCATGTTAAAAGTATATATGAAGTGTAATATTTTACTTATAGTAATTAAATAATTACCATTGTAACAATTTAATCAATGTAAATAATGGTAAAAAGGGGTAACAAAAAGTTGCTCAAATTTTTTTATACATGAAATTGAAGCTTAGTTTAATTTTTTTTTGTTTTAATTCAAACCCATGATCCGTAATAAATATACCTCATCAAAGTAAAACCGTGTGATTCTATCTTTAAACTTAACATAATTTTCAGTCCCAAGGAAAAGTCAAAATTTTCACCTATAAAAATACTCTATTCAACCATCTTCAATCCACACATACAAATTTAATTTACATTAAAAAACTAACCATTTTACTCCCATAGAGCCATATTACACATTTTAAAACTTTTGTTCTCATTAATAATCCTCAAATTCTCCTTTTTAAATAAGTCCCCCAAGAGAGGGATCAAGTCCTCAACATGACTATTATCTTCTCCCAAAAAAATTTTTCTAAATATTTAAACACTAAATATATATTAAATATAAGGAAATAAATAATATTTGTATAAAAAATATTTTATTTTTTAATGTAATTAATATTTATTATCACTCTCCCATCTATTCATAAAATGAAATTGTCCTTTGTGTTACGTATAGATAACATCATCTATGAATGACATATATTTTTATCATCACCAACATTCATGGATTGTCCTATAAATTGATTTAATGAAAATTGAGATACTTATAGATTGATTATTATTTTTAAATTATAATTTTTTAATTATATTAATAATATTACAAAAATATGTTCATTGTAAATTTAACCACCTAAAATGAGAATACCAAGAGGAAAAGAGTACTTATTTTAAATTAATAGCTTTATATATTATCTTCATCAACAAATTATAAACAATTTTGATTTTAATATTTAATAACATCTAAATTATATAACTTTTAAACTATAATGATGATATTATAATAACATTGTAAATATACTCATACATTTATTAAATGATATTCTTGTTTGGCTCGGTATGACCACCTACTTGAATGATGATATCAAAATTTAACCCAGATGGTTTTAGGAAGATTATTACTACTGTAATATGATATTGATTTAAAAATAAATTTTGTTATGAAATTTTATATTTATTATTTCACTCATTAATTAATATACCACCTTTCATTCATTAAATACACTAAAACATTCTGGTCACTCATTTCTTCCTCTAAAATAATAACTAAAAATCCTATAGAATGATTTAGTAATATTAAAAATCAATATGGAAAACTGTTCAATTATCTTGAATATTTTGGGAATGGTGAAGTTTTTACCAAATAATGATGATCAATATCTCTATTATGAAACAAATATTATATATAAATGATACATAATCTTTAGAATGAAAATAAACAATAAAAAACTAATGACCATGTAATTAAGGGATATAATTAAATTTTATAAATGTTAATAGAAATGTATAAGTCTATTGAATAATTTTTTTTAATATTACCATGTTTATTATAAAGGAGGTTAAAGAAATTTCATGAACATAGAGGGTTATTTCAAGGGTTTTCTGAACTCAATTTTAATTCTTTGAGACATATGACATATTCAACAATTGTTTTATTTATTTTAGTGTATATAATTCCATATGGATGTATTTTATCATACTTATAATAAAATTAATTGGATATAAAAATCCATAAAAGAAAGAAAAAAATAAAGGGCTTCTTATTTTGGTGGTAATAATGTTGTATATTTTTTTCTAACTATATTTCCATTAATTGAGTTATGTTCTTTCTTCATAAAATCTATTCATATAATTCATATACATTTTACTATATAGTTTAAATATATTGAATGTGTATTTAATTTCTTTCTCATGAATCCCTTTTCAAAATTTTCTTAATTCAAAATATAATGTTCATAATGGATTTTTTAAACTAAATTCCATTTCACTAATTCAAAATTATTCATCTTGAAATCCATTATTATATGTTTGATTTATCTTATCTATTTATTTTATTAAATTTAATATCCAATTTATTTTCTGTTAATTTAAATTATTTATCATAAACACATTTCAAATGGTTTTTTTACTTGAATAATAATGACATAATTATTTACTTCTCATTTCAAATTCCCTTTTTGATCCATGTTTTATATTATGCACCTATTTTCATTTGTATGGTATATGTATTTTTCCTTTGAAATATTTTACTATATTTAATTTTTATTCTATATAATTAATGTTTTACTTTATGATTTATCTTTTTAATAGTTATTATTCAAAATTTACTAAATTCATAATACCTTTATTTACTCAATCTAGTTTCTTTGAGTAATAATGATTATTTTTATTTTTATTCTACCATTCTTAGTTTCCTTCAGCCTATGTTTTTATTATATTGAACATCAACATTCCTTTCTATATATTAGAAATTCATTCACATAAACACATTTTCAATTGATTATTACAAAATATTATTCTTAGTTGATGGATCTCTTCCTTTATAGAAATTTTTTTTACTAATAATTAACATCTATTCTAAAAGAAGGTTCACATCCATGTAAATATTATTAATTTCCAAATTTTGATTCCATTTTTATTTGATATAAAAAAATCTGTATTATATAATGTGGTATTAGTATTTCTCCTTACCTCATTTCAAAGAGAATTTTATTGTCCATTGTATGATGAAAGATTAAAAAATTATATTTAAAATAATAATAAGGACTTTATTTTCACATTAATACCTATTTTCTTCCACTATATATTTTTAATTAACCATATAACCAATACTATATTCAATTTGATTTTCAAGGATGCCTACAATGAAATACATTCCATTTATTAATTTGGGAAATTTTCACTATTTGTATACTTTTTGTTGTAATATAGATAATTATTGATTATAGATGCAAGATGATTATGTTTTGTTTATTTAATATTTCATATGATGAATTAATTTGTATTAATTATGTCATATATTTAACCTAGAATTATATATCCCCTTGATGAATTAGTGGGCCTCATGAGATAATGTAGATTGGAAATTTGGTTTATACATACCATTTTATAAATAATTTCTTACATGAGGAATTGATAGTGTATTTGAAGTCTTAGTTGGGGCCTTGAATATATGTTAGATTTTATAACATGAGGCCTTGATGAAATCAATTAAGATTTATAGATTTATGAATTCCATCAAAATGATTTATGTTATTACTGTAAATGTGATTATTTATATTATTATATAATCCATGGACTTATTTCATTCTCATGTGGTAAATTATTGGGAATTATTTGATTCATATTTTCTGCTTCCATATTATTCTTGTCTTGTTTATTTATTGATATCATTTGATATGCATAACACCTTATTAAGAATTTGAGATAATAATTCTTATATTTCCATTTACCAAGGATTGTTAACAATATTATTTCATATGAAACGAATATAAAGGGGTCACATGTTGAGAAGTTTGTGGGAGATGTTAATGAAATTGTCTTTAATAATGAACCCATGGTTTAATGGGAAAAAATCCCTTCATATTATAATTATATGGGTTTTTTAGTAAAAGGATTTTCCAAATTCTATAAAATCATAATACTTAAAGGTCATGGGTATATATTTGAATCACAATTTTGTAGTGGTGTTGTAAATAAGAATATTTATATTTGGGTCACTTCATTTGATATCAAATATATTTGTAAAAAATGGGGTATTTACGACACTTCCAGGTATTATGGGTCCAGCGGAATACATGAGATCCCTCTTTTTCCAGCAGAAATTTCAAGGGTGACCATTTAAACACTACTCCAATAATCCATGGGTTATATAATCTAAATGAGGGAATAAAACATGATAATTGGAGGTATTAACTTAAAATAACTCATAAAAATATAAAAAAATATAAAACAAATCCACCAATCATGACCAATTTATAAGATAAACCTGGACCATAAAAATCTACCCTTACTAACATAGATATTGTGTAAAACACCCAGAATCTAGAAAAAATAGACATTTTAAAGGATATCATACTTGGATGTGTTGGGTATAGAAATCATAAAAAAAGAAGTTGTGTACTTATATCCACACAAATTCTCATCCAAAATAGTTCACATCAATACTTCCCTATTATCATCCAAAACAAAACTATACTACCTTCACCACAGACCTCATCAACATTCTTTTATCACACAACAATCTATCCCACTTCCCACAAAAAACATCCACTAGAACCATTTATAATTATACAACTGATCATACCCTTATATCATTTCCAAATTAATTATACCATCAATTTTTGTCTTCATTAATCTTTTTATTTTCAGAGATAATAATATATAACTCCATCCACCACCTGTGTAATTCTAGACATTATCCATTAATGTTTAATCATTAAAAATTTTATTATATTTTGAAACATCCATGGAAACAGTGTAATAACACACAATAACCAACCATATCTCTTCCCCATGACCACATTGTATAATATAATAACCAATTCTTCCCCACTACCTAACACAAGTCATCCAATGTTGCTACACTACCCAAAATATGCTATCTAACCCAACCCATATGCCTAACACAAGCTAATTAATGTATCCCCACCTCTAAACATATTCGATATAAATCAAGTGAGTCTAGTTATATCATTCACCCCATAAAAACCTCCATATAATAAAAATATATCAAAAAATCACTATAAGTACATATTAGAAAAATAGGAACCAACAACCTAATACTAGAAATAGCTAGTAATAAAACCCCTTCTTTTTCTATGAAATATCATTCTGGTACTAAAATTTCCTCAAAACCCAGTTAAATTTCTATCATTAAGCCATTAAACATTTAAGATAATTTAGTCAAACATAACAAAAAACCTGAAAGGATTTTTAATAAAATTGATTTTCAACAATAGTAGAGAAAACCCAAAAATCTATTCATAAATGACATGAAAGTATATGAACTCATGTGATTCTCCCCATTCCAAATAATTTCAGTATTGTTTTGTTTATTATATCTTTATATATTAAATTTACAATAAACTAATGCACATATGATAAGGGGAGATTAATTAGTGGTGTTTATCTCTAAAATTTCATACAATTTGAGAGAAAAACTATTTTATGTTTAGATGAAAACCTATGAAGTTATTCTCATTACCATAAATGTTTGATATGAACAAGTATACATGTTATATAACATGTTTTTTTACAAGGATCAGATTCATCATGGGTTCCCAATCCATTTTTATCTGAATTTATCTAAGACTAATATTAAACACTAAATTGTTATTTTCAAATGTATATTTTTACTGAAAGTTTCATCATGATTCCTTACTCATAAATATCTTATTGACTACTACATAAAATCACTGTTGATAAACAATGATCATAATAATGTAAAAAATATATCTTCTAAACATGTTTTCTCATATAATGTCACTGATATTTCCCCTCATCCTTCATCATAGATATAATAATTTTTCACACATTTAATAATTGTTTGATGGACTATTTTTCAAATCAATGAACAAGATCTTATTCAATTAAATACATGAGAATAAAAAAATGATTATCATAACTTTAGAACTTTAGTCTATAGACACTCGTTTTCTTACAATACATTGATAACCTATTTTTTCAAACCATTTCCTCTCAATTACACTATCATAAACAACTAATAATAATTTCTTTTGAAAAACACTAGAATTAAATCAATAAATAATTAAATAATTTTAACTTTTCATTCTCAAAACATCCTATAATAGAATATATTTTTTAATAATATAGTATTCATTATTTCTCAAGGTCATTTCCCAAGATCTCAAGATATTATCTCTTAAATTTAACAATATTTAAATAGCTAAATCCCACTATACACATTTTATTTCTCAAAAACTAAAAAACCCCATTCTAGAACATTCTTCATAATTGATCATCAAAAATAATTTAAAAATAATTAAATTAGTAATTCATGTATTTCCCATCATCATCATTCCTCAACTGCAGCTTGAAATAATCTTCTTCTAGCTATGGTGTGAAGAATTTCTATGTGATAAAGATTTTAACAATTCAACTACTACAACATCTATACATGAAAAAATCACCTGGAGTCATTTCAAAATCAATTTATAGTTATTATTGAAACACCATATTATATTAAAATATTCATAAAAATAATTACGATTTAATATCTTGAGATTATTCAAAAAATAAATCCAGCTTTTAGAACCACATAAAAAAATTCTAATAATCCATCATGAAAAATAAGATAAATATTATAAATGATGACTATTAATGGAATATCACAAAAATCAACATGAATCAAATTTAAAATGTGATATTTTTAACAATGTTTATAAAATTATTGGATCATTGGTTTTTGTTTATTCAAAATCATTAAATTTTAGTAACACATATTTCTACCTCATATAATTCTGTGAAATTTCTATAAGTTCTAATTTCTTACAATCAGGGAAGACATATGATAATAAATTATGATCAAGATTTTCAATGGACTCTCATAGTGTAGAATAATGTTTTAGATCAGAGACTTATAGTCATACATGAATTCATATTATCCAAAAATGATTAAATTTTGATCATATATACAATGTTAACTCAATGGATTATGATCATTATTAAAATATTAACAATTTTTATAAAGTTATATGAAATTCTTGGAGGCTTATTTTATTCACATAGTCAAATTTCCAGTCTTAGAAATGTCTCATGATATATTATTATGGTCTAGACAGGTATTCATAAAGACACTAAAAAAGATAAATAATCCTCTATACATCTTATTATGTCCACCATTACAATACAATTTTTTACGTATAATGATAAAGTATTACATTTCTAATTAGTGTCATATGATATGGTTTAGAGTAATATGAACAAACATGAATGTTATAATATGTTCTCGAGTCATTTCAAAACACAAAAATTTATCACTTGACATCTTCTATATCATTCCATCCTTCTTCAACCACCAAAAATATATCTAATACATTCAATATTTACAATCATGTTCAAAAAAAATCAGGCCAACAATAACATCATCATCAAATCCAAGGGTATATTAATATTCCCCTTTTGTTTTTTTGTAATGTACATTCAATTTTTTTCATATAAAATGATATTTATCTCATATGTAAACCAAAATAATGATAACCATTAAATCATATAATATCTCATATAATAACATTTTTTCGACACAAAACCTAATAAGGTTGTGTTTTTGAGAGAGTTCCACCCTTGAATGATAATATATTGTGTCCTTCTTTCTAAAATAAACTCATTATCAATTCATAAATCCAAATCTCACATAAAAACTTCTCACCCATTAGACAATATCCATATATGTTGATGAAATAAGTATGATCATTATTTTTTTACCAATAATTATCTCCCCCTTTGACCAATGGTGTGTCACCATTTATCCCACATTTTCAACACAATCCAATGCATAATTAATGTACTTATCATACATTCTTAGTAAGAGGAAAATTTTGACCACGACCATTCAACCTAAGCACTTAAAATCTCTCCCTAGTAATTTTTGTTATGAAAAACATATACAATCATATTCTTGTTGAAAACATAATATATTTATATATTTCCATTTACCCAAATTTTAATGATAAAATGGCAAAAAATATCAATATATTGAGACCAATATTATTTTACATTATACTTTGTCAAATATATAATGTTTATATTATTAAATGGTATTTTCATTGGTTTTTAATTAAGTACCTTAAATATACTAGCTAAACTAGAATCCACTACATCAGTGTGCAAGTATGTGTAGCTAAGATGTACTTATCTTCAGTTATAGTCAAATCTACTAAATATTTTTTCTATTTGTTCCATCTCATACAATCATCTAAAAAGAAGTAGGATTCACTATATATGGAATTTATATCTATTAATATCTTACCCAATCTTCATTTGTGAACCACTATGTAAGAACCTTGTTTTTCATTCAGGTATGGATCCATTAATATTTCGGTCTAAATCTATACTTTGGACCTAATAATAATGCCTACTGAGTTAGTAAAGGTTCCAAGGGTGTTTGAGGATTTTTTGGAGCTCAGATCCCATCTTCTTGGAGGAAACAGACTCTACACGTGGTTTAGAATCAACCATGTAGTATTTCCACAGGGTTTTCCAAACCGTGTGAATGGTGTTTTTTCAAAAAATGGCACCTCATACGGTCAGCACATGTCCGTGCAACCTAATCATGCAAACACCACTTTTTCTGAGGTAACCATGCATGGATGGAACACGGTTTGATCAAACTATGCAGATGAAGACGTTTCAGGGAGAACTGTATCGAACTGTTTGTGCCTGGATTGGAAAACCATGAAGACAAACTGTGCATAGGATAAAACCATATGTAAAATCTTCAAAATGACCTTAATGATCTATTAAGCCAACCACTTCCTCCGTAATACACGTTAATTTAGGATTAACCTAATTCACTCTCAATTTGGGGTTTTTTGAAGTTAATAGCTTGGAATCAAGAGATCTTTTTCATTTAGCTTCTGATCAATCTTCTATTTGTCAGGTTGGATGCACAACGGTATATCATGGAGTCCTCTTTAGTCATTCTTCTTCTCCTTCACTCTAGACCTAGTTATCTCCATGTGAGTGTTTTCACATTTTCATCGGTCTACTCTAATCCGATGAAAATCAAGGGTTGATACCAGAGGATAAGGATCATACATCCCTAATGTGGGTGGTCAATAAATCATACCTAATGATCATTGTTTTTTGAATTTCTGTGTGGGGCCCACCGATTTTGTTGGCAACATTTTTCATAAATTTTAGTTCCATGATTATACTTGTTAGAATCATATGATAATGCTATTTCTAATTATGCGATTAGGTGTTAATGGTTACACACACTACTCAATCCACCCCATGTCAACGATTATGCCTTAATTGGGTTTTTAGTGTTTCAGTGTGTTTGAGCCACCGTTCGGGTGTGCATTTTCTTGAACATCCAAATGGTTATATCTCTTATCATAAATGGCATTTTATTACTGAGAATTTCATAATGGAATGTACCATATATGCTCTCCACCTGGCCCGTCTAAGGTAAGTGCTTCTGAATGGTTATAAAAAGTGAAATGTGAAATGTGAATGTGAAAGGGAAAGTATACTAAGTATATAACATGGACTTAATAAAAATGGATTGAAAAATTTACATGTCTATAGCACCCCTTTCCATGTTGATGTAAGGTAGTGGAGTAAACCTCAATAATTTAATAAGCCTTAATGTCTAACTAAGACTTTATTAAATGGGTGTAATGCTACTTGGCCAGTCAACAATAATGGAAGACAAGGCATAAACCAATAAATAAATGGTTCCAACTCTACTTGACCTATCCATAATAATGGAAGGAATGAATTGAACTGAATGAATTATTACACGATTATAATATCAAATAGGAATGGACTGACTCATGATCAACATGGATTCTGAGAGGAGAATCCCTCGAGTCTCATGAACCCCATTCTGATTCAAGAAATGGTTATCTTAGGTTGATACCCACATAGACTATGGTCATTATATATTCCTTAGATTCACAATATTCTACTGTCGGGTCCCTTCCATTATTATACGATACCTCAGATACACTCCTTGGATCTAGTATTGATGAGTAGGTTCCATGGTGAAAGGATGTAGGGCCTTGTCATTGCTTAGCCCCCTTTTACCTTGGTCTATCGCCTTGGACTGATTAGGTGAATAATTGTGGAATGCCTTGGATTATTCTCCATGGAATACACTCTTACCAATTTTTCTAGACTTAGATACTACAGAGTTAGAAGTCCATGAGATTTACTTTACATTGGTTATTACCCTATAACTCCATCACTAGATATCATTTATAGGTTTCCTTGTCATGTCTTCAGACCTTCACTACATATACTATAATGAGGTGTTGTCAGTGATGGCTATGCCTCACATGACCTATTAACATTAAATTGTAATTTCATAATTAAGGAACTAGTTATATGATCAGACATCAACAAAGGGTTGAAGAAGGTACTTGCTTTTTTATTTATATTATAATGCATACATTACCTTATATATGAGTTCATGCACACTAGTATATTCCATTACATAGGTTGGATGTTATAGGCACCGTTTGTGGTGGGCTAGTGAGATTTATCTCACACCCTCTCCAGGCGTCGATTGGTACCCGGATCGGATTACATGGTTGTAGGTATTGACAAAGGGAACCATTCATTTTCCAACACTTGATTGCACGATGATTGGATGGATCTTGATAGTAGTTGATTGAGTTGGATCACGTGATACTTGGAGAAGTCTTTTTATTGTTTACTTGTGAAACATGTTATAAATTCTATATTTTTTCCATGATTTCCTATTTTATGGTGACATGAGATTACATCATTATTTTCTTAGTTTATACAATTATTATTATTCTTGTTTATCTATTTCATCAGTTTCATCTATTTTTCTATTATTTATATTTCATCTTCTATTTATTATTAATTTATAATCCTTCCATTGTCATAAACTCTTCCAATGAGGTCATCGTCTTCCCACAGACACACCCTAGTTCCTCATTACTATTCACCAGCCTCTGGCATTTGTAAAGATGCATTTAAGTCCATCTGGCCCACCGGGCTCAGGGCACCCGCTAAGTGGAATCTAGGTCTAGGACATCACAAAGTAGTATCATAGGTGGTTTCTTTTCTTGATTTAATATTTGGAGACAATAGATTTGAGAATTGGAATTCTTGTGAATTGGTCATAATTCATGCATCGGAGTTTTGAACCCATGTTTGGGGTAAAATCTAAGTTACCCAAAATTAAATTATTGTTATGATTTTCCCTATTACAGTTGATATCATTTCTCCATTGGGTTATGTACATGTTTTGTGGTGTTGTTGATTATTACTCTTTTGATAATTTATTTCAACCTTATCCAAATGATATGAGGGAAAAGGGTATTTCTACATACATCATTATATGACCCTAAAATCCACATTGCATGGATATTTCCATGCCATATAGGTTCATTTAACTTCTTTTAATTTCTTAATATGCCTGTAATTGCTGAGTTATGTTGTGATAGTTGCTTTTACTTATATTTATTTACTTCGATTGACTGATTTCTGGTATCAATTATTGAGGTGTATGGTCCCTCATGGGTTGGGATGAGTAATTTTCCAAGTAAATACATTATGTTATAAGTAAATGGGTGTCATTTCTGGTGAGAGGTGTATGGGCACTAAATCAACATAAATGACTATCCATTATAAAGTGGATCCTGAAATCAAAAATGAATCGGTTGCACATCCTTATCCCGTGATTTCATGTTTATGAAAGCTAGAGGAGTGAACCTTGAAATTAACTACAAAATGACATAATACTTATACATTTTTTTAAAGGGGTGAGTTCTTGCCAAAATACCGGAACATAGAGATTTATTCAAAAGAAAAGTGAAGCATACAAGTTAGATGAGTCGGAAAGAGGGAAATTTTCTAGAGTCCTTAATAAAAAAATGTGTCAACTCTAGAGGGAGGTCATTACTCCAAGTGATCTCATGTCAGACACCCATGTAGGCAATCCCATCAACGATCGTATTAGTCTCACGATAGGTATGAGTGGCAATAAAGTTGAGGCCATTGAGCGTAGTGAGGCAGTACATCCAACGGGGGGTGAGAGACCAAGGAATATGAGCATCACCCTTCCATATGGCTTGCACAATAGTAGTGGAGTCCCACACGATCTAGATATTATTCCAGTTGAAAATATTTTCATAGGAGATGGCTTGAATGGTTGCAAGAATTTATCTCTCCAGCGCAGAAGCAATGTCGTTGCTTCTATAGAAGCATCCGAGGATCCGATCCTAATGGTCTCTGAGAATTCCTCCGCATCCCAAAAGTCAAGGGTTGTCTTTTAATGCTCCGTCCATATTAACTTTAATCCATCCAGGTGGAGGTGCCTGCCAGAAGACTTCAATAGTGTATTGTGGATTCAGACAGTTACATTTGACACCAATTCGGCGAAGGGATTCAAGATCTATGACAGAATTTTCACAATACCCTTTTTGGATTGTGGTCACATATTTTATAGCAATAAGAATCCTCATTTTTCTAGCATTAATATTAAAAGAGTTATTGTTGAAAAAATAATCATTTCTACCATATCATATAATATGCAGAAGCTCCGTAACAGCAGTAATAAAGAGATTCTTGATTTGGGGAGACCTCGAAAACTCCAAAATTCTTTTCAATTGTGAGAAAATAAATGTGTCCAAAATCCATCTGCACTCAAAAAGGTCAAAGATGTAATGCCAAAGGGCCATAGCAGTATCAAAAGATAAAAAAAGATGATTAATTTCCTCTCGATGTTGATTTCACAATCGACATTTTGAACAAAGATAAAATCCATAAGATTGCAGGAAAACTTCTTTTGGGATTTTTTAATGATCAATACGCCACATGAGTGTAGGATGAGAGGGATTGATCCATTCATTATTGAATTTGGAAATCCATTTAAAATTTTCATCATCATTTGGGAAATAATGGTAATAATATTTTTTAGAATCCAATAGGCCATTATGAGTAGGTTCCCGAACCAGAAAATCCTCATTGGAAGTGAAATAATAATTATCAACAATCTCCATGATAGGATCTGGGAGTTGAGAACCAGAGGAATTGATCATATCCTTGATAGAGAAGTTCGTCGAATTAGGGGAGAAAGTATTAGGCATCTCTGATATGAGGGGGGAGCCAGTCCAGTTATCAAACCAGAAATTTAAAGAAGAATTATTATTAATAAGCTATCTAGAATTTTCCAAGATAGAGTGAAAAGAAGCTTTGATCGATGGCCAGATAGAAGAAGTCATGTAATGAAAAGAACTAGATTTAATCTTATCAAGGAAACAAGTTTTGAAGAATCTCATGGAAAGAGGGTTATTATGTATGAGAGAACATGTGAGTTTGGCTTGAAGGGCCTCATTAAAGGTTTTAATATTCTTAATACCAATGCCTCCATTTTCAATGGGTTTACAACATGTGGCCCAAGAGACTGTAAACAATTTTCTATCCAGAATACTTCCACTCCAGATGATGTTTCTTATCGCAATATATAACCGTTTAATCAGGCCCAAAAGACATTATTACACCATCATGGAATAAACCAACTTAGAGAAAATGGTGGATTTGGCATGGAAAATTCTTCTAGCCATTGAAAGGGATTTTCCTTTCCATGAAGAAAATTGCTTTTGAATTTGATCTATAATGTGTTGAAAATAACAAGCTTTGGGACGAACCCTGAAGATGGGGACACCAAGGTAAGTGAAAGGTACGGTGTCTTCCTTAACCCCTAAGACATTGGTGAAATGATTTTTCCTATTAGAGGGGAAATTTTTTACCAAATTAAATAAAATATTTTTGCCAGTTAATACATTTTCCAGAGACCTCCTCATAGTGTGAAATGATGGATTTAAGTTTGTTGATATTTCTTTTATCTCCTTGTTGGAAGAGAATAATATCATCGACATAGAGAATATGTGAGGGAGCATGAAGATTTCTGGAAGAAATAATAGGTTTGATTCTGCCTTGCTCAATGTTGAGGGAGAGCAGTTTGCTAAGGTATTATTTAGCAATAGAAAAAATGATAGCAGAGAGCGGGTCACCTTGTCTGACTCCTTTGGAGCATTTGAAGTATCCCCTAGGATAACTATTAATAAGGATAGAGATATTGGCTGAGTTGAAGATGTTTTTCATTTTACTGACAACGGAATCATTAATGCCAAAACTAGAGAGGAATTTAAAGATGAAGGTCCAGTCAATCGTGTCAAAGGCTTTAGTGATGTCCAGCTTAAGGGCGACATTTCCACCTCTAGTGTTTCCATTCAATAAATTAGAGGATTCCATGTAAAGGAAAATGAAATCATATATAGATGTTCCTTTAATAAAGCTAAACTGCTTCCAGAAAAAAAAATTGTTGCTGATATTAGAGAGCCTATTAGAAAAGATCTTAGTGATAATTTTAAAGAGAGAATTTAAGAGGGCGATGGGTCGGAAAAGGTGAATTTCGTCTGCATTTTCAACTTTAGGAATTAAAGTGAGGAATTGATAGTTGAGAGCATTGGCGAGAACCCCTTTTTTAAAGAATGATTTAACTAAATTACAGATGTATTTTTGAAGGACATCCAATTGTTTATGATAAAATCCATTATTAAAACCATCAGGACCCGGAGCACTGTCTGGATTAAGACCGAAGAAAATGTCTTTAATTTCTGAATCAAGGGGGATGCTGTTGAGCAAACGATTATCCTCTAAAATAACCATGCATGGGATAATGTTCAGTAGGATATCTTTGTTAATGTTGGGGCCGTTGAAAATGTCAGTGAAGTAGGAAACAACGTGATTACCAATCTGTTCCTCGAAATCGATGAGTTTACCCTCAACTCTTAAGCAAGAGAGAGGCTTACAAGCTTTCCCAAAATGCTGAAGAGAGTTGCAATATTTGGTGTTTCTATCACCATCATTGAGCCATTTTTTGAAGATTTTCTTCTTTAAGTTATCTTTAAAGTTATGTAGAGAGATCAATTTAGTAGAGATGTTCATTTCGTCCTGGGGATCAGTATTGAAACTGGATATGTTGTTATTATTCTAAATGAGAGTCAACTCCTTCTCCAAATCCTAAATATCTTTATCAATTAAATCATATTTAGCAGTGAACCACTTTTTAAGAATGCTTTTAAGGTTTTTCAACTTAGTGGTGCAAGCAAAGGAATCATTGTGGTTACCCATATTAGTCTAGGAAGAATGGATAAGAGAAACACACTCTGGCTCCAAAGACCGCGAAAAATTAAATCTGAAAGGAACAGGATGTTTCTGAATGTTTTGAGGGATGTAGACTAAGATCAGATGATGATCAGAAGCAAGTTTAGTGAGGGTAGCACACAGGATCTGGTTCCATTTATCAACTATATCCTCATTAATGAAAGATCTATCGAGCTTACTCTCCACCACCCGGTTGTAATGATGTCTATACCTAGTTAATTGGGAACCTATAAGGTTAATCTCAATAAGATTATTGTCTTCTATGGTAGCATTGAATTATCTAGTAGAGATTGAGGAGAAAGAATGACCAATTTTTTCGGAGGGTGAAAAAATAGCATTAAAGTCACCAACCAAGACCCAAGGGTCTTGAATCTTGGCATTGATGTCTAAAATCTCATTCAAAAGAGATATTTGATCCAGGTAATTGTTTTGGCCAAAAAAAGTATGGAAAATGTGAGTGATATCCAGGTAGTAATCACACGTTAGAGCTGGATCAAAGAGACTAAAAATGTGGACATTTTGCAGTGAAGAGTGATAAAAAATCCATAGAGAATAAACATAAACATTGTTACAAGCACCCAAGAAAGAAAAACCAAGATTGCACAGATGCATGAATCTAGGGGTAAAGATAACTTTGGATTCATCTATGGAAAGCATCATAGGACGATGGGTAATAATAAAACGTTTCATAACATTAAGGGTGTTAGTGTTTGCAATCCCCTGACAATTCTAGTAGAGAATATGCATTATTATTTGCCCTTGGGGTTTAAACCCCCATTTATTTTAATTTCCTGCGCTTTGACCTCTAGTTTTCCTAGGGGATGTTTTCTTGTTGGGAGTACAGGTTTTATCCTTTTTACCTGTGGGAGACACAGGTTTAACAATGTTTCTTCTTGCCTTTAAATCAGTCATTTCACAATTAGTCAACAAGCAGGAAGGATTGCAAATAAGGGATATATCCAAGGGACCCAAATCTGAAACTGTGGCATCAACCAGAGCAGGCGGATTTCCATCAACCAAAACAAAAACCCCCAGATGGAGGGCCACAGACTTAGAAAAGCTGGGTAAAGCCCTTGAAACTAAATCAGTTTCAAGGGCTTCAGAGGTAGAAATAATGGCATAAACCAAAACAGGGGGAGAAGTCTGCATTGAAACAGTGTTAGAACAACCTGCAGATAAAGAAGACTGGTTAATGGGAGAAGCAGAGCATCTAAGTGGAGAAGATAGTCTATTTTTAACCAAAGGAGTTGTGGGAACAACACAGGGAATTGATGTGGTATCTTACCTATTGCATTCCATTTTATAAGAAGTGGGTGAATCATGAAAACATGCAGGTGAATAGTCTGAAACAGTATTGGGGAGGGGGAGTGGGAGCTGGGTTCTAGGAGATGGGCCAGCCACACTTCTGGTCACGGAGGACTCACCCTAATGAATAAAACTCTGAGAATCAGAAACCAAAGGATAACCTGATGGATGGCGCGGGTGCCAGGTTAAAAGGATCAGTGTAATGTTAGGCTTGTAGTTCTTCTACTAATAAGAAACATTCACTTAAGGTTTTTCATCAGGGAATAGGCAACAAGAGTATCCATATTGATTGATTTGTAGTGTGTCATCAGTGTGGAACACTAAGGCATAAGAATCCCTAGTGTGATAGGGACCCTATAGAGTGTCAGGTTTGTATATGTATGGGTTATTTTCAGCAATTTTGCAGGACGTATCCACCATCATCAAGTGGAAATGGATCAGCTTCATCCCCACCTTCTGGTGGGAGTTATTTTGTGCCGTGTCAGGCAGGGTGTTAGAGTAACACTAGAAGGTCTAGCTGAGGAGGAGGTTGAGGACTTGGTAGTCTGATCCTTGATCACTAGCAATGCTAGCAGAGCAGTCAAGATCGTGGTAGACTATCTGTTTCACAGGGCAGTGGATCAGGTCAGTGGCATACATTATAGCCGATACCAAAGGATCAGGCTGTAGGACCATTAACAGTTTGAGGTATTATTCTAATAGCCTCTACTATTGACTCATCATTGTTTGATACAGGTGATTCATACTCTATTATTTCTGTATCTATTTTGGAATGTCTCGGACTAGAGATACAGTATCACTATGGTGTTATGACCCTCGATACACTATTGGGAATACGGATGGAGGGAATATTCTAGTACAGGGACTATCCCTTTGAGGTTGGAAGTTACCCTTTCTTTTGGAATTTCCCTGTTCTCGAGATGACGAGATTCGATGTCATTCTTAGGATGAAATGTCTTGTTCACTATCATGCCTTTGTAGACTTCTTTCACCATATGGTTATTTTAAATCACTAGAAGGCATCAATTGTATTTTCAAATGTGGGTGGGATATCCAGGCCGATAGAGATAGGTCGATGCGTCATGGGATAGGTGGAGTGACCTCCAAAATTCCAAATCATTTCATGGAGGATCAGGGTTTGCATCAAACTGATTTCCCTCCAATAGTTGATTGTTTTAGGGAAGTCTTTCCTGAGGACTTTTCTGGATTACCTCCTAAGAGAGAGGTAGATTTTATAATAGAGATTGTTCCAAGAGTAGATCTAATATCTATTCCTCCATACAGGATGGAACATACTAAGCATAAGGAGCTCAAGAGGCAAATGGAGTACTTAAAGGCCAAAGGATTTATTCAGAAAATTACATCCTCTTGGAGTTCACCCATGGGTTTCACTAAGTAGGCAGATGGAACTCTCCGTTTATGATTGGATTACAGATGGTTGAACCAACATACAGTCAAGAATAAGTTTCCACTTCGTCAAATAGATGATATTTTTGACCAGCTCCGAGAGGAAAAGTTGTTCTCTTTGATCGACCTGAGATTGGGTTATCATTTGGTGCAAGTCAAAAATTCAGACATACCTCATACATCAATCCATAGTAATTATAGTCAGTATGAGTAACTTTTTATGCTATTCGGTCTTACAAATGCACCTTCCATTTTCAATGGTTAGATGAATAGGGTTTTCCATCCTTATTTTGACTCTTTTGTCGTGATCATTGTGGACGACATCTTGGTGTATTCTCACACTCATAATGGACATGCCAAACATCTTGAGACCATTCTATGTACATCGAGAGAGCCTCAAATTTATGCAAATCATGAAAAATGCGACTTCTGGAACAATAAGGTCCTTTTCATGGGTCATATTATTTTATAATCAACAGTATCTTTTGACATTACAAAGGGTTGTTCTATATTATCCTGGGAGAAGCCTAAAAATGTGTTCGATATCAAGATATTCATTGGGATCACTAGATATTATTGGTATTTCATACAATACTTTTCTTGTATTTCTACACCACCTACTAGTCTTAAAAAAGTGTATCAAGTTCACATGTTTAGAAGCATGTGATAAATCCTTTCAGGAGTAGAAAGGACAGCTTTTCATGGCACTGATTCATATTCTTCCAAAACATGTTAAGGGTTATATTATCTTATGTGATGCATCAGAGATAAGACTAAGAGAAGTGTTGATTCAAGAAGATAAATTTGTTGCGTATGCATATCGACAGTTGAGGCTTCATGAGAAAAATTATTTGATTCATGACCTTGAGCTAAAAGTAGTTGTCCATGCCTTACATTGTTGGAGACATTATCTATTGGGTGACCTTTTTGTGGTGTATACAAATCAAAAAATACTCAGGTATATATATTCTCAGTGTGATTTAAACCTTAGACAATTAATATGGATTGAGTATCTACATTACTTTGATTTTTAGCTTTCCAATACACAAGGAAAGGGTAATGTGGTTGCTGATGATCTGAGTCAGAATACTAAAATTCTCATCGTACATGAAGCCAAGGATTAATGGAAGTTAATGGACCTATTTTCTAAAATTCATCTAGGGTTTCCAGATAGTCATGAGCAGTCTCACCTCTCAGCCATAATAGTTACCTCTTCCATCCTTGAGAAGGTTAAGAGTATGAAATATTAAGATACAGAAGGTTTGGTTCTCCGTGAGAGTATACCATGAGATAAAAAACCTCTAGAGTGGTCTGTCAATAGAGAAGACATCCTGTGTCTATGTGTACATATTTTTGATCCTGCATATGTAAGAGAGGAGTTGATGAAAGAGTCTCATGCTTCCCAGTGGGCAGTACATCTAGGAATTATGTTGATGTATTGGGATATACAACACCAGTATTGGTGGCCTGGGATGAAATGTTAGAATTAGGCCTTTGTCAAAAGGTGTTCCACATTTCAGAAGGGGAAGGCAGAGCACTAGACACCTACATGCTTGTTATAGCCACTTCCAATCCTAGAATGGAAATTGGAATATGTTTCTATGGATTTCGTAGTCGGTAAACTTAGGTCGCAGAGGGGTAGCAAAGCTATCTGGGTAGACAATGACTGACTGACTATAACATCCCACTTAATTACTAACCAGGATACTTTCTCAGTTGATGAATTGGGAAGGCTATATATCTATGAGATCATACGACTACATGGGGTTCCACGTACTATTGTCTCAGATATGGAAGATCGTGTGAATTTTTAGTTTTGGCAGGGTTATTAGAAATCTATGGGATCTCAGGTGTTCCTAATTAGTTATTTTCACCATCAGACTGATGGTCAATCGGAACGAACAATACATGTTTTAGGGGATATGCTCTGAGCATGTGTGCTTCATTTTAGTGGTTATTTGGAGAATCACACCCCTCTCGTCAAGTAAATTTAAAATAATAGTTTTCAAGCGATGATTCAGATGGATCTTTTTGAGGCATTATATGGTTGGTCATGGCATTCACCATTGTGCAGGCTAGAGGTAGGTAAGGCAGCCCTACAAGGAAATCATCTCATTTAGGAGACATCAGAATAGGTTCTGCTAATCAAGAAGCATATGAATACTAATTATCCTAGACAAAAATCCTATGCCTATCACCATCGACAACCTATTCAGTTTGAGGTTGGGGATCATGTGTTTGTCTGGGTCTCTCCTAGGCTATGGTATAGATGCTTTTGAAAGCATAGAAATTTGTCGCCATGTTACATCGGGTCGTTCGAGATTCTAGAGAGAGTCAGGCTGGTGGCTTATCAATTGATACTAACTTATAGGTACCATTCCATGCATGATGTCTTTCACGTCTCACAACTTCTCCAATATCATGGTGACTCGTCTCATACCTTTGATCTCGAGGATGTTGAGTTAGATGTCGATTTAACCTATGTGGAATATCCTGTTTGCATCGTTGACTGGAGAATGAAGGTTCTCTAATTCAAGTCAGTCCCTCATGTACATGTGTAATGTCAGCACGGTTGAGTACAGGATGATACATTGGAGTGGGAAGCCGATGTATGTGCTCAGTGGCTAGAGTTGTTCTCAGAAACTGTTTCCTTACCCTTGGAAAGAGAACTTGAGGGGGATACTTCTTTTAAGGGGGGAAACTGTAAGAACCAAGTTTTTCATTTAGATATGGATCCTTTAGTTTTTCAGTCGAAATCATTACGTTAGACCATATTAATATTTAAAACGAGTTAGTAAAGGTGTCGAGTGTTTCTGGGGCTTGTTCGGATCCCGAAACCTTTATTTTTTTGGAAATAGAATTTGTGCATGGTTTAGAGTAAACCATGTGGAATGTGTTTTTTTGGACAGTGGAACCATACACGGTTTGAGCATGACGGTGTATAAAAACCATGTGAAAACCCCTTTTTCCCATGTAACCATTCATGGACGGCGCATGATTTGATCAAACCTTGAGGAAGAAGAATTTTGGGGCAGAACCATCTTGCACAGTTTGCACTCAATTTGGAAAATCGTGTGGGAAAACCGTGCATATTCTAAAAGCTCGTGTAAATTTCCAGAACACCCTTATTGATCTATTAACCCAACCCTTCCTTCCTAATACAATTTTATGTGGGACTGACCCAATTATATTTAAATTTGGGGATTTTTTAAGATAAAATCTTGGATTCATGAGATATTCTTCATCCGGCTTCCGATCAATCTTTTGTTCGTCTCATTGGATGCACAATGGTAAGTACTCGAGTCCTCATAATTTGTTCTTCTTCTCTTTCACCCCCGACATAGTTATCTTTATCTAATCTTTTTCACATTTTCTTAGATATAATATAATACGAGGAAAATAAAGGGTCGATACTGGAGGAGAAAGATAATACAACCCTAAGTGAGTGGTCTATAAATCATCCCTAAAATTTGTTGTTTATGGAATGTTCATGTGGGGCCCACCAGTTTCATTGGAATCGATTTAATAAGTTAACATTCCATTATTATTATTTTTAGTATCATATGATTATTCTCTTTCCAATTATGTGATTAGTTGTTAGCTGTTACACCCATAACTCAATTTTCCACATGATTAAGGTTATGCCATAATTGGGTTTTTAGTGTTTTGGTACGTTTAATCAACTGTTCTGGTGTTCCATTACTTGAAGTTGTTATATGTGATCCATATTATCATAAATGGATTTTTATTACAAATAATTTCATAATGTCATGTACCATGTATTCTCACCAATTGACCCATCTAATATAAGTTCTTCTAAATGGTTGTTAAAAGTGAAATGGGTAATTTGAAATGGAATGTTTATTATGTATATAACATGGATATAATAAAAAGAGATTGAAAAAAGATTACATGTCCATAGGACCACTTTACATGTTTATTGAAGGTAGCGGAGTGAGCCTCAATAATTGAATAAGCCTTTCTTTCTCTTTCTAAATAAGAATTGATTAAATGGTTTCAACACTACTCGGCATATCCATACTAATAGAAGACAAGGCTTGGACAAATAAATAGATTTTTTTCAACTCTACTAGACCTATCCACAGAAATGGAAGGAAATACCTGAACCAAATGAATTATTAGAAGATTAAAATATCAAATAAGAATTGACCAAATTGATCTCGCCCTAGATTCTAAGAGGAGGATACCTTGGGTCTCAAGAACCCCATTCTAATTCAAGGATATTGTTTCCATTGGTTGATACCCAACTAGATTACGGTCCTTGTCTATTCTTTGTATGCCCAGTATTATACTATTGGTTACCTTTCATTATTATAGGATACCTCGAATACACTCCATGGATCTAGTATTGACTAGTAGGTTCCAGGGTCAAATCCCATAGGGCCCAATCTTTTTTTATCCCCATTTTACATTGGTCGATCAACTTAGTCATAGTAGGTTCCTTATTGAGGAATTCCTTGGATAAAACTCCTTCGATTACACTCTTACCCCTTTGGCGATACTTAGACACTACTAAGTTAGAAGTCCATAAGATTTACGTTACCATTGTTATTACCCTGGAACTCCCTCACAAGAATTTATTTTCATGTTTCATTGTCATCTATTGGGACCTTAAATACTTATACAATCACAGGGTGATTACAGTGATGGATATGCCTCATGTGACCTATTAACATCAAATGTTAATTTCTTAATTATTGAACTGGTTACATGTTCAGACACCAGCCGAAGGAAAAAGCAGGTAATTTTTATTTTTTTTATATAGTACTTCTTTCTTGACCTCATATATGCATTCCTGCACACTGTTATATTCCATTATGTGCGACATAGGTTATAGAAACCATTGTTGGTGGCCCACTGAGATGTATCTTACACCCTCTCCCGGCACCGATTTGTACCCTGAGTAGATTACATGGTTGCAGGTTTTGAAAAAGGGAAGCATTAAACTTCCAAAACATAATTGTGTGATGATAGGATATAGCTTGATAGAAGATGACCAAGTTGGATCTCGGGATGGTTGAAGTAGTATTTTTCACTTTACTTATAGAACATGTTATGAATTCTATATTGTTCCCATGATTTCTAGTTTTCTAAGGACATGACATTACATCATTTTTTTCGTATTTAATACAGTTATTATTATTCCCATTTATCTATTTCATTATTTACTTCTATTGTTTCTATTTTTTATATTACTTATGTTGTTTATTATTCATTTTTAATCCTTCCTCTATGATACACTCTACCAATGAAGGCATAGTCTCCCCACTAACTCGTCGTAGGCCCTCTCCACTAGTCAGAAGCCTCTGGTGTTCAGGAAGATTCTCTAGAGGCCATGTGTCCCACTGGGCTTGGGGCACCCGCAAAGTGACATCTGGGTCTGGGACATCACACCCTACAGCTGTAAATATAAACTTATTATATACATGAATTAATTTGTGATTATACTATGAAATATCTCGTAACTTTTTGGATAATATTATTTGATATTCTTTTAGATCACATTGAAATGAATGACATAGTGTCATTTAAAATATAATATTAGGACTTGATGGTGTGAGGTAAACCCATATTCAAACAATTATTTTAAATTACTTTTTATTGACACTCTTTCCCACCTCATTTTAAAAACAATTATCCAATATCAATAAGAGTTGAATAAATTTTGGATTTTTTCATTACAAAAAGAATCAATTATTATTTCACATATTTTTCATGAGAGAGAATAATTTAATTTTATCTTTGTAAAATTTGTGGTTCCAAAAAGATACCCATCCCTCCAAACAAGGATATCTCATAAAAATGCATAATTTTCCTTGAAAATTCTTCTCATAGGTACACTTGATCCATTGAAAATGCTATCATGAAAACATAAATCATATTTATGAGAGTTCCTACGGTGTATTCAAAATCATACATGTTGTTATCAGCTATTTATTTTAAAAACTATATATTCTTTAAGAATACATCCAATTTGGAGTACATAGCCTTGTGAATTTTCTCAAACCTATAAATCTTACATCCGATTTCAAATTATGATGCCAACTTTATCAATTCTAACCCCTTTAGGCTTATCAATAAAAACATCCTCTTTAAAAATCTATAAAGGAATATAGAAATCATATCTACATCATACATTCAAAATATTATATGATATTGAATTACTAATAACATTACAATGGATTATAGTATTTCAATTCTTGAAAAAAAAAATTTAAATATATAGCTTCCATTTTATAGTAACCTGTTCAATACAATCATTATTTATACTTTGAGAGTTCATCTTATTCATTTATTTTTTTCTAGAAAACTACCTAGTGCCAATAAAATTTATATTCATAGTCCACGGATCAATACAGCAAGTGGATGTCAATTAATTTTGAAATACGGAAACCCATTGGCCTAGTTCCTCCATTTTCTCTGATTCTTAGGGTTTCTGCGACCCTCATAGTTCAATCCAGGCATTATTTATACATTGACAGTTCTCCATCCTCATTGATTTTTTTTCTAAAAACCATCATAGTGACAATAACATTTATATACTTATTCCATGGATCAATACACCAAGTGTATGTCATTCCATTTTGAAAAATGGCACTCCATTAGCTCGGTTCCTCCCTTTTCTCTCATTACTAGGGTTTTTGTGGCCCTCACTGTGATGGATCCCCCCCTCCCACAGACCGAAATCATCTCTGGTTTTGTTTTTAACTAGATATCTAGTACAAACTTCAGATTATAAAACATGTCCAATTTTATTTCAAGCCATAGGATCATCCTTCACAGTGATTCATTTGATTCAATTGTCTAAACAGATTTTCCCTTGCCTTTTGCAATTCAGGGTCGAATGCTCCTCGTCTGCGACAAAATCGTCGAAAACATAAGATTCCGCCCTAAAATCTAGAAGTAAAATGACCACAATGAATCGAGAAACTATGGGAACAACAACTAGGAATCCAAAGATAACACCGGTGGAGACGATGATGATAGAAAGTCATTATCACATTGTCTGGACATTTCGACCAATGCAAAAGAGTGGTTTTTTCTATGACAACTGCTTCACTCCAGTGTGGTTTCATCTAACATTTAGATAGAATTTTTTGTACAAAAAAACAGAAATGTATGACGAAGGTGGCATAACATAAATATATTTTCCTAAATATGTATCTGTATTTCCTTTTTGTTGTTATGATTTATTATTTAGAACTTTTGTGTTATGATCTGTTTTTAGTAAATGTTCTCTATCTTGATTAATTTAGAATTCCATTATTTACTGGTGTATCTTTCTTCATTGGAGGGTCCAATTCAATGTCCCCTGGAGGTTTAAGTAGGTTCCACTTTAACATGTAAAATGTTTCTAATGCAGGTTCAACTTGAAATCATTTTGTAGTGTGGAACTTCTAGTTGTACTTTGAATACATATCCCATTAGAACTCTTAGTGGAACTCCCATGGGAAGTTCACTACTCAAAGTTCCACTGGGACTTCCAGTGGAAGTTCTAGGTGGACTTCCAGTGGGACTTCCAGTGGGACGTCTAGTGGGACTTCCACTGTAATTTTCAAAGATACAATCAATAATTTTTTCAATAAACATGTGTCGCAATTTAAATGAGTATTTATTTTAATTTTCTATTGGAAGTGGCACAGGAACTTCCACTGGAACTTCATGCTGGACCTCCAGTGGTAGTTCCAGTGGGACTTCAATTGGCTGTTCTAGTGGCACTTCCTATGGGACTAGTGGAACTTCCATTGGTTGTGAGACTTCAAGTGGGACTTCTAGTGTGATGTCCAGAGGTACTTTCAGTGTCCCTACCATTGGTACATAGAGTTGAATTTTTATATAATAAATTTAATCATTTTTACAATAAATATGTATCATAATTTCAATTCATACTTTTAAATTTCAACAAAAATTTCCTCTGGAACTTCCACTAGAATTTCCACTGGGAATTCCATTTGAAGTTGAAGTGGGAGTTCTAGTGGAACTTCTTGTGGGACTATTGGAACATCTGGTGGATTTGGGACTTCGAGTGAGACTTCCAGTGGGACTTCCAGTGGATATTCTAGTGGGACGTCTAGTTGGACTTCCAGTGGAAGTTCCAGTGGGACTTACATTGGCCCTCCCAGTGGGACTTCAAGAGGAATTTTAAAATAATAAATTCTATCATTTTTACAATAAATGTGTGCTGGAATTAGTAATTTTTCTATTGTTCCCTGGGACATAAATTGAGACTTCCAGTTGAAGTTCTAGTGGGGCTTCAAGTGGGACTTCCAGGGGAAGTTCCATTGGGACTTCCAGTGGGACTTCCAATGGGACATGGCACTTCTATTGGGATGTCCAGTGGGACTTCCAGTGGCAATCCCTATGGGACTTCCAGTGGAAGTCCCTATGGGACTTCCAGTGGCACTCCTTGTGTCACTTCTAGGGGGACTTCTAGTGGGACAAGTGGAACTTCCAGCGGAACTCCAACTTTAAGTTCCAGCAGAACATCAACTAAAGTCCCAAAAGAACAAAGAATTTTCCTACCTTCAATAGTTAATTTTGTGGATGACCCCAATAATTCCTTAATTTCTATTTTCAAGTGTGCATTGTAGGTAAAATATAACCTTCTTACAAAGCCTTTTACAAGAAATAAAAGATCAAATGAATGATGGTCATATAAATTATTTGCGCACTAATCCATTTTGGAATATATTTGAAGAATTCATATCCAATATAGTAACAACATCGGATTGAAAAAATATGATATTTATGTTATGTATGTATTGGATAACTACAATCCTTCTACAACTGCTTTCCGATTCGGTGGAGGGGAAAGAAATTTCTCAGAAGAGGATATCCGAAGGATCTTTGAAATAACCGAAGGTGAAATAGAAATGGAGGACTCCTACTCATTCAAACCAATGATGGTGTCATTATATTTAATGATATTTCAAATTAGTGTCATGTTTTTGACATAAAAAGAAATAAAATTGGCCCTTTTGGAAGAAATAAAGGGAGATAAAGAACTTGACCATCATGACACAACGACGCTTCTATGTTTATACACATGTGCATATATTTCTTTTCCCTTCTACAAGTTCTTTCCTAAGTTGTTGTTTTATCAATTTTTTTAATACTTCAAGAGACACGAGAACACTAAAGTGGTTTCGTGCAATATACCAACAATTTATGAGATCTGTTAAATAATTTTACACACTCTATGCAAGGATTACGAGGGAAATTATCACTTTATTAGTAAGGATTAATATTTATTTTCAATTAAATGTATAATATAATCTTCATATGCTTCTTGTTATTATAGTATTGGTATTTTGAAGAATGTGGACTAGTGAAAGGGAATGAACAAGAATCCAATCAACCTTTCACAAATTAGAGTCTCTCTGATTTTGATGACGCTTTAATGAAACTAAAGATTTATCAACTTACAACTGTAGAGGTGCTAGAAATGGTTATGGAAGCTTATATTGGATGACAGAAAAAGGATAATCTAGAGGACATAATAAAAGTATAAATTAATGAAACATCAACGGTTATGGAAGATTTTGTTGGACACCATCAAAAGGGTGAACCAGAGGAAGACAAAATAAAAGTTCTTGCAAAAGAAAATTCGACACTGAAATGAAAACATCATAAAATTAAAGAAATTGTTAATAAACAGACTGAAAAATTAAAAGACCGAAGCTGTAAGTAAGTGAGAATGATAGAATAGGGAAAATAATAAGAGAATGTATTGCTAGAGGAGTCATTAAATCAATGTGGGAAACCGGACAGAGAGTAAAATTGAACCTAAAATTTATCATGATCCTCTTGAAAAACTCGCATCTCCCATGAAGCAGAACAACAGATGGAAAACCTGTATCTAGGAGCCAAGGAAACTGGGATTGAGGAGCCTGTATATCAACTGAAAGAAGATGTCAATCAAACCACAACTGTACATCAAAGCAGCCAAACTGGAAAGACAGAAACCAAGAGTCGTCAAACAATATCAATAATTAGAAATGTGAATTCCAGAGTGAGGAAGCAAAGGAAATTGGATTATTCTTTTCAGTATCAAACCCGATACATAGGAAGAAGAAGTACAATAGGCCAAAAAATCATTAGAACAACCATGTCAGGTGAAAAAACCAATTGAAGTAGGCAGTGTTTTAATGAAAACAGAACCAAAAAGTTTGTTATAGGTCTGTCAGGAATACCTAAATGGGTCAGACAGAGTAGAGGGCTGCAGAAAAAATTCTATGAGAAGTTGCAAAACATTATCTATATGGAACCAAGCTGTATGTATTCTCTTCATTTTAAAGATTTAAATTCAATTACTTTGAACATTATTTGTTTTCTTATACTTTTTTGTGGTTATAATGCATTCAATAAGTATGGGAAGCTAAAAACGGCTTGTATTCAGTTGGAATAGATGACATTTTCCAACTTTTAACAAAAAGCATGAAAAGTAGTTGGGTGAGCCAAATTTAAACAAGCTTGTTGTAATGTAATATTCAATTAGTCTCACGTCCTCCATTTTTTTTATTGATATCAGGTTATAGATTCCTATACTCAACTTATCATAAACAAGTTTCAAATAGGGAAGATGGTTGGAATTTTCGATAATAAATCAACAATGATTACTACTTTTGCATTGGTAAGTCTAATATTATCTATGTACTTGATGTTTTAAAGATATTAATTAATATTTTGTCTCATTATAATATTTTTTACAGTGCATTATTTTCGGGCCGAACAATAATTTGAAAGAGTGTTTGGTTGAGAATCCCATAAAATAAGCAATGATGTTGAATGGAAAATTCTTTATCCCCATAAACACAGACAATCTTCATTGGACTTTTCTTGTCATTGATTTTGAAAAAAAATATTTCAGCTACAATAACTCTTTGCAGCCTCACATGGGTCCTGCTACAATTGATTTTTACCAACAAGATGCTCCCCAAATGGTAAATTCTATCCTCTTTGACATTTAATGCATTTTCATATACACGAAATTACAGAATACAATTTATACAAAAATCCTAAAAATATTTACTGAACAAGTCATCAGACAATGGAATCCTGTAAAACTAGAGACGACCGATGCATTGCTTCCATTTATAGTAGAAGATAGTCCCCAATAGGGTACGCAACATTAGATTACGGGGTAATTGTTTATTATCTAATTGAGAAGCTGGAAAAGGATCAAGGTTATAAAAACACCTTATCTCAATAAGAAGTTGATGACATGCACCAGTATATGGCGCACTATTTCATTACAGACCCTACGTACAGTTGGAATGAAACATCGTATAGATGCTGGATCTATCTTATGGAAACAGTACAACCAGAATGAAGAAAAGGTAAAATAGTTAGGGACGATGGATGGATAGTTCTTTTAGCATTTTCACAGCACTGGTAATATTATGTCCTTATGAGGGTAACCGTTTTCATTTGAGGGATTTTTTTTGGTTTTGTTTTTAGATTTAATTATGCTAATTTATACTGTTAAGTGGATGATTCACACTTTAAGGATATTATCTTTACTGTTTGTAAGTGTTAAATTTGGCCAACATATAGAATTCATCAGAAGATGGAGAATCTCCATATGGATTGACTTCTCCCAAAGATCCAATAACTGTTACTTATTTTTCTGTATTTATTCATCAAAATTCAAGAACCTGGATCTATCTAATCATCATAGAACAAATGCATAAGGAATTGTAGATCCTGGATTTATCTCATCATTATAGTTCCATATAGAACACATGCATACAAAACATTTACAATTTCATGATGTATCCCAATCCCACTTCCAATCCATTACAACCAAAAGTGGACTATCAAATAATACCACATCCTCATAGATAAAATTCATGTAGAATTGTAGAACCTGGATGTATGACATCTTTATAGTTCCATATAGAAGACATGCAAACATCACATTTACAATTTCGTGAAGTATCCCAAATCCAATCCATTACAACCAAAAGTGGACTGTCAAATACTACCCCGTCCTCACAGAACAAATGCATACAGAATTATAGAACATGCATTTATCACATATTTATAGTTCCATATAGAACAAATGCATACTACAAATTTACAATTTTTTGAATTATCTCAATCCCACTGCCAATCCATTACAACGAAAACAAGATACATGGTATATATTTTTCAATTCAGTCATTAAGATTTAAAAAACTACTTCCATCCAATGTTGTCTACACTGCTTGGCCTCTTACAATGCTCTCCCAGCAATCTACCTCCCAATATGATGTTCCAAATTGGTGGAAAAGTCATCCTACAATAGAAAAAGTTTATAATTACAAACGGTTATGGAAAAGAATTCTCATAAAAAATTAGATGTGAAACTATTTTTCTAGATCGAACACAAAAATTTAATCTTGCATGCTCCTTGACTCCCTATGTGCAAACAATAATGATATCAGATAACATATTAACAATAAATTACTGCACTTATAAATAAAATTCATCATAAAATGAAATCATACAGTCGTTATAGAAATAGGCTTAATTTTTTTTATTCAATTGTTTCCTCTTTCGTCATCCATTTTCTAAAAAGCTTTTCAATCTATCTCCCCCTTTCCTAATGGGTTTTCTTAAAGAATACTTTCTAAAATTTTTGTCTGAACTAGAAAAACCATTAACTTTATCCACTGATGTATTTATGATAGAAAACTCTATTGAAAAAATAATAAAATTTGAGAAGGCAATGTCATAACCCGCATCTGTCTCACATGCTATGGTAATTAACTTCATTTCCATTCGTGCTAAATCTTTGTAAAGTTTTTCTATAACTGATTTTCTATGAGCAAGTACCTCAATTGAAGATCCTTTGAACATCACAATACTTCTATCCAATCGGGTCCATTTCCGAAAATTTATTTTTTAGGTATTGCTATCACATCAAGCCGATCAAAAAAAATTAAATCACAACAACAAAGATACCCAATGAACTCAAACATTAGAGAAGAAAAATAGACAACTTCATTTGAAGCTTCATATGATAAAAATAATTTATCTTTACAATAAACCATTCCAATAACATAACTGAATTGAAATACAATTTAAAAAAAAGATATCAAAAAACAAGCAACAACCAATTGATATTCATGCGGAAATAAATCAAATAATATCAGTGTATATCTAGTAGAAAATTGGCACATCAATGCATGGTAAGGGTAAAGATTACGAGTCAACTTCTCCCACATCTCAAATTTTTCCTTTTTTAACGATACCAATCTTTTCCAACAAGCGCTCAAACTTCTTAAAGAAATAAACAACACTAAACTTTCGATAAACATAATAATTAATAAATCCATTAAAACTTTCACATAATTTATTTATGCAAATACCCAATGTTAAATCATCTTTCAAATAGAAATGCACCCACTTTTCTCGCAATAAAAAAACACCATCTAGCCACTGTGATTTCCTATCCCCATATTATCATCTTAAGGGAAGACCACTCCTTATCAAACAAAATTGCATCATGGTATTTGAACATACACTTCTTAAATCTAGTTAAAAAACTAGATCCATCATTCTTCCAAATACATAAATGTTGACTATTATTTTGCATCAAATGCCACAAACAATGGAAATGTCATGTTCCCACTAAAACTACAGAAATTGATTTTCCCATTACTGTATCCTTATTAGTAAAAATAGTTTGAGGACTCTTCATGTGATGCACCTGTAAATTTTTTTGAAACAACTATGATAAAGAAGTCATTGTTTCATCATATAACAAATCTTCCCAAAAAATAGCAATCTCCTGATGATTATTAAACCCCACAAAACAACTAAAGTCATGCACTCTTTATTAGTGACAAATGTTGTGTCAGACACAACAACATGTCCAAACAACTCATAATCTGTTCTAATTTTTGGATCAGTCCAGAAAATATTACTAATTTTACCATTCATGTCAAACTGAACAGTATAAATAAATGATGGATTTTCGTGACTTTTTCTTTCTAGGTATTCTAACATGCAACATTCGTCACCATGAAACAGTTCTCTTTCCTCATTAGACCATAAAAAATTCAACCGATCAACATGCGTGTACCCAATAACATCTCTCCCCCTGCAATAGCTTTTGCCAAAGAGGAAGAATAATTTGGTTTAATACCCATAGAAGCATTCAAATCCAACTCAGCTGCTTGTTCTTATTTTATTTTTCTTTGGGACCTCATCATATGAATTGATTCGGGCCTATGCAAGGGATGATTACCCACATTAAAAAATATAGTACATGCATATTTCCCATAATGCAATAAACTAACCCCCATAATTACAATCCAACCTTTACGTGTCTTAGCCCGAGAAAATTTCAAAATGCTATCATGTTTTTCAATCTTTTTATGACCTTATTTGCTACATGCATACAGTCTTGATGTGACAATTGATTTATCCTTTCTCCTTTTATTATAGTATTTTCAGCGTACACTGAATCCCTTTAATCCATCATATGTGACATAAAAACATTGTTATTTATAATGTAACTTGAATTCCATCCCTACAACTAGTTTATTAGAAGCTGATACAACATCCACATCACCATCAACAACATTGCAACACCCTGCAACAAAAAAATAGTTCAAGAAAAGTACATTATCTTTATAATAGTATTTAATACATTTGAAAATGTATAAACTGTATGAACAAAACTATAACTAAATAAAAATTATTACAAATATATAAATATATATATAATAAAAATTATTTTTTTGAAATTATAACAAAAATTTTAAAATATATTTTCTAGTAGAACTTCCAATGGAACTTCTAGTGGAAATTCCAGTGGAACTTCGGGTGGACGTCCGAGTGGAAGTTCTACTAGAAGTTCCACTAGAATTTCCACCGAAAGATACAGATATATATAAAATATAAATTTCACTAAATAAAAATTATTACAAATATATATATATATATAATATAATTAGTTTTCTGAAATTTTAAATAAAAAAATTATAAAATATATTTTCGAGTAGAAGTTCGAGTGGAAGTTCATATAGAAGTTCCAGTGGGACATCTAGTGGAACATCCAGTGCAACTTCCAGTGGACGTAGAGACAAACTTGAACATCAAGTGGAAGTTTCACTACAAAAACCAGGGAAAAACCACTAAAAGTTATACAATGCAACAAAACTATATAGAACAGGAACACGCACTTGAAGTTCCACTGGAACTTCCAGTGGAACTTCCAGTGCAACCTCCAGTGGACATCGAGGTGAAATTGGACATCAAGTGGAAGTTTCACTGCAAAAACCCTTGAAAAACCCACCACTAAAAGTGCCGTAATGAAAAAAAAATTATATATCATGGGAAATTTCAGAAGAACCACCAGTGGACATCCATAGAAACATAGACATGAAGTGGATGTTTCACTGCAAAATCTAGGGAAAAAACCACCAATAGAAGGGTCAAAATTCTACAAAACTATATATTTCTCATAGTAAAATACCACCTTAAACTTAAAAAAACATCGTTCGACAGATTTACAACAAAACCAAGAAAAAAGAACATTAAATAAACTTCCCTGCAATACCTGAAACTTTATCCATTACATGGAGAACTTTGAAATCATGAATGAATGTTTCGCCCTGCCCGAACCTTGAATGAAAATGCACCAGAGTGCCACAACGACACCCTACTCCACAACTCTTGCCCTTCCTAAACCTCAAACGAGTCTCTCCCTACCCAAACCTCGAACTAAAATGCACTAGAGTGCTGCAATGATGCCCAACTCCACAACTCAGCGCACCAAGACCGATTATCCAAATCCCTAGTGCAGAGCCCGGTAAATTTCATGCGTGCCCCATTTGGCTTCGAGACGAAATTGCCCTCCATCGCCTCAAGAAGTCTGAATGGTTCCACCTGTAAACAGAACACATGTCAAGATCCCACCATATCACCGAAATATCCTGTAAAAGGAGGTACTAGAGATGGTAAAAAGTGCACCCACATCTTTCCTTTTATTGCTTATTTCGGATTTATTCTTTTTTCTTGTTCAGTCTTTCTTCTTGGTGGAGCTTTCCTTTCTTAGTTCTAGGGGTTGCTGCAAGGGAATTTCCACCGATAATCCTTCAATATTTGTAGCACCAGTGGTTTGCTACGGAAGACGTTGGTCATTCAAATCCCATTCTGACCTCTTGTTCTCCTACCCATCTTTTGGACGAATATGGAGCGTTGATTCATAGAGGTTTTGGGTAATGTGTTCCAATGTTCGATGGGTTCCTAGGGGATTTCGGTGTTGGCCTCATTTCATTATGCTTGTTACTGGTTTTCTTCTCTTTAGTTTATGGCATCGCTCAGATTTCCCAGTCTCTCAAATTTTCTCTGAACACAAGTTCCTCGGTGCCTCTCCCTATCGAATCTAGAGTGGTGGAAACTATGAGGTTCTGGGATGTGTGGTTCAGTGGCATTCTTTTCTCCAAATGCATTCTAAGTCAGTTTAATCAGGAAAAGATGGTTACCTGTTTGACATATCTGATTTATGGTGTCGTTGGTGTTTTTTCTCTAAGTGTTCCATATATTGGTGTTGTTTGTGGTGAAGAAGGTGAGTCGATCCAGGGAGGTTCTGGTTTTGTTCTTATGCTCAATTCGAAGACCCCCTACCATTTCGATGGTTTTCAGATTTCTACAACTGAAAAGATTCTCTTTACATCTGTTGCTGATTTCTAGTTATGGGATGACGACAATGGGCTGATTGTCGTTTAGTGGGCATGGATCGAGGTGGATCATGGTCTAAGGTAATGACTTTGTGTCCTGTTTCTTGAATTTTAATTTTTAATTATAATTTTTATGTTTCAAGGTGAATTTTAATGCCTTCATGATGTTTATGTTTGTAGTTTTTTAAATTTAGTATCTAATACTATGAGGTTAAAACTGATCCATAATGTAGTTTATTCAGAAAAAGAAAAAATCTATTTTTGTTCAGTAGGAATTCATTCCATTTGATTTGAATATTCATTCACATTGGTAATAAATTATTCATGTATAACTACCATTAACTCTAATTTTTTTTAATTTGTGAAATAAAAGCAGTTTGGTTATCTACTATCAGCATTCATATAATTTGAAATACTTCTTCCTGATAAACAATTATATTTTAAATATCAATATATCTTTTTATCCTCAGACTCATCATTTTATGATTATCAATATCTCCATCATCATCAAACATCAAATATGAAACAACATCTTTAAAAATAATCAAATTATCTTCTTGTTCAAAAGTATGCATTTATGAATGTGAATCACTAATTTTTTCAAATAACCCATTTATAAGAATGTTTTTATTCACATTTCATATCCCATATATAACTAGAATTTCAATTTGAACATGCATTTTTAGAAAAAATACATTTTTACAATTTGATATACCAAATAGGTATTTTACGTGCTGCTGTTTGTTCATATTTTTTGTAGACATTGGTTAATCGTCATTGGCCTATATAAAATTATTATATTCATATCTCAACTTATTCAATTTATTATTAGAATTTAGGAATTTATATTTAGTCTAAGAAGGCTCTTCTATACACAACTTGAGTTTCACTTCATGATCTTTCACAATATTTCCATTTCATGAAGCTTCTTGCTTCAAACATTCAATATATTCAATATATGACATTCCTTTATAAAATTCCTATTATAATACCCAAATATATTTCAATTATCTTTAACTATGATTATAGTTATTTCTAGAGTCATGTATTATTATCTATATATGCTTTCATTAGAGATATTATCATATATTCCATATAGGATATTTCAGCTTCTTCACCAATAATAGTAGAATATTACCCATTCCTTACAACATGATCCATAATTTTTTTAAAATTTTTATCAATTTATTCATCTAATTTATAGCTTAAAGAGACTTCTTCCTCTTCATCTTCACTTAAACGAATTCTTATTAATCTTATTGGGATCTTATTATTTTTATCAAGTGATTTTGAGTATTATTTTGTGCTATAGACCCATTTCTTATTTTAAGTATTCTAATCCTCAAAATCATACACTTCATTTTTATTTTTTAGATAATTTCAGGAAATTTTCCCAATATCACGGAATCCTATATATTTAATTTACATTTTACTTTTGTATTTACCATTTCTGTTTTGATATTCCTTTAAATAAGTAACATGATTTTATTAGGATCATATTTTAAATCAGCTTCACCGTTATAGTCATGTGAATTATAACCTATTCCATCATTAATCATTATCTTCTATATTGCTATAAAATATATTTTATCATTAATTTACTTTTAAATTTTAGGGTGTCTCAATTCATATGAAATGTGAATATTTTGAATCTAATTACGATAGTGATCCCTCTATTTTACATTGATTAAATCTTAAGATCAAAATTTTCAAGAACATTCTTCATCAATGTATTCAAAATAGTAAAATCTTACAGATTTTCACTATATCCTCTGATGTTAATATGTATTTCTACCCCTATACTGAATTTATCAATGTTTTCTTCACTGATCATCTATCTGTCTTAAAATAGAATTCTCCATATTCTTGGTTAAGTATTTTCTCTTTAACATTTCCTTAAAATCTACTATCATTCTTGTTACAGATTTACATTGATATTTGTCACCCTATAACTTTAGTGTAATATTTTTCAAAAAAAAGTAAATTATATTGAAATTTATTTCTTTCTGAAATACCACTAAATATGTTTCTTCAAAAAATTCATTTGAGAATTTCTACCAGATGGTGGGAATCATACTAAAACTGTATCTAGAACATCTAGGCTATGTTATAAAAGTGGGAGAGGAAACATTTTATTCTATATATGACAATTAATTCATTATAAGGGTGGAAAACCTATTCTATTAATTTAATGAATGTTATTCTGTACACTCTACTATGTGATCATGTATATGGTATATATATAGCAATACCACATTAAAATCCATAGTAACTGTTGCACTACTAAGATGGTGGAATGAATAAGTGGTGGTAACCTTTTATAATTTCTTTCGATTAGAAACAATCCTCTACTATAGATTAAGGAATCACCCCATAAAGTTATTCCATTAGAAATAACCATATGAAATTAATAAGTAAACAAGACAAAAAATGTATTTTTATGAGGTTTAAAACCAATATGGGTTTAAAATATTTCTCATGTTTAAATCCCACTAATCCACCAGGTTTTCACTAAATATTTATGATCAAACAAAAGTATATAGGATAAGTATCATCCATTAGCCTCATTCACCATCATTCCACTAAGCTATACACAATATCCTAATGGTTACATAATGATTAGAATTATGTATGAAACAAATTTTGAATGTCTTTTTGATCAATATCATTTGATGGTCCTCACATAGAACCTTCAAAATAGATAGATTAATATGGTTATATAATACAGAATCAGATGATGATCTACTCTTAAATAATTAGACTTATATTATATTAAACTAAATTATTGAGTTCAATATAATGAATATATTAGTTACAAAATTTGTATCTCCAGAATAATTTTTTCTCTTAATACATGATACCTTATTTTTTCTTTAAACACATCTCAAAACATCTGTTATCTATAGTTACTCATCTTTAGGTTTTCAAACATCTATGAATTAAATTTATTGAGGAGAAAACAATTCAAATATGGTTGTCCTGAACAATTATCCAATATAATCATATAATATGTTCTTCTACAATTTTATAAATTGTTTAATCTTGTTTTGATATCCTATAATATTAGAATATTATCTCCTTCCATTAGAAACAGATAAAAAATGAAATTATAATTTTGCCTATCTTCTTTATTGAAGATTCATAAAACCCCATTTGAGAACATTAAATAGATGTGATCATGAAAAATAACTAACAAATAATGTATATCTCAATTATATTTTTAACCATCATATTCTACCCATTATTCTATCTCAATGCCGTCTTCTTCTATCATGTGTCATGATGGACATTTCTCTGATGCATATATGAACAACAAAACTACTGGATAATAAAAAAAAACAAAATCATCATTGATCTCTTAATTTTAGATTGTTGTTTTTATTTAGAACTCTACGTTATCATAAAATTTCAACATACACATCCCACGTTTTATATAATTTATATTCTTCAATAAATACAGTTATCATCAAGCACCACATTAACATTTCAGATTTACCATCATGGATCTTGAGATAAATACTAAACAATATCACCATTTAATTAATAAAACAAGAATCATATTGAATCACATTTAATATGTGTTGTTTGAAATATTTCAAACCAAATCATGCATAATAGATTTGTATTTCTTAATTATATTAAAATTCTATAAACATAGTTTGTAATTTTCTCAAGATATACGTTGTAGTCTCACTATAGAGACTTATTTAATTTATCAAATAAATATTCATAGAAATTAAATCTTTTGATCTATAAAATTTTCTGTTTGGTGAAGTATTACCATGATGACTCAAAGGATTACACTCACTACTAAAATATATATGATGTTTATAAATTCATATGATCAACTAGAATACATAGATTTTTTACTCTGTTAATTTTTTATTATCAATAATGTCTGAAGATGATGTATTATAACATAAACATGAATTATTTAAATAATTTTATACACTCTTCATATTTATATATTTATTTTTTATAAATATGTAATTTGTGATCACAAGATGTTTCTATAGATTGATTCCACTTTTATGTTGTATAGTTTAATTTAGGAAAAATGTATTAATATAAAATATAATATGATATTCGAAATTATGAATAAATTGGTGATAATTATTGGGTACAATCTCTTAGATTATTTGATATTATATAAGAGGAAGTGGCAATAAAAAGGTAAAAACACCCCAGGGAATCATAAATAACCATAAACCACAATAATTATTCACCATAATCTGAGCCATAACATCCCTAAATTATAATATTCAAAGCCACCGAGAAACCCCAAGGAATGAATGGAATGATATTGAGGTATAAGGAGTGGTACCTCACATTTTATGACCAATAATGAATCCTCTAAAAGTGATGATAAAATAAAATAGTAGGGGTTAAATTATATGTCAAAATATTTAATGGGATTCTAAATGTTATAAGTAATAAAAATATGAGTAATAATTATTTTAAGGGACTATTAATTTATACCTACGATAGATAGCAATATATCATGAATAAATATTATTATTACTACTATAAGTGCAACTTACATGACATATTTTAATATTATGATTCATCTAATATCTATTCTTGTATTGTTTTTGGGGGGTTCAAAAGCATTTTTGATGAAAAGTGTGGTGACTTCGTGATTTGGGCCAAACTGTGACCTCATTTCTAGATTTAAAAAAAAATTGTTTCATTTATAACTCATACATTTTTCATCTTTTTTAACCCATTACACATCCAAAATGGACTCCCCTATCCAATTCAAACCACAACCCTTAGGAACACATAATCATGGTGTATTTGGGAGATTTATTCAGGCGTTGGGCCAACCCGTGTGCCCATTTCAAGATTTATGGAAATAATTTATTCTTTTATATATCATTCATTTTTAACGTTTTATGATTATTACACCTCTAACATGATCCAAAAACAATATTTTCACCCCCATGATCAATATTCCCTCATTGTAACTCTTCTTAATCATGTATTAGGGAGAATGTCCTCATGGTTTCTCAAATCGTCCATATTTTCAATGGGAATTTGTTTATTTCACAAATCATTAATTTATTTTCTCTTAGTATCCCATTTATGCCCCACTCATCCTCATAAGACTTATTAGCACCTACCGTTCAGTTTTGGCTTCTTGGTGATTCAACTGTTGGTGTATTTCGGGTGATTTTATCAAAGTTTCTCAAGTAAGTAAATTCAACTCTTCTTCCTTCTATTTCTTTAGGGTCTATCCTACATCCTCCTCATCCTTAAATTATTTCCAAATTATATATCCTATATTTGACAAGAAAGACCTATGGATCAATAATACCATGATTATTTATGCATGTTTTGTTCATTTGAGGTTCCTTGTCATAGGTATAGGGCTTATCAACCCTCAGATGGTGATATCGGGTGTGTATTTCTATTTCACCAGGGATTTGAGGTAAAATATCCATTTCACAAGTCTTTTTTATGATTCATCATTTTCATGTTATTTTAACCCTATAAAAATTATTAGGTTTTTATAAACCTCCAATAACATTATTTGGTGTGTAATGTGGTGTTTATTCCTTGTTTTGTGAAATATAATGTTGTTTTGTTATAAGAGTGAACACTATTAGTTTTTTAAGATGTTATGTTATTTTTCACACTTGGATTGTGATGTTTAGAACTAGTTTTAAAAATTTAAATAAATTTTTGGAATGAAAATTTGATTTTATAATCTTTTAGTGTTAAATAGAATTGGTTTCATTAAATGTTGCATGGCACGTTTTCGGCAAGGTGATTGATTTGATTTTATGCGATCAATGTAAAATAAAATGATTGATTTAGCTTATGATTTTATTTGTAATCCCATGAATCAATGTTTTTGGGTTCCTTATCAGCGTTCCAAAATGGATTTGGGTTTTATAATGAAATGGGCAAGGGGATTTACCGTGTTTGGCATGTGTTCTCGATAAATGGAATGTTTGGAATCTCTATATAAATGGATGGGTTATGAATGAGTAACCTGAATTTATAAGGGTTTTATGTAAATGTTTTATTTATTATAATGGTGTTTTTCACATATTTATGAATAGTTTAATTGTTTCTTTTGATTAATGTGTATTTGTGAAGAATTATTAATAGCATGTTTCGCATTTTCCTTGTACAAATGGTTTCCATGTTTATTGCTTGTTGTATCAATGGGTTCATTTTAAGATTCATGAAATTAAACTATTAAATTATTTTCAGGATGAAAAATATGTTATTATATGGTATAGGTGGGTCTTTGGCCTTAAAAAATTAAATTTTAAATTAATTTTATAGCCAAAGCCTCGTTATACTTTTTGAAATTGGTTTATGAAATTTTAATTGGTTTATTGACCTGTGAAGGATATGTGAAACATGATTGAGGGATGTATGATGTTGTTTGATTTAGAAATTTAATTTTCATGTTCAATGTTTATGTGATAACATGTGGATATTGATTGATCACAAAGAGGAAAACCTGGTAATCTAGGTGGTTGGACGTGTACTAGTTTGCTACTAATTCGGAGAGGTTTTGTCCATGTTTCACATAGCAAGTTTGAAGATGACAGAACTAACAAAAATATGATGTTAATGATGTTTGGGACCACTAAGCTATGGTTATTGTTACCTAATAGAGGATTGTGCATGATAAAATATATTTATTTTGGATACTTTTCACAGAGATACGAGATACATGGGGCCCGAAGATAGCTAGTTCATAGGGATGTACCCGCGACTTGTGCTCATTGAATATTTTGTACTCACCATTGTCATAAGCTGTGTTTGGTTGGTAAATTCAGAATCATGTCTGTTCGATTTAATAGTGTACATTCTTTAAAGTAGCCTTCTTGAAAACTGTTTCTTTTTTATGTTCCATCTCATTGAAATTAGTTACTAGCATTTCATGTTTATGAAAATATAAACGCATTTTATTTTGTAACGATTTTAGGATGGAACCTTTTTTGGAAAATATACTTTTATATATTGTATTCCAATCATGAAATTGAAGGTTATTTCATTTTAAAGTATGTTCATTGGGAATAGAATATATGGATAACCTACTGAGTTTTAATACTCACATATACTCTTCTTCTATTCTAATCCCTTGTACAAGTTTTAACTTGAGTTATATCTCCATTGAAGATTTCTAATAGAGGTGTTGGAGAGTGATCGGTTGGGTTACATGGTGTTATTTGGATGTCATGTTTGGTCTGTTGAGTTATCTAGTTCATTTTTACTTTCAATTTCATGTACAATAAATTTCTGGTTAATGTTTTATATAAATGTGTGTCGGGATATCAGTTTCATTATACTATATAGTAATTTTTTCTATTTCGGAAAAAAAGTTTCATTTCAACTAAAACGGATTCCCTGATCACTAGTCCCCATCCCAGGATGATCTGGAATGCATATCAGGACTTTTCATGGAGTAGATCATGTGACCAGTTCAAGGAGGACCAAGACTTTTCATGAAAAAATGGTATCAGAGAAGTTCGCCACTTAGCAGACAGTTCTTTTTAGAGAGCGCTTGTTATTTGGTGGATGTCATAGTATATGGAGTAGGATTGTCGGAACTCTAGGTGTAGGTTTGGGAAGATTTTTGTGATCTCTTTCTTGTTCAAATCCTCAGGTGTCTATGGGATGCCTCATTTATTAATTTCTTTGGTACTTAGGGATTGTTTGGTGATTGGTGTATGACAAGGGGAGATGGACTAATAGCCTCTTTGATCTCTCTGGGACTGGACAGACATGGGGATCCGGGGCATGGTCCTAATAAGGATCTCTATGTTAGTGGTGTGTTTATCATATGTTCTCCAATCATATGGTCATGTCACCCATAGACACTAGTTCCATTCTGTGGGTCTTTTGAACCTTTCATGCATTGTGAATTTTGTTTTGAAAATCCTCATGTGAGAATTGTGGAAATGGGTTTTCATGTAATGATGGTATTTTAAAAAGTGGAAAGAGGGTTTTCAATGCTTAATATAATAATGTTTTTGTGAATGATTGGTTTTTTGAATCAAATTTCTGGGAGAAAGTGGAAATGATTTAATGGGATTGAATTTCCTTAATATAAACTTATGGTTTGTAGAAATAAAATGTTTTGAAATATTGGATTATTTAAATGAAATTCTAAATAACTTTTTTAAATGGGATGTTTTGGGCTGTTGGAAAGGCATTGAAACTAATGAATTTGGGTTAGGAATTGGTTTTTAACTGTTGATGTTTTAATTAAAAAGCGTTTTGGCCTTTATTGTTGTCGGATTAATAAAAGATACCTTGATGAATTTTTTATATGGGAAAGGGTTGTTTGGGGTAAAATGTTTCTTTGGAAGTTTCACTAAATCTAATGGAATGGGTTTTAAATCAAATGGTTCTTAAAAATTTTTGGTTTCATGAGATGCTACATAATGTTCTAAATAATGGGAGAGGATTTTGATGGAGACCTATGGGGAGTCTTTTTCATGATGGGTAAAATTGTTTTTTTGGAAATATTTAAATGTATTTGGCTTGGTGGTTAGTGCGCCCATTGAAGGTACACGATTTTTGAAATGCGTTTAATGTTTTTTCTGGTAAAATTAGGATTTTTGTGTTAGCCTTTGTTGTTTTCATGGGTCCTCATATAAATGGTTTCTATAGATATTTTGATGGATACCAAGTATGGAATAGTGGATGGGTTCCAGGGGTGGCATGGTAATGTGCATGTGGGTGAGACTTGATGGAACACCATTGGTGAATGTTAAAATTCACAAGATAGTTATTCTTCAAAAGTATTTTAAGGTGAAAAATTGTTGTGTTTTTGTATACCAGGTTTTATGTGTGTTTCTTTTTCATGTTTTAGAAGTTTGGTTTGTTTGGTATGCTTCATCATGATATGGAAGTGAAACTCATGGTGTGTCATGAGATGTGATCTTGTTGGTGTCTCTATTGTGGAGAAATACTCATTAGATTTATAAGGATATGTTGTATGTTGTGAGGTGTCCGTGGATGGATGTCCATTGGGAAGAGTTATAGTTGATTCACTTAAGGATTCATTTAAAAAATTAAATCCACATCTTTAGAAGATTCCTCAAATCATCTGATTAAATAGAGAGGTTTTTGAGTTTGATTTAAAGTTTTTCCCTATTGTGATAATTCTCATGGATATAATAGTTGTGTTTGGTGATGTCGATGTGTTTTTCTATATTCTTTGTCCATTATTCTCCTCGTTCTTAGTGACAGAGAATGGTGTTATGTATATTTGAGTTCCTATTTAGATGAAGGGTTTTTATTGAGAAAGTGTGTTTCATGGGGGTGTAACGATCCTTAACTCCTGCCTGGGGCATAACAGATGCTTCAAACAAAAGGGCTCCAACTATAGGCCTCAGAGTGAATATTTTCATGTATTTAAGATATCACCATATGTGTGGGGAGCTCAAATAAGATCTTTCCTTCACTGTTGTCATAATAATTTTCTATGGTTTTATTGTGGTTTCTCGTCCCAGTGATTTTCCTTTTTACACAAATAAACATGGTGGACATACCGCTCACGCAATTTCTATGGTTATGTCATCTCAGATGTGGGTTTCCAATCAATGTCCCTATGTGGAACACCAAGGTTAATCAGGTATATTCTTGGTTTTACCTATTAATAGGTGGAGATTATAGGTTGGTTCCTCTATTTCTTTTGTTGTTTAATGGCCCAACGATTGGGTCTCCTTCCCTCCCCACCATGAGTGGTTGGGGGTTTGATCCATGACGAAAGTGCTAGCCCAGGTCATTTCCCCTCTGTTCGTGTAACACCCCAGGTAAATAAATAATAAGACATTTTTATATTTATCCATATTTGTGAATAAAATATTAATATTACTTTAAAGGGGACGTAATGCTCGATGGTGTACCCAATACGCAACAACGAGTTTCTTGCGAATCTTACGTTGCACTCTAATAATAAAATAATATTATTTTAAATGGTAGTTGACGCCTAGCCATTGTAATGGCGGAAATGAACAGAACTAACTAAAAAATGATTATATATGTTTGTCAAAGATTTTTAGCTTTTACAATAAATGATAGAGGATTAAAAATTTGAATGAATTCAATTTTTAAGCGTAAACATTCTAATGTTCTTTAGAAGGTCGATTAACTGCCTTTTGATGGCGAAACACTTTTAAATCCACTTTTTTACAATTTTATGTGTTATATTTGACAAAATAAAATTCTTCTTTAAAATAGAGACATCAAAATTTACTTTTTGTCAATTTTTGGTTTCTTTCCGATAAAGTTCAATTTTTAATGAATAGTGAAAATGTTGTATTTTAATTCAAAACCTCTTTTTAATCTAATTTATTTATATGATTAGATTATCATTTGAATTTTTTTTAAGGTAAAATTAGAATATATTTTTACCATTTAATCCAATATTGGTCATTGAAATTAATTTAACTTTGAAATTAGACTTAAACTGGTGTCAATCTTTTAATAGATATTGTTTCATAAAAACACTCTATTTGTTTTGGCAGCGGGAATTAATTATTAAATTAATTAATGAAACTTATATGTTTTGATCTTTTTAAAATAGACAACATTTTTGAGTTCATAATATCAAATATAGCTTAGGGTGAATTATTGGTATTTTTCTGAAAAACATCAATTTTTGATGAATAGTGAAACCACTAAGTGGTAGTTAAAAAAACCGATTATTCATTTAAATGAAACATTGCCACCTCTGTGTTTTGAATTTCAAAAATCCGACATAAATGGTTGTCATTAGGATGTAAAATTTGGTTCAATGGGATTAAAATAATTTTTTGGTGAATAATAACTTTTATGCTCTTAATCGTGATTAGAGGTAATTAGTGTAATATAAGGTAAAAATAATGTTTTAACAATGTGAAATGACCTATACACATGTCCTACCCTCATTATATGTGTCATGTCCGACCCATAAAATCCATGGGTCAACTTGGGGACCCCATGGAGCCACTCTGGTTGGAAAATGATATAAATTACTTTTTATTTAAATATAAAATAAAATTGTCACAAGCATGAAATTTTTCACTAAAATTTTTTTAAATGGGGTTATACAAGTCATATTTTTGACTATAAATATTAATTAGAAAGATAATAATATTTCCTACATTATGATATTTTTTTTATAATTTTTAGACATTAAATAAATTAAATTATTTCTGACATCATGATGATGGAGCGGTTACCTCATTAATAAAGGATTTAAATAAAATGAAAAGATAATGATAAAACTATAACTTACACTTGTCAAAAATATATTGAATGAGTATATTTCTAACCCTTAACAACTTATACTTGAAATACATCAATTTGGGAGCTTTAAAATCTGAAACTCATTTGAAAATAAAGTAACATTTTGTAACTTTACAAGAGTGCCCCTCCTTTCCTCTTATAAATGGCCCCCACCTCTACCACCTTACCCAAACCTCTCAAGCCTTTGGCTCGGCCAACCCCTGCTCATTTTTCCTATCCAAATACCTCTATTACTTTTATAAGCCTCACTTTGGGCATAATTCTTTTCAAGGAAGCCTTTGAGCACAAATCAAAAAGAGTTACCCGATTTTAAGTTAATGTCTTCACTTGTGTTCTTTTGTTTTATTTTGCTTCTCCAACCTCCTAAACTCTTTTTATTCATTTTATTTTTTTAAAACTCGAGTGTCTTCAATATACTAGGATATTTTTATAATAATAATTCAAGCTAAACTTACACAAAACTACATTAAATGGTTAAATAACATACTGTTTCTGTGGATGGCGAATTTCTGCCTCACGAAACGATGGTTGTTCAACACTCATATAACACCTTAAAAGGTGGCCATTAAGATGTCACTATATTTATATATGATATATAATATGTTTATGTTTTACTTAGGATTCTGTATTTTTATTTTGTGATATACCTTTATGGTTTCCATTGTGGGTAAACACGATAATTTCATTTTAGGAAGTGCGGACTACCGCCCCCTCAAAGTAATTTGATTCGTTAACGCCATATGTGGGATGTATAAAGGATGTATTTAAAGTTATTATATATGATGTATGTTATATATAAATTATGAATATAATTATGGAATTAAAATATACATACCTCTCATTTAGTTTTAATTCCATTAATATGACATAGAAATGAAAGTAGCTTTCATGCGTACGTACGACTTACCGTCTCCATGAACGGTGCATTTAATTTCTTACCTCTAAATGATTATGTAATATTATAAATACATATATATTATGGATATATATTATATATATGATATCCAAATCATGAATACCATTATGGATATAATGAACCTTTGACCACACAAACAACATGTAATTGTAAGAAGTCCACTTTCGACTTAAGAACCAAATATCGACAAAACAAACATTATTAACTTAAATGATTACATAATGTTTATAACAAGGAAATAAGTGATATAAAAGGAATAATGATCTTGAAAATGGTTCTTAAGCAAGTATCAATTAACTCAATTTTATTATTCAGGACGTTAAATAATGATCGAGTCAAGTCAGACCCGAGGTAAGGGATCCTACTCCTCTCTGTCTTTTTAAGTACACTCTTTTTTTCATTCCTTTTAAGATCATATTTATTGTGAATGGGATGTTATTTTATATTAATCTTACTATATTTTTATGTTAATATGATGAGAGACCCTATTCTCTCTCATCAATCCATTTTGGAAGTTTTGAGTGGCGCCGTTAGGCTTCTGAATTTTCGTAAGAGATCTAACATCTCTCTTTCTCTTTAAGTACTATCCATTATGTCACTTCTTTTAAGCTCCTCTTTTTTATGATGGGGGATGTTATTTTATATTACTATTTCTGTAAATTTTATTTTAATTTTATGAGAGACTCTATTTTATCTCATCCATCCATTTTTGAAAGTTTTAAGTGGTGCCGTTAGGCTGCCGAGTTTTCGTAAGGGATTTTTCATCTCACTTTTATTCCCGTGAGATTTATGAAACATTTGCCACAATTTCCATTGAGTGGTGTATGTACTGACCCTTATTTTACTCATTGTATAATATAAATTCATTTATGAGTATTTACATCAATTTTTTATTGTCCTTCTTTCACGGGGTGTATGTTTCGAAAGATACCCATGTTGGTAAGGGAACCTTTCACCCTCCTCTTTTTAAAAGACTTATTTTGTTATGTCTTTTAATTCACATAACATTATGTTGGGATATTTCTTCTATATCCTTAGTGATTTAAGTTTTATTTCCAATTGATGAGATACCCTTTTTATCTCTCATCAACTCATTTTATGAATTTTGTAGTGATGTCGTTAGGCTGTCAAATTTTTGCAAGAGAACTTCATAACCCAATTTTTATTCTTTGGGATAAGCTTGTACTCCTTGAATATATCGTTCTATGAATATGTGTGAATAAACTCTGATTTTTTTACACTTAATATCCACTTATATTTGGTGTATTAGTTTGTCAAAAATAATTATGTAATTGATTTATCCTTAATCCAAGGATACCGTCTTTGTATGGGACTTCGTCTCAATCTCCTTTCATTGATGAATATTTTGTTTTATACACAAACTTTTTTTATACGGTGTATAAACCCCATTGACTTTTACATTTATTTAAAAGGAATCTTTTTTATATGAATAATTTACTAACTGACAAAAGGTAATGTTTTTGTCGTACGTATGCGGCGACAACGACTTCTCCGCCACCGTGACCATTATTTGAGTTTCGGCTTCCTCTAAAAGACTTGCCTTTTTTTAAAAGAAAAATAAATACCATGTTTTACTTTTCTTTTTTTTGGTATTGAAAATGGTTTTCATAATGTTTTTATATCAATGTGTTGTATTGATATCTTGTGATTGAAAGGTGGAAATGTTATGTTTACTTTATGCATGTTTTATGTGATACGATTATGTTGAGGTTCTTGGGCATTATTATGAAGACGGGTGGTTCTGTGATAAACTAAGGGCGGGTGAGCCCGATATAGCTCTCCAATGCATTGGGTAACACGAAGGAGTGAAACGTTAAGGTTTCTCCGAAGATATTTAGGGAATATACTGTGATGGGTATTCCAAACGTAACCAAGAGGGTTACTCCCTACGTAATAATGTTATGAATGCCTCAAGTTACCTTTATGTCTTATGATTTCTATGTTTTATTCATGATTTTATGAGGTATGTTAAAGTTTTTATGTTTTATGGGTAAAGTATGATTTCATTCTTATGTATACATGTACTCATGTTTCCTTTCCATATTTTTATATCCCTTACTGATCTTTTTATGCTCATCCCATGTTTTTGAAATGTTTTTCACAGGTCAAGGGAAGGGTACATGATATGATGATATTGTCAAGGATGTGTCAAGAAAGAATACATGTTTTATTTTAAATATGTTTCCATTGATGGTAAAAATGAATACCATCTTTTATGTAACCATTTTTTTAAAATGTGGAATGTAATGCAAGTTTTACGATCTAATTCTCTAAAACTCTAAACCTGAAATGATCCTCAATGTGTAATCTTGTAATAACTCAAGATTAAGTATGGTTTAAGATTGGGGCCTTATAGTTGGTATCAGAGGGAGGTTGAGATAACTTTAGAGGTTAGGGTATTCTCTAAGCACAAGTGACATTACCATAATGGTTAGGATTTCAGAAAGAGTCCTAGTTTTAGATAAAGTGAATGAGCAAGTATATCTTAGTGTTTACATTAATCATTAGTACATGATGGTTTTGTGGATATACTCACACTGAAATTTCTGTTTTTAGTGAATGGATGGATCTAGCAGGCACCAAAGAGACAACAGATTTGAAGGAAACAGTGGTGGTTCTCTGATTAAGATACTAGATAAAATGGGGGATTCAATGAGGAAACTCGTGGTTGTTCTAAACCAACTATCAAGGAGTCATGATCATCCAATTGAACCTTGGTATGATCTGTAATGCATCATGTACAAGAAGACCAAACGATGTGGAAGTTTAGGTAATAATTATAAAGGTAACCATTAGAGTTTATATGATCCATACTTTTGAGGTAATTATGGTTATTATATGTTATGATGGAAAATGAAAGGCATGAGATAAACTTGAGATTAAAATATGTTATGATCATCTTTGAAGATTTTATCTCGTTTTGGTGAATGTTTTATGAATTATATAGATTTTGAAAAAGGAAAACACGCAGACCGTGTAACAACCCGTTGCGTCGGACAAAGCTGCGGGAATCGAACCCACAACCAAAGTGCGACTGGTATTTATCGCCTACTACTGGACTACGTGAAGTCCCTGGTTAGTTTGACTAATTCTTTTTAGTTAGATGATTTTAGGAATCACGAGTAAGTTTATTTTGGGTTATCTATCGAAATTATTAACCTATCATCGAGGATATGTGATTAGGTTAATTACTTTTCAATATGAGAATTTTAGAGCAACTGATGTTATTTGGAGATAAAAGTTAATTTGTACCTTGGAAGACTATGTGACTAAATCCTTCAAATATTTGGGTTTCAATCATAGTTTGGTTTAATTTGAATAATTTTATTGACAAATTGTTTATCAAATGGTCCTCGTTGAACTTTGGGTTTTGTTGGACAAATTTTGGAGATTAAGAATAGATTTTCTTATTATAAAGGGTTATCCTTTTATGGATTATTTGATCTTGTACTAACCATTTTGGTTTTGGTTTTGGTTAAAGTCTAAATACATGGTAAGTATATAGTTCTCTTTTGTGGATTAGGTGATTCTCTAGAATTTGATTATAGTGAACAAGTCCTCCTAAATACTCATCTATTGGAGAAAATATGAGTTTGTGTAAGAAATCTAATAAAAGTTGAAAGTCAACATGATAAGTAATTATGTTTACTTATGAATAAATTCCTCAATAATAATTATCTTAAAACAAAAATGTTGTCTATTAACTTTTCCTACTGGGGAATGGAATACCGTTTAACCCATCACAAGTTTGTGATTTTCTTGTTGTTAACTTTCTCCTAAACATGTTTTCTATCACTCTCCATCAGAACACGACCCTATGTTTTCTCCTCCATGTCCATGTTTTCCTACATGGGATCCTAGTATGGGTTAACTCGGGTGACCTCTTTACTTCTCTTTCTTTATTTTAAAGTGATTGTTTTACCGACTCTTGTTCCGATTTGGGACTTTCAAGGATGTTTCTGAGCCCAATTTTGAAATTGCGAGGACGCAATTTCCAAAAGGGGGGAAAGATGTAACACCCCAGGTAAATAAAGAATAAGAAATTTTTACATTTATCCATATTTTTTAATAAAATATTAATATTACTTTAAAAGGGACACTATGCTCGATGGCGTACCCAATACACAACAACGAGTTTTTTGCGAATCTTACGTTGCACTCTAATAATAAAATAATATTATTTAAAATGGTAGTTAACGCCTTGCTGTTGTAATGGAGGAAATGAACAGAACTAACTACAAATTTATTATATATGTTTTTCAAATATTTTTACTTTTTACAATAAATGTTAGAGGATTAAAAATGTGAATGAATTCAATTTTTAAGCGTAAACATTCTAATGTTCTTTAGAAGGTCGATTAACCACCTTTTGATGGAGAACCACTTTTAAATCCACTTTTTGACAATTTTATGTGTTATATTTGACAAAATAAAATTATTCTTTAGAATAGATACATCAAAATTCACTTTTTGTAAATTTTTGGTATCTTTCCGATAAAGTTCATTTTTTAATGAATAGTGAAAAATGTTGTATTTTAATTCAAAACCTCTTTTTAATCTAATTTATTTATATGATTATATTATCTTTTGAATTGTTTTTAAAGTAAAATTAGAATATATTTTTACCATTTAATCCAATAGTGGTCATTGGAATTAATTTCACTTTGAAATTGGACTTAAACTGGTGTCAATCTTTTAATAGATATTGTTTCATAAAAACACTCTATTTGTTTTGACAGCGGGAATTAATTATTAAATTAATTAATGCAACTTATATGTTTTTAATTTTCTAAAATAGACATCATTTTTGAGTTCGGAATATCAAATATAGCTTAGGGTGAATTTTTGGTATTTTTCTGAAAAACATCAATTTTTGATGAAGAGTAAAACCACTAAGTGGTAGTTAAAGAAACCGATTTTTCGTTTAAATGAAACATAGCCACCTCTGTGTTTTGAATTTCAAAAATCAGACATACATGGTTTTCATTAGGAAATAAAATGTGGTTCAATGGGATTAAAATAATTTTTTTGTGAATAGTAACTTTTATGTTCTTAATCGCGATTAGAGGTAATTAGTGTAATATAAGGTAAAAATAATTTTTTAATAATGTGAAATGACCTAGACACATGTACTACCCTCATTGAATGTGTCATGTCCGACCAGGACAATCCAAGGGTCAACATGGGGACCCCATGGAGCCACTTTGGTTGGAAAATGACATAAATAACTTTTTATTTAAAGTTAAAATAAAAATGTCACAAGCATGAGATGTTTCACTAAAACAATTTTTAAATGACTTTATACAAGTCATATTTTTGACTATAAATATTAATTAGAAAGATAAACAGATTTCCTACATCATGATATTTTTTTAAAATTTTTATACATTAAATAAATTAAATTATTTACAACATCATGATGATGCAGCGATTACCTCATTAATAAAGGATTTAAATAAAATGAAAAGATAATGTCAAAACTATAAATTAAACTTGTCAAAAACCTATTGAATGAGTGTATTTCGAACCCTTACCACCATATCCTCGAAATAAATCAATGTGGGATCTTTAAAATCCGAAAATCATTTCAAAATAAAGTAACATTTTTTAACTTTACAGGAGTACCCATCCTCTCCTCTTATAAAAGGCCCCCACCTCTACCACCTTACCCACACCTCTCAAGCCTTTGGCTCGGCCAAAACCTGCTCATTTTGCCTCTCCACATCCCTCTCTTACTCCTAGAAGCCTCACGTTGGACAGAAGTATTTCCAAGGAAGCCTTTGAGCTCAAATCAAAAAGAGTTACCCGATTTTAAGGTAATGTCTTCACTTGTGTTCATTTGGTTTATTTTGCTTCTCCAACCCCCTAAACTCTTTTTATTCATTTCTTTTGTGAAAAATTAAGTATATTCAATATACTAGTCTGTTGTTATAATAATCATCTGAGCTACACTTACACACACCTACATCAAATGGTTAAAGAACATACTGTTTCTGTGGATGGTGAATTTCTGCCTCACGAAACGATAATTGTTCAACACTCATATAACACGTTAAAAGGTGGTCATTAATATGTAACTATATTTATATATGATATATAATATGTTTATGTTTTACATAAGCTTCTGTATTTTTCTTTTTTGGCATACCTTTATGGTTTCCATTATGGGTAAACACGATAATTTCATTTTAGGAAGTGCGGACTACCGCACCCTCAAAGTGATTTGATTCGTTAATTCCATATGTGGGACGAATAAAGGATGAATTTAAAGTTATTATATATGATGTATGTTACATATAAATGATGAATATAATTATGGAATTAAAATATACATACCTATCATTTATTTTTAATTCCATTAATATGACATAGAAATGAAAGTAGCATTAATGCGTACATACGGCTTACCGTCTCCATGAACGGTGCATTTCATTTCTTACGTCTAAATTATTATGTAATATTATAAATACATGTATATTATGGATATATATGATATATATGATATCCAAATCATGAATATCATTCTGGATATAATGAACCTTTGACCACACAAACACCCTGTAATTGTAAGAAGTCCACTTTTGACTGAAGAACCAAATATCGACAAAACAAACATTATTAACTTAAATGATTACATAATGTTTATAACAAGGAAATAAGTGATATAAAATAAATAATGAACTTGAAAAAGGTTCTTAAGAAAGTATAAATTAACTCAAGTTTATTATTCAGGACGTTAAAGAATGATCGAGTCAAGTCGGACCCGAGGTTAGGGATCCTACTCCTCTCTTTCTTTTTAAGTACACTCTTTTATGTCATTCCTTTTAAGCTCATATTTCTTGTGATTGGGATGTTCTTTTGTATTAATATTACTTTAATTTTTATGTTCATATGATTAGAGACCCTATTATCTCTCATCAATCCATTTTGGAAGTTTTGAGTGGTGCCGTTAGGCTGCCGAATTTTCATAAGAGATCTAACCTCTCTCTTTCTCTTTAAGTACTCTCCTTTATGTCACTTCTTTTAAGATCCTCTTTGTTATGATGGGGGATGTTAGTTTATATTACTATTGCTATAAATTTTATTTTAATATGATTAGAGACCCTATTTGATCTCATCAATCCATTTTTGGAAGTATTAAGTGGCGCCGTTAGGCTGCCGCGTTTTCGTAAGCAATTTTTCATCTCACTTTTATTCCCTTGAAATTTATGCAACATTTTCCAAAATTTCCTTTGAGTGGTGTATTTAATGACCCTTATTTTACTCATTGGGTAATATACTTTCATTTATGAGTATATACATCAAATTTGTATTGTCCTTCTTTCACGGGGTGTATGTTTCGAAAGATACCCATGTCGGTAAGGGAACCTTTCACCCTCCTCTTTTTAAAAGACTTATTTTGTTATGTCTTTTAATTCACATAACATTATGTTGGGATATGTTCTTCTATATCCTTAGTGATTTAAGTTTTATGTCCAAGTGATGAGATACCCTTTTTAACTATCATCAACTCATTTTCTGAATTTTGTAGTGATGTCGTTAGGCTGTCAAATTTTTGCAAGGGAACTTCTTAACCCAATTTTGATTCTTTGGGATATGCTTGTACTCCTTGAATATGTCGTTCTATTAATATGTGTGAATAACCTCTGATTTTTTTACACTTAATATCTACTTATATTTGGTGTATTAGTTTTTCACACATACTTATTTAATTGATTTATCCTTAATCCAAGGATACCGTCTTTGTATGGGATTTCGTCTCAATCTCCTTTCCTTGAGGCATATTTTTTTTTATACACAACCTTCTTTTATACAGTGTATAAACCCCTTTGAATTTTACATTTATTCAAAAAGATTATTTTTTATACGAAGCTTTTACTAAATGAAAATAGGGAATGTTTTTGTCATACGTATACGGCGACAATGACTTCTCCGCCATCGTGACCATTATTTGAGTTTCAGCTTCCTCTACAAGCCATACCTTTTTTTAAAAGAAAAATAAATACCATGTTTTACTTTTCATTTGTTTTGGTATTGAAAATGGTTTTCATAATGTTTTTTATATCAATGTGTTGTATTGATATGTTGTGATTGAAAGGTGTAAATTTTATGTTTCCTTTATGCATGTTTTATGTGATACGATTATGTTGAGGTTCTTGTGCATTATTATGAATACGGGTGTTTCCGTGATAAACTAAGGGTGGGTGATCCCAATATAGCTCTCTAATGCATTGGGTAATGTGAAGGAGTGAATCATTAAGGTTTCTACGAAGATATTTATGGAATATACTGTGATGGGTATTCCAAACGTAACCAAGAGGGTTACTCCCTATGTAAGAATGTTATGAATGCCTCATGTTACCTTTATGTCTTATGATTTCTATGTTTTATTCATTATTTTATGAGGTTTGTTAAAGTGATTATGTTTTATGGGTAATGTATGATTTCATTCTTATGTATACATGTACTCATGTTTCCTTTCCATATTTTTATATCCCTTACTGATCTTTTTATGATCATCCCATGTTTTTGAAATGTTTTTCACATGTCAAGGGAAGGGTAAAATATATGATGATAGTGTCAAGGAAGTGTCAAGAATGAATCCATGTTTTATTTTAAATATGATTCTATTGATGGGAAAAATGAATAATATATTTTATGTAACCACTTTGTTTAAATGTAGAATATAATGCAAGTTTTACGATCTAATTCTCTAAAACTCTAAACATGAAAAAATCCTCAATGTGTAATCTTGTAATAACTCAAGATTAATTAAGGTTTAAGGTTGGTGCCTTATAGTTCGGGAGAGGACGTTTAAATGTACAGGTTTTCACCATCATAACATGGGTTTGTATATTGTTCTAGGAGAGTTTTTGTGGGCCTATGCGTGTGAGGACTAGTTCTAGTTCATGTTGAATTCTTGTTTGTTTATTTCTAGTCATACTCTAATGGTGGGGAGACCCACTACATATCTTGAAGATATTTTATTTAACTATTTGTCGGATGGTTGTTGTGATTTTATGGTTGGGATCCCGTTATCCCTCACATGTTGTTCGCTTCCATGAGTGCACTTTGATTTGGGTGATCGTTGGGTACATTGGTAGAATTCCCATCAATCTAGTTCATGGCTTGGTTGTGGAGGTGGTGGATTGATCATTATGTTGATTATCTTGAATTGTTTCTGAGTTGGTGTTTTTTAGAGAATGTGGATTATGTTTTGTTGACGTTGGATGATATTTCCTTGGCTTGATTGGGTGGATATTGTTGATAAGGAATCCTTAGGTTTTGATCTTTCAGCTAGAAAGTGTTATGGATTTCTTGGGGAGGAAATATTTTATAGTGGGGAGAATATTCACATACATTAGTTATTTTAAAGGTGTTTTTCATTTAATTTCAATTAATTATTTGTTTTCGGGGGTTTCCCATACATTTCTGGAGAAAAGAGTGGTTACATCAAGATTTGGGCCAAATCGTGAGCCCATTTCCAGATTAAAAAAAAATCTTTTATAATTACTTCGTTTTCATAATTTTTCTCCCATTTAACTTCCCACTTATCCTCCAATTACCTATTAAAACCATCATATCCATTTGGACCCATTATAAACTCATAATCATGGTGGATTTGGGAGATTTATTCCGTCATTAGGCCAACCTGTGAGCCCATTTTAATATTTATGATAATAATTTATTTATTTTATATATCATACATTTTTTGACATGTTTAGGTTATTAAAACCCTTAATTAATTCAAAAAACACTAGGTTCACCCCCCATATTCCATTTTAGATATATGGAGATCATCTCCATCATGGATTAGGAAGAATTTTCCCAAGGTTCATTAAATCATATATATTTGAAAAGGAAACAGGTTTCTTTAATAAATCATTTATTTTTTACACTTTTCCCCCATTTCAGTCCATACTCGACCACCTCGGCCTTATTCAAACCTACCTTTCAATTTTTTATGCTTGTAGATCTAACTATAGGTTTATTTGGGGTGATTTCATCAAGCATTCTCAAGTACGTGAATTTTTCTCTTGTTCCTTACATTTCCATAAGGTTTCTTCTCCTTCCTCCACATTCCATTATTTATTAGGTCTCTCTTATCCCCTAGTCATGAAAAAGGTAAGGTTCTATTATACCATGATCTATGATGGTGTTTTTGTTCATTTGGGTCTGGTGGTCATAGGTTTAAGGTTTATAAACCATGGGATGGTGATATCAGGAGTGTATTTCTATTCCGCCAAGGATTTGAGATAGGTTTCCCATTTCACATGTCCACATTATTTAATATTCATCAATTTCATGGAATTTTCTCCCATTATAAATTTTTATTATTGTTTTATTATCCTTAAATAACATTATTTGATGTGTAAGGTGGTGTTTATTCCTTATTTTGTGAAAAGTAGTGTTGTTTTATTATAAAAGGCACACCAATTGTTTGTTTAAATGTTCTGTTATTTTTCACACATGGTTTCTAATATTTAGAACTAGGTTTATCAATTTAAATATTTCTTTTGCATGAAAATTTTATTTTATAATTTTTTTTACTTTCAAATAGAAATGGTTTCATTAAATGTTGCATGACACATTTTTATTGAAGTTCCCTATTTGATTTTGTGTGATAAAGGTGATATAAAATAATTTCTTTGTCTTATGAAAAATATTGGAATCATTCACCTACATTTTTTGGGTTCCAAATGTTGATTCCTATCAGGTTTTGGGTTTTATAATGAAATGATTATGGGGTTTTAGGGAGTTTTGGCATGCATTCTTGATAAATGGACCATTTGGAATCTCTATAGAAATGAATGTATTTTGAATGTGTAACCTCAATTTTTAAGAGGATTACGTTCTATTACATCCAATGGTTTGTTTACAACTATTTATAAATATTGGAATTTTTTCTTTATATAAATGTGGTTTTTTGAAGATTGGTTATAGGTTCTTGTAAAAAAAAATTCATGTGTATTACATGTTTTATCATTGGGGTCATTTTATGATTCATGAAATTGATTTCGTTATTTGAGTTTGGGGCTGAAAAATTTGGTTTGATATGGTATTGGTGGGTTTTTGTCCTAAAAGGAGAATTTTTAAATGGATTTTAGGTGAAATTCCTAGTTATAAATCATGAAATTGTTTTATGAAAATTTTTAGATGTTTAATGACCCATGAATGATATTTGAAACATGGTTGAGGGTTGTTTAGTGCATTCATGATTTTGTAATGAAATTTTCATGTTCAATGTGTATGTTATAACATATGTAACTTGATTGAGCACAAAGACGGAAACCCAAGTATCTAGATGGGTGGACGTGTACTAGTATATTAGTGATACAGAGTGGTTTCATACATGTTTCACGTAGAAATTTTGACGATGACAACACAAACTAAACTATGATGATGATGTTAGGGACTACTAGGTTTTGGGTATTGTACCCTACTAGTGGATCATTCATGGGAATAGATGTTTTTTTATGGTTACTTTTCACCGAGACACACGGTACTGAGGGCCCACACCTAGCTAGTGCCTAGGGATGTTCCTGTTACTTGTTCTCATTGGATATTTTTTACTCACTATCAGTATATGCTATGTTTAGTTCTTAATTTCAGTATCATGCATATTCTATTTAAAAGTTTACATTATTTAATGCTTCCTTCTTGAAAACAATTTTTATTTTGAAGTTGCGTCACTTTTAAATTAGTTACTATCATTTCTTGTTTATGAAAAATAGAAATCATTATATTTTTTAATGGTTGTTACGTGGAACCATTTTTTGAAAACATACTTTTATAAGTTTTATTTAAAAATTGAAAATGAGTTTTATTTTTTTTTTAAAGGAAGGTCATTGTGAATAGAATATCCATCTTACCTACCGATCTTTAATAATCACTCCTATATTATTCTTCTATTTTAGTCCTTCTGTAAGTTTTACCATGTGTCTTATTTCCTTGTGTGATGTATGATCGATGTGTTAGAGAGTGATGATCGGTGTTACATAGAGTTAGTTGGTTGTCAGGTTTGGACAGTTGAGTTGTCTAGTTTTGTTGTACTTTAGGTTTAATGTACAATCAATGTTTTTCTAAACTTTTATTAATGTATGTTGTGATTTCTATTTCTTTTACTACTTAGTTATTGTTTATATTTGGGAGAAATATTTCCATAGTCACTAGAACTGATTCCCTCAGTGCTTGTTTCCATCCCAAGAGGATCGACAATGCCTCTCAAGACTTGTCACAAAGCGGCATGGGTTATTGGTTCTGAGTTGAATTGGACTGGTTTGTGACAATAATCCCTATAATTTACACCAAAACTACGATGCAACAATATATATTATAAAATAATTACTCCTAAAAAATGACATCAAAAATAATGTCCCAAAATAAAAATGGATCCTACATCATTGGGTAAGAGTGAGGAAAACCCTATTAATTTTTCCATAACTACAACCAAATATACAGCGACACAAAAAATGTTTAATTGTAACCTCTAATCCATAAGGACCTCGACTACCCTAAAAAATCTTACTAAAAGTTAATCATACTCTAGGTTGTACTTTTCAGTATACCCAATTTCTTCACTAAATGAATCATAAAAAAATCCCTGAAACTGACCTATCATGAACCTACTCAACAACCACCATCCATGTCGTAGAACCAGTCCTCCAAAATAAACCCCCCATAGCATAACAACACCTCCACACCAAAATTTTACATCACAGTTGAAATTTCTAATCTAAATCCACCAATCATCCCTTAAAAATTTATATATGACCTCTAACACAAAAATAATGTAATATAATGGGATGAGGAAGACTATACTATTACATTTAAAGAAAAATTGTGGAATATATTAATACAAACAATTAATTTATTTGCCACAAGAAAAATAAAATAGAAAATATATGAAAATATTTATAATATATATGTAATATAATATTTTATATTTGTAAATTATATAAAGATAATAATGAATTAAATTATTGGAGAAGAGTTCGTAGTTCATTAAAATCAAAAGTTACTTATTTATTTTATTCCCAAAGAATCTAACCATGAAAATATTTCATTTCTTAAAAGAAATTAAAATATATATTTAGTGGTTCCCTAAAAATTGATAATTTTATTTGTATAATTGGTCTATAATATTTGATGTTCCTATTTTAAGTGGAAAAACAAAGTGAATTCCAATTTTATCTATTATTTTTATTTATATATTTATTTTTTCTAAATATGTAATCAGTGATCACATGACGTTGTTATTGATTAATTTTACTTTTATGTTGTTCAATTTAATAGTGGAAAAATGTATTTTTATAAAATATAATATGAAAATTGAAATTATTAATAAATGGGTGAAAATTATTGGGTATAATTCAGTAGTTATTGTGAAAAAATATTTTAAAAATTATTCAGTATAATTGATTTTGGATAATGCTTTCATAAATGGTTTTAATAATTTGAGTTAAGTCATTATTCCAAGAGATGTGAATTTTAATATTTCTATTTATAATAGAATCCAATGGTCTGGAATGAAGAAAAATATGATTGATTTAAAGAATACACTATAATTATATGAAAAAATACGCTGATCTATTTCATAGTTGGTTCATAATGATACTTATGAAATCATATTTTTATTTGGGGAGTTATGGATTGATATATATAGTATTTCAATTTCATAACCCTTTATAAAAAATTTCCTCTTATGTATTTTGATATTTTATATAAGAATAAATTGTAATATTTCACAATGTACTGAAATATATTCTCTATATTTTGAACCATGATTAACATAGAAATCAAATAAAGAATGTAAATATTAATTGGTTTCTATTTTATTCATGATCATGAATTATAATATATGAATAAATAGAATCTCATAGGGTACTAAATAGATTATATGAGATATGTTGTTTTATTGTATATTAGAAATCCATTGATGGGGGAGGATCATATAAAATTCATGGAATTTGATTATAATAACAATTATCAATTGTCAAATTTTATTAAGCATTTTGGTTGATTTTATATTATATCATTCTAGTTATATAAAAATAGAGGAAATATGGGATAATGCCTACATATTTCATTGTATTCCATATAAAATTATTGATGAGATTTATTTGATCATGGAGAGTATGATGAAATTCATAAATTGTTATTAATTTATTACAAAATATATACAATTTTATGAATATTTTGTTGTTTCAAATTAACTATCATACAATTATCTCCTTTATTATTGCATACTAATCATTAGAATTTGGGGAAGTTATCTTCTTTTTTTTTTAAATATTTTTTGAGATATGATACCAATTAAATTTATGTTTAATTATGAAGAAAGTATTTATGAAAGATGAGAAATTAAATTTTATATTAAACAATAATGGAATATATTTTTGATGATAAATCATAACAAATTTAAAGGGGTAAAATGACTTATGGTGGGAAAAAATTTTATACCTTAAATATTATTTTTGTTAAATTTTTTGGAAATTATCGGATAAATGTAAATGTTTTTTTTAATTATTATTAAATAAAAATTCATGAACATGATATACAAACCATGTTACATTCCTTATATATATAATTCAATTCAATAATTCAATTATATTTAAAATAAAAAATATTACGAATCGTGAAGATATTCCCTTTAAAATTAACAAAACCATCTTATTATTTTCATGGATTATGATTATAGTTTAAAATCTAGGATTTATATAGTAATTAAAATGATTTTTTCACTCTATTACTTCTATAAATATATATTTTTATTGATTAACTACTTAAATGATAAAAATGGAAAATTTATTTTTGTTATAATGAATTTTATTCATTAAATACAGATTATATAATGTTTATTTGACAGTTTAACCAAAATTTGTGTTATGAAATACAATGTATCATCCTAATATTATTATTCCCCTTATGTTATTATCTCCCTATATTTTATGGTTTACCAATATATATAGATTTTAGTATAATCTATCTAATATCTAATGATAGATAATTGACAATAGGAATTTAAGTGTTATATTTAAAATGGGATCACTTGATCGTTACCTATTAAATTTCATATGTTTTTTTGTAAATAAATAATTTTTTCCCACTAATATGATGATTTTGATTTGATTGGGCATTTATATTTTTGTTTTTGTAACGGTTTATATATAATTTAATTGATTAACTAAAAAATATTATTTTTTGTGATTTGATAAAAGTTATGTTTTTAAATAAATGAAATAATTTTGTTGTAAAAAATATATTTAATTATAAAAAATGATAGGTTTTGAGAATATATGTTATTTTGATTTGGATGATTTATTATTTAGTTTCTTTAAATAATGAATTTACATTGAAGATGTATTGTTTTATCATGTTTTTATTTTAAAATATATATCTCAAAGAAAAGTGAATTTTTTTTTGTGGTAATGAAAACAATGATCTTAGAAATAACAGGAAGTAAAAAATCCCCCAGATGTAATTGCATTGAGATATATATATTTATATAATTACCCTATAAAAATTAGTTGTAAGTACCATGAAAATGATGGGGATATCCTTAAACATAAAAATATTAATATATGACGATCCATTAAAAATTTCAATATGATCATTGGTCTATGTAAATATATTTTTATCTACACAATGTTTATTAAAATATCATGATATGATATATTTAAAATATGATACATAATATGGTAATAATGATATGGTATATTAACCTAATATTTGTGCACAATTCATGTTATAATTGTTTATGTAGACTATTTGGTTAGTTATATATCATCCATTTTTTTAATAATTTTATTTATTAGGGAAATATGTTTTTTATGAAATAACATAAACTATTATAATAAAAATTTCATAACATGAAAATTATCTTAAAATGTCTTTATTTACAATGTATATGATAGGTTTTAAGTCCTCTCGAGAAAATATACATTGTAATGTTTTACTCATCCACTAAAACATACATTTTTTTACTTATTGATAGTGTTTTACAATATGCAATAAAAGGGAATTCATCATCCTTACATGGTGGCGTATCATATGAGTAGTTTTAGAAAAGGGAAATATAGATATCTAAAAATGGGTTTTATAGAGGAGATGGTCTATCAAGGGATAATTGAATTAAATTTTTATTTTCCCTAGGTTTTATATTTGGGGATTTTTTTTATTATTTGCTTCATTTTGGATTATATTAATGATTTTTAAATATTATTTTAAATTAATATTAATTTTCATAATTATCTTCTAGATATATATTGAGTGAAAATAATTTCTAAATATTTAATTTATCTGTCTTACTCGACTTTAATGATTATGGAGGATAAAATATTTTCTAAGGCATCCCTTAATTTTGTATCTTAGTGGTTATTTACGTTGAGTATCTTCCTATAGATTTAAATTCTTGATTTATATATGATAGTGGATTCACTAATCCAAAAATAATTTCATCATGTCCCCACCAATAATAAATGTAGAATCTAATGAATTAACCTAAAACTCATCATAGTTATTCTTGGGTAAAGAGACTACAACCTAGAGCTTCAATTTAATAATATATGGGGTACAAGAATTTAAATAATAATATAAAATTTCAAAATTAAATAATTGAAAATCCTAAATAAAAATTTAAATAAATACCACTTAAATTGAAATAATAATTACAAATATCTAGTCATAAATATGATAGGAAAAGTAATAATACCCAAAAAAACATCAAATAATCTACAATATATCTCTTTTGAAATATTTTAATTTTTAGGTACTCTAAGAAAATTAAAAAATATTTATTCTACTTGATATAAAATTTCAACACCTCCTCCATAAACCTATAAAAATGAAAATAACTAATATAAACATTTTTTATATGTCGGTTAGTACATTATATTCACTATAATCACTAAAAAATAAAAAAAATTATTGATAAATTTAGAATTTAAAAATATTTTTCAATACATAATGTTTATAAAAGATAAATAATTTTCCAAAAAAAATAATGTTTTTAATCAGGAATTTTTTTTAACAAACATCCGTTTATTTTTTAGATTCAAATAAACTCATTTAATGAAGAGTGAAAAGACATATAACTCTTGGAATATTGATCACCAAATAACAATCTATGTTTCAATTTCCATGTTTTCCCCTCTCTCTATATATAAAAAATAATTACCAACCATATATAAGATGCATTAACTATATATTATTACATATAATCTAATATTAATTGTCACAACTATTAATCTATGAAATGTTTTGTAGATATTAAAAACATACAAAATCTATGGTTTATGAGATAATATATGAAGATAAATATCAATGAAATCATCAATTTATAATTATCAAAGAAATGCATTATTCTATTAAGAAACGAAAATTTAATCAATTATTAGTTTTAAAATAAATGGAAAATAAGACATTCTTAAAAACCATAATATAGAACCTGAACATTGTATGAACATATAATCCACATGAATCTCATGATTGTTACCCAAAATTATATCCATATATCCATAAAAATTGATGAATAATCCAAAAATGTTATTTAAAAATGGGGGGGGGTAAAGAAAATGGTATCATATCACATAAATAAATTGAAATAACGTCACATGGAAGATGTAATTAAATGAAAACCCATATTTTTAATTAATTAATAAATTTACATATCACTGTTAAATTTTCCCAAAATCTTAGTGAATATCATAGTATATATTTTTGATAATTTTCTACTCTAATATAAAAGTTCTCATAGAAGCTATGATTAATTGGAAATCCCTAATTCATGAAGTGATGGAAGAATAATATAACTATAGAGTGACACATTACCAATGACTTATTTATGATACCCATTATACTAATGATAAAAATAACATTTGGTTACAAAAAAGGAGACATAAATCTCATGTAATATAGGTATGTATACAATTTTGAATCTACTAAAATAATGATTTACAATAAGTAGAATTACCTAGATAATACGTATATTTTATGGGTTGGATGTATGTTTAGCGTGCCACCTAAATCTTATCTCAAATTGGATAAGTCCTTGTGAGTAGCACCAATTTTAGATGTCATAGGTGATGGGGGGAGTTATCTTAATCCACAAGTATATAAACACACATTACCATGTATGATATAATAATTTTGTCAAGATAACGAAGAAACTTGGAATATATACTGAATTTGAGTAATTATATGATCCATATACGAGATAATGTGTATAATACACAATGTAAAAAAAAGGAAAATGCATGCATGAAGACCCCTGTTGAAATTTGAATATATTTAATTGAGTAAAAGGGATATATTAAATGAATGATCAATAGATATTACTATAATATAATATTATATCCATCAAGAATAACTATTCCAGACATATACCAACAGTACATATATGAAACTCATGAATGCACTATCCAAAAATTTCATAAAACAAGTCTTGTGTGGTTAAAAATCCCTCATAGTAGTGAGTATAAACATACCCCTTAATAAGGTATATTTTAGCTTAGGGGGTACCAAACACCTAATTTATTACCTATTCCTTATCAAAAAAAATCATAAAATGAGTGAGTACTTAAATTTATCAATAGAGGAATCATGCCCTAGTGAGTCGTGAAACATTGATTAGGGGAGTACCAAACAAAACTGACCTAGTAGATGACCAATGAATTGCCATATTATTTGTAGTTCTATCCACATGACTCGATTATAGAGGTCCTCAACCCCTTAATATTGGTGATTAACAAAATCTAATACCCTATAGGGGACTCATTCCATAACATCGAAATTTTAAAAGGGGAGTAATAAACCCCAGGAAACACCCTAAACAACATGCTAGATCCTATTTATCAGACCTATAGAGAATTTAATACATTCCTTCAATGAATATCTATTTAATTACCTTTGATGGATAATAGGTGACCCCATTATATTAAAAATGAAAAAACACTTACTATGGGATATGAATTTTCCCAAATTTATCAACTCGATACATTGATACTTAAACATTAAAAAGGGATTGTGTATGGAAATTATCTCTATGGATTAATGTAGACACAAGTTAATAAATTCAACTATAATATAGTTCCTAACATACTGGATTGATTCGAAAATTTAAACCCATCCTTTCATAGCTAGTTTTTGAAATTTCATTCACCATATCTCAACTCCACATTATAATTATACATACCACCTTCACATAACTGTTAAAATGAAAAAACCAATACAATGTTAATATAAGATTAATATACAGAACATGACTACTAAATAATATTAAAACCCATCTAATATTTCAATATACTATTATTGGGGTGGTTATAGTAAATCATATATTGTTTTGTATTATTCTCTCAATGAAAATGGTTCAAATTTCACTAGAATCTATATTGTGCTATAACATCAATGGTCACAGAACAATCCCACCCCACATAGAATATCCTTTTAAAATAATTAATCCCATTTAATACCAAAAGTTTAATGAAAATCCCATAATAACAATATTAAAATTCCAAATTCATAAATTATATAATGGAATTTTCTTAATTAAATCACAGTAAATATTGGGGAACTATGAGAAAATAATCTTCACAGGATATCAAATATCATAAACTACTCAAAAAGGTCACAATTCGTTGTTAATGTATATTTTTAATGACTTTTAATGGGATTTATAATAGTTATATGATAATTAAATTTTTTAATAATATTATATTAATGAAAAATTATATCATTCAATAACATAGTAAGAGGTGAACTAATAACAATTCCTTAAATCTTATTTATTAATTCTGGAAAAAAATACATACACCAGGAGTTACACATAATATTTATTAGTGGAAGTATTATAAAATATTAATAGGTCTATAAAAACACACTCCATAATTGTATGGGATCATTAGATGAAAAGAAAATAAATGGTAGGGTGCATTTGGCAAGAATTTAAAATGAAAAACTTGGGTTACCCAATCATGGTGAATTTACAATAGTTGAGGCTTAAATATTTAATGTTGGAGTAAAACCATAGGGAAATAGGTAACCTCATGGTTCAAATATACTATTTAAATGAATAATTTAAAAATGATTCATGAAAAATTCTATGAGATTACGTCCTCTATAACGTCAAAGATTGTTTTTGAAAAATATCTACCAACATGAAAAATGATATGGTACTAGGCCCACATCTGACAATAATTCTACAAAAATCTCTTTATAATGTTAAAGGTTGATCATATAACTAATAATAGTGTTATTTCTAGACCTCACTGTATCCACTTCATGTAAACAATGATCTATTTAGGGTATTCCGCGAAGGCCGAATCAAAATTGTTGTGTAACTTTTCCCAGTTGATAATGTTTGATAGATCATGATCATTCCTCATACGTTGTGAAATGTGGATGATTTATATCCATATGTATACCTAAATAAAGAATTATTGGTTCAACGAATCTTCTTCAACCCTATATAGTATCATTAAAGATCATTTGAATCATAGGGATAACTTGATTCCCTAACAAAACCTTCCCAAATAGTATTGTGGAAATTCATTCATAAAAAAATAATATATCTCTTTATACACAAAATTATTCTATAAACAATCCAAATAGGAAATTATTGGACTATATGATATCATTATACACTCTTGAATAACATGAAACTTCTCTATTTTCAAATACAATATCTTTGAACTCTTACGCAATATCTCTCCAATATGCATCCAATATAGTTGTGATAAACAAGTAATATATAAATGGATCCTAAGAGGAAACATGAAATTTTGGGAGTGATATATGTTTTTTTATAGTCCATTTGGGTTATATGATCCTAAAAAATGTATCAAAATACCAACACACAATCCCTCATCTTATCCTCAATAACCTAAATGATACAATCAGTTTTCCCATGTATTTTAGTGTGGAATATCTTACGCAACCTTAAATGAATCCCAAAATCATTCTATAAAATCCTACGAAAATGGGTTATAAAACAAGAATATTTGTGGTTGAATATCCTTTAGGGTAAATCGGGATACATGATTTTTTCATCTAAATTCAATCTTCCTGAACACTCCACTGAACACTTCTTCCTAATTGAAAATAAGTTAGTGGGATTGGTTAATAGGTTGATAATCACTTAAATAATATAGTTACCATTAGAAAAATGTGGAATAACTATTATAAAATAGATTTTTTATCCATTCCACTTACATTATAATATCTCAAGGGGTTTATCAAAACCTATGCGAACTTGGTGCCCGCCCGTCAGCTTCTGAAATATGAGGCATTGTAAGAACAAATAATCAACATTAAAATTTATACCCAACCATAAAAACTGGAAAAAGATGAATTAATACATATTTATCACACCTAGATGCAACATAATGTTGGATGCATGGAATTCCATAGTATATCTTCACACTATTTTGTTGGAAATATTTTATACTCTTAAAAGTCAATGGAGTCCTTCCAATAATAAAAACTTTTTTTAGGTGCATTACCTTAGAGTATTTGGTGAGTAAAAAATCCCAATTGATGTCTCTAAAAGATTTATACCATACTCATTATTGAAGTGGAGGGGTTACCACATCAATCAAATATAAGATATTTCTCTATAGTTCACAATGTGAAATTTCATAACCACTAACTACTTGGATGACTTATCGAACCACTATACTTGTGATTTCATACCATGGGTAAAGTAAAAAACATTTATATTTCCAAGAATATAGATAACTTCGGTTTCAGGGTTATAAAGAATGTCTGACCAATGTTGTAGCCTCAAATTAGGATACCTATAAGGGAATATGTATCTATTCCTCGTATAAACCTTTTTCATAATGTAAAATTCACTAAGAATGTAATGAATCCAATCCTACCAAGTGAGCACTACTATTATGATCTCAAAATAGTCTATTGCAGAATTTTAATTTTGTGGCCTCAACTATCATGAATCAACAAAATCTACACCTTATATTAAATAAACTATGAACCTATAACATCCCCAAATTAATTGAAAAAACACAATTACTCAAATACCTGGATCAAATTATTCAGGAATAAAGTTAGCATTCATCCTAAACTCATCTCCTATAATGACCTCTGAAACAACATCGGATTAAAAATGGATTCCATTTTTGTGTAATATTATTGATTATATCTATCTTTTAGAAGATATATTCCACAAATATTTAGAACATTATTTTTATATAAAAAATTCACATCATCTCAAACATGATATTAGGTTATTCCCATAAAACCAATAACTTGATAATATTTGGGTCCACAACAACACTACCCAATGAGATATCATGACCCATGAAATTAACAACCCAAATCAATAACTAAAACATTGAGATAAGACTATAGAGGGTTTTCTTAAATAATTATTATAGAACATATCCTATGCATGAAATAATCATCTTCCAATGATGAATAGATATAGATGTTATTGAAGAAGAACTAGAAAAACAATTCCATGAATGGAAAAAAATTATAGATTACCCGTCTCATTAATATTTACATGTAACTCATTAAACCAAAATGAATCATAAAAAACAGATATTTTATATTGGGGAACCAAAATTAATCCATCAAAATATCATTCTTGGAATCCCATACTGGTTATAACAAAACATTAAATCAATATTAGGGAACAAATTCACTCTACCATGTTTAAGTGGTCATAAAACCATCATATAGGTTATTTTTTCAATACCCCCAATTAGATTATGAATCCAAAAATGATACAAATCTTAAATCTCCCATCTAGAATCCTCAGTATCAGCATTGGTGATACCTAGAGGAAAATATTAGATATGATGAAGCCATTTTTAAAAATCTACTAAAATAAAACTTATATATCCCATAGATAATCAGCTTTAGAGGAACACAGATCAGCTAGAACAGCAATAAGTTGTGACCAGTAAACCAGAAACAAAGACCACACAGAATGTCTACAAACAACAACATCAATGTCTGGATGTTCATGTTTTCTCTTCTAGAATGAATTGTTGGGAGATCAGGATGCTAGAGCTGGAGCTCCTGTTCTTGTTTAAAGCTTATTGACAGACTTTGGCCCACCGGGATTGCATAGCTCGGACAGCTTGGGACTGGTTTTCTGGAATGCTGGGTGGGATATTCTTGTTGGAGTGTGTTTGGTTGGTTCTTGTCAGCCTAGGTTGTTTAATTATTCATTCCTGTGGGCTGTATTTTGGTTTTTGCTGGTGTAGGCTTACTACACCTCGTGTGTACTTTGACCCTTTTTTGTTTTAATAAAATTCTCTTGGCATGGATTGGGAAACCAATCCATGTCACCTTTTTAAAAAAACAAAAAAAACAACCATATACACACTCAATGACTATAGTAATATGATCATCTAATTTGTTTATATCAATATAGACTCACTAACTCATGAGTGATTTTATACAACATCCCTTATACAATACGTGTTCATTTCAACTAATAATCCAAGTCACCCAAGAAATAATTTTCTAATACATCCAATTGAAAACACATCAATCTAAAATAGTAGAAATCAATATGTAAATGATCTGAGGATAGATACCGATAGTGATGTCATTTGGAATTATCAAATCCATTATGAGTTCCCACAAGAACTTATCAACACTATACAATAACTCAAATCATTTATAGATTTGGGTGATTGTGTGCTCTAATCTAGTATAATTCTCATGCCATAATGGTCAAGATAAGGTATCTATAAGGTTTACTAACATGTATATATATATATATATATATGAACAAAAATATTATCATGCTTGAATGAACAAGAATTGGTGATATTATAGAGTGCACATAAGTTGTACATTGAATCATTGAGGGTTCTCCCTACATTAAACATTTGATCACATGCATATGGACACATCTCTTGCCTTCAAATCCATAATCATGGTGTATAAATCTTAGGGTTGGATGTTTTTTAAGTGCAACCTAATTTCATACACCTCTTTCTATGAATCCAATATCCCTACTAACACATCTACATTATCTACCTCTCTAAGGAATACATTTTCCACTACTGGTGGGCCCATGATGACATCACTTTATATATTATGGTGATATATATACTAACTGAATTATATCTACAACATGATAGGGTATTTTGATATCTTCTATTCGTCCTCATCCTGTGTAATCAAAATAGTGTTTTTATCAAGGTTTGATATAGCCCTGTAAAAAAAATTGGAATAGCTTACCCTCATGTCATTAATCAAGAAAGTGTTTGACTCTGTTGATGTGGAAATCATGTATGTTATAGAATAATAATAGATAATTTCTTTAATTATGACACCATGTGACTGTAACATATATTTCATAAAAATAAATTTAAAGTTTAAAATATCTTTTTATAGATGCAACCCCGGGATTAAAAAAACATGATACACTATTAAAATTTTATTAATTAAACATAGCCATTAAAAAATCTTTTTTATGTTGGAGGGTATGTATAGAGCTAAATAAATAATGAAAATTTTATATTTTACCCATTTAAAAAAATTCAATGGTTATCTACTGATTATAAATTAAATAAGAACTATTTGTAGGAAAAAATAAATGTTTTCTGAAAAAAGGTATTTCTATAAAAGGAGGTTTAGTCTCGCATTGTTAACATAATGTAAATTGTTTTTTACTAATTTCAGTCATTTTATATTTAAAAACCAATATCATTTTTTAAATTATAATATTATAATTATATTATGGTTAATTTTTTTTTTTGAAAAGTCTCTTTTTTTGAAGTATAGTTAAAGATATAATTTTTTTTAAAACTAGTTTTTTCATTTTTATAACATAAAATCCCTATATTATTATTTTTTGAAATTAAATTATGTTCTTATAAATATTAATTCTTCCAAATTACCTCATTGAATAAATTTCATATTAATTTTTTATATGAAATCTTTTTCAGATTTTGAAACATTTTCTTTCAGAAAATAATTTTTCGACATGTCTGTGAGTTTGATTATAAATTAAATCCTACCAATTATATGAGTATAAATTTAAAAAATTGATAGAATATTTTATTTAAAAAAAATATACACTATATAATAATTTCAACTTAATTTTTACCATAATGAAAAGTGAAACTATAATAATTATTTACCGTGGGTAGGGTAAAAAAATGTTTACCGAAGCTTTAAACTACCAATATAAGGGTTAAAAATTTCCAAGAACATATATAATACGTATTTTATGGACACATATAGAACTAATTTCTTAAAAGGTTCCAAAATTATATATTTCCATGCCTCATGGTATAATAAATATGTCTGAGGAATTATTTCTTTAAAAAAATTCTAAGTGTGTCCTCTTCCCCACTTATAGAGGGACACCCTCTATCCTCCCCATTACACACACCTAGAACAAATTGATTCATAAAATAAATATAAAAATAAATCCATTAATTTTATAACATCATCCCATAATATTTTATTGATAAAAATCAATCCTAAGATGGATTTTCGTGCAAACCAAAAGATGTTTCCTGAAGAAGAGGTTTTGTACTTAAATATACGTTTTCATTTATTTATTGTTCAACATACTTAAAATATTATTAAACCATGATTGATTAATAAACATTTTATTTTAAAAAAAATTATATTTTTTTTTGTTAAGGTAATTACCCAGAACCATATCCTATTCCATAAAATTGGAAATGAAACCATTGATCGTGTGTGTGACAAACTATCTCCTCACGAACCGATGAAATTAATTTTCTATCACCACAAATCATAGCATGCTATAATGATTTATATAATCCTTATATATGATATTTATTATATAATTATTCATATATAATTATAATATCACATATACCATCTTAAATTCCATTCATTAGAGAATATCATAATATTGCTCGTGTGTTTGAGAGACTACCGCCTTGCGATGCGATGCGATTTATTTTTCACATACAATTTACATGTAAAGAAATAAGGATTAATTTAATTTTTATATATGATAATAATGAAATAGTAAAAATTATTTAAAATAAATATATCATATAATTTAATACCTTACCATCCATTAAAATGATACCATCTTTCATGTGTATAGTGGACTATCACCTCTCGAAGCGTTGTGATAAATTTTTTAATTATATTTTTACCACATAAAAAGGATGGTATTTTTAAGGAAATTTAAAATAATAATAGGATATTTTTGATATAATTATAAATATTTAAATATAAAAGAAAAATTAACTTCTTTCAATCATGATCATCAAGAAAATTGAAATGTTACTCATGCGTACATACAACGTATCATCTACAAGATTGTAACATAGTTCATTTTTCATAATCATATTTGATGGATCATTTAAAAATTATAATTTTTCTATATAATAATGAAATTATGTAATTTTTAAAATTCTATATATGATTAATTAATAATAAATTTGACTTTAGTCAACTTATCGACGTTATTTCAGATATATGAGTAGTTTTTATGAAAATGTCCCATGTGAAATTAATGGGTTGAGTAATTTAATATGAAATGGTAATAAAAAAATTAATAATAATCTTGATAATTATTCATAGAATTTTAAATTGTCAACTTTTTTTTATTATTCAAGGATCTAAAGAATGCACGGGATAAATCAGGCACAAGGTATGGGGACTTTCAAACCCACCCTTTTCTTCGGGTTATGATCATTCTCTATCTAACTCAATTTATCTATATTTAATTATGTAATAATTAAAAAATATGTAAATATGTATCTCATAATTATAATTAGATTATTATCACATCCTTTCACTAGTTAATATATTCCTTATGACAATCTCTCACATTCTTTCTTTAAATAATCTCTATTGATTATGTTATGAGACAAGATTATACAACCCATTACATCCAATGTGTAATTATTATATTTATGCCTTATGGATTATATACTTATTTGGAACACATAATTATGTAAATGAAATTAATTTTTTGGGTGGGTATGGATTTATAAATCCCTCCAATGCAATGGGTAATGTTTTAGCCTCATGGGACATCATATATGGGATTAGAGAGTGAACCTAATCCATTATGAGACTATGTCCACCATATGATGTTGTCATTGAAGTTATTAGTGACATAGTTTTATGTCATATTTTATTTATTTTTCACTTTCCCATTCTTAAAATATATTATGATACCATTCTCTTTATGTTATCATTCCACTTGATTACTTATGTACATTCTCTTTTATGATATCATGTTATACCTTTGAATCAGATGTTATAGTTCATGATCATGTTTATTCCCATACTAGAGTTTTTTTCTCACCCCTTTCATTCATTTATTTCCCATGTTATACCCTAAACATTTAGGATCTAAAATGAATTTGTGTATCACACTATGGATAATAAATTAAGGGTTCCATGTTTTAGTTTCTTTCGAAATAATATGAACCTAGTCTTCCCATAACTCTAGGACTTTATGATCATTTTATCATATTAGTGGATATTTATGTTTAATAATCATGACATAATATCTGTTAAATGGAATGTGTAAAGACCCGTAAATTTCAAGGAAAATTTTTTTCTTAATTTTCTTTGGAATTTTACAAGAACGCAGTTTCTGACGGCACCTGATTCCGAGGCCCGGTGTGCCCGGAATCATTTTCCGAAGTTTTGGCTCGGGTACGTTCAGTGAACGAACGAGCGGGTTTTTCTAACTTTTGAATCGGTGCCCGGAATCGAATTCTGAGGGCACCGATGAAATCGCAGTGCCGGGTTTTGCCTAGAAACGCCTCTTCCGGAATTGCGTTTGCTCAGGTGTGGTTTTTAAATTTTGGGACTTAAGGTTAAGAAATAAAATAAAGTTGTTACGACAACTTTATTTTTATTTCACTTGAAGCCACTTGAAAGCCACATTAAGCTGGTTAAGCTTAGTTGAAGCGGATAGGGTGCAACTGAAATATCCTATCCTCTTGATAGGATATTTGTGGGTGGGGCCCGCACGAGCCCCGCCGTTTCTTCCGCTAAGTAACGCACCCGCGAAAACCCGTCAAAGAAACTAAAAGTCAACTGACGCGGTTTCTTAGTTTCTTAATAGACCATTAAATTGGGCTGTTTCTTTCGTCCAATTAATTGGGCGGTTTCTTTGGTAAATTAATTCTTGGAATTAATTGTTCGTTTCTTTTTTTTTAATCGTTGCTTGTGCGTTAATAAAATAATATTACTCTTATTTTATTTTGGGTGGAAGCTTGTGGCGTGGGGAGAATTTGGAGGAGAGCGTTCTTCTTCAGCGAAGAACGCGAAGAACGCCGGCCTCCGGCGAAGAACGCCGAAACCGCGGAAATCAACGACGCTTCTTCCGCGATGTTTCTTCCGCGACGATCGTTCCTTTCCAAGCGACGTTCTCCCTTCGGACGCACCTCGACGACAACGGAATCAACGACGTTTCTCCGGCGACGTTTCTTCCGCGACGATCGTCCTCTTCCGCGACGAACTCGCGAGCGACAACGCTTGAGGTAGGGGTTTTAAACTTTTTTAAAGTTGTTGATCTTTCCTTCGATCTTGAAGGTTCTTTTTTTTTGTCGGCCCTTGTTTCCGAATCTTTTTATTTATTTTTAAAAAGATTGTGATGGATTATCGTTCTAGAAAGGCCGATTGTTATCAATCTAATGCGAGGGGGGTCGGGCCGCACAAACACGGACGAACCCCCCCCCCTCCTTTATTCTTGTTGTTTCTTGCGGATGGAGCGAGATGGCGTGGTGACGTCGCACCACGCGGGAATCGTACGACAACTATTGAGCAGCGCCGTCGCGCCGCGCTGTGGAACGAAATCAAAAAAGATCGAGACGCCTTCGCGCCACGCCGAGAAGTCGTTCAAGCACGCGACGTCGTCGCGCCGCGCCAAAGAGGCCGCATATTAAATTAATTTTATTTTGTTCTTGAGCGCAGATTGACGGGCGACGACAAACGAGGCCGCAAGTTAATTTTGAGGCCTCCGCAGTGAAGGTCGGGTCCCGGGATGACCGTAGGCGCAGACGGGAAGCAAATCGGACCACCGGAGCGTCTCCGGTGGCCCGCGGAAGCCGGCGGCGGCGCGGGTCGCCGGCGCGGCGGCGCCGGCGGCCGGAGGCGGCGGCACCCCGCGGGTGTCCAGGGTGGCACCCCGCGGGTGCCGCGGGGTTGTCTGGCGACACCCCGCGGGTGTCCAGGGTGGCACCCCGCGGGTGCCGCGGGGTTGTCTGGCGACACCCCGCGGGTGTCCAGGGCGGCACCCCGCGGGTGCCGCGGGGTTGTCAGGCGACACCCCGCGGGTGCCGCGGGGTTGTCAGGCGACACCCCGCGGGTGCCGCGGGGTTGTCAGGCCGCTCGGCCGAGCCGAGCCGGACCGGCCCTGGCCGGGCGGGGCCGGGCCAACCGGGTCGGACCCGGTTCGGGCCGACCCAGGGGGGGTCGGGCCGGGTCGGCCCGGACCCGGACCCCCCCCGTTTTCGGACCATTTCGGTCAAATTCACATATCTTGAGCTCTAGACGTCCGAATGACGTACCGTCAGCTTTGTTGAATTCCTCTCAGTGAGACGGAACTTTTGGCTTACTCTGCTCGAGGTTTGGATGCCGACGGAGTACGGTCGGGTCGGTTCGTACACGAAACCAACCGGGCCCCTGGAACGAAAAAGCCAATAACTCACAGACCAGGCGTCCGATTGACGCGCCGTCTGTTTCGTTGACTTCCTCTTGATGGGACGGAACTTTTGACATACTCCGCCCGAGTTTTGGATGCAGTCGGAGTATGGCCGGATTGGATTGTACCCGAAATCCAACCGGGCCCCTAGAACGGAAAAGCTGATATCTTTCAGCCAGGACGTCCGTTCGACGAACCGTCAGCGGCGTTGGTGATTGCGTTGAGTAATGGTCCCTTTGAGTATGCCCTATGGGAGTTCAGGGTACAGTTGTGATACGGCCGGGATTGGTTCGCACACGAAACCAACCGGGCCCCTGGGATGAAAAGGCTAATACTCACAGACCAGGCGTCCGATTGACGCGCCGTCTGTTGCGTTGAGACCCCTATGATGAGGCGGTCCTTTGAGACACTTCTTTGTGGGACTTTGTGATACTTGGAGTATCGACCAGTAGCTCGTGGAGCGGACCCTCCCGGAGACGAGCGTGTAGAGTACGGAGACCGTGTAGCCGACTGAGACCTGACGACTGCTTGACCGACTCGACTTGGAGTGAGTCGACTAGCCCAGTGGAAGGAGCGCCCGGTATTTGGCGGCAGACCCACAGCAGACGGAGCGCCTGGTAGTTGGCAGCAAACCCGCGGTACTCGACAGGAGGAGTACCTCAGTAGGCTATTTGGGAGAGCGCCCGGTATTTGGCGACAGACCCTCAGCGGACGGAGCGCCCGGTAGTTGGCCGCAAACCCGCAGTACTCGACAGGAGGAGTACCTCAACAGTCTTAGGTTAGTGATCAGTACCTCGGAGTCGTGATAGGACCACTGTACACTCTAGAGACGGAGCTCCTCAGTAGTTACAGTTTCGATAATGAAAATCCTGGTTTGAGCTGAGTCAATGAATCTTTGCGTTTCCTCATGATTGAGATGGGTCGCTTGATAACTTAGGTATATGTATGGGCATATACCTGGGTGATGGTTATCCGTTGATTTCATGATTTTTGTGTATCCTTGTGATTGGATGGGTTACTTGATGACTTAGGTATATGTATGGGAATATACCTAAGTAGAGTCCGATGTTACTTCATGATTGCTGTCTTTACTTTGTGGATATCCATGTTGGATTTAGTGAGACCTTAAGGGTCTCGGGGTCCATACTGAGTAGCTTATACTCACCCCTGCACGGGCTATGCCCGCACTTCGTTGTGTTGGTTGCAGACGACGGACAGCGCAGATCGCAGTTGAGGCTTGCAGAGCAGGTCGGTACCCGGAGGAGGACCACTGGGCGGACATACCCGGAGTAGACGACAGGACCCGAGGAGTAGAGGAGCTATCTGTACCTACCCTTCAGGTAGGATCCGTGGTGGACGATCCAGGAGTTGAGCCATCTGTACCTACCCTTCAGGTAGGAATTGAGGAGGACGACCCAGGAGTCGCTTCGTTCTTCCAGCTGCTGTTTTTCCCTTTTGAGTTGTACTTTACAGTTGGGCTTGTATTTCCGGCCCTTTTACTTTTCTTCGCTTGTGTTTACTTTTACGCTTGCTTACTCTGTGGTGTTTGTTTGCTTTTGTAATGGCAATGCCTTCCCAGTTATCGGGATTTACGCCATTGGTTCTAGTCGCCAGCCCCTGGCCTATGGATGGCGGGCTTGGGGTAGTCACTGCACGGGCCCCGAGGTCGGGTCGTGACAGATTGGTATCAAAGGTGGTCGGTTCTACCGCCGATTCTGATCTTTCTTTCTGTAAAGCAATAGTGTTAAGGGTACCGAGTATGGTTTTCAGTTCAGGGAGTCCAGTGTTGGTGCGGGCGGCCGACGTATCCATACACCAGGACCCTGACAACTGAATTCCGACTTTATGCACAAAAACACTGATTGCGTGTATGTTTCCAAAGTTTAAAAATGTCAGCTCAAACCAGGTCAGCTCACCAGGTTTAATCGTTTGACCGTGTTACGATGTTTCTTTCAGGATGCCTTTTCTCGGACGACCAGCTTTAGCCCAGAGGGATGTGTGTACTGACAGCCTGCCGACCGACGAGGCTTCGGTTCAGGGCCCTCTTGCAGTCGAGGCACCAGCAGAGGCACCAGCGGTACTACCATGCGTTGGGCCACCGATGCCACCAGCCCCAACAGTAGGCGATGCACGACGCTTGAGTGCGCTGCATGAGTTCCAGCGCCAGAGGCCACCCAGGTTCAGGGGAGAGACGGACCCGTAGGCGGCTGAGGATTGGCTGGAGGCTGTGGTGGGAGTCTTCAGGCTAGTGGGGACGCCATCGGACTTTATGGCGATCTATGCGGCTAGCCTTCTTCAGGCAGCAGCAGGCAGGTGGTGGATCCACTTGTTCCAGTTTTGCCGTGGGATGGCCTTCTCTTGGGAAGACTTCGAGACCTCCTTCAGGTTGGAGTATGTGCCAGTAGCTCTACACCCCGAGCGTGTTCGGGAGCTGCTGCCTTTGTCACGTGCTTCTCGATCAGAAGCTGAGTCATCTGTGGGCAGTAGACAGATAATGCAGAGGCCCAGAAAGACCAGACCAGCAGTTGGGCGATCTCGGGTTTTAGGACCGGTGGTGCAGGGCACCCGGATTGGGAACAGAGCTAGCGGTGCAGGGAGCAGGAGGGCTGGGAAGGAGAGTAACTGCATGCGGTCAAGTAGTGTAACCCAGGGGCTCTAAGAATGATTCGGGGTACGGGCTATGTCTACTATGAGCTGCCATATCTTTAGACATAGGTACCAATCATTCTTTCCTTCCATGAATCTTGTCCCAGACCTAGAGGTTCCGGGTAAGCCATTGACTTGACCCTCACGTCTGGAGATACCTTTGGGAGGAGACTCGATAATCACACTTACGCCGACAGTGTGATCTGACCACGAGGCGAGAGTTTCGGTTGGAATCTCTTGGTGGCAGCGTCGAGGCCTTGCGACGTTGGTCTGGTTATGGATCGAATTCACAGATCATACCCAGGTTGACTGTTTTAGGCAAAAAGGTTGTGTTTTATCTACAACGTTGGGATAGGTTTTCCTTGGTCAGCGAAAAGGAAACCCTGGGCAGCTCAAGATAAACTCATGCACAGGAGGGTGTAGCTGATCATTCTTGGGTCGACCCACCATACCTTCGTGGCAGCAGAAGTTTTGAGTTTCATTTCTAATCAGAAATGGAGACCTCTGGAGTTCGAGGATGACGACCACGTCTTCTTACGGGTCTCACCTCGACGAGGTTTACGGAGATGTGGCCTGGGAGGCAAGTTATCTCCGAGGTTCAACGGACCTATCTAGGTCCTCAGCTGGGTAGGCGAGGTGGTTTACCGCTTGGCCCATCCACTTCAGTTGCACTAGGTGCACGACGTTTTCCACGTATCCCAACTGAGGAGATACGTGCTCGACCCCCCTTCGCATATCGTCGACCATGAGGAGCTAGGCGGTGGCGATGAGTGTCTTATACGGAGGTTCCTGTGGGGATCGACGATCGACAGGAGCGGATCCTAGGACGATGGTCGATTCCTCTTGTGAACTTTCTTTGGCAGCGCGGGAACCTCCAGGTGAGCACATGGGAGCGGAAGGCTCAGATGCGTGCTCAGTACCGCTTTGTTTCCCTAAGTCTGTGGTGAAGCTTTACGGGGACGTAAAGCCCTGTGGTGGGAGTAATGTAAAGACCCGTAAATTTCAAGGAAATTTTTTTTTTTAATTTTCTTTGGAATTTTACAAGAACGCAGTTTCTGACGGCACCTGATTCCGAGGCCCGGTGTGCCCGGAATCATTTTCTGAAGTTTTGGCTCGGGTACGTTCAGTGAACGGACGAGCGGGTTTTTCTAACTTTTGAACCGGTGCCCGGAATCGAATTCTGAGGGCACCGATGAAATCGCAGCGCCGGGTTTTGCCTAGAAACGCCTCTTCCGGAGTTGCGTTTGCTCAGGTGTGGTTTTTAAATTTTGGGACTTAAGGTTAAGAAATAAAATAAAGTTGTTACGACAACTTTATTTTTATTTCACTTGAAGCCACTTGAAAGCCACATTAAACTGGTTAAGCTTAGTTGAAGCGGATAGGGTGCAACTGAAATATCATATCCTCTTGATAGGATATTTTTGGGTGGGGCCCGCACGAGCCCCGCCGTTTCTTCCGCTAAGTAACGCACCCGCGGAAACCCGTCAAAGAAACTGAAATCCAACTGACGCGGTTTCTTAGTTTCTTAACAGACCATTAAATTGGGCTGTTTCTTTCGTCCAATTAATTGGGCGGTTTCTTTGGTAAATTAATTCTTGGAATTAATTGTTCGTTTCTTTTTTTTTAATCATTGCTTGTGCGTTAATAAAATAAGATTACTCTTATTTTATTTTGGGTGGAAGCTTGTGGCGTGGGGAGAATTTGGAGGAGAGCGTTCTTCTTCGGCGAAGAATGCGAAGAACGCCGGCCTCCGGCGAAGAACGCTGAAACCGCGGAAATCAACGACGCTTCTTCCGCGACGTTTCTTCCGCGACGATCGTTCCTTTCCAAGCGACGTTCTCCCTTCGGACGCACCTCGACAACAACGGAATCAACGACGTTTCTCCGGCGACTTTTCTTCCGCGACGATCGTCCTCTTCCGCGACGAACTCGCGAGCGACAACGCTTGAGGTTGGGGTTTTAAACCTTTTTAAAGTTGTTGATCTTTCCTTCGATCTTGAAGGTTCTTCTTTTTGTTGGCCCTTGTTTCCGAATCTTTTTATTTATTTTTAAAAAGATTGTGATGGATTATCGTTCTAGAAAGGCCGATTGTTATCAATCTAATGCGAGGGGGGTCGGGCCGCACAAACACGGCCGAACCCCCCTCCTTTATTCTTGTTGTTTCTTGCGGATGGAGCGAGATGGCGTGGTGCCGTCGCACCACGCGGGAATCGTACGACAACTATTGAGCGGCGCCATCGCGCCGCGCTGTGGAACGAAATCAAACAAGATCGAGACGCCTTCGCGCCACGCCGGGAAGTCGTTCAAGCACGCGACGTCGTCGCACCGCGCCAAAGAGGCCGCAGATTAAATTAATTTTATTTTGTTCTTGAGCGCAGATTGACGGGCGACGACAAACGAGGCCGCAAGTTAATTTTGAGGCCTCCGCAGTGAAGGTCGGGTCCCGGGATGACCGTAGGCGCAGACGGGAAGCAAATCGGACCACCGGAGCGTCTCCGGTGGCCCGCGGAAGCCGGCGGCGGCGCGGGTCGCCGGCGGCCGGAGGCGGCGGCACCCCGCGGGTGTCCAGGGTGGCACCCCGCGGGTGCCGCGGGGTTGTCTGGAGACACCCCGCGGGTGTCCAGGGGGGCACCCCGCGGGTGCCGCGGGGTTGTCTGGCGACACCCCGCGGGTGTCCAGGGCGGCACCCCGCGGGTGCCGCGGGGTTGTCTGGAGACACCCCGCGGGTGTCCAGGGCGGCACCCCGCGGGTGCCGCGGGGTTGTCTGGCGAGACCCCGCGGGTGTCCAGGGTGGCACCCCGCGGGTGCCGCGGGGTTGTCTGGAGACACCCCGCGGGTGTCCAGGGGGGCACCCCGCGGGTGCCGCGGGGTTGTCAGGCGACACCCCGCGGGTGTCCAGGGCGGCACCCCGCGGGTGCCGCGGGGTTGTCTGGCGAGACCCCGCGGGTGTCCAGGGCGGCACCCCGCGGGTGCCGCCGGGTTGTCTGGCGACACCCCGCGGGTGTCCAGGGGGGCACCCTGCAGGTGCCGCGGGGTTGTCAGGCGACACCCCGCGGGTGTCCAGCGCGACACCCCGCGGGTGCCGCGGGGCTGTCAGGCGGCACCCCGCGGGTGTCCAGCGCGACACCCCGCGGGTGCCGCGGGGTTGTCAGGCCGCTCGGTCGAGCCGAGCCGGACCGGCCCTGGCCGGGCGGGGCCGGGCCAACCGGGTCGGACCCAGTTCGGGCCGACCCAGGGGGGGTCGGGCCGGGTCGGCCCGGACCCGGACCCCCCCCGTTTTCGGACCATTTCGGTCAAATTCACATATCTTGAGCTCCGGACGTCCGAATGACGTACCGTCAGCTTTGTTGAATTCCTCTCAGTGAGACGGAACTTTTGGTTTACTCTGCTCGAGGTTTGGATGCCGACGGAGTACGGTCGGGTCGGTTGGTACACGAAACCAACCGGGCCCCTGGAACGAAAAAGCCAATAACTCACAGACCGGGCGTCCGATTGACGTGCCGTCTGTTTCGTTGACTTCCTCTTGATGAGACGGAACTTTTGACATACTCCGCCCGAGTTTTGGATGCAGTCGGAGTATGGCCGGATTGGATTGTACCCGAAATCCAACCGGGCCCCTGGAACGGAAAAGCTGATATCTTTCAGCCAGGACGTCCGTTCGACGAACCGTCAGCGGCGTTGGTGATTGCGTTGAGTAACGGTCCCTTTGAGTATACCATATGGGAGTTCAGGGTACAGTTGTGATACGGCCGGGATTGGTTCGCACACGAAACCAACCGGGCCCCTGGGACGAAAAGGCTAATACTCACAGACCAGGCGTCCGATTGACGCGCCGTCTGTTGCGTTGAGACCCCTATGATGAGGCAGTCCTTTGAGACACTTCTTTGTGGGACTTTGTGATACTTGGAGTATCGACCAGTAGCTCGTGGAGCGGACCCTCCCGGAGATGAGCGTGCAGAGTACGGAGACCGTGTAGCCGACTGAGACCTGACGACTGCTTGACCGACTCGACTTGGAGTGTGTCGACTAGCCCAGTGGACGGAGCGCCCGGTATTTGGAGGCAGACCCACGGCGGACGGAGCGCCTGGTAGTTGGCAGCAAACCCGCGGTACTCGACAGGAGGAGTACCTCAGTAGGCTATTTGGGAGAGCGCCCGGTATTTGGCGACATACCCTCAGCGGACGGAGCGCCCGGTAGTTGGCCGCAAACCCGCAGTACTCGACAGGAGGAGTATCTCAGCAGTCTTTGGTTAGTGAGCAGTACCTCGGAGTCGTGATAGGACCACTGTACACTCTAGAGACGGAGCTCCTCAGTAGTTACGGTTTCGATAATGAAAATCCTGGTTTGAGCTGAGTCAATGAATCTTTGCGTTTCCTCATGATTGAGATGGGTCGCTTGATAACTTAGGTATATGTATGGGCATATACATGGGTGATGGTTATCCGTTGATTTCATGATTTTTGTGTATCCTTGTGATTGGATGGGTTACTTGATGACTTAGGTATATGTATGGGCATATACCTAAGTAGAGTCCGATGTTACTTCGTGACTGCTGTCTTTACTTTGTGGATATCCATGTTGGATTTAGTGAGACCTTAAGGGTCTCGGGGTCCCTACTGAGTAGCTTATACTCACCCCTGCACGGGCTATGCCCGCACTTCGTTGTGTTGGTTGCAGACGACGGACAGCGCAGATCGCAGTTGAGGCTTGCGGAGCAGGTCGGTACCCAGAGGAGGACCACTGGGCGGACGTACCCGGAGTAGACGACAGGACCCGAGGAGTAGAGGAGCTATCTGTACCTACCCTTCAGGTAGGATCCGTGGTGGACGATCCAGGAGCTGAGCCATCTGTACCTACCCTTCAGGTAGGAATCGAGGAGGACGACCCAGGAGCCGCTTCGTTCTTCCAGCTGCTGTTTTTCCCTTTCGAGTTGTACTTTACAGTTGGGCTTGTATTTCCGGCCCTTTTACTTTTCTTCGCTTGTGTTTACTTTTCCGCTTGCTTACTCTATGGTGTTTGTTTGCTTTTGTAATGGCAATGCCTTCCCAGTTATCGGGATTTACGCCATTGGTGCTAGTCGCCAGCCCCTGGCCTATGGAAGGCGGGCTTGGGGTAGTCACGGCACGGGCCCCGAGGTCGGGTCGTGATAGAATGTCTCACTATAATTGTTATCATATGCAAGGATTAGTTATCATTTAGAACCCAGGATGATGAAAAATAGTGAAACCCTATGGATAAGTCTGAAAAAAGATTAAGGACAATCCATGTATAAGAAAATATCCTATAATTTTCAAAAATTATAGAGTGAGTGGTTTATGAGAAATTTAATACCTTCATGGATACTATAATGGGATGTTGTTTTTCATCATATATACTTAGGATGTAATAAATTTGAAAAAGGTACAACAGTTCTGACTCGAGTGTTACCTTGTACTCGAAAATGGTCCTTTCAATGTACCTAGTTTGACACTCATGGGGGATATGCATTGGAAGTTAAAAAAAACATTAAAACGCATTATGTAGGGAAAATACCAATAATATCTTATATTAGAAAATATATCATGGATTTTACTGATTAAAACATACAAATTCATAAGTTAAGGAATATATTTCATTTATGAGTTATCCCTTTAATGTTCATTGTTTCCAATGTATGTGTTTTGTAGTTTAAAAATTCCCATCCTTAATTCTAATTTTATTTCAATAAAATGGATATAAATATGATAAATCGAGTCAACAAACAATATGAGGGAATTGTGACCACTTCACAAATGAGATACCCATCCTGATGATACCATTAGTCTGAAAATTCATAACAATACATTCTCAGCTAACCTATGTTTTGAACCAAAACTCGAATTAGGAGGAGCTCATGAATCCTTATAAGAAACTGAATGTTTCAATTTACACATTTATACAAAAATTATTCTTACATTAAGGGGATATTATATTCCTTTAATTTTAGAATAATGGATCAAATCCATTAAAAATATCCTCTCTCTCCCCTTCAATAGTCTGAGATTGAGAAGGTTTTCATGGTTATTTATCATATAGAGGGAGAAACTGATCAATGGTGGGTGTTGATCAAAAATAAAAATACCCATGAATATATAAAATAGATGGATTGGAAGTAATTCCATAAAATATTTTCAACAAATACATTTCTCATGATCTCTGACGTTAAATTGAGAGAGAATTCCATAGCCTCCATTTAAAAGATGATGAATCCATTGTGAAATATGAAAAAAAAACTTCACAAGACTTTCATGATATCCTTCATCTTTTCCATATTATGGAAAATTAAATTTCACTATTTCTTTGGTGGGTTAAATACGAGTCCATGAAAACATATTTCAGTTCAATACTTTGATATCTACAAAGAAATTGTTCGATATTCCATCAATGTCAAGATAGAGATTAGTGAATCTCATGGATTTTTTGAGGATAAGAAACATAAAATGGACTATAACAATGGAGGTATAAGAAAGAAATATAATGGTGGAATGAAACTTCAATATACCACTTTTTATAATTTAGGGAATAATTATCCTAGAAATTGTATAAATGGGACCAGGATGTTCTTTAGGTGTGGGAAGGCCGGACACCTAGCTAGTGATTTCCATTCGGAGAAACCCACCATCATAACAGAAGAATGGAATCCTACAACCTAATTTTGAGATATTTTACAATGTGAATACTACATGGAACAAGGAAATTATTTGAAACATTTCACTATGTTAAGGATTGTTCATAACAACTGACAACAGTGGCCCTGGAGGGAAAGGGTGAGCATATGCCATCACAACTACATAGGTGGATCCATATAATGATGTGGTGAAAAGCACCCTAGTAATTCATTAAACAATAAAAAAATTATTTTTTATTAGGGTTCTACAAATTCATTTATGTTACACTTATTTAGTAGAAATATTCATGAATAACCTCAAAACATGGAAGTTGAGTGGTCATTGAAGTTGAAAAATGGGTCAATTATTGCATACCAAGGATATAAATAATCCCCTTTCCATATCTGGAGGTTGAACTTCTCAAAAGTCCTTATGATACCTCTTTATAAGAAATTTATGTAATTATTGGAATAGATTGGATTTCCATATATAAATCCAACAAAAAAATGCGATAAGAGGAAATAACCCTATGAATCACGAATCACCCACTGATTCTATACAAGTCCAATGTGAGGGGATGAATCTCTATTTTTATAATCATAATAAGTATGTATATTTTTTCCTTATAAGAAATAGTATATTTGTAAAATTATTTATACTATGGAAAGGAGTATGCTTGAATATATGACCATTATGAGATATTATAATAATATATTTCTTAAATGTTTCATAGATATTTATCCTAGTAGAGAAGTTTATTTTTCAATTAAGATTAGACATGGATATTTTCCAATAACTATGCATATATAAATAATATCCATTATTGAACATGAAGATATTAAGAATAAACAATAGGAGAATCTAGATAAATATTTATATACCCACGTGTTTTACCATAGAGTGCACTGATCCTCTTTATCAAGAAAAAGTATGGGTTAATTCACCTTTTCATTGATTATCGTGAGATCAAAAAAACCATGATAATGAATATGTATCCCCTACTAGGGATTAATGAATTGTTTGAACAACTAAGTGGGTATAATTATTTCTATAAGGTTTGCTTCTAGTCATGATATCAACAGTTAATCCTTCATTCATGAGAAAAATATGGATGGAATTATTTATTTGAATACAAGTGTGTCCTCTCCAATGCTTAAAAAGGACAAACCTATACTATCCTTTAAAAAAATCCAAAATCCATTAGTTTGAAATATAACTAAGAAATTACTTCCTCAATACCCCCCCCCCCCCACAATTGAAGATTCATTTTTGGGTGAAAAATCTAACCTATGATAACGTTGGGTAAAAACCAAAAGAAATTGTCTAAAGAAGAGGTAATGGATTTAACCAAGCATTTAATTTTATTTAATTCTCCACCTACATAAAATATTATTAAATAACTATTATATAAAAACCATATTTTCATAGATGTACTGAGGTTTTTTTTTGTTAATTTAATATAATATAACCATCTCATTATCCCTCAAATGTGAAACAAAATTCTTGATCATGTGTACGGTGGACTGCCAGCTCACGCACTGATGGAATTCATTTTCCATCACTGGTTATCACATAAATATTTAATGATGTAGCTAAAATTTATATTTTATATTTATGATATATGTAAAACTATAGATTTATAATTTACCATATACCTTTTTAAATTCCATTCCATAGAGAATATGATAAAGTCACTCGTGTGTATGGTGGACTACCACCTCGTAAAGAGATTTGATTCGTTTTTCACTTACGATTTTCATGGAAGGTAATAAGGATTAATTTAATGTTTTTATATTATATTCATTAAATATTTATCATTTTTTTAAATTATATATCACATACATTCTTTACTTACCATCCATTGAAAATGGAAACATCATTCATGTGTTTGGTTGACTACTATCCCACGAAGTGATATAATTAATATTATAATTTTATTATTACTGAATAACATGGATGGATGGTGAAAGGGTATTTAATGAATTAATATTATATTTATGATATAATTATCATTTTGGAAAGGTAAAATAACACTTAGCTTATTTCCATCATGATCATCAAAAATGGAAATGTTACTCATGTGTATATATGACATACTATCACAATGATTGCAATGTAGTTCATTTTTCATAACCATGTTTCATTTGTTTTTAAAAATTAATCTATATATATATAATTTATACATATTTCACTGTTACCATTCTGTATATTAGGAATTTATAATCACTTTTACCTTATTCAACAAACTAAAGTGAATTTTTATATATGAGTCATTTCTCATTCAAATATCCGTTGTGAAATTAAATGGTTATGTACTTTAATTTGACATGGTAATTAATAGAATAAAAGGAATTACAAGAATGATTTTTTTTAATTTAAATAATTAACAAAATTTTATTATTTAGGGAGATAAATAATACACGTGACAAATTAAGCATAAGGTGAGAGATCATTCTAACCCACCCTTTTCTCCGGTTAAAGAACATTCTCTATAAAAATCACTTTCAATATCTTTAAAAAATGGAATGATTTTATGGTATTTATATAATTCTTTTTTTATTATACCTATATTATCCTCGTTTAATTTTATGGGTTAATACATTCCATATGACCATCTCTCAAATTCCTTATTCAATGAATGTATTTTGGTTATTATATAAGACACGATTTTGAAACCATTTTTTTCAGGGGTAATTCTTAGGTCTATATCATATGATTAGTACCCCTATGTATAACACATATTAATTTTAATGAAATTAATTCAATGTGTGAGCCTAGAATTATATACCCCTTTAATGCATTGGGAATATTTTTGTCTCAAAATACATAATGTATGGGATTAGGAATTCAATCTAGTATAATATAATACTTCATCATCCATGTTCTTTTGTCTTATAAGTTATCCTTGACTTCATTTTAAGTCAGATTTTATGTAATTTCCAATTTCCTATTTACCCATATCCATAGGATACTGTCATCATTGTGTTATTATTCGACTTGATTAGTCTTATACCTTCACTTTTATGACATCATTTTTTACCTTTGACTCAAATGTTATTCATCCTTATCATGTTTATTTCCTTAATGAGATTTTCATCTCACCCATTTCCTTCATGTATTACCCATGTTATCCCATGTATATATAGGATATTAAATTTATCATCTTACTTAAAAATTGAGAAGAAATTATGGAGGCCATGTTATACTTTCCTTTGATGTAATATGAACCTAGTATTCAAAAGAAAGTAGGTATTTACAATACATTTGTTTTATTAATGGGTATTAATGTATATTAATCATTCAATAATATGCGTTAAGAGGATTAAGTCAACATATTACTCTTGGTTAATGTATATCATATACAATTACCTACTATAACTCTACAAAAAAATATCATGATCACCAGATCCCTCTCCAGAATCGAGGAATATGTAATGTTATAGAGGTAAATAATGCATGATTAGATATCTTGGTTATGATTATTCTATTACATCCATTATAGAAATAATTCATCATGAATAATGTTTCTATATTCCCATTTGAGGTCACTAGACATCAATGAAAACTAAAAAAAATAAATCTTTAACCTATTATATCTCTAAATTCTTATGGATTCATAATGTCCACTATATATCTTGGAAATACCCGACACGATTCTGGTTCTCATTCTCTATCCTTTGGAGTGTCACCTCATCATGGGTTGGGATGATAAATATCCACTAAAAACTCAATGGTCCATATATAAAATACATTCTATATGAGGTTTTCTAGGAAACAGAAAACAAATGAATCACTACATTATAGAAACCAATTATTTCTTAACTTCAAAGACTACCTCAAAATCCTAGTTTTCACTACCATATAAACTCATGAATTGAAATAATCTTACACACATCCTCATTAAATCCCACTATAATCATATATTTGATCAAAATTTTAAGGATACCCATCAAGGATATGTGTGGTTGATAGGATCCCTAAATTATGGGAATAGAAACATCTCCATTCATTTCAGGTAGAGTTATCTATTGATATCGTCCATAGATGGATCCATAATCACTCAGTTAGTAAATGAAATCTGAATAAATTACTATCATATCCCCTTTATAAAATTACCTCAAGGCCTTAACCATTTTTCTATGTGGTAGTGAACTATGTTTAAAAATATAAACCATGACCATTAAAGCATATATATGGAGCCAGCTTGATTTGGATATAAAAATAAACAACCCAATACAATTTTATGCCTGAATCAGTTTACTTATTCCATATAATTGGTGAATTGTTGCTTCATATTGAAAATAAGGATATCATAGTTCCAGTTAATGGATTTACCATACACATCAATAATAGTAGGTTACCTGGACTATAATTAAATCTCAAAATACCCATGATATAGTTGTCTTAAATTTCAAAACAAAACTCAATGAATCCAAAATTTAAATTCCATCCCTAATATAAACTTGTCTCAGATACCACATGATATTTTCCAGAGCTATATGGGCATTTTTCATGGAAGAAACAATCAATTGTGTCACCCTATTCCAGCCTCCCATAGAAAAAGGGATGGTGAATTTCACAACATATAGATAATAAAAATGTTGGGGGTTCATTAACCTAATGATCTTATGTATAAAAACATATCCTTCTCTATGATATAGAAATTTAGAATATAAAATATAACCAACATCAATATATAATGCATGTGAAAAGAAGTAATATTTATATAGTATAATATGTGTAAAATATAAAACATAAAATTTGTAAAAAAAACACCCTATAATCATATATGAAAAACCAAAAAAACATTTATGAAGGGATATACATAATAAATGATCACAGGAAATTAAAACCATCAAATATTGTGACCATCATGAAGAAATAATATTTAGCACTATTAACATCGTGTAAACCAAAGACACCAATTATCTGTATGTTTTCTTCATAATACATGACACATGATATTGAAATTACCTTACATGTGTGATTATACAAATACCTTATAGGACAACTAATAACCCATAGAGTAATCGATAGAGGGTGATATGGACACCTGAAAATAATATATAGGGCAAGGATAACCCACTCAGTGAAGATGTACAATAATATGTGGAAAACTATATATGGATTATGATTGAGAACTAGAGAAACTATGTAAATTTTTTGCATGTCATATTATCTTTGAAATCTATCACCAAAAGAAACATATTAATCTAAGAAACTATACATAAAAAAACAAATCATATAATCTATTATGGTGGATGACCCAAGAATCTCTAAGAAAACTATCAGTAGTGGGAGTTAAAATTACCTAGGGTATGTATTAATACTTGTAGAAAATGGTAAACGAATTATGGAGTACCAAAAATCATAATTAGGTTATATAATCCCCAATGATTCCTGAAACACAAATCAATGGAGTGAAACACTCTATTGGACAATTGAAAAACCCATTCCCTATCAAGTACAAGGTATTATCAACTCAATGGATTAACCATAGTATAGCCAAAACTAATTAATATGGAGGAGTAAAAAATATTATATCCTTTTTTTTCTATACACCCTATCTATAATGTGATACCTCAAGTGTACCAAACCTTAAAGAATACTTCACTAATCATTCATTATCCTAGTCAAAAACTATATATAATTTTATAAACTAATCTACCTAAACCTATACCAATATCTTACTATGATTTTGAAGATTGAAAATTTTTTTGTCATGAATTTAAATCCTCCAGGGATATGATCTCTCATTACCCTAATACATCACTTCGGTTAAAATATATTTAAATTATTCTAAATATATTTTTCAAAATCATTCACTCTAGAGATCAACACAGTCGTGTATTGAAACATAATTATTCATTAAAATAAATGAACTACTAGTTAAATGAAGTAACTATAACTAATCCAAAAATATATTCTCAATTAATCCATTATCAAGTTTCCACTACACAACAACACCACTTTAAACTTGTAAAAACTGATTCTAAAAGAGCCATACAATTTCACCACTCACTTATCATTATTTCAAAACTTTTAGCTTCTACCTAAAATTAACACCCTTAAACTCTTCCATACCACTCGGAATATGTGGCCATGATGCATTATATAGTTCTATGACAAGATTATACCATGAAGGCTTGGTGAAAATTCTCTAAAACCTATTTTATGAGGTCAATTGTATTGAAATAACTAATGTGACACCATAAAGAAATGAATTTCTGTAATATTTTTGATCTATACAACACAACCACTTCTTTTCTATTACCTCAATCTCAAAACACCAAATCCAAATCGTAATAAAAATGATATTATCCTAGTAAACTCACAATAATGTGTAAGGGACTCATGTCACATTATATTTAATGATTGAAACTACTGAATAAGAATTTTTTAAAAATAAAAGTATTTATGTAAGTGTTTTATAAGGCTTCATAACTAATCTATCATATAGAAGTGATTAAATAACTATAGATAGATTCCCAACTATATCATGTTTCAATCATTTATGATATGTGAAAATAGTCAAACCATTGAGAACAGTTATTGATTTTTTATGATTCTATACCCTTGGGGTTCCAGGGGGTGAACAAACGAATTTTTCTAGTCATAGTATTATCCAATATGAAAAGGGATTGAAAAATAAACCACCAAATGTTGAGACGTTATGGGAGTATGAATCAATATAAGGAAGATATATGAAAAACTATATTTATTATGATACATCAATATCTCCTAATCATGATCCAATACTGATGGTTGTATAACAACACATTAAATACTAACCAGAACCACAACATAACATGTTCCTTCATTTTATAAGAAGGATTTTCAACTCAAAAATTTAAACAGGGTTGAATTCCTATCCAATATCATTACAAATATGACTAAAAAAATTTATAATTAAAGGATTATAGATCTCACATGCTTTTGTGGAATTTTTTAACACCACAAGCTAATATTTTAAATCAATGATTATATTAATAAAATTTATACACATTCTAATTCAAATAGTTTTTTTAAATTAAAATCATGGAAATTTTATAGAAAACTACGACATTATAAATGGATTCAAATTTATTTACATGAAAAATAAAAACATCAAATTCTAAAAAATATGAATAAGAAATTATTTGGGAAGAAAATTTGAACTAAAAATTTCAATAAAAACAAAAATATTGTTGAATGAAAGACAATATTATAAAGTTTATATTGAGTGGTGAACCATATGAATCTCTTTTTTGGGATAATTATAGGTTATAATCATAATTTTTATAGAGATCATAAATAATGTGTATGATTTTATTCTATTAAGAATGATGAAAAAAATATTGATAAAAAAGAAAAACGAGTCAAATATCATTTTTCATGGTAGAGGTTACCACCATTATACCACACATGTGGGGATTCAAATTAATTTCCATATCCTTGGGGAAAAAATAATTAAACTTGAGAGAATATATTATGGGATTTATATAAGGAAAATTAAATATTTAAAATTATGAACTATCATATAACTGTTGTTCATATTGTTAACTCTATTGCTAATCAGTAATAATAAACCATGAAATAACTATTATTAAAAATAAATAAATATTTTTCCCACAATATCCCAACATTTATTGTTCACATTTTTCGTAATATAAATTTTAAAATAATATTAAAATTCTAAAATCAGTTGTAGTAAATAGAAAATCATATTGATATTTTAAAACTTTAATATATTAAAATACATATACTTAATGAAAAAATATATTATATTAACAGCATGATGTGACATATTGTAAAAATTGGAATATTTATTATCGAATTAAATATAAAATAATAAATAAATTATGTTTCTCAAACCACATAATATTACTACAACAAATAATAATATAATAATATATATTATATATAAAAATCATTTTTTAATATATATAATACATATTAAATTAATTTTTATAAAATCTATCACAAACCAGCCCGGGTACCCTGGTAACACGATAATTGAGCCGACCCTGACATATCCCGAAGGGAGTTCTCGATCCCCACAGGTCGGTGACTAGCACCTAGCATTGTACAACATTCAAGTTGGAATGATTTTTGCCACAGTAATGCGGAAGAAAAATAAAAAAGAAAGTATGCATAACAAAAAGAAACTCTGGTCGGAGTAATGTACCAGAAAACAAAGAGGCATAGAAAGCCCAAAAAACTACAACCCAAGTATTCAAATAGGAAAACAGCCTCAAGGTACCTATGGACACAACTCAGCATGACCAAAGATCAACAGATGGATCCACCTCCAAGAGGTCCCTTTCCTTTGCTAGATCCTGGAAGAAGAAAATCTACAAACACCCGAAGGCAAAAGTAGTGTTTGAGCATAAGCCCAGTAGGATTCCACCAAAGATTGTAAAGACCTGGAAATTTCAAAGAAATTTTTTTCTTAATTTCTTTGGAATTTTACGAGTGCGTAGTTTCAGACGTGACCTAATTCTGATGCCTAGTGTGACTGGAATCAATTTTCTATGTTTATCTCTGGTATGTTCAGTGAACGAATGAGTGGGTTTTTCTATCATTTGAACCGGTGCTTGGAATTGAAATCCGAGAGCACCGATGAACTCGTAGCGCTGGTAATTACTTAGGGGGACCTTTGTCGTAGTTGCATTTTAAGCGTGTTGAGGATAAATAAATGAGGATTTAGATTAAAATACATAAATTTTTTTGTGTAAAATTTTTATCTAGGGATGGTGGATTTAATCCTACAAAGGGGGAGTTAGAGGTGGGGCCCACACCCACCTAACCTCCCATGGGAGGGTTTAGAAAGGTGGGACCCACTGAAACCCCTAACTCCTCACCTCCCAATAACACCCCTTGACCTCTATAATCCTCCCTTGTTAATTACTTGACAACATCCTTTCTTAAAGGGGAGCCTCTCCACCTCCCAAGATTAATGAGCCATCTAAGGTGATTAATAACCTTAGTAATTAATTTTTTCACACCTCTTGACTTTTTTTTGAATTGCATGGTGATCTTTTAAATAAAGGTGACTTAATGAAATATTTTCTTGGAAAATATTTTGGGAGAATTTGAGGAGATCCTTTGTGTGAAGAAAGACGGATGTTCCTCCTTCATGAAGAACTTCATCCTCCCGCGAAGAACGAATCCCTCCCTCGATGAAGAATGCTTCTCCATCGGTCGAATCTCCAACGAACGACACACGATTCGGATCGAAGGCCTTTCAGGAAACGATGAATGCCAATGACCATTGTCAACTTCACGTCCTACTTTGCGACGACGTCAACGAACCGACATCAACTCCCTTTCACGATATCGTCAATGAACGAAGAATGACAAGATGTAGGGTTTTTAATTAAGTATTATTTTATTCCCTTGATTTTTTCTTTCTAAAGAAAACATATAACGCGGATCAACTTATTATCAATTTCATCCGTGATTGTTTTCCTTGCGGGTTGGGAATAAATTGTTGCTGTAATTTATAGGGGTTATCTTCGTTCATGTTTAATTAAACGTTCTTTGTTTATTTTTTTGGCCTCTTGTTATCATCACAACGGGAGGAGATCAGACCACACAAACACGACCGATCCTCCCCCCTTTCCTTTTTGATCCCCATTCATCTTTGCGGCGAAGGTGGCGCGGTGCCGTTGCACTGCGCAAGAACGAAGAGGACCGCGGCCGACGTGGTGGTGCACGGTGCCGTCGCGCCACACGAGTGAGCCCGAAGGAGGTCGCGGCCAAGAGCGGGCTACGGAGGAGGGGCGCAGCGCCATCGCGCCATGCCAGAACTCCAAGTGGGCCACAGCCGGGGCGTGCCGCGGCAGAGGGGCGCGTCAGTCTTCTAAGTGGCGGCCTGACAACCAGCCGTCGGAGCCACATGAAGGCGGGACCCATGGGGGTCCCGCTGTTACACCCAAAGATATCCATTACGGCCATCCATTTTAGAAAAATCGGGGGGGGGGGGGGGGGGGTGTAACCCCCCCAACAAGACCCTAGGGCGGACCCCATGGGTCCCCCGTTTCGAGACAAGGGGTCGGTGCCCCCCCTTCGCACCCCGCTTGGCCTCGAGCCGAGCCGAGGCCGGCTTCCGTGCCAGGCCGCAGGCCGTGCCGGGCCTGCCTTCCCGCACTGGGTCGGGCCGCCAGCACCGGGCCGGGCCGACCCAGGGGGTATTGGGCCGGGCCCGAACCCCCTATTTTCAAAATCGGTTCGCTCAAACGCCCATATCATGGGCTCCTGACTTCTGATCGATGCGCCGTTAGTTGAGTTGAGATCCTTGGATTGAGACGGTCGTTTATTTATATTACACTCATGCTTTTGTTGATGTTTGGGTATGGTCGGGTTGGTTCGAACACGAAACCTACCGGGCCCTCAGAGCAGAAACACTTATTACTTGAGCTCCGGACGTCCGATTGTCATGCTGTCGACATTGTTGGATTTCTTTTTGGTGAGATGGATCTTTTGGTATAATTCACCTGATGTTTGGACGCAGTTGGAGTATGGTCGTGTTGGATTGTACCTGAAATCCAACCGGGCCCCTGGAACGGAAAAGCCGATAACATTCAGACCGGACGTCCGTTTGATGAACCGTCAGTGGCGTTGGTAATCACGTTGAGAAACGGTCTCTATCAATATACCCTATGAGTGTTCGGGGTAAGGTTGAGTAATGGTCAGGTTGGTTCGTACACAAAACCAACCAGGCCCCCGGGACGAAAAGGCTAATAACTCACAGACCGGGAGCCAGATCGATGCGTCATCTATTGCGTTGAAACCCCTGTGACGAGGCTGTCCTATGTGATACTTCTTCGTGGGACTTTGTGATACCTGTAGTATCGACCAGTAGCTCGTGGAGCATATCCTTCCGGAGATGAGTGTACGGAGTGCGGAGACCTAGTAGCTCTGGACCTGATGACTGCTTGACCGATTAGACATAGAGTGAGTCTACTACCCTAGTGGATGGAGCGCCCAGTATTTGGAAGCATAACCATGGCGGACGGATCGCCTGGTAATTGTCAGAAGATCCATGGTACTCGACAGGAGGAGTACCTCTGTAGGAAATTAGGGGAACCGCTACTGTGTTTGGGCATCAGACCCCTGGCGGGGAGCACTACTATGTTTGGGTGCAGACCCGCGGTACTCGACAGGAGGAGTACCTCTGTAGGCTATTAGGGGAACTGCTACTGTGTTTGGGAGGTAGACCCCTAGTGGGGAGCACTACTATGTTTGGCTACGGACCCGTGGTACTCAACATGAGGAGTACCTCAGCAGTCTAAGGTTACTGAGTATCACCTCGGAGTCGTGACAGGTCCATTGTACTTGACAGAGGAGGAGTTCTCCGGAAGTTGTGGTTTTGATAATGAAAATCCTTGTTTGAGCTGAGTCGTTGACCTTTGTGATTTACCTCATGATTAAGATGGGTTACTTGATAACGTAGGTATATGTATGGGCATATTCCTAAGTAGTGGTTATCCGTTGATTTCATATCATTGTGGTAACTCATGGTTGAGATGGGTCACTTGATAACTTAGGTATAAGTATGGGCTTATACCTAAGTATGTATTATCTGATAGATCCTTCTTTGTGGTTATTCTTTTTGGATTTAGTGAGACCTTGAGGATCTCAGGGTCCCTACTGAGTGTCTCTATACTCACCCTTGCATGGGATATGCCCGCATCTCGTTGTGTTGGATGCAGACGAAGAACAGCGCTGACAAAGACCAAGTGTTCGAGGAATAAACGGTACCCGGAGGTGGACCTCACGACGAGACAATATCTGGAGGTGGACTTCACGAAGAGACGATACTCGGAAGAGGATGATGGGTGAGAGCGTTGAGGTGGCTATCTGTACCTACCCTTCAAGTAGGATCCGTGGTGGGTGATCTAGGAGTTGCTCTATCTATATATACCCTTCAGGTAGGATCCGAGGTGGATGACCCAGGAGCTGCTTCTATTTTTTCAGCTGTTTGTCTTTTCTGTTGTACTTTTGATCAGTTGTAGTTGTACTGTTCAGTTGGGTTTGTATTCTGGCCCATTTACTTTTCAGCACATTCTTTTTTACTTAGTGTATTACTTCCTCTTGTACTCTGGTTGGATGTGTTTACGATTTATAAAGGCAATGTCTTCCCAGTTAATGGTATGTATTCCTTAGGTGATAGTCGCCAGCCCCTAGCCTATGGAAGGTGGGCTTGGGGTAGTCACGACATGGTCCCCGAGGGAGGATCGTGACAAATTGGTATCAAAGTATTCAGTTATACCATAGAACTTATGACTCTGATATTTGTTTTCCATGAAGCAATAGTGTTAAAGGTACTATGTGTGGTCTTCAATTCAGGGAGTCCAGTGTTGGTGTGGGAGGCCAACGTATCCATACACCGGGACCCTGACTACTAATTTCTGACTAAATGCAGGAAAACACTGATTGTGTGTGTGATATAAAATGTTTTTTTAAAATTAGCTCAAACTAGGTAAGATCACCAGGTATAATCGTTTGACCGTGTCACGTTTGTTTCTTTCAGGATGTCATCACCTAGTTAGATAGTGTGGTTACCGAGTGGGGAGTGCAATTATAGCCCACCGAGCAGTGAGGCCTCAGTACAAGGCCCTCCACTAGTTGAGACACCACCAAAGTGTGCATGCCGCTTGAGTGCGATGGATGAGTTCTAGAATCAAAGGCCTCTGAGGTTTCTAGGTGAGACAGATTTTCAGACGGATGGAAACTGGCTGGAGATTTTAGCATGAGCTCTCCACACAACTGGGACACCCGCAGACTTGATGGTGTACCTAGATATTAGCATCTTCCAAGGAGCATTTGAGAGGTGTTGGAGCCACATGTTCTAGTTTTTGGACGGGGTGACCTTCACTTGGGGAGACTTCGAGTCCTTCTTCAGGGTGGAGTTTATACCAGAGAATCTACACTCTGAGCATGCACAGGAGTTGTTTCCCTTACCGTAGGGTTTTTCGTCAGTAGCCGAGTCATCGGTAGGCAGGAGTCGGATGATGCAAAGGTCCAAGAGGACTGGGCCAACAGGTGGGAGACCTCAGGTTTTAGGTTTGGTAGTGCGAGGCACCAAGGGTAGAAACAGAGCCAGCCATATGAGGAGCAGGAAGTGTTATTCAAGCGGAAAGCAGGGTCAAATGGCACGTGACTATCTGACTCCTCGCATAGTTGATCCACAGGCGTTGGAGGAGCCACCGAGATAGATGCAGCGGCGAAATCTTGAGCAGTAGCCGAGCAGTGGACACGGAAGTGGAGCTCCGGAAGCAGGTGGACAGGAGAAGGACTAGTTACAAGCATGTAGGCCTTTGTTATTGGTGCGTTTATCTTCCTTTTTGTTGATTTTGTGGTTGTATGTGTCTTTGTACATTGAGATGCAGTAATAAAAGACACATTTCTTTGTGGCGTTTACTTTCATGTCCTCTCTTTATGTTGTTACATAGAGGTTTTAGTTTAAAACTGTTGACTTGACCCTCACTCTTGAGATACCTACTGGAGGAGACCCAGTGACCACAAACTACTGCCGACAGTGTGACTCGACCCTTGGAGGCGAGAGTAACGGTTAGATCTCTTGGTACTAGCATCGAGGCCTTACACCATTTTCCATGGCATGAATGTAACATTCATGTCAAGATTGGCTATATTAGGCAAAGAACGTGGTTCATCTAGGGGATGAGACCAGATTTCTCTTTTTGAAAGAGGAGAAATCCCATCTGCTCTTTGGTGGAAGGTAGAAGAAAAAGGATGGAGATGAGTTCTTACAATTGGCTAGTCTCACCCATTGTTCGTTGAGCGAATGGTTTACAGTTATCTCCATCTCAAATAGTCTCAGGTGTATCTACTCTAAAAAGGACATGAACCTGAGACAATGGTGATGAATTGAATTCCTCCAGGTCTATGACATTGAGATAGTTTGTACTCCTGGGGAGGGGAACATTGTAACATATTCTCTTAGTAGTAGATCAGGCCTTCAGCTATTAAGAGTGGTGAGACAGCAGCTGGCCGCGTTTTAGATATCCATTGTGGATAATAATAGAGTCAGCTTGTATAGAACTAGAGATGGTTCAGGTTCGGATGAAAAAGGTGCAGATCATCCAAGAGAAGATGAAGACTGTATGGAGCAGACAGAAGTCTTATGCTGATAGGAGACAAGAACACTGGAGTTGGAGGGTGACGACCACGTCTTCAGACAGGACTAACCTCGACGAGGTCTACAGAGATGTGGCCGAGGCGGCACGTAATCTCTATGTTTCATCGGGCCTTTCTAGGTCCTCAGAAGAGTGGCTGTGGTGGCTTACCGCCCGTCCTTTCCACCTCAGATGCACTGGGTGCACAACGTCATTCATGTATCTCAGCTGAGGAGATATGTGCACGACCTATCCATCATCATTGAACACGGAGAGATGGACATCGATGACAGGGTGACTTTCACAGGGATCCAGTAGAAGTTGAGGATCGACATGAGCAGGTCCTACGGGGACGGTCGATTGTACTTGTGTGCTTTCGTTGGAATCACAGGAACATCCAGGAGAGCACATGGGAGCGGGAGGCTCATATGCATGCTTGATACCTCCTTTAGTTTCCCTAGTTTGTGGTGTAGCTTTATAGGGACGTAAAGTCCAGAGGTTGGAGTAATGTAATGACCCGGAAATTTGAAGGAAAATTTTTTCTTATTTGTTTTGGAATTTTTCGACTGTTCAGTTTCAGACGGAACCTGATTCAGAGGCCCGGTGTGCCCGGAATCAATTTCCGAAGTTTCGCTTGGGTACGTTCAGTGAACGAATGAGCAGGTTTTTCTATATTTTGAACCGGTTCTCAGAATTGAAATCCGAGAGCAGCGTTGAACTCGCAACACCAGTAATTTCTTCGGGGGACCTTTTTCATAGTTGCGTTTTTAGTGGGTTGAGGTTAAATAAATGGGGATTTAGATTAGAATAGGTAAAATTTATTGCGTCAAATTTTATCTAAGGAAGGTGGATTTAATCCTTCAAAGGGGGAGTTAGAGGTGGGGCCCACACCCACCTAACCTCCCATGGGAGGGTTTATTGAGGTGGGACCCTCACGAACCCCTAACTCCTCACCTCCCCATAACTCCCCTTGACCACTTTAATCCTCCATTGTTAATTACTTGACAACTTCCCTACTTAAAGGGGAACCTCTCCACCTCCCATGCTTAATGAGCCAACTAAGGTGATTAATAACCTTATTAATTAATTTTGTCACACCTCTTGAAATTTTTTTGAATTACAAGGTGATATTTTAAATAAAGGGGACATAATGAAATATTTTCTTGGCAAATATTTTGGGAGAATTTGAGGAGTTCCATTGTGTGAAGAAACACGGAAGTTCCTCCTTCGTGAAGAACTTCATCCTCCCGCAAAGAAAGAATCCCTCCCTCAAAGAAGAGCAGTTCTCCATCCGTCAGATCTCCAAAGAATGACGCTCGAGCCAGATTGAATGCCTTTGAGGAAACGACGAACGCCAACGACCATCATCACCTTCACCTTCTACCTTGTGATGACTTCAACGAACCGATGTCTATTCCCTTTCGTGATATTGTCAACGAACGACGAATGACATGAGGTAAGGTTTTTAATTAAGTATGATTTTATTCCCTTTATTCTTTAATTCTAAAGAAAACAAAGAATGCGGATCAACTTATTATCAAGTTGACCAGCGAATGTTTTCCTTGCGGGTTGGGAATAAATTGTTGCAGTGAGTTGTAGGGGTTATCTTCGTTCAAGATTAAATAAAATTCCTTCGATGATTTTTTTGACCGCTTGTTATCATCATAACGGGAGGAGATTGGACATGAAAAACACGGCCAATCCTCCTCCCATTTCCTTGTTGATCCCCGTTGATCTTTGCGGCGAAGGCGGCACGATGTCAGTGCACCGCGCAGGAAAGTTGAGGATTGCGACTGGAGCGGGCCACAACGGTGGTGCGCGGCACCGTTGCGCTACGCCGGTGAGGCTGAAGGAGGCCATGACTAGGAGCACGCCACAACATAGGGGCGCGGCGCCATAGCGCCGCGCTGGAACTCCAAGGGGGCCGCAGCCGCGGCGGGCCACGGCGGAGGGGCGCGACGCTGTCACGCCGCGCCGGTCAGACAGGAGCCGTGGCCTAGGGTCACGACGATCTTCAATGGGGCGGCCAGAAAACCAGTCGCCAGTTCCACCTTAAGGAGGGACCCGCCGTGGTCCCGTGGTTACACCCAAGGCCGGCCACTAGGGCTGGCCGTTTCAGAAAAACAGGGGGGGTGTAACCATCCCCCCCCCCGACAGTACCCTACGACAGACCCCACAAGTCATCCATTTCGAGACAAGGCGGCGGCGCCCCCCCCCCCCCCTTCACACCCCGCTCGGCCGCGAGCTGAGCCGCGACCGGCTTCCGAGCCGAGCCATAGGCCGCGCCGGGCTAGCCTGCCCGCACTGGGTCGGGCCGCCAGCGGTGGGCCGGGCCACCCACGACGGGTCAAGCCGCGCCATCCCGAACGGGTTGTGCCCAAACGGGCCGAAACCGAACCTGGGTCAGGTTTACCCGGTTTGGGGGGACCCTGGGGGTATTGGGTTGGGTCGGACCGGGCCCAAACCCCCTATTTTCGGACTAGGTTCGTTCAAACGCCCATATCATGGGCTACAGACTTCCAATCAACGCACCGTCAGTTGCATTGAGATCCTTGGATCGAGACGGTAGTTTCAGTATATTAAACACAAGATTTCTATGAAGTTTGGGTATGGACGGTTTGGTTCGAACACGAAACCAACCGGGCCCTCGATGCGGAAACACTTATAACATGATCTCCAGACGTCCGATTGACATGTCATCGACTTTGTTGGATTCTTTTTTGTGAGAAGGATATTTTGGTATACATAACCTGATGTTTGGATGCAGTTGGTGTATGGACGGGTTGGATTGTACATGAAATCCAACTGGGCCCCTGGAACGGAAAAGCCAATAACATTCAGACCAGACATCTGTTTGACGAACCATCAGCGGCGTTGGTAATCACATTGAGAAATAGTCCCTATGAATATACCCTATGACTTTTCGGGGTATAGTTGAGTTATGGTTGGGTTGGTTCGTACACAAAACCAACCGGGCCCCCAGGATGAAAAGACTAATAACTCACAGACAGGGCGTCCGATCGACGCACCGTCTTTTGAATTAAGACCCCTTTGAAAAGGCGGTCCTTTGTGATACTTATTCGTGGGACATTGTGATACTTGGAGTATTGACCAGTAGCTCATGGATCGGATCCTTCCGGAGACGAGCGTACGGAGTGTGGAGACCTAGTAGCTCTGGACCAGACGACTACTTGACTGATTATACTTGGAGTGAGTCGACTAGCCCAGTGGTTGGAGCGTCGGTATTTGGCGGCAGACCCACAGAGGACGGAGCGCCTGGTAGTTGGCAGCAGACCTGCGGTACTCGACATCAGGAGTACATCTGTAGGATATTAGGGGAACAACTACTGTGTTTGGGTAGTAGACCCCTGGGAGGGTGCACTACTGTGTTTGGGTGTGGACCCGCGGTACTCGACAAGAGGAGTACCTCAGCAGTCTAAGGTTAGTGAGTAGCACCTCAGAGTCATGATAGGGCCACTGTACTCGACAAACGGGGAGTTCTCCGGCAGTTGTGGTTTCGATAATGAAAATCCTGGTTTGAGCTGAGTCATTAACCTTTGTGATTTACCTCATGATTGAGATGGGTTACATGATAATTTAGGTATATGTATGGGAATATACAAAAGAAGTGGTTATCCATTGATTTCATATCTGTGTGGTACCTCATGATTGAGATGGGTTACTTGATAACTTAGTTATAAGTATGGGATTATACCTAAGTACGGATTATATGATAGATCCTTCTTTGTGGTTATCCTTGTTGGATTTAGTGAGATGTTGAGGGTCTCGGGGTCCCTACTGAGTATCATTATACTCACCCTTGCACAGCCTATACCCGCACCTCGTTGTGTTGGATGCAGATGACAGACAACGCTGATGGAGGCCGAGTATTTGAGGACTGAACGATACCCGGAGGTGGACCTCACGATGAGTCAGTATCCGGAGGTGGACTTCACGATGAGATGATACTCGGAGGAGGTTGATGGGAGAGAGTGTTGAGGAGGCTATCTGTACCTACCCTGCAGGTAGGATCTGTGGTGGGTGATCCAAGAGTTGCGCTATCTGTACCTACCCTTCAGGTAGGATCCGAGGTGGACGACCCAGGAGCTTCTTCTATTTTCCAGCAATTTGTCTTTTCTGTTGTACTTTCGTTCAGTTGTAGCTGTACATTTCAGTTGGTTTTGTATTCATGCCCATTTACTTTTCAGCACTTTTTTTTACTTAAGGTATAACTTCCGCTTGTACTCTGGTTGGATGTTGTTATGATTTATAAAGGGAATGCCTTCCCAGTTAATGGGATATACGCCTTAGGTGATAGTCGCCAGCCCCTGACCTATAGTAGGTGGGCTTGGGGTAGTCACGGCATGGGCCCCAAGGGCGAGTCGTGACAATGATTCCATAACTGATACCAGCTATAGATTATCCAATGAAAAGCTTTCAATTTTCAAATAAATAGGTTTGGAAATTCAAAAGAATATTTTATCGAAACGTGCAATTCATTTTCAAATGATGGAAATAAATATTTTAATCAAATGATTTACAAATGATGGAATATTTCTAAAACGATGACTTCTGTAAAAAATTTATATAATATAGTTTATATAAATTTAGTAGGCATGTAAAGTAGTTCAAAATCATTGGCATACTTTTATATCTCAATTATAAATAAACAAGTGAGCAACATGGTAATCTGCTAAAAGGTATGATAGTATTAACAAGTTATAGGATTCAACACTCTTTATGTGAACTTAGAAAAATGTGAATACACACGTCCCTATGACACTGGCCAAAGGAGACACGTCACCAACCCGTCAGGGATGTGACCCACCACATGTATGTTTTAGAACATTGTCGTAGAGTAGAGTGTATCCAAATAACTCACTAACTATATAAGGCTTTCATATGCTCTTACATGATTGGAAAACTATTTTTAATAATGCATAAAATAATATAAATCTCATAATTCCTTTTCAAAATTGAAAATTTCATTCCATTTAACACGAAAACATGTTTTATTCAAAACATGTCTTTTTCCCATGATAAAACCAATGAGTTCCTATCAAATCATTTTAACCCACTTTCACCAGTTTAAAATCCATTCAAAACCAATTCCATCATCACACAATTTATTTCTGCAATTAAATTCAACAATTTAATTGAAATCATTTCCATCAAATCCACAATTTAAATTAAACAATTTAAATCGACAAATTTCCATAAACACACCCAATTCAATGGAATTGGTGTTTTCCAAATTTACATGCCCAAACCATTTCAAATATCTCGATTCACTAGAATCGAGTTTTTTATCAATTTAATTCAATGAAAATTTGAGAAATTGAATTTAAATCAGAAATTTAAATAAATATAGAAAATACAATGATAATAAATTTGGTATGTCAGGATGGAACCACCTACCTCAAAGGATTTTGACGAAAACCACAATGGTCAAAGAACGCTCAAGAAAACCGGGTTGATTTTTCCATAACCTGCCTAAGATTACTTTCCTTAACATGGTCATGGCCAGATATCATTATATTTGGCATCCACACACTTAGATTTACCCATTACAGGTGTATATATATGAAACCGAGAGAAAAGGAGAAGTAGATATAAATATATCTATAAAAAATGATCATGAACGATGAAGAACGATCACATACCTCAAGAACCCAGCTTTGATTCATGAAGAGGAACCATTGGATCACCTCTAGAATGATGGAAGAACCTTCTATGACCTTAGGAGAAGAAAAATCCTGAGTTAGGGAAACTTAAGAGGAAAAAACATGGCACTTAGAGGCATAAAAAGTGAGATCCACAATTTAAGAATCTCATTTAAGTGCTTGCACGATTAGTTCGCACGATTTGAAAAACCTTACGATAGTCGTGCATTAGCTACTACCTCGGCCACCCTTCACGCACAATTTGGCTACATGGTTAGACAAACTGTGCACTTCCCGTGTAGAAGCTACTACCTCCAAGACCAACTACGCATGGTTTGGCAGAACGGTTTAGACAACCTGTGTGTCGCCCGTGTGACTTCCCCTTTTTCCCAAAACAACATTTAAAGTTCTCCGGACTCTCCCATTCATCACTACTCCAAAACAGAGGTACTTATAAACATCAAAAGTACCTAAAAACATAACATGATGTTACAACCTCCACACCATAAGATCTTTTTGTCCCCAAAAAGCCTATGAAGAAACCTCCATATCAAAAATATGAGACCACTTCTCTCTTATTAGTGCCTCCCTTTCCCACGTCTCATGAGAATCAGAACCATGATGCCATAGTACACAGACAAGAGGTATCATTTTCATATGAAGTCCCATGGTCTTGGAATCAACAACCCTGACTTGTCATTCAGTCACAAATAAATCTTGTTCAATCTCAATATCACTCCATCTCAAAACATGAGATGGATTAGAGAGATACATTTGAAGATGTGATACATGGAGCACATTATGTATCGACGTCAGCTGTGGTGGTAGAGTTATATAGTAAGAAACTTTCCCTATATGACCAACATCCTCAAAAGGTCCCACAAAACGAGGAGAAAACTTCCCTTGCCTCCCAAGCCATAAATGACTTAATCAGGGTGAAACATTCAAGAACACTTGGTCACCAACTGAGAACTCTAATGTTTTACGGCGACGATCAACATAAGACACGTATCGACTTTGTGCTGTCAACCTTGTCTGATGAATCAATTGGATCTTAGATATCATATCTTGGACAAAACTCTGTCTTACCAAGGAACTTTCACCATTATCCATCCAACATGACCATACAATGCCTCAAAAGGAGGCATTTTGATTTCAGATTGAAAACTATTGTTATATGAAAAATCAACTAGCCTTAGATGATCATCCCAAAACCCACCAAAGTCAAGAGCACACACACAGAGCATATCCTCAAGGATCTAAATAGCTCTCTCTGTCAAGGCATCTGGCTATGGATGGTAGGACATGCTCAAACAGACATATGATCCTATTGCCTCTTGAAGGCCTCTCCAAAAGCGAGAAGTGAACTGAGGATCTCTATCAGAGACTATAGCATATGGAACTTCATGCAAACGAACAATTTCTTTCACGTAGATATTTCCCAACACCACAACATTGGTTGCACCTTGAATAGGTTATTAGTGATCCAAAAATGGTCAGCCTATCGATCACAACCAATATCGCCTTCTTCTTCCTCTGGGTTTGAAGTAACCCAACCATAAAGTCCATAGATATTTCATCCCACTTACATGTAGGGACTAGAAGTGGTTGAAGAAAATGAAATGGTTTATGTTGATCGGCTTTCACCTGCTGGCATGTATATCAGTGAGATACAATCTCAGCAATGTCTCTTCTCATACCTGGCCACCAGAACTATCACTACATGTCCTAGAACATCTTCGTGGTTCCTGTTTGTACAACCCACTAAGAGTTATGGAAATCCCCAATGACATCCTTCCTTTCCAATAACGGTACAACGTAATGGTTTTGATAACATAGAAAAAATTCATTGGAGAACAAACACTAGGTGTTAGTCTCCCCACCATAAAGTGAGTCCCTAATTCAATGGAATTCATCATCCAAATTTTTTTCTGGAAGAATTAACTCAAGGAGAGCAGAATTAAATTGAACACTGGCTAAAGAAACTTCATTCCCCTTCCACTGAACTCCAATATAAAACTTAGAAAAAAGAGCCATCAAACTCCACTCTCTTGAAGATTATTCACATCCTGTGATGGAACTTTTCTGGTTAACACATCTGCAACTACATTCCCTTACCCCGGGGTATAGGTAATGCCAATGTCGAAAGATTTCAGGTACTCCACCAAATGCCTTTGGCAGAGATTCAAATATTTTCAGGAGAGGATATAACTCATTCTCTTGTGGTCTGAATACACATTAAACCATTCTCCATAATGGTAATGTCTCCAACACTTATGTGTGTGCATTACAGTTACAAGTTCAAGGTCATGGGTAGGATAGTTCTTCTCATAAGGATTAAGCTGATGAGATCTATAATCAAAATCATGATTCACTTGCATAAGTACACATCCCAAACCTGAACCTCATGCATCACAGAAGATGACATAACCTATCCAAACCTCAGAAAGAGTTAACACAAGAACAGTAGTAAAAATAGGCTTACCTCAACAAAAGAACTATGACATTTATCATTCCTGGAAAACATTACTCTGGTTTGAGTTAGATCAGTCATTGGAGAAGATAATTTTGATAAGACTTTAACATATAAGCGATAATATCCTTCTCAGCCCAAGAAGCTCTGAATCTCAAAAACATTTTCTGGTTGTTCCCAAGTCATAATAGCCTTCAGCTTCTCAGGATCAACTGATATTCCTTGTTCTGACACAACATGTCCCATGAAATTCACTTCTTGAATCTATAAATCACACTTTGAAAGCTTGGCATAAAGTAGGTGATTCCTTAGAAGACTCAGAACTGTTCTTAGAGGATGCACATGATCCTCCTCATACTTAGAGTAGACAAGAACTTCATCCACAATGACTACCATGAATGTATATAGATACTCACAGAAAAACCTAGTTCATCAAATCCATGAAAACTGTAGGAGCATTTGTTTGGCCGAAGGGCATAACAAGGTACTCATAATGGACATACCTACTCCAAAAAGATGTCTTATGAATATCATATTATTTTATCATCATTTAATGGTAACCAGATCGAATATTAATTATTGAAAACCACTTTTACCATTTCACATTTATAAAAAAAACATCAATTCGTGGTAACAGATATTTGTTCTTTATCGTAACTCGACTGTGCTTTTGATAATCAACATATAAGTGAAGATATCAACTAGCCTTCGTGGCAAAGAGAACTGGTTCTTCCCAAGGTGACACACTTGGGTGTATAAAACCTTTCCCAAGAAGATCTTCTAACTAAGACTTCAGTTCATATAGTTCGGCTAGAGCCATTTTCTAAGAGGGAATAGAAACCGGTTGAGTAACAGGCATTAATTCAATTAAAAAATCCACCTCTCTTACTGGTGGAAAACCAGACAAGTCAGAAGGAAAAACGTCGGGAAATTGAGGTATGACTAGAGGGAGATCACCAAAAATTGAATCTCTCTCTAGATCGAAAGCAAACACTGATATAACTTTCCCCAACCCTGGATAAGAGGGTCCAACTCCGCTTGAACATGGGTCCCATTCTCCTTGAAAAACATGAGGCACACCACTTGGTATTGTAAGGTAGACCCTTGAAGATAACACTCGATCTAGGATTTATTGGCAATGAGGTAATTCATCTCAAAAATAACATCAAAATATTTCATGTCGAGTACCAAGAAAATCTAAGCACGATCAAAATCTGATAGAGAGAAGATACGAGCAAGACTAAGGTGACCCTTCTCTCTCATTGTACCAAGTGGTCTAGTACTATCCATCACAGAAGAAAAAAGTTCCATAGTTAGATTAAGTAGATTAACAAAATGGGTTGAAATAAAAGATTCAAATGCACCAGTATAAAAATGAGTTGTCACTAAAGATGAAGCTATAGTAATGGTACCTCTCACAGTTTCAGGGCCTGTATCAGCTACCTCTGGCGACTCTTCCACTACGTGAAGAAGCATCTTTTTCGATTAATGTGGCTGGAACCCTTTTCTATGTGAAGAATTTTATTGCCCCGTAGTTTCTGTAGGTGATGATGATCCCATAATACTACGTGGAGTAGAGAAGTGATGGAAGAATCTTTGTAAGTTCCCTAAACATCTGCAGGAGCTACCGTTATTGGGTGCCTCAGCGCAAACCCTCTTAGAATGTTTTGTCTTTCCACATTGATAGCAAGTCAAAGAATCCCCTCTCGTTGCTACCAGAGTCCTGGAATGACTCTCTTGTTGAGAAGTTCCATGAGATAGGTCACACATCCATTTTCCTTTAAAGGAACCCACACTACCACTTGGAGGGAAAAGAACCTCCTTCAACCCGGAAATTCCTGCCAGGTCCATCTCAACCATCATGGACCTGTCCAACACATCAGCATAAGTGGGTAGCTTCAGTAACAAAACCTGAGAATGGATATCTTATCTAAGTCCCAACTCAAATCGGCAAGCGTTTAACTTCTCATTAGATACAATCTCACGAGCAAACTTTAACAACTCTGAAAAGAGATTTGAGTACCTATTCATAGTTTTGATGGCCTTCTCAAGCTTGACAAACTCTACAGCCATGGCCAACACCATTGATTCTTGATAAAACTGGTTAGAGAAAAAAACCCTAAATTCATTCCAATCCAAACCCTCATGTTTCCCATCCATCACCATCGTGTACCACCATCTTTTACTTGGTCCCTCTAGCACGAAGGTGGCACACTTCACCATGATCACATCAGTTGTCTCCAAGAACCCAAAGAGATGTTCAATCTTAATCAACCATTTCCAAGAATGTTGATGGTCAGTGGAGACTTTGAAAACTGATGGATTCTTGCGTAGGAACACTTGAGAATGACTTCAGAGATTATCACTATGAGGATCTATAGCTGGAGTCTGAATAGGAACTGGAGGTGGTTCTTGTACTAGAGCATGGACAGTGAGATCAATCACTTCTACCAGACTCAGATCCACAATAGGACTCAATTGCTGAGATTTAGCAGCAACCCCTTCTTGGATCATATTCTCACGTCTTCTCAGAAGCATGTCGCTACATAACATAAAAATACATTTGATTAACACACAAACAGAATAACAAGTAAAACCATTTTTAATATAAGGGATTAACAAGATTTGGATTCCACTGTATCCAAATAAAAAAAGGGAGAATAGTAGAACTAACCCCCAAGTCGTATTTCCATAACCAACCCTGGTGACTTAAGGTTCATTGCGTTGAGAGATGGACAGACACTCAATCACAACTACCTCCAAAGTCCCGACATGAATACTCAAATGAATACCATCATCAAGGCAAGATGCTTAACCTGCCCTCTGATACCATTTTGTCATGGACCAACCTGGGTACCCTGGTAACCCTATAACTGAGCTAACCCTGATATAGACCAAAGGGCGTTCTCGATCCCCATGGGTCGATGACTAGCACCTAACATCGTACAACATACAAGTGGGAATGATTTTTTCAACAATAATGTGGAATCAATAGAAACCTGACAATATGCATAACAAAAATAAACTCCACTGGGAGTAATATAGTAGAAAAAAAAGAGGCAAAGAAATCCCAAAGTACTACAACCCAAGTAATAAAATCGGAAAATAGCCCCAATGTCCCTATGGACACAACTCACCATGACCAAAAATCGACAGCTGGATCCACCTCCAAGAGGTCCCTTCCCTTTGCTCGATCCTAGAAGAAGAAAATATACAAACACCCAAAGGAAAAAGTAGAGTGTGAGCCTAAGCCCAGTAGGATACCACCAACGATTCGGTAATCGATTCCAAATATAGATTATCCAAAGAAAAGAATTCAATTTTCAAATAAATCGGTTTGGCAATTCAAAAAGAATAATTTAACGAAACATGCTATACATTTTCAAATGATGGAAATAAATATTTTAAGCCAAGGCTTTTTGAATGATGGAATATTTCTAAAGAAATTGATTATGTAAAACATTTATATAAAATATTTTATATAAATTAAGCAGGCATGTAATGCAGTTCCAAATAATTGTCATACATTTATATCTCAAATATTAATAAACAAGGGAGGAACATGGTCATCTTCCAAATGGTATGATAGTATTAATTTGTTATAGGATTCTGAACTCTCTATGTGAACTCAGAAAAATGATTATTGACAAGTCCCTATGACACTGGCCAAAGGAGACTCGTCACCAACCCATTAGGGATGTGACCTACCGCAAGTATGTTTTAGAATGTTGTTTTAGCGTAGAGTGTACCAAAATAACTCAATAACTACCTAAGGATTTCTTGCGCTCTTACATGATGGGTGAAATATTTTTAAGAATGCCTAAAATACGATCAATCTTATTCTCCCATTTCAAAAGTTCCAATTTGATTCCATTTAAAACCAAAAAAGGTTTTATTCAAAACATTCCATTTTCACAAGATAAAACCAATAGGTTTCAATCAAATAATTTTAAGCCATTTTCACAAGTTTGAAATCCATTCAAAACCAATTCAATCATCACACTATTTATTTTTTGAATTAAATTCATCAATTTAATTGAAATCATTTCCATCAAATCCGGAATTTAAATTAATGAATTTAAATCAGAAAATTTCCATAAACACGCCCAATTCAATGGAATTAGGGTTTTCTAAATTTCCATGCCAAAACCATTTAAAATAAATCAATTCACTAGAATCTAGTTTTTATTAATTTGATTGAATGAAAATTTGAGAATTTGAATTTGAATTTGAATTTAAATAATAAAGAAAATTCAATTATAATCAATTTGGTAAGTCAGGACGGAACCAACTACCTCAAAGGTTTTGACGAAAACCATAACGGTCGAAGAATGCGCACAAAAATAGGGTTTCTTATTCAGGAACCCGCCATATATCTCTTCTCCTAGAAAGATCAAGACCAAATATCATAATATTTGGCATACACAGACTTAGATATACCCATAACGGGCTTAGATCTATGAAATAGAGAGAAGAAGAGGAGTATATCTAAATTGATCTAAGAAACCAATCAAGAACATTGAAGAACGATCCGATACCTCAAGAATCCAGCATCGATTCACCAAGAGGAGCCTTTGGATCACCTTCAGAACGATGGGAAAACATTATCTGACCATAGGAGAAGACAAATACCGGAGTTAGGGCCGATTAGGAGGAAAAACGTGGCACTTAGAAGAAAAATTAGTGATATCAACAATTTAAGGTTCTCATTTATGTGCTCGTAGGGTTAGTTCGCACGGTTTGACAAACTTTGCACTAGCCGTGCGTTAGCTACTACCACGGCCACACTTCACACATGGTTTGGATGCACGGTTAGAGAAACCATGCCCTTCCCATGCGGAAGTTACTGCCTCCAAGACCAACTATGCACGGTTTGGCTGAATAGTTTAGACAACCTGTGCACCACGTATAATGTAACACCCCTGGAAAATTGAGACTTAAAAGACTAGATGTAAATACACATATCAACAAGGATCACCGCTCTTTTTAGGAGCCTACTTGATTAGAAATCCATAGTTAAGCATGATTGGCCTGAAGTAGTAATCAAGATGGGTGACCTTCTGGGAATTTTCCCAAGGTGTGTGTGAGTGAGGACCAAACACACTGGAAGAAGATGTGTTGGCCTATGGGGACAGTCATTAGTCTGACAAGAGACCCTAGTGAGTAATAGCCTATGGCGTGTTGTGAAGGAAACCAAGGTATTACAGGAGACCCATGGGGTCAGATGAAAAGGTTCATGGCCCAGGGATGCAGTTCGTGACAAATGGTATCAGAGCCAATACCCAGCCAGAAGTGCTTAGGCACTTCCTAGGTTTGAGGCTTGGGGTCCACAACGAGGATGTTTTTCTTTAAAGGGGTGGATAATGTAAGACCCATGTAAAAGTGAGATATAAAAGACTAGATGTTACTATCCATGTCAACAAGGTGCACCTTTTTTTTGGGAGCCTACCGGATTAGAAAACTACAGTAAAGTATGCTTGGCCTGAAGTAGTAATCTGGATGATTGACCTTCTAGGAAGTTTCCTAGGGTGTGTGTGAGTGAGGAAAAAATACACTGAAAGAACATTTATTGGCTTGTGGGGTCATATGAAAAGGTTCAGGGATGAGGGAGGCGGGTCGTGAAAAATGGTATCAGAGTCAATACCCAGCCAAAAGTGCTTAGGCACTGCCTGGGTTTTAGGCTTCGGGTTAAAACGAGGAAGTTGTATATTAAAGGGGCGGATAATGTAACACCCCTGTAAAAGTGAGACATAAAAGACTAGATGTTACTACCCATGTCAAAAAGGTGCACCATTTTTTCGGGAGCCTACTTGATTAGAACTCCACAGTTAAGTATTCTTGACCTGGAGTAGTAATCCGGATGGGTGACCTTCTGGGAAGTTTCCCAGTGTGTGCGAGTAAGGACAAAACACACTGAAAGAACATGTATTGGCATGTGGGGATAATCATTAGTCTGATAAGAGACCCTAGGGAGTAATTTCCTATGGTGTGCTGTGAAGGCAACCAAGGTACTACAAGAGACCCATGGGTTCAGATGAAAAGGTTCATGGCCAGGTAGGCGTTTCGTGACAAAATCCCTTCAATAAATTCATAGAACCTTAAAAATAAAATAAAATTTTCATTTTCATTTTTTTGTAAAACTTTTATATAAATAAAACATTCATTTCATAATTTCTTCTAAAATAAAATATAGAAAACATTTTTCTTAAAAAATTTCATATTCCAATAACATGAAATAAATTTAAATAAAAATTCCCATATATATTGGAAATAAAAAATAAATTTTAATTAATATAATTAAATAAACAATTATTAATATTTTATGCCATCTAATCACCTCATCTAATTCCATATATCTGATATTATTATAAAAACTCTTTAATAAATTTATTCCACTACCTTAATTTTAAATGAAATTTATTTAGTTGTAAAATAGTATATTTAATTTTTCTCTAGATTTTTAATAATAAAATTATTATGAGATATTTGAAAAAATTATAATATTTAAATTTTCAATATCTAGTAATATAATCATTCCACACATATCATTTTTCATCTCAAATAACAATAATAAATTTTGATCTACTATATATTTTATTTTAATATTAATAACATTTTTGAATCCATATAATATGAATTCAATTTTAAAATAAAGTATAATCTATTTACATAGTTTCGAATAAATTACCATTGTCAATTATATATCAAAGTAAATGATAAAAATAAATATGAAATTATTATTTTTTATCATTTCATAGAATGTATAATAAAAATATCATAATTACTAATAAAATTATTATTTACTAAATATGCACAAAAAATATTATGAAAAATTAAAATAAATGAAAAATAACATTTTCCACGTATTTGAATAAATTATGAAAGAAAAATTATATATGTTTTACACACTCCAAATAAAAAAATAACATCAATATAAAGATTGAAATTGAACCATCATGAAAATACCAGATCCTATGCAAAAAAAAATTATGTGTAATATGGTTCTATTAATTCACCTAATATTCATGAAATGTAATTCCATCAAAAAATTAAACGATTTCTATAAGAGTATATAGTGGAGTAATAAAATTTATTTCAAATATAATGATTAAAATAATTTGATTAAATAGGAGTTTAAAAGTATGAATTTTGAGACGTTTAAATCATTATAATCACTCAATGAAATTATTTGAATCATTATATCAAAACTAATATCATCCTAAAATATCATAAGACACGTTTCATGCTGATTTATAAATTAAAAATAAGATGTATAAAATTGATATAGTTCAATCATTTATTTTTCTAAACACACGTACTTGTATATTAACAATTAAAATAAAAAGGGAAACAAAATATATTTGTAGTCCATAGTGAACATAGAACATAATTAAAAAAAATATAAATGTATATAAATAATTTTTATAATTTAAACCAAATTATCATATAAATTGGGAAAATAATGATGTATAATTAAAATTATTTTTTTTAAAAAAAATCGATAAAAAATCAATAATATTAAATTATTATACTAAAGGATAACATTTAAGAATAATTTATTTTTGATTTATTAAAAAAGATATTACTTTATTATAACACCCCTACCTAGTTCACCATGAAATTGATCATAATGTTAATGAAGTGGAAATCATTCATGCTCTCCCATATTCTATATGTTTCCAACTAGAAAAGGTGGTGTGTAACAAAATTTGGGACGAATATACACTAAATATTTGAATAAAAAAATGGATATAAAAAAACATAAAACATAAGATAAAATATTATAGTATATATATGGGATGATATATAAATGAAATGTGTAGGTGTCGGCACCCATAAAAGTTCGTTACACACTTCTCTGTTGATGATTGGAGAAGTGTAAATTCCAAGAGAAGAATACTGATATAGTTTTCAAGAGGGAAATAGATGTGACATGGCTTGGTAATCATATTATAAGTAAATAAAATTTTCAATTATTATATCAATTTTACATAGATAATTATTCAAAGTATTTTATGGATTCCATTTTCCAAAACAAGGGCCATCCAAGATAGCCAACCAACCAAATCTACCATGGCACATGCGAGAGTCGCCTAAACCATGCTTGGGAGCCTACATAGCCATCTAGCTTAGTTGTGAGGTTTTGGGTGAGAATATGTTTCTCATATAGTGTGAACGGAATGAGTAGGTGGTTCCTAATTAGAACGTGCAATGGCATGGTGTGGATGATGTGGGGGTGGATGTGTGTTGAGGGTGCCGAATCCGATTTTAGCTTGATAATTGAAAGATATAGAAAATAATGTTATGTGAACACTGACTAAGAATAAAGACTATGTGGGATGGAAGATATCATAGGAAATGGTCATGCATTAAAAACATACACATATAAGTTGGGCGACATGATGCAGCTAATCATGGTCATCAAATTAGCTGAATCCCTCATCTTACAAATCCCCAACCCAAGCCCATTGAAAAAAATCTCAAATGATAATTGTTACCCATGACCATTCATATCAAATTATCAAGCCTCAAACAACCGAATCATGGTTGACATACAAAATCTATGTGTACGGCTTCATTTCACTTGAATTTGTTTACATCAAAGAACATAAGATATCGCATGAATCCAATAAATCCATCATGTGATTCCATTATGAGTTATATAGTAGATCATGTGATTGAATTGATAAAATCATTGAGTCATAATTTGAACATGTTATCTTGTATAGAGACATACTAAAAATCACTAGTGACATCACATGAACACTATGTACCATCATGTGATGCACACTCATGAAGCATTATTGATTACAGGAACTCTTTATCCATCAAGTGTGGCATGCCCATTGAAGACACCAAATTAATTCATCATGATATATAAAAATAATCACAATATTTTTTGGTGGAAAATAATCAATCCGTTTTTTCATGTCTCGTGAATCCATCACAGTAATGAATGATAATACAAAAGGTGTAATGTTGATTATTTGGGTTCCAAGAAACCATCACATAGAGCCACCCATAGTTTTCAAGTGTTTAATCTTCAACATTCCTATACCACATCACATGAAATACAGAAAAGAAAAATATATTATTGAGAGCATCCATGTAGTATTTTGAAAAAAGGATTTTTCTTATAGAAGTCGATCATGTGATTGCATGAATCCATCACGAGAGTTTATATGGATTATGTGATCAAATAAGGATAATTTTTCAAAGTTATTATCACAAAAAACAACTTCTAATAATAAATAATTTAGCTACCCATCATGATATGCTTCTAGGTATGAAATTTTTGATCGATTATTTTCACAAGTGAAGCCTTGAATGGATTTCTAGAGTTTGTTTGATGACATGTCAAACGATCAAGCAAAGCCCCTGAAAAAATAACACGATTCTATATTCAATTGTATTTTACCAAATTGCATATTGGATAGGTAAAACTAGGATATGATTTACTTGAATAAATAAATTTTTTCATAAATATTTCTTCCTCATGAAACTGATCATGAGATCTGGGGACATATGAAGGATCACACAATCAAGTGACAATGATCACACAATGATATACTAACATCATATGCCTTAAAAAAGAGCTATTTTCACCTTCATAAAGGTATTACACCATCTAAATTTTTTTCTTGTGTAATACTATCACATTAATAAACCAATATCATAAAAAGAATTCATATGATCGTATAATTTCAATCAGTTGAATCTCTCCACCTCCTCAGGCTACTGTATGTGATATTTTCAACGTGCAAAGCATAACTGTGATCATATAACCCATACCTATATAAACCCCTACCATCATTAAAAAGGAATATGAGAGGAGGGGTTAAGGGGGAGAAGGATAATGTAAGAATCATTGGAGTGGACAAGATTGGGTTGCTATCTTTGGTGTAATAATCCAAGAAATCATGAGACTCACCGTTAGACTACATCGTAAGACTGCATTGCATGATTCCCCAAGGATCATAAAACCGTAGATGATTTGAGAATCATTCAAGATGTTTTTTTGTGATAATAAATCATGTGAACATCCCCTTACATTCACATTATCATGCATAAACCCCTTTACATGCATATGAACCCTAAGACATGCACACCCCATTGCCAGGATAACCTTAGGCGGTGCATCGTTGACATGATCCATCAACCATGCACACCTATTTTCGATGAAAATCCATGCCAATGGGGAATTATTTATTTGAATTAATTAAAATACCACATGAATTCTCACCATCCTCATAATGAAATCACGCGCCATCCCTCCAACATGTTATCCTTGATCAAATGATAACCTTGGATGTGTCCGCATTGATCATTGAAAATACATCCCAAACAAGTCATCTTGGTCACAATGATACATCCTTGACATGTCAGATTAGTCATATAGAGACATCTGATACAATTCAACTTTATCACAGGAACATATCCTACACAATTCAGCTGGATAACTTGTAGACATCATAGAAAGTTTATTTTGATCATGAAAAATTCCCTATATTATTTTAATTGATCATGAAAATAACCTTCAAAATGTCAGCATTGATCGTTAGAACGACCTTGGATATCTATTATTTAATCATGAAAATCACCTTCGACATGTCTTCCAAGAATATGATAATAACTTTGGACATGTAAACCTTGTCATGATGCAGGCCCTGTAAAAATCATTTGGTTCATTCAATAGTCATCATACATGTCACGCATATGACTAGGGCATGTCCGAACATCCTCAAACATACAGGAAAGATGACTAGGACATGTCTAGTCATTTCCAGGTATGTAAAAAAGGCACCCATGAAATTTATATTATAAAATCAATACATATGAAATAGAAACTTATGAAATGTTAGTATGACACAATATACAATTTAGGAAAACACCCCATGATATGTCAACCTTGTTAGAAAAACAAACTTGGACATACACAATATAAACTCCCAGTAATGAGCCTTCTTCTGAGTAACCCATTTATAGGGGGAGTTCCTCAAATTGTATATATTTATACACTCATGTGACCTTATTTGTGTTATTCTCTCATAAGGGACCCATTGTAATGTCAAACATATTCAATAACCTTCTACAACCATCATCTCTCTTTATCTGCAATATGTTAGAGAATGAATATGTAACATGGGGATCCATCATGTTATAACACCATAACATTCCTTTACCTTAGGGATAATAATAATACCTTCTTGTGAAATTACCTACACCAACCCATCAATAGGTTGGGAATAACAAAACTATGAGAACTTAGATTCCTATCGAAATAAGATACGTATGACTCCTTCCTAATACTTGAGCTTCAATGAGAATCCACCATGGTGTAATTCCCTCCATATCCAAAATTCAAATTAAATAATGGAAATTAATTATAACTTTCTTCTATAATCCTTACTCATCCATCAATTGATAAAAAACAAGATCACACATGACAATCCTTTTAAGTGTAATCCCCGACCGTTCCCTCAAGTACTTCCAACCCATCAATGGGTTCGGGATGAACTGAACTACAAGAACTATGATTCCTATTATAGATAAGAAAAATAGGACTCCTTCTTATGTCCTAATATTGATACCATATTCTTTATGAGACTGGTAATCACACCTCCCTAAGTTAAATGTTAATGTGTAAGTCCCATGAAAATTTAATCTCACGCAATGTGTCCATTATTCATATATCTCTTGTTTCTCCCATCGAGCATGACTCACAAGATATTAGAGATCGACAATGAATGCACCAATAAAAAAATGAGGACATGCCATTTTTGGGATTTTCACTAGGTTTTAAAGATTATTATATCTCAGTTTCACTGAATGGTTCATACTCTTGTTGAGTGAATTTAGGAAATCCATGCATTCATATGTCATTCTCAAGGCCTCTATTGTCGCATATTTTACTATGCAGATTTTCATAACATAAAATATATGGATTGTGATTTCTATCATAACATAATATTAATGATTGATTTTAGAGGCTCAAACCCAATATTAATATCCTTTCTTCATGATGTTAAACCACAAGGTATAGTCTTGTCATATGACGTTAAACTATGTAAAATGATCTACATGCATTTTGATTTATGTTCTCATAGGATACATATGATTCCTTGTAGAGGCACAATCCCATATTCAATACACCTATTTAATTCATGTATTGAATTAAATTTTAGATATACCAAACATGGAAATAAACTAAATCATCATAATTAAGAAAGAGAATAAAGGAGAACCTATGACACCCACAATTGTTCTAGTCAATACATGAGTTTGATAATATTATATTAATAGGGGTAACCATTCCAATATCTTATTCTAAGAAAGATTGCATGAAAATATATTTAATATATATGAGAGTCCAATAATAGGAAGTAATTCCCTCAGAATCATGAGATGAGCCATACCTTCTGTCCTCTCGACCAATGTGACTTACTAAGTGTTGTTGGGTTTGAACCCCAAATTAAACACCTGACAATAGAAACCCGGTTCATACATTGTCATCAATGTGGGAAAATTAGGAGTTTTTGGTTATTTAAAAAATGGTACACCACATGGAAATCATTGTTCAACCACCCTCAATCACCCCAACTATGAATTGAGGAAAACCATTAAAATTTTATCTTGAAGAAAAATGGTGAACCCAATGTGAGGACATCTAACTATGAGGAAGCATTCATAAAAAGGGAAAAGGACCAATTAGTTATCATTTAACTAAAAAAGTAGTTTATTGACAAAGTACTATTATATATTATGATGCCCTAATAGGGTTACATATTTCTTATCCATGATTTCTGAGAATCCATATAATATAAATGGCATCATTTAATGTGACAATAGATTTGGAGATCATTGTACAAGCTGGTATTGCCTGAAGAAAACTTCAAGCTACTATGAACAACCAGATCACACATGAGTCATGTTAATTATCCACAATTGAATCCTTAGAAATAATTCCATGATGTAAGTTGTCACCAACTCAACACTTCCAATTTTAGATGGTGAAGATATTGGTCTAAGGGTTCCACCTCAAAGTCTCCATCTTAAATTTGAAGGAAGCTTATGAAATCATTTAGAAGATGAAGCACCATTGTACATCATTCCTATGATAGACCCTATAAGATCAAGTGGACATTGTTTATAAATTAAACTAATTTTGGAGATTATCCATATAGTGAAATAACACATATATTTCCTACCTGAAGAATATGGAAAACTATAATAAATAAACCAAATAAACTACCCAAGAGATTCTTATGAGGGATCCCATCCATTCTATTCATTGTCATCAATATATGACTGTAATTACCCATATATCTAAAGAGGAGGTTGTGACTACCCCAAATATCCAACTAGGGGAATCAAACATGTGTGGCCACATGGGGTATCCAAAAATTTTAACTGCAAAGTATGATTATATACTTGTTATTCACAATGTGTTTGAGTCCAATCTGTATGCACTGATAGTGGCCCAGAATCAATCCCATATCATCACGAGCTAAGATTCTCTAAATTTATCATAGTTCGCCTTAATGACTTTGAAATCATTGGGAGGACCCCCTACCATAGGGAAAGGGGTATTTTTATCCTTTTTAACCCTGATATCATCTTCAATATGAGAAAAAGCTCACAAAATGGTACAATGGTAACTTATCCACCAAATGGTATAATGAATGCCCAACCACAAAATGATAATATGGTATTTGACCCACAAAATGGTACAATGGTCACCACACCTATAGAGACCCGGCCTTTTATTAAATTACTATTACATCATTTCAAAGATAAACAACATAATAGTATTATACATAGAGGATCCAAAGGTATAGTTTCTTGGGAAAACTAGGACCACCCATAACAAATACAACATCGAGCATAAACATTCATTTAATTTATTCTTCTATAGATTCTTATTGGAACTTGTCCTATCCTTAGTACATGTAGCCACCTGAGGATATACATCAAAATGGGTGAGCTAAAATCCCAGTAAGAGGATATATAAGAACAATATATCATGGGGTGAGCATAATCATAACATAGGCAAAAAATCATGGACATGAGAAGAGCATAAATAATAGACTTGAAATGTGGCAATGCATAAAAATAAAACATCATGTCTTAGTGGTTAACTGCCACACATATTTGTGAACCAAGCTAGAATCTTGTTCAAACATCATTTCAAATTTACTCATGAGATTCATCACTTTACCCAATGCATTTGAGCGTTATATAATTCCGGGCGCACCCGTCACATTTAAACATTCATATTGCGCTATATAATTCCGGGCCCACCCGTCACATCATAACATTATCATTTATCATGAATTCCATAATGAACATATAACATAAATGAACATAACTAACCCATGAAAAGGAATGGGTTTCATATCATAACAACACATTCATAAACTTTGGGTTCCCAAAATAAAGAGGGAACACCATACTTGATACAAGAATCCTCAACCTTGAATGAGAGGTAAAAGTTGAGTTCTTAAGAGAAGAGTTCTTTCGGAAAACATTTCGATTGACATAAACATCTGTATAAAACATGTATATCCCAGAAAAGGAAAGAAAACGATGAACAAAAGATCTTTAAGGAGTGACCATATAAAAAATAGAGTGAAAGAGGCATAACCCAAAGGATGAAAGTTGGGTTCGAGAATTTCCCCTTACCTTGTACTCAAATGCCTCATTCTCTTTAATGTCCTGTATAATGACATTATAATCATTAATTAGAAATTCCAGAACCATTATAAATTAATAGGATTCATTATGGTTTCATTATTTCTTATTATGTTCCATTGGATGACTTATAGAGATTAAAAACATTGTTCGGTGATGTTCGTTTTCATGGTTTTCTTGAGTAGTTCACTCGTATTCTTAAATTGATGTTTGGGTAGATCATGGGATTATATAAAGAACTGATATTACATGTTATTAATTATATTAAAGGAACATTAATGATTTTATAATGAATTATATTAGATCCACGTGGACGAATCATTAGATAAGAATTTAATGATGGTTATTTGGGTTAATTTGAGCGGTTTTTGGATCACAACGAACTTGTTTTAACTTTTCACTTAGTAAAATGGCCATATGTTATTTCCAGAACATAAAATAGAACATAATACATATAAAATATTCTGGTTCAACCATAAAAATGCGGTCATGACCAGATCTGAAGGTAGAAATGGAAGAAGAGGGCATGTCGTTTTTGAAGGTGATAAATTAACACCTCATGAACAACATTCTCTTTAATAAAATAAAAGAAAGAGGGAAAGGGTGTGGGGTGATATAATATCCCATCATAAAATTACATTATATGTATAATAATGGAGTTACAAAACAATTTGGATGAATATAGGTGGGTAGAGATCAAGAAAGGAACTTGAACATGAATGGAAATTAAAGGAGAAGAGGGAGAGAAATTACCTCTAGAATCTTCCTCTTGAGAACCTCCTTAAGGGCCTAAGACTGGTCTTTTGATGAGACCAGAAGCTTTTGGACGTGGGGGAGGGTCTAGAGAAGTTGTTTGGGCAGATTTTAGAGAAGGCTTGGAGCTTGAGAGGTGTGAGGAAAAGAGGGAGTGAAGGGTGGCTTTTATAGTGGAGGGGAGAGGGGTTTCCTTAATATAAAATTGATTAGTTTATTAATTTCAACTAAGACAAGGAATAGTGAGTCTTGAATGACCAAGAATAGTAATTTTATAATATAATCCCGAACCATATGGGCTTATCAGAAGAACATCACACATGACCCTATAATTATCTTATTTAGCTTATTTTGTAAACTACGGTATGTCACTATTCATAAAAAATTCAAGTAACTCAGAAAAATCCCATAAATTTACCCCAACAATTTTTTGACATGAAGAATCCAAAAATAAATTCCATTTTTCAAAACTAACTTTCTAAATATTAATAATTTAATATTTAATTAAAATCATAATTTTCTTGAAAAATAGTTTTTATGATTAAAACTGATTTTATGGTGCTTTCAAAAATTACGTAGGGTGTTAAAAAATTATCTAAAAACTATTGCAAATTGATTCAATAATTTATAAATACATTTTAGGGAGATAAATATTCTTTTAAATTAATTATTTAATTATAATTATTTATTTATGACTTATAAAATACCAAAAACGTTTACTAAGGTCAAATTGTCACTTTCTAAGATGTCTAAATTTTATTTTATTATTCATAGGTAATGTTACTATGATTTACTATTAATTAGGGTCATATAAAAATTCATAAGGGTATGTTACTATTCATAAGGGTAGGTTACTATTCACCAAATATTATTTTTGTTTCATTAGACTCCAAAAATGATCTTGAACACAACCGTGTATGTTGGATTTTTAAAATTCCAAATGTAGGGGTGACAAAATTATGTTTAAAAATAACTTATCACTTATTAGTTCATTATTTTGTGTTTTTATGACATAAATATAGGAAGGGATTTTTCCATTGAAATACTTTGGGTCGTTAAATTCTTCCCCCCTTAATAAATTTCGCCCCCAAAATTTCACTTTACACAAAAAGGTGAGCGCACTTCTCCTTCATTGCATCTTCTGGTTCCCAAGTTACTTCCTCAAACTTATGGTTCCTCCACAACACATTGAAAATATGGGTTGTATTGTGGAATAGAACCGTATCACTTCGGTCTAGAATCTATACTGGCTACTCTTCATAGGAGAGATCATCTTCCACCTGCACCACCTCTGAGTTTAGTACATGTGAGGGGTCTGGTATGTACTTCCTCAGTAGTGATACATGAAACCCATCATGAACTTGAAACATATTCGGTGGAAGTGCTAGACGATAGGCCATATCTCCTATGCGGTCAAGGATCTCAAAGGGGCCAATATACCTTGGGATTAGCTTCACTTTCATCCCGAATCGCAGGACTCTCTTCCATAGAGATATTCGAAGGAAGACTTTATTTCCTACGTCGAACTCCAAGTCCCTTTGATGGTTGTCAGCATAGCTCTTTTACGGACTTTTAGCAGATTTGATGTGTTTCTGGATGAATTTAACCTTATCTGTCATCTCTTGAACAAGATCAGGTCCAAGCAGCATTCTTTCTCCAACTTCATCCCAACAGGTTGGAGTTCTACACCGCTTCCCATAATGAGATTCATACTGAGCCATTTGAATACTCGAGCGGAAGCTATTGTTGTATGAGAACTCAACCAATGGGAGATGCTGATCCCAACAACCTTTGAATTCAAGAGAGCAGGCTCTTAGCATATCTTCAAGCGTCTGAATAGTCCTTTCAGACTGGCCATCAGTTTGGGGGTGATAAGTCGTGCTGAAATTTAATTTAGTACTCAAAGCATGTCGAAGGATCCTCCTGAATTTAGATGTGAACCTTGGATCAAGGTCAGAGACAATTGAGAGTGGAACAATGTCCAGTCTGACCACTTCCTTCACATATATCTTTTCAAGTTGATCAAGCGAGAGGTCTTCCTGAATAGCGATAAAATGGGCGGTCTTAGTGAGTCAGTCAACCACAACCCATATCACATTATTTCCCTTTGACGTCTTCAGGAGACCTGTGACAAAGTCCATAGTAACGTTTTTCCATTTCCACATGGGTATAGGCAATGGTTGCATAATACCCTTGGACTTTTTTCGCTCAGCTTTAACTTGCTGACATACCAATCACCTTGATATATATTCCGCAATCTCCTTATTCGTGTTATCCCACCAGAAGGGTTCTCAGAGATCACGATACATCTTGGTACTCCCAGGATGGATATAGAAAGTTGAGCTATGTGCATTGTCCAATAGCTCCTTCTTTATCCTGGGTGATGAAGGCACACAAAGCCGCGTTCCAAACCGAATCACACCATCATCATTGATATGGAACTCTTGCATCTTTCCTTCCTTTACTGCATTCACCCCCTTTTGCATCTCCACATCATCCTTTTGTGATTCCGCAATCTTCTCCTGGATGGATAGTTGTGCAATCATTTGAGCAAGGTAGGATATATCCCCTGCCCTTATGATTTCCAAATCCATCCATTGCATATCCATGAAGATAGGGTCTTTCTCAATCTGCATCATGGATAGAGTAGTAGGTTCTTTTCTTCTTAGAGCATCAGCTACCATGTTTTCCTTTCCAGGATGATAGTAAATAGAGAAATCATAATCCTTGATTATCTATAACCATCTCCCTTGACACATGTTGAGCTCATATTGTGTGAATATATACTTTAGGATCTTGGGGTCGGTGTACATGTCCCACTTTTCACCATAAAGGTAGTGCCGCCAGATTTTCAAGGAAAAAATCACAGCTGCCAGCTCTAGATCATGCATCGGGTAGTTCTGCTCACGGATCTTTAACAGCCATGAGGCGTAGGCTATCACGTTATCATTTTCATGAGTACACAACCCAAGACATTCTTTGATGCATCACTGTATATCACAAAAAATTCTCCACTTTTCGATAGTGTGAGTATATGTGCAGTGATCAGCCTTCTCTTTAGCTCCTTGACACTTCCCTCACATTCTTCTATCCAGACATACTTTACCCCTTTTCTTGTTAACTTACTTAGCGGTCTTGAAAATCGTGAGATGTTTCTCACAAAATGTCGGTAGTACCTAGCTAATCCAAGAAAACTACGGATTTCTGTGACACTAGAGGGCCTGGGCCATTCCTCAATTTCCGTTGTCTATGAAGGGTCCACAGAAATTCCCTCACTTGTGATCACATTTACCATGAACGTGACTTGATTCATCCAAAAGTCACACTTACTGAACTTGGCGTACAACTTCTCCTTTCTTAATGTCACCAACACAAGTCGTAGATGTTCTTCATGTTCCTCCTTTCTCTTGGAGTAGATGAGAATATCATCGATGAAAACTACCACAAATTTGTCGAGGTAATGTCTAAAGACTCTATTCATCAAATCCATGAACATTTCAGAGACATTAGTAATTCCAAAGGGCACTTCTATAAACTCATAGTGCCCATACCTTTTACGGAAGGTAGTCTTCTGAATATCTTCCTTCTTCACCTTTACTTGATGATATCCAGAACGAAGATCCTCCTTTGAGAAGTATTGAGATCCTCTTAACTGATCGAACAAGTCATCAATCCTTGGGAGAGGAAACTTGTTCTTTATGGTGATCTTGTTGAATTCCCGATAATTGATACACAAGCGCAATGTTCCATCCTTCATCTTCACAAAGAGAACTGGCGCTGTAACGACCCGAAATTTTGAATAAATATTGTTTCCTAATTTTTTGAGTTATTTTATTTTATACTCAACACAACTGTTTCATTTGATAACATGAGTATAATTAAAATGAGACCATTGGGTTTTGATTGTTATATGACCATTGGTCAATATGACCGCTGGAATCTAAATGTTTCGATTATTGTCTCTAAATACAAGTAATCTTGGTTAATTAATATAGAAAGAAGATTCAATGGCCTCACCCAGTAGTCTTGGACCGATCGAAACCCATCTAACAGAACATGGGAAGGAGGCAACACCACTGGGCTTTGCTCTGGACCAAAACCATGCCGAACTTCATCATGTGAGGCTAGAAAGTAATCACCTTCACAAGAAGTTCAAAATGATAGAAATTACTACTTGTGTGATGTTGGCCGAGCCTCCCTCAGATTATCTCACCTTAGCACACCTTACACTTAGGTCCTATGCTGGTGTGATAAGGGGCTATGTAAGGAGACCGTAACTGCCATGTGTAATCCTTTGTTTTAAATAAAAATTGGGATTTCTTCTTATGATGAAGTTTATGAATTTTCAAATGACCGGATAAATATAGTATGCATATTTTTGATGAATTTTAGAAAATGGATATTTTAAAAATATTTATGTAAAGCTTAAATAATTAAAAATGTGTAATGATTTTCAAAAAATGGCCTTCTACAATTATGTTCAGTATGAAATTGTAACACCCCAAGCTTCCACGGTACGTTTCCCTTCGAATAATGCAATGACGTGCATTGTACGCAACTTCGAGATTTTTACACACCACAACCAATCAAACTAGCCGTTATTAATAGTAATACCTACTTTTTGAAATTTTTTATATTCTATCTCTCAAAATGGACTTCATTTTTGGATTCGGAATATCAAATTTTTCCTAGGGTGAAATTTTGGAAGTTTTCGGATAACACTTATATTTTGATGAATAGTGAAAATTACTAAATTTTAATTAAAAACAAATTTTTAATTCAAAATAAATTATAGTGATAAATTATATTATTGAGTGGTTTTAAAGTATAATTAGAATTTATTTTTACAATTTTATCCAATGGTGTTCATTATAATTAATTTCATTTTGAAATTGGACTTAAACAATTGTCAATCTTTTGATATATATTGTTTCTTAAAAACACGCTATTTGTTGTGACAGCGGGAATTAATTATAAAATTAATTAATGCAACTTATATGTTTAGAATTTTTTACAATAGAAATCATTTTTGAATTCAGAATATCAATTATAGCTTAGGGTGAAATTTTGGCATTGTTCAGAAAAACATCAATTTTTGATGAATAGTGAAACTACTAAGTGGTAGTTAAAAAAATTGAATTTTTCATAAAACATAATTTTACCGCTTCTATGAATGTAATTTCGAAAATCCGAGAGACCCGGTTAATATGAAGAAGTAAAATGTGGTTCAATGAGATGAAAATAATTTTTGGTGAATAGTAACTTTTTACTTTTATTTACCATGGTTAAAAGTAAATAGGGAAATTAAGGGTAAAAATGATATTAATATTACCCTAAAACGTGTCCTAATTCTATTGGAAAAGTGTATCTCAACCTAAAACAGTCTTTGGAATAAAATATTAGCATTTAGGTCCACTTGGATTAGATTAGGACATTTATTATTATTTAATTCAAAGAAGAGTTAAAAGAGTTAAAATCAAAGTTTATTTACTAAAACATTTTTAATATAAGGTTATACATAAGATAAATTCGATTGTAAATATTAATTAGAAAGATAATACGATTTACTACATAATTATAATTTATTTATAATTTTTAGACATTAAATAATTTAATATATTTATGACACAATGATGATGTAGTAATTACCATAATAGTGAAAAACTAAAATAATTGATATTATAAATACCGAAATAAATATAATTTAAGACTTTTAATGAATTAAACTAATTTTCTAGGATAATATGACATATTAAAATTGATTTAATTCACATTGTTAGAAGTAATCATTCTTTTATGAGTTTCAAAAAAATCAACTATTGAGTATTGTCAAAATTGACATAAAAGAGTTTTTAAAACAAATATTATATTATTAATTGATATTAAATTCTTAAAAATCTAAGTATCAGACAAGAGACTTATATCATGATAGTTATATCATTAATGGACCACTTGGGGGTCTCTTAAATGTATATAGTATGTTTATTAACTATATAATATAAAAATACAAAGTGACATGGTAAATGTCAAACTAATTAACTAAGAGTTAAAACTAAAAGATAAGGTTAATATAGTAACCCAAACCTGTCTAAATTCTATTGGCTGAATAGTTTTCGACCTATCCACACCTTAATATTTTAATAATCAACTTTTGAGCCATTAGAAACCGAATATGAATTTATTATAAATTAATATTTCTAGCTTTTCCAAAGGTGCCCCTCACCCCTCTTATAAAAGGGAACTCCTCCTTCTCATTTCTTTACACCTTCACAGCATTTTGGTCCGTCCAAAACCTGCCCAAATACTCTCTCAACTTCCCTCACTACAACCTAGAGGCCTTAGTTTGATCAGAAAGCCATCCTATGGAGCCCTTTTGATCAAATCAAAAGGAAGAACCCGAAGAAGAGGTAATGTTTTCATGACCCCTTTTCATGTTCCTTTCTTCTTCCACTTCTTCTTTCTTTGTTATTACCATTCTAAAAAAATAAATCTAGTATCTTATATATACTGTTATGTTATTATAAATATGGTACAACCATATTCAGTATTCTATCCACCCTTTGAATAACATGTCACCATACGTGCGTACGTACGGCTTACCGTCTCCACGTCGTGGTGTAATTGTTATTCAATATATTATTATTTGGGTGGGTATACTAATGATGTGTAACTCATATAAATAATAAATATAACATGATAATTATTCTTTATATATTATATAACATCCAATTATATATTATTTTAATATCAAAATAATGATATTGTCGCTCGTGCGTACGTACGGACTACCGTCTCCACGAACGCGATGAGAATCATTCTCTATCATATCCATTCAAGTATAATTATCATTTCATGATTTAAAAATAATTTTTAAGAACTTTATATCATTATGGATATGAATAAGATACAACCTATCCATGACAAACATTACTTACGTAAGAAAAAATATAAAAGAAAACGAGTAAGTTAACACCCGAAACGACGATAATTCTAAGATATTATTAACAAAGCAATGTTAAAAGATCATATATGATATGATATTAATGTATATGATTCATGAATAATTTAATAACAATTATTTCAACATTATACAGGAGGTTAACCTACCCCCAACCAAGGAAAAGTACAAGGTAAGGGGTTTCTTATCTCACTCTTAATTTCGTGAGAATTCCATTTTTCACCACTTATTTATTGCTTTTGGTGTATATGTACTACCCATAATTGTATTAATTGTGTATTATACTTTAATTTATGGGAATTTACATCATAATTGTATGATCCTTCTTTCATGGGTGTATGTTTCATAAGTTACCTAATCGATAAGCAAATTTAAAATTTCAATTTCCATTTATTCGGTTTTACGCAAACTTCATTGATTATTTTACTCCGAGATTATGTGTGGAATAACTATTCATTTGATTATGTCATAATTTCCACTCCCCTTTTTCTGTAGATATAATTTTGATACACATAATCACTCAATTGATAATTTCTCAAGTCATCGATATGAATTTGATATGAGCAATTTTAACTCATTCTCCATTTGTTGAGTTAAACATCCAATTCATTTGTGTTGTTTTTATAAGATTATGTGTGAATATACATTTATTGATTTACACTGAATATCCAATCATATTTAGTGTATTTATATTTGTCACACATAAATATGTCTTTGATTTATCCTTAACCTAAGGATGAGAGATTTCATCTCAATTTACATTTCATTGAGACTTATTTGTTGTTATACACCAAATCACTTTTATGTGGTGTATATAGTGTACTTTGACATAGTATATCATGAATTACTTTATTCTCATGATTTTAAAATGTTTTGATTTCTTCAATTATTTGTATTCAAGTGTCTCTCTTTTGGTTAGAAACTCTAACTAAAATACCATTTTTAAATGTTTTAAAGACTTATTCTTCTAAATCATTCTCATTAATGTCCATGTTTTAAAAAATGGTTTTAGTTATTTATTTATATAGACATTAAAGTTTTAAAATTACAACTCCTTTTAAAAGTTTCAAAGTGGTAGGGGACACTTTGATTCAAAAATCTATTTTTAAATGGATTCTTGACAAATAGTGTGACTTTTAAATGATTTCATGAAAAAGGGGGATATTTCTCTCAAATAGTTTTGATGATTATTTTCATCTATGTCAACATACTTCATTATTCTTTATTGAGGATAATGTGATATAATAAAATCTTCCATATTGTATCAAATGAGTAATGTTTGACTGTGGATGTGCTATTTTTATACCATTCATGGTTTGTGGTTTAAGTATTGACATTTCGTATGCTAGTTTTAATAGGAATGTTTATGTTATATTTAAACCTGTTCATATGAGGAATGCATTGTAATTAATAAGTGATGGGTGGAGCCCTTTATAGCTCCTCGATGCATCGGTAGGTCTCATGAGACAAACTAGTGTCTTGGCACAAGGCCTTGGCAAAATATTATTTTTAGTCTTGGCGCGACGCCTTGGCTATGTGGTTATGATAGTCTGGCATTATGCATTACATCAGTATGAAAGTGGTTATTGATATTGCATGTGATCATTCGACTAGTAGAATATCCATGTGATTAAGTAAATGGAATTATTTTATTTTATCTTTGCCATTTTATGCTGAAGTTCAATTTTAAAAGGCTTTTGTTTTAGTTATAAATTGCCTTAAGTGTTTATGCTTATCTATGAAGGCTTCTGCTATAATGTTATCCTTACCGAGCTTCTGAGCTCACCCCTTTAATGTTTTATTTTTCCTAGGATTATGAAGAAGTAATTTATGAATGACCTGCAGGGATAGTATGAGGGGATATGAAGACAAGATGTTGTTGTAGTTTTTTTACCTTATGATGTAATGTAAGACATATGAATATATCTAGTGTTTCCAAGACTACTAAACGGATCGGTCTTTCGAGACGTGGTCCTTTGTGATCATGCCAATGTTATGTAATAATGCATCGACTCTGGGTATCTAGGGTCATGGCATTACAGTTGGTATCAGAGGATGTTTAGTACAAACCTTGGAAGCTAGATTTAGATAAACTCTAATTATAGCATGTAGACCTAAGATGAACTTTGAGAATTAGTATAGAATAACTTCCTAGAATTTCAGTATTGTAGAGATTTTGTGAGTTTTCCGAGCAATAAATCCCTGTCTAGATACGAGTAGGTAGAGGCGGCTCTGGCACAGATGTACCTAGGGGTAAAATCCGAAAACACCGCTTTGAGATAGACTCGAACGGGAACTGGTGCACGACAACGGGCCTTGCTGCACTCTTGGTTACGACACTCCGGGGGGATATGCTTAGGAAAATTTTCATTTTATTTATAGACCAATTTAAAGTATAATATATATAAGATGAGAGTAAATGACCTTGGTTAATCCTAATGTGTTTCAAATTGAGAATATGGTGACATGTTAATCTCTAAATGATTGTATAACTACTATTACTCACACAATGCATTATGGTTTTAGTCAATGGATGGATTCCAAGGAAGTCATAGTGACTTTGAGAATGATGTACAAGGTGGGAACGGTGGTGGCAATGAGCAAAAAAATGGAATGTTGATAGGTGTAAAAGATATCATCTTTATGCAAAATAAATTTTCCAAAAATATGATCATCAATATATATATTAACTAATTACCGGACTCAACAAAGAAGAGAAAGGTGATGAATGATAAGAGCTCCAGTAGTGGAGACCATAGAGAAAGAAATCCTCAATTTCCATCATGCAGTAAATGTGGATGGAGACACCAAGGAAAGTGTCTCAATGGGACAAAGAAATTATTTACGTGCGGGAAGGAAGGACATAAAGTGAATAATTGCCAAAGAAAAATGAAGAGTACTATAGAAGAAGATAAAAATGGTCCCAAGAATCAATTTACAGTCATTTTCCGTAAATGTAGGGGACCTGGCCATTACCCGAGTGAATTCCCTATTCTATAGGATATTTTCTTGGTCAGAGAAGAAAATATGTGGAAATAAATGGTTGGATAAATGTTTAAAAATTATTAGTGATCCTTGTTAAAGGGTTTACTTTGGAATAATTTTCTCTTGTATTTGTAACCCTAACGTTTTCCATGTGAGAACGATATTTATGGAAGAATTATCTTTTCTCTTGTGTATATAGTTATAAATAACCATTTGGTTTTATATGATCATTGGGTTTGAGGAAATTACAAATTATTATAATTTGGGATGAAAATGCAAGGTACGAGATAACATTTGTGGTTAAATTATGTTATGTTTATTTTGAGGAATTTATCTCATTTTGGTAATGTTATAAAATATAGTTTTTAAAAAAGGACAACACGTAGACCGTGTGACAACCTGTCGCGTCGGACAATGTTGTGGGAATCGAACCCACAACCAAAGTGTGATTGGGATTTATCGCCTACCACTAGACTACGTGAAGTCCCTGGTTAGTGTGACTATTATGTTTAGTTAAATGATTTTATTGATCAATAATAATTTGATTTGGGATCTTATGTCTTATCAAAAGAATACCCTTAGTATAGGAAAATGATTTGGTGATTAAGTGATAAATGTTATTTTGGATGTTGTTAGATTTTTTGAGAACACTATAAGCCAAAGGAAAATAGAGTAGTATGGGATTTCATTTGAGGAATAATGGTGTATTTTTATCTATGTTTTTATTGTGGATTTATAATGATTTGGGTTATTTATGGAAATGATTAGGTTAATTACTTTTAAGTATGTGACTTTAAGAGTAATTAATTTCATTTGGAGATACAATTTAACGTGGAAGACTACATTCTTAATAGGTTTTGGTTTTCAATATTAGTTTTGATTATATTAAAGTATTTTAAGTACAATTGATTATTGAATGGTATTTATTTAACTTTGGGGTATTGTTGGTTTAATTTAGGAAATTAAGATTAGTGTTTATTTCTCTCAATGAATATCCTTTTGGGAAATCATTAGATCTTGTACTAACCATTTTGGTTTTGATTAATCTCTAAAGACAATGTAAATATATAGTTCATCCTGTATGGATCATGTGATTCTATAGAAGTTTATTCGAGATCTTCCAGTGTAACCAAGTCTTCTTGAATACTCATCGTTTAAAAAAATGAGTTAGTGGTGGAAATTTATTAAAGAATGAAACTCTACTTCAAATATAAGTATAAATCTTTATATTCTTAGTCTATATCATAAATGAATTCCTCATCCTTATGTAATGTAACTTAAAAAAATGTTGTCCGTTTACATTCCTACTAGAAGACTAATGGTCGTTTGTCCCAACACATGTTTGTGGTTTTCTTATTGTTAACTTTCTCCTGATCATGATTTCTATCCCTCTCCATCAGAACTTGACACTTATTTTATCATCCATATCCATGTTTTCCTACATGGAATCTGAGGATGGGTTATCTTGGTTGACCTTTATACGTCTCTTTCTTTCTTTTAAAGTGATAGTTTTATTGACTCTTTTTCTAATGTGGGACTTTCCATTATATTCCCAAGCACAATTTTAAACATTTAGAGGACGCAATTTATTGAAGGAGGGGAGAATGTAACACCCCAATCTTCCACGATACATTTCCCTTCGAATAATGCAATGGCGTGGATTGTACGTAACTTCGAGATTTTAACACACCAAAACCAATCAAACTAGTCGTTATGAATAGTAATACCTACTTTTTGAAATTTTATAAATTCTATCTCTCAAAATGGACTTCATTTTTGGATTCTTAATATCGAATTTATCCTAGGGTGAAATTTTGGAACATTTCAGATAACACTTATATTTTGATGAATAGTGAAAATTACTAAATTTTAATTTAAAAAAACTATTTAAATCAAAATAATTTATAGTCATAAATTATATTATTGAGTGGTTTTAATGTATAATTAGAGTATATTTTTACCATTTTATCCAATGGTGTTCATTAGAATTAATTTCACTTTGAAATTGGACCTAAACAATTGTCAATCTTTTGATATATATTGTTTCTTAAAAACACGCTATTTGTTGTGACAGCGGGAATTAATTATAAAATTAATTAATTCAACTTATATGTTTAGAATTTTGTAAAATAGACATCATTTTTTAATTCGGAATATCAATTATAGCTTAGGGTGAAATTTTGGCATTTTCTGAAAAACTTCAATTTTTGATGAATAGTGAAACTACTAAGTGGTAGTTAAAAAAATTGAATTTTTCATAAAACATAATTTTACCGCTTCTGTCAATGGAATTTCGAAAATCCGAGAGACACGATTAATATCAAGAAGTAAAATGTTGTTGAATGAGATGAAATTTTTTTTTGGTGAATAGTAACATTTTACTTTTATTTACCGTAGTTAAAAGTTAATAGGGTAATTAAGGAAAAATGATATTAATATTACCCTAACACATGTCCTAATTCTATTGTAAAAGTTTATCTCGGCCAAAAACAATCTTAGGAATAAAATATTATCATTTAGGTCTACTTGGATTAGATTAGGGTATTTATTATTATTTAATTCAAAGAAGAGTTAAAAGAGTTAAAATGAATGTTTATTTAATAAACATTTATAATATAGGGTTATACATAAGATAAATTAAATTGTAAATATTCATTAGAAAGATAATAAGATTTACTACATAATGAGATTTTATTTATAATTTTTAGACATTATATAATATTATATATTTATGACACAATGATGATGCAATAATTACCATAATAGTGAAAAATTAAAATAATTGATATTATAAATACCCAAATAAATATAATTTAAGACTTTTAATGAATTAAACTAATTTTCTAGGATACTATGACATATTAGGATTGATTTACTATACTTTTTTCGAATTAATCATTCTGTTATGAGTTTCAAAAAAATCAACTATTGAATAGTGTCAAAATTGACATAAAAGAGTTTTTAAAAAAAATATTACATTATTTATTGATATTAAATTCCTAAAAATCTAAGGATCGGCCAAGATACTTATATCATGATAATTATATCATTAATTCACCACTTGGGGGTCTCTTGGATGTATATAGTACGTTTATTAACTATATAATATAAAAATACAAAGTGACATGGTAAATGTCAAATTAATTAACTAAGAGTTAAAACTAATGGATAAGGTTAATATAGTAACCCAAACCTATCTAAATTCTATTGGTTGAATTTTTTCCGACCTATCCCCACCTTAAACATTGAATAATAAACTTTTTAGCCACTAGAAATTGAATAAATATTTATTATAAATTAATATTTCTAGCTTTTCCAATGGTGCCTCTCACCCCTCTTATAAAAGGGCACTCCTCCTTCTCATTTCTTCACACCTTAAAAGCCTATTGGATCGGCCATCCCCTGCCCAAATACTCTCTCAAATTCCCTCACTACAACCTAGAGGCCTTAGTTTGATCATAAAGCCATCCTATGGATCCATTTTGATCAAATCAAAAGGAAGAACCCGAAGAAGAGGTAATGTTTTCACCACCCCTTTTCAAGTTCCTTTCTTCTTCCACTTCTTCATTCTTTGTTATTAACATTATAAAATAATAACTCCAGTATCTTTTATATACTTTTATGTTATTATAAACATGGTACAACCATATTCAGTATTCTATCCACCCTTTGAATAACATGTCACCGTACGTGCGTACGTACGACTTACCGTCTCCACGTCGTGTTGTAATTGTTATTCAATATATTATTATTTGGGTGGGTATAATAATTATGTGTAACTCATTTAAATAATAAATATAACATGATAATTATTCTGTATATATGATATTCCATCCAATTATATATTATTTTAATATCAAAAGAATGATATTGTCGCTCGTGCATACGTACGGACTACCGTCTCCACGAACGCGATGAGATTCATTCTCCATCATATCCATTCAAGTATAATTATCATTTGATGATTTAAAAAAAATGTTTCAGAACTTTATATTATTCTGGATATGAATAAGATACAACTTATCCAGGACAAACATGGCTTAAGTAACAAAACATATAAAAGAAAACGAGTAAGTTAACACCCGAAACGACGATAATTCTAAGATATTATTTAAAAGCAATGTTAAAAGATCATATGTGATATCATATTAATGTATATGATTCATGAATAATTTAATATCAATTATTTCAACATTATAAAGGATGTTAACCTACCCCCAACAAAGGAAAAGTACAAGGTAAGGGGTTTCTTATCTCACTCTTAATTTCACGTGAATTCCATTATTCACAACTTATTTATTGCATGTGGTGTATGTGTACTACCCATAATTGTATTCATTGTGTATTATACTTTAATTTATGTGAATTTACATAATAATTGTATGATCTTTCTTTCATGGGTGTATGTTTCATAAGTTACCTAATCGATAAGGGAATTTGAAATTTCTATTTCCATTTATTCGGCTTTACGCAAACTTCATTGATTATTTTACTCCGAGATTATGTGAGGAATAACCATTCATTTTCTTATGTCATAATTTCCACTCCCCTTTTCTGTGGATATAATTTTGATACACATAATCACTCAATTGATAATTTCTCATGTCATCGATATGAATTTGATAAGAGTAATTTTAACTCATTATCCATTTGTTGAGTTAAACATCCAATTCATTGGTGTTGATTTTATAAGATTATGTGTGAATATCCTTTGATTTATTTACACTGAATATCCAATCATATTTAGTGTATTTATATTTGTCACACATAACTATGTCTTTGATTTATCCTTAACCTAAGGATACGACCTTTATGAGAGATTTCATCTCAATTTACATTCCATTGAGACTTATTTGTTGTTATACACCAAATCACTTTTATGCGATGTATATAATGTACTTTGACATAGTATATCATGAATTAATTTATTCTCATGATATTAAATTTTTTTGATTTACACAATTATTTGTATTCAAGTGTCTCTCTTTTGGTTAGATACTCTAACTAAAATAACATTTTTAAATGTTATAAAGACTTATTCTTCTAAATCTTTCTCATTAATGCCCATGTTTTAAAAAATGGTTTTTAGGATTTATTTATATGGACATTAAAGTTTTAAAATTAAAAATCTTTTTAAGTATCAAAGTGGTATGGGACACTTTGATTCAAAAATCTATTTTTAAAAGGATTCTTGACAAATAGTGTGACTTTTAAACGATTTCAAGAAAAAGGGGGATATTTCTCTCAAATATTTTTGATGATTATTTTCATCTATGTCAACATCCTTCATTATTCTTGATTGAGGTTAATGTGATACAATACAATCTTCCGTATTGTATCAAATTAGTTATGTTTGACTGTGGATGTTCTATTTTTATACCATTCATTGTATGTGGTTAAAGTATTGACATTTCGTATGCTAGTTTTAATACGAATGTTTATGTTATGTTTAAACCTGTTCATATGAGAAATGCATTGGACTTAATAAGTGACAGGCGGAGCCCGCTATAGCTCCTCGATGCATCGGTAGGTCTCATGAGACAAACTAGTGTCTTGGCACAAGGCCTTCGAAAAATCTTATTTTTAGTCTTGGCACGAGGCCTTGGCTATGTGGTTATGATAGTTTGGCATTATGCATTCCATCATTATGAGAGTGGTTATTGATATTGCATGTGATCAATCGACTAGTAGAATATCCATGTGAGTAAGTAAATGACATTATTTTATTTTATCTTTTCCATTTTATGATGAAGTTCAAGTTTAAAAGGAATTTGTTTTATTTATAAACTGCCTTAAGTGTTTATGCTTATCTATGAAAGCTTCTGCTATAATGTTATCCTTACTGAACATCTGAGCTCACCCATTTCAATGTTTTATTTTTCCCAGGATTATGAAGAAGTAATTTATGAATGACCTCCAGGGATAGTATGAGGGGATATGAAGACAAGATGTTGTTGTAGTTTTTTTCCTTATGATTTAATGTAAGACTTATGAATATATCTAGTGTTTCCAAGAATACTAAACTAATCGGTTTTTCAGGACTTTATCCTTTGCGATAATGTCAATGTTATGTAATAATGCACCGACTCTGGGTATCTACGGTCGTGGAGTTACAGAAATTTAGAGTCTAATAAGATCAACTTGATTTTTGATGAATAGTAAATTATGAATAGTGAATTTATGCTTAGGATTAGTAATGTGACCAAATGGATTAGTAATCTCACTTAAAGAAAGTATTAATATAATTTAGGCACCTTGATTAAGTAATGAGATTCAATAAAATTGTTAAACAACAGTTACATAGATTATTAGTCATGTATTAGTTTTTTCGAGTGAACAGTGTTTTTTAATTAAAATTTAAATTAAAAATATTTATAAAATCATTTTTATAAAATGGATTTCATTTTTGAACTCAGAGCATAGATATTATGTTAAGGTAATTTTTTGGGATTTTTCTGAAAAAAATGAATTTTCGGTGAATAGTGTATTTATTAAAAAATTAAATTAAAAATATTTAGAAAATTATTTTTATAAAATGGAATTCATTTTTGAAATCAGAGCATCTATATTTTGTTAAGGTGAAATTTTTGGATTTTTCTGAGAAATTTGAATTTTCGATGAATAGTGATAATACAGTTTTTAAGTTACGGGTGTTTAATGACATCATTAAATGATGTATTAAGTATGTAATCAATATGGTCGACTTATGAATATTAAGATAAGGTTTTAGGTTTACCAAGTGTCCAATACCATGTTCAAATACAATGGGCAAGCCCATGATTTTTCCGAAACCACTAATGTGGTGTCCCTTGGCCATTAATGCCTTGTCCCCTCACTTTCTCTATAAATACCAAGCCATCCTCTCATCCATTCGACTCCCAACTTTCCCCCAACGAAGCTCTGGTCTCATTACCTCCCAAGGATTCCCTCAAGGTTCCCCCGATCTCTCAAGGTCCAAACCTTTGAGTTTTAAGAGTTACATTTTAAGGTAAGGGATCTAACCCCTCTCTTTCTTTTCAAGTGATCTCTATTATGTCATTTCTTTTATGATCCATGTTCTTATGTTGGAGGATGTTCTTTTATATTCATTATACTGTACGTTTTATGTTCATATGATGATATTCCACCTCTTACTATCATCATTTCGTTTTATGAATGTTTAAGTGGCGCCGTTAGGCTGCCAAAATTTTTGTAACGGATTCTTTCACCCTTCTCATTTTCAAGTTCTATTTTCTTGTCAAGTCTTTCATGTTCCTTTTTATTATGTTTGGGTATGATCTCTATATCTATCATACTGACATTTTATGTTCATATGATGAGATACACTATTTTATCTTGTTAAATCATTTTTTTGTTGAAGTTTAAGTGACGCCATTAGGCTGCCGAATTTTTAAGGGATTTGTTCACCTTTCTCATTTTTCAAAGATATACTTTCATGTCAAGTATTTAAAGTTCCTTTTTATTATTTTTGGGTATGATCTCTATATCTATCATAATGATATTTTATGTTCATATGATGAGAGACCCTATTTTATCTCATCAATTCATTTTTTTTGAATTTTAAGTGATGCCGTTAGGCTGCCGAATTTTCATAAGAGAAATCTTATTTTTTTCTTCCATTCATGTTCTTAATTTCATATGGTATATCTTTCAAATTTCATTACCATGTTCTCAAATCCTTTATATTCAGCCCCCCTACTGTTTTATGGATCATTTATGAATTTTTGACCAATGTCCGCTCTTTTTTCAATGTTTTCTAAAACCCCGAAACATAGTCGTTATGCTGCAGAATTTCCATCTCAAAATGTCTATCTCTTTTTCTAAAGTTATTTTATTTTATTAAGTGAATACTCAAAGATCTCTCTTATATAGGGGTATTCACAGATGTACCAAGTTGTTCTATTTTAAATTATGGGATTTACATACATGAGACCTTCTTTCCCTCTCTGTGGGTTTAAAGTGACATAAAGATCATGTCTTTAAAGCAGTTTTAAAACATTATGATTATGAAATGAAACCCATTTATTTTATGCTATATGGGTGGTTTATGAAATTATTGATGATGATATATGTGGCTCATATGATAATAAATACATGTCAAGGGTGCACCCTGATAGCGCTCCAATGCATTGGGTAAAGACTTAATCTCTAGATATTACCTTTTAGACTGATACCTTGGTGAATAACCTTGGTAATTTCTAATGACACCTTGGGGATGGACCTTGGTGAAACGGAATGATTTTCAATATTAAATGTTTTAGCCACATCTTTAAGTTATTAAAAATGTTATTTTTATTATGATATGCCTCACTATTTCTTTCTCATGCCTTAAAGTTCTTTTTCATGACATTGTTGATGTATCCCAAGTTCACATGTTAAATGATTCCCCTTGATTCCCTTACTGGGCATTCTTATCGCCCTTTCTTTTGATGTATGTTCCCAGGTTATGAGATGCAGTAATGAACCTAGGATGAACATGAGGAGAATCCTTTCAAGTGTTTAAAAAGAATGTCTTATGTTTTCATGTTTTATGTTCCTGGTTTCTAGGACACTAAACCTTAAGGATCCTCATTTTTGTAAAATGTAATGAAAGTTTATGTGATAAAAAGGTGGGATTCTATAGTTGGTATCAAAGTGTGGTTTAGTTATTTGTGGAAATTAGTATATGGAAACTTTAGGAAGAACCCTATAGAAAAGTTTTTATATTAGGAAATCTTCCTGGTATTTTGGTGAGTATTGAGTAAGGGGTTTCCAAGAAAATATATCCTTGTCTGGATACGAGCAGGTAGATGTGGATCTGGCACAGATGTACATAGGGGTAAAACCCGAAAACACCGCTTTGAGCTAGACTCGAACGGGAACTGGTACACGACAACGGGCCTTGCTGCACTCCTGGTTACGACACTCCCGAGGGATATGCTTTGGTAAATTCATAATCTTTGTATGAACCATTATTAAAGGAACAAAGATAAAATAAAATAAAAATTCACATAAGAATATATGATCATGAATAACCTAGTTTGAAACCTAGGGGATCACATGTTACGGCATACTTTTCGTCTACAAGTTATCCTTATATGCTTTAAGTTCCTTTTCTTGATTATTGGCTAATTATTTAAGCCCCAATTATACTTTCTCTTCTTAGTTAATGTTGGGAAATTGAAGAACATGCCCCAACAACCAATGTGATAGGAAATGCGACGATTGCCGTATTAATATGACAGAGATGATTAGAGTGTTAAAATGTGATTATTATTTTGGAAGACATTCACTATTTTGGGTACCGTATATGATCGAGGTAAATAGATTACTATGGTATTTTCATTGAGGAGTAAGGTTGACTTATATTTTGAAGAATTGATAAATTTAAGGTGGACTTATAGTAATTTAGGTTACTTATCGAAATGATTAACCTATCCTGGGTAAAATATGTTTAGGTTATCTAGTTTTGTTATAAGATGTTAGGAGTGGTTGATGTTGTTTGGAGATGAACAATGAAGTTTATTTTGTAAGACTATGTTATCAAATCCTTCTTGTATTTGGGTTTCAATCTTAGTTTGGTTTATTTTGAGGAATTATAAGGATCGTTATTTATAGAATGGTATATGATGAACTTTGGGTAGTACCATGGAACTTTAAAGATTTAAAAGTAGTTTCCATTCCTATTGGTTAACTCGGGTGACCTTTGTACTTCCCTTTCTTTCTCTTAAAGTAATAGTTTTACTGACTCCTTTTCTGATGTGGGACCTTCAATGAAATTTCGAATCCCAATTTTAAAAATTACAAGGACATAATTTCTTATGGGGGGAAGAATGTAACGACCTGAAATTTTGAATAAATCTTGTTTCCTAATTTTTTGTGTTATTTTATTTTATACTCAACAAAACTGTTTCATTTGATAACATGAGTTTAATTAAAATGAGACCATTGGGTTTTGATAGTTATATGATCATTGGTCAATATGACTGCTGGAAACTAAACGTTTTGATTATTGTCTCTAAATACAAGTAATTATGGTTAATTAATATAGATAGAAGATTCGACGGCCTCACCTAGTACTCTTGGACTGATCAAAGCCCATCTAACAGAACATGGGAAGGAGGTAGCACCACTGGGCTTTGCTCTAGACCAAACCCAAGCCGAACCCCATCGTGTGAAGCTAGAAAGGAATCACCATCATGAGAAGTTCAAACTGATAGAAATTACTACTTGTGTGATGTTGGCCGAGCCTCCCTCAGATTCTCTCACCTTAGCACACCTTAAACTTAGGTCCTATGCTGGTGTGATAAGGGGCTATGTAAGGAGACTGTAACTGCCCTGTGTAATCCTATGTTTTAAATAAAAATTGAGATTTCTTATTATGATGATGTTTATGAATTTTAAAATGACCGGATAAATATAGTATGCATATTTTTGATGAATTTTATAAAATGGATATTTTAAAAATGTTTATGTAAACCTTAAATAATTAAAAATGTGTAATGATTTTCTAAAAATGGTCTTCTACAATTATGTTCAGTACGAAATTTAGAGTCTAATAAGATCAACTTGATTTTTGATGAATAGTAAATTATGAATAGTGATTTTATGCTTAGGATTAGTAATGTGACCAAATGGATTAGTATCTCACTTAAAGAACGTATTAATATATTTTAGGCACCTTGATTAAGTAATGAGATTCAATAGAATTGTTAAAAAACAGTTTCATAAATTATTAGTCAAGTATTAGTTTATTCGAGTGAATACTGTTTTTTTATTAAAAATTAAATTAAAAATATTTAGAAAATTATTTTTGTAAAATGGATTTCATTTTTGAACTCAGAGCCTCAATATTACGTTAAGGTAATTTTTGGGGATTTTTCTGTTAAAAATGAATTTTCGGTGAATAGTGTATTTATTTAAAAATTAAATTACAAATATTTAGAAAATAATTTTTATAAAATGGAGTTCATTTTTGGAATCATAGCATCTATATTTTGTTAAGGTGAAATTTTGGGATTTTTCTGAGAAAGCTGAATTTTCGATGAATAGTGAAAATACAGTTTTTAAGTTACGGGTGTTTAATGACATCATTAAATGATGTATTAAATATGTAATCAATATGGTCAACTTATGAATATTAAGATAATGTATTAGGTGTCCCAAGTGGCCAATACCATGGGCAAATACCATGGGCAATCCCATGGTTTTTCCAAAACCACCAATGAGGTGTCCCTTGGCCATTAATGCCTTGTCCCCTCACTTTCCTTATAAATACCAATCCATCCTCTAATCCATTCGACTCCCAACTCTCCCCCAAAGAATCTCTGGTCTCATTACCTCCCAAGGTGTCCTCCCAAGGTGCCCCAAATCCCTCACGGTCCCAACCCTTTATTTTTAAGAGTTACGTTTTAAGGTAAGGGATCCGACCCCTCTCTTTCATTTCAAGTGATCTCTTTTATGTTATTTATTTTATGATCCATGTTCTTATGTTGGAGGATTTTCTTTTATATTAATTATAATATCTTTTTTATGTTCATATGATGAGATTCCCCCACTTACTCTCATCATTTCGTTTTATGAATGTTTAAGTGGCGCCGTTAGGCTGCCGAAATTTTTGTAACGGATTCTTTCACCCTTCTCATTTTCATGTTCTATTTTCTTGTCAAGTCATTAATGTTCCTTTTTATTATGTTGGGGTATGATATCTATATCTATCATACTGATAATTTATGTTCATATCATGAGAGACCCTATTTTATTTCGTCAATTCATTTTATTTGTTGAAGTTTAAGTGACGCCGTTAGGCTGCCGAATTTTTAATGGATTAGTTCACCTTTCTCATTTTTCAAAGATCTACTTTCATGTCAAGTATTTCAAGTTACTTTTTAATTATGTTGGGGGTATGATCTCTAAATCTATCATAATTATCTTTTATGTTCATATGATTATAGACCCTATTTGATCTCATCAATTCATTTTTGTTGACGTTTAAGTGATGACGTTAGGCTGCCGAATTTTCATAAGAGAAATCTTATTTTTTTCTTCCTTTCATGTTCTTCATTTAATATGGTATATCTTTCAAATTTCATTACCATGTTCTCAAATCCTTTATATTATATCCCCATACTTTTTTATGGATCATTTATGAATTTTTGGCCCATGTTCCCTCTCTTTTCAATGTTTTCTAAAACCCCGAAACATAGCAGTTATGCTGCAGAATTTCCATCTCAAAATGTATCTCTGTATTTCTAAAGTTATTTTATTTTATTAAGTGAATACTCAATGCTCCCTCTTATATAGGTGTATTCAAATATTTACCAATTTGTTCTATTTTAAATTCTGGGATTTACATACATGGACCCTCTTTCCCTTTTCGTGGGTTTAAAGTGACATAAAGATCATGTCTTTAAAGCATTTTTAAAACGTTATGATTATGAAATGAAACCCCCTTCTTTTATGATATATGGGTTGTTTATGAAATGATTGATTATGATATATGTTGCTCACATGATAATAAAGACATGTCAAGGGTGCACCCTGATATCGCTCCAATGCATTGGATAAAGACTTTATCTATAGAGATAACCTTTTAGACTGATACCTTGGTGAATAACCTTGGTAATTTTTAATGACACCTTGGGGATGGACTTTGGTGAAATGGAATGATTGTCAATATTAAATTTTGTAGACACATCTTCATGTTATGAAAAATATTATTTTTATTATGATATGCCTCACGATTTCTTTCTCATGCCTTAAAGTTCTTTTTCATGACATTGTTGATGTATCCCAAGTTCACATGTTAACTGTTTCCCCGTGTTTCCCTTACTGGGCCTTATGCTCACCCTTTCTTTTGATGTATGTCCCCAGGTTATGAGATGCAGTAATGAACCTAGGATGAACATGAGGAGAAGCCTTACAAGTGTTTAAGAATAATGTTTTATGTTTTCATATTTTAATTTCCTGGTTTCCAAGACACTAAACCTTAAAGATCCTCAGTTTTGTAAAATATAATGAAAGTTTATGTGATAAAAAGGTGGGATGCTATAGGCACACCCCAAGGTGATGCACTAGGGCGTATGAACCCTTTGTACAGATGCTCTTGCAACTGCTTCTTTAACTCCTCTAGTTCAATAGGAGCCATCTTATATGGGCACTTTGAGATAAGAGTAGCTCCGGGTATGAGTTCAATTGAGAACTCTACCTCAAGATCTGAGGGAATTCCGGGTAACTCTTCAGGAAATACATTGCTGTATTCCCTCACGATGTGAATTTCCTTAAGGTTGGAACTTTCCTTCGACTCAACCATTTGGGTTACATATGCTTCTTCATAGGGAATCAACACCCACACCATTGAAGGATTTTTAAAAGGAGATTAATGATCTTCCTTTCATTTTTAGAGGAGCATGGGATGCTTCGGAATATGAAAAGTTATTTCCTTTTCCCGACAGATGATATGCGCTCTATATAACGAGAGCCAGTCTATTTCCATTATAGCGTCGAATTCCACCAAGGGATGTATTACGAGATTTTCCAGAAGAATATTCCCACATACGCCAGCAGGAGAAGAGTCAAACACATGGATTGCAATGATTTCACAACTTGGTGTTTTTACATATATCTCTACTTCAAGTTTTCGGGGCTTTGATTCTATAGTTCTAGCAAACTTTCATGATATAAAGGAATGCGTAGAACCAGAATCAAATAAGACTTTTTCAATTATTGAGTGAATAGGACGTGTACCTTGTATGACTTCATAATCATGCTCCGCCTCCGCAGTAGCTATGGCATAAGCATTCCCTTGTTCCTTTGGATTTGGTGGCTGCTGACGCTGATTACCCTCGAGAGCTCGAGGTTTAGTGCACTGGTTTGTATAGTTCCCTAGCTCCCCAAATTTGTAACATTGAACCATGAGTGGTTCTCCCCTTTCATCGGCTACATTATCATTCCTTTTCAGGTCATTTTGACACTAATGAGCTTGGTGTCCATCTTTCCCACACTTAAAGCATTTCCCCGTACTTTTGAGGCAGTTCCCATTTTGCAACTTCCCACATTTTTGGTATGTGGGTCGTTGATTTTTCTTCCCACCTTTGTCACTAGATCCACCGGCTTGAAACTTCATCTTTCTTTTCTTATCCCCATAGCCATGGAATATTTCTCCAAACAACATCTCCACTTTGATAGCACACCGAACAAATTCTTCATAACTCCCAAAATCTCGAATTGTAAGAGCCTTTCAAAGATGTGGTTTTAATCCACTAAAGAATCTATCAATTTTTCTATCATTGTTGATAACAAAACCTGAAGAATACCTTGTGAGCCTTGTGAAATTTTCTTCATAGGTTGTGACAGATTCTCCTTATATTTGCTTGAGCTCTATGAATTCTCTCTCCATCTTCGTGTGAAGAGTTCGTGGGAAGTACATATTATGAAACATTATCTTAAAGTCTTCCCATTCCATCTCTTCAATTTACTACCTTGCCTTGGTGTTCTTAATCAAAGCCCACCATTGATCGACTTCTCCATCTAGATGATAAACAGCTAGAGTCACCTTCTACATCTCAAAACAGTGAAGAACAGAAAAGATCTTCTGCAAGGAGTTGACCCACTGTTCCGCCACTAGTGGATCGGAAGATCCACTAAACATCGGTGGTCGTCGCCGCATAAAACATTCAATAGCCAGTTGCTCCCTATTTGGTGAAGGAAGACGTTCCCCTTTATTATGGTTATTGTTCATAACCTATGTTAATTGGGTAAGCATCACCATGAATTTTTTAACTCCACATCTCAAATCATTGGGGATGTCGTTCGGGAAATCGTTGCATTGGCCCTCACATGAGTTGTTGGCCTGATTTCTCCGGGTTCCCACAATTTTCTAAAATAGAAAAAGGTTAGAACAAAACATAAGTAAACAAGTCATGAATAACTTATTCATTTAAACAATTATACCAAAAACATAACATATGGATCCCTAGGTAAATATTCTTGTGTGAATTTTTGTACTTTGCCTAATGCTTAAGGTTTTCTTTAGGGTTCACTAATCCTAATTCCCAAATTAACTAAACCTTTCCCCTGATACCAACTATAGAAACCCGGCCTTTTCATACATTACTATTACATCATTTCAAAGATAAACAAAATAATAGTATTACACATAGAGGATCCAAAGGTTTAGTGTTTTGGGGAAACTAGGACCACACATAACAAATACAACATTGAGCATAAACATTCATTTAATTTATTCTTCTATAGATTCTTATTGGCACTTGTCCTATCCGTATTACATGTAGCCACCTGAGGATATACATCAAATGTGGTGAGCTAAAAGCCCAGTAAGAGGATATATAAGAACAATATATCATTGGGTGAGCATAATCATAACATAGGAAAGAGATCATGAACATGAGAGGAGCATAAATAATAGACTTGAAATGTGGCAATGCATAAAAATGAAACATCATGTCTTAGTGGTTAACTACCACACATATTTTTGAACCAATATAGCATCTTTTTCACATATCATTTCACATTTACTCATGAGATTCATCACTTTACCCAATGCATTGGAGCGCTATATAATTCCGGGTGCACCCGTCACATTTAAACTTTCATATTGCGCTATATAATTCCGGGTGCACCCGTCACATCATAACATTATCATTTATCATGCATGCCACAATGAAAATATTACATAACTTAACATAAAAAACCCATGAAAATGAATGGTTTTCATATCATAATAACACATTCATAAATTTTGGGTTCCCAAAATAAATAGGGAACAACATACTTGATACAAGAATCATCAACCTTGAATGAGAGGTAAAAGTTGAGTTATTAAGAGAAGAGTTCTTTCAGAAAACATTTGGATTGACATAAACTTTAGTATAAAAAATTTATATACTAGAAAAGGAAAATCAAATATGAACAAATGATCATTAAGGAGTGAAAATATCAAAAATGGAGTGAAGGAGGTAGAACCTGAAGGATGAATGTTGGGTTCGAGAATTTCCCCTTACCTTGTACTTGAATGCCTCCTTCTCTTTAATATCCTTTATAATGACATTATATTAATTAATTAGAAATTACATAACCTTTATACATTAATAGGGTTCATTCTGGTTTCAATATTTCTTATTATGTTCCTTTGGATGACTTATAGAGTTTAAAAACATTGTTCGTGGATGATCGTTTTCATGGTTTTCTTGAGTGCTTCACTTGTATTCTTAAATTGATGTTTGGGTAGATCATGGTTAAACATACAGAACTGATATTAAATGTTTTTAATGATATTACAGGAGCTTTAATGATTTTATAATTAATTTTATTAGATCCATGTGGATGAATCATTAGATAAGAATTTAATGATGGTTATTTTGGTTAATTTGAGCGGTTTTTGGATCACAACGAACTTGTTTTAACTTTTCACTTAGTAATATGGCCATAGGTTATTCCCAGAACATATAATAGAACATAATAAATATAAAATATTCTGGTTCAAACATAAAAATGGTTTCATGAATAGATCTGAAGGTAGAAATTGAAGAAGAGGGCATGTTGTTTTTTAAGGGGTTAAATTATCAACTCATGAAAAACGTTCTCTTTAATAAAATAAAAGGAAGAGGGAAATGGTGTGGGGTGATATAATATCCCATCATAAAATTACATTATATGTATAATAATATAGTTACAAAACAATTTGGATGAATATAGGTGGGGAGATATCAAGAAAGGAACTTGAACTTGAAAGGAAATTAAAGGAGAAGAGGGAGAGAAATTACCTCTAGAATCTTCCTCTTGAGAACCTCCTTAAGGGCCTAAGCTTGGTCTTCTGATGATACCAGAAGATTTTGGACGTGGGGGAGGGTCTAGATAAGGTGTTTGGGCATAGTTTAAAGAAGTATTGGAGCTTTAGAGGTGTGAGGAAAAGAGAGAGTGAAGGGTGACTTTTATAGTGGAGGGGAGAGGGGTTTCCTTAATATAAAATTGATTAGTTTATTAATTTCACATAAGAAAACGAATAGTTAGTATTGAATGACCAAGAATAGTAATTTTATAGTGTAATCCCGAACCATGTGGGCTTACATCAGAACAACATCACACATGACCCTATAATTAGCTTATTTAGCTTATTTTGTAAACTACGGAATTTCACTATTCATCAAAAATTCATGTATCTCAGAAAAATCCCAAAAATTTACCCCAACCATTTTTCGACACATAGAATCCAAAAATGAAGTCCATTTTTCATAAATAATTATCTAAATATTATTAATTTAATATTTAATTAAAATTATAATTTACTTAAAAAACAGTTTTTAAGATTAAAACTGATTTTATGGTGCTTTCAAAAATTATGTAGGGTCTTATAAAATTATCTAAAAACTATTAGAAATTGATTCAATAATTTTTAAATACATTTTAGGGAGATAAATATTCTTTTACATTAATTAATTAATTATAATTATTTATTTATGACTTATAAAATACCAAAAACGTTTACTAAGGTCAAATTGTCACTTCCTAAGATGTCTAAATTTTAATTTATTATTCATAGGTAATGTTACTCTTATTTACAATTCATAAGGGTCATATTACTATTCATAAGGGTAGGTTACTATTCATAGTGGTAGGTTACTATTCACCATAAATTATTTTTTTCATAAGACTCCAAAAACCATCTTGAACACAACTGTGTATGTCGGATTTTCAAAATTCCAAACGTAGGGGTGACAAAATTATGTTTAAAGGTCACTTATCACTTAGTAGTCCATTATTTTGTGTTTTTATGACATAAATATAAGAAGGGAATTTTCTATTGAAAAACATTAGGTCGTTACAATCCCCCTGAAAGAAATATTAGGAAATGACTTGTCAAACATGATACACTATTTAAGTGGAGCTCCATCCCACTTATGTATCCATAAAAATGATATTAATTGAATATGAGGACATCTCATTGGATTTGGATGAGAACACTCCTAAAGAGTATAATCAAACCCTTCTATAATGATGTGAATCTGAGTAGCTTTTCCCACCATCTACCTCTAAGAAAGGTTAATAAAAAATAAATGGTATATTTCATGCTTCTAAAGAATGTATTATTGAATATTTTGGTGTTTCAGAGTCAAATGTCAACGGATCATATGGACATTAGAAATATAGGATTCAGTTTCTAGGGTTCATATTGAGACTAATGTCATCATCCAGTCACCCTACCATTCATATAAGAGAGGGTACCTTCATGAATTATAGAATTCACCCCATTAAGGATGATAGGGAAATTAATATGGAAGAATAGATCAACCAAATAAAATGAGATAATGATGATATCTAAGAAATAATTTTAGGAATGGTTTTAGGAATCCTTCAACATAATAACACATTAGCACCTTCATACAGTGGTCTGCCATGTTGTGAAGTTCCCCATCCCAAAGGGATGAGTTAATTTTAATATTCTTTATCACCTCATCAGATGAATTCAAGATATTAATCTAACTCACCCCATCCATCAGACCTAGGATCATTTTCATATTCTCAAAACCCCCATACCATATGGATTTTAAAATTTCTATATATTCCACACCCTCATTAGGGGTATTTAGAAAACCATCAGTTCGTAATAGTCTCCATAATGAATCTAAGAAAATTGATTACATCCAATTAATATAAAGCATAAACATCATAAAATTCACCAATGCTATAGCACTCACCCATGAACCAATAAGGATATAGTTCATACACACCATTCTCCCTAATCATCCATGTGCCAACATCATTAAAGGTATAGGTAGAAGAAAATAGAAGGATCTTGGTTTCCCATCACTAGATAAAAGAAAGAGAAGGGTATATTATTCCAACAAAAACATGACCCATTGTATTTTGTCTTTTACATGGAGAATGACAAGATAAAAACCACAAAAATAATGAATTTGAGTGTGGTGGGATTGACAAGATATTAAAATCACATCTCCTAGTACTAAAATATCAGGCTTTGAATTGAGAGTTAGTTTAACTGTATGGATTGGATTCCAAAGTACATTGATGATAGAATTTTGGAACCACCAACACCTGAATGCCAACTATATACATGTGAGAACACTAAAATGGATACAAAGGTTGTGAGGTAGAATTTGATCCACATATCTCCATGTGACATGAGATATTCTCTCAATGTTTGATGAAATAATGTTTATTCCTTATAGTAAAAACATATCCCCATGTTATTTGATGATGAAACACCCCAAGATTTCATATTAAGTTATATCTCTAAAGTAATTCAGTAACTTATAATGCACGCAACACTGACTTGTCTTGCATTATATGCAAGATTGAGTTTCTGTGAAACAAAAAATTAGTATTATAATTATTTAAACAATATATTTATTTAACAATTAAGTATTGTGATATGAAAATTTGAAAATAAATTTTTATTTTTATCTATAATGTATTCACATAAATAAAACTTATTTATAATGAAATGTATATGTTTTGTTAAAGTAGTTATATATATATTCAGAAAAACTATTTTCTTAAAAGAACTACATTTTATGTCCTTTTGTGAACAATAACAAAATTAATATTAGAAATACTAAAAAAACAATTTGGTAAAATATAAGTCATTTTTAGATATGTAATATCAAAAGTATCTTATGGTGAATTTTTGCTCTTTTTCTGAAAACTTTCAATTTTTGATGAATAGTGAAAAATACTACATAGTACATAAAAACCGACTTTTTAATTAAATAATTACTATTTTTATTTAAATTCAATTTATTGTCAAAATAGATATATCATACCTCTATTATTCCACTATAATTAGTTAGAGTCATTTTATAATAATATTAGATATTTAAATTTTATTGAAATTTTTATCGTCTTTTACCCACATTCTAAGAACATTTGAAAATTTGCATAAATTGTAATTTTAACGCTTTTGTGAATTGAATTTAAAAATTATAAGATTATTGGTTTACATTAGAAAATAAAATTTTGTTCAATAGGATGAAAATAATTTTTTGTGAAGAGTAACTTTTGAATTTTATTTACAATGGTTAAAAGTAAATAGGGTAATTATAGGGAAAATGATATTATAATTACCCTAAAACCAATCCAAATTCTATTGGATAAGTTTATTTAGACCAAAATATACTATAGGAAAAAAATATGATCCTTTTTTATCTACTTGGATTAGACTAGGATATTTATTATTATGTTATTTAAAGAAGAGTAAAAAGTGTTAAATTCAAATTTTAATAACTAAAACATTTTTTAATATAGGGTTATACATATAATAAATTTGACTATAAATATTAATTATAAATATAAAAATATTTCATTCATGATTTTATTTTATTTATATTTTTTATACTTTATATAATTAAATTATTTATGAAATAATAATGATGCAGTAATTATCATATTAATAAATGATTAAAATAATTGATATTTTAAATATTAAAATAAATGTAAATTGACAATTTTGATGAATTACACGAATTTTATTGGTTAATATGACATGTTTTGGTTGATTAAACAAATATAAAGGATATATTTTTTATGACTTTCACAAAAACCAAATACGAAATAGTGTCAAAATTGATCTATATGAGTTTTTAAAAAAATTAATATTTTATTAAATTATATTATAGTCCTAAAAATCTATGGTTCATACAATGGAAATATATAATAATATATATTTCCTTAAATAACCACTTTAGGTTCTCATGAAATTTTATAGTAATTTTATTTACCATGTTTTATAATAATACATGAAGACATGGTAAAAGTTAAACTATTAAACTAAGAGTTAAATATAAAAGATAAGGTTAATATGGTGACCTAAACTTGTATAAAACCTTTTTTTGAGAGGTTTATAACCCATACCCACATTATCCTAAAAATAAATCTGTTTTGAGCCATTAGAAACCGAAAATGATTTTATAATAGAATAATATTTCAAACTTTTCCAAAAGTGACCCTCACCTCTATTATAAAAGGGTAATTCCTCTTCTCTCAAAATAACACGTCCAAAACCATTTGGATCGGCCAAACCAGATAAAATAATTTCAAAACTACCCTCAATATACCCTATAGGACTTAATTTTATCATAAATACAACCTAAGGATCCATTTTGATCAAATCAAAAGGAAGAACCCGAAAAAGAGGTAATAATTTCATCACCTCGTTCAAAGTTTTTTTCTTCTTACACTTACTCATTCTTTGTTGTTTCTATACCAAAATAATAACTCAAATACCTTCTACACACGGTGATGTTATTATACATATGGTAAAACCATATTAATTATTCTATCCATGTTATGAATGACAAAGTCCCTATACGTGTGTACGTACAAGTTACAATCTCCATGTCATGGTGTATTTTGTTATTCAACACATCATTATTTGGATGGGTATAATAATGAGTATAATTGATGTAAATAATAAATATAACATGTTAATGATTATGTATATATATAATATACAATCCATTTAGATATTATTTCATGATAAATAGAATGATATTGTCGCTCGTGGGTTTGTATGAATTAACATCTTCACGAACGTGATGAGATTCATTCCCCATCGAAACCATTCAAGAATTATATTCATTTAATGATTTAAAATAATGTTTAAGAACTTAATATAATTCTAGATACGTATCAAATACTTTCTATCTATAAAAACACTACTTACATAATAAAACATATAAAGGAATATGAACCAGTTAACACCCGAAACAATGATAATACTGAAATATTATTAACAAGGAAATATTAGAAGATCATATATGATATCTTATTTATGAATGTGGTTATTTTATAATTAAATAAAAATAATTTAACAATTATAAAAGAGGTTAACTTGGCCTTGACTAAGGTAAAGTACAAGGTAAGGGTTAATTTTACAATCTCTTTATTATCTTAGGTTGTTTATACGTAAGAATCTACACTGAATTATTTATCTTCCTCATCAGTGTTTCTTAAAAATGTATTTCAAAATATTTTTAGTATTTTCTAGAATATTGGTTAAATTTATTTATACCCTTGTTTGATTTTTTGTAAAATTTTTCGGAAGGAATCTTATCGTCAATTTCCAAACATGGTACTTTATGTGCTTTTCTAAAAATTAAGATAAGAATGTTTTTTTAACTTATACGGTAGGGGGATATTTTCCACCGTTATATCAGCTTCTAAGAATCCTTTACAATATTATAAGATTATTTTCAAAATAAAAGTTATAATTTATAGTTATGTTAGTTTAAAATGATTTCAAAATAGAAAGTGATATTTCTCTCAAATGGTTTTGATTTCATCTATGTCAACATCCTTTGATGGATTTTACTCTTGTTTGTAGTTGATTTATTATGATACAATCATCCATATTGTATTGATTTTTTTGTGATATGTTTGCCTGTGGATGTGTTATTTTTATACCATTCATGGTTTATGGTTAAAATATTAATATTTCATATGCTAGTTTTAATATGAATGTTTATGTGTTGTCTCACCCTTTTAATATGAGGATTGTGTTGACATAGTAAGTGATGGGTGGAGCCCGATATAGCTCATCGATGCATCAGTAGGTCTCATGAGACATACTAGTGTCTTGGAACAAATCCTTGACAAAATATTATTTGGAGTCTTGTCATGAGGCCTTGACTGCGAGGTTATGATGTCCGGAATTATGTATTCTATCATTATGAAATTATCAATTGATATTACATGTGATTATTCGACTAGAAGAATATCCATGTGAATAAGTAAATGGAATTACTTGATTTATATTTTTCATATTATGATGAATTTTAAGTTTAAACAGGTTGTGTTTTAGTCTTATACATTTCCTTAAATGTTTGTGATTATTTATGAATGTTTCCACAATACTGTTATCCTTATAGAGCATCTGTGCTCACCCCTTTTTATATTTTATTTTTTAAAAGATGAAAATAAGTATATTATGAATGACTTGCTGGGATATGACAAGGGATATGAGTGTGTTCAAAAGAGACACAATGTTGTTGTTTTCATTTCATTATGTTATATAAAACTTATGTATATATCTTGTACTTACAAGGCTACGAAACTAATTGGTCATTAGAGAGTTAATCTTTTATGATCATGCCAATGTTATATAATAATGCACCGACTCTAGGTAACTGTGGTTAGGAAATTACAGTTGGTATTAGAGGATGTTTATTACAAACCATGGAACTTAGATTAATAAAAACTCTGATTAGAGAACATTACCCTAAGATAGACATTGAGGATTAGTATAGAATAATTTTCTATAATATTAGTAATGTATAGATTTGGTGAATTTTACAAGAAATACATAACTTTATGGATACAAACAGGTAGAGGTGGCTCTAGAACAGATGTACCCAGGTGTGAAAACTCTTACAAGGAGTTTTGGTATTGACCCGGGGTATCCTAGTACATGACAACGGGCCTAGCTGCACTCATGGTATTGACACTCTCATGGGATATTTTTAGGATAATTCATATTTTATTTACAAACAATTATAAAGGATTTATGAGTAAGTATTTCCTCAAAGAAAACACTTTTATGATTATGGATTATATACATAAACTATTCAATTAACGTTAGATATTTTACATGTTGGTAATTATGCATTGTGATTCTAAAATTAATCTAGTTTATGACATTGTTTAGAAATGGTTCCAAGTAGAAGGAATGATAACTCCAGAAATACACATGATCTAAAGAGTAGGAAGGATCATATATTTCAGGGGCATAAGCCATCATTTAAAAGGGAAATATTCTCCCATGAATTCTCATCATATGAAGAAATAGTATCATGTCTTAATAAGATATTTAAATAATTCTACGAGTCATATTACATTGAAGGTAATCCATAGAAGAAAAAGATGTTAAAGTTAAAGGTGGATAAAGGGCAGAAGGGAAAGAATGATTTTCTCAAATGTGATAACTGTGGAAAGAATAACCTTGGTAAATGATTGAAGGGAATGAGAATTTGTTATAATAATGGAGAAAAAAGACACCAAGTACGTGATTGCAGGGGTAAGAAAAAGGTTTCATATGTACAATGCTTCATTTGTAAGGAGTTGGGAAACTACAATAATCAATGTGATAATCATTTGATTATACCCCAAATAATTCTACTGGATAATAATCATGTTATGATACTACCATTGATGTGGAGGAATATTTCGTTTTCATATATTTTTAATAATTAATTATGTCATTTGAGTGTTGTATCAACAATGTGCTGGTTATATTAATTATGGAAATAAATAAGGATTTTACTATACTACAATTTCATTGTGGATTTGTGATTATATGATACTATGAAAAGTGACTCAATAACAAGTTGAACTTTTTTGGAAAATACATGGTTTATGGAGTGATAAACCTTAATATGGTCCTGATACCGAGGTAGTGATTTTGGAATAAGAATGGTTGATCTGGATAAATTATATTGGATATTCTTGACTACCTTGGAACTGATTAATGGTTTGTTTATTCCTTCATTGTTGGAGTATTAATTTTATTTGGATATATGGAATATATCTAGTATTTTATAAGGAATAAGGGAGAATGAATGTAGTAAATATGGTTTTATGGTAATTCAGGGTGTCACCATGTTTTATGAGAATACATGATGAAGGTACAGACATGTTATTATGTGGAAAAAAGAGATCTTCATTATGTTATGTTGACCTTCCATAAAAGATTTTGGACTATGAGTTTGGAAAAAAGTATTATGGATAAGTTTAGAGATTCGAATGGATTAAGATGGACATTAGATACAACTGATTAAGGTCAAAACACTTCCTAATGTTTATTTTTGGATTTTTTAAAAAGGATAACCCAAAATTTGGGTGACAACCCATCGTTTCTGGAAAGGCTGCGTGATATGATCCCACAACCGAAGGGTGACAAGGTTGAACCACTTACCACTGGCCTGCGTGATGTCCTATTTTATATAATGTGATTTTTTAAATGATATGATTGATGAATTATAAATTATTTTTTTTGAATTCCTATATGATTAGGATAAATAGACTATTTTTGAGTTCTGTTATCTTTTGGAGTGAAATATGAGTTTGTTGTAAAAATTTGTTAAAGGATGGAACTATACTTGTCACGTGTTTTTTTTATTCTATGGTGAAATTAATTCTTAAACATTAGGAAAAGTTTCTTAAATCAAAAAATGTTTTATCCTAATTCATTATGTTTTGATGAACCAATGATATTTTAAGTCATTATGGATTAATGGATTTGAGGCTCTCAATTTTCTATCTATTGTTCACTTGTTTGTGATTGATGACCTCAATAAGTCCCTATAAATATATACTTTTTCCGCCAATTATGTGTCTTAAAATTTCACCAATGTTCTCATAGTTGAAATCCTAATTTGGTGGTTATGTTTTCATTTTACTTTCCCTCTTATTAAGTCTCAATTTTATTAACCCAATTTTCAATGTGGGGTTTCCACATTGGTATTTTTTATTTTTAACCTTTTAGTTTCGATGAAAAATTTCAAACAATGAGGATTCAATATATTGAAGGAGGGGATAATGTAACACCCCATGATTTCATAATAAGTTATATCTTTAAAGTATGTAAATATCTTTTACTGCTCGCAACACTGACTTAGCTTGTGTTATACGAAAGATTGAGCTTCTATGAAACAACACATTAATACTAAAATTATTAAAATCATTTATTTATTTATCAATTAAATATTGTGATATGAAAAGTATAAAATTAAATTTTTAATAGTTATTTATAATGTGTCCACGTAAATAAAACATACTTATAATGAATTGTATATTTTTTGTTAAAAAAATTATATATATTTTGAAAAACTATTTTCTTAAGAAAACATCTTTTTTTGTCCTTTTGTGAACAATAATAAAATTAATATTAGTCCCTCATAAAAAAATATATTTTTGTTAAATAGACCTAATTTTTGGATTGATAATATCAAAATTATCTTTGGGTAAATTTTTGAAATTTTTCTGAAAACTTTCAATTTTTGATGAATAGTGAAAAATACAGCATAGTATATAAAAATCAACTTTTTATATAAATAATTAATATTTTAATTTATATTAATTTTAAATCCAAAATTGATAAATAATATCTATATTATTACAATGTAAATCATTGGATTAATTTTAAAATAAGATTAGATATATAAAATTTTATTGATTTTTTTAAACATTTTTTAACTACCTTCTAGGCACATTTGCAAATTTTCATAAAAAATAATTTTACCACTTATATTAATTGAATTTAAAAAACTTTAGAGACACAATTGACATCAGTAAGTAAAATTTGGTTTAATAGTATGTATTGTTTTGTGAATAGTAACTTTTGAATTTTATTTCCCACAGTTAAAAGTAAATAGGGTAATTAAAGGTAAAAATGATATTATAATTAACCTAACACATGTCCTAATTGTTTTATATAAGTGTATTTAGATCAAAATAATCCTCATGAATAAAATATTATCCTTTTTGAACTACTTTGATTATATTAGGACATTTATTATTATTTTATTTAAAGAAGAGTTAAAAGTGCAAAATTTGAATTTTAATAACTAAAACATTTTTAATATAGGGTTATACATAAGATAAATTCGACTATAAATATTCATTATAAAGATAATGTGATTTATTACATATTTTTAGTTTATTTTTAATATTTATACATTAAATAATTAAATTCATTTATGACACAATGATGATGCAATAATTACCTTATTAATGAAATATTAAAAAATTTGATACTTTAAATATTAAAATAAATGTAAATTGATACTTTTGAAAGATTACACAAATTTTATAGGTTAATATGACATTTTATTGTTGATTAAATAATTTTTTTCTATGTGATACAATTTTTACGACTTTCACAAAAAACAAATACCAAATAGTGTTAAAATTGACATAATTATGTTTTTAAAACAAATAATATTTTATTAAATTATAAAATAGTCCTAAAAATTTAGGGTTCGACCAAAGAAATTAAATAAATATATATATGTCATTAATATACCACTTTAGTTTATCTTGGCTTTTTATAATTAATTTATTAACCATGTATTATAATAATACAAGAAGACATGGTAAAATTTAAACTCTTTAAGTAAGAGTTATATCTAAACGATGTGGCTAATATGGTGACCTATACTTGTCTAAAACCTATTGGGTGAGAGTTTTTGGGACCAATCCCCACCTTATACTAGAAATAAATCTATTTGGAGCCATTAATATCTGATAATTATTTTAAAATAAAATAATATTTCAAGCTTTTCCTAAAGTGACCCTCACCACTCTTATAAAAGGGTACCTCCCCTTCTCTCAAAATCACATCTCCAAATCCATTTGGTTTGTCCAACCCTTGATAAAATATCCTCACAACTACCCTAAATTCAACATAAATTCCTTAATTTTATCTTAATGACCACCTAATGATCCATTTTTATCAAATCAAAAGGAAGAACCCGTAGAAGAGATAATAATTTCATCACCTCTTTCAATGTTATTTTCTTCTTCCACTTACTATTTCTTTGTTGTTTCCATAACAATATAATAACTTCAGCACCTTCAACATACATTGATGTTATTATAAATATGGTACAAATATATTCATTATTCTATCCATCAAATGAATGAAAATTTCACTATACGAGCGCATGTATGGCTTACCATCTCCACGTCGTGGTGTAGTTTGTTATCCAACACTTAATTATTTGGATAGGTATAATAATGAGTATAATTGATGTAAATAATAAATATTACATTTTAAAGATTATGTATATAAATAATATACCATCCAATTACATACTATTTCACCATCAATATAATGATATTGTCGCTCGTGTTTACATATAGATTACGGTCTCCACGAACACAATGAGATTCATTCCCCATCGTAACCATTCAAGAAAAATTTTCATTCTAAAATTTAAAATAATTTTTAAGAACATAATATCATTATTGATATGAATCAAATACATCATATCCATAACAAATGAGACTTATGTAACAAAACATATAATGGAAAATGAATCAGTTGACACACGAAACAATGATACTAGTGAAATATTTTTATTAAATCAATATTAGAACATCATAAATCATTTGATATTTACATATTTGGTTCTTTTATAATTTAACAACAATGATTTATCTATTATATAAGAGGTTAATGTACCCTCGAATAAGGATAAGTACAAGGTAAGGGTTAATTTTATGATCACTTTTTTATCGGAGGTTGTTTATACGTAAGCATCTACTAGGAATTCTTTATCATCCTCATATGTGTTTTTTTAAAATGTATTTCAAACAATTTTTTATATTTCAAATAAAATGGGTTAAATTAATTTACACCATTGTTTTTCTTTTTTGAGAATATTTTGGAAGGAATCATTTTGTCTTTTACCAAACATGGTACTTTATGACCTTTTTGGAAAAAATTAAGGTAAGAATGTTTTTTATCTTATACAGCGGGTGCATGTATTTTATGTCATTATGACACCTTTGATGCATCCCTTACAATATTATAAGAATGTTTTCAAAATAATTTTTTTCTTTTATAATTATATGACTTCTAAATTATTTCAAAACAGAAAGACATATTTCTCTCAAATAGTTTTGATTTCATTTATGTGCACATCCTTTGATGGATTTTACACTTGTTTGAAGTTGATTTATTATGATAAAATCATTCATATTGTATTAATGTTTTTGTGATATGTTTGACTGTGGATGTGTTATTTTTATACCATTCATGGTTTATGGTTAATGTATTAATATTTTGTTTTCTAGTTTTAACACCAATGTTTATGTTTTTTCTCCATATTTTCATTTGATAAATGCATTGAAATTATTAAGTGATGTATGGTACCCGCTATAGCTCCTCAATGCATCAGTATGTCTCATGAGACAAACTTGTGTCTTGGCAGAAGGCCTCAAGAAATTCTTATTTTTAGTCTTGGCACGAGGCCTTGACTATGTGGTTATGATGTTCGACATTATCCATTCCATCATTATGAAATTGGATATTGATATTACATGTGATTATTCGACTAGTATAATATCCATGTGAATAATTAAATGGTATTATTTGATTTATATTTTCAATATTATGCTGAATTTTAATTTTAAAAGTCTTGTGATTTATTCTTATACATTTCCTTATATGTTTATTCTTATTTATAAATGTTTCCACAATATTGTTATCCTTACTGAGTATCTGAGCTCACCATTTCTATGTTTTATTTTTCCCAGGATGCAAAGAAGTATTTTATGACTGACTTGTAGGTATAATATAAGGGATATGAGTGTGTTCAAAGGAGACACAATGTTGTTATTTTTCATTTCATGATGTAATAAAAAACTTATGTATGTTTCTAGTACTTCAAAGGCTACTAAACTAATCAGTCTTTTGAAACCTTATCTATTGTGATCATGACAATGTTATGTAATAATGCACTGACTCTAGGTAACTAGGGTTGAGAATTAAAGATGAGGCCATATAGAATGATTAACAGAACTCCCAACCATGAGTAGGCCAAGTTCATTAGAGTTGGTAGGACATGAAAATCACTGCCCTTGAAATTGGCATCTCATCCATAGAATAATGAGTTATTTTAGCTTTAACTATTGGATACATAGGAAGAAAAATAAAGTATTTATAGAGTTATGGGATCGTAAAACTCATTCCAAATAAATAAGAGACATACAATATCAAACAATATGTTATCCCTCATGAAATTTTATGGTATGATATGTCCTAGTTTTCATGAGATTAAAGAGTGTGATACATCCCAGCCACATGACATTAAACGTCATGGTACTTCCTAGTCATATGATGTTAAAATGAATGATACATCATAATTTCATGACACTAAACTACACAATGCATGGGATAGCCTATCTAAATAGCCATTCCAAGGTGGAGAGCAGATTTCACGATGAAGAAGCTAGGGAGGAGAAATTCGAAGTAGTTAGTCTGGGTTGTGTGTAATGTTTGAAACCTATGGGAAATAAATTCCTCTAAGGCATATGGGACATGTAGTACTTAAACCTACAGGCATTGTAAGGGTTCCACTTCACCCCTTGAAAGGTTGATTATCAAAATCAATAAAAAAATGAAGGCCTTCGGGCCATTGGATTGATAGAAATCATGGGGAATACACTGATCTACTTCCCTATTCGTAAATCCCATCAACATATTCTAATGCGACAAAGAATAAAGGAGTTGGATTATATCCATTCTTCAATCAAATATATCGACTAGTATATCCAAGAAACTGATATCATGATGTAATTTATTTCTATAATTACCATTAAAAAGATCGAATACCTTTTAATAGAGACAAATGAGATCTTGTATTATATTCTAGTGAAGATATAGAGACAGTTACACATTATTATCTCAATATCAAAATTAGAATATCCCCATGATCATTATGAATATTTGGATACTGTAGAGAAATTTCACATTATTCCTCCCATCTAGGAGGATTATCATCATATTTTTTGGAATTGTACTGGGTTCATATCCATGTTCGAACCATTGATCAATAAGCTGGTATGTAACATTTCATAGGACAATAACACATTATTATAAATCAAAGATAGTGTAATTCTACAAATAAAGTGTACCAATCATACACCCCTACTCAAAATGAGGCTAATCAGCATAATACTAAAATTACCTTAGGGAAGAATCACATACCTTCCAATGAAGCTACATGAAATATTCTAGCTACTTACATGACTGGCTCACATCCGTTATCTTACAAATTAAAGACTATATCATCATTTTTGAGATGATATATAGGAGGATGATCTTGTCCCTTCAGATATTACAATGGTCCAGAGATAAATTCTCATAAGGAATTTATATAGTAACTAGGATCATACCGCTGTTTCCGAAAGGATTGGCCGACATATTCTGGAAACCACCCATAGACAGGATCATATTCCTATAAAAAGTTAAAAACTCAAAATCAAACTCCATCATATTCTTAGAAGTAGTCTCCCAAAAGGCATGCCATCATTTTCTATCCATGATGCACAATGATGCACATATTGTTGAACTTTTTAATGTTAGTGTTCTTAAGATTGTGTGATGCATATCAAAAACACCTAAAGGGTCTATCGACACTTCAACCAAAGAGAATGGAAATAACTAATTCAATATTCCTCCTCACAATACTACATTGATGGACCATTTAGACTATAATGCAAACATTCATGTTTTCAACCTCCTTATAGTGATATCACTCTTGAACAATGAAACCCCACTCTCTAAAATACATATTCATATACAGAGGTGCTCAAAACTCATAAAACTTCATATATATAGGTGCTCGAAACAATGAGGTTAAGAATATATAGTGCCCCATCAACCTTCAGTGACACCTCACCTCGATCATTAAGAGGCCAATAGAAGAAACCTCTATTGTCTAATTTTTTATATATCTTTAAACCTAATGATGAAATTTATAATATTGATATATGGAGAAATATAGTTGGAAACAACCAAGAAACCACGTTCTATCCTATATCCACTTGAAATTATGAGATCCCAGATGGGTTAGAAGATAATTCCATTCATTACATAATCCGGAATATATAAGTTAAATATCAGATATTTATGTATTGAAAATCCCTATTCAAGGATGTGAGGGTCACCAACATTACACAAATACACTCGATCATCCAGTAGACATGGCCACACTCCCCATGCCCCAAGTCTCTGGATTGGAAGATCCTAACAAATTCCTAGATAATGTCTATCTCTACATCATGAAAAATATTTGGTGACTTATTGGAAATGATCCATTAAGTGTCCATATCCATTGACGGGGAATGTATAGAGAAATACACTTTACATTATCCCCATGGTAGGAAATATCCCTAGATATATATTCCTATAATATAATTATCATAAGTGAAATCATAGGATTATATTGCACAAGACATTAATAAGAAAGATCACCTCAAATCATACTTTCAAGGAGAACTATCACTGGCTCTTAGAACCCCAATAATATGAAGAAATAAACCTCCAAATATGGAACCCATGTGGGAATGACCTTAAATCATACATAAGTTCTATTCTAATAGAGATTACTCATTTTACATAATTTATGAAGAACATGTTATACCTATCAATAATGAATGTTTCTTTGATAAGTACTTTGAATAGCTATCATCAAGTATCACAAGTTATGGAAGAATGAATCTAAGCTGAAAATTATCCCATATCCTAGAAACAAGGATCTAAAATATACAACATCTTATGCTTTAGTATCAATACTCAGAACTACATTACATCCTATGGTCTAGAAACAAGAAATTAAAATTCATGGTATTCTTTGTCCTGGATGATGGACTGAAAACTGCACAAAATCTAAGGTCCCATAAGTAATACAATAAACTACACAACATCATATGTCCTGATAGAAATGCTCCAAACTATATATCACTCTATGTCTTGGAAGAATGTCTTTAAACTAGATGACATCTTACATCCTTACCACATGAATTTAAACATTATTGATGTAATTATAACTACATGATGTTAAACTGCATCAAATACATCCTTACATCATGAAATTAAAATACACAGATAATGTTACTTAATAGATGGATCATTGCACATGAGATAGATATATATGATATCAAAATTACGTACTGTCATCCTTGTGTGTGAATCAGATCCACATAATGAATCTACCAATTCAACAACTACTTGCGGGTAAATTCTTGTTATTAAATGATATATAGTGACATCCAGATCACCAATACCAAATCAAGTGATAATATAAATAGTTTAAATTTCCCTTTATATATAGATCATATCTTAATGTAGATATATCCATTCAAGAACTATGTATGGCTTTATTCCTATTACTATACAATATATAGTGACACCCATATCTCAAATTCTAGTTCTAACCACAATATAAACCGATGAAATTCAACCTATACATATGGTACAGACCATTTTGGGGAATTTTATGATTCAATAACCATGTGTGGCCTAATTTATATTAGTATTGGATATACAAGGACACCCTGATCTAAAATCCTTGGTCTAGATGTTATATAAATGAAACAAATTCCCCCCCCATTGTGTTTTGGTCATACATTCATTGACATTTTTCTCATCAAGAACTACATATGGAATGATTCCTACTATCAAAAGATATGAAGTGAAACTTGTATCCCACATCCTGGATCAGTCCTCAATATAATAGGAATACAATTTTTCCCTCTGTGTATGGGTTAGGCCTTCATAGGGAATTTTCCCTTTCAATACCTACATGTGACTTGATTCCTTTTACTAATAGATATGTAGTGATTCATTGATTTCAAATATCAGGTCATGCGATAACATATATTTTGATTAAAATGAACCCCTCCAAGCATATTGGCCAGACATATGCAAATAACATCTTAAAACTATGTGTGGATTGATTCCTACCAGCATAGGATACATAATGATTCTTGGATCCAATATTCTTAGACCAACCATGAGTTATATTCACCCACAATCATGACCTTCCATGAGATTCAAATATATGTAGAGCCTCTAATAAAAAATATATTATGACTAACTCCATCTATCCATCATTATGTACTATCTCTCAGTATAATCGACCACCCAATTATCCATTTTTTCCACACTAATCATGGCTCGTTTGATCTTAAGGATCCTGGAAAGACTGTTTGGATAAATAGAAACTAACACATGTCATTGATAAGGAAAAAAATCCTATCCACATGACATTAAGCTTCATGAAAACATATTTTTCACATGACATTAAACTACATGATAACATAATTTTTTCATGATTATAAACTACAAAACAACTTCCTAGTTGTGGGTTGGTAAACTATATAAAAATTGGTATTCATAACAAACATATCATCCCCTATAATGATTTGTACTAAAAAAATTTCATTTTTTCACTTTTAATTGAAATATGGTCAATTTATGTTGGCATAGCCTTTAGGGTTCTCGGACCCTTCATGAATCATATGTTACCTATGAACTAAATACATATCACTGAAACCTTCTTTGATACCAACATATTCAAAGATTTTGTATCCTTCTATTGAAACCACATGAAATTTGGGATCCATTTATCCTTGTTACCCTACAGAAAATTTACAATAGGGGCTGGGTGAACCAAAGGGACCATACTTGGATACACTAGTGAATGAAAATGTTCTAAAAAGATTGTTCCTATAAGAGGTTTAATCATAGAGGGGAGGTCCCTCTTAAACCCAAGAGTTATTTTCCTAAATTAATAGAATATAGCTACCTCAATTATCAATGGTCGATATGTACCCAATAATTTTCAAATTTAATTAACTCAAATATTCTTATGTTATGATTTACACCTTCCATTTCCCAACTATTCTAGAGGATCGGGATACTCTCAATGTTACACATCTGTTCATTATATCCATTGTAAAAGAAACATTATGACATATTATATTTTTAGCCATATATATTATGGTATGAATCTTATATGAATACCCAAATTCTCAGAATTACTAAATCCTTTCAGTGATACATCCTAGTTTCCTAACATTAAACTATATGACATATTGTTCATTCATCAAGCCCTAAACTATCTTTGAGCGGATCATCGGATCCATAAAACTATGATTGGATTGAATTTTTTTCACCTCCATTATAGAAAAAACTATGTAAATTACCCATCCCATCATTTGTGACAAATCTATGTAGAGGAATCCACATCCAACAATGGTTTCATGGCTCACTAAAGGAACAAAATAGAATACCACTCTTCCTAATATATGATCCAGATCTAGGTGGATATATATCCTTAAAGGGGATGATTATGGAATAATTCATCCCCTTAAATTATATGTATGGAATTCAATGGAAACCCAACCATAAAAATATTATATACCTCTATTTAAAAAGGGATGAGCCAATCAAACCCGCTCTGCCTATGTATGGGTCAGATTTATGTGTGGCTTGCTTATGCATGAGATAAATATATATTATAAGGTTTCCAACATATGGATATTCATTAATAATCATGTACATAGCTAAGATTATTTTCATATATATAAATTCCTCTGACCAGTATATATTTTCCCCAAGGATATCTTTCATAATTTCACTTCAGTATATATGTCCTTATCACCTGATGCTAATGTTAAAGAATGAAATCCTCATCATGTGATGTTAAACTATGCAAAAAAATAAATCCTCACTAAAAATTTTTATATTTTATGAACTATATCCCATTATGACTCTATCAAATCTACAAAGGAACCTAAACCCGATCAATGAATGTTTTGTGTTCTTCCATCGTCATATTGAGTACATCAATCCATAAATCAAACTTCATGTATAATGAAACTTAGGTCGCTGGGAACATTAGATGGCCCTTGGAATGAATAAAAAATATCTATGTTTACTTTTTAAGAGTTCGATCTTCATAGGTTCCATAAATCCATAAACTAGAGGAATATTGGACCTAAAGGAAGGGACTATTAATCCTTTTGATCCCTAACATCATCATAGTGGATCTCATCATCAAACAGAAATTCATGATCATATTTAGAATGATTTTACAATACTATTAATCAGGAACTATGAACCCTTATCCATGATTTGAAACAATATCATCTTCTTTTCAAACGAATTTTGGAGTACTTGTGATCCTACGATTCAAAATTATTTTGTTGTGTGACACTCCCCTCATGTCAGGACCATGTGCCACATGACCATAAAGTTCATGCACCTTGGTCAAAGCTGTACAACATTATAATTTATCATTTGATGGTTAAAATCGTAAGGCCATAAAATTATAATGAAAGATACCTAAAACATGTCCGGATAAAAACACACAATTTGAAGCGTGAGAAAAATTAAAATTCTCCACTAGATAAAATCATCATCTCAAGAGTATTGGAAAAAATAATAGCGTAAAATAAAAGGTATGAATATTTTGGGTCTTATATTATGGACATAGTGAAAGATGATATATTGTTATTATATCACCAGTTATAGGAAAAACATAGATCCATGATTCATCACATATCCTGACCGCGATAATGTGTTAATTAGATGCATTAATAAATTTCAGGGTACTTGAACCCTTATTGAATTTTATGATTTTTATGAACCACCATAATGTCTTCAACTTTTGGACTGACACTACCAATTCATTGAGTTGAAAAAATTCTCCTAGAAACCCATAGCCTAGAGTTATTTCACCTACATATTACTCTTTATAAATATTGTTATAAGGACTGAATGATCCAATGGGACCCCACTAGGATTTACTAGTGACTGACACAAAGACAAAGAGAATGTTCCTAGAGGATTTCATATACCATAGGAGAGACACCCCTTAAAAAATAAGTAATTTTCCTAAATTCATGGAATATGGGATTCCACCATTATCAATGGTTCACCATTACCCACCAATTTCCGCTGTATGTTGGCTCACATATTCCTAGACAATGACTTACAATCCTTATTACTTGACTATTCAGGTGGATTAAACATCCTCAACAATACCACATCATGTATTGTCACCATTACCACATAAGTAATGTGATATTCTATTCCTAGAACTTTTTATGGATCACAACACATGAATTGAAACCACATGGTGTAGGGCTTGAGCTTCCCAACTAGAATATAAATCACCCTAGGGTTCCATAGCCCTTGATGGATAGCTTTGTTCTCCATATCCAACATCATTATCACAAATTTTCTATCTTCACTTACCTTTCATGGACCATGGAAAATATTGGGGACCCTTATGCATGCTAATGAATGTTATACCTATCAAATCTTGTATAATGGACTCCAACCGATCATCTATAGGGATCTCCTCCTTTCATGAAAGGACCTCCAACCCTCATGATCCCTGTCAACACTAAGGTGGAACTCAACCCCATAGGGTTTTCTACAGTTATACCCATCATGTCTTCCCCATTCCATATTCACCAATTCATGCTCATAAAAACCTATATTCAATCTATCCAAGTGGAATTTACATAACAAATAGATTACCATCCACCAATACCCATTAAAGTATGGATGAATGGTGTCCCCACCCTTTATGTATAGTCATCCATCTTATTTTTTCCAGGATCGATGCGTGTCAAAACACTTTATAAACATTCACACTTTAGAATATAAATTAATAACTTTGGGTATCAAAACACTTCATAAAGACCCATTATTTAGAATATCATTAAGGATACGGGGTTATTGAATCCTTCAAGAATACTCATCCTCCACTATAGTAATATAATTTATGAGGTAAAATATTATAAAATATAATAATAGGTGGTATGAACTAGAAGAACATAAACTACATAAATTAATGGTCTGGGATAAAATATCCTAAACTATAGATATTGAAGGTTGAAGATAAATGATCCTAAACTAAAACAAAGGAAGGTATGAGCTAAAAGACCCTATACTACAAAAATAGATTGCCCAATCAAGAGGACCCTAAACTATATTCGCAGATGATCTGTGCCAAAACAACCTAATTATCTATCCATTAAGACTATAAGTATTCAATTTAAATATACATTATTCTATCTAGGATGAAAAACCAAAAATGTTGGACTAGGAAAAAGTAATGTCTCTACTCACTGTATGAGGAATTTTTATTACTCAAGAAACATATATCACTCATGTAAAAGAAAAAAAATGTATAATACACTAAAAACCCCTAATCGGAATCTGGGGAATAATAAAATTCCTCATCCACTAATATTAGCCATAAAAATCAATGCAAATAATTAGGTCTGAAACAAAGAAGTTAAAAAGATTGTATGGACCATTATATATCCTTAGAAAAAACTTCCAACTATTCTCACTGGGTCCACATAACATGGAAAAAATTATACTGTATCTCTATTTATGAGGACCCGACCGATGATACCTTATCCCCTTATGACTTTAAATTGAATGATACATGGTCCATCCTACAAAACTGTAAACTTCCAATATTAATGGAATTTTGTAGCGTTAAATTTTGTATGAGAGCCAGATCTATGCAAAATCTCCACAGAAACATGGTTTCATACCCATGATGTCATAAAAAAGTGATGATATCTATCTCTATTTTTATGGACTAGATCTACATTAGAGCATTCATGATAGTGTTCTTAATCTAGTAACTTATATTTTCTATTCGTGATCTTTATTTTCATATGAATCTTCCATCCAAAAACTATGTATAGCTTGATTCCCATCCCCTTGGTATACGTAGTGATGTCTTTGACTGTTATCTTGGATCCATCTAGAAATCCAATTTTATTCACCATTTTTAATATTTAAATTTTTATATACTCTAAAATTTAGAATATCCATGACCTAGGGGATATTTATTCCTATGGGAAACCCAATTCCTTGAAAAGGTAATCATTCAGGGAAATCCATGGGAGATTTTCTCTAGAAACCCAGACACCATGATATTATAATAAATTATTGGTGGTGCATAGAGTCCCCTCATATGTTCAAGTACAAAAAAATTTATCTACGTTTAACTTAAAAGAGAATTTATTTTTTTCCAAATTAGTCAAATTCTCTGTGGGTATGGTGGATTTTCTTCGAAACCGATAATTGTGCACCATACACTTTTCCATCGAGGATTTGAGAAGCATAAAGGCCATGAAAGAAATACTGTTATAATTTTCCTAAGATATATGAATGTTTCTTGTATTGGGATTCATTTTATATGGTAATATATTTTGAACCATATAGTATCCATTATAAAAAGATTATTACTCAATGTATTTTATGTGTGACCTTATCCAAAAAAATTCATCCAAGATAGATAGCTAGTCAACTCAACCAAGGCACATGTGAGATTTTACTCAACCCTATGTGGAATCAAAAACAACCATCCATTCAATCAAAAACAGTGTGCGTGAGTATATCACTCACAATTTTTGCATAGGTTTTATGATGTTTGTTCCTAAGAGGGCCACCCAGTGGTATAGTGTGGTCGAGGAGGGCATGGGTGAAATTTTTCTTGGTGTGGACCACACATTTGGATTAAAAATTTTAGGACATGATAAATAACATTAATCTGTTATTAACCAAGAATAAATTTTATGTGGGATGATAATGATTATGGTAAATATTCATGAATTAAACACTTACATGTAGAACATGGATCACATGATGCTGCTAATTCTAGCCATATGATTAACTCTGGAAAATATCTTCAACCTCTCCACCCCTATCCCACTTGATGTCGACATTTTAGAACTCATCATTATCCCTGACCGTCTGCCTATAACAATCCATCCTGAGATAACTATATTTAACATGACATCCCTAATCCATTAATACACCATTGTTTGGTATGCAATTCACTACATCGAAGAAGAAAATATATCAAATTAAGAAGATCAATCTGTCACCTAAGGTCATGGTAAGATGCATAATGGATCATAAGATCGAATGGATAAACTCATAAATCCATTATGGAATCATGATATATTGTATAGAATCATGATTAAAATCACAAGTGAAATCACATGAAAATTGGTCACCATTGCATGGATCCATCACATAAAGAATTATGGATTACACAGACCATGCATCCATAAACTATCACATACCCATCAAAGTCACCACATGAATTCATTACAAGATATACATAATATAAAAAGACTTTTTTGGTATAAAGTCATCAATCTATTCATGAATTTCATGTTAATCCATCACACGAATTAATGTTAATCAAATAGAGGGGGATGATAGTCACTAGGTACCAAGAAACCATCTCATTAAGTAACTAATGGTTATAGAGTTTTCTATTATTGGCTATACACTACATTGTCACATAAAAGATAAATAATCCAAAGAAATTCTTGACATCATGCATGAAGTGTTTTGAATGATACAGACAACGCATGAATCTATAATGATATTTTATGAGTATTATAAAATCAAATAAATTTTTATTTTTGGAATCAGTTCTAACATCACATGGATTCTCATAAAAATTAACCTAACTCCCCATCATGAGAGGCTTCCACCTTTGTAAATTTTTATTAATTATTTTCCTTCAGTAAGCCTTCGGTGGTTGTCTGATTTTTTTCTTTGATCATGTAAATCTATCATGTGAAGCCCCATAAGCAATCATGTGAAGCCATATTTGACTATCTTCTACCCAGTCACTTGAAGGATACCAAATCTGGGGCCATTATTACCTTGCATACATGAAATTTCTAATGAACGAAGCCTCTTTAGGAAACTTCTCATGAAATTTATGTATGTATCATTGATCTCATGATCGTGTGATGATGATCACGTCAATCCATAATGAAATTTTATGGATTCTTCCCAAAATAGTGCATATATCATCTATAAGAGAATTATAACACCTATATTTTATTTAATCCCTTGTATAAGTAAATTTAATGCATAACAAAAGATTATAAAAATCCATCATGTGACATAATATTGGCAATCATATGAAGCTCTTCATTGCCTCAAGCTAATGAACGTGATATTTTCACCATGAAAAGAGATTCCATCCCTAATTAAACACCACCTATATAAAACCATAATCCCATTAAAAAACACATGGGAAGAAAGGGATAGGGAGAGAAGGATTAGTGAATAAGTGTATATGAGGAGAAGAGTGGGATTCTCCCTTAAGATTAATTCTATAGGTGATCAGAATATCCACCATGAGACATTGTAATAAACGATGTGTTCTTGACATGAACCCCCAGCCTTGATCATGCGAAAGGCACTAAACCAGTCATTTCCATGAAAATCATTTCCCATGAAAAATAATTCATGTGAATGCATTACATGATCACATGTATTCTCACTTGTCTCCTCACCCTATCATGAGGTATCCCTCCGGCATGTAATACTTGATCATGTGTAAACATTGGATGTGTCTATGTTGATCACATGAAAGAAAAACTAGAAAACTCATCTTTTTCATTAAATGAAATCCTAGAAAAGTCATCTTGTTCATTTTATGACATCACGAACATGTTATATTGATCACATGAAGAAATCTAATATAGGTTAGCATGATCACGCAATGAAATCCCAGACAAGCCAGTTGAATCATGAGAAAGTACTTATACATATCCAATTTGGTCAGGAAAAGAACCTTGTAAATGTCATCATTGATAACTTGAAATGAATTGAAAATGTCTACTTTGATCATGAAATGTACATTGTACATGTAATCTTCAACAATGCATGGAACCATGGACATGTCAGCCTTGTCATGCAGAATCCCCTGGACATGTCAGCAAGATCACGCGATAGTCCTCATACATGGTAGGAAGATGACCAGAACATGTCTATAAATCCTGATAGATGTTGGGATGATTAACAAGACATATCCAAACATCCCTAGGCATGTCATATACACACCCATGACATATTTTGAAGACAATCAAGATTTTTACAAGCATTCTCTTAGGACATGTTAGGAAGAAACCCTGGACATGTCAGGTATAGACTCAAGGATATGTCAACCAGATCCAACAGACAGAAATAGAAATACACAATGTAAACTCACATCCATGAGCCTTTAGTAGAGCACCTATTTTATAAGGAGAGTTACACTAATGGGATAGGTTTATGCATGAACTTCACCCTATTTGTGTCATGGTCTCACATGGGTCAACGGATGGACCCCCAAAACAACCTAAGAGGGGAGGGGTGAATCTAGGTGTCAATTATTCCTATTAAACTAATGTATATTGTTCCAAAGTTGGTAGGAACCTGTAAAACCTATCTGAAGTGGATGTGTAGAAAATAAACAATCACATTCAAAGAAATGACACAACAATTTTACTTGGTTCACTACTAAGGTCTATGTCCAAGGAGCACATGCTGACAATGTGTCAGTCGTATGAAAAACCACTAATCTTCACAAGTTGTGGATTATAAGATTTAATCACAGTCACTTTGTGCCTGGAGAAATTTATTTACAAGGTTTTAGGGATAGCACACTGCATCTCTCAGATAACTTCCACTGAATCCCCCTTTCTCACTACATTGGTAAAATATTCACTCCGTTTAACGACTTGATGGTTGCTTCAATGGTTTAGTATTAGATCATGCATCCTCACATGGAAATGGATGCTCTATTGATGTCCTGTAATAACCTATAAATGTAATTTATTTTCTTGTATAATGATATGTTATGGAAATTAATTTTTCAAAAATATTTGGTCAATTTTTAGTCTTCCTTGAGTATTCTGCATACTGCTATTGTTTCCACGTACTGCTACTGTTTTCATGTACCGCTACTATTTATGCGTAACGGCCGACTGTTTCCGCATACCATTTAGCAGTTTCCACATACCATTCAAATCCTTCACAAAATAACCTTCTATGTGTACTTCCATACTCTGGGTACTACTCCACTCCTTCTCATACCGTCCTACTCTATGTACTGCCTTTCTCAGCTATGTACTGCGAGAGCTTCCTGTGCAAACCGCACTCTCTTCTACAATGGTTTTCCATACGCGGATTATTCTCTCCACGTACCATCTTCTCCAATATGTAAATCTTATTCATTCACAGAATTTAATCCCAAAATTTTAATATCCAATCTCATCCCTTAGAAAAGGGGATTAATTCTCCTTAAATTGGCACAAAACTCCGCATGTTTTGGTAATTTGATTTACCCAAATTTTCAAAGTGTTACAATATTCCATGTAAACTGAACTCCATATTCATATTACTATCCTCCACCACATAACCCACTCCTCTTAACATCGAACATTTATTTCATACTGTTAACTTTCCACGTACTTCATCTCTTCACCGTATATCGTCACTAAAAACTATTTTTGAAAGCATTTCACATAGCGTATGCCTTCACCGCGTACCATCATTGCAAAAATGTTTTCAGTTTTGTTCATCATTATTCATACCACATGCCTTCACAACATATTGAATTCCTTTTCCATGTACCATGAGCATTCACTATGTACCATGCGCTTGCCTCACATACCGTGCCCCCTCACCGTGTATCGTGTGACTTCACTGTGTATAGTTCCTGTGAACCTTTACCAATATTCCAATTTTCTAGGCCCAAAATATTTGTAAATCACTTGGAAACTACACCACCTTCAATACTGCTTTCATCCACAATTATATGATCCTACTCATTGAAAACTCCCTATTCTTCCATGTGAAGATTGCCAACAAACAAAAACCAACCACCATTATTTTCAATAATCACCCTTGGCTCCAACACCATCATGTCATACCAAACATATCTAATAGACCATCTACGTTCATTATCTCTCATTGTCTATCAGAGGATAGGTAATTGGTAGGTAACATGGGCATCCATACTTGTATTGGACCCTAGAATTCCTAATCCTCAGGTATAATAATTACCCCTTAAATTATAATCATCTACCCCAATATATTAGATCATTGGGAATAACTATACTATGAGAACATCAATTCCTATCCCCACATAATAAACATCACACATTCCTAAGTGATGATATATAATGGGAATCCACCCTATTTCAAGTCCCACTATATAAAAAATATTCTTTACTCAAGGGATGGAATTCTCCCATAATTATAGCATAATTTTTCATCCATTAGTGGATGAGACGTGGGGTTATACATGGGAATATTTTTAATTGTAATGATTGGAAATGACCTCAGGTACCTCAAACCCATCAGTGGGTTATAGACGAACTTCACTATATGAACTCTAATTCATGTTATAAATAGGTTACGTAAAATTCCGTCCAAAATCTCTAGAACTATATTATATTCTCTATGATACTAGTAATAATACATCTCAAAGGGAAACATTAATGTTTAATCCTCATACAAATTTTATCTCTTTCTCTTTTTCTAATCATCCACTATCTCTTACTAATCACACCAAGAATGAATCACATGGTCTTAGAGGTTAGAAATGATTATACCAATATTATGTTGAGGATTACCCCATTGTGGGCCCTTAATTAGTATATCAGTCTTATTAAATGTCATATTCATTTAATGGGTTACACTCACGATGAGAAAATTCAAGGAATCCTTGCATGGTTAATTTCTTCTCAAGGCCTCTATTGTCACATGTTTTAAAATGTTGACACAAGTAACACGAACTAAAGAGGATCTGATTCCTATCTTAATAAGATACATATAATACCTCCTCAAGGCTTGAGCCCTATATGAATGTCCTTGATACATTAAATGAATCTAAAAGGTATATTCCCTTAATATGACCATGCACTATGTCAAAGAAACTATGTGAGTTTTGATTCATGTTCTCACAGGATACGTATGACAGCTTATAGAGGTCCAATACCATATAGAAGACACCAATCACCATCATGGATGGTAATAAACTCTAGATATCCAAAACAAGGCTATAACTAAAGCATATCAAATAAAAAGTGAATAATGGAGAACTTGTGACAGACACAATTTTTCCCGTAAGTACATGGTCTTGATCATATCGCTGACACAATAGTAACAGGTCATGTATTGTGTCGGAATAAGTATTTCATAAACATATCAAAAATATATAAAAGAGTCACAGAATAAGAAATAATTCCCCCCAAAAGGTGCAATGAGCCCAACCTCTCATCATCTTAACCAATGTTAATGCCTAAGTGTTGTGGGGTTTGAAACCCTAATTGACTATTTTCCTTTAAAAAAAGGTTTATGCCTTGTTGTGGATGAGGGTTTTTTGGAGTTTTTATTAAATATATAATGGTAAAATAGATGAAAATGAATTTTAAACCACACTCAATCACCCTCAATTGAGCATCGGAAAAAACCATCCATATTTTTATCAGGAAAGAGTAGTATTAACCATGAAACCATACTATTTTAAAATAATATTTTTATTTCATACATGGGATACATAAAACATAATTTCCAAATATAATGATCATATAAAAATGTAAATGTGTAAAAAATAACAAAGAAAATAAGATTAAAAATTAATTATCCTCTCCTAATAGCTATGTCCAAAATATCATCAAGATACTCTACAAAATTCATATAATCTCATAGTGAACTATCATAAAAATAATATATTACTCTTCACATCTATCACAGTCCATGTGGTGGGTGTTAGTATAAATATTTTCAAGGATATATCATTGTTTCCTATAGTATTTTCCAAATAATATAAGCATGTGTATATGGAAATAAATAATTTTTATTATAAAATTAATGAAATAACCTGTTTGAATTCATCTTGTTCTTACCAAGATTATATGAAACTAAATAATACATCTATTATACATTAAATGTGAATACTGAATTGGGGGATACAAGATGGACCCTTGAGTTCTACATGCCCATGCCATTGGAATCCACGCCCATATCATACATGCCACTATTTGAAAGTATTAGGAACCATAGAATTGTATGACTGGGAATCTATGAGGAATAACTATGAAATATGAAATTCACTAACTGGCACCCAAAGAGGAAACATTGGGAACAATAAAATATCATGTATAATCCCATATTCTATTGAATGGAAACCATGAAATGTCTTGACCATTAACTTATAAGAAAACAACAATGACCATAAAAACTATAAATGTTCCTTGATAATAAGAAATATATATGATGATACCGACACACCACAAAAAATGAATGTTTACCTCATAAAAACATAACATAAAACATGGTTAGATTATAATTATATAGTAAAATAAAGGAAATATTATAATTATTATTGTTTGATATTTACCATAAATCAATTGTGCCCAATATACTGAGTCATAAACATGGATCCAATCTCTTTATAATAATAAAAATTTCTCCCAATCCATAATCATCATTCATTATGTCTTATTTTCAACCATCACCGTATCAAACCATGTATCAAAATAATTGATAAATATATTGTTGTTTATTAACTCCAACATACATGAAAACATATCACATGTTCTCTTATATCATAAATCTATTTCCTAACTATTGATTACAACTTGTATTCATCAGCTTCACAGTGATTATAAATTCAATAGTTCATATCCCAATAATACTCATGAGACCAACCAATTTCACACCCTCTATCATTCCCTTATATTTATAGATCGTGGAAGTTCAGACTACTCATGTATAAAAATAAAACTAATCCAAATCACATATATCATTTATTGAAACCATAAAAAACAATATATCAATATATCCATATATATGGAATTAATTGATGTTTAAAAATTCACAGTGGAACATAATTAACAGGAATTACCAATGAATAAATAGAATTGACCATTTGAGTTAATTCAATACCCAACAATATCATCCTTCCACTAATCAACTAAATGTGATCCCAAGGAAATCCTTTGAAAATATTTATTTCTAATGGATTCCTCACCCAAAAAACACTATTACTATAAATGATTATATAAAAACAAAATTAACACCCCATAATCAATTTATCTAACTCAAAAGTAGGACTCCTATAATACATAATACTACAAGGTAATACATTTTATAATCATAAGGAATAAATCCATATGGAAGCCATATACTATTATAAAGGAATCACTTGTAAGTTAACCATATCTTATTACAAGAATAAAAAAACATTTAAGCTATGTACCTCATTTATAATATTGGAAATAAAAATATGTACATTTTTTAAGAAGTCCAAAAATCACAAAATATAGAGAATTTAAAATATTTAAATTATATGAGACTCCACCTAATCCAATTTTTATTATAAAATCCCATCATCCAATTTGAGATTCCCCTAACCCAATCTCCCTTATGTGTTCCCATAATTGTAAATTAAAAACCTAATATATGGATTAATATTTAATAGAACACTAACATAATATTAAACATACTCACCCTATCTAGTATTACATGAGTATTTTCTTCATTCACATGAAATAAAGAAATCCACTAAAGAAATAAAATTTAGGGCTTTTATCTAAAATATTCCATGCAGAGATAAACAATTCATGGGGAAAAATTAAATAATATATAATTGGTTATTAGAGTCCACTGCAATATATTGAGTGATGATTAAGCAATATATTGGGTTCTTATAGTATTTTGTGGAGAGGGAGGAACGTGGGAGAGGGGAAGGACAATCACCAACTGTTCTTTCAAATCACATCAAAGGCGGAGAATTATAATATTATTTATCAATAATAATTAATTTTAGGTTTTAATATAGAATATATCATTAGTTAATTGTGAACTAAATGGTCATAATGGGGAACCCCAACCACATTTCACAAACTAAGTATTTGTTACATGTTAAACTGGTATAATAAATTAAACACCTTCCAACCATCTCCCAATCATCATGTATTCCATTGAAAAATATAGAAATATTGAAAAAATTATATTAAATATAACCCATTAATCATAAATCATTTTTTCCTAATCTTAGAAAAATAATCATTCTACACATTCATAAAAGTCAAAAATTTTCCTATTCCACAAACCTGAGAAAGAAATGTTCATTAAAAAACCAGCTCTATAAGGCATCACATTTTCAAGAAGCAACAAACAAACAAATAATTTCTTATTTAACTACATGATTCTGATTGAATATAACCAACCTTATTATTGAATGTTATATACATTTAGACCAACAATAAAAACCATTCTAGTTTTCATTTCATTATAAACATCTACATAGATCAACAACAAATATCAATAAACTTTAATGAAAGGATAAATCATAAATACATTTCATCATTACTTATCATTCATGATATTTTTGGTTTCATTATATTCTATCATACTGCCTTTTAAATATAATTACATAGAGAACACAATATTAAATTACCTATCATAATCATGATGTATTATATCTAGATAAATCATTATAAAAATATATATATACCCATGCATGATTCTAGTCTTTGATCATGGGTAAATGGTCAAAATAGATAAAATATTCCAAAATGATTAATCATTATTATCCCTCATGTACTTATATAAATCTATATAATATTCATCATTTTATAATTTTGATAATTCTATCCTAGTATTTTTATTTGATATTATTACATGAATAAAATTTCCAAGTTAAATCATGAAATTCTATACTATCCAAGAGATAGATATGAAATAGTTAATCTACACCCCATCATTGCTCCCAATATCTAAATCAGTAAATTGTTTATTCTACTATAGGTGTAAAACTAAAATATCATAAACCACAAGATATAAAATTAATTCATTGATCTATGGTATTTTAATAGGATCATTACTCATGATATAAGGTTAGAGGATAATTAGGTTCCATACATATGATCAATGTTTTATGAATTTATTCACCATGCTTACCTCTAAAATAAATGTATTCATGTCCATACCATCTACAATGTCAAGAAAAACATAAAACTTTAATTTCATATCCATATATACCTATATAGTGGTTTTTTCTAGGACCAAGTAGTAACCTACTCCAATATAAATTACACAGATCTATTCATTTATAATGCACAATTACTCAGTATAATACACACACTTATATTCAATGAATGATGAAAAACCAAAACTATGGTTGTCTTAGTTCATCTGACACAAATACATTGATAATAATTCCATTAAAATTGAACAATTTAAATACTATTAAACAAATAATGGTGTGATGTCAACCATATTTATTTACATGAATCCATTTCCCAAATATTAACTACTGTGAACTCTTCTATAAATAGTTGTATTCTTATCATGAGTATCTCTCTTTACATTATAAAATTTAACACCCTAATTTTCTAATATATTCCCTCATAGGGGCTACATTAAAAATATAAAATTTAATAATGCATACTTGACTCTCATATTCTTATCTACCGATGAAACTAAATTATTACCATGGAAATACTATGATTCTCATTGTTGTACAACCTAATGTAGAATGTTAAATAATCTTAGTCATTATTAAATGATTTATCCTACCATTACAACCAGGATAACTTCATATTCATCTATCAACACTCAAATTTCAATTCCCCATGTATGATAAAAAACAACATAATATTATAGTTCCATGTTTTAGTTCAAACATTTTATATAAAAATGATGTTGATGAATATATTAGATTTCCAATGCAAATCTAGAGTTCTAGTAACCCATATAGATTGGAAATACTAATAAATAACACAAATAATAATGATGAAGTAGAAATATAGTTTATACTTGTTATATACATGAACAAAAACCATCCATTTAAATTCCACTTAGATGATTCATTAAAATTAATCATTCTCATTATAACATTTTCTAACATAGAGTATGAAGAAAAAAACCTAAATATTTCATAATAAAAATCATTCTATATTGAATATATATATAAATATTTATATTCACCCATATTACCCAATATTAAAACTCAATGAATATCATTATGACTTTTATCACCTGATTCCTATGTAGGAATGCCTGAAAAACTTATATGAATGTCCAATATGTAGATGAAACCCCTTATAGGGAATTGACTATTCACTAATTCCATAATTAAAACAGAACAACCACTAGTATAGTGAAACATAAATTTGGCACACATCATATATGAATCATTATATAGACTAAAAGATTAACCCATTCAGTTTTGCACAAAAAAAAATAAGTATGAGGAATCAATTTCAAATTTTACCCCTTATAGGGCTACAATATACAACATGTAAAAAAATGAAATATATAAAAATAAATTTTTTTAAAACATAATATGTTTAATAAATCTATATCCCCAATATAGGTTAGTAAAAACAATTAAAAGTAAAATATAATATTCAATTTATTATATAAAACCACTTTATTAATGTTTTCCAAAATGTTTCATTTTTATTTAGAAATAAATATAGTTACATTTTAATTTTAAAATATATTCTCCAATCATATTTAGTCTTGAAAAAGTCATGTAACCCTATATGTTGATTAAAATAAATATATACTCAAATCATTCAAGATTATAGCAGGAGTAAAAAATATTAAACATTTTTATTATTACACATTATCAAAATATCTACAATAATAGAGAATAAAAAACAATTCCACCTCATTGTTAAGAAAGACTTTAACATGATAGGTGTTATTGAAATACTATCCAATTAAATATCTCAAATTATATCCATTCCCATATCCTCTAACATGTTCCAAATTGGTTAGGAAAAAGGAAATTATGTATTGATAGGAATTATAACATGTCATCCAACCTATGCTAGAATTTTGTCGAACTATGGATGTTTTCGTAACAACGGCCCACCTCCCTATATGGAAAACACTAGAGGAAATTTTTGAGAGTATGTTATCCAAAATAAGGATTGATAATCTAATTTTTTTTTCTAATTTATGAATTTAATTTATGATAATTGTATTATATTTCATGGTAAAATTCTTTATAATCATTATGAATCACCATTTAGCAGTTTAATATAGTGATTCATGAGAAAAACACTTTTATAATAAAATCAAAATGTTATATATATATATATATATATATGTAATATAATTTATTATCATATTTATATCATACTCGAAAAAAATTAAATTTTTTTTGATGTATCTAATGAGAAAACATTATTTATCAGAGAACTGGTAGTGTGAAAATCCTCTATTTTATGAATTTTAGTAGGTAGAGCTAGATGGGGGAAAATTTGATTTGGGGAAACACTCTAGGATAACAAGAAATATAATCAATATCATTATTATTATTTTTTATTCTATATATTAATCCTCCTCGTATGGGGTTGAATATTTTACTGCTAATGTATGATAGACATGTGTTCAATTTTTTAAAATGCTATATGATTTATATCGTTAGTATTTATAAATGATTTTGTACTGATTATATTTTTTATATATATTTCTAATTATATATATTGTATATTGTGTTACATGGAGAATGGACACTCCAATGTATGGTGCATTTCATACCCACTAGTTGTTAGCCTTATATATACCATGAGGCATTCTCGGCGCCTTATATAACTTCAATTTAGACATAATAAACCATATAATGTCATTATAAATAGTAATTAAATATATTTTTTAAAATTTTATATTACTTGAGGGGTGGTATAATGGAGATATATTAGTTGGGAAGGATGTATGGAACTATGATAATGTTATAAAAATAATTGTATTGAGGAAATAACGATGCCAAATAAATGAGATTGGTGGTATTTATTTTGATTAAAAGGATCCATTATTCTATTAAAATATTAATGTGAAACTTTTTAAAAAAAATCATTTTCAATGGGTTTAGAGGATTTATGAGTTTAGACATTATGTTAGCTCATTGGTTATCATGTTGTGTTATGTTATTTCTTTTTGTCTCCTTGAAAATCGTGATATAAAGAATTTAGATAGTTATAATAATCTATTGAGATATTTCATAAATACATTATTGTTATCATCTATTTAATTTAAAACAAATAGATTTTTTTCTTATTTATTTTGATATAATTGTGAAATATGTACTAGTATATGATATTTGATGTCAAGACATGAGTACATTGTGGGTAAAAGTATTCAGATGCCTCTTTGAGTGAACCCTTACAATGTGCTTCCTAGGATGATTTTTTGCCTCTATGATTTTAGTAGAATCTAGGTATGGTGGTTTTATACAAGTAAGATAATTGATTCATAAATTCGACTAATATTTATTTTTTCAATATGAGCTATGAATGATTATAAGGAAACCTTTGAAAATGACTAATGAATGATGTTGTATAGTGTTATACACAAAAAAAATTCAGGATGAATGTGAACATAAAAATTCTCTAATTATTACTTCAGTAGATCAAGTCAGAGGTGGAAATTATAATTTTATATATTTCCCTATAGTCCAAGAATTTGATAACCCTAATTAATGGTAATACTATATTATCTTGATTTTATTTTATGTACCATATCGGGTGATAATACAATGGTATTCATCTCCATGAACATGTAGCTACAACCTACTTAAACTATACAATTCATTGAATTTTCTCGTGATTCTATTTTCTTAATTTATAATATTATGGTAATCTTTATGCTATGTTAGATTATCTAGGAGTAGTTGGTGATTTTCAATGATTTTATTATTTAGAGACATTATAGGAGATAGTCAGTTATGATGGCCCAAGAAAAGAAACATGTTCTCTAAACATGGGAGATCATTTATGAACTCTTTAGTAATGAGTTCTTCTCCGTGTTACTAATATTTGATAGGTAAGATGTGTTTGAATGTCTCAATTACTAAGAAATATTTGAAATATATTATTCTACTTTTTTTTTCTACATTTTTTTTCTATTTTTAGTTGAAAATAAGGGTTAGATAATACATCAGATTGAGTTTATTTTAAACCAGAATTTTCAATGTTATGTGAGAAAGTTAAAACAAGTATCATTTCAAAGATAGTCTACAATTCACTTAATTGTGACATTTTCTTCATTGAGGAATATAAAAGGGACACTATCCCTTTCATTAGATTCCTGACTAGTGAGACATTTATTTTATTTAGTGGTTCTCCTTCTAGTGTGATAAATAAGAGACCCAATATTCTATACCAATATAGTATGTGGTATTCTAAACATGGTCTTTGTGTATTGTATACAATTTAAAAAGATTGTTCTTTTATTTTTTATTAGTCTTGGTGGAAAATAATATTATAGAATTATATTCCTAACCAAATTAAGGAGATCTATAAGAAGAAAAGGATGAGGAACATTTAAAATTTATATATGGGGATTCTATATTAGGGTATATAATAAATTTTAGGGAATATTTATGATTCCCGGGCTTTGTAGAGGTAGACTAAATAAATATATAATAGGATTTTATCTGAGAGTTCCAGTGTAACGCCCAACCCCAGAATCCTTAAGACAGTGCATTAATACAAAACTCTGTCATGATTATAACAAATAAAATCCCAAAGTACTGATCAGTTTATTAGTTTTGGAGAAACAAAATACATTCATGGATCCCATTTCACATTGGGATAAGAAAAGAAAACATAATACATAAATGGAGCTAATAAAATACATCCATGAATACTCAATAAATTATACATTCTTCATAACCTATGGAAGAAAAAAAAATGGATGAGGAGATCTCAAATGCTTAGTAAGGGTTACATATATTGGAATTATGAAATAATAATAATTTAGTCATAATCAATTAGACATAATCAATATGGCATAGTGAGTAATTGAAAAACACACACCATCAATAATCTGAGAATCAATTCCCATCCATAGATTTTTTATAGTGAACACCACATGGATAGTAATAACAAAATAATGAATAAATATAATTCTTATTATTTAGATGTCATGTATCTGGATCATGAACTATAATACTGTTAAGAAAATTTAATTATGTGGGTGGATACCCATTGGATTCTGTTTTGGAAATGAACTCGAAGGGGTTTTCAACAACTGTTTTGTATCATGAAACCTATTTATGAAACAAGGTTCTATAGTGGACTTAATTTATAAATTAAAGATTAAGTAATTCAATAGATAAATATTTAATACAAGAACAATATGCATTTTGAATGTCCATATTAAATAGAGGACACTGATTCATCATATCATTCAAAATATCCTCTATTTGTAAAAAGGTTTACGACTTAGAAAATAATCGTATCCATGAAAATATAATATGGATATATAATATAATTACAATTTAAAATGTAAAATGATCTCAAAGGGAATTAGATACCCCACATAATAATGATTAGTTTCATGATACAATTTAAATCTCAATGAAATGGAAATTCAGGGAGTTTCACTTACAACATTGTATTCAATCGAATCATATGACCAAATATTCGTAATTATAAAAAAAATCATTGCATAACATTAATAGAAATAAAATCATGATATTATATTTCAAATTTCAGTAGACATATAGAACATAGAATAAATAAGTGGTAAACAATGGGAATCTCATGAAAATAAATGTGAGATGAGAAACCACATACCTTAAGCCCGAATGTATTTTTCACATGATCTTAATGTCTATAATGATCAAATTAAATTCGTTAATTATGATGTCCAGAAACATATATACATGTTATTTATTTATTATATCTTAATTAAGATCCTTTATGTATTTTTATATGGGTTAATAGATTCAATTTCATCATTTGGGAGTGCACATTTTCTCAGTTTTCATGATCTTTTTGGTTGTAAAAGAGTATGAATGTTCATGTAAAATAGAAATTGAAATCCGTAATTGATGTTATGATTCATTAATGGTAAACCAAAAGGATAAAGGATAATATAAATCATTTTTTTATTTATTTATATTATGTAACATTATATTAAAATTATAATGATAAACACTCTGATTATTTTGATGGTTTTTCGATCACCACAAACTCATTTAGTTTTATAAAGCATACCATGGGTAAAAAATCACTCAAAACATTAAATATGATATATAACATATATTATGATATGTTTCAACCATAAAAACTGTTTCATGACCAGAATTGGATATGGTAATAGAAATTTAAAACATGTCGTCCTTGATTGTGATAAATTCACACATCTCGGATAGTGTTCTTCATTTTCAGTACAAGAGGTGGGGTTAAGAGAGATGATGATTAAATATTCCATTATAAAAATAAAATTACTATACATGTAAGGTACTATAATTATCACATCATTTGGATGAGGGGAGGTGAGGAGAGAGAAACAAAAATATTGGAATTTGTAAAAGAAGATGAAAGGAAAAGGAAGAGAGGTTTACCTCTTGAGTACTCCGCCATGAGAATCTCACTAAGGCATATTTATATTGGCCTTTTTGTGGGACCAAAAGACTTGGATGTGGGGGGAGGGAAATGGAAGTGTATTTGGATAAAATTAGGAAAGGATCAATGCATGAGTGATGTGAGATGAAGAGTGGGTGAGGGGTGGTTTATATAGTGGATTAGAGGACGGGTTTTGCATTATTTTAGTCATTAGATTAATTTTTTTCCTAAAAACAATGAATATTCTAGATTTATATGACTAAAAATAGTAATTAGTGCATGTTAACTAAAAAAGGGTGCTTAAATTATATGTTAATTAACCATGACTCAATAAATTCTGTATTTAGCATTTATCATAAATTACTATATTTTTCTATTCACCAAACTAATTCAAGTATCTCAAAAACATTTACCCTAACCAGTTTTCAATGCGTAGAATCTTAAAATGAACTCCATTTTATTTAAATAATTTTATAATTATGAGAAATCATATTCTAATTTAAAATCCTTATTTAACCAAAAAAATAGATTTTTAAATTATAGCTGATTTTATGATACATTGAAAAATTATCTCAGGTCTAATTAGATTATCATAAAATCATATGAAAAAATTGATTAAAAAGTTATATTTATGAAAATAGTTATTCTTTAAAACAAATTAATTAATTAAAATATAAAAATTAAATATTCATTTCCCACAAAATTTCCACTCTTAATTATAGTTTTTTTTAATATTCAGCTTCATTTATAAGGTGCCTAAATTTTATTTATACTTATATAGTTGTGGTTACTATTCATAAGGGCCATATTACTATTTATAAGGATATATTACTATTCATAAGGGAACATTACTATTCATTAGGGTAAGTTACAATTCGTTATGGCAAGTTACTATTCACTAAAAATTAATTAGATCCTATCATACTCTAAATATCTTACTGAACAAAACCGTGTATGTTAGTTTTTTGAAATTAAAATTAAAAATTGGAAAAATTATGTATAATGACTAGGTTATAAGTATTTCCTCTAATAATTTTTTATTTTTTATGGACATAATGTTTCATGAAAAATAATCTATCTAATGAATTGAAATTATTTAAGAAGAAACATACCATAAAATATAGGGGTGTCATATTAATAGTGAATAATTTAATATTTATGAAAATAATTATAATAGTAAATATATATTCTTATTTAAAATATTTAATGAAATATTATATTTATCAAATTCATATATTTATATTATAATATTTTGATACAAAAAATAAAATAGTAAAAGAGTATTCATTTTTTAGAAGATTAATTAATTAATTTGAAATATATAAATTATAATTTTTTATAATTTTTTATAATTATTTTTATTAATGAAAATAATTAATTTTAAATTTTTACTTTTCCTAAATTACTGTATTGAAAGTTATAGAATAAATTACTGAGGTGTTACATTGTTCCCCCCTCAACATAATTGCGTCATCTCAATTCGAAATTGTACATTGAAAGTTAAAGGATGATACTTGAGCATTATGTTGTGGGAAACCAACCTCAGAAATATGTTTAATAAAATTTCCTCTTAAAATATGATAAAGTAAATGAAGTGGTCTCAAAAAATATTATTGTTAGGAATTGGGTGACATTAGTTGGAAGTAAAAAACATGATATTGAAGAAATATCAAACTATGATTTTCTAATGGAAATTGATAGAGAACATGTTCAAATAAAAGTTCATTATCAAAAAACAATAAACTATATTAATGAAAAGAATAAATGCTACTATAAACTATTATGATAATAAAGAAAAATTTTATTTAAGACTCTTTTTCTTTTTATTGAGGAATTATTCCCCTCTGTAAGAGTATAAATATATGTTTCTATTTAACAAACACAATCTTATCCTTGGACTGTGCCTTGATCTATATATACTTAAACTCCTAGAAAATGTTGTGTCATGTGGTGAGGTAGTACATTAACCTCCAAAGCCTCATACAATAATCAACATAAACCATTCACAAATGCTTAAACATTACAAAACTATAATGATCCAAAACTTTAGAAAGAAGGTCACTGAATTTCTAAGATGAACTTATCATTATCCCTTAATAAAAATGAACGAGCTCTAAATTTTCACAATTAAAACTTTTTAATAACTTCATAATGTATCCTATAGAAATATGGTAATTACTTAAATTACTATAAAACCTTATTGGAAACATGATTTCATCTATATTCTTTAATTAAGATATATGTTATCGGAAATATTACTTAATTCCAAAAGTGTTGTAAACTCCATCGATGATAGAATATACCCCGTGTCGACAAGTCAATAATAAAATACAAGGTAGTAATTACACATCCAAATCAATCATTTCTTCATCATTATCATACCATCGATGATATATTAACTATTTTTATTTCATCAATCAATTTTTTTCTTAAAATTTTATCTTTTTAATGATTATGTTTTCAAGATACTATTTAAAATATGGTGACAAATCCCCAATTAAAAAGTAATTTATTAATATACTTATATATTACATAATTATTATAACTACTACATTATGGATAAAATATTCAAAATAATTACTTAATGGATTGGCATATTGATTATTCCTCTTCATTAGTGTAAGTAAAATAACTCTATCATTATCTAATAGAATCATTTGGGGTATATTTATTTGATGATTGGGACATTGATTCTTATAGGTTCCCATATCCTCACAGTTGAAGAATATTACATTGGAACCAATTTTATTAACCTTTCAATCACAAACATGGTGTACTTTTTTCTCTACACTTATAACAGTCTCACATTCCCTTCATGCATTTTCCTGGGTGATTTTTTCCACAGTTTTCACATGGGGGAAAATATTTCATTCCCTTCTTTCCATTATCAATATTTTTTCTTCCATCCTTTCCTTAATATTTTTCATCTCAATTACATAGGACATTGAAAATTCATTACATATATTCTTATCACATGATACTAATTCCTCATATGATGAGGATGACTTGGAATCAATTTACCTTCAAAATTTTAGCTCAATACCATGAATGATATGATCCATTATACTATTTTCATCACATGCATCAGTTGATTTATCATTCTTATGCTAGGATCCATTAATAAAAATTTTCATATACTAGATTATATTATAAAATTATACAGCTTTTATAACTCTAAACAAGGTATAACACATAACATAAATTTATCCATCGTAAATCCTAGAACCAAATTTTCTGGTAACTTTTGAAGAAAAAATCCTTCATAATGTCAAGTAAGAAAAATTGGAATCATCCAAAGAATATCCCACAACAATATCAAACTGAGAAAATAGTATGTCTTTCTTTTATGTAACAGGTTTCCCTGAGTCAAACACGAAACCCCTTATCAAAGTTTTTACTCCTAGGTACATCTTTTTCAGAACAACATCTATGTGTATTATCTTGACATTGATTTATTACTGTTAATTAGTACATAATATCTAAATTACCAAAATTCTAGGATGTTCTTAAATACTTATCCATAATTTCCATCTTAGGTTTTTGTTCACTAATCTATGTTATCTAAATATATTTTCCATGATTTCTACGAAACTTCCTACAATACCTACTGTAATGCTCCAACCCCCGAAAACCAGATCTGGTGCATTATTACATTACATTGACATGATTTCAAGGAATCAAATTGATCAAGACCAATAATTTTAGTAGTCTTGGAGAAACTAGATACATACATGGGTCCCATTTTACATTGGAAAAACATAACCATGGATAATACATAATAAGTCCTAAAATACTGCATCCATGAGAACTAAATAAATAATTCCTTCTTCATAACACGTGGGATGAAAAAATTGAAAGGGGAGCTCAAATTATGTGTATTAATTACATATAGTGGAATCATGAGAAAGTAATAATTTAATCATAGAAAATTAAACATAAACATTATTTCATGGTGAGTAATTGAAAAACATACACCATCAATATAATGAGAATGAAAGTGAATCCATAGATTTTGACATAGTAAAAAATACGTAGATATTAATAAATGAATAATGGATACATATAATTATTATTATTTGGATGTCATGTATCTTTCACATGAACCACTATACCGTAAATACGGTTTATGTCAGTGAGTATATACACTCCTGATTCTATTTTGGAAATGGACGTTAAGGGATTGTCTCTATCTATTTTGTCTCATGAGAATAGTCGATGCATCTTGGGGATAGAGGGATTGTCCCATCACTTCAAGCCCAAAGAATTATTTATAAAATGATTAAATACAAGGAAAATATTCATTTTTACTATCCATATTGAGTAGAGGATACAAATTCATCATATCATTCAAAATAACAACCATTTGTAAAATTTTATACGAATTAGACAATAATAATATCCATGAAACCAAAATTTGGATATATAATATAATTACCATTTCAAATGAAAATTTATCTCAAATGTGTAGTTGATACACCTCATTTGAATTATTAGTTGTACAATACAAAGTAAATCTCAATATAATGTAAATTGAGACAAATTCAGTTACCACATTGTAATCAATCGAATTATATGACAAATACTTAATAATCAAAAAATAAATCATTGAATACCATGAATGTCACGACCCGTCCTAGTGGGGCCCGTGCCACAACTCCCCAAGACCACCTTCAATAGGTCGTGGGTTGGTTACTAGCACTGAGTAGGCATGTCACTAACATGGTAGAGATTTCATATAATCTTGTACACACACACACACACACACATCTCCATACCCACAAAGATGAAAAGTAAAAAATACTTAAAATGGAAATGCATGCATACACTAAAATCCAAACCAATAGAGTATGACAGGGATGTAAAGTATAGAAATGTAAAACCCTGGGCCAAAAGTATAATCCCACAAAAATAGAGTCTACAAAAAATTCCAACCTATATGAAAGGTACCAGGACTGCAATCTGTAACGGTAGGAACACACCTCGGTCTGTTCGATCTCATTGAGCACCATCTGGTCCTGGTTCGCCTAGAATCATGTCAAAGGCTCGCTCGTCTGCACAAGACACAACACGTACGGGAAAAACCCATGCAGCGGTGAGTATAACAATACCCAGTATGACACCCCGAAACCATAATTGAATACAACAAGGGAAATACCACAAAAAAAAGATGAAGTCAACTCTACACAGTATATGTTTACAAAACATATAACAAGGATATCCAGATATACTCATACATGATTGACCATCACAAAACCACCAATATGATGCTTAGAGGAGGATAACACACTCTTAAGTCTGTAGAGGGAGACATGAAGTACTTGTTCCGAGATAACACACTCCACAAGTACTTGAGAATATGATGCTTAGTGGAGGATCACAACCAATAGATATGGGGTAATTCTAACAACTTAGTCTGAACAGATATGCTAAGCAGAGGATCATCACCTGGGTAAAGTAGTTCATGTCGATACCAAAAACACAACATAGGGTTCCAGGAATGAATAGAGGATCCAGCTCCAAGTGTCACAGAGGGGATTCCAACAACTCTATTCAGGAAGTCCTGCTGAAGGGATCATACTCCTGTACATAGGAAATGAAACCAGAAACCTTTAGGGGAATGACCAAGGGTGCGAACCCTAAGAAAGATATTCCAAGTAATATAAGACAAATTGATTAAGCCAAGTAAAATAGGTTACATGGCATGTAGTATGGTTACACGCCATGTTCCATGACCCCAGGTACATCTCGTGTAAATGGCCCGTGTCATCGGGACAAGTTGTGTAAAACACAACTACACTGCGTGTAGAAGGATCACACACCATGTTCCTTGACTCCGGGTACTGCCTGTATAAATGGCCCATGTCATCAGCCTTGTCGTATAAAAGTAACTACACATCACGTCATAGGATTACACGCCGTGTCCGAGCACTTGGGGTTCCCTCCATGTATGTTGTTCATGTGACCATACACGGTCTTTTTCCATGTCACCTGCTTGTGTACCAGTACACGATGTATCCCATGTATCTAGCCGAGTCTAGTCGGGGAAGGGTATACACGCCGTGTCCTTGGCTGTGTACCCAACCCGTGTCTGTGTACTCCTAGAGTACATGATAGGTAGTCCACCGAAGAACACACTCCGTGTATCCCATAATACATGTCATGTAGTCGAGAAATTTCCAGATCCACTATCTTCCTCCTCACGCCTCGCCCGATCTTCCGGAACTCGATTCTGTCGTCCGTTTGCTGCGAAACTCAAGACGTTGGTTCGTTTTATCATCCTAAAACTAAATCTGGGTGTTTTTGACCTTTAGTAGGATCGGAAAACAAGCGTTGATTCATCCGAACGAAAATACCCAAAAACCCATATATCTTGATCCACTCTGAATCGTCCATTGAAAATGTCATCACAGCTCCATGCCATCCTCCTGAGGTTGGATCTACAGTATCGAATCATCGCGCCATCAAACGAATGCGCAAGGATCGATTTCCTCCAGGAACACATAGAACACACATAAATAACATGAGAGTTCAGGGTAGAAAGGTACCAAAAATCTAGAGGTATGAACCTTGATCAATGTTCGTGTCGATCGTGGTTCATCATCGTAAGAAGGTTAAACGAAACCAAAATAACTTAAAGAATCAAATACCCAAAATCCCTGTAAAATACCATCCCGCAAATACAATTGATCTATAAGAAAATCTGCTCGTGGATTAGTCTATGTCCTTCATAGGAATCAAGAATGGGGAAAGGAAACCAAAATCAAACATCCTACTTGGATCCGCAACATTCGTTGGCGATGATCTGGTCGACGTGTCGTCGTCGCCGGGGAAACTCGTGAAGAACAATGTCTCCTCATTGGGGTTTCCTCTAGAGCCCCTAGTGCCTCCAAAGGATTTAGGGTTGTGAAGTCTATAACCATGGACCCCTATGGAAACCTTTATTTAAAAAGATAAAATATATCCACTGAAACCAGATTTAATAAAATATTTTTATTAAATATTTAATTACGGTTACGCCTGAAAATTAGATTTCATCACCATCCTGCGCCAGCCAATGTTAGGCCTTGCCTAAGGTAAACTCGCTGCTCTGAACGCAATAGTGCCCTCATATATCCAATCTGATCACCCCTTCAGGATTTATTCATCTTTTTCAAGAAAACCACACACGCATGTTATTTAATTATTGAATTAAATGTAAACATTTGTTCTGGGCTCACCGGGCCTCGTAACTGCACGCCGTCTCAGAGCCTAATCTTGATATAATTCCCATATATGAATAAAAAAAATATAGGGAAATATGAGACATTACATCACACCCACCTTTGGGATTTATGTCCCCGAAAAGCCAAAAAAGGATACTCAAATATATGTGGGTACTGCTCATGAATCTGAACCTCCTGCTCCCTCGTGCTCTCCTGGAGATTCTAGTGCTACCACTGAACACGCACCAAGGGAATAGCTCACCCAAGAAGGATCTTTTCCTACCGATCCATGATCTCCACTGGGTACTCAGCAAAGGTCTCTCCATCATTGATGTTCAGCTCACCCCAGTCGATAACGTACGATGGATCATGCACGTACCTCCGTAGCTGCAACACATGGAAGACATTGTGTACCTGGTACATCTGAGGAGGTAGAGCCAAGAGGTACGCCACCTCGCTAACTCTACTCCAAATCTGAAAAGGGCCGATGAACCTCAGAATTAGCTTGCCACCTCGGCCAAATATCTGCAGTCCCCGTCGAGGTGAGACCTAAAGGAACACATGATCTCCGTCCTTGAACCCAATGGGCCTACATCTTTTGTCAGCATAATACTTTTTCTGAATCTGTAATGTCTTAATCTACTCTTGGATGACCTATACCTTCTCTGTAGTAGCTCGCACCATCTCTGGGCCCATGAGTGCTGACTCTCCTAGGTCAGTCCAACAAAGTGGGACCTGCAAGGTCGCCCATACAAAGCCTCGAATGGTGCCATACCACTAGTTGAATGATAACTATTGTTATAAGAAAATTAAACTAGTGGTAGGCGATCCTCTCAGCTAAGACTGAAGTCAATTATGCAAGCTCATAGCATATCCTCCAGAACCTGGATGGCCAACTCTGCCTGACCACCAGTGTGAGGATGAAATGTTGTGCTCAAGCGTAACTGAGTCCCAAAATATTCCTGAAATCCCTTCAATAAAAGGGATGAAAAATGAGCATCACGATCTGAGATGATCATGGATGGCACTCCATGAAGCTGAACTATCATCTGTATATAGAGGCGTCCCAAGTTCTCTACTAAACACTACTTCCATATGGCTAGGAAGTGGGATGACTTGGTGAGCCAGTAAACGATCACCCAGATGGCATCATGTCCCCTAGACGTACGTGGTAAACCTGACACGAAGTCCATGGATATCCCATCCCACTTCCACTATGGAACCTCAAGGGGCTGAGTCAAACATGCTGGCACCTGGTGCTCAGCCTTTACTTGCTGACAAGTAAGGCACCGAGAAACAAACTCTGCCACACTCTTCTTCATTCCTTGCCACCATAACTGACTTCGGAGGTCCTAGTACATCATTTCCATGCCTAGATGTACCGCCAAAGGAGAGGTATGGAAATGCATCAGAACCTCCTCCCGCAACGTCACTGGAACTACGATGCACCCTCTAAAAAGAACAACGTGCTCCCCAACTTTTGAATATCCATCAGTATCATCACCTACATATATCTAAGAACATAGTGTCTCACAGCTATCATTATCAAGATGTGCTTCACTGACTCGCTTTAAGTGTGGAAGGGTAACAACCATGGACTGAAGGTAAGCTCGCTCATATCTATCCACGAAGGACGACTGTATAGAGGCTAACTGCCTTATCACCTCATCCAGCAACTACGAACTCAATTTCCTGCTAAGAGGATCTGCCAAAACGTTCCCCTTCCCAGGAGTATAAAAGATCTCAATGTTGTAATCATGGAGGAACTCAAGCCACCGCCTCTATCTCAAATTCATATCTTTCTGAGAAAAGATATATATGAGGCTCTTGTGATCAGAGTAGATGGTAAACCGCTTGCCCATCTGGTAGTGTCACCTCATCATCAATGCGAAGACTACCACTGCTAACTCAAGATCATGGGTCGCATAGTTCTGCTCAGGTGGCCTCAGCTGATGTGAGCCATAGGAAATCACCGCTTGCCTCTGCATCCGGACAGAACCAATCCCGGATCCTGCTGCGTCTCAAAACACCATGTACTCAACACCCTCTTCTAGTAATCTCAAGATCGGGGCACTCGTCAGACTCTCTCTCAATGGATGAAATGCCAGCTGGCATCTCTCAGTCCACAGGAAAGGCTTCCCCTATTAGGTCAAAGCTATCATGGGTGTTGAATTCCTGGAGAAATCAAGATTGAATCTCCGATAGTATCCTACCATCCCAAGGAAACTCCACACCTCCATCACACTCCAGGGTGTCTCCCATGCTAAAACTGCCTCTACCTTGGATGGATCCATTGCTACACCATCTACTGAGATAACATGTCCCTGAAAGTGGACCTCATGTATCTAGAATTGACACTTCAAGAGTTTCTCATACAACTGGTGCTATCTGAGTGTGTCCGGAACCATCCTTAGGTGCCTCGCATGCTTCTTCTCGAACGCAGAGTACACAAGGATATCATCGATGAAGACCACTACAAACCGATCTAGATAAGGCTGAAAGAGCCAGTTCATGAGTCCCATAAACAATTTCGGGGCGTTCATCATACTGAAGGGCATTCCCATGTACTCATTGTCACCGTAGAGTCATCTAAAAGCCATCTTTGGTATATCCCTATCCCATACTCACAACTAGAGATAGCCTGATCGTAGATCAACATTCGAGAACCATTGTGCCCCTCTTAACTGGTTGAAGAGGTCATCAATCCTTAGTAGTGGATACCAGTTCTTTATGGTCACCTGATTCAAGCGCCGGTAATCAACACACAACCTCAAGCTCCCATCTGCAATCTTGGAAAACAACATTGGGGTCGCCTAGGGTGAAACATGGGGTCTCACGAAGCCCTTCCTCTATAAGTCTTACAACAGCACTCTCAACTCACGAATCTCTGCGGGGGCCATCTGAAATGATGATGCTGATATCAGGGTCATCCCGGGTTACAACTCAATGCAGAAATCTATCTTCTGATGGAGAGGCTGTCCATGGACATCCTCTAGAATGAAGTCCTCGTACTCCACCCACTAATGCAAGAAACTTCAAACTCGTAACATCTGGTGCGCCAAGGGCTTGGCTAGCCAACTAATGTGAAATATATTGTACCTTCCAAAGCACGAGTCCATGTTGCACTCCCTGAGTCTCCTTTTCACCGATGAAGGAGAACCACGTTCCAACACTGTGGACACACCGCACACTTCACCTATAATAGTCAATCTGGGAATGAACTATGGATAGCCAATTCATACCATAAATGACATCGTAAGGCATCGACACTACCAAAAAGAGGTTCTAACCAAAACTCTTGCCTCCAAGGGTCTGTTCACACTATCTGCAAAGGTGCGTGATCTCTGAATCTTCTCTAGGAGGTGTTTCTAAGCATAAGGGTCGAGTCAATGGCTCAACTGGAATCTCAAGGTCTTGAACAAGATAAGCAGCCAAAAAAGAATGAATAGAACCCGTTTCTATCAGTAGGTCAGCCAAAGTAGAAAAGACATATATTGTACCTCTTATAATTCTTGGAGTACCAGAGTTGTAAGTCCCCCATGCCTGCAGATATCCCTACCTCCGTCCACCAGCTCCTTGATCATGGGGTGGACCTCCTGGGGGTGGTGGTGGAAAAAGGTCAAAACTCCGACCACCTCCAACTGCTCTCCCAGCTCGTCTACCACATCCTCCACCCCACTGATCTATCTAATCCAGATGTTAACTCTGCCTTGGTGGTCCATACACTGTTCCCATGTCAGTAGTACGGTGGGTTGAACAATCTTGAGTGAGATTCCCCCTACCATGACTAGAGTAGCATCGCCTCTCTCGAGGCTGGCTGGGTGCACCTTGCGGACCCTGTACGGCAGATCCCGTATCATTGGATTACCTCTGAAAACGTCTCCCATGCCTGGGTCCCTGATGTCGGCTCCCTACTGCTGGGGTCTCTGCTCCAGCTCGCTCACTACTGAAAATAGATGGTTGTCTCTGCACTGCCAAGAATCTCTCGACCACCGAAACTCGCTAGAGCACCCCCAACATAAGTAGGAATTCTCATAGGGATGATGCTAGCTCATATGCCTCTGTGAAAGCCCCTCTCAAGAGTCCGAGCTCTGATGTACTAATCCCTGACCATATCCATAGATTATCATGAGAGGTCTGTAACCCTTGATGAATAGTCATCCACCGTCATGGTCCCCTGCTGAAGCTGAAGAAACTCTTGTATACGTAATTCTCTCAGGGTAACTGGTGAAAACTCCTATCTGAAGAGATGCTCAAAATCTGACCATGCAAGAGTTGCCTCGTCGTGGGTATGGATAACCAAACTCCACCATCGTCCTGCTGAGACCTGCAGAAGGCTCGCCGCCAGGACCCCCATATGATCTGCTGGTGTCCTGACCAAACGGATGACTTTGGTCACTACCTCAGGACAGTCCTCTGCTTCCTGAGGGTGAGGCTCGCCCCAAAACCTATGGGGTCTCTATCTCTAAAACTAGGGGAGTACGCTCACCTTGCGCTCCTCCTCCACTAGTAAAGCAGGAACTAAACACTGCTCCACATGTGGTGTGATAACTGTAACACCTCCCAAAATAAAAATAGGGGATCTGCTCCTTGTATCGAAGCTTCATCACTGATGGGGTCATCGTCATGATCGAGCTGCTGGATCCTAGCGAGTGCGCATCGTAGAGGCATCCAGTAAAGAAACAAGATGTATCTCAGTCAGTGAGTATATCTGGAGAGCTGACTCAAGATGGACATAGAAACCAAAACCCATTCCTATATGATTCATGTACCATTATTTTCCACTGAAACCAGTGTTATCGTGTTCCGAGTCAAAAAGAAATTTATCAGAGTCCTGGTGTATGGATAGGTCGGCTGCCCGTACCAACATTGGGATCCTTGGCCTGAAAGGCGAACTCGAAACACTTAACACTGTTTCCCCAAATCATCTCATAGACTCTCAGTCCTAAGGTTGAACTGACCACCTCTGATACCGCTCTGTCACGACCTGTCCCAGTGGGACCAGTGTGAAAACTCGCCAAGCCCGCCTCCAATAGGCCAGGGGTTGATGAATAGATCCGAATAGGCATGCCACTAACATGGGAGGCATTGCCTATAAAACTGTACACACACACACACATCTCCAAGCCCACAAATCTGAAAAGTAAATACTACTGAAAATGGAAATGCATGCATACACTAAAATCCAAAACAATAGAGTACAATAGAAAAGTAAATTACAGAAATGCAAAACCCTGGGCGAAAAGTACAAGCCCTCTAAAAGAGAGTCTATAAAAAATTACAACCGGTAAAGAAAGGCACTGGGATAGCAATCCATAGCCTTAGGAACACACCTCGGTCTGTCCAATCTCACTGAGCACCGTCTGGTCCTGGTCCTCCTAGAATCCTGTCAAAGGCTCACTCGTCTGCACAAGACATGACAAGTGCGAGCAATGCCCGTGCGGGGGTGAGTATAAAAATACCTAGTAGAACACCCCAAAACCACAAAGGAATAGAACAAGGGAAATACCACAATGGAAAGATATAGAAATCTATACATAGTATATGTTTACAGAACATATATCAAGGATATCAATATATACTCATTCATGATCGACCATCATGAAACCATCACTAAGATCGAGCTCGAATATTCCACAAAGCAAGTAACAAGGAGAACACACTCCTAGGTCTGAAGAGAGAGAGATAGATGACGTACTCATTTTGGTAGAACACCCTCCACAAGTACTTGAGAATATAATAATCAGATGAGGATCACAACCAATAGCTATAGGGTGATTCCGACAAATTAGTCTGAACTAATCAGCTAAGAAGAGGATCGGCGCACGGGTAAAGTAGGTCAAGTCGATACCAAGAACTCTACATAGGGTTCTAGGAATGAATAAAGGATCCGGATCCAATTCCACAGAGAGGATTCCAACAACTCTATTCAGGAAGTCATGTTGAAGAGATCATACTCCTGTACATAGGAAATGATACCAGAATCATTTTGGGGAAATACAAAGGGTACTAACCCTGAGAAAGATAGTCCATGTCACAAAAGACAAATGGCTTAATCCATGTAAAACAGGTTACACGACATGTAGTATGGTTACACACTGTGTTCCTTGTCCCTGGGTACTTCCCGTATAAATAGCTCGTGTCATCCGACCAAGCTGTGTAAAACTCAACTACCCGGCATGTAGAAGGATCACACCTCGTGTTACTTGAATCCGGGTACTGCCCTGTCATTAGTCTTGTTGTATAAATGTAACTAAATGTTGTGTGCTAGGATTAAAAGTCAGGTCCATGCACCTGGGGTTCACTCCATGTACGCTGGCCAGGTGTCTGTACACTGTCTTTGTTCATGTCACCTACCTGTGTACCAGTACACAGGGTATCCAGTGTGTCTGGCCGGGTCTTGCTGGGGAAGGTTATACATGCCGTGACCATGGTCGTGTACCCAAACCATGTCCGTGTACTCCCAAAGTACATGCCAGGTGGTCCGTCGATGAACACACGCCGTGTAGCCCATACTACACGCCGTGTAGTAGGGAAATTTCCACAACTGTCGTCTTCCTCCTCATACCTCGGCCGATCTTCCGGATCTCGATTTTGTCGTTCATTTGATGTGAAACTCAAGTCAATGGTTTGTTTCATCATCCTAACACCGAATCGGGTGTTTTAGAAGTTCTATCGGCTTGGAAAACATGTGTTGATTTATCCGAATGAAAATGCCAAAAAAACTCATATCTCTCGATCCACTACGAATCATCCACCAAAACCATCGTCATAGCTCTAGACCATCCTCCCAAGGTTGGATCTACAACCTCGGATCATCGCGCCATCAAACGAATGCTCAACGATCGATTTCCTCCAAGAATGCGTAGAACACACATGAAGAATGCAAAATGTTGTGGAAGAAAGGCACAACAAATAAATAGGGACAAACCTCGATCAATGTCCATTTCGATATTGGTTCGTCATCATTTGAAGATTAAATGAAACCAAAATAACTTCAAGAATAAAATCCCAAAAATCCCTGCAAAAGAACATCCCGCAAATACGATCAATCCGCAGGCTAATCTGTTCGTGGATTAGTCCGTGTAAATCGTAGGAATCAAGAACGGGTAAAGGAAACCAAAATCAAACATATTTTCTGGTTCCATGTCGTTCATTGGCGATGATCTGGTCGTCGCGTCATCGTTTCCAGCAAAACCCATCAAGAACGCCGTCTCCTTATTGGGGTTTCCTCCAGAGCCTCCAGAGCCTCGAAAGGTTTCAAGGTTATAAAGTTTATAACGCTAGACCCCTGCACAATACTTTGTTTAAAAAGATAAAACATATTCGCTGCAACAAGTTTTAATAAAAATTTTTTTATTAAATATTTAATTATGGTTACATCTAAAAACTAGATTTGACCACCCACCTACACGAGCCGATGTTATGCCTCGCCTAAGGTAAAATCGCTGCTCTGAACGCAACGGATCCCTCGAATTTCCGATCCGAGCACCCCTTCGAGAGTTATTCCACTATTTCAGGAAAACCAAATTCCTGCATTATTTAATTATTTAATCAAATTCAAACATTTTTTCCGGGCTCAGCAGGCCTCAAAACTGCACGCCGTCTCAGAACCTGGTCTCGAGAAAATTCCCATATAATAATAAAATAAAATACGGAGCAATAAAAAACATTAAAATGAATATAAATAGAATAATGATATTATTTTTCAAAGGGGAAAACACATAATCCACATATATGAATGGTGTGGAAAAAATGTAAATCTCAATGAAATAAGAGTGAGATGGGAAACCCATCACCTTAGGCACAAATGTTTTCTGCACATGATCTTAATTTACTGAATAATGAAATTATATTCATTAATTTTGAATTATAGATCATTATATACATTTTATTGATTTATTATATATTCATTAATCTCATTTATTTTCTTTTTTATTGGTTAATCGATTCGACTTAATCATTTGGGAGTGCTTGTTTTTATATTTTTAATGACTGTTTTCCTTGTACAAGAGTAATGAATTGCGAATAAAATTGAAATTGAAATCCAAAAATTGATGTAATAATTTATTAATGGTTAACCATAAGGTTAAGTGATCATATTAATCCTTTGGTTATATTGTAAGAGGATGAATCATTATATAAAATTTTAATGATAAATGCTTGGATTATTTTGATGGTTTTTCGATCACCAAGAACTTATTTTGATGTATAATTAAATACCATGTAAAAAATAATTACAGAATATAAAATACGATATATTACATATATAATAATCTTTTTCTACCACAAAAATGGTATCATGACTTTAATTGAAGATGGTAATATAAATTGAAAACCAGTGATCATTGATTGTGATAAATTAACACATCTTAGAAGGTGTTTCCATTTTTAGTATAATAGGAGGGTAAAAGAGAGATTATGATGAAATATTCCATTAGAATAATAGAATTATAGTACATATAAGGTAATATAATTATCATAGTACATGGATAAGGGTATGTGAGGGGAGATAAACAAAAGAATGGAATTTTTAAAAGAAGTTGAATGGAAAATGAAGAGTGGTTTACCTCTTGAGTACTCATCCATGGGAATATCCTTACGAACTTTGATTTTGGCCTTTTAGTGATACTAGAAGTTCATGGGAGTTGGGGGAGGGATTAGGAAGATTTTTGGTAGAACTTAGGTAAGTCTCAATTCTATGTGGGGTAAGAGGAAGAGGGGGTGATGGCTGGTTTATATAGTGAATGAGAGGATGGGTTTTGCGTTATTTTAGTCATTAGATTCTTATTCTTCCTCAAGACTATGAATAGTTTCTATTAATATTCATAAAAATAGTATGTAGTGCATGTGAGATAGAAAAAAGGTTGATTACCTCAGTGTGATAGAATACATGACTCAAAAAAAAGCATGTATTTAACATTTATAAAAAATTATTGTATTTTACTATTCAATAAATAATTCAAGTATCTCAGAAAAATATAAAAAATTCCCCCGAACCATTTTTTGATGAGTAGAATCAAAAAGTAAACTATATTTTATGAAAAAAAAATTCTAAACATGTGAAATTTAATTTTTCATTAAAATCATTATTTACTCAAAAAATAAATATTTTAACATTTTAACGAATTTTATAATACCCAAAAAAATTATCTATGGTCTCATTATATAATCCAAAAATAATAATAATAAAATGTTGGTTAAACAGTAAATTTTTTAAAAATGGACATTATTTTAAGTAAAATAATTAATTATAAAATTGTAATTAAATATTCATTTCTCAAAAAATACCAACACATAATTATTAATTTTAAAAATATTTACACTCATTTAAAAGGTGCCTAAATTTTGTATATACATACATGGTTGTGGTGACTATTAATAAGGTTCGTATTACTATTCAAAGGAAAAATTACTATTCATGAGGATAAGATTACTATTCATAAGGGTATGTTACGTTTCATAAAGGTAATTTACTATTCACCAAAATTTAAGTTGATCATATCAGACGCTAAATATCTTACTAATCGCAACTTTGTATGTGTGTCTTTCAAAATTAAAATAAAAATGTGGAAAAATTAAGTTTAACAACTAGGTTCTAAGTATATCTTGTAACAACGTTCTCATTCATTGAGACAAAGGGTTGCATGAATAAGAATCTATCAAATGAATTGAAGTTATTTATAAAAAAACATACTATCAAATCATGGGGAGTAATATTAATAATGATTAATTTAGTATTTGATAAAATAATTATAATAGTTAGTATATATTATTCCATAAAATATTTAATTAAATAATATATTGATCAAATACATATATAAATTTGAAAATATTATTTTACAAAAAATGAAAGTGTAAAATAGTATTTTTTTGAGCATTAATTAATATATTTGGAATATATAAATAATAATTATTTATAAGTGATATTATTTATTACAACACATATTTTTAAAATATAATATTTCTTAAATAAATTAATTTTTAAAAAAAATTATTGGGGGTGTTACATCTAGGCTAGAATCTTATTGATAATATCATTGGAAGAAAAAAAATGTTATTTTGATTTAGTTATTTTTAAAAGTTAAGGATGGAAGGTTAGAACCATAGATATAATGTTGGAAGTGGTTTTATACTATTTCAGTTTCTAGATGATTTTACATAGGGACCTTCTTCCATAAGATGTATGGTTTTGTTTATTATATTCATACTAATTACTCATTATATAATAATCATCTCATTACTTTTTGAATAAATTCATTTGATTTTCATGGGGCATGTTAATTAGTTTCTATATTGTATTATGGGTTATGATACATCTTTGGTGATAATGTGAAATTGTTTTTTTAAACATTCTTGATATTCCATAAATGTAGAGTCTTACAGACACTTTATTGACAGTTTTATCTTTAAAATAACCAATATCAATGATATTATTGTGCTGGAATAAATGACTCAATTTCAAGCTTTCTATAATTTCTACCAAATGAATTATTAATTTATTTTCTTCATCACAGAAGAAAATGATTTTACGGTGAAATATGGTTTTTATTCATGTTTCCCTAATCATAGCTAACTAGGATATCTTATATCACAAATTTCCATATTTGTTATTAATTTATTGTAGGTAAATATTTCATTAGATTTTCCTTTTTTTAATATAAATTTTTATACTTATTTCATTATTGATTCTTATCACAACATAATGATTTGGTGATCACATTCAAATTAAATCTAATTTCTTATCTTGGTCACATATTAATATCATATTATCATGTGCTACATAAAAAGTTCAAAGAAATGAATGTGTCACTCAAGGATGTTGAGGAGATGGATTTTAACCCTCTATATTATTTCCTATGGGTTTATCATATTTTTATTTCCTATAAGGAAAATGATAGGTTTTTTTGTGAATTAATAGAAGGTAAAACAATGTACTATGATGAACACATATCTAATTTGATAGATATATTAATTAATTGGTCAATAGTGGGTGGGGGTGTTGGGGATATGGTTCTCAAATATTGTTATATGATCTAGATATCAATGAATATTGGTTTGGATGAATGATATATTAAGGTTGAATTATATTTGAATGCATCTGAAATATTTGTTACTTGATATTCCATTTGTTATATCAAATTTATCAAGGGTTCTCCTGATTTAAATAAATATGAATTTCCATCACTATCTGGAATTCTGGTATATTTTTTTTAGTTATGATATTAAAAATATTATTAGACTTGGTATATGAAAATAGATATTTTTAACATCTTATTTAGTATGATTTGAGTGCATCTGATTTATATCATCCTATACATTTACAACTTTAGGATTCTAGAGGTGATCATTACTAGTAATGATGTATTGGAGACAAGAATACAATTTGACTTATAGATTATAGTTGTTTATAGATCATGTTCTGGAACTAAAAATTTATTTTTTTTCATTTTGTTTTCTATTAATGTTTATGCGTAATATAGATAATTAATTATAGATTTCACTTTCATGGATATGTGGATTAAAATCCAAGAAAATAATGTTGTTAAATTTTAGAGCTCCAATCAGTTGGAACACACCATTCAGGAAATGAAATATAGTGAACCATGATTCTCATATATAGATATTTCATCTTACTATATGAATATTAAAATTAATTACACAATAAAATTCCTGAGTACTATAATTGTTTAGTGTCTTTAGAGACTAGGTACACAATATTCTATCTTGGTGAAATATCACCAACATCCCCAAAAATATATTCCCCTTTATAAATCATCAAAAAAATGACCCATTTAATAATTTACTCATATCATAGGGAAATAAATCATATGAAAGGTTCATGTAAGATTCATAATAATGGTAAAAAAGGGAGATACATAAGAAAAACTTGAATATAAGGGTATGATAAATATATCATAACATTTTATAATCATACCCTGCATATCAAATATCATAATCTAGAGTCATGGAATAAATATTGGTAGTTCATATGACATGAATCATTATGAAATCAAATAACATGATCGATGAGATAATAACATTAATGTAATACATAGAATGGTTGAAAACACATAAGCATAAAAAATCATTTCCATAGTAGTTCTGGCTCACCACCAAGGCTATCATAGTGTAATGGGTTCACCACCCAAACCCTCATAATATATGTGGTTCACTCCTAATACCATCATAACATACAATTTCCCTTACTAAATTAGGTTCACTTATCATTTCAGTATATCTTATCTCATGAGATATAAATCATTACCCAATTCATTTGAGGGATATTTAGGCCCCCCTACTACAAAATGATGATAAAACCTATGTGTGTCATGAGATCATAAAACATTAATCATATCATAACTTATTAAATGAAATGGGGATCAAAAAAATTTCATCATATCATATTCTATAGAAAAGATTTGGGATTCATAATCATTTCATCATAGCATAACCTGTGGGAAAATAAGTGTGTTTCATAAGAATTTTGTCAGGGTATAACCCATAGATGATAATAAGGTTTTATAAACATCTTGTTAATATAAAAAATTCATATAAATAATAATAATTGAATCCTTGGATAATATCCTTAGAAAAACAAATGTCATATTAAAGGATGTCATCATATATAGACAATGATTCTAAAATATAAATCACTGGGAATGTTTTCCCTAGGAAGATAACATTAATTTGGAAATAAATTTTTTAAAAAAATTCATACTTTTTTTGAAAATCATTTTCATTGAAAATAAATGTGAAAAAATATAACATAATATTTAATAAATAACTTCATACATTTCAGCGGTAGAATTTCCTTTCTTCTTTGTAAAAAAAATGAAAATGTCAGATATTTTGAAAATAATTTCCATTGAAAATATGCCTTAGAACACATATAGTATGATTTATAAATCATTTTAATATTTTATTGAGGAAAATATCCTTTTTGATTTGAATAAAAAAGCTTCTAAAACATTGTCCTTTGAAAATAGCCTTGAAAAATTATAAATAAATATTTTAAAATATTTTGAAACATTTCTTGAATAATATGTCTTTTCACTTTGAAAAATACTTTTTAAATCCTTTTCACATTGAAATAATTTATTCAAAATATTAATATTACCCAAATATAAAATAAAACATTTTATTTGAAAAAATGAACTAAAAGTATTAATGGAATCTGGAAATAATTTAGTGGTAATAACAGTAGGAAATAATTTACATGTTGTGCATGTTAAAAAACATTCTTTTCATATTTTTAGTGTATTCCAAAAATGAATTGTTTGGAAAATGACACGAAGATTAATTTAAAATATTTTCATTAGAATTTAAAAAACTGGAAATGTTTTTGATAAATAATTTTAGTAATGTTTAAAATATTTTTGATTTTTTTGGAAACAAGGGTTTGTAAGAAAAAGGGTTCTCGAGCAAAAATAAGGTTTTTCTTAAAATCATTCGGTTTGAAATACTTAATACTTGAAGCGAGAAAAATGAAGTGGAAAAATTATTCTCAGGAAATAAAAAGTTTAAAATAAAATTCATAAGTTTATTGTGATATGAATAGAAATATTTTATCATTAGAAACATAGTCTTAAAAAATCCCGATAAACAATGAGAATATAACATAAAATCATTACAAATTTGGTAACATTGAAATTTAATCCCCAGGAAGTAATATCATTAAAATAAACATATAATATCATAATTATAATTAATTTAATAATATTAAATGTCAAATAGGATATATACACACATCTTAAAATAATATACGTATATAACATATTCATATATCGCAAAGAAAGAAAATTGAGACAAAATGTCTTACCACTTTGGTAACATTTGAACTAAAAGAACCATTAAGGAATATCAATAAATAAACATATAATATCATGAAGATATGTAAATTAATGATATTAAATTTCAATGGGGATGTATATTCACCTCTTATGAGAATATATGTTCATAACAAAACCATATGTCTCAAAGAAGGAAAATTGAGTAAAAATATCATACCACATCGGTAACATATAAACTATAAGTAACAATAAAGAGAGATAATAAAATGAAAATGTAAATCCAAATAAAATTTAGGATAATTATCATAAAATAAATTCATTTTTATTATATACACCATATAAAATAAATAGGTAGTGAATGTGGCTTGCGTCTCACTGATGAAAAAATGTGAGATGGAAATACATTCGTTTAAGTATTGAATTCCTTAATAAAAGTTTGATACTCTATTATAATGAAAAATTGTTTATTATAAATATATAACATAATCATAACTTTTTATATCATACCATATATTATTTACTTATGACCTATTATTACTTGTTTGTTAACAATTCCTTAATAAAATAATGCTTCGGGTAATTATTGATTTGTTTTTTGTATATGTTTTGATTTGTAATTTTTGGGCCTATTACGTTGTTCATGGTTCTATAATATATATAATTTTAATCATTATATATAGATAATATATATTTATTATATATTTATATAGAATTTTCCGTAAATGTTTGGTATAGAACATGAAATATATCATTCATAAAGACGGTAGGTCATACATACACATAAACATTGTTTCCATTTTCATATTGGATTGAAATAAATAAACATTAATGTTATATTATAATTATAGAATAATTTTTAGGTTATATATTACATATTTTTTTAAACTCATTCGTATTACATTCCTTTTCATGTGTGAACAAATCTCATCACTTCATGAGGCGGTTGTCAGTTGTCCACACGAAAACTGTTATCATATTCCAAAAAAATAGAGGGTATGAAGGTATATGTTATATAATAATTAAATAATTATAATAATATTATATATATAATATATAAATAATAAATTATTAATTATATCCTTCTTTGAGCAGTGGTACTAGAAAAACGAATGACATCAGTTCGAAAGGCAGCAATTTGTCATCGACAGGAACAATTATTTCATAACCCATTTGATGGAAGTGGAAATGGTTGTAGGTTATGGAATTGATATAAAATAATCATAGAATATTCAATATAAATTTTTTAATGTTATCATGGTTTAATAATAATTTTAGGATGTGGAGGAAGAAATAATATAAAAATGCTCAATGAAGAACATTGCCTCTTCTTCTAGTGACCTCCTTATGTTTTCAAAAAAAACTTCATTGGTTGGAATTTTCCAAAAGAACAGAATCTAGTATGAGTTTTTGAGAAGTGATTTGGTCAACTATTTTCTAATCCAAAATGGTATTATAGATTGAAGAATATAGGAGAAGGGGATTTCATTTATAAGTGAGGTGAGTGGCATATTTTTAATTTTTTTAAAGAAAGAATTCCATACATGTTTTTTCATGCCACAAGGATACAATAATATAATATTCTAAATAATATAATATATAATATATAAATATTTCTATCCAATTGGTTTTAGAATTTTTTTTTATTTTTATCCATTTTCATTTTAGTTTAACCATCCCGATAATCTGCTTTTTACCTCAACGACAGTAAATAATTTTTAATCTTTTTTCCTTTTATTTTGGTCAAACATTAAGTTGAAATTATCATGTAATATAAATTTTTCTGATAATAAATATGGACACCATTTTCTGAAATTTCATTCAATGAAGTGGAAAATTTTAATTTAATAATTAACCCTGTTGACAGGAAGATAAATTGGGCTTTGAAAAGGGATAAAATTAAAAAAATTAAAATGTTATTATATAAAAATTCAATATAATATTTATTAAATTGATATAAATTTATTAATACACACACACACATATATATTTACTATTTTTACATTAAAAACAATTTAATATAAAATCCATCATTATATATAATTTAAATGAAAATGCAGTTTTCAATTACAATATATGTATTTTTAATTATTCAGCAAAAATGAAGATTTTCAGAAAAATACCAAAAATTAAACCTAAGATAATTTTTCAATGATTATTTATTATTTTTTTATGAAATCAGCATTTTTAAATGTTTCTAAAATAAAATTGAAAACAAAAATTGTATAGGAAACGATAAATCATGTTTTTATGAAGCGTATTATTTAAGAAGACGATGGTATTATATCAAATCTATGTCTAATAAAAACCATTGTATGAATATAAATTAAAATTTAATGATATATAATATTTCTATTTCATTTAAAAAAAATTATTATTAGTGGTTATTTTAATTAATTAAAATGAATAATAATTTTTCACTTTAAAATAGTTTAAAAAACATATATTAAATTTAAAAATAAACTTATAATAAAATCCAATATAAAATTTATTAAAAATTATTTAAGTGGGTAAAATATATTTAAATAATTATTATTTTTCTCAAAAACATAATAGGTAATTTGAATTACTTAATTTATTGAAATGAAATAACTATTATACAAAAAATGGTATTTTTCACTTTTCTGTAAAAAATAAATATTTTAAAAAAATTCCCAAAATATCACCATAACATAATAAAAATATGATTATTTCAAAAATTAATTTAGTTTTATCAAATAAATTATTATAAATATATATAATATTTTCTCATAAATATAAATAAAACTAGTTTTGATGATAACATGTTTTTAATGAATACAACCATTTTATTAAAAATTGATTGATTATTTACTAAGAATATATAAATAAATTTATATTGTGTAGGAGATTTATATCTATGTTTCATAAATTAGTTAATACATTTCAGATCCCCATACTTAACATCGTGGTTATAAAAAAAAAATTATCATGGTTCAGTGATGATCTTTTTCTCGTGTCATGCATGTTATCAATGAAACTCGTTGATCCATGTAACCCAATATATCAAAAAATATAAATTAACATGAAAAAAATAAAATCTGAGAATGTAACATTATACCCACCTAAAAAATAATATATCCCAGAAAATTAATCCCAATAATGAAAGGAAGGACATTTTAAAATCCCTTAATAGAAACCCATATCATACAAATGAACAATAAATATTCCATTAAAAATAGAAAGTATGAAACATTACGGTTAAGTAAATTATCTCATAACCAGGTTTCCACAAAGGATAAAATTAGTGGGATGTGAATATTTCTGGATTGTAGAAAACCATATATAATTTTATAGAGTGATAGAGTTCCTTGATCAAAAGAATGTGGGTGATCCATAGAAGGCTAATGACCATAAAACCATAAACCAATGTGGTATGAAAAAGGTCATTAATATCATTAAAAATGATGTTAACATGAAAAAATGTTATTTCGAGTTTCATTTCCTAAATTTGAATAATTTTCAGGAGAATATATACTTACTTGATTTAATTCCATTACATATGGACAATATCACCCTTTGGTTGTGCCTTGATCAGTTTCCATTCATATCATTCTACAAAAAATATTGGTGAATTTTTTATTCCTAAATAAATAATTTATCATAAGATCCTTAAATAGAATGATAATACATTCTATTGATATTTAGTTATCCTACCAATAGAATAGTTAACAAAAGTTTCCCAATATACATAAATCTTCATTTGGTAATGTAATACATTAATCTCTAAAACCTCTTCCAATTATTAAACTAAACCATTCCATAAAAGGTTGACCTCATAACACTTCCAAAATTATAAATTAAAAAATACGGTATCTAAAATTATCAAAAAAATTAACTTTAATACACCAAAAAATATGAAGTAACTCTCAAATATCACATACCAAACACATGAATTCCTTCATCATGTATTCTTTTAAATATTTTTAATAACTTCAATTACCTTAAAACCTTATAGATAACATACATGATTCCTTATTCCTTAAATAAAACCACATATTATTGAATATATTCCATTATCCAATAATTTTCTAAACTCCATAATTGAAAATATAAACCACATTGACAAAAAATCATTAATTAGATACAATAGAATCAATACTATCCTATTTACATTATTCATATCATTTATATATTTTTCCATACTAATTTTTTTTTTCATCATCCGGAACATACGAACTATTATATTTCCTTAATAAAGTATCCCCTTTCCATTTAAATCTGTTTTCTAGGTTATCAACATCATTAAACATATTATTTAAACTCCTGAATGAAAAACTTATACTAAACAATCCTTAAATATTTCACAACACTTATATTATAAAACATAAATAATTCAACCATCCCACCTCATTCTCAAACCATTATATAGGAATCAAAATTTTATTCACTAATACTCCTTACTTTCATAAGTAAATTTTAGCCTCTTCAGCATCAATAGATAACCATTACTCATAAAATGTTATTGATTCTATTTATTATCATTCATCTTAGGACATTTATTTTCATAATGTCCATACATTCCACACTTGAAACACTAAACTATAAATGATATCATTGGGATACTATTAATCTCATCCATTATATAAACTAAAATTCTCATTTTTCCTCTAAAATAACTTTTTTATCCACCATTTCTACCCTCAAAACATCTTCTCATCCCTATAATACATTACCTTTAGTTATTGTTTCCACATATTCTATATATAAGAAAATGAATCTTCATTACTCCATGGTCTCTAGTACCCAAAATCATTTAGAACAATATCTATTTCATATTTGGTGATTCTGATAGTTGGTTATGGTGCACATTGTTAATCATATTTCATTGTACCCAATTAGGTATAATCACAACATCCATTACTCCAGTAATCATGTCATTTTTCTGATCATCAATAAAATTTCCATCACATTTAATGATAATCTATTTTCTTCCAGTTACCTCTATTGGATAAAACCAAAAAAACACAGTGTTAAAAATTTTATTCATATTGGGAAACTAAATAATCATAAAATAACTTATACGATTTTTAAATCTCGACTCATTATTTTTAATATATGGAACCTTAGTATTATCATAGGTCATTCGTTTTCACTATATTTTAAATTCATTCAGGTGGGTTTCTAAATTATTTGTGAATTTCCAAAACATATACCCTGAGAGGTTAATCCAAATGTAAAGAAATTCATATTTTAAGGCACCATGTGATGTTTGATTATAGTTCAAGGTAACCTTTTTTGTTTTATAACCACTTGGTACTTCTATGCTACATCCACATCTACTTGTATTATACAAATATGGATTTAATTTACTATATACTACTTTCTCTATACATCACTAAAATTCCAAGACATTTTCCTATGCTTTGACTAATTTGTTGAATTATCATTAGATACATACCATGACCTATATTTAGAAATATCCCTGGGTATCACCCAAAATTATTGTCTTCCTAGATTCCAATGCTTTAATAAACCTATCATCTGATTCCAAATGTAGAACCCAATCTTATCATATATATTACATATTTTTAGATAAATATTCAACCCAATACAAAAACACATGCCAATAGACTATAATATTATATTTTCTTTACAGACTAGGTACACAATCTTTTATATTATTGAAAGGCCTTCATCCCCACTCATAATGATCTTTCCCATTAGTAATATTCATTAATATACTCTACATAGTTCTTTAATCATAACATTGGGAAAGGAATTATAAGGATTTTTTCTATCACATGTTCATTAATAGAAAACAGAAGAGATATGTAAGATTAACATGATAATGAGATTATGAGAATAGGGGAATAACCTTTTAAATCTATACCATGTATGTAAAAGATAATAATCTTGAGTCACGAGATAATTTTTTGAAGTTCATAAGTCATTAATCATAAAAAATAAAATAACTCGATGTGTGAGGCATAACATTATCACAGTACATGGAATTTTTGCATACATATATGCATTGAAAATCATTTGAATATTAGGCATGGAACACTACTGAGTATATCATTGTTGAATGAGATAAACCCACAAACCATCATAGTAGTCATGGTTCACTAACAGGACCATCACAGTATAGATAGACTCTTACTGAATTGGTTTCACCCCCATTCCAGTCATGTCAATATGATGATATGTGAATATTTACCTAATTATTTTGTGGAAGATATAGGTACCACACATAATATAATGAAAATAATACTTATTTGTTTCATAATATCTTAAAAAATTCATCATATCATAACCCATGAAATGAAATGTGTTTTATAATAAGTTAATCATATCATTAACTATTGATGTGATAAAGGTTTCATAATAATTTAATTATTTCCTCATTTAATCATAGCATAACTCATGAAAAATGAAACGTGTTTTAAAATAATTTTAGCATGGTATAACACACTAAAGAGAAATAGATTTCCTAAATATCTTATCATCATAAACAATTAAATGAAAAAATTAGAAGGGTATCTTTGTTTAATATACCAAGTATTCTATAACACACATAAAAGTATTTTATCTTACATGGAGAGTAATTTTGAAAGAAGAACAATGAGGATCATTTCTTGAGGATGATACAATTTCTTTGCAAATAAATTTTTAAAAATCAATATTCATAAAATATTTTGTAAATCATTTTCTTTGAAAATGAAATTGAAAAATTATAAGGGAATCTTTAAAAAATCATTTCATACATTTCTTATAAAGAATATCATTTATTATATGAAAAAAGCTAGAGCCTAAAACGTTATTAAAATACATTTCTTTGAAAATAACATTGAACCCTTATAAAAGAAGATTTAAAAATCACTTAAAAATATTTTTAAGGGAAATATCATTTATACATGGAAAAATTTATACTTTTTCCAAATAATTTTCTTTTAAAAAATCCTAAAAACATAAAAAAACATTATAATAATTTAAAACATTTATTGAGTAATTTAACCTTTTGGTTTTGAAAAAAAACGTTATAAAACATTAAATTCATGTAAAATCCTTTTCACATTAAAATCATTTATTGAAAATATAATGATATCCAAAATATTTTGGAAAAAAATTCATTGAAAATAAAATTTAATTTTTTTAAGGTATCCTAAAATCATTGAGAATTCATTACATTGGTAACTACTATCCATTTAAAGCTTGCTAGAATAAAATATTATTTTCATTTTTTGGTACAATACAAATGGAAATTTATTTAAAAACAACATGAAGATTCATTTAAAAACGAATTTTTAAAAATTAATATATGGTTAAAAATTTATTTAATAAATCATAGTAATAATTTTTTAATAATTTTTTAATACATTATTAGAAAACATGGATTTTAATGAAATTGTGTTTTCGATTCAATAGATGATAATTATAAAAACAATATTTTTGAACTCTTGAGTAAAAAAGGAGAGGAAAATAAAGGAAAAATATTTATTCTAAAGAAATAAAATATGTACAGACTTGAAAAATTCCATGTAAATTTTTTAAAACTATTCTGTGAAAATTGACTGTGCGTGATTCTAAGATCTAGTGTGCCCAGAATGAATTTTTGACATTTTTTAAGGAATGTTCCGTAAAGGTGTGGGTGGCGTTTTTTGTAATATAAATCGGTGCTCAGATTGAAAATCCAATAGCACCATTGAATCTGGAATGCTAGGATTTTCCAAGAAATGACTTAACTTCTACAGATGAGGGCTGAGCAGAAAAGTTAATTTTTGGAATTTTCATGAAAAATATAATAAAATAATTTAAATGAATTGTTTTATTATTTTCTCTCTGTTGCATGGAGGATGTTGATGCTATCGGGAAGTGACGATGTGGTGACAAGGCACATTAATGAAACACATGGATGAACTGAATTCTGTAACATAACAGTGAATTTAATGGTGCAAAACAGCGACGTTGTTTCATAAATGGAACATCGTAACAACATGACGTCACGTTATTGTTGAAACACTGCAGCATTGTTCTATTAATAGCTCTATGTGTTGGTAAAAAAGGTGCAAGGATTTGGGGGATTCTCGGGCGATGCTCTGACACACTTCTACCCCAGCGAAGAATGACAAATGACAAAGAACACCATTTAAAGGTTGAAACCAGGAAGCGTCGTCAACGTTGTAAACCATTGAGGTTGAACTTACGTTAATGAACATCATAAAAGGTATGTGTTTATGGGATTTTATGTTCCATCTCTTCCTGTTCTTGAAAAATATAACGAAAGCAGACCAACCGAATAACTGGTTGATCTGTGTCCAATCTAATCTTGTGGATGGTTGTTGCGAGGTCTTAAACTCAGAAATTATTCTTCGTTTTGTTACTATTATTTATTTCTCATGTTTAAAATGCTAACGCAGAGGGAACAAGCCAAAACCATCAAGGCCCGGATCCACCGCTAAACTTGTCCTTGGAGAATTTTTTTGTGGCGGAGAAATGAATGCAGCAACAAGGCATTTGAGGGCCGTCAAACGATGGTGGAATTCGGGTGGCCCATGGAAAAACCGTCGGTGCGCCATGAAAGCAGCGGCCGTCGGTTGCAGGAGGAGACCTACAACAACCAGACGTGGGCGGTGGAAGGTGGCGTGTCATTGCGTACCACAGTGGCTAGAGCCGGTCGTCTTGATCCGACCACGCTAGAGATGGGTTGTGTCAGGACCCCCTCCAACCAAAGTTTCCCCTCCTGAGCTGGAAATGGTGAAAGGGAGGTAATGACCCACGAGTCCCACCTCTAGTAGGACCCAGAGTGGCGAATAGCACTAAGGGTATGAGTTTAGACAAATATGGGAGGCATTACCCTTTTTATTCTTTAAGATTGGGAAATATGATGAGTCAAACAGCAAAAGAAAAAGAACCAGTAAATTAAAATAAACCCAAAACCAAACCCATATGCATGTTTTATACAATATTGAAACAAAATTTCAAGTACAAGAAAATCTCCAAAGTACGATACCAAAAAGAAAAAGAAAAAACTGCAACCAGGAAAACTCCAACGCCCAACTAGAAAGGTCCTGCATTGTCCCTGAAGTCCTCCTGTAATCATGAAAGTAAATTCAGGGTCAGCATTCAATCATACATAGTAGGAAAACCTAAATCTCTCATTAACAGGTGGGGATACATCCTAATGCCCAGTGAGAAAACTGATGGAAACAAAGCCTATCAAGGAATCTATCCACCAAACCATACAGGCCACACTAACCAAATATCGCAAGTCAATAGAGTAGTATTGTAATATTATCTATGTATGGGTACCCCACAACACCTTCCCACTGAATACTCCTCAATCCCTCAAGACAAATACTCTAATGCTTCCCCCTCTTCCTGAGCTAGTGCCACAACCTGTCCATACAAAGCCTGAGCTAGTGTAGCAACCTAGCCATACAATCCTCATAGTATCCCACCGGCACTCAATCCTCGACCATAACCACATCTCATCCTGAAGAAAACTGGGAACCACATCACATCTCATCTCGAAGACACCTGGGAACCACATCACATCCTCATCCCGAAGACTCTTGGGAAACATATATCATAACGTGTCCGAAGGATGCTGGGCAATAGAACCTGGAAGAGGGAGAATATGGAAGAATAGTAACCATCCATCGATTAGATGTATGAGAATCTCACCCCCATCCCACGGGTGTTCAGCACGTAGTTCTCAACACGGGTGGGGTGCATAAAGAAACATAAAACGTATAGATTTATATAACTATATCAACCACACATCCCATCATAAGGCTTCTACACAAATGATCTGAGCACATGCCTCGACATTGCTAACTCGAAAGTATGCACACAATAAACAACCCCAAACCCCATTAAGATTTTAAGGTTTCTAAGCATTTAGTTTATCAGTTCCTTAACTACCGAGAAACTAAGAACATCCAAACCAGATAAATCATTCATAAAATAGATCCCTTCCAATGACAAATAATGTTAGGGAAAAAACAAGCAACATAATACCATTTTCTTTTATAATCCAATCAATTCAATTGATTTTCCGTATTTAATCTACTACAATGCCCCACAATTCCTTAATTAACTCTTCCACTTTTATTCATATGCACAACCCATCCCTATAGCCCTGTTTCCAACTACCATAACCACAAAAAAATCAGAAACAAAACCCGTACGGAATCATCATTCCTTTGATACCATTTACCATAGCTCTACTGTCCATCACAACCGTATCATACACCCTAACCCACAACCCAATTACCCGCAGCCCCACTACTCTCCTGTTTCACAACAACCCATGAAACACCCCTTCACATAATTAAACCCCAACCGGCACCCACATAATTCATTCTTTCATTTAGCCTAACTTGGGTGATCATACAAGGGTTCCAGGTATTAATTTAATCAGCCAACATTACATGATTAACCTATTTCCACATTCTATGAAATTGCATCAAAAAACTAATCTAGAAAATAGTGCAAAATTTAATTGCGCAAGAAAAGGCCCCCAAAGACCATGATTTTCAGTAGGCCTAAGCCTATTCAATTCACAACAAAATCAAAGGATAATCATTGATGGAAATAAAACAACAATATGAAGAAAAAAATTCCCCAAACATGTTCTTCAACAAGTTATTATCTTTACTTACTGGTTCAAACATATCTCACGAAAACAAGAAGATACCCACCCCGTATGATGCACAAAAGAGAGAGAGAGATGAATGTAAGATCCCTTCTAGAAGATGTTTTGATGTAATTCAGTGAGAACAACCACCACGAGGTTTTCAATCACTCCTCCTAATGACTACGTCCTCCCGTGGATGCTGTGGCACAACCATACTAATAACCAAGAGAGACTCCCTTATGGTTTAAGGTGTAACTTGTTATATCATGTCAAGGTGGAATAAAAAGTGGAGGTCAAGGATGGAATAAGAACAGGGTAGAATATACCATTAAGAAGACGTTCTTCGAAGAGCATCATTCCCGTCAAATATCAGCAATCTCTTCGCTATGAAACTGCGAAGAGGATGTCGAAGATGAGGGAATGGAACGAGGTGTACGATGTTCTACTCGTCTACACGATCCCACATCCACCGATAGATCGACGATTAGAGTACCGATATAGATGATAAGAGGAAGGCTTCTGGGTCATCCAGGAGCGTCCCCGTGCGGAGAATAAGAGGGGACCGTAAATAACACGTGAATCACTCCTATATAGGAAACAAAATTGTAAAATGGTATGTAGTGTGTATTAATGAATACACGATGTGACTATAAAACTGTTACACTGTTTTACTGGTCAACACAAGACACATCACGCGTTTTCCATGTATTTAATGATAATAATAACTTCAATTATTAATATGTGTTTTATTGACCAAATATATAAGTCATACAAAGGTATTAATCATTCGTCTTAAAATGACCGTCATAATTTCAGGGTTACACTGCTGCTGAAAGTTCGTCAATATGAGGTCCCATGAGAAAGATACCATGAAAATTTATTTTTCCCAATGAAAATAATGATTTCATTATTATATTATATTATTTAATTTCAAATTTATTTTCTTTCCACCTCAAATAAAAACCCATGCTCAACCTCTTTAGGTGTGAAGCGCCCAAGCCCCCATGATTGACTCCTACTTTATATTATCATTATTATCATTTAATCATTACTATAATATAAAATAATAATGACTTACTAAGGAAGCTCCTCATTCCCACGCCACCAAAAAAATAGGCGCCTCCTTGACTTTGCTCCATTCCAACCACGCCCACCTCCTTGATTGCCTTTCCATTTTTTTCTTTTATTATTTCCCAATTTTTGTTATCCCATTATCTCTCCAATCTAATTTATTCTTCCACGATTTCTTCTCCCAATTTTATCATGCCCCAACCAAGTGGCGCCTCCCCTTACTCTCCATTACACCCATAACTTATTAATTATTAAAATTTAAATAAATAAAAATTAAACCATGCACCTCCCCTCATTTAATTAAATACATTCAATTTTATTTCATTTATTTCACAATGATTAAATTAAAACCATTTAATATAATTAACAGAAAATATTTTCAAGCCACCCTTATCAATTATTATTATCAAAAATTATTATTATAACACGTGTTGTGTTTGACCATATACAATGTTTACAAAGTAATGGACCGGAGAGTTCTGGGACATTACATGAGACACCTCTCACAACATTTTTGTCCTCAAGAATTAAAATCCAACCAATAAAAAGGGGAAGGATTCGAACAACCACCCCACAAGATACCTATTAGGGACCTCATCATAAAAGGAATCCAACCACTATCCAAATTATATGAGTTAGGTAATTCCTTCCCCCATGTCGAGATATTATCCGCTTTAGGCGGCACTGACTCGCCTGCACGGGTTTAATCGCATCCACATTAATGTGTCTCGATTATGGACTAGGTCCTCCCTCCCCCATAATTTAGGATTTCTCATACACACACTGCCCCAAAAACTACACAAAACAAGAAACACGCTGCCTCAACCAATTAATTGGTGAACTCATTATCCGATGTCAAGATATTATCTGCTTTGGGCGGCACTGACTCGCCCGCATGGGTTTAATCACATCCACTTTAGTGTGTCTTGATTAGGGATCAAGTCATCCTCTCCCCCCATGTTATGACTCTTCACGCACATTTAAATGAAAAAAGGAAACAACCTAGCATTATAGAATCATGAAAAACAAGGTCATGTCATAAATCATGGGAGAGAATGAGTTTCAACAAAGGAGTGTTATGATTCCGAATTTAAACAAAACATAAATGGGAGAATTTAAGTAAAAATAAAAACATCTCTTTTGATCTCTGCCCTTGCTAGGGTTCCCTCTTCTGTTGCATTCAACTGTCTGTGGCCCACTCCTCTGCCTCTCTGTTGATGTCCAGGTGTCATAGCTGTATGGTAAACAAAGAACGCCTAAGCCCAAGTAGTAAAGAAATTTTCTCAAGGTTTCATTTTATGATTTAATTTTTATTTCCATCTCAGAACACCCAAATAAAGGAAAAAAAATCATGATGATGCATGTCCCTTTCCTAAGGTCTCTACCCTGAAATCAATGTAGTCTTACTTGGTCGTTCGGTAAGCTTAGAGTCCTTGCATCGGATCAAGGGGGTCCCTAAAATACCTAGTCCTCGTCGGTGTTCCCTGGCCTATGTCATGCACTAAGATCATCCAACAGGGTTTTCCTACCATCCCATGAAATCCTCACTATGCCTAACTCCAGACTCCATGCAATCTCTCAACCATTACCTATGATACCATTCTTTCACGACCCCTCCCACCAAAGATGCCCCTCCTGAGCTGGAAATTCTGAAATGGTGATAAAACCCCCTGAGTCCTGCCTTCAGTACGCCCCAGAGTGGCGACTAGAACCAAGGGTATGAGTTTTCGCAAATATGGGAGGCATTACCCTATTTATTATTTAAGATCGGGAAATTGGATGAGTCAAACACCAAAAGAAAAGGAACCAGTAAATGAAAATAAACCCAAAACCAAACCCATATGCATGTTTTATACAATACTGAAACAAAAGTACAAGTACAATAAATGCTCCAAAGTATGATACCAAAAATGATAAATAAAAAACTGAAACCAGAAAAACTCCAACGCCCAACTAGTAAGGTCCCGCACGGTCCCTAAAGTCCTCCTGAAAACCTGAAAGTTAATGTATGGTGAGCATACAAGTATACTCTGTAGGAAAACCTAAATCTCTCATGAACAGGTGGGGATACATCCTAATGACCCGTGAAAAAACAGAAGGAACCAAAGCCTAGCAAAGAATCTATCCACTAACCTTACAAGCCACACTCACCAAATATCACAAGTCAATAGAGTAGTATAGTAATATTATCAAAGTATGGGTACCCCGCACCCCCTTCCCCCTGAGTACTGCTCAAGACCTCTCACCTAATGCTTTGATGCTTCCCCCTCTTCCAGAGCTAGTGCCGCAACCTGGCCATACGAAGCCCGAGCTAGTGTCACAACCTGGCCATATGAAGGTCATAGTATCCCGCTGGTACTCAATCCTCAGCCATAACCACATATCATACTAAAGACACCTGGGAACCACACGACATATCATCCCGAAGACACATGGGAACCACCTCACATCCTCATCCTGGAGACTCTTGGGAAACATTTGTTGTAACCTTCCTGAAGGATCTTGGGCTATAGAACCTTGAAGAGGGAGCACGGGGAAGAACAGTGACCATCCATCGTTTTGATGATTGAGAATCTCACCCACCCGTCCCATAGGTTTTCGGCCCATAGTGCTCAAAATGGGTGGGGTACATAAAGAAACATAAAACATAATGATTTATATAATTATATCAACCACTCAGCCCATCCTAAGGATTTTACACAAAAGATCTGAGCACAGGCCTCAGCACTGCTACCTCGAATGTATGCACACAATAAACAGCCCCAAACCCCATTACGCTTTTCATGTTTCTACAGTTTTATTTTATCATTTCCTTAACTATTGAGAAACTAAAAGCAACCAAAATAGATCAATCCTTTGTAAAAGATATCCCCGCCAACCTCAAATAATGTTAGGGAAAACACAAGCAACACAATACCATTTTCTTTTTACAACCAATAAATTCCATTGATTTTCCGTATTTAATCAACTAAAATGCCCCACAATTCATTAGTTAAATTTTTCACATTTATTCATATGAAAAACCCTTCCCTACAGGCCTGCTGCAAACTACCATAACCAAAAACACATCGAAAAAAACCCATACCACATCATCATCCCTTCGATACCATTTATTGTAGCTCGGCTACCCATCACAACCATATCATACACACCCACCCACAACCCAGCCAACCACAGCCACGTTGCTCTCCCATTCTACAACATCCCATGAAACACCCCTTTACATAATTAAACCCCAACCAGCACCCACAAAATCCATTCTTTCATTTAGCTTAATCGGGGTGATCATACAAGGGTTCCAGGTATTCATTTAATCTTCCAACTTTACATGATTAAGCAATTTCCACATTCTATGATATTCCATCAACAAAACAATATAGAAAACACGGAAATATTTAATAGCACAAGAAAAGTCCCCCAACGACTGTGATTTTTAGAAGGAATAATCCTATTCAATTCACAACAAACTAAAAGGATAAGAATTAATGTAAATAAAACAACAATATCAACAAAATTTCCGCAAAACCTTTTTTTAACCAGTTATTATTTTTATTTACTGGTTCAACCGTATCTCACAAAAACAATAGGATACCAACCCCACATGATGAAAAAATGAGGGAGAGACGAAGGTAAGATCCCAACCTAAATAGGTTTTGATTTCCTTATGTGAGAACAACGACCACAAGGATTTAGGTCACTCCTCCCGACGACTACATCCTCCCGTGGATGCTACGGAACAACCGCACTAACAACTAAGAGAGACTCCATTATGGTTTAAGGAGTCACTTGTCATAGCAAGGCAATGAGGAATAGAAAGAGGAGATCGAGGAAAGAATAAGAACGGGGTAAAAAATACCATTAAGATGACATTCGTCGAAGAGCGTTGTTCCCGTCAACTATTAGCAATCACCTCGATAGGAAAATGTGAAGTGGAATTAGAATAATAGGGAATTGAATGAGGTGAAAAATGTTTTCCTCATTGACACGATCTGACAGCCACTGACAGATCGACGATCGAAGTCCGGATGAAGAAGATAAGTGGAAGGATTCTGGGTCATCCTGGAGTATCGTCGTGCGGAGAAGAAGAGGGGTCCATAAATAAAACATGACCCTCTATATATAGGAAATGAAAAGGTAAAATGGTATGAAATGTATATTAATGAATACACGATGTGACCGTACAACTGTTACACTATTTGGATTGTCAACACACAACATGTCAAGCAGTTTCCATGCATTTGATGATAATAATAACCTCAATTATTAATAAGTGTTTTATTGACCCAAGACATAAGTCATACAAAGTTATCCATCATTGGTCTTAAATTGACCATCATAATATCATGGTTACGATGTCGTTGACGGTTCTTTAATCCGAGGTCGCACCAGGAAGATACCGCCAAAATTTAGTTTTCCCAACTAAAATAATGATTACATTATTATATTATTTAATTTAATTTAACATTTATTTTCATTCCACCTCAAATAAAAACCCACGCTCAACCTCTTTAAGAGTGAAGTTCATAAGCCCCCATCATTGACCCCTCTTTTATATTATCATTATTTTCATTTAATCATTATTATAATAGATAATAATGATGACTTACTATGGAAGCTCCTCATTCCCATGCCACCAAAAAAATAGGTGCCTCCTTGAGTTTGCTCCATGAGAACAACACCCCACCACCTTGACTTCATTTCTTTTATTATTTTATTATTTCCAAATTTTTGTTATCCCATTCTCTCTCCAATATAATTTATTCTTCCACGATTTCTTCTCCAAATTTTATCACGCCCCAACAATGTGGCGCCTCACCTTATTACCCATTACACACATAACATATTATTTATTAAAATTTAAATAAATCAAATTGAAACCATGAACCTCCCCTCATTGAATTAAATATGTTCAATTTTATTTAATTTATTTCACAATGATTAAATTAAAACCATTTAATATAATTAACACCAAATATTTTCATGCCACCCAAATAAATTATTATTATAAGAAATTATTATTATAAGACGTGTCATGTTTGACCACATTCAATTTTTACAATATAATGGTCCAGAGAGGTCTGTGCCATTACAGGTGGTGCCTGTATGAGCTGGTGGTGGAACCATACGCGTCCAGTGGGCCGCGGTTGGAGGGGGTGGCATGGCCCGACGCATTGGCACGCCAGATGATACACCCCCCACATCCATGAGTCCAGCAGGTTGAAGCGGTCAACCTTTAGGTAGATCGGGCCGGACACAGACCGACCGAACGAGCCGGACTTGCGGCCCTGCGGGCAAGCACGGGTGGGGCGAGCCCCACCCGGCGGGCCGGGCCAACCGCGACTTGGCCCGCGAACCAGTCGGGCTGACCCCGATGTGCGGGAACCAATGAACTAGGATGATTTTTAATGGTCCGGACCTAGGCGGGGTCAGGTAGACCCCGAGACCCATTGCGTTGGGCCGACCTGATCGAGTCAGACTAGGCCTAGACCCACCCAGCCTCAGAATAAAGAAACATCTGTAACTGATGAACCGATTGTCCATATGAACCACTGTCTGTGGCGTTCGGACCCCTATTCAGAAGTAGCCCCTCAGGCATATTCCAGTGGACCCGACTGAGTCGGGCTAGACCGAGGTGTGATCACCCCCATTTCACAAAAAAGGGTGTAACTTACAGACCAGACGTCCAATCGACCTGCCGTCTGTGGAATAAGGACCCTTGTGACAAGGCCTTACATTGGAGATACTATACGTGAGTTTTGACATAGTTTGACGTATGACCTAGGTTGGATCAGACTCGAATCCAACATGATCATTTTTACAAAAGTCCCCATATCTCACAGACCGGGTGTTCAATCGACGTGTTGTCTGCCACATTGTGACCTCTATGACGGGGTGGTCCCTTGGGTAAGATTTATGCAGGACATTGTAATAGTTGAAATATGACCAATGGATTGAGTAGCAGAGTCTTCCAGAGATCAGGCATTCTTTGTGCGGGAATCTAGTGGCCTGTTATGACTAAAGAAGAAGAGTGACCAATACATGACAAAAGCAAAATCTTCAGAGTGGGATAATATAGCTATATGACTAACCATACCTATCTATATTTTAGGGGCCGAGGTAGGTCTACACCAGAGACCAATATGGGACATCACCCACGACCAATATAGGTCAGAACTAGCAACCAATACGGGTTAGCATCCAGCGACCAAAATGGGTCATCACCAGCGACCAATACGGGTCAGCATCTTGCGACCAATATACGTTAGCATATAGTGACCTATACGGGACAGTAATAGAGTTTTTAAAGGTAAGATGATCTGGCTTTACCACTATTCATCCATATCCTAATAACTATGATGTTATATCATTAGAGTGAGATATCTTTTTTTCTTTGTGCTTCATGATTTAGATCATGCTTGTGATATTATCTTTGTGGTATTTATTGTGTTTTTTTTTCATTTTGGATTATTGAGAGACCTTCGGGGGTATTAGGGTCTCCAAATGAGTTGTTATACTCACCCCCTACACGGGCTCCGCCCACACGTGTGTGTCTGGTGGATATTACGAACGATCTGATGCAGACATTGGAGGTTCGATACATGGTGAAGCTTTGTGCGACAAGAGTATTCGAGATCCACTTCTTCAACTTCATACATAGTTTTACATTCCTGTAGGTAAAGATCTAGGGAATATGGGATGACTGTTTAGTTTTTGTCAGTTTCTAGGGCTTGTATTCCGCCCCACTATTTTCAGTTTTCAGTTGCACTTGGGGGTTTACTTTACTCTCATGGTTGTACCATAATTTTGTTGGTTATTTTCTTCAGTTCCCCTTTTTTAGGGTGTAAATATATCTACAAAAATACATAACCTATTTGGGAAAACCCTTCAGGTGCTAGTCACCTACCCCTAGTCTATGGAAGGTAGGCTTGGGGTAGTCACGTCTGGGCCCCATGGGATTGGTCCTGACAAAGTGGTCTTTGAGGGTGGACAGTTCTACCAGAAGAACTAAGAGTATAATTTTAATGAGGAAATGAAGTAAAGTCTATTGAGTTCGGTTTTCATTTCGGGGAGTCCAGTGTTGGTGCGGCGGCCGACGTATCTACACACTAGGACCATGAATTCTGTTTTTCAACTCGGTACAAGAAAACACATGACGCTAGTGTTTTGAAAAAATTTCTTGATCATTTTGAGTCAGCTCACTATGTATAACTGATTGAACATGGCACATATATTTCTTATAGGATGCCTCCATGATGACAGCCAACTCGGATTCTGGTTAGTGATCATGACAGTGGCCCACTGAGTGTCAAGGAGTCGGTATAGAGACCACTCATAGTAATGGAACCATCGAGTGGTATACCAGCATCCCCACCACCCATTGAGCAGCTGATGGAAGTAATGGATCATGCACACCGGATGAGTGCATTGCATGAGTTCTAGAGATAGATTCATCTGATCATTCAAGGTGAGACATACCCCCATGCAGTAGAAGACTATATTGAGGAGTTTTGTGGGTCTTTCACTTAATAAAGTCACAAGCTGAGAAGATGGAAATCATGGACTCTAGACATCATCAGGTCTCTACATGAAGATGGTTGATCTTGATGCTCCAGGTGCATGAAGAGATACCCCTCGCCAGAATGGACATTGAGAGCCTTTTCAAGGTGGATTTCATGCCTACAACACTACCCTCAGTGCATATTCTGGTGTTGCTGCATCTACATCGGGGAAGCTAGACTATGGCTAAGTACTAAGTGAGATTTAATGAACTCTCTTGATACCTCACCGACATTGTATGAGACCCTTACTTAAGGGATTGATTCATTTAATAGGGTCTACGATGAGAGATCAGAGCTGTAATAGTTTCTCATAGAATCCTAATGTAGGATGGTTTCTATAGAGACTTTTACAAATGGAGAGATTCATTATCAATAAGGCACCGATAGGTGGAGCCCCTACAAGATGATAGGTAGTAGAGTCATCTGAAGCTGTCAGTAGACAAACTATGCATAAGCCCAATAGGGCGAGATCTTCCAGAGGGTGACCCTGAGATGCATGGTCAGAGGTACAAGGCTTCTGAGGCTATGTGAGCCACCTGCAAGGCATGATTTTTTTCTTTTAGGGGAAAGGGTCATAGAGCTCAAGACTAACCAGATCCTCACTCGGATGATCGACAGACGGTGGAGGGGCCACCGAGGAAGCGACAGTAGAAAGATCATGAGTGTCAGCCAGGTGGCAGATGAGGCTAGGGAGTAGGACATGAAGTGGGAGGTGGTCAGGGTCACTAGACACTATCACCACCACCTCTAGGAGATCCACCATAAACTCAGGGAGCTGGTGGATGGGGACATGCCCAGCTACATGCAGTTGAGGTTCACTATCCTAACGTCACTGAGAAGATGTGAGGTACAATATGTATCTTCTCTACTTTAGTCATATTTCTTATCGACACAAGGGATATCCAATCATTCCTTTCCACAGATTTAGTTTGGGAATCTATGATTCGGGCCGAGCCTTTAGATCGACCTTGGAATTGGGATACTCTTACTAGATAATATTCACCAGTGACACATTGGTGACGATAGTGGGATATTAATCTCGGAGGATAGAGTTTCAGATGTGATCTTATAGTAGCTGTGTTGAATCCCTACGATGTCATTCCTGGCATGGGACTGCTATCAGCAATTCATGCACATATTGACTACTCCAGACAAACAGTGCGATGTACGAACAGAGATGGAGTCCAGTTTTCCTTTGTTGGTGAGAAGGAAAACAGAGCAGTACATGATGGACTTGCACTCAGGAGGTTAAAATCGATTACATGTCAGCTGGCTTACATGACCTTAAACAAGGTTGATGAGGTGAGCCCATAGTTTCCAGCGGTGGTGGACAATTATGAGGACTTCTTTCAAGAAGATGTCTCATGACTACATCCTCGTAGAGAGGTAGACTTCCACCTTGACTTGTACCCAATACCAGCATTAATATATACACCAGCATATCGGATGGTCCCTTCCGAGCTCTGAGAGTTGAGGGTATAGTTGGTTGACTTACTGGGGAATGGTTTTTTAAGGCCCAGTATTTCTCTATGGGCATCCCTAGTGTTGTTTTCCATGAAGGCAGATGGAATTTTGAGGCTATGTGTGATATTTCAGAGCATAAGTGATGTGATCATGAAGAATAAGTATCCTCTACAAAGGATTGATGATCTATTTGATCAGTTGAAAGGAGTGAAGTGGTTCTAGAAGATAGACCTCATATTAGGCAATCATCATCTTAGGGTACGGGACACGGACATACCAAATAAAACCTTTAGATGTTAGTATTTCCATTATGAGTTCTTAGTGATGAATTTTGGCATGACCAACGCTCCATCAATGTTCATGGGTCTCATGTACATGATCTTGGAGCCATACCTCAATTTCATTGTGCCTGTCTTAGTCAAAAAAATCTTGGTGTACTCAACATTTGAGAAAGAGAACAATGTACACTTGAGGATAGTTCTAGACACACTTTGGTAGAACCAGTAATGTGGGAAGCTCTTTAATTGTGAGTTATAGATATTAATGGTCCACTTAATGGGGCATGTCATGTTAGAGGCTCCAGTTGTAGTGAATCCCGTAAAGATCGAGACAATACTTTCTTGGGATCCACCTATGAGTGTTACTGTGGTGTTGAGCATCATTGGATTAGCAGGCTACTATCAAAGGTTCATTCCTGATTTTTCCATTGTAGCAGCACTTATGGTTGCCATGATGAAGAAGAGAAAACCCATCCTATGGTCGGAGGCATGCCGACATATCGTTCCACAGCTAAGGCATAGCTTGACCAGCGCTCCCATCCAAAGGTTGACAGAGGAGGGCACCGACTACGTGGTTTTCTATGATGCATCAGGGGCCGAACGCGGTTACGTACTAATGCAGGATGAAGTAGTGAATTATTATGGATCATGAAAGACGAGGCCTCATGATTATAATTATGCGACTCACCACATGGAGTTAGAAACAACAGTCTTCGCACGGAATATGTGGCGAAACTACTTCATGGGCGAGCGGTTCATTGTTTACATAAACCACAAGAGTCTCAGAAAAGGGTAACGTAGTGGCAGATGCAATTAGCTGAAGATCGAGTTCATAGCTACTGAATGAGGATTTAGATTAGTTATCTTTGATTCAGATATCCTATGTGGATAAAGATGATATAGTCTTTCTAATGTTGACGTTAGTTTCCACCCCACTCTTTCAGTGAGTCAGAGAGGCACAACTCGGTGACAGTAGCTGTGAGACTACATGTGCTCAGATATCTGTAGGCCACGCACCTGATGGATATTCTGAAGGTGGAGAGAACACTATCATTTTCAAAGAATGTACATTTTTACCAGTGGAAAAATGGGAGGAGGTGCTGAGGGAGTTCCATACACCCCCCTTGGCATTACATCCATGTGTGGTGATGATGTATCAGGACCTCCAGTGTCAGTACTGGTGACCATGTATGAAGAATGTTGTGGTAGAGTTTATTTCTAGATGCCTGACTTTCTAGCAAGTGAAGGCCAAGCACCAGGTACCAACAGGATTGACCCAACCCCTCGAGATACCATAGTGTATGTGGGAAGGGATATCAATGGACTTTGTTATGGGGTTACCATGTACATCCAGAGGGAACAATACCATATTGGGGATCATTGACTGACTCACCAAGTCATCCCACATGCTTTCTATTCGAGAGAAGTTTTCAGTAGAGAGCATGGGAAGCCTCCAAGTTCAAGATATTGTGTGACTTCATGGGGTGCCTTAGTCAATATTCTCATGTTGTGTAGAACACTTCACATCCTAGTTGTGTAAAGGATTACAGGAGGATTTTGGGACTCAGCTTCTCTTGAGCACAAGTTTTCACCCGCAGACCACTGGTCAGACTTAGAGGACCTTCCATACCATCGAGGACATGCTTTGTGCATGTGTCATAGATTTTGGTCATAGTTTGGAGGACGTCCGATCCTTGTTGGAGTTCACGTAAAACAACAATTATCACTCCTCCATTGGTATTTCCCATTTTGAGGCGTTGTACAGATGACCGTGCAGAACACCCTTGTGTTGGAAAGATCCAAGAGATCCTGTACTTATGGTCCAAGAGATGGTACAGGCTACCACTGAGAAGGTGAAGGTCATCTGAGACTGGGTGGAGAATGAACAGAGCCGATAAAAGTCCTATACTGATAGTTAACAGAGACAACTAGAGTGCCAGGAGGGGGACCACATATTCTATCGTGTCTCCCCTCGATGGGGACTACAGAGATTTTCCCGAGAGGGAAAACTCTCACTGAGGATTATCATACCATTCCTGATACATCGTAGGATAGGCAAGGTGGCATTCCACTTGGAAGTTCCAAAAAAGTTGTAGAGGGTTCACGACGACTTCCCCATATCCCATCTAAGGAGATACATGCATGACCCATCTCACATCTTCGTCCATGGAGAGATGGAGATTGAAAACGAGTTCAATTTTGCATAGTACGTGGTAGAGATAGAGGATCAACATTATAGGATCCTTCGTGGGTGGTTGATTCTTCTGGTGTGTGTTCTGTAAAAGTATGTGAATCTCTAGAAGAGCATATGGGAGCGAGAGGCTCATATTCATGCCCAGTACCCCTATTTTTTGTATATCCTTGTTTAGATTTTGGGGACGTAAATCACTAAGGTGGGGAGAATGTATGGACTCGAAAAATTCCATGTATTTTTTTTAATTATTTGGGATTATTTTTTGTTGGAAAAAATTGATGTCTCATGATTCCGAAGCCTAGTATGCTCAGAATGAATTTTTGAACATTTTGTAAGATATGTTCAGTAAATGAACAGATGGCATTTTCCATCTGTTGAAAAAATTATTGGATTAAAACAATGAGGGCACCATTGAATTCGGAACACCGAGATTATCATAGAAATGAATTAACTTTTTACGATGACGGTCGACCAGAAAAGTTAATTTTTTGGCATTTTCAAGAAAGAAAATAATAAAATAATTTAAAAGAATTATTTTATTCTAATCTCTCCATTGCGTGGGAGAAGAAGATGATGTGGGGCACCGATGATTCACTGATGAGGCACATTAATGAAACACATTAATAAACATTATTCCACAACGTAACAGTGAATTTAATGGTGAAAAGCAACAACGTTGTTTCAAAAATGAAATGGTGTAACGATGCGATTTCACATCATTATGGAAACACTGCAACATTGTTCTATATATAGTTTGATGTGTTGGAAAAAATAATGTGGAAGGATTTTGGGGATTATCAGGGAAAGCACAGACACACTTCCACCCCAGTGAATAATGATGAATAACGAAGAACACCTTTCAAAGTTCGGAACCGGGAAGCGTCATTGACACTGTAAACCCTCGAGCACAAACATGCCACAATGGAAATCCTAAAAGGGATGGGGTTTATGTACTATGATGTTCCCTCTCTTCTTATTCATGAAAATATTATGAATGCAGACCAACCGACTAATGGGTTGATATGTGTCTCTTCTAATCATTAGGATGGTTGTTACGAGGTCATAAACTCGGGGATTATTATTCCTTTTGTTTTTATAAATTTTTCATCATGTTTAAATTGATAACACATAGGGAACATGATAAAAACAATAATTCTTGGACCCTTCTCTAATCTTTTCCTTGGTGTTTTTTTCATAGAGGAGCAACGAACGTGATGGCAAGGCATTTGAGGGCCACAAAACGATGACGAAATTCTAGTGGCCCGCAGAAACAACTGTCGGCGCGCCATGTCAACGGTGGCTGGAAGAGACCCGCAGAAACCAGACATGGGTGGTGGAAGGTGTCCCGCCGTCATGCACCGCAGTTGCTAGAGGCAGCCGACCAGAGAGGGCAGCATGGGAGATTGGCGGCACCTACTGGCACCACCGGTGGGCCTCGAGAAGAGGGGGCTGTGCGGCCCCGGATCGGGCCGCGTCATGCCTGAAGAAATGGACTCGCATCTATGGGGGAAGCTGGGTGAAGTGGTCTGCCTTCATGAAGACCAGGCCAGATGCAGGCTGGTCGAAGGAGCCAGACCTGCGGCCCAGCGGGCGAGCGCGGGTGGGCCAAGACCCACCTGATAGGCCAGGCCAAACGCGGTCGAGCCTGAGAACCAGTCGGGCCGACCCCGATGGGCTGGACCAAGTGAACCATGCCGACTATTAACAGGCCCGACGGGGTAGGGTTAGGCAGATCCCATGACCAATTACGTCGGGGCTGCTTGACAGAGTGAGACCGAGCACAGACCCAACCATCCCCCAAATAAAAAAACGCATGTAACTGATGAACCATGTGTCCGTTTGAGACACCGTCAGTGGAGTTAGGACCCATTTTGTAAAGTTTCCATTTTGTCATATTCCGGCAGGCCTGACCGAGTCGGGCCAGACCGAGGTGCGATCACCCCTGTTTCAAAAAATGAGGTGTTACTGACAGACTGGGCATCCGATCGACACGCCGTCTGTGGAATAAGGACCTTTGTGATAAAGCAGTCTATTGGAGATACTCTATGTGTTTTTCAATGGAGTTTGACATACGAACTAGGTCAGATCAGATTCAAATCCAACTAGTACCTTTTTACAAAAGTGCCTATATTTTACAGACTGGGCATCTGATCGACGCGCCGTCTGTTATTTTGGGACCTTGATGGCGGGGTCATCCCTTGGGTATAATATTTACGGTACATCATATTGGTTGAAATATGATCGATGGATTTAGGATCAGAGTCTTATAAATATCAGGCGTGCTTCATGCAGGAATCCAGTGGCTAGCTGTGACATAAAGAAGAAGAGCGTCCAATACGGGTCAGTATCAAAATCTCTGGAGTGGGATGATCTAGCTGTATGACTAATAATCCCTAACTCATTATCGGAGACCAGGTCATGTCATCACCAGAGACCAATATGGGTCAAAAAAGCAACCAATACGGGTCAACACCAGTTTCCAATTCTGGTCAACGCCAACGACCAATATGGGTCAGCATCGAGTGACCTATATGGGTTAGTACTAGTGACCAATACAGTTCATCATTTTGTGACCAATACGGGTCATCATACAGTGACCTATACAGGTCAGCAGTAAAGTTACTATAGATAGGATGATATGGTGTTACGACTAGTCATCAATATCCTAGTGACCATGAATTTATACAGTTAGAGTGAGATATCACTTTTACTTCATGCATCATGATTTAGATCATGCTTTTGATATTACCTTTGTGTTATTTCTTTTGATATTTTTCTTTTTGTATTACTGAGAGACCTTCATGGGTCTTGGGGCCCCCTACTGAGTGTTACACTCACCCACTAGACGGGATCCACCCGTACGTGTGTGTATGGTGCAGAATACTGATGCTCCGAGGCATATTTTTAAGGATCAGGACTCAGTGGAGCTTGTTGCGACTTGAGAAGTCAATATCCTCTTCTTTGACTTCAGACTTATAGCTACTACCCTCTAGGTAGAGCTCCATGGAAGAAGCGATGACTATTTACTTTTCTTTAGTTTCTAGGGCTTGTTTGTCAGCCCACTTTTTTTAGTTTATAGATATACTTGTTGTTGTACATTACTCTCATGGTTGAACCATACTTTTGTTATTGGTTTACTTCGGTTTCTCTTTTTGAGTGTGTACAAATCTCTTTGGAAATTCATCCCCTATTCGGGAAAATCCTTATTGTGCTAATCACCAACCCCTCGCCTATGGAAGGCAGGCATGGGGTAGTCACGTCTAGACCCCATAGGGCGGGCCGTCAAAAATTTTGTAATTTAAAATTATGAAGATATTTAAACATTGACTATAATACTTGATCATCGTAAACATAGTTATAAATAATCATGATAAACGATGAGATTGTAACATAAAATCATTACCACTTTGGTAATATTAAAACGTAAGCCATATAAAGGAATACAATTAAAATAAAACTAAAATATCAGGAGTATTAATAAATTCATGATATTATATTAAAAAATGGATGTTTGTTCATATATTAAAATAATATTGGTGCATAACCATACCATATGTCTCAAAGATGGAAAATTGAGACCACATCTCTTAACTAATTTTTTATCTTTTTAACCGTAAGAAACATTAAATAGAAATCCCAAAATAGATATATAAATCCACATAATTGTTATTATAAGAATAATAAAATACATTCATTAGTATTGTATTTACCACATAAATGAAATAGGGGTGAATATGGAATGTATCTCACATAAGTAAATGATGGGAAGAAAATCCCTTACATTAAGTCTCGAAATAGTACACATTTGAACCTCTTGTATAATTAATATAATTCTATTATAATTTTTTTATATAAATAAATTTTTTTATATCAAACCATATATTATTTACTTATGACATTTTATGACATATTTATTAACAATTTATTATTAAAATCATGTTTCAGTTAAAAACCGCTTTATTTTTCATATATGTTTTGATTTGTAATTTTCAATATTCTTAATTTGATCATGGATACATCATACCTATAATGTTAAACATGAATTAAATATCATAATTATTCAGTATAGATTTATGCATAGTGATCTTTAAAAGTTAAAGATAGAAAATGAAATACATTTATTAATGGAGACGATATGTCATATTTACACATGAACAGTATTTCAATTTTCTTGTTGGATTGAATGGATGAAATGTAAGTGATATATTATTATTAAAAAAAATAATGTCTTATATAAGACATATTTTAATTAAAATAGACCTTATTTAATTCTATGTAAATCATGAATAAACCACACCACCTCAAGAGGTGATAGTCCTCCGTACACATGAGAAACATTATAATATTACATAAATATAGAGAGTATGAAGGTATGTGTGTTATAATATTTCTATAAGTATAATAATATCATAAATATCAATTATAAATAACAAATCCATCATAATTTTCATCTTTGATAGTTTGTAATGAAAAAAATTAATGACATTGATTTGCGAGGCAGTAGTCTTCCGTACGTAACCACGATGATTTCATAACCCATTTGATGGAGGTGGAAATGGTTCTAGGTCATTCCCTTAAAATAAAAACATCTTATTATATTCAAGATATATATTTTATTTTATTATCATGTTTTAATTTTACATTAAGGAGTTTTAGGAATAAATAATATAAAAATGCTCTTTGATGAACATTACCTCTTCTTATGTTGACCTCTTTAGGTTTACACAATAATCCTCCAAGGCAAGATATATTAGAATAATAAGTCTTATAGAATTATATTATCTGGGTTTGAATTTTATTTAGAAAGTATTTTTGAAAAAAATAGATTTAATGTGTCATTAAGAGAGGATAAGGCATGGTCTTTTATAAGTGATGCATGTGGCACACTTATATTTTTTGGGAGAAATAATTCCACCAATGTTTTTTCCTGTCACAAGGGTAAAATAATATACCATTATATATCCTAGAATATATATTGTCTAAATATGGTCATGATATTTTGTTTTATATGCTTCTTTATTTTTAGCCCTTGTCTTTTTAGTTTAAACCCCCTATAAACCCATTTTTACCTTAACCATGGTAAATAATTTTTACTAGTTTTACTATTTATTTTGGTAAAAAATAATTTGACCATATTAGATAATATAAATTATTATTATTATAAATATATAATCCAGTTTTATCAATTTTATTCATATAATATGAGAACATTATATTAAAAATTACCCTCGCAGACACGACGAGAAAGCGAGGTTTTAAATATTTTAAATTTTGAATAATTTTTTAGTCATAATTAAATATAAAATTGATTAAATTGAACTAAATTGTATTAATAGATATATTATTAAACAATTTTTAATTTAAAAAAAACTTAAAATATATTCTATTATGAAAAATAATTTAAATGATGAGGAAATTTTCAAATAAAATTTAGTATTTTTCAATATTCCTCAATAAATGATAGATTTTAGAAAAATAACAAAAGATTCAGCCTATGATAATTTTTAAATAATTATTTATATAAATAAATTTATTTTATCATGAAAATTAAATTTTTTTATAAATTAAATTTAAATCAAAACTTATAGACTCGATGACAAAGAATATTTTAAAAATTTGTATTTTTCAAGCAGAAGATATTTTATATCTACTCTGTGTCTAATAATAATAATTATATGAATTAAAATAAATTTTTATTAATATATAACTTATGAATTTAATTTAAAAAATTCCCCATTAGAAATTATTTTAAATAATTAAAATGGAGAATCATTATGCACTTTAAAACTGTTTGAAAAAACCAATTTGTAAACAAAAAAACATATACTAAATCCAATATAATGATTATCCAAAATTAATTAAGTGGTTTAAAAATAAATAAATAATAGTTATCGTATATTAATACATATGTGGGAATTTAATTTACTTAATTTATTGAAATTAAATAATAGTTTTCCAAAATTGGGATTTTTCACTATTCATTTAAAAATCAATTTTTATAAAAAATACCAAAATATCATCATAATTATTTTATATTATATTATATAATAATTTAAGCTAATTTTATCAAAAAAAATTATAATATGTATATAATATGTTCTAAAAAAATGAAATAAAATCATTTTTTAAGAAAACATAATTTTTTAATATAATCGCTTTACTAAAATATTATTTATTATTTGTTAAGAATTAATAAATAAATTTATATTGAGTAGGTGATTTATATGAATGTATCAAAAATTAGTTAATACTATTAATATTCTCTTATTTATGACTTAGTTATTGTAATATTATTTTAGGGTTCCATGAAACATAGTGTCAAATGTCATGCATGCTATCAAAGAAACTCGTTGTTGTGTATAATTCATGCTATTGAAAATTTTAAATTTATTTGAAAAAAATTAATAAAATATAGGTATGATACATGAAATTATTATATAAATATATTTTAACTCTTATTTTCCCTCATTAAATATAGGGTTACATTATTTTTTATGTTTCATCAGGATGAGTTTGAGAGCCTTTTTGACATTTGAGTGCAGGGGGGTTGCTAATATGTGTCATCAATTGTATCCTAAGTATGAAAATACTATATAAATTATATAGATCTATATTTGGTGGTCCATTCCCCAAAAAAGTGCATCATTATCTCTGGTGTGAAATATTATTCATTTATATGGTCCATTGGATAATTCATTACATCTTTGACCAGTGGGACATGAACATGAATCTAACGGTAAGGGATGAGTATCTTAATGTTGGATTAGTACATAATCTCATAATTTTAATGATCACAAATATATTTTATTTTGTTTTTAATGGTTTTTTCTATTAGAATACATCTTATAAGAAAAAATATCATAAATAGCTAAGTGTAGAGTTTACCAAACCACCTTATAATGTGAAGGTCAAGTGACTATATCACATTTCTGCATGTTATGATTCATCATACTGTATAAACACAAACTTATTATCATGATTCAGATGAATAAAATTTTTCCAAGTTATGATATGACCAGAACTTGATGATTGAGTTTATCGTACAATGAGAATCACCTTACAACATGTACAATCAACATATAGTAAAATCAAAAGGCGTAAACTTGAAAATCAGTGTACATGTCTAAGTGAATTAAATTACCTAATGCATAAAGAAATAAGTTATAATTCCAAGGTACATATAATTTTTCATAATGTAATATAATGATAGTATTCTCCATAGTTTTTACTTTCTAGTGAAAAATATTACCACATGAATTCATCAACATTCTGTATGTGCAAATTAGGTGACTGCTAGAAGAGATGAAATAACCTCATCACTTTACCACATCAATTAACTATGTAATGTTTTCATAATCTCAAATAACTACACTTCATATTAAGATATATTACTATGTCTATCCTAGAAGTGGATCATTTCAAATATATATCAACGAGTTTTGAATCATTAAATAACGGTTCACTACATGTAATGAAGAATTATTATTATATAACCAATGATTCTAATGAAGGTATATTTAAAGTTAGTTTTTCAATCATGAGAAGATATTAATGATGTTCTAATGATAATACTTTCCCCCACATAGAGAATAATATAGGATCTCTATGTGAGAATAAATTCTAAAAAAATACATTATGACACCCTATTTTCTACAATTTTCTGGGAATCTCATTTAATATACTTGAATGATGCATTCAAGAACCTATAAACATATAAAACTATTCAGATCAAGAAACAATAACTTTTACCATCTATAATCAATTGTTATTATTTATTATACACAACATTGGAGTTATGTTTAGTTTTACTCTAATTAACTGTAAAACACATCTTCCAATGAAAAATTGGAGAATACATGAAATAATTTAAAACAATTCTTTTTTATTACCATGATTAACTCTGGAAGATGTCCTATGAGGCATGGTATCATTTTTTTAGTTTTCCTCACCTAATTTTCCACATGAACTATGCTTTCAGGTCGGGTGCCAATAGACATTGGATCACCACCCAAATTGTTAAAGATGCCGACTAGCAGTGAGGGTCATAAAAGGGGATATTTGGGGGGATATACCCAAAAGGGATGATATTATAATGGTTAGAGAATATATATAACATGAAGTGAATGAGAGACGTAGAAAACTCAAACTAGACCTACTAACAATAGAAGCTCACTCAATCATATTTGACGATTATCGAAAAAAATGGAAAAGTAAGCACATCAAAATTACATTAATAGAATATAATAAAATAAATACATCCAAAGTAGGTCATACAATACAATATCTATAAGGGGTTACCAATGGATGACCACAATGCATAAATAGTATATTAGCATTATAATACAAGAAGGAAAATCAAAATAGGAAATACAAATAATGCAGAAACCTAAATTTCCCCTACCATCCATCCATTAGAACTCAAATACGACCCATCTATAGATCCCAAACCCTTACATAAATTTAAATGATAAAAGGCTATACGCATCCCAAAGGGCTCTTGTAGAGTGTTAATATGAGTCTCAGTAGGGTACCACCCATGTGTGCATACAAAATGTATGTTTTTATAAGATTGTGTAATATAATATGAACTAAAAATCATGAAAATAAAATAATAAAAAAAAAATCGTTATTGCTCAAAAATATGATGAAGTTGTCACCTACATCATCCAATGAAGAATCAATAAAAAGGATAGGATACTTAGACAATGTCCCAAGGTATCCCCTAATGTCAATAGCTCTAGTGTACCCTCATGTTTTACCTTAATGTAAGTAACCCACAACCTCATTAAAACCAATACCTCATGTCCCAAATCATGTCATCGTCATCCCAAAGGCACACCCAATCAAATAGAACCCTGATCCCTCGAACCACTGCTGGAATTTAATCATCTACATGAATTCCAAGGTCTGATGGAACATTTATATATTTCCTCTATGTAAAAGTCGCCATCATCTCATAGCACAAAGTCCCAAGGAACAAAAATCCCCCTCATACCAAAATTGTTCAAGACTAATGACCTCAATCTAATAAGCCTCATACCTCAACTGATTGCCTTAGAACTATTATTCTAAGGATCCTTACCTTCACCATGGATTTCTATGGAATGGACACCCATTCCAATTTCCTACGATACACTACTAGAGGGAATTACTAAAACAAGTGGTCAAAAACACCTCATAACTAAGACAACCTGTGTGCACATAACACCAATCAGTTCATTGGCCATAATGGGTGTGATAAAATCAATAAATTATTACATAATCGATAGAAACATTTCCCCCTCATGCCCTTATGTACATTATTCTCAAGTATGAGGTCCATTCCATCCAATATCAAAGGTCATTGACTCCCCCTGAAGGCCTTTTTCCTTATAAACAACGACCACGACACCCAATCTTATTCTCAAAATCACTCATAATCAAATAAAAGACCTACTAAATGTCCATTATCACCTAAATCCCAATGGCCATGTCACCTCAAACCCTCTAGACAAGACCTTCATGATCACATGGATCACATCTCATGCAATATGTAATGACCCATAAATTTCAAGGAAATTTTTTTCTTAATTTTCGTTGGAATTTTACAAGAACGCAGTTTTTGACGGCACCTGATTCCGAGGCCCGGTGTGCCCAGAATCATTTTTCGAAGTTTGGCTTCGGTACGTTCAGTGAACGGAAGAGAGGGTTATTCTAACTTTTGAACCGGTGCTCGGAATCGAATTCTGAGGGCACCAATGAAATCAGAATGCCAGTTTTTTCTTAGAAACGCCTCTTCTGGAGTTGCGTTTGCTCGGGTGTAGTTTTTTTATTTTCGGGCTTAAAGTTAAAAAATAAAATAATTGTACGACAAACATTATTTTATTTCACTAATGCCACTTGGAAGCAACATGAAGCCACTTAAAGCGGCATAAGCTGAGTTGATCCGGATAAGGTGCTATCCAAAAATATCATACCCTCTTGGTAGGATATTTGTGGGGTGGGGCCCGCATGATCCCCACCGTTTCTTTTCCCCTAAGTAACGCACCCGCGAAAACCCGTCATTATGAAAGTCAACTGACGCATTTTCCTAATTTCTTAACGCACCAATTAAATGGGCTATTTTCTCCTTGAATTAATTGGGCGGTTTATTTCATTGAACTAATTCTATGAATTAATGGGTCGTTACTTATCTCTTTATTCGTTTATTAACCGGTTTTAAATCCGTTGTTCTTGAACCTCGGAGTTCGTCGACGCCGTGTTCCGTGACGACGCGACACCCTTCCACGACGACACGACACCCTTCTGCGACAACGCGATGCCTTCTGCGACGCGACGATCACCTCCTTCCGCGACGATCAATTCCGCGAAGAATGCGCATGCGACACATGACGAGGTAGGGATTTTAATTGGATGTTTTACATTCCCGTGTTTGTTTCCATTAAAAATGAAGAACCTGGATCATAAAAACAATTCTAATTCATTAAGATTGTTTTTTTATGCTTTCATGTGTTGAATAATTATCCCGTTGTTTTTATCTGACGCGGAGGGTGCGGGCCAAACGAACACGGCCCGACAACCCTCCACTGTTCTTCGTTGTTGTGCGAAGTTAGTGGGCGACGACAAAACGTGACGCAATGGCAATTTGATGATTCCACAGTGAAGAACAGAACACAGGAGGAACAACGGCGCAGACGGGAAGGAAAATGGACCACCAGAGCAACTTCAGTGGCCCGTGGAAGCTACCGGTGGCGCGGGTCGCCGGCGCGGCGACGGTGGCCAACAGACCCGCGGCCGCGCGGGTCTAGCTCCCACGCACGGGACGCGGCGACATGCCGCGTCCGCTGGTCCAGCGCGGCCCCTCGAGGTTCGCGGCTTCCTCAACCCGCGGGGGCGGCGCCCCGCGGCTGCGGCGCTCGGCCGCTCGGCCGAGCCGAGCTAGGCCGGTCCGACCGGCCGGGCCGCGCCCTGGCCGGACCGGACCGGGTCCAGCCGGGTTGGACCGGGTCGGGTCGACCCGGCTCTGCCGACACAGGGGGGGTCGGGACGGGTCGGCCCGGGCCCGGACCCCCCGTCTTCGGACCATTTACGGTCTTTTGCCTCTTACTTGAGCTACGGGCCTCCGAACGACGCACCGTCCGCGGAAACGCGATCCTTGGATCGTGATGGTCGTTTTGGTATAGCTCACTCGAGGTTTCGGAATACTTTGGGTTCAGCCGGGTTGGTTCGTACACGAAACCAACCGGGCCCTCGGAGCGGAAACGCTCATATCTTGAGCTTCGGACGTCCGATTGACGTGCCGTCGACTTTGTTGAATTCCTCTAAGTGAGACGGAACTTTTGGCTCACTCTGCCCGAGGTTTGGAAGCAGGTGGAGTACGGTCGGGTTGGTTTTGCCATAAAAAACCAACCGGGCCCCTGAGACGAAAATGCCAATAACTCTCAGACCGGGCGTCCGATTGACGCGATGTCTGCGACGTTGAGTTCCTGTTAACGATACGGAACTTTTGGATACATCAACTTAGGACATTGTGTCAGTTGATGTATCAGCCTCTCGGCTCGTGGAGCGGAACCTCCCGAACGAGCTTGCTGTGTGTGGGAACCTTAGAGCTGGTTGCAACTGCTGCTATGACGACGACGACTCTACAGAGATCCTCGGTTGATTCGACTGCGACGATGATGAGAACAGTACGGGAATCCTCTGTGTTTTCGGAAGTGACCACTACGGTACATCTTGGTATACATCAACTACGGACTGCATGTCAGTTGATGCATTGACCACTTAGCTCGTGGAGTGGACCCTCTCGGAACGAGCATACTGTGTACGGAAACCCTAGAGCCGGTTGAGACTTGACGACTGCTGATCGAACGACTCGGTGTGTTACGGATAGCCCAATGGGAAGCGCTTGGTTGCAGCGGCAGACCCACGACAGAGAAGCGCTTGGTTGTAGCGGCACAGGGGAGCACTTGGTTGTAACGGTAGACCAACGACAGAGGTGCGCATGGTTGTAGTGGCACAGGGGAGCGCTTGGTTGTAGGGGAAGACCCACGACAGAGGTGCGCTTGGTTGTAGCGACACAGGGGAGCGCTTGGTTGTAGCGGCAGACCCACGACAGATGTGCGCTTGGTTGTAGCGGCAAAGGGGAGCGCTTGGTTGGAGCAGCAGACCCACGATAGAGGTGCGCTGGGTTGTAGCGGCACATGAGAGCGCTTGGTTGCAGCGTCAGACCCACGATGGAGGAGCACTTGGTTGTAGCGGCACGGAAGAGCGCTTGGTTGTAGAAACAGGCCCGCAGTACTCGATTGGTAGCGTACTACAACAGTCCAAGGTTGGAGGGAAGTGCTTGGTTGTATCGGTATAACCACTGTTCTTGATGGAGAATAAGTTTCCCAATATCTTTGGTTTCAACTTCATGATCGATCCTGTGTGGGTCATTGAGAGGGTTAGTACCTACAGATCCTTTGTGGATCCGATTGCTTAGATGAATCAGTGGCTACCTCTGTTCATCTCTAACGTCATACGAAGAAGTACCTGTGTGAGCTGAATCCTATGTTACTCTCCTTTGTGGATTGTGTTGAGCTATCCTATGTGGATTAATGTTTACTCTCCTTTGTGGATTGTGTTGTGCTATCATGTGTGGGTTTACGTTTGCTTTCCTGTGTGGACTGGGTTGTGCTTGGGCTCGGATGTTGGAGCCGAACGGGAATCGATGACTTAGGTATATGTATGGGCATATACCTAGGCCGTGTCGGATGTTACTTCGTGATTGTATCTTTCTTTTGTGGATTATCCATTGGGGATTCTGGGAGACCTTCAGGGGTCTCGAGGTCCCTACTGAGTAACTTATACTCACCCCTGCACGGACTATGCCCGCACTTCGTTGTGTTGGTTGCAGACGACGGACAGCGCTGATCGTGGTGGAGGCGTGCAGAGCAGGACGGTACCTAGAGGTGGACCACGGGGCGGGACGTACTCGGAGAGGACGGCTGGACCGAGGAGCTGTGGAGGCTATCTGTACCCACCCTTCAGGTGGGACCTTCAGAGGACGGCTCGACGCTGCGGCTTTTCTTTTCAGTTACTGTTTTTCCCTTTCAGTTGTACTTTACAGTTGGGCTTGTATTTCCGGACCCTTTTAATTTCAGCACAACATGTTTTTACTTAGTGTTTACTTTTCCGCTTGCTTACTCTGTGGTTCATGTTTAATTTTCAAAGGCAACGCCTTCCCTTTTTCCTGGATTTACGCCTTGGTGCTAGTCGCCAGCCCCTGGCCTATGGAAGGCTGGCTTGGGGTAGTCACGGCACGGGCCCATAGGACGGGTCGTGACAAATTGGTATCATAGGTGGTCGGTTCTACCGCAGAATCTGATCTTTCTTCTATGTGAAGCAATAGTGTTTAGCGTATTGGGTGTGGTTATCAGTCCAGGGAGTTCAGTGTTGGTGCGGCAGCCAACGTATCCGTACACCAGGACCCTGACTTCTGATTTCCGACTTAATGCACAAAAACATTGATTGCATGTGTGTTTTCAAGTTTTCTTCGTGATTACATTGTATCATCTCACTAGGTATACTGTTATGACCGTTTCACACCTGTTTCCTTTCAGGATGGCCCCACGACGGCAGCCAGCTAGGGTTCCGAGTGTTGTACGTGACGACAGCCCGCCGGGCGACGAGGCCTCGGTACAGGGCCCTTTGACAGTAGAGGCACCGACGATACCTCTACCCGCCAAGCCACCGATGCTTCCAGCCCCAGCCACTGACGATGCACGTCGCCTTAGTGCACTGCATGAGTTCCAGCACCAGCGACCGCCCAGGTTCCGCGGGGAGACGGACCCCCAGGTAGCCGAGGACTGGCTGGAGGCAGTTGTTCGAGTTTTCAGGCTAGTGAGAACACCAGAGGACCTTATGGTGGTCCTTGCAGTGATCCTCCTGCATGCGGCATCAGGAAGATGGTGGATCTTGATGCTCCAGGTGCACGACAAGGCATCTCTCCTCTGGACAGACTTTGAGAGCATCTTCCGCTCAGAGTTCGTCCCAGCCACCCTCCATGCGGTGCGTATCCAAGAGCTGCTACAGCTACGACAGGGCAGAATGATAGTGGCCCAGTACTCGGTGAGATTTACTGATCTCTCACACTACTCCACAGATATGGTACGGGACCCGTTCATCCGGGCCCGGACCTTCAATCAGGGACTGAGGCACGATATCAGGGCTTCGATGATCTCCCTCAACATTCCGACTCAGGCAGAAGTGTTGGAGCGAGCCCTCTTAGTGGAGAGTTTCCTTGCTGAGCAGTCTCCAGTAGTAGGACCCACCACTTGCCGGCATGCGGCAGAGTCTTCTGCAGTGGGCAGCAGACAGATGACGGAGGGGTCCAAGAGGACTAGACCTACCGGTGGTCGACTGCGTGACACAGGGTCAATTGTGCGAGGCACACGGGGTGGACAACGACTTACTATGAGCGGACAGTGTTACTCCTGCGGTGGGGTTGGTCACAAGGCTCGTGACTATCCGACCCGCCATACGGATGACCAACAGATGAACAAATGTCCTCCTAGGTAGAGGCAGAGGTTCGATCGAGGCAGATCGTATGGAGCAGGAGACCGTGGTAGAGGAGATGGCCAAGCAACAGGTAGTGGACGACGCTTCGAGGTGTTGCCACCACCACCACCAGGAGGTCCACCCCGACCGCAGGGAGTTGGTGGACATGGGAGAGCTCAGCTTCAGGAAGCTGAGGCCTTCGATCATGGAGCTCTGGGAGCAGATGGATAGGAGCAGAACTAGTTGATACGTCTTTTGTACTTCTAGTTCCTTGTTGCTATTGTGTAGAGTCCTTGTATTATGAGCTGTAATAATAAAAGACGCATGCCTTTGTGATGTTTTCATTCCTGTCCTCTTTTGTGTTGTTACTAAGAGGTTCCAGTTTAGACTATTGACTTGACCCTCACTTGTGAGACATCTACTGGAGGAAAACCAGTTACCACACACTGATGCCGACAGTGTGACTCAACCCTTGGAGGCGAGAGTAACGGTTGGATCTCTTGGTAGTAGCTTCGAGGCCTTACGACATCATCCTTGGTATGGATTAGTATCATCCATGTTGGGATTTACTGTATTAGGCGAAGAACATTGTTCATCCAGGGGATGAGACCGGATTTCTATTATCGACAAGGAAGAAATCTCAGCAGCTCTTGCAGGACCAGAAAGTTCCAAGTCATCCATGAGCGGGTGAGGAAAGCTCAGAACCGGCAGAAGTCTTTTACTGACAGGAGGCGGAGGCCACTAGAGTTCTAGGATGGCGACCACGTCTTCTTGCGGGTCTCACCTCAACGGGGTTTACAGAAATTTGGAGAGGTGGCTTATCGCCTGGCTCTACCACCTCAGTTGCACCGGGTGCACGACGTCTTCCACGTATCTCAGCTGAGGAGATATGTGCACGACCCGACACACATCATTTACCATGGGGAGCTGGACGTTGATGATGGGGAGACCTTTGCGGAGGTCCCAGTGGAGATCGAGGATCAACAGGAGCAGGTCCTATGTAGAAAATCGATTCCTCTTGTGCGCATCAGATAGCAGCACAAGAACCTCCAAGAGAGCACTTTGGAGCGGGAGGCTCAGATGCGCGCTCAGTACCGCTTTTGTATCCCTAAGTTTGTGGTGAATCTTTACGGGGATGTAATGACCTGTAGTGGGAGTAATGTAAAGACCCGTAAATTTCAAGGAAATTTTTTTCTTAATTTTCTTTGGAATTTTACAAGAACGCAGTTTCTGACGGTACCTGATTCCGAGGCCCGGTGTGCCCGGAATCATTTTCCAAAGTTTGGATCGGGTATGTTCAGTGAACGGACAGCGGGTTTTTCTAACTTTTTTAACCGATGCTAGGAATCGAATTCTGAGGGCACTGATGGAATCGTAGCGCTGTTTTTTTCTTAGAAACACCTCTTTCGGAGTTGCGTTTGCTCGGGTGTGGTTTTTTTATTTTCGGGCTTAAAGTTAAGAAATAAAATAATTGTACGAAAAACTTTATTTTATTTCACTTAAGCCACTTGGAAGCCACTGGAATCCACTTAAAGCGGCTTAAGCTAAGTTGATCCGGATAGGGTGCTATCCAAAAATATCCTACCCTCTTGGTAGGATATTTGTGGGGTGGGGTCTGCACGAGCCCCACCGTTTATTTTCCGCTAAGTAACGCACCCGCGAAAACCTGTCATTATGAAAGTCAACTGACACATTTTCTTAATTTCTTAACACAACAATTAATTGGGCGGTTTTCTTCGTTTAATTAATTGGTCGGTTTATTTCGTTGAATTAATTCTACGAATTAATGGGTCGTTACTTATCACTTTATTCATTTCTTAACCGGTTTGAAATCCGTTGGCGTAATAATAAAATAAGACCAACGCCACATCTTGAGGATTACACGTTGGGAGGCTTTTGACAGAATTCTTGTGCCTTCACCCTTCTTCGCAAAGAACGCGAAGAACGTGAAGAATGCCGGCCTTCGACGAAGAACGCCGAAACCACGAAAATCGACGACACGACGCCGTGTGCCGCGACGCCGACGTTTCCTCTTCCGCGACATTCTTCTGCAACGTTCCTTCATCCACAACGAAATATTCGATCTTCTGTTTGAGGTAAGAGATTTTTAGGTTTCTTTTAAAACTCCTTTGTGGTTTTTAACAACGCACAGATTTAAATATTAAAATTAAATCCGTTGTTCTTGAACCTCGGAGTTCGTCGACGCCGTGTTCCGCGATGACGCGACGCCCTTCCGCGACGACGCGACGCCCTTCCGCGACGACGCGACGCCCTTCCACGATGACGCGACGCCTTCCACGACGCGACGATCGCCTCCTTCCGCGGCGATCAATTCCGCGAAGAACGCATGTGCGACACTTGACGAGGTAGAGATTTTAATTGGATGTTTTACATTCCCGTGTTTTTTTCCATTCAAAATGAAGAACCTGGATCATAAAAACAATTTTAATTCATTAAAATTGTTTTTGGTTATGCGTTCATGTGTTGAATAATTCTCCCGTTGTTTTTATCTAACGCGGATGGTGCGGGCCAAATGAACACGGCCCGACAACCCTCCGTCGTTCTTCGTTGTTGTGCGAATTTGGCGGGTGATGACAAAACGTGACACAAGGGAGAATTCATGATTCTGCAGTGAAGAACGGAACCCGGGAGGAACAACGGTGCAGTCGGGAAGGAAAACGGACCACCAGAGAAACTTCGGTGGCCCACGGAAGCTACCGGCGGCGCGGGTCGCCGACGGCGGCGGTCAACGGACCCGCAGTCGTGAAGGTCCGGCTCGCACGCACGGGATGCGGCTACATGTCGCGTCCGCTGGTCCAGTGCAGCCCCTCGAGGGCCGCAGCTTCCTCAACCCCCGGGGGCGGCGCCCTGCGGCTACGGTGCTCGGCCGAGTCGAGCCAGGCCGCGCCCTGGCCGGACCGGACCGAGTCCATCCGGGTCGGACCGGGTCGGGTCGACCTGGTTCGGCCGACCCAGGGCGGGTCGGGCCGGGTCGGCCCGGGCCCGGACCCCCCGTCTTCGGACCATTTACGGTATTTTTCCTATAACATGAGCTACGGGACTCCGAATGACGCGCCGTCAGCGGAAACGCGATCCTTGGATCGAGATGGTCGTTTCAGTATATCTCACTTGAGGTTTTGGAATACTTTGTGTTCGGCCGGGATGGTTCGTACACGAAACCAATCGGGCCCTCAGAGCGGAAACGCTCATATCTTGAGCTTCTGACGTCCGATTGACGTGTCGTCGACTTTGTTTAATTCCTCTAAGTGAGACGGATATTTTGGCTCACTCCGCCCGAGGTTTGGACGCAGGTGGAGTACGGTCGGGTTGGTTTTGCCTTAAAAAACCAACCGGGCCCTTGGGACGAAAAAGCCAATAAATCTCAGACTGGGCGTCCGATTGACGCGCCCTCTGCGACGTTGAGTTCCTGTTGACGATACGGAACTTTTGGATACATCAATTTCGGAATTTGTGTCAGTTGATGTATCAGCCTCTCGGCTCGTGGAGCAGAACCTCCCGAACGAACTTGCTGTGTGCGGGAACCCTAGAGCTGGCTGCAACTGCTGCTGTGACGACGACGACTGTACAGAGATCCTCGGTGGATTCGACTGCGATGATGATGAGAACAGTACGGGAATCCTCCGTGTTTTCGGCAGTGACCACTACGGTACATCTTGGGATACATCAACTCCGGAATGCATGTCAGTTGATGCATCGACCACTTAGCTCGTGGAGTGGATCCTCCCAGAACGAGCATGCTGTGTGCGGAAACCCTAGAGCCGGTTGAGACTTGATGACTGCTGATCGAATGACTCGGTGTGTTACGGATAGCCCAGTGGGGAGCACTTGGTTGCAGCGGCAGACCCACGATGGAGGAGCTCTTGGTTGTAGCGGCAAAGGGGAGCACTTGGTTGTTGCGGCAGACCCACGACAGAGGTGCGCTTGGTTGTAGCGGCAGAGGAGAGCGCTTGGTTGTAACGGCAGACCCACGACAGTGGTGCGCTTTGTTGTAGCGGCACAGGGGAGCGCTTGGTTGTAGCAGAAGACCCATGATAGAGGTGCACTTGGTTGTAACGGCACATGAGAGTGCTTGGTTGTAGCGGCAGACCCACGACAGAGGTGCGCTTGGTTGTAGCGGCATAGGGGAGCACTTGGTTGTAGCGGCAGACCCACGACTGAGAAGCGCTTGGTTGTAGCAGCACGGGAGAGCACTTGGTTGTAGCAGCAGGCCCACAGTACTCGATAGGTGGAGTACTACAGCAGTCCAAGGTTGGAGGGAAGCGCTTGGTTGTAGCGGCATAACCACTGTTCTTGATGGAGAAGAAGTTTTCCAATAGCTTTGGTTTCAACTTCATGATCGATCTTGTGTGGGTCATTGAGAGGGTTAGTACCTACAGATCCTTTGTGGATCTGATGACTTAGATGAATCAGTGGCTACCTCTGATCATCTCTAATGTCTTACGAAGAAGTACTTGTGTGAGCTGAATCCTGTGTTACTCTCCTTTGTGGATTGTGTTGAGCTATCCTATGTGGATTACTGTTTAGTCTCCTTTGTGGATTGTGTTGTGCTATCTTGTGTGGGTTTACGTTTGCTTTCCTGTGTGGACTGGGTTGTGCTTGGGCTCGGATGTTGGAGCCAAACAGGAATCGATGACATAGGTATATGTATGGGCATATACCTAAGCCACGTTGGATGTTACTTCGTGATTGTATCTTTCCTTTGTGGATTATCCTTTGTGGATTCTGGGAGACCTTCGGGGGTCTCGGGGTCCCTACTGAGTAGCTTATACTCACCCCTGCACGGGCTATGCCCGCACTTCGTTGTGTTGGTTGCAGACGACGGACATCACTGATCGTGGTGGAGGCGTGCGGAGCAGGACGGTACCTGGAGGTGGACCACGGGGCGAGATGTACTCGGAGCGGACGGCTGGACCGAGGAGCCGTGGAGACTATCTGTACCCACCCTTCAGGTGGGACCTTTAGAGGACGGCTCGACGCTGCGGATTTTCTTTTCAGTTGCTGTTTTCCCTTTCAGTTGTACTTTATAGTTGGGATTGTATTTCCGGCCCCTTTTACTTTTAGCACAACTTGTTTTTACTTAGTGTTTACTTTTCCGCTTGCTTACTCTGTGGTGCTTGTTTACTTTTCAATGGAAATGCCTTCCTTTTTTCAGGGATTTACGCCTTGGTGCTAGTCGCCAGCCCCTGTCCCATGGAAGGCGGGCTTGGGGTAGTCGCGGCACGGGCCCCGAGGACGGGTCGTGACAAAATACATCATTATAATTTTGAATATATGTAATTCAATTCAAATTAAATAAACAATTTATTTAAATTGAATAATCACACACCAACCTAACTACTCTGGTGGTTGGAATTCTCTAACCCCACCTCATATAAGACAATAAGGTTTTGGCATATTGAACAACATCACATAAGGTTAAATGTTATATTAAGAATCAATAATTCAAATTAAAAAGGGTTTTACTCAACTACCCAATCATGAATTGAAATCCGCACCCACTAAATGTTCACAAAAACACAAAGAAAATTATGAACAACCTACCTAATAGTTGTAAATGTATGAAATTATAGTACTAGACTTTTACATGAATCAATTTGGAAGATATATTAGTTCCTATAAACACCCTGAATATAGGAAAAGCTGGATCAAAAAGATTTACCACTCTAAGAGTTGATAGAAAAAAAAGAAGGAGGAATCCATGAGGAAACAATTAATGATACAGTTCCAACACACTTGATGGTGGATGAAATGAATTTTGGATGGAGAAGAGGGATCAAAACCTATTAGTGGAGGAGGAGGAGGGTTCTTATTACTCTATTCATGACCATGAAAAATAAAATACGGTGGAAGATAAGAAATAGAGGGAGGGGTATTTTATCCATTTCACTCTTTTAAGGGATTCAATGTTATATAAAATGGTTTTATAAACTATGTGATAACCGTGTGTGCTATCTTAGTTAGGTACTACCTCAGTGGAACTACTCAAGCATCTTGCACATGTTTTTCCCATACACTGTGTGAGCCATATGAAATCCATCTATAAAAAATTACACAGATATTTGAAAGGACATGCACCCCTACCCACATGGTTTCCCAAACCATGAGATAAATATAAAAATGTGCTACAAGTTTAGTTGGAAGAGACTACACAGTTGATCAAAATCATGCTCCTTGAACTACAGCATCCAAAGCAGGACTTTAACACACCAGAAACTCATTTGAATACCAAATTCACTCACCAAAACTCTAATCCCAACCAAAAAATGATATTGGTTTAAAGAAAACTCACAATTGAGTTTTGATGGTTGAAAAATAAATTGGTACACCCACTAATTCCAAAAAATCAAGACATGTTGGGATTTCAAACATAACCATCATGGTAAATATCATCTTAGAATACCCTGGTATACAAGGAACATGTAAACTACCTCATAAGGTCTCCCCACATTAGGATTGACCTACCCTCGTTGCATCTCGAAACATAGCTCAAACAAACAACAAATCCAACCACTATTCCAGGACCAAATGTCACCCTGTGATGCATTCTCACTTATACAATTCATTGGGTGACCCTTTTTCAAAGTTAAAACCCATAATAATCCCGTACCACATCAGTTCTTGCCTCATTCCCATGTCAGACATGGATCCAATGAGGTCCTAAATCTCATAATATACATAAAATTAAACCTGATTCCTTCCACCTAAATCAAGTACCACATCGTAATGATTCTCAAATGACAATGCGCCTAAGGTAACCTATAATTACTCAATTCCCTGAGGCCAACACACCTTAATAAACACGCATCCATTGATTGTCACATACAATTATTGGATCCATGCATCTCATATATATAAATACAGAACACATCTGGTCTGATATCATCCTACTGACTAGCATCTGGTTAGTCTATACAAGTAACCCTTTCACCTCGTGAAACAAAAATGGGAATCCATCAACATGATGTACCATAATAAAAAAACACTACTTTACCCACAATGCACCTCTGACAATCGTCAGCTCACCATCCTGCTCAGCCCATGGTAGCTCCATGGCATGCACCTATCCTACTTCCCAACTACATAAATCCTGACTTCCTTATGGTAGCGCATTGGCCACTAGACACTGAACCCACATCAGGGTCCCACTATCTCTTATAATACCTATACATTCATCTAAAGCTTAACTTCACTAACCTTATATTGACCTGGATTCGATCTCACACACCTACATCTACCCTGATCCCTAACCACTAGCTAACCAAGATGTCGTACTATAGATCCTCTCAAGATGCTCGATCTTTCTATATTCTTGACACTCATTAATAGGATTCTCAAACTAATTTAAGACAATAAATGCATAACAAATTGAAAAAATAAACCATTGAATACCCACTCTAAGGTGGTCTGCTCAATTCATTGGCCAAACTAACCTACTAGAAGTCTTCTTGACCTCATTTCCTACTATCTAATTTGTTTCCACTAAAATCTTTGGAAACTGATGTCCATATTGAGTAATAATAGTCCATCAATATTCCCACATCTATGAGTGCATGGTTCACCACCTCTGAGAATTATTCCATCCTAAATAATTTTACCTACATGAAAATGTTGTTCTGTAAAACATACTCGGAACATATCACCCTCATGGTGTCACCGCTAACCATGTCAGGTGTAATGAAATATAACTCAATAAACATACATGCATATTCCATGACCTACCTATCATCCATCTGAAGGCATGTTAATTCATAAGGCCTTTCTACCCTCAGGGTTTCTATGAAGAATTTCTTGATGAACCTAGGCTCAAAATCATTCCTGGTCAATACCACATGTCTTCTTATATGGACCCACATGTCCCCCAATGCTTTTGTAATCCTCTGAGCATATTGGTTTTCAATTTCATGTAATTCCTTCTAGGTGTCTCTGGATTTCTTAAAATCATGTGTTTTATCTCAATCCAATTATCATCCACATGTGGACCACCCTCACCCTAAAAATTAGTGGGTTCTGTAACTAGAACTCTCTAGTCAAGTATTCCATAGAAGGATCTTCTCCCTGAGCTCCCTATTAGATACCTTGGATAACACAAACCATGATTATTTGAAGATACTCATCAAGGAATGCCCCAAAGGTTGTAAAATTTTGTGGCTGGCTGCCAATACTAGAACCTGAATCCGAGCCTATACTTTTGGTTGTACCTACTGCTCATGATCTACTTGACCCTAAGGGTACTGTGCCCGATCATTCTACTACATTCTAAACCATTTCCCGCTAGATGATCCGTTAAATTCAGCTCTGTGGATACCAATTGAATACCATTACATGCCCAGACATCCCAGATAAAACAAACACATATATATAACACATATTGGGAATGTTATAATATGAATTGTATCTACAATAGACTTAGCCTCCCCTATCGCAACCATTCCAGTTGGTATCCTAGACTCATGTCCAGCTTACATGCCCATCTTAGAGACATGTATCATGTATTCCATGGGACATTCCAATCCTAACAATAAATGTTTCCTTAAACAGAGGGCCTCATCGCCCAACCTGGTGATCAAAATCACCCCATTTAATCACACCTTCCAGCTCATATATGAGCTATTACTATATCAGAATTAATAACTAATTTTTATCATTGGCATATCACATTTAACAAATCATTTCATATCACAGAACATTCATTATCAATTTAAACATCCTATCATGTTCCTAATCAAAAAACACAACAAGCATAACAAACAAACCCTACATTACATAGCTGAGGTTCAAATATCCTTTACATGTTTTACCATGATAAGGGCCCCAACTCACAAAAATTATCAATTAACATTCCATGTGTACCACACATGGTGGAAATATCATCTACTGTAAAATGAGATAAATATAATAGAAATTAACACTCATAGTAACGTGGTTTGTACCTCATACATAGATATGTATGTACCCAAGAACATTCTATGAATACCATTATGACCATATAATAATCTCAAATATATAATTACTCAAATATGAATACCTAGAAAATTGGTAAATAATCTCGTCTGATGCCATCTGTAGCCTCAACGGCCCGATTAGCCACCCGAACATTGCTTTTGGGCTAGGTGCCACTGGGCTTAGGAGCACCTCCCCAAATACAAAAGGCCACCGACTAGTAGAGAGGGTGTAAAGAGGGAATAGAGGGGAGTATATACACTAAATGAATATTATAATAAGGGTAATAGTACATATATAACATTCCATGGGAGAAAGACTTAGTAGACTCAAACTAGACCTACTAAACGAGGAGGCACAATCAATTTTAGAAGTTGAATATCTAAAAAATAGTTGTGGAAAATTAAACACATCAACATTCCATTAATAAATAATAAAACAATACCCACATTAAAAATAGTTCTTAAACTATAATATATAGAAGTGGCCTCCAATGGCTGACCACAGTTCATACATAATAGAGTTTCATGCTAATCCAAAAAGGAAAACAAAATAGGAACTCCAGCTGCTGCCAGAACCTCAATATCCACAACCATCCATCCATTCCAACACAAATAGGATCCAACAACAGATCCCTAACCATTACCTAGTAGTAAAATCATAAGGTCAACACACTTCATGAATATCCCATGTAGGGTGTGAGAGTGAGTCTAAGTAGTGTACCACACATGTGTGGATACCCAACAGATGTGTTTATTTAGTTGGGAAATATAATAAGGACAACATATCATGCATTTGAAATAAAACAAGAAAACATACCTAGTTGTTATTAGCTATCTGTAATCTATCATCTAATTTAGATAATGCCATAATCTCTAAAGAGGATTGTATCATTGGCCCAAGCCCTATGGTATCCCTTGATTTCAATAGAATAAGAGAACCCTTTGGTTTCACCTCCATGTAATTAACCTAAAACCTCATTCAAAGTAATACCTCATTTTCCAACACATGTCAGTGACATCCCAAAGGAAGTCCCAAAAAAATAGAACCCTAGACCATCAGACCCTTGTTTGAAATCACTCATCGGCTCGAATTCTGATGTGTGAAGGTACAACGACATTTTTCCTCGATGTAAAAGTCACAGTCGTCTCAGACCACAACATCCTGATGAATGGTGATCTCTAACCTCTTCAATTTTCCAGGACTAACATCCTTAATACAGTGAGCCTTAGCCCCCAATCGATAGCATCAAATCTATCATCTGAAGGTTTCTCAGATTCCCTATTACTTTCTACAGTAAGAACCCGAAAACTAATTTTCTAAGACGCACTACCGAGGGAATATACCTGAAATATGGCCAAAACCACATCACTGCAATGTTATCTTATGTGAACATGACTCTAATCTTCTATTTGACCATCATGGGTGAGTGGAAATAAATATATTATTACCTTAGTCACACCCACTCTGGCACCTCGTGCCCCAATGACCATGTCCCTCAAGTTCGATGGACATCCCTATTACACCCCATGGATTTAAAAATAAATTAAAATGCATGAAACACTAAGCCTCTATGTAATAAAAATTTGAATTAATGATTTAGTTATAAACTATCAATTAAATATATATTTTCTACTTCTATGATTTGAATTTCAAAAAAGAGACATCAATGGTTGAGATCAATATGTTATTTAGACTTTGATTGAACCAAAATGATTTTCTGGTGAACAATAACTTACCATTATGAATATTAATATTAATAGTAATATGACCCTTATGCTTTGAAAATCATATTATAATTTTAATTTCTTACGGTTATATTATAATGAGATCTTGATGAATTTTTCAAGGTTATATAAAACCAGTTATAGTTTTAAAAATTTTATTTTTGGAATAAAATATGAATTTACATAAAAATTAATTTCTAATATTTAGAAAATTATTTTCAAAAAATGAGTTCATTTATAAATTCTACACATCGAAAAATAGTTAGGGTAAATTTTTGGGATTTTTCTTAATTTTTTGAATTTTTGATGAGTAATAAAATTCAATAATACACTGTATATAAATATAAATATATATATATATACATTATTAGCTAAATACACTATTCTAATAATCATATATGATTTATAACACATGGATCAAACTGAAACAATCTATTTTCTATTTACTGTCAAATGAATCATGATTATTTGTAGTCTTGAGAAAAAATATTAAACATATGATTAAAATAAAAGAAACACCCTTCTCTCCTCCAGTATAAATACCATACTCACCCCATCTTCCTCTCACAACTCTCAAAATTTTAGAATTGACCAATTTTTTAATATAACCTTACCAATTCCCTTCCCCACATCCATGATCTACTAGTATCACTAAAAATCCAAAACCAAGGTCCTTAAGGTGGATCTCAAAGAGAAGAGATAAAGATGTAAAAATCATATTTCATTTTATTCTGTTTTTTTTTCAATTCCTTTTCATTTCATTTACACCCTTCCACTAAACTTATTTAAGAGGCATGAAATATCTTGAATCATATATATGATGGTTTTTGATAAATTTTAAGGAAAATCTAATCATCATTCTTCCTCTACTCCTCTTATTCTAAAAATAAAAACACCATCTTTGATGTGTTTATTTACAAAACATTGTGGGGGATGTGCTTTCAATTTCCATTAATTCCTTCAAAAAATGTTATAAAATTTTGTTAATGGTTTAAAAATATTTTAAATTATATTATATATCCTTTTTTATGTTCATTAGTTAACATATATACATAATATTATGTTATATAATGAAACTAGTTCGTGATTATCAATGAACCAAAAAAATGATCTAAAAATATATCACTAATGATTTATATAATTATTCATCCTTATTCTGAGTAAGAAAAATTATTTATGGAATAATTTTATATTATGGAAACATATTAATACAATTTTATTCCACTTATAGTGTTTTTATTTCATTCGATAAGAATATCCCTTAGGAATCGATTATGAAAATCATGTGAAGCACACACTCAAAACGAAAGAAATAACAAAATACTATTATTAAATGAGTTGAATGGTGCTCTAAAATTTTCATAAAATGTGTAATAAAGATTATTATTATTTTATAAAGTATTAATAACACCCATTTTACATTATTACATTAGGTTCAAACATGTTTGATGTAAGAAGGGGTAAGGGAATTCTTAAACAAATTTCCATTCATTGGGTTAACCTTATACTTCATTAATTAAGTGGTATAGAGTTTATTTATATAATTAATTTCATTTATATAAGGATTTATTATTTTTCATATAATTTATGTAAACATAATCCTTTCATTCAAATAATTATCACTTCAATTATTTGATATTTTAAGGGACATTCCTTTAACAATCCGCTTTTAAAATTCTATTTTATGATATTCAAAGTGAATGTTTTTATGAATGTATTATTGTTTGAAGATCATGTTACGGTAACTAGTAATTGTTTATGATGAATTTTGGGACCTATATATCCCTCCAATTCATTGGGTGTGTGTATGCCGAATGTCAGTTTTATGGTTACTCTAAGTGTAATTGCGATGGTTACACCATATGGTAGCCGAAAGGGTTACAATGTAAGACAACTGTGATGGTTAAAAATTACATGGTAGTCATGAGAGTAAAATAATTAACTAATTAATTCCCCACCATTCATGTATGTTCTATTAATTTAATTTATGATTTTGTAAATCTCATATTTCTTAAAGTAATTATTTGTTACTTTATGGGTAATAACTATATCTATGTGAAAATAACTTCATTTGATTATAAGTATACATGGACGAATGATTTATCTCCTTATTTTTATATCTTCTACTGAGATTTTTTCCATTACCAATTTTCTTAATTTTATTCTATTGGTTTTAATTACTTTTAAGATAATAAACAAAGTCAAGTTAAATGTTATGATGATTTTTCAAATAAATCATGTTATTGTTTTGTTTTAAAAGATTTATTTTTTGGAAGTATTTAATATTTTTCTAGTTGTACTCACATTGGATACATGTAGTACGATTTGAATGAGTCATGTACAAAAATTATAAATCTATAAAAAATATCTTTTGGAATGTAATACGTGTATTATAGTTGAATGAACAAGAATATGTAGTTTTTACGGACTGGGTCCTTATAGTTGGTATCAGAGTGAAATTTATATTACATAAGGAGTTATTATGTTGTTAATAGAATACCATAATTGATGATTATAATATATTTATATTGAAATAGAATATAATTTAAATATTACCTTGTTTTGTCATCTAATATATGTATGTTCAGAATGGTTATCCATAGAAGAAATAAGGAGGCTTAAGTTGGAAGGAACAAAGAGGTTGTTATCTTTCCGAATCCATAACCAGGAATGGTGGGAAATGGAACTGAGAAGATTTTTACAGTAATGGATCAAATGTAATGAGAAATAAATATTTTTGGAATCCATGTAATGTAAAAACCAGATATACCATAAAGAAATAAGACGATACTAAATCATTGTATGAGGGAACACCTTCCTTCTTTCAGTGGATCTTCTCACACAATAGCGAATGAAGGATGCATTAAATCACTTGAAAATAAATTTTATGTTATGGTATGCCATATAATCAAAAGTTCTGTCTTTAAATTAATCATTTTGAAGGATAAGTTGATTATTTGTGGTCAATGATCAAGAATATCAGGGATAAGGAAGGGATTGAAGCCTTAGAGTGGGATGAATTTAAAATTATTTTCCAAGAGAGATATTTTATGAAGGTGGTCCATCATAGGATGGGGAAGAAAATCCTTGAATTGAGGTAAAAAAGGAATATTCAGTGGTTGTGTTTGAAGAAAACATCATGGCATTGGAATGGTACACTCCAAATCTTATTTGGGATCTTGATAGCAATATCAACCATTTATACTCAGGATTAATGTCGAGATATCAAAGTACATTGGATTCTAATGAGTTAAAAAGTAATGAGAAACTTTTCCTATGTGTTGAGAGGGTAGAAATTGAGTTTTCTAATGACCACATTTACTTTTAAAACTAGTAGAATAATAGGTCTATATGGAAAGTGGTGGATAAAAATAAATCAAAAAAATATTATGGTAAGAAAGTTTAATATCGATTTTTTGAAAAGTGCGCAAAATGCACCACGGGGAATTCCTTACCAAAACTAGGAAGTGTTTTTGATGTGTTATTATTATACATAGGGCCCATGATTTTAAGGAAAAGTACCTTAAGTTCAATTCTAATAAGAAAAATATAAAGTGTTTCAAATGCGGTGAGATGGGACATTATGCAAATGCCTACCCAATGAAAGATTTTAGTGATATAAAGCTTTAGAAATATAAGTAGAAAGGTGTAGTAAGATCTTTTTCAACTAAGTCAGCTGATGTCAGGCACTCTAATTAAGTGGTATCATGCACTTTGTTTATTTTCTCAAATTTTTCTAAATTAATTTTTGATATGGGGTCTACAAATATTTTATTTTTGAAAAATTTTCTAGTGAATTAGAAATATCACCGCAACAAATGATAATAGAACATGTTGTTAAATGACCAGGAGGAAATGTTACAAGAAAAATAGATTTTTAAGAATCATCCTTTGGTTATTTTTGGAAATAAAATACCTAAAAAACTTATCGATTTTTCCTTAGTAGAATTTGATGCCATTATGGGTATGCATTGGATTTTTTTCATGATAAAATTGAATGTATATATAAAGATGTAGTTTTTCAGAAAGAGATTCAGTTTGTTCAAAATAACGAACAGATACAGTTGATAACATATCAGGAAGCTGAAAAATTATTGAAAGATGGAATGTAATGTTATCTTTATGATATTGTTGAAAACAAGTGATCTATTCATATTAATGATGTTCTAGTTGTAAAAGAATACCTTGATGTTTTTTCTAACGAGTTACATGGTGTTATACCTAATCGGGAGTTTTACTAAACAATTGATGTAGGACTTGATCCTAAGACAATTTCAAATCCCCCATATCAAATGGATCAGATGGAGCTTTGTGTATTAAAATATTAGTTGAAGGAGTAATTTGATAAAGGATTCATTCATCCTAGTAGTTCACCACGGGGAGATCTTATTTTGTTGTTAAAAATAAATATGGTATAATGAGGCTTTTCATTTATTATAGATATTTGAATAATATTAATATTAAGAATAATTATCCTTTTCCTCATATTAGTGAATTATTTGATCTGCTCTAGGGAGCTCAGTATTTTTACAAGATCAGCATTAGATCTCAGTACCATCAGTTTAAGATGATGGAGGAGGACATTAAAAAACCCTTTTGTACTTTATATGGTAATTATGAATATGTTGTTATGTAGTTGGGGTTTACTAATGCATCTGTAGTATTCATGGAACTTATTAGTAGATTATTTCATGAGTTATTGGATATGTTTTTGGTTGTTTTTATTAATGAAATTATGGAATTTTATAGAATTGAATAGGACCATGAAAAATTGTAAGGGTTGTGTTTAAAAACATAAATTAAAAGAATAATAATGGTAAAATCTGAATTTGTGAATTTTGGTTTCCAGAAATTTATATTTTTAGTTACATTGTTACTAAAGATGTAACAATTGTTGATACTAGTAAAATGAAAGCTTTTGAAGAATGATCATGACCCAAAAATAGGACCGAGATTCATTTTTTTTCATTGTTTGCAAGGCTATTAGCAGAGGTTTCTTGAAAAATGTGCATGATTAGCTAGTACCTTGACCATGATAAATAGAAAAAAGTTAAATTATTCTAGACAAAAGAATGTAATATTTTTTTTCGGGAATTCAAATAAATATTTTTGATTGATATAGTTATAACTCCCCCATCTAGAAATGGCGAGTTTTTAATCTATAGTGATGCTTTATTAAAGGTAAATAGTTTCTTTCTGATGTAGAATGATATAGGTAATTTATTATTCTTCAATAAAACTAAAACATCATGGGTTAAATTATACAAAAACTGATTTTAAATTAGTATCTATTGTTTTTGCATTCAAAATTTGGAGGCATCATTTATACAGATCCAAATGTAAAATATATACTGACCATAAAATTCTGATTTATATATTCATTAAGAATGAATTAAACATTAGGTAGAGAATATGGATTTAATTGATAAAGAATTATAATTTTACGATCAATTACCTTCACGTAAAATAAATAAATGTGGAATATATATTGAGTTGAAAATATCATGCATCATTATCTATGTTATAGCTAAAACAAGATCCTTTGATTGATGATTTGACGACTTTTTTCTTGGATGTTTTTGGTGTAGGAAATTCATAAATATTTAGGTTTCGTTGTAGTATCATTTGTCAGACATAATTAAGAAATCACCAAATGTGTATAGGGAGATATAGAAGTAGGTATAATTGGTTAAAATAGGTAAGATTCTATAATTTAACATTGACAATGATTGTGTTTTGTGATTTGGAAAAAAGATTGTATGTACCTTTTTATTCTCATTTAAAGGATTTATTGTGAAAAACTCATAGATCTTCATTTTTTGGATGATCCTGGAACTAAAAATATCTACAGAAACCATCAGGTGTATTTTTGGTGGGATATAATAAAAAAAGATATTGTAGATTTTACTGTCAAATGTTTTACATGTCAATAAGTTAAAGAAGTGCGGCAGTTGCCAGAGGGGATGCTTCAACCATTACCAGTGCCAATGTATAAATGGGAAAATATATACATGGAATTAATTGGGGGACTTCCAAAGACATCCCAAGGTAACAATGCAATCTGAGTTATTGTTGATCGACTGACTAAATATGCTCATTTCCTTCCTATTTGATATACTATGTCTTTAGAGAAACATTCTCAAATGAAACTCCATGATATTTTCAGGTTACATAGAGTTTCTCTTTCCATGGTACCTTACCATAATCCCAGGTTCATTTATTACTTTTGGAAATGACATAATAAGTAATTGGGAACAGAGTTAAATTTTAGTAAAACTTTTCACATCAATCAGATGGGGAGCCAAAATGGAAGATTTAGAATTTGGAGGATATACATCAAGCATGTTCAATAAATTACGAGGTAATTTGAGATCTTCTTATTTAATAAGTAGAATTTTTGTATAATAAATGTTTTTATTCCATTATACAGATTGCACCTTTTGAGGCATTATATGGGAAGTGGTGTCGAACTTTAGCAATTTGGGATGATGTTAGGGTAAGTAAGTTCAATGGACTAGAATTAGTACATAAAGTGGGTGAGAAAGTGAAGATCATCCAACAATACATTAGTATATCTCAGACAAGGAAATTTTTTTTGTAAATAATAGGTGGAAGGACTTTTCATTTGAGGTAACTGGTCCTATTTTTTTAGAATGTCACCATGAAAAAGTGTTATGCATTTTTGTAGGAAAGGAATGATATGTCCACAGTTCAATGGACCATATGAAATTATAGAGAAAGATGGACCAGTCACCTACTGAGTATCATTTCATCTGATTTTATGTCACATACACAATGTTTTTCATGTTTTGATGTTGAGAATTTATGTTCCAGATTCATCTCCTGTTTTGAGCCCATAAGCAGTTCAGCTGGAAGATAACCATTCATATTAGGATAAACCTATTAAAATTCATGATCGAAGAGTAAAATTGTTGTGGAAGAAGGTAATACACTTACTAAATGTTTTTTAGAGAAACCACATGGTTGAAGACGCAACATGGGAATCTAAAAATTCTATGATGTAATGTTAACCTCACTTGTATAATAAGTAAATAAAATTGAGAGGACGCAATTTCTAAAGGGTAAGGAGAATGTAAAAACCTAAGGATTTAGAAAAAAATTGAAATTCATGAATCCCTAAGACTATATGAAACAATACCTTTTTAACTATATATTTTAAAACTAGTCATTAAACATTATTTTGTTTCTTCTATGATTTGAATTTTGAAAAAATGACATCTACGGCTGTGATTAGTAAGTTATTTAAAGTTTGATAGAACCAACATGGGTTATTGTTGAATCATAACATACCATTTTTAATGGTAATACTATCCTTAGGAATAGTGAATACTATTATAATTTTATTTTAACAGGGTAATAGGATAATGATATCTTGATTAATTATTCCAGGTGATTTAAAATCTCTTGTAGTTTTAAATTTATTTTTTTGAAATAAAATAGAATATTATTTAAGAATAAATTTTATCATATTTAAAATATTAATTTTAAAAAATTGAGTATTTCAATTATAATTTTTTGAAAATGATTATGGTGATTTTTTGTAATTTTTAGGAAATTCTTGATTTTTTTTGTGAATAGTAAAATATAGTAATATAATGTTTATATACATTATCTATTTAATAAAACATTACTAGAATCATGGATGATGTAATCAACCTTGGTTCAAACTCACATACTATATTTACATTTTAGGGTCACATGAAACAAGACTTTTTATAATCGTGAGAAAAAATATTAAACAACTAATTAAAATAATGGAAACCCCCTCCTCTCCTACACCATAAATACAACCATCATCCCCTCTTCCTCACACACATATCAAGCATTTAGAATTGACTTTATTCTACAAAATCCCCTTTTCAAGGCCCTTATACACATTAAAGACCATCTAGACAAAACAAAATTTTAAAACTGAGGGAATTAAGGAGGATCTCAAGGAGAAAAGATCAAGAGGTAAAAATCATATTTCATTTTCTTCTGTTTTCTTTTCAATTCCTTTTCTTTTCATATACTCCCTTTCCCTATACTTATACAAGAGGAATAAAAGATCTATAATCTTATATATTCTTGATTTTATCATGTTTATGGGGTAAAAATCATTATTCTTCCTCTCATCTCCTTCTTATTCTAAAAATAATATTATCGTCTATGTTGTGCTGATTTAACAAAATCGTTGATGTTCTATTTTCAATTTCCATTACATCTTTAAAAACTGGTTTTAATACCATTTTAATGGATGAAAATAATTTTAATGTTTATGAAATATCCTCTTTCATGTTCTATAGTTATCTTACAAACATAATATTGTGATATATAGTGAAACTATTTCATGATTATCAAAAAAATGTTAAAACGATCAAACAAAATATCACTAATGATTTATCTAATGATTCATACTCATAAAATATATCCAAAATTATTTATGGAATAATTAAATATTTTTGAAACATATTAATACCATTTCATTCTACTTCAAGAGTTTCACTTCCATTCGACAAGAAAATCTATTACAACCTGGCTATTAAATTCATGTGAAGCAAACACCCGAAGTGAAGGATATAACAAAATATTATTAATAAATGGGATAAATGATGTTATAAAATTATCATATAAGGTGTTATAAAAATTATTATTCTTCTATAAAAAATTAATAACACCCTTTTAACCTTTATAATAGATTTTTAAACTCGTTTTATGTAAGAAAAACTCGAGGTAAGGGAATTCTTATCCTAATTTATATTCATTAGGTTAATCTTAAAAATAATTAATTATGTTTTACTAAGATTATTTGTTATATTAATTTCGTTTATATGGTAATTTAATATGTTTATTTTTAGTATATACACATAATCCTTTTATTATTTTAATTCACACCTGAATTATATGATATTTGTAAAGGACATTCCATTCAAAATCTTCTTTAAAAACTATATTGTATGATATTCAAAATTAATATTTTTATAAAAGTATTATTATTTTATAATTATTTTATGGTTCATGGGGACTATTTATGATGATGGGTGGGACTCATATCTCCTCCCAATTCTATTGAGTATGTGTATGTTGGAGGTCAGATGTATGGTTACTCCAAGTGTAGCTGTGATGGTTACACCATGAGGTAGATATAAGGGTTACATTTTATGGTAGCTGTGAGGATTACAAATTATAACTGGGATGTGATGATTATAAAATTAAGTAATTAATTACCTAAGATACCTTTAAGTTCTATTTATTTTTTCTATGTTTATGGAAATCTCATGTTTCAAAAAGTAGATATATGTTAATTTATGGTTAAGAAGTATGAATTTCTAAAAATAATTTCTTATGATTATAAGTTTACATGTACTAATACCTTCTCTCCTTGTTTTTAAATACCATACTAATATTTTGTACTCATCCTATGTTTCTAAATGTTTTCCTTAGTTTTAAATGATTTTATGTGAAATAAGGATGTCATGTTAAATGTTATGAATATTTTTCAAAGAAATCATATTGTTTTTTTGTTTTAAATGTTTTATAGAATTGAATATTGTTTTTTTGTTCCCAATTTGGATTCTTGTGGCTTGGTTTTTATGATTCATGTCTTAAAATTATAAAACTCTAAACCAAAATTAAATTTCGGAATGTAATAAGTGTATTAAATTGTAATTAACTAGAATATGTAATGTTTATGGACTATGTATTTATAGTCCCATGCAATACCAATGTCTATTAATTCACCCCAATGGCCATTCAGCCTCAAAAAAATGTCCACGATTCCAAATACTATGATTAAAATCACTAAAATGTTAGTTCCAATCCCAACAAGATAACCAACATTGCTTCAATCCCAATTGTGATGCCACCTCAATCCATCGAGCCAAGATCGATATTATCCCAAGGATCACATCTAATGTAATGCATCATAAGAATTTAAAATATATATAATTCACTTAGAATTTTAAAAAAATCAATTATAGTTAATAAAAATAACCTAGTATAACTACTCTTGTGGTTGGTGGATTTTAACCCAGTCTTACATGATAAAATAAGGTTTGGGCCTGCCCAATTCCATCCCATAAGTTCATATGATCAATTTAACATTAAGCATTAAAATTAATAAGGGTCTTTCTCAACTAACCAACTGCGTGTTAAAATTCATACACACCAAAAATCCATGAAAACATAAATAAAAGTATGAAATACCTATAAGGAAATTTTGTATTATATTCGAACTCAAAGTGGTTTGGAAGATATTAGAGTTTCCATAAAACACCCTAAAAATGGGGAAAAATGACTCAAACAGATTTAATAATTCATGATAAGAGAGAAAATTAGAATGGAGGAATAGGAGAGGAGAGCCTTACTGATACAGTTCCCACACACCTGATGACAGTTGAAATGGAGTCTAGATGGAGAAGAGGGATTACACCCTATGTTTATTGGAGAAGGAGCATTCCTCCTACGTAGTGAATAACTAGGAAGAGAAAAGAGGGGAAAAGAGAAGAAATAGAGGGAGTGTAATTGAGGATATTTGACAGGTTTTAGGGGATTCAAGGTTATCTCACACAATTTTCTAAACCGTGCGCAAACTATGTGTGATATAGTGTTGACGTACTACCTATGTGGTTCTCCCCATGTAGATTCATCCATGAATTCCAAATCGTACAAAAGTCGTGAGATATCCCTCTATAAAAATTAAATATTTTCTCACATGTCTATACTCCTATACCAACATAGTTTGAAACTGTGAGGTTGTACAAAAATGGGTTATACAGTTAGTTATAAGATGTCACATTGTTTACCTAAACTGTGAATCTTGACCTATAACATCCAAATGAGGTTTTTAGGCCTTCTATGAACATAAAATTCATCCAAACACCCAAGTCACTATAATATCCTCTAAACCCATCAACAAAATAATATATGTCTGATGGAAAAATATGAATTGAGTTCCGATAATCTAAAAGGAAATTGTAATATGCACTAATTTAAAAAATTGAAAAGGGGAGGTGATTTTAACCCGATCCAAAAACTTGGGATATTAAAATTTTTATCCCAAATACTACTATATAAGAGACCCTATTCCTGGTTAGTATGTTGTATTGTTGTTTTTACAACCCAATCCATATTGTGGATTATTTTATTAATTAATAAACTGCTTGGAAGCTGGTGATTTTTAAGTGGATAAGATTAAGTATCGGCTTGAGATGTAACCCCTTGTATAAATTACACCATGTATATTTCTTGTTTTTTGTTTTAAATTGAAAATCCATTTCCATTTTCATAAATAATAAATAGGAATTTAATTTTATAGTTAATATTAATTTTATTTATATAAAGTTCTTGATAGAGTAATTTAGTTTCAAAATTTTAAATTACATAAAATATATTATAACTAATCCATTAACCTAATTCTATTAATTTTTTTGAAATATCATATATATATATATAAACTATTTTTATTAAATTGACATTTATATAAAATTGGGTATTTACTATTTAATTTTTTTAAATTGAAATTGTATTCCGAACTAAATTCACCCCCTCTTGAATAACTTAATCAGAAAAAATGTGGTATCAAAGCTTTTTCAAAAAACTTTTAGAATTTGATTTAGTTATATTTGTAACGACCTGAAATTATAAAACAATAACATTTTATTCAGTAGCATATGAGACACACAACAACTATATTAGAAGATAACCTGACACAAAAATACATTAAAATATATTTATTATAGAATAAATTTAATTTTTTTATTTCTTTTGATACATGTAATAACATGTTTTTTTATAGTATACATAACACGCAAGACCAAGTTCTACCAAAGAAAATATTATATTAATAATATTATTAAATATGATAGTTATAACCTAGCTATTTTTATGGAGGTTATGGAAAAGATTAACTAACTTATGAATATATATATTTTAGATATGTTTATTGATTATAAATAAAATAAACATCATTTGACAGAAAAATAATTTTTTTTTGAAAAACTATATTTCTCTATAAGATGGTTTAATCATGCTTTACACAAATAATTTAAAATTAATTTTTACTAGATTTATAAAATTATAAGAAAACATCATACTTATTTTTTTATATATTAATATAAAAATTAAATTATGTTTAATATTTTTTATTTTTTTGAGTTGTTTAATTTTTTTATGAATTGTGAAAAATATAGAATTTTAATTGAAAACTAACATTTAGTATCGGTAATTTATAATATAAAATTTTATTTTGAATTGATTTTAAAGTGAAATTAATTTATATATTTATCAATTAATATATTTTTGATCATTATAATCATTTTTATATTTAATTTAGTTATAAAAACATTGTAATCTTGTGAACTTTTTCACTTTAAAAATATTTTCTCTCATCATGTATGCATGATATGTTTTAAATTATTTACCTGGGTTAAGGTAACAATGGGTTTGTCGAGGTGTTAAACAAAGAAGATAAAGGTAAAAATAACTAATACACTTGTATAAAAACTATTATATAGGAATATTTCAACATTTACACATATAAGTTCAGATAATAGTCTATTTTTACAATTTTGAGATATGAAATACATGTAATCACTGAATTATTCTAAAAAATACCATGTTTTTCCTCTCCCACAGTTATAAAGGGTCACCCTATATCATATCTTCTTCACACATTCAATGTAGAAACCCGTATCTTGACGTGCATTGACTTTACATTACATTTGTGGAATACTTAGTACATAACAAAAACACACACACAAGGATCGTAATAGTTTAGTGTCTTCGGAAACTCAGAACGTAATCTTCTAATCGTGGTGAAAGATCTTCAATATCTCCCATAAAGATCTTCCATTTTTTTTACCTAAAACCTTTCTTTATATCCTTGGGAAAAGAAAACATGAAAGGGTGAGCTCAAATGCTCAGTAAGGGTATACAAAAGAAATAAAAATCATATCATATCTTTTTGAAAATCATATCCTGCAAAAGAGATCATAATATCTTAACATGGAACAAATCATATAAGTGAAAATGAGATCCCCATAATCATAACATGAAACTTGAAACTTTGTGGCATTCACACATAATCATATAGAATCATTTCTTGTTAGTCAAGACTCATTTCCAAGACTATCTTAGAGGACAAAGTCCCTTTCTGAATCGAGTAACCCTCGTTTCAGTCCTGTTTCACTGAACCGGTATAACCTACCATTCCAGCCATGTCTATCTCATGAGATATAAAATCTTTACCCAATGCATTGGAGGGAGATATAGGTCCCACCCATCTCATAATGATACCATTCTTATGTGTGCCACAAAATCATAAACCATACATCATGGCATAACCCATGTAATAAAAATGGGATTCTTAAACATCATGACATCATAAAACCATTCATATAAGATAAAGGAATTCAAAAACATAATTTCATCACAACATAGTCAAATAAATGTAAAAATATGGATAGAAACAGAACCCTTTATTATCTTAGATGGAAAATAATTTTGATAAAACATTTGAAATGAATTCTTGAGGAAAATATCCTTTCTTCTTCAAAATCAATTTCTTTTCAGAAAACAGCATGCAATTTTAAAAGAAATAGATTTTATTGAAAATATTCATGAAATATTTTGGAGGAAGCTTCATGAAAATAAGGCTTTATAAAACCGTAAAAATCCGTTTGTTCCGTTTAAGTTAAAAAAAACATTCTTCTTGTACTTTTGTCGGAAAAGTCAAAAAGTACCTCATACGAAAAACGACAAAAGGTTCCTTTCATATATTTTACTAAAACTCACCAAAGGGTAAATTTGGATTTAAACAATTGTAGGTGGATGTAAATAATATTATATATCTAGGAAACATGGTTGTGGATGATAAAATACACCCTAGTAAATTTCAAAGTATAAACAATCTCGGACAAAAAATGAGATTGTGATATTCCCCTTACCTTAGGTCCTATTTGCTTCGTATGTGTCCGAACCTCCAATATAATGATTTAAATAATGTCATTGACTTATTACAGAATCATATTCATTGTTATGATATCATATATGGTTCACTTATGACATTATATTACCCATTCTTTTGTAAATTCCATGTTAAAGAAGCGTTTTGGGTAAAATCGTTTCATTTATCGTAGGTGTTCTGACTTGTTGTTCTTGACATTATTATTACTTATATCATGATTTAATTACTTCCAGAATATAAAATATGATTTATATATCATATATATTCAGTATATATATATATAATAGATAGATAAATGAAATGAAAAACACCGTTCATGGAGACGGTAGTCCGTACGTACGCATGAACGCTGTTTTCCTTTCCTTATTGTCTTGAATGGAAGTAAGTAGATGACATACATATATATATATATAAATAAATCCAGTAGCTTTATAATGTCATATATTTCATTATTATTTCTTATATATACTTTATAATCATTCTTAAATGGTTAACATGGAGAATGAATCTCATCGCGTCGTGGAGACGGTAGTCCGTACGTACGCACGAGCGATGATATCATTTCCATAAATATTGAATTGAATTGGAGGGGATTATACAATATATCAGAATCAATATTATGTTGTAATAACTTTTTATAGTTATTCTTTACACCATTATACCCATCCATGTAAGGTGGTGGTGGAAAATGGATTACACCACGGCGTGGAGACGGTATTCCGTACGTACGCACGCGCAGTGATATCTTTTTCTGTAGGATGGATAGATGGTGAAATAGGGTTGTTTAATACTTATAATAACATATTAGTATATGAGTGGTACTGATGTTATTACTTCATAATGAAACAACCTAAGAAGAAGAAGTGGAAGAAGAAATAAAGATGAAAGAATTGGTAACGGTAATTACCTCTTCTTTGAAGCGCCTCTTTGAGACCTCCTCTTAGGGCACTAAAATTGGTCTTTTAGGAAGACCAGAACCTCTAGGATGTTTCTAGGGAAGTTGAGAAGAAATTTTGGCAGGGGTTGGCCGAGCTTGAGTTCTCAAATTGGTGTGAGGAGGAGGGGGAGGAGGTGTCCTTTTATAAGGGAGGAGAGGGGTACCTTTGGAATTCTTAAAAATATTAATTTATAAAAAATATAACCCCACATAAAAACCTCCAAAAATGACTCATATTCTAATATTAGATATGATAAGGTTTTAATGGCATCAAACAATAGAATTTAGACTTGTTAGGAATTTATTTTAAACATTATCAACATGATTTATCCTTATTTAATCAATTTAATTTTATTTGTGGTAATAACATTATAATTTTTAAATTATAACAAATAATTACTTATTTGTTGTGAATTGTCCATAATTGGATTCTTAATAAAATTTATATCATATAAATTTAAATTTATAATTTTTAAATATTTTGTGATTTTTAATCAATTTTTTAATATGTTTTTTTATAAAATAACATTAGTGTCAATTTTGACACTATTCATTTATTAGAATTTAAATAAAATAAATACAGAGGATATGTTCGAACTAAAAGTTTTAATAGATTCATAAAATTTCATATGTATCTTAAAAAGTATTGTAGCACAATAAATAGTTCATATAATATTTATTTTATTATTTTTCAAACCATTTATTTGGTTTATCTCTTAATAAAATAAATACTAAAACATTTTTGTATAATTATTTAATATAGTTATTTGTCGCATAAAAATTAAAAATAAAATCCTATGATGCAAATAAATCTATTACCTTTCACAATAATACTTTTACTAGAATTTATCATCTTAAAATAACAATATTTAAATTGTTATATTTATTAAATTATGAAGGTTACAACTTTGGCATCATTTAAAATAAAATAATATAAGTGTCATAATCGATTTTATATGGCTCCAAATGGTCAGATATTCGACCATTGGATTATTATGGTTTACATTTACATGGCCAATAAGTTTTGGTGAGGTATTTTTGCATTTTAGGGTCACTATTAGTTTAATAAAAACAATATTCTTGATTTTTCACTAGATAATCAATTTCTGCATCACTATTGTGTCATAATTAATGATAATTATTTAATCCCTAAAAATTATAAATAAATTTATAGGATGTAGATGATTTCATTATATTTCTGGAGACTATTCATTTTTGAAGTTTCATGAATTTTATCATTAAATTAAAATTAATATACTTATAAGATTTAAGAGAGTGACATGTTGTCACTTTCTTTGGTTTTAATAATAATTAAGTTATTTTCATGGACAAATGTCCATTAAATGATTCTAATATGACCCTTAGGTGATATGGGTCGACTTTTAGTCATCCAATAGGATTTTGACATTTTTTAGGGTAATTTTAAAATATTATATTTACCCTTAATTACCCGATTTACCTTTAACTATGGTAAATAAAATTTACCGTAGTTACTATTCAGAATTCCCCAAAATAAAAAGTAGCTTATTAACATAATTTGGACCAACTGATTCCAAATATGGAATCCATTTTTCCAAATTCAATACACAAAAGATGCAGAAATTAAATTAAAATTAATCCCGTTGTCGAAAGAAAACGGGTTTTTCTTTAAAACATTGCAAAAGATTGAATTGATTTAACCTACGAATTCAAGGTAAAATCAATGGTAATGTAATACATTATATTAAATGGTAAAAATATATTCTATTTATACTTTAAAACCATTCAATATTATAATTTATCGACATAAGATATTACGATGAAAAAAGTTGTTTTTAATTAAAATATAGCCTGTTTTTACTATTCATTAAAATATGAAAGTTATCGGAAAAATATCAAAACTTTATCTAATGTAAATTTTTATATCCTTATTCAAAAGAAGAATATTATTTTGTCAAATTTAACATATAAATATGTCAAAAACTATATTTAAAGTGGGTGCGCCATCAAAAGGCGGTAAAACTGCATTTTTCGAAAAATACTTATTTTACCCGAAAAATTTATTTTGTTCTTATACCATGTTCTAGAAATGTGTAAGATGAATAATAATGTTATAAAATTCAAAATTTAGTTAATACTATTCATAACGGCTAGTTCATGACAATATTATAATAATATAACATTGTTTATTAAAACCCGGTATTGCGTACAACACACGCTATCGAGGAAGGTCGTGATTGCGTGTAATGCAAGCCAAGTCAGGGTTGCGTGTTGTGAAAGAATCCTTTGTTGTTTCGTATAACATAATCCAACCATATTTCATTTATACATTTAATATATATATATATATATACTCAATGTTGCGTAGAATAACTATTATCAAAATTGTGTGTAACACGGTCCAAGAATAGTGTTGCGTATACTGCAAGTTAATACGGTGTTGCGTATAGCGCAAGATAATCTTGGTGTAGAATACAACAAAAGACATTAATGAAATTAAAATAATATTTTTCATAAAATATCGGGGTGTTACATTCTACCCCCCTTAATATGAATTTCGCCCTCGAAATTCGTCGGGGTTATAAATGGTTTACTATTTGAAAGTTTCTTTGAGAGAAACCCACATCGTAAAAAGGAATACCAAAACTTATCTTTAAAAACAAAAGTATGAAACGTAACGGTTACCCAAATAAACTAATCACTGGGTTTCCACATAGGTGAAAATATGGATATGGAAGAGAAATCTAACCATCATGTTCTGATGGAGAGTGGTAGAGAACATAGCTATGGAAAAGCTAGCAATCACAAAGCCATAAATTTGTGATGATCTAGGGTACCATTTGATTCATCGGATATAAGGGCACTAGGACAACATTTTTGGTTTTCAAGATCATTTCTCTAAAGTTGAAAATTTGAATTAGAATAAATACTTACTTTATTTTGGTACAATCTCACTGTTGTTCGTGCCTTGAACAATTTCCACTTCATCTCTTAAATAAATGAAGTTGAATTTGTTATTCGTGAAGTGTTAGCAGATCATGTGATAGAATGACGGGTCATTACATTTGTCTCAAACAAAAGGTTAGCAAAAATTATATACATAAGTCGATCTATAGTGAGATTAATCATATATTGTTCCTAAAATGGACTTATACTTCATATATCATACTGCTTAATATAATAAAACTAGTTTCTACTAAATAGGGACTTCCTGTAGGCCAGTGGTAGGCGATAAAGGCCAGTCGCACTTCGGTTGTGGGTTCGATTCCTACAGCCTTGTCTGACGCGATGGGTTGTCGCCCGTCCTGCAGGTTGTCCTTTTTCTAAAACTACATTACTATAACATCCCATCAATAATATCGAATAAAAAAAACTTCTATCCTTAAACAATACTCTCTTATGTCCAACATAATCCATTTCAATCTTTAGGCTTATCCATAATACGGCAGTCCACTCTCATAACATAGTGAAAACGATTACCAGAGATTTAATACCATCGTTGATCCCCATATATCATAAGATATGTTTTGTTGGTCACATTCCAAACATTCAAAGTCCTTAATCATGTATTCTCTTGAATACCTTAGTGAAAACATGAATGCAGTTTAAAGTTAACACTTTCCACATAGCAAAATCCTCAAAATTCTATATACTCAAACCATGATATCACTTAGTCCTTATACCAATCATGAGCTCATGAATACTATTAAACATTTCATTTTCTCGTTTTCCCTTCATTATGCGCATATCATCTTATTTCCAAAAAATATCTCAATCACTTTTAATACCACATCAATAAATATTGCAATACTCAATGATACAACATTATTTTGGAATCCCATTACATAAACACTTAATCATTCCACCACATAGTTTTCATATTCAACATTGCCAATAAGGATCGCATGTGACTTCCCTTTGTCCTTTGCCTTCAGTGTTTGCTCATGTTGATCATCACTAACCCTTGGATTAGGGCATTTATTATCATAATGCCCCATTTCCTTGCACTTGAAGCATTGAAGTGTTGGTGGTGCGTTCTCTGCAGTGTTTGCTTTATTCACATCATTAGAAACCCTTTTTCCATTACTTCGACACTCAGCTGCTCGATGACCTTCTTTTCCTCACTTAAAAACATTTTCTAGTCCCTTTAAGACAATCTCCACCATGCTTCTTTCCACACTTTGTGCATAAAGAAACATTCATCTTCTTTTCACCATTATTCTGAGATTTCTCCTTGAACTCCATCTTTCGTTTCTTGTCAAAACCATAAGATGGATATGTAACACCAACTTCCATTTCTACCTTGATAGCAAAACGCACAATTTCTTCATAGCTACTGAAGTCTCTTATAGCTAATGCCCTTCGAAGACTTGTTTTTAAGCCACTGAAAAATCGATCAACTTTACTTTCAGGTTGGATGATAATGCCAGATGCATACCTTGCAAGTCTTGTAAAATTCGCTTCGTATATACCAACAGATTCATCATCCTTTTGCTTTAGTTCAAGAAACTCCTTCTCCATCTTTGTTCGAAGAATGCGGGGGAAGTACTTACTGAAAAATAAGTTCTTGAACTCGTCCCATTCCATGGACTCAATTTCATCCCTTTTCCTCGTATTCTTAATAAGATTCCACCATTGATCAGCATCACCTTCCAAACGATACACTTCTAAGATGACTTTATCATGTTCAGAACATTGAAGAACTAAAAATATCTTTTCAGTGGTACTGATCCATTGTTCAGCAACAAGTGGATCAGAAGACCCACTGAAAGAAGGTGGACGTTGCCTCATGAAGGACTCAATAGAATATTGTTCCCTTCTCTTCTCATTTGAAAGTCCAGAATGATTCATAGCTTGTGTAAGTATAGAAATAAGATTTTTCACTCCATCTCCCATAACATTTGTTTGTTCAGGAGGACAATCATTGCATTGTCCATTTCATTGATCAACACGGTTCCTTCGGGTTCCATCCATCGTCTAAAACCCAAAAAGAATAGTGTGAGAGGCAAAAATCATGCTAGGGAAAAAAACATAATAAAGGGGGAGTACCTTCAATATCTAACATCTTAGGTTTAATTCTATGATCGTTAGCGTAATTCTAGTACTATAACCTATACGTATACTTAACCTAAGGGACATCTATAGACATACCTTAGAAATATCTCTAGGGATCTCACTAAAGTTCTCGCATCCTAGTTTCCAAAGGTTGACTAAACCTTTCCTCTGATACCAACTGTAGAAACCCGCATCTTGACATACATTGACTTTACATTACATTTGCGGAATACTTAGTACATAACAAAAACACACACACAAGGATCGTAATAGTTTAGTGTCTTTGGAAACTCGGAACGTAATCTTCTAATCGTGGTGAAAGATCTTCAATATCTCCCATAAAGATCTTCCATTTTTTTACCTAAAACCTTTCTTTATATCCTGGGGAAAAGAAAACATGAAAGGGTGAGCTCAAATGCTCAGTAAGGTTATACAAAAGAAATAAAAATCATATCATATCTTTTTGAAAATCATAACCTGCAAAAGAGATCATAATATCTTAACATGGAACAAATCATAGAAGTGAAAATGAGATCCCCATAATCATAACATGAAACATGAAACTTTGTGGCATTCACACATAATCATATAGAATCATTTCTTGTTAGTCAAGACTCATTTCCAAGACTATCTTAGAGGACAAAGTCCCTTTCTGAATCGAGTAACCCTCGTTTCAGTCCTGTTTCACTGAACCGGTATAACCTACCATTCCAGCCATGTCTATCTCATGAGATATAAAATCTTTACCCAATGCATTGGAGGGAGATATAGGTCCCACCCATCTCATAATGATACCATTCTTATGTGTGCCACAAAATCATAATCCATACATCATTGCATAACCCATGTAATAAAAATGGGATTCTTAAACAACATGACATCATAAAACCATTCATATAAGATAAAGGAATTCATTAACATAATTTCATCACAACATATTCAAATCAATGTAAAAATATGGATAGAAACAGAACCCTTTATTATCTTAGATGGAAAACAATTTTGATAAAACACTTGAAATGAATTCTTGAGGAAAATATCCTTTCTTCTTCAAAATCAATTTCTTTTTACAAAACATCATGCAATTTTAAAAGAAAGAGATTTTATTGAAAATATTCATGAAATATTTTGGAGGAATATTCATGAAAATAAGGCTTTATAAAACCATAAAAATCCGTTCGTTCCGTTTAAGTTAAAAAAAACATTCTTCTTGTACTTTTGTCGGAAAAGTCAAAAAGTACCTCATCCGAAAAACGACAAAAGATTCCTTTCATATATTTTAATAAAACTCACCAAAGGGTAAATTTGGATTTAAAAAATTGTATGTGGATGTAAATAATTTTACATATCTAGGAAACATGGTTGTGGATGATAAAATACACCCCAGTAAATTTCAAAGTATAAACAATCTCGGACAAAAAATGAGATTGTGATATTCCCCTTACCTTAGGTCCGATTTTCTTCGTATGTGTCCGAACCTCCTGTATAATGATTTAAATAATGTCATTGACTTATTACAGAATCATATTCATTGTTATGATATCATATATGGTTCACTTATGACATTATATTACCCGTTCTTTTGTAAATTCCATGTTAAAGAAGTGTTTTTGGTAAAATCGTTTCATTTATCGTAGGTGTTTTGACTTGTTGTTCTTGACATTATTAATACTTCTATAATGATTTAATTACTTCCAGAATATAAAATATGATTTATATATCATATATATTCAGTATATATATATATAATAGATAGATAAATGAAATGAAAAACACCGTTCATGGAGACGGTAGTCCGTACGTACGCATGAACGCTGTTTTCCTTTCCTTATTGTCTTGAATGGAAGTAAGTAGATGACATACATATATATATATATATATACATAAATCCAGTAGCTTTATAATGTCATATATTTCATTATTATTTCTTATATATACTTTAAAATCATTCTTAAATGGTTAACATGGAGAATGAATCTCATCGCGTCGTGGAGACGGTAGTCCGTACGTACGCACGAGCGATGATATCATTTCCATAAATATTGAATTTAATTGGAGTGGATTATACAATATATCAGAATCAATATGATGTTGTAATAACTATGTATAGTTATTCTTTACACCATTATACCCATCCATGTAAGGTGGTGGTGGAAAATAGATTACACCACGGCGTGGAGACGGTATTCCGTACGTACGCACGCGCGGTGATTTCTTTTTCCGTAGGATGGATAGATGGTGACATAGGGTTGTTTCATACTTATAATAACATATCAGTATATGAGTGATACTTATGTTATTACTTAATAATGAAACAACCTAAGAAGAAGAAGTGGAAGAAGAAATAAAGATGAAAGAATTGGTAACGGTAATTACCTCTTCTTTGAAGCGCCTCATTGAGACCTCCTCTTAGGGCACTAAAATTGGTCTTTGAGGATGACCAGAACCTCTAGGATGTTTCTAGGGAAGTGGATAAGAGATTTTGGCAGGGTTTGGCCGAGCTTGAGTGCTCAAATTGGTGTGAGGAGGAGGGGGAGGATGTGTCCTTTTATAAGGGAGGAGAGGGGCGCCTTTGGAATTCTTAAAAATATTAATTTATAAAAAATCTAACCCCACATAAAAACCTCCAAAAATGACTCATATTCGAATATTAGATAAGATAAGGTTGTAATATCATCAACCAATAGAATTTAGACATGTTAGGAATTTATTTTAAAAATTATCAACATGATTTATCCTTATTTAATCAATTTAATATTATTTGTGGTAATAACATTCTAATTTTTAAATTATAAGAAATAATTACTTATTTGTTGTGAATTGTCCATAATTGGATTCTTAATAACATTTTAGATCAAATAAATTTAAATTTATAATTTTGAAATATTTTGTGATTATTAATCAATTTTATAATATGTTTTTTTTATAAAATAACATTAGTGTCAATTTTGACACTACTCATTTATTTGAATTTAAATAAAATAAATACAGAGGAGATTTTCGAACTAAAAGTTTTAATAGATTCATAAAATATCATATGTATCTTAAAAATTATTTGAGCACATTAAATAGTTCATATAATATTTATTTTATTATTTTTGAAACCATTTATTTGGTTTATCTCTTAATAAAATAAATACTACAACATTTTTGTATAATTATTTAATATATGTATTTGTTTCATAAAAATTAAAAATAAAATCTTATGATGAAAATAAATCTATTTTATTTCACAATAATACTTTTACTCGAATTTATCATCTTAAAATAACAATATTTAAATTGTTATATTTATTAAATTATGAAGGTGACAACTTTGGCATCATTTAAAATAAAATAATATAAGTATCATAATCTCTTTTATAAGGCTCCAAATGGTCAAATATTCGACCATTGGATGCTTATGGTTTACATTTACATGGGAAATAAGTTTTGGTTAGGTATTTGTGCATTTTATGGTCACTCTTAGTTTAATAAAAACAATATTCTTGATTTTTCACTAGATAAACAATTTATGCATCACTATTGTGTCATAATTAATGATACTTATTTAATCCCTAAAAATTATAAATAAATTTATATGATGTAGATAATTTCATTACCATTATGGAGACTATTAATGTTCGAAGTTTCATGAAGTGTATCATTAAATTAAAATAAATATACTTATAAGATTTAAGAGAGTGACATGTTGTCACTTTCTTTGGTTTTAATAATAATTAAGTTATTTTCATGGAAAAATGTCCATTAAATGATTCTAATCCGACCCTTAGGTGATATGGGTCGACATTTAGTCATCCAATAGGATTTTGAAATTTGTTAGGGTAATTTTAAAATATTATATTAACCCTTAATTACCCGATTTAACTTTAACTATGGTAAATAAAATTTACCGTAGTTACTATTCAGAATTCCCAAAAATAAAAAGTAGCTTTTTAACATAATTTGGACCCACGGATTCCAAATATGGAATCCATTTTTCCAAATTCAATACACAAAAGATGCAGAAATTAAATTAAAATTAATCCCATTGTTGAAAGAAAACGGGTTTTTCTTTAAAACATTGCAAAAGATTGAATTGATTTAACCTACGAATTCAAGGTAAAATCAATGCTAATGACATACATTATATTAAATGGTAAAAATATATTCTATTTATAATTTAAAACAATACAATATTATAATTTAACCACATAAGATATTACGATGAAAAAAGTTGTTTTTAAATAAAATATAGCGTGTTTTTACTATTCATTAAAATATGAAAGTTATCGGAAAAATATCAAAACTTTATCTAATGTAAATTTTTATATCCTGATTCAAAAGAAGAATATTATTTTGTAAAATTGAACATATAAACATGTCAAAAACTATATTTAAAGTGGGTGCACCATCAAAAGGCGGTAAAACTGCATTTTTCGAAAAATACTTATTTTACCCGAAAAATTTATTTTGTTCTTATACCATGTTATAGAAATGTGTAAGATGAATAATAATGTTATAAAATTAAAAATTTAGTTAATACTATTCATAAAAGCTATTTCATGACAATATTATAATATTATAACATTGTTTATTAAAACCCGGTATTGCGTACAACACACGCTATCGAGGAAGGTCGCGATTGCGTGTAATGCAAGCCAAGTCAGGGTTGCGTGTTGTGAAAGAATCCTTCGTTGTTTCGTATAACAGAATCCAACCATATTTCATTTATAAATTTAATATATATATATATATATAATCAATGTTGCGTAGTATAACTATTATCAAAATTGTGTGTAACACGGTCCAAGAATAGTGTTGCGTATACTGCAAGCTAATACGGTGTTGCGTATAGCGCAAGGTAATCTTGGTGTAGAATACAACAGAAGACATTAATGAAATTAAAATAATATTTTTCATAAAATCTCGGGGTGTTACATTCAATCCACTTTAATTCATATAGTACCTAATCAAATATATTTCAAAATTCCCTCCCATAATCCTTTAATACATATTTTGAGCTTAAATTCATCCTAGGAAGAAATTTGTGAAAACATAAGGATGATACCAGAAGAAGATGTATTGTTCTTCAACGTGTGCCATTATTTTATTTCTTTCCCCAGCTCCATATATTCTCATTAAACCACGATGATATAATATCCACATTATAGTCCATATACCATGATATTTTTATAATAATTTCATTACATAAAACCATCTCCACTTCCATAATATGGGTGGTGAAATTATTGTTTCGGAGTATGAATGAGTACTGCCTCAAGAACCGATGTCCTTCATTTTTCCATTTTCACTTATTAAGGTTTAGTATGATGATGGATATAAAGTATATATATATATATATGATATTTTTAATATATTTACACAACCTTATTCACTACAAGATATATATATACATATTACCTACCATTCCATAGGAGATACGATAATGTCACTCGTGTATATGACGGACTACCGCCTCACGACTCGATGTGATATACCTCTGACTAAAACATTACATGGGAGGTGATAAACAAAATGTTTTTGACTATATGTGATATACATGAAATAATTATGATATTAATGAATTATATATAATTTTTTAATGAAAATATATATACCAGTTTTATTCTTTCCATTTCACCCATGTAAAGACGATGACATTATTTGTGTATGTGTGGACTATCGCCTTCACGAAGCGATGTGGCTCTATTTTCATAACCAAAACACAAGGAAAATATATATATGTATGTAATATCTAATACATTATATTATTATCACTCATTAATGTTAAATTATGACATTTCTCCTCTCCATATTGATCATCGATGAATGGAAACATTACTCATACATTTGTATGACCTATCATCTCCATGATCATAATATAGTTCCTTTTACCATAATCTCAATTCATGATTGATTTTTTTATGTGTATTTATATTTGATAAACATAATTTAATCATTATTTTATTATCACTTCAATGTTATGAATTTTTTAAGGGTTTACTTCACTGTCTCACTTTAATCGAGCTATTTATTATTGAATATCAATTAGAATAAATTATTTCACAATTTCATAATAACACTATTACATTTTATTATCCACTAATTATTGATGATATATTCAAGTAATAATACCATTTTTATATTCTCTGGTACATAAAATAACTGAAATAATGTTTTAAATAAAATCCAACATTATTTTTTTCTTCGGTTGAAAATATGTTTTCTTCCAAATTCATGTTCTCAAAAAACATATTTAATTTTTTTACCTTTTAAAATCAATTTATTAAATCTTTTTTACCCATTATTACTTTTTTTTCAAATTCATCATATGTTGATTTTTAAGAAAATGACCATTTTAGTATTACTAAAAACGTGAAAGGAATCTTCGTATCTTGGCTGAATAAGTCACTTTCCTATAAAATTACAATGAAAAAGAAATTTTATTGTCAAATTTTTTGGAATTTAGGAAATTAGAAATTATTATATATTTTATTTATTTGATGATTACAATTAAATTTTATAAGGATATTTTTTTAAAAAAATTATAATAGTGATTTACAAGGAATATGTTTTTTCAAAATGATTAAAAAAGACATTTTACCCAAGAATGTTTTAAATATATTTTTATACATTTTAAATTTATCAATGAAAAAAACCCTTTATTATTATGGTAATGCTTTTATGTTAATACCATTTTTATTCTTCCTCTAGATGGTTTATGATTATTTTGATTGAGGATAGTATTGACATTCACTTCCTATATTCACTTTGTAGTCATTAACTTCAAATTGAAATTTTCACATTAATGTGATGATTATAAACTAAATATACCAAAAATTTCTTTATTATTTATCATGGATATGGTTATTTCCTAAATATTATATCATTTTACCATATAGTGTTTATATTGAAAGGTATTTGTTTATAGGGTGAAATATGAATAAATCTATATTCTTTCCTCAGTATGGATAGTTGATGTTAAAGGAAATAGTTTATGAATTAAATAAATGATTAGATATATGAGTAATTATTTGTAAATTAAATACATGGGACCAGTACTATATATTAAAAAACTCCTCGATGCATTGGTAGTCTCATAAAATGAATTAGTCAGCTAAATCAGATGGGGTTTTAACCAGAAAATTTGAAATTATCTTAATGATATAACGTGATGTTAAATGTATCATGTTTTTAGGAAACATGATGTCTGTTATTTAATCATTTACTCCATTTAGTGTTTATTTAATGTTATCTATGACATCTTCTCAATGTTATTATCTATGGATTCATTTCATTCTCACTTGTTGATTAATGGAAAATTTTCTTATTTATTTAGCTTTCCATTTTGATTGTTCCTTATCTGGCTATGATATCGAGTTTATTGATTAAATAGATTGCGTTGTTAGTTATTTACCATTACATGGATTTTTATAGTAAAATATTTAAATTTAATGTGTATTAAAATATTTACCTCTCTATATTTTTGATTCAATATTAATAATAGTTGTTTTATTAATGATTTATTCTATTTTACTTAAACTTTACTGGGAATTTGAGCTCACCCTTCTTTTGATTTCGTTTCCTAGGATTCCATGAAGAATTCTATGTTTGATATGAAATTATGTTATATAGGGGATAATTTTATTCTCAAAAAATATTATGTTGTTATTTTTATATTATACATTAATCCAAGAATCATGTATCTGTCTAGTTTACCTAGACTACTAAACAATTCGGTCTATCAGGATGGAATTCATTGCATCTTATGATAATGAAATAATGTAAGTCACCATATCTGGGATACTATGGTCGAGGTTTCTATAGTTGGTATTATATAAATATTTGTAGAAACAGTGAAAACTAGATTTAGGATAACATATATATTTAATTATAAATTTATGAAAGTATTTGAGAATAAATATTAAAGAAAACCTTAATGTTTTTATAAGGTAGATATTATGGGTCTTTCCCTAGAAATACATCCCTTATTTGATACTACAAGTAGTTTTTTGTCTATCATAGATATACCATGGGGTAATAAATCTAAAAATGACACATTTGACATAACTCAATCTTCACATTGTTGACAAAAAAGACCTTATTTCACTCCATATTTGACACTTCCATGGTATATTCTTAGGATAATTAAAATTTTCTTTAAGAATCATTATAAATAATAAGAATAGATAAATAAGTTTAATAACCTAGGTTAAACCATAGGTTCCTTATATAGAAACAAGTGTGTCATAATTTAGAAATCCTAAAAACGATTATGTGGATTTATGATTATTTTTATTATTTCTCACAATATACATTTAGGTTTTTTTAATGGATGGAAACTAAAGGAATCATGTTAAGATTTAATATGATGTAGAAGGTGGTGACTAGGACAAACCAATTGGTTTAATGAATAAATTGAAAGATATTTCTATTATGACTAATCAATTATCTTCAAATATGATATAAAAAATATACCTTAACCAAAACTCATAATCACCAATGAAGATAATGATTAAATTTTATAAGAGCTCAAGTAATGGAGACCATAGAGGAAAAAAGGATTAATTTCTATCATTCCATAAATGGGGATAGAAACACCCTGAAAGGTGTCTTATAGGAATGAAAAAATTATTTATGGGTGGAAAAGAAATGTATAATGGAATGAATTATCATGAAAAAATGAGATGTATGATGGAATGAAATAAATATTATCCTAGGGATCTATTTATAGTTAATTGTCTTAAATTTGGTGATATTTGTAATTATCCAACTTAATTAACTCATTTGGAGGATAATCCCTTGAACAAGGATGGACCTATGTAGAGAGAAAACATAAGATGTATTTATGTATTGGGATTCCAAAAATTAAATTTTCTAATTATTTTTACCAAATATATTATGGTTATAATAATAATGAAACTTCGTTAGATTTTGTTATAATAATATACATATTCATCAACATAAGTGTTATGTATACCATCACAGGCTAATGATTTTAAGAATTATTATATGTTAAATGTATTGAAAACCACTTTTTAGGTTTTATATAATGTTATTCTGCCAATAATAATGAAATTTTGTAGAAACTGATGGAAAGTATATGTTTTAGCGGAATAATTTTTCAAGGAATATTTCCTTTACATTTTATAGACATAAGATTAAAAATATTCATATCCATTAGGGTTATTATGATCATTAATTCATTTTTAATAATATTAAAATAATATTATTAGACATTGTGATATAACAATTTGTATTCAACCTTAGTAAGAATTTTATTTAATGATTAATTTTATTTCATAGATGTCCATAATATTATTTTAGGAATGTTATAGTAATTATATAAATATATTTTAAAAATGTACAACCCACATGCTGGTTGAAAACCCACTGTATCCTATTATGCAGTGGGGCTTAAACCCATAATTGAAGAATGATAAGGTTTTTGCACCTACCACTAACCTATGTGATGTCCTAGTTAATATGTTTTTGTTTTCAGTTAATGAATTTAAAAAATTAATATTAATGATGAACTCATTGTGTTACATTTGTGGTTTATAGATCAATTTATTATTTTGGATAAGACTTAAAAACCATATTGGTTTCGTAAAATAGTTGTAGACATGAGTACAAACTTGTATTATAGATATTAGGATCTTCTAAAATTAAATTTTAGTGCCTCAAGCATAAAAAATTCATTTTTGTATATTCATTTCATGGAGTGAGGGATGAAATGGAAATTGATCAAAGTAGAAATAAAGTATTTATGTTAAATTATGAAATATATTTTCTTCTGATAATGATATTTCCTTTTATTCTTAGCGGGTAAGATAGTTTTTCAACATTAAGAAAGAGGACCTTGAATTATTAATGTTATATGATTACATTCATATCTGATGAATCAGATGATCTTTTAGATCATCACATATTCTTTTTATATCATTCCCTTAACTGTACATTTATCATTCAATTTCTTATGATCAATGAACTCAATCACACTCTATAATTATATATTATTTTCTACAATGTCCTTGTATTTATTTCCCACAAATGTTCTCCTACTTGGAAACCTAGTTATGTGTTATTCTAGATGATATTTATACTTCATTTTATCTCTTATTTAGAGGTTCTTTTATTAAACCTTTTATGAATTGTTTTTTTTTGAAAATTATTTTTCAAATATAAACCCTTAGATTAGCGAGATTGTTCTTAAATTGTAATTGTGTAATTTATTTATGGTGGGGAGAATGTAACAACTTGAAATTATAAAGGAATATCATTTTATTAAATAGTGTATGTGAGATGGAAAACCTAGTTAAGTAGATAATATAACACCCCATGAATTTAAAATATATTTATTTTAGAATAAATTTAAATTCATCAGTAGTTTATGATACCTGAAATAATATATTTTTTTGATAGCTTACGTTACATGGAAGACTGCGTTCTAAGGAATAACATTATATTATTAATATTATTATTAAATATTCCAGTTATCACCTTTATGTTGGATAGAGGGTATGGATAGGATTAAATAAAACACAAAAAGAAATATTTTACACATGTTGTTTAATAATTTATATAATATAAATAAAATAAGAATCATTAAAAATAAAAAGAAATGTTTTCTGAAAATATGTATTTTCTTAAAACACGATTTAATCGCGCTCTACGCACATAATAGAATGTTAATTTTTTAAAATTTTAGAAAATATATATGAAAAAATAAAATTCATTTTTTAAATTAGATTATAAAATTTATCTTAGGGTTATGTTTTGGGATTTTACTGAAAAGTTTCATTTTTTGATATATAGTGAAAAGACTAAATTTTAATGGAAAACTACATTTTCATTTATAAATTTTATAATGATAAATTATATTTTTTTATGGAATTAAAGTAAAATTTATAAATTTTTATATATATTATGAAATTTAGTTAATGGGAATCATTTTTATATTTAATTTAGATATGAAAACATTGTAAACTTTTGAACATTATAACTTTAAAAACCTGCTTTCTTGTCACGTCTATGGGATTAACTTTAAATTAATATTTTATAATTTTATTTATTCAATTTGAAGTGGATTTAATATTTTGAATCAACATAGTTTTTAATTTATAATAATTTCATAATAATTTTTTACAAAAATAATTAGTAAAAATATTTAAAATATTTACAATGGTTAAGGCAAAAATGTGTTTACCTGGGGTTACGCTAAAATGATAAGGGTAAAAGAGACCTATAAACGTATATAAAAACAATTTTATATCCCTATTTATACCATTAAATCCATAAGGTCCTATAATAGTCCATTTTGTTCCCTTTGGATACATAATAAATGATGGATCATGAATTATTTTCAAAAAAACCAACTGTGTCCAATCCCACACTTATAAAAGGCCACCCAATAACATATATACTTCACACCATTAAACCACTTTTTTAGAACAATAGCTACAAAAATAAGTATAAAAGGTCATTAAAAGCATCATATTAGACATAATTTTTTTACATAAATCAGTCCTTCAAAGGAATTAGTGTAAACCTAACGATGATACTCGAAGAAGATGTAATGTTCTTAAAGGAGAATGTTTATTTTATTTCATTCTCCACATATTTCAAAAAAATTTAAACCATGATGATATAAAAACCTATTTATTCCACATATAATATGATATTTTTATGATAATATAAATAATTACAACCGTCCATACTTCCATCAAATGGGATACGAAACAATCATTCAGGTGTACAGTGGCCCATCGCCTCACGAAACAATATCTTTCATTTTTCAATTTCTACTTTTCAAGAATGGGTATGATGATGGATATAAATTATATATATGATATTTATAAAATATTTATACCTATGTAGTCACTATATAATATATATTTTTACCTTCTATTCTGAAGTAGATACGATAGCATTGCTAATGTGTATAGAGGACTATCGGCTCACGATGCGATGTGATATGTCTGTCCCTAATGCTTCACATGGATGGTATTAAATTTAATGATATAGAATATAAATGATATAAATGGAATTATAATTATATTAATAAAATATTTATCATTATACAATGGAAATATATTTTAATTTATGTATTTTTCACTCACTTAAGCATGATAACACAATTCTTGTACATGTGTACTATCACCTTCACATAGTGATGTGACTCTATTTTAATCACCACCCCACATGGACTATATATATAAATATATAATATGATATATATGATAATATTAACATTTTGTAAATGTAAAATTTTACATACCTCCGTTCTATAATGATCATTGAAAATGGGTAATGTTACTCATCCATACATACGACCTACTGTTTCCATGATCATAACATACTTCATTTTTCAAAACCATCATTCATAATTGGTTTTAAATGTATATTTTTTGTAAAAATATTTTAATTATTTCATGATTATTATTATTTATATTTTATAACATTATAATATTTTTAATTATTGGGTATTTTAATATAAAACATGCATGATAAAATAAGACAATTAACAGACCAAATAAAGAAAATAATGAATGATTATTAATGAATGGGTAATAAAATGTCATAGAAGGATCAAATATGATATTATAAATATTAATATGGCAATATAATATGGTATTAACATTTTTAAAAACACTATAAATGATGTTAAATCATTTCCAACCAAAAGGGAGTATAATGTAATGTATTTCTTCACATAATTTCCACTTAGTGGGTTAAACTTATACTACATTGATTATTTCATTATAAGATTATGTGTCCAATTAATTTTGATTATTTTAGGGTTTATTTACTAAATGTTTATGTTTATTTAAATTTTATATACATAATAAATTCATTTTTTGATTTTGACTTCAATTTTATTTTCTTTTTAAGGGATTACTTCACAATATCACCCGAATCGAGCTTGTTTATTCATGAATATTAAATGAAATAAATTATTTGACTATTTCATGATAAAAAAATTTAATTTTATTCTAATATAGTTATTAATTATATTTTCAAGTAATATTACAATATTTCTACTTTTTTCTACTTAAAATAATTGGTAAAATGTTTTTAATAAAATCAAACATCACTTCTCTCTCCAGTTAAATTTTTTTTCTTACAAATCCATGTTTTCTAAAAATATTTTCATAAATGTTTCAATCCTTTTCAAAATGATTAAATAATGAAATTTTTACCCTTTTACTATTTAATGAAAGTTTTCAATGTAATGTTGTTACAATTTTTAAACAATTTATTTTTGGAATTTACTACAAATGTGAAAGGAATCTTCTAATAATTTTATAAAAAACTCATTATCATGCCATTTTTCTAAAATTTTAATGTAATGGAATATTTATATTTTACAACATTTACATAATTACCCGATATCATAATCATCACTTATTTGAAGCTTCCTTTTTTATTCATGAGGATACATCTAAAGAAAATGTTTTTAAAAGTGATTTTCAAACAAAAGTATTTATCAAATGTTTTTATAATTGAAAAATATATTTTCCTCATGAATTTTTAATGCTATTTTAAAGTATTTAATTTAATCATTGAAAATAATAAATTATTCCTACTATAATTGGTTTATATTAAAAACATTTTTATACTTCCTATGTATGATTTCTGATTATTTTGAATTAAGAAGGTATTGACATTCTGATGATTTATTTTGTAGTCATTAACTTCCAATTGAAATATTAAATTTCCTATGATCATTAGTCATTAAATTTCAACTATGTTTCTATATTAATTTTCATTTATATTTTAATTTCCTAAAAATTTAACCATTTTAACATATGGTGTTTACATTGAATGTTATTTTTTATCTATGGAAATATTGATAAAGTTATATTCTTTAATCAATATAGATATTTAATTATAAGGCACATTCCTTAAAAAATAAATCGATTATTCTATATATGATAAATTATTTGGAGAATCAATACATGGGTTGGGGACCATTTAAAAAAATACCCTCAATGCATCGGTATTATCATGAGATGAATAAGTTGGAAAAATTAGATGGGTTTTTATCCATTATATTTTAAACCATATTCAGGATAGATACTGATGGTAAAGGTATCATGTTACTAGGAAACATAATGTATGATGTCTAAGAATATACCTCATTTAGAGTTTCATTACTATTATCCATGGTATTTTCACAATGTTATTATATTTGGATGAAATATATCATAAGTTATTGATTAATGATATCTGTTTTTAGTTATTTTACTTAGTATGTTGATTATTCCTTATCCAATTATGATAGTCAGTTTATTGGTTAAATGGAAGTTGTTTTTAGTTATTTACCTTTCCATTTATTATTCTCTTTAATTATTTAAATAGAATGTGTGTTTAGATATTTTCCTTTGCATATTATTCATTCCTTATTAATGATTATTTAATTATTCATAAATTATTCTTTTGTATTTAACCCCTACCGATCATTTGAGATCAACCATATTTTTTTTCATTTCCCTAGGATTTCATGAAGATTACAATGTTTGTTATGAATGTAAATTCTATAGGGAATAATTTTATTCTCTAAAAAAGGTTTGTGTTGTAATTTTTGCATTCACTTGTAATTCAAAACTCACGAATGTATCTAGTTTACAAAGACTATTAATCAATTAAATCCTCCATGATGAGATTCCTTATATATTATGTCAATGAAATAATGTAGACACCCTCATTGAGATACAAGGGTTATGGTCACTATATTATTTTAGGATATTAAATTTCAATAATTTATAAATTTACAACATTTTTGGATAAAAATGGACCAGAAGTAAATACCATTAATTGGCCTCCTTACATTAATGGTACTAATTATTTTTATTGTATAATTAAAATGAAAATCAATTTAGATATTTTGGTTTTTTGTATTTGGATTGTATTTTAATATAAATAAGAAAAATCTAAAATTTCAAGATTTGAATGGAATGATGATAATAAAGATTCATATGATTGTAATTATAATGATATGAATTCTTTATAATTTTCATTAGGAAAAGATGAATTTAACATAATATCTACCTCTATTATTTATTTTGAAATATTGGATACCATGGTTATTTATCTTAAATGACCTTCTAATTTCAAAAAAAAAACTTAATACAAACACTATTAAATATGATACATTTAAGATAAATCCTTATGAATTTATATATTGCATGTATCTCAGGTTCAATGAGATATTAAATATGAGGCATGAACCATGATATAAAACTACTAATAAATTTCATTTCATGCAATATATCAGGTGATTTCCAAAAATATTAAATGGAATATATTTATCCAAAATAAAATGATATGAAATTAGAAAACTTACACTAAAAGGGATTATTAGAAAGCTAATGATTTATGAAGTATATCTATATGTAAACAAAGAGGAAGTGGTTGAACTTAATGGAAAATCAATAGCTTTAAAAAATATTTCTTCAAAACAAAAATGTGATGATAAAAGATGAAAGATCAAGTGGTGAATAATCACCTAATGATAGTGATGAGTAAATAAAAAATTTGTCTAGAAGTTTTGAAACATTATAAAAAGTATTAGGATCTTTAATGAAACCAAATAATGAGGAATGTATGAAAAACTAAATGGGATAAAATATTATAAGAATGATAATTTAGTCAATGACGTAACATGCTATAAATGATAAAGAAAAGGGAACATCAAAGAATACATTACTATGTTATAATTTAAGAAAAAATATGTGGACAGAGATAAATTATTTAAAAAGGAAATTAATGAAATTTTAATTCTACAGAAGATAGCTCAAGTGATTCCAAATCAAGAACAAAGGATAATCCTGCTAAAGCTATTATATATTTTATGAAAAAAACCATTTGAGTTATTAAATTCCTTTCTGAAATATTCTAATCATGTTCTAAATCATTATAAAAGTAATAATAGTGGAGACAAAAGTTCTAATGATGAAATTTTGGATTATTTTAATATACTAGAGGACATGTTTATTAAACAGAAATATAAATAAAAAAGTTTAAAGATGCAATATGCTCCATCTAAACACTTTAAAACCAGTCCTAGTTTAAAAAAGTTTAAAAATAATTATGTAATGAATGAAATAATGAGTTGAGAATATCTAATAATCAATTAAATAAAAATAATATTTACAAATGGAATAAATAATATAACCCAAATTCATAGCAAAGAAATAGATCCTAAATATACTACTAGAATTGGATATTAGTTTGGACAAAGAAATATTATTAAAAATTAATATATTATTCACTATGGTTCCATTAATTCAACTAATTGTTTTTTTTCATTTTTAGTACTAATAAATTTTATCGTATAATAGTCTCAGATCTACCTAGATCAAATTGATAAAATAATTTTCGATTACCAAAACACTTATTACTAATACCTCTACACCTATAAAAATATGTGTATAAGTCATTTATTGTTTAAACCTATTTTATATAAATTCTTATTAAAAATTTTTAGGACGCACTTATGGTATCGAAATAGTGGTTTCTCTAGACACATGACTAGGGAAAACACATATTTTAAGAACCTAATATAGGTTTATAGTGGAAATTTCAACTTTAGTGATAAAGAAAAAGGAACAATAATTGGTCTTCGTGTAATCGATATCTATAATTTTATTTTAATTTTTCCAATTTTTATTGGTACATTTATTGAAATATAATATTATCAGAATATCATAGTTATGAGGTGATGGTTTCCATGTTATGTTTGAAAAAATTACTGTAAATTTTTAATTCAGATTTTTTTTAGCTTACAATGGTTTGAGAAATGATAATATATTGGTTATTATTTTATATTCTACTATTTCCCACACCATTTACTACCTAAATAAACTACATAAGAAATCATGGATTTTTCATGTGAGGATATGGAATTACAACATATAGTCAGTTAGAAATCTAACTATGATAGGGTTAGTTAAGGATATACCTGAACTATAATTCCATAATGAAAAATGTTTTTAACCCTTGTCAAAAAGGGAAAAATAAAAAAATATCACTTTTAAATTAGAGAAATAATTTCAACTTATAAACCCCATGATTTAGTAACTTGGAATTGTTTGGAACCCCTAGAGTGTATAGATTATATTGGAATTTTGAGTTTTTCTCTATTAGATGAATTTTATAGTTATACTTGGGTATTCTTTCTAGCTCACAAAATTGAAGCCTTTCCTTATTTTATAAGTATTCAAAATATGTAAACAATCAATGTGTATATATAATTAATACATTAAGAAGCGATCATGTTCAAGAGTTTGAAAATAAATATTTCAAAACAATATTCTATAAACAATGATATAATCATAACATTTCTACTCCTAGAACCCATATATGAATGGTGAAAGAGAGTAAAGAAATGGAACCCTTTAGAATATTTCCATGGCCAAGATTAATGAATATTATTTGGATTTTTGTATATTTGGGTAGAAACCATGAATACAACATGAAATATAATCAATAGAGTGTTAATTATACCACAATTAAAAGAACCATACATTAATTATGAAACGGGGGAAAAAATTAAATGTTAATTACTTTAGAGTTTTTGGTTTCCAAGTATTTATTCTCAACACAATTCATAATATAGAAATTTTTTTATCCCATAGTGTTTAATTAATTTTCCACGGATACTCTACATCATGTAAATCATATACAGTGTTTAATAAAGGGACTAATATTGTGAAAGAATTAGAACATATCATGTTGGTTGAAACAAATCAATATGAGAAAAAGAATTATTTAGAAAACCTTCAATATGATCTATCTAAATGAAATAAAATTGAAAAATATTTTGATAGTTCTCTGAAACATAGAGAAAAATCATATAGGTATGATGAATAGTATGAACCCAAATCTGTAAATGAGAATGTGGTTTCTAGCACTTATTATCCAAGAACCATTAGGGCTCAAGATTATTATCCCCTAGATGTTGAATCATGAGACCTAAATAGTGAAAAAACTAGTGATTCTATTAAAAATTATATTGACAATCAAGATTCATTTTTACACATTCAACCTTGGAACATCCGGGATTCTATTAAATTTGAAATCTAGTAATGGATATACTATAAGTACTCAATTAATTTAAATTAATAATTTCTAGGAACTCGCAGATAGACCTAATGAAATAATGACCATTAGTATTGAATGGGTGTTTTGAAATATGTTTGATGAATCAAGCACTATTGTAAGAAATAAATATAGATTGATTGCACAAGTATATAGTCATACAGAAGCTATTGATTATTATCAAACCATTGAACAAGTGGAAAGACATGAATCCATCAGGATGTCTTCTTACCTATAAAGTAAATTTGAATTTAAAATTATATAAAATAGATTTTAAGAGTGAATTAATAAATGGTTATATTGTTCTAGATATTTTTGTGGAATAACCCGGATATTTCAAAATCCTCATTTCATCAAATCATGTTTTTAAATTAGAAAAATATTTATATGGTTGACAATAAGATCCTAGAGCATGGTATGATAGGCTCAACTTTTTTCTAATTTTCAAAGGATTTACTAATGGTAGATATGAACATGATTTATTTATTAAAATAATTTAAAAATATATTTCAGTTGTAAAAATTTATGTTCATGATATTATTTTTAGAATTTCAAAAAATTCTTTTAGTACATATTTTTTGAAAATGAGGAAAATTTATTTTGAAAGGATTTTAACAAGTGAACATAATGTTTTTCTTGGATTTAAAAATTTGTTTAAAAATGTAATTATTTTAAATCAAAGTATGTATACTCAATATATTATAAAAAGTTTTTTCATAGAAAATATTAAATTTAATGAAAATCCCATTAGTACTATATACAAGTTAGATCTTAATGAATCTATGTAATTTGTTTATCAAACCAATTATAAAGGTATTATTGGATGCTTAATATACCAATGTAGTAGTCATCTTGGTATAATGTTTTTCATGTGTATGTGTGCTCATTTTAATGAAAAATTAAAAGAATCACATTTAATTATTTTGAAAATCATTTTCAAATACCACAATAATACAACAAACGTAGACCATTTTTACTCCAAGGGATAAGACAATGATTTAGTTAATTATTTTGATGCATATTTGTGTGGTTTTAAGTTAGAAAGGAAAGAACATATATAACATGTAACTTCTTGTAAAAGTCTATTGTATCATGGTGTAGTTAGAAACAAAAAACTATGTAATTATTCACTATTAAAGCTAAATACGTAGCTATAGGAAGTTGTTGTGTACATAATCTATGGATGAAATGCATATTTCTAGAAAATGGATATAAATTCATACATGAATCTATAAAATGTGATAATCAAACTATGATAAATATTCCTATGAATCTAATATTTCATTCTAGAACAATCATATTGATACAAGACATATTTTTCCAATATATGTTCACCATAAAGGTAATATAACTCTCTAATTCTTTGGTATTGGGCGTCATCTTGCAGATATATCTATAAAACCTTTGAATATTGATAGAATAAATTATAAAAGACATGAATTGTGAATGATAGATTATATATAATTGTATATATTTATCTATAGTAATTAATTCCTATGTTAAATATTTTGAATTATATTTTGTCATATTTTCTAGAATTAATCATAATGTGTGATTCACATGGTTTATAAAAATATAATTAATCGCTTTTCATATAGTCATTATGTATACCATGAAAACTTGTGTGGTCACTATACTCCATGTGATCATTTATCCACATGTTTACTATGATTACTTTGAAAACATGTTCATACGGTTGGTAAATAAATAACATGAACATCTTGGTAGTACGATTATAAAACCTACCAAAATATTATAGTAAATATGTCTGACATTCTTATATTGTTTATTGATCCAAATATAAAAGAATTAACATGTATATTTAATAAAATTATTTTTTTGTGAAAATCTATTGGAATTATTTCTATCACGGTTATTGTAATGAACCAACTCGGGTTACCATCAAACATGGAACTAGATCTGTCTTGTCACATACCTGATGGTTTTTCTTTATCCCCACAAGCTGGTGATAGACACTCATGCATCGAGAAACAAACTAGAGGGAATGATTTCTCCCAACATGAATAAACACACAACATACGTATAAACACGATGTAAGAAGGAACAATAGAAAGATAAAGAATATATTCCATAACTGAAATAATTAATGTGGAAAAAAATTACAATAAAAATAGCCAAAATCACTTAAAGGAATGTCCAAATGTAAAGGACTAGAACAAAATAGCTACTCCATGCGATGGTGGGGAAATTTCCTACTATCTCACCAATAGCTACACAACCCATCTGACATGAAACCTCACCGCCTCACAGCGGTGCTTTGACTTTCCCTATAGTGTAATAAATAAAATGATATACTCACCACCAAAGAGGAATGTAGGGTGTGAGATAATAGGATCAATAGGATCCCATCTAGGTGTTCCTTAAAAATCCTTGATATAACAATTCATTTCAATAGGATCCCACTTAGGTGTTCCATAGCAAGTATCTGTATAATAATTCATATCAATAGGATCTCACCCATGTGTTGCATAGAAAGTCTCCATATAGAAATTCATGTATTCTCAATTTAAATAAGCCATTGAATGATGAGTAGTAAATAAATTTTATAGAGAACATGGTAATCATTTAATTTCTATCAATATTCTGATACAAAAGGTAGGTACATTAATTTCAAAGTTATTTTTCCATATGGCCTTTTAAAAACATCAACGTGAATAACAAGGATTAAAATAGTCTAAATACAAAAATAATTGGAGCATCATTGGAATCATGGCACTTTGTAATACACTTGGTTCAGCAACAGACTAGTTATACCCAATAATTTATAAACAGTGTACTACAGTACTTGAAGAAAATTATCTAGACTCCAAGACCAGGGAGACATGACCAAAAGTAAAATCCCAACATCATATATGTACCTAGAGAAAATAATCTAAACTATAGGATAATAGGAACACCCAGAAAGTGAACCCCCACAATCTATGATGGCCTCAATATAAATCTTCCACCTAGTACCCATGGTAACCCATGAGCTCGTTTTCACAATCCTATCGATGTTTCGAAAAAAATTCAAAACAATTTCACAAAACCCTTTTCAATTTGTTTAAAATACAAATTTCCATTACATTTATTAAAAACCAAGGAAAACCAATTTTACTCAAATTATCATTCCAACACACATAAATAATCATTCCCTTTTCCTACCAATTTTTTTATAAACCAATTTATAAAAATAGAAAAATATAGTATATCAAACACAGGCTAGGGATGGAACCACCTACCAAAAATATGGGTTTCACATAACCACAATGGGATCCTCAAAAAGACCTACCAATTCCATCATAGACACCAGAATACATCACAAAAATATTAGAATTGATCCCATTGCGAAATGGGGTAGGTGGATAATAGAAAACACCACATACCTCAAAAAATAACATCCACCAATCCACCACTGATAAGGGAATAACCTCCATAATGAGATAAAAATTTGAATCTTGGAATAAGTATATAAGAAAAAAAAATTAGATCAATTTATTTTATGATGAAACTATAGGGAATTATAGAAAATAATGTAAATTATGAAGAAGAAGAGAGATCACTTACCCAAACTGACACAGCGCAACTAGAAGAAATAATGAAAAAAGAACAGATTGATCTGGAAGGAATTATGTCTCCAATAAACTCTAAAGAATATACTTAGTTCGAGATTAGAGGAGAATTGGAAGATAAATGGACTCCCAATACCCAAATAGGACCCTAAAACATCCCTACTAGAAGAATTACACAATGTGTATCTCTTTTACACATTGTCAAATCCATGGTGTTTATGTATACTGAGAAATATGTCAAGTTAGATTAAAAATATTTTATTTAAAATAGTCATATTGAATTACTAATCTTCACATCATGTTACCCTTTACAGCGTGATTACATTTCATGTCTTGAAGAAACCAACACTTGTATGTCATGTAACCAAGTTACACGATGTAAAATCTTCCTACAGCCTGAATAATTGACCAGTTAATGTTGGGAGTCCAAAATATTTATGACATCTCCATTATAATAATTCTCCAAATTTATTCTCATCCATATATATAAAATGAGAAATGGAAAACTAAAATGTGGTTAAGGTCATACTTTATAGATCTATTATAGTATATTAAAAACTCCGCAACATATTGATTTTCAATCCCTAAAAAAAGATGAGGCCACTACTCCCTCCCAAATGACTCACATTCATAAGTCTCATGGGAATATTTTCTATTATTATATATAACTCTAACAAATATAATCGACTTCCCACACTATAAATTCACTTATGAGTCAACAATATCAACTAGTTTATCCAGAATAGAAACATCTATATATAACTTAGTTTTGTCCAAAATCAGAATATGATCAGGATCAGGATGATACTTTTTGAGCCAAGACATGTGGAAAACATCATGAATACCTTTCAAATTAATCAGAAATTCTATAAAATAAGAAAACTATATGATTCGCTCAATGACCTAAAATGGTTCATTATATCTTGGATAAAACATTCCATGTCTTCCAATACGACGGTGACCCAACTAGGGAGAATCATTCCTGAAAACTCAGTCACCAACAGAACACTCTACAGGATGACACGGCTGAAAAGAATATGATTTCTATCAACTCTAGGATGTATCCAGATGTTGTTGTAAATCTTAAATCATCACAGACATATCCTGAAAAAACCTAGTCCAACCAATTATACTTCACCCACCCCATCACAACAAAGAGGTGATCTATAAGGGTGACCTTGCAACACTTCAAAGGGATCTAATATGATCAATGATTGATAACTATTTTTATAAAAAAATCAATCAGTCCTAGATGGATATCCCATGATCCACTGAATTCCAAGATACATGCTTAAATTATATCTTCTATGATTTGGATTGCTCGCTCCATATAACCATCTATCAATGGATGTTAAGCTATGTATAACATGACATGAGATACTATTTCTACTTGGAGAATCCTATAGAACCTCAAGGTAAACCTAGGATACCTTTCTAAAAATAATTGTCAAAGTATTTTCATGTAACCTCACAATCTCTTGAATACATAGATTACCCAGATATTTGACCATATTGCACTACAAAATATTTGACATTTTCCAACAGGGACATATCTGTTGGTAAAGGCACATTTTCTGTTGGTAAAACATTTTACCAACATATATATCCCTGTCACTAAACTATTGGTAAATACTCTGTCACTAAATGTTTTTGCGACAGATAAAATAGTTCTGTTGCAATTATAATAACACCAACAGGTAATATATATGTTGGTTAAAATTATTTGCAACACAAATTTATCTATTGGTAATATTATTATCATCGTTTATATTTTCATTGGTAATATTATTTGTCATTAAAATATTATATTACATATATTAATCAAATTATATATAATATATTTACTATATAATAATAATAAAATTAACTTATATGAAACTCAAACAAAATGAGAGGTTATTTGAAAAAACAGGTTAAAACATCATTTAAAAACATGAAATCAAAAGAAAAAATCCAAGATTATAAAATCTTGTTCAAACAATTCCATTATTACAAAATCACATGAACCAACCCCACATAAAAGAACCGTTAATAAACCGTCACAAAAGCTCCATCACCACAATATCTTCCCCAGACCAAATCAACAGCCCCGCCATAAGAAGAAACCCAACACCACACAATCTGGAATGACCAAATCCATGTGTATCACAACATCTCAAGCAGTAGTAACCCTGAAGATGCAGCAGACCAAAACTAGGTAAAGCCAGCAATAGAAAAAAGCCACTCATCTAACAAATACTGTTGCTAAACATCCCTTGCCTATAATAGATAAGTAGTCTACCTCCAAGAAGTTGAGACTAGAATATCACCCATGCACGCATCCTCTAGTAGAAAATCTAGAAATCAGAGCACTAAACTAATAGAAAAACAAGAAGCAGTGACAAAAATTAACATCATAGGAAAGTTCTAGGCCTAAGCTAGCCATAGGTCAGATCAACCCTAGAAACAGACTGCAACCCCTGTAACAGATCCACCACCTACAAGAGCATGAAATTGGAACATAAACCATAAAAAAAACATTCAAACCATGCCATTCAGATCACTACAACATGATAGGAGACAAGAAGAACACAAGAAGCAAGAAAACCAAACCCAAAATTCAAGAAAAAATGGCTGAAACCACCAACTATTAAGACAAGAGTCTGTTAGATCTGACCTCTTTTAATTACGAATTAGTGGACTTACAATATAGCAATGTCATGTTGGTATCTGATTCTATATAAATCCAGAATGATTTGAAGAAAGAGGAGGGGTAGTTCCTGTGGTCCAACATATTTGGAAGTAATCCTTTATAACTGCATCAATACAATAATCATCAACTTTAGACAAATAAATCAAACACATAATAAAAAATAACTGCTCTAGGATCAAAGTACTCAAGACACATTAAAAACTAAAAGGTCAAAACAAACAATCATATCCTCACTCATGAAATGTGCTAAATATTGTAAGACAAAGAATAGAAAAATTCAGTAAAACAAGTGAACTCAAATATCATTTCACATACAATATAAAAATACATAGGAATAAAGGATATACCAAAAAAATGGAATGGAATATTATCAAAAAGGTAACTTCTTTGAATTGAACACTTTCTATATACATGCCTATCAATAATTGACCTATTTAAAGTCAAACTATACATTGATACCAGAGTGATCAAGAGGATGGACTTGTGAAATGATTTTTTTGATGATCCAACCCTCTTCACTCTCCCACAAGATTATACAAACCTGATCATTTTTAAAAATTGTATTTTCCTTTCCTAATAACATAAAGAAATATATACAGATTCAATTCCACTGTCAATCAAAATTCCCATCATATATTTGATAAGAATATAAAAACAATTATACATATGCAGAGAATCCATTATTATTATTATTAATGACAAATCAAAAATAAAAAAGGCTGACTATGAAATCTATAGTTTTCCCTTTAACAGGGACCCAACAAATGATGGAAACTCGAGGATCAGAAAATAAGACCATGTACCCAATAATTTATCTCAACATTTTTGTATTGGAATAGAGAATAATAACTAAAACTTCATTGTAGGGGAATTTCCAAGGTCTTCAAGGTGCCATGGCCATGTTCATGGTTGGAGGACCCCACCTCCATATCTAGATATCAGGTGTAGGAGCGGGGTAATGGTCCTGGATCAACTTCTTCAGTAAAAACCCATCCCCGTCATTCCAATCCTCTGGGGGGATGATTCAGAACATAAAAGACACTAAACCAAGAAAGACCACCCAACTCTTCCTTTAAAAGGATATCATCTAATATAACATTGGTATATATAAGATTCACATTGTTTTTTACATTGGGGTTTTCTAATATGTCCCTCGCAACCAGAAACATTTGGGTAATCCCATAACCACCAGAAAGCATTCCAAATGCTCTAAGATGTCCAGGATGGTTGTCAAAGCACCCCTTGAGTCCCTTTATATCCAGACTATCACCCACCTGCATATCTCTGAAAAGGTGAGACATTCTTCCACGTAGATACAGCTTTATACCAAATTCAAAATATCCAACATCAGAATCAAAAGTATTGGGAGTATATGGATTGATAAAATCTTCTCCATTGCTATCTTTGCCTCTATAGCTTATTAGTTTCCCAATTGGAAGACCAAAAATCAAAGTAGGAGTTGGAAGTAGAAATCCAAACTTTGCTGCATTACGGTGTGCACTTGCTAACTTTAAAGTATTTAATGTTTTCAGGATTCAAGAAGCCTTTGGATTTCGTTGATGTATAAATATAAGCAGTAGAAGTTCCGAAAGCGATAAGAGACACCATGACATCGGCAGTCTGTATTTCAGTAGCTCCTAAAAACTCCATTGTGATAATTTGAAGAACCATGGAAAACTAGGGATTAATATCAAGGATTCAATGCATTCAAGGGATTCCAACTCACCTCAACCCACCTCCCTTTCAAAAAACCTTAATCCACATGGAATATGGGTTCATCATCATGAATAATTACCATAATAATAAGTGTTATACATAGATTTAAATTATAATAGATTACAGAACATGTGATCAAGTAAATTCTAGAATTAAAAAATAATATAATACTTGAGTTCCCATAAAATTTCAATTAATAATCAAAAGACAACAGTCTCAATATTTTATATATGAATCCCAATATGAACACAAAAAGACCATATAAAAAATGAAAATAAGAAATATGAATAATTATTTCACGAGGTTTGCATAAATAGTTGTATTAAGAAAGACTAAAAATCAATGATCAAGAGGTTTGGATCCTTGAGAAAATAATTAACTCATCAGGGTTCATATTTGTATTCTCTTACACACAAATACAATAATTTCAATGAGGAAAATATAACACAAAGAGTAAAACCTTATTGTTCATGGTTGAAAAATATATACAATACATGGGTATTCATTTTACATCACTTAATAAAAAAATTACAAATAATATACTCCAACCTCATTGGTCTCCATGGGTGACCAATATAACATAATATTAAGAAGCCTTATTTTATAATCAAATACTCCAACCATAGTGTAGCCACATCTATGCATTTATATGTGGTCTACAACCCATTACCTTGCAGGCTACACTTGAAGGTGTGATAGTGCTTCGATTGAGGAAAGATGATTACCACATGTAACAACAGTTGAGGAACTAAGTTTCAATGAACTATATTAAGATAAAGTATCCATTAAAATCAATAGTGCTATAATAAATTTCAAAGTGTTGTCAAAAAATCCATCTTCAGATATATATATATATATATATATTATAACTAGTTATTCAATATAGGAAGCCTACAAGAATATTATATCAGTACTAAAAGTGATAAGACCAATAATAAAACAAAATCTTCTATAAATGTAAAGACCAAAACATTGAGGGGGTAAAAAATACAACAAAATAAATGCAACTTAATCAAAATTTTCAAGTGAGAATGAAATCCATGATTCATTCCCATGGGAAGACTTGAATGAGACCAAAAAGATCACAGCCAAAACCACAAATAGTGGTTTACAGAAAAAACTATAAATTTAAATCTATTATCAAAATGTTATGAATTTAAATTAACAAACTATTACTACTTGAAATTATGAATTAAATCTATAGTTGTTTTCTATAGTAGAGATTAAAGAAATGAAAAAAATGTGATTCATTGAAATACCATTGGGAGGATTCCATGGTGCGATGCTGGAGGCAGGATAGTGAAGACGTGATGCCAGAGGTAGGATTTCAGAGTGGCAGCGATGTTGGGGTCGATGGAGTAGTGTCAATGGAAGTATCAAAGGGATCGGTGGTGATAGAGGGGTCGAGGGGGGGGGGTGCGATGATAGTGAGGTCAGGAGGATCAATGATGGGGTTGGGGGAGATGGTGGGAAAATGCTTCAGAGTCGAGGGTAGCAATAGGGTCGGGGGTGGGGGTGATTGCAAGGCCGAGACAGTGGGCCAACGGTGGATCACGGGAGTGGCGGTGGAAAGGTAGGGGAGTAGCACTGCGAATTGGAGGGCTAGGGAACAGTGGGATTGGGGAGGGGTGAGGGTGTGGGGTTTTTCTTGTCTTTTAGTTTGTTTTTTTATTTTGTTTTTTATTTTGTTTTTTACCCATAATAGGTTTAATAAACATAATAAAATTTTCTATGTAATAAAAATTTAATATTTCTAAAAAATTTATATATAATATCAAATTTTGGATTAATTTTATTAATTTTATATTATTCATTATATATTATTAATTTATTATTACATTAACTAAAAATAAATGCATCTACTTTTATTTCAAAATGATTTTTTGATACTAAATAATTAATATATATATATATAATTATTGTGAAATGATTTTTGACTATTGAATAATTTATTGTAATGAATTTTTTTATGATAAAAATTTATTAGAAATAATAGATAATTATAATAGACTTATTTGTTAGAAAAAAATTATTTTTATAGTTATACAAAAACATATTTAATTGTTAGTAAATTATCTGTTGTTATTAAGTAATTAATACCAACAGATGTATTTTCTTGACAAAATAATTGTTGGTATGTATAATTAACACTAAAAATAGTTTATATCTGTTTGAATAACTCAATTTTACCCACAATTATGTTATCTATCACTAAATTTCTGTTGGTACAAGTTGCTTTTTTTGTATTGTTGGTATCCTTGTTAGGAATGAAAAGAGAAAACATGGTCATCCGATATACAACCACCATTCTAGAAATTCTCTCTCAGGGAGTCCCTGGTAATCCAAAAAAAATACCTAGATACCATATCCCATTTACAAACCAACAACGTATGTGGATGAAGAATACTAGAGGGTGTAAAGTGGTTTTCTTTTATCTGTTGGCATGTGTAACAATGAAACACATAATCTGTAGTGTGATGCTTCATACTTGGCCACCAAAATTATCATATCATGTCGTATTACATATCGATAGTGAATGGATTAATGGACTATGAAGAGATTTAAAAATTACACAAGACTAAATACATCGTAGATATTGGGATGACAACCCTCTTACAAAATTGGAGCATACCATCTGAATAAAGAGACCAACCAGAAATAGTTTACCCACCATAAAGGATTTTTTGAGTTGTACTAAACTCATAATCCTACCGATGACTCTAAAAAAGATACTCTAGAAGAGATGATGATAACAGAACACCAGTCAAAACTATACCTAAAACATCCTATTGAGAATACAAGTGAAACTGAATGAAAATCTGTTTAAGGTTCCCCTACTCCATCGATTCATAACAAAATGCGATGGTACTTTTAGGTTAAGAGTGTCTACAATGAAGTTTCTCCTCTAAGAGATATAGTCAATATTGTATTTATATTTTTGATGGTATTATACCCATTATCTTAATATATGATTCAATTCTTTCAACGGATATATATATAACTCAAACTCTTAAGATTAGTGAATACCATGAACCACTCCCCAAAAAGTTGGTTCCACCATCATTTAACTGCATTTATAACTACAACAAACTCCAAATCATGAGTTGTGAATTTATTCACTTGAGGTTGGGGATGATGTGATTATTAAGCTACCCCATGATCATATTGCATAATCATGAATCCTAAAATAGTGCCAGATGAATAAAAAACACCATGTACCCCATTCAGGGATTAGGTAAGAACAAAATTGGATTCGCTGTTAGAATACATTTTTTCATCAAAATATGACAAAAAAATCATATACCATGTGAATTTCACCCTTTCTGGGTAAGATCAGTCAAAGATGACAACAATATAGAAAAAATCATTAACAACCATTTGTAGTATGTAGCAATTCCAAGGAAGATCTATATCTCAGTGACATTATCTGGTTCTTTCCAAGACCAGACATCCTCACCTTCTCAGGATGAACTGATAATACATGTTCAAAAATCTTATTCCCTATGAACATATATTCTGTAATTCAAATACTAAATTTCAAAATCAATCCAAACAAATGGTGACATATAAAAATTTTCAAAACCAAACTCAAATGGTACTCGTGCTCACACTTAGATGTCAAATATACCAAAATATCATACATGAAATCTACCACAAAAGTTTCAAGATATTGATGGAATATATCATTCATCAATGACATAAAAAATTCATGAGAATTAGATATAACAAAATAATCACAAAATATTCATAATTTATACACATACTCCAGAAATCCATTTTCAGTATATTAGACTCTCAAATTATAAGCTAATTTAAACCTATATAAAGATAATTTTTTTATAACCAATTTGCCCCCTTTAACTGATAAAATTAATCATCCACCTGAGGAAATGGATAATTATTCTTGATGGTTACTTGTTTCATCTTCCAATAGTTGACACACAATCAAAATGAAAATTTCAAATCATTATGATAAACTCCATCACTCTCTATGGAGGAATACCGAACAATTAACCTAAGAAAATGTCAAAACATTCTCAGAAAACAATGGAAAGATCAGAAACAGAATAGATGCCATCTGGATCACTTGAAACAGAAGACAAAAAACTCCTCTGCTATGGGTGGGATGTTCCTGTACGAATAGACCTTGGGTCCTACACCCCCTAAACCAAATGAAAGCTCCCATTGGAAGAAATAAATTAAACACACCAATTATAACAATAAACCACATCTAAAAGAGTGACGAGACAATCCATACTGATGATGAGGTCAAATACATCCAGATCAGGAATGAGAAACTACCAAAAAACACAACACAGATTACCGTTAACGAACAAGGACACTAAAACCCCTAATCTTTCTTCTAACCAAGAGGTGTCACAAACTCCATTATAAAGAAATAATTTTCTTTGGATGGTTAATAATAAAAAAATGCAGATATAAATGAGATGGAGGAACAAGTTTGAAATAGAGAAATTAATATGGAAGTTTAAATAAGGATCGTACCTCTCACTATCTCCAAAACAATATTTACTTTCACTAGAAAAATATCTACTACATTAGAGTGATTCAATACTGACGACTGTGGCTAGATTCATATAGAATTTGGAGCTTATGATTGCTCCACAATCACCTTTAGAGCCAAATAAACTTGACAATAATGAGGTGTATTCATATATTGATAGAATCATTGTAGATTACCAAAACGTACACTATCATTGCACATCATTACATGAATAGGTAAAAACTTTATGTTGTGTCCGACCTTTTCACATTGATAGCAAGTTAGAGGCACAGTTATAGCTAAAATAGATGGTGTGTAGGAGACTCACTACTAAGACACACCTCCTCCACTTCTGTGATGATCCTGTAACGTCCACTTCTTCCCATGAACATCATTGAAACTTCCACTATATATATGGGAAGGTTTTGGAAAACCAACCATACCCACCATATACATATCTTCCATCAAATATTTTTATACCATCTACACATAAGTAGTAAGTTTCTACATAAATACATGTGATATGATATTCGGTCTCAATCTTGTAGGAACTTTTGAGCCTTCAATTAGTTATTCTTCACCACATCCAGTGAACAACGGACAAGCTCAACAAACTGGTCGGTTTATGGTGACACTAAATTCCCTACCTATAATAAATATAGGAACTCCAAATACTTTTCCCACATTAGAAACATTGGAAAAAACATATAGGAAATTGGGTTTCAGAACCCATCCAATCCAAGTCCACGTGTCTGCCTTTATAGACCACAAAATCCCACCATCTCTTTATGGAACCCTCGAGCCTAAACACTGAACATTTCACCTTGGTATTTTCAGGTGTCTCCAAGAAGTCGATGAATTGTTTAATCCTATCTAGAAAGTCCTCTGCCTATTAAGGGTAATTTATTCCTTTAATAGACAGTGGGTAATTGCCTAATAATTCCAATTATCGGTCTCTCTCTCCTCCTGCTCCAGGCTATACCTCAATAACAACATTATGAACCCATGTTACATACTGATCAACAAAACATACTTCCCATGTGATAGTTTCAATGATTTTAATATATATATAGGTGGATTACCTTAGGAGCATCAGTTTCACCCTCCTAAGGATCTCATGGAAGTTGTCTCAGAGTCATACTGTTGAGTACTAAAACATAAGAAAGATCAGAAAATAGAACAAACCTCAGTATAAAAAAAACTCATTAGAAGAAACAAATATTTTAAACAAAACCCAACACTAGAGAATCATACCCAAATATTCCATTGAAAATTGAGTCACTTTATGCAAATACATTCATTCACTTATCAGAACATACCTCTCAAGTACTATCAATCCAATATCTAGTCTAATAGATGTCCCAGGATAAGGACTCTTGAGGATATACCTCCTCTGATACCAAATTAAAATGATCTGAACTGGGTTATCCTAAAACCAGGATGTTATCCCATTCTTTCATATACCCTAAGGGTGTCACTGATCCCCATGGGTTAGCAATAAGAAGCTAGGAAACAAAGAACAAAGTGGAGGGATCACTTTCTCCAAACATAACCAATCACACGACATATATATGCACACAAATAAGGAAAGAACAAAAAAAGATAAAGAATATATTCCACAACTGTAAGAATGAAGGAAAAAACAATTGACTATATAAGTATCCAAAAACACTAAGAGATAAGTCCAAATATAAATGAAAAAAACCAAATAGATAGTTAATTTGATGGTGTTAACGAACTCCCACCATCTCACCACCATCTACAAAACCTTGCTAACCTGAAACCTTCCCCCCTCACAATGGTTCCATTCCTTTACCTATATTAGAGGATAAAAAAAGGTCTACATACCACCAAAGAGTTTTGCAAGGTGTGAACTAACATGCTCAATAGGTTCCCCCCAGGTGTTCCATAGAAAGTATATTTATAACAACTCCTGCCTATAGGATCCCACCTAGGTGTTCTATAGAATGTCTCTGTATAGAAATTCATATCAACAAGATCCCACCTAGATTTTCCATAGCAAGACTCTGTATATCAATTCTTATATGCTCATTTTAAATAATTCCTGGCATTTTAATAAGTAAATATATTTTATAGAAATCATGGTAAATGTTTCCACTTTATCACACTTCTAAAACAAAATGAAGGTATATAATTTTAAAATCACATTTTCCATATCATCTTTAACAAACATCAAAATTAATATCAAGGATAAAAAAATCAAAATCCAAAAAATACAAAAAAACAAGAAAACCCGAAGTATCACAACACCAATGAATGAAATAGGTAAGGTATCATACTAATCATATACAAAAATCTATTAATGGTGCACTGTGGTACCCGTATTCTATTATATACAATCTGGGATTAGGGAGACACCCTAGAATGTGAAACCCCAACATTGTATATTTACCTAGATCCAATAATCTACACTGTAGGAAAATAGGAACACCCAAAAGTGAACCCACATAATAGATGATGTCTTCAAGCTAAACCTTCCACATAGTACCCAACGTAATCCATGCTATCAAATTCACAATCATCTCAATGCTTTGAAAATAATTTCAAAACCAATTCGAAATACCCTTTTCCATGATTTCAAAATAGCTATTTTCAATCCATTTTTTAAAAACAAAGGAAACCAAATTTTATTCAAAATCCCATTCCAACACAAACAAACAACAAAACATATTTTTTACTTATTTATTTTTAAAACAATTTATAAATACAGAACAATAAAGTTTATCAAACATAGACTAGAGATAGAACCAAATACCTCAAAACTCATGTAGAACATACCCATAATGGGATCCACCAAAAATTAAAACCCAATGATTCTAACAGATTCCCCAAAATCCAACCCACACATATTAGAATTTATCCCACTGAGAAAGTGGGTCGACAGAGATGAGTAAACACTGCATAATTAAACATTGAATTTCCTCCATACCAGAACTAATAAGGGACCAACCTCCAAAATGAGATCACAAAACATACCATGGAAAAAGTCATGAATAAATATAAATTTATGTCAATGTATACGAATAAAAACTCTAGGTTGTTACCACTATCAATGAAAGTGATGTATTGGAAAGATCACATAATTTGGGAGACATACCACAAAAATAATAAATATTGGACACCAAATTGATCTATCCTGAAGGAATGGTGTCTCTAAATATTTCAACAAAGGATCCATGTTTCAAGACAAATGGAGATGTAGAGGCCAAATGGGCACTCGAACACCAAAATAACTCCAAAACATCCCTTCGTAGGCAATTACATGACGTGTAACTCCTTTACACATCATGAAATTCTTATGGTTTATGTATGTATAGAAATCCATCATCATGGATTAAAAATATATTATTCAAAACATTCATTACATGAAACTAATCATCATGTCATGTACCCTTTCACAACGTGAATCCATGTCTCCTCTTGCACCTAGAAACACTTACACATCATGTAACCTAGTTACACGATGTGAAAACCTACTGCGTCCTACAAAAATGACTAGTTAAATTTGAGATTAAAAAAATATATTCTTTCAACATTTTTGGTATCCTCACAATTCCTTCTTTTTCATATATCAAAAATTAGAAAAGTATAACCACAACGAGGTAAACGACATACCAAAAAAATCGATAACGAGATGTTGTAGTTACCGTTATTTAAATCCATTAATGATTAAAATTAAAATTAAAATTGGAATAATTACTATTTCATATATTTTACTTTAGATGTCCTCAATATTTTTAAGATATTTTGATCAGGTCATTTTTATTTTCTTGAACCACTCACTCTCTTTGTCTCAAATTTCGCAATTTTACCTTGTGTTTTCAAAACATCACAGATATCATCCCAAATGGAATGATGAATATTAAGAAAATATTAGAGAATTATTTTACTAAAAAATTTCATGCTTGAAATAAGTTAAATAAGTCAAAATACATAGTGAGTTCTTCAATAAATCATATGAATCCACATCTAATTGATCATTCATTTTCTGTATAACAGGTGGTCTATGCTCAATGGTTGAAGTCAAGATGATTGATAGTTTAAAAAGTGATTCGATAACAAGGGTGGGATTAATGGTTCAAATAAAAGGGGGGAATGTTATACCTGAATCTAATAAAATCATTTTATGAAAGCCATGAATTATTCATTGGAGAGAAGAGGTATTCATTGAAATGAATGATTAATATTAATGTTTTTTACTTTTATTCAAATCATTGGAAAATATATTGAACAAACTATATAGTAGAGAGTATTGATATTATCAAAGTTTATATCCTATTAATCATTGACAATTATAATTATAATATGACTTATATGAGCTCATTGGGAGGGGAAATATCATAAGACCCCCTTTTGTTGAGTAAAGTGGTGAATGTAGGTCCTTGTTTGAGTTTATTCAGTATCTAATAATCTAATGAGAAGAATATTTTAGTATCATGAAGAATCAGATCCTATTTTTCTTATTTTTGATGAGTATTTGTTTTACAAATAAATATATGTAGATTTTTTCTGAGACATGTTTTTATGCATTGAAATTCAGCTTTAGGGTTTAGTTATTTACACTATCCAAAGCTTATCTGTTTTTTTCTTGAATATTAAGGTCCAGTTCCTCAAGAGTAGGATAAGATAACTACTTTTGGTAGATTTTTTTGAATTAAGATAGTTTTTAGAAAAAGATACTGAACTTGATTATAGGGAACCAAGAATGGGTTGCTGACCCATAAATTTTTTTTCAAGGTTAATCCAGTTACGTATCCTTTCATACCTAGGGATCTCATAGATAAAGGTATTGAACTGAATGAGGTTGGGATGTGTTCATATTATAATATTTTAAAATAAGAAAAATATCTATAAATTAAGAATATGTAGTCACTAAATAAGAATAAGAAGAAAGAGTGGTTTTATACCTTAAAGAAGAAGATATTCCAGCATATTAAAATGATCCAAAATAGGATAAATCAGCTGGATATAATGAAGATAGGTATAGATCATAAGTATCTCCTATTACTGGGAGTACCCATATATTACCTATATCATATCCTCCTTATAATGGGGAGAAGTCCCCTAATTATTTTTTATTCAGATTAGAATATCCTAGATCTAATTAGGATGATCATTGTGGTACTACACCAAAAAATAAGTAACCTTACATTCTATCAATAAAAATAAATTTTGAATGATAATTTTTTATTGAAGTTGCTATTGAAGAAATAATTGAATATTACCAACTTATTGTTCATGAGGGAGTTTTTTAATATTAAAAAAATGATTAAGTTTATGTTTCTACTGAGTTGAGGATTAAACTATGAGAGGTAGTCTAGTGAAGGATTCAGTTGATGTAGATGGTAGGAATTTAGTTTTTGATCCATCTCTTTATGTCGATTAATGCTCTATTGAATCATATTTTATGTCACTAAGTATAATTTATGTGTGTTTAAATAAATTATTTTTTAGATACTCAAGCATTCATTTGATAACATTCACAACTAATAGTGATATGTGAGATAAGAAGATATTTATGAATCTGTTACTTTGGTCATCAATAATATTCATCCCATATTTCATTTTAGTATAGAGATGATTCATAATGAGATGAAATATATGATAGATCATATTGGTTCTATTAAAGATAATCTATTATTCATGATGATTATGTTAGACTAATGGTTCATGAGTTTACTATTACATATCGCTCCTATGTATTCTGCTCCACCTATTTAGTTAGTTGTTGATGTATACAAATTAAATGTTAATTCCGGATGAGTTAAAAGATTTGTTTCAAGATTTAAACAATACATGTGAAATTTTGTATGTTGGGTTTCACACCCATACTAAAAATACCCAAGATTTAGTATATTATGATGTCAAACATGCTAGTCAGGACTGAGAAACAATCAAACTGTCGATTGATTATTAACTAAGTTGGATCAATAAAAAATATAATCTGAAATGCATGTCTAGAAATTGTGATTTGTATTTGAATATTCCTCCACTAACTAAAACTTTTAATTCAAAATTTCATAATCTTAGAGCCTTGAATCCTATTTTGGATGATTTTATAGCGAACCGAGATGATTAAATCAAGATTTGGAGCAATGTTATTAGGCTTCTAGAGATTTTACCTAGTTAATGGAAACCTCCATTTATACCTCCCATACATCATTCCCAGCCCTTTCATCTATATCATTATCTGATCATACTAACTCCTCTACAATTAATCCTTTTGGACTAACTCTTTCCCAACCCTCTCAGAATCTTAGACCAGTTCTTAGGATTGTAGTTATTGGAGCCACTCCCTCTACATATTATCTTATGAGTAATTCTATTCATAAATATAAATCCAATGTAAGGGATCATATACTTCCTATAGAATCATAGGTGGCCCTCATTCATATTCAAATTTTCATTTATGATAGGGAATTCTTGTAATTTATTTGTAGGCGTTATGTGACTCTATTTTGATATATTAAATTCATTATCTATTTTATTCTTATTTTTTTAACCATATTTAACATTTTATTTCACTTTAGTTATATAAAAAGGGGGATTAATGTGATATATATAAATTAATTAAATTTAGTGGAAACCCTTTTTCATGATTTTAAGAACTGTTTTCATAGTTATTTTAATCCATTAGAAATATACGGTTGTTGCATTAAATTTATTTCAATTTTAATTTCATGATTTTTTATCATAAAAAAGGGAATTATTGTTGGATTAGTCCATCAATTTTTTTTAACGATCAAACATCATATATACCTTTTTATTAAATATTTTAACCTTTTCTACTAGACATCAGTTTACTAGAAAAAAATTAATAATGGATAAGTATAGAGAATATCATGGAAACTTACCATGTGAAGGTCTAGTGAACATGTAACTTTAACATAAATTATGATTAATATTATTACACGCACACAAAGTACATACTATTAGTTAGATGAACTAAATTTTTCTAATTCAGGAGCTAAAAAAATTGATGAATGAGATTACTGTATGATGAGAATCACCTTTTCACATGTAGTATAAACTTACCATGATATAAAGAAATATTACCACGAAAATAAGTGTACTTGAATGCATGAAATAAATCACCAACCACAGGAAGAAAATATGTTACAAAGATAATTTATGTGTAATTTTTACAAAGTATTATTCTGACCGAATTCTTCTAATGTAGTGTCCACATGAAGAGAAACATTACCGCATGAAATCGTTAACATAAGACAAGTGAAAATGAGTCAACCTCATGAAGTGATGAACTGACCACATCACCTTAATAGATCAAAAATCTATGTCAACTTTAAATGAGCTCATCTCATCAATAATCAAGTGAAGATAGATTACCCTGCCTATCTTTGTAGTAGAGAATTTAAAATCTTCAATGGTTATTTTTGAATCATTACATTTAGCGTCAGTACATTTAAGGAAGAATGGTTGATATACAATGGATAATCCTGGAGAATATATATTTATAGAGAGTTTTTGGATTGTGAGAATACATACAAGATGGTCTACTGAGGACATTATATCACACGTAGAGAATAAAAAAGGATCTTTATGCAATTGCATGTCCAAAGAGAATACATTATATTGAACTATTTTATGTTTTTTTCTTAAAAAATAATTAAATCACATTAAAATATTGATTTGAGAATCTTTAAACATTTGAAGCTATTCAGATCAAGAAACATTACATTTTCCCATCTCTAATCATCTTATATTTCAATTTATTCTTTATATTTGAGTTTTTTATTTATTTTTACTCAATTTAACAATAAAACATAGTATACTATGGTAAATTGGAGAATTCTAGATATTATATGTGACAAATTTATTTCAATTTCCATGAGTAACTTTGGGATAGGTCATACACGGCTCGGTATCATTTCCATCCGCTGTACAATTGTGGCACTGACACTGTGCCTGGATAGTTAAGTGTGCTATTATTTCTAAAACCTGATCCATGTTATCTATTAGTTTATTAATTGATAAACAAAATGGAATCATATTATTTTCATATTTAGGGGATTATATCATAGGTTTAGACTAAACTCACTATTTAAATTATGTAGTGTATTATTTTAGTTTTGTTGTTTTAAATTAAAAATGGATTTCCAAATTCTAAACTGAAAAAATGTAATTTTATAGTTAATGATAATTTTTTTATATATATTATTTAATTAATTAACATAGTTTCAATATTTAATTAATTTAAATTATATTTTATCTGTGCATTGGTCATAGTTCTGATAAATTATTTGAAAGATCAAATTTATATATTTCAACTCTTTTTATTAATTATGAATTTAACAATTAGTGATATAGTTTTTAAATTGTTTTTAAAATATTTTTTGGAACTCAATTCACCTCCTCTTGAGTTACTCACTCCAGCCAATACATAAAATATTTTTTCGATATTTATTAAAGCCATGAAATGGGGAACAATGTTCATCATTCTTTTAGTGGACAACCAGTGATGCATGTGGTCAAGGATTATTTTGAGGAATAGTGTATAATGAGTCTCTTAAAAATTGAAAATGGATAATATAGTGAGATATTAGAAAATTAAATTGGATATAATAAATATCACTTCATCATAAGTAGATCATTTAAAATTTAACTATGAGTCTTATTACAACTATTGTATAATGAAGGAAATTTGTTTTGGGTGACTTATTATAATAATGACCAAATATGTAAATTAGGTACAATTATTCAAATAAATAATGGTTCTCCTTTATTAATTTGTTTTTATATAATTTTATAAGTGATTCTCATAACTCTTGATAGGATATGTACCAATGAATATTTATTAACTATGATGATATTGGCCCTTAGTTTTTTTGTATTTGTATGTATTGGGATGATAAATGTTATTTGTCTTATTAATTTGACAATTATTTGGTGATAAAAGATCCAAATGGACTAGAATTATTATATAACCACTTAAAGGGAATAAATATATATAAGAAAAGGTGTCTTTGGAATTTATAGATAGTCACCTAAGAATTTAAACTAGTCATGTTTCTATATTTTCTACTATAGAACATATAATGAATATCTCTCATTTCATGACTATCCTAGACACTGATTATTGTTTGAGATGGGACACAATTATTTGTCATAGATCGCAAAATATAATGGAATATATAAAACTATCATATCATAACATGATGCTGATTTCATATTTTTGTTATTCAGGGAGTTGTAGAATGATATTGGGAATCAGTTAAAGATGAGTATAGATTATCACCCAGAGATTGATGGTTTATTTTATAATATGGTCACATTCTATTTGGATATTCATAGGGCTTGTGTGATTGACATTAATGGTATATTGTATTACCATATATCATTATTAATGTTTTCATAAAACAAAACTAATTAGATTCAATATTAATGGGCCCTGATGAGGCCTTATATGTTCTATCAGGCCACTCAACCATATATTAAATTTTTTTGGGGGATTCGATAGTCATTCAGTTGTTCATGGTTTATTAGTCCACCATGATGGTTTAGTTAATAAAAAAAATATTTTTTACTATATTGAGTTGGAATTTCTCCTATTTTCACTATGCATATCAAAAATTGGAGTATTCCATTGGCTATAAGTTATTGATATGGGTATTAATTTGGCTAGTTCTATAGTAGTAAAGGAAACAAGGGAAGATGATTGCGTGGTTAAAGAAAATATTCATTATAATAGTGTGATTTTTTATCATGTAATATATTTTTTGTAACAAAAATGTAATTTATAGAGTGTTATATTACATATTCTGAGTATTAATGATGTCAAAGGATGTATTGATGAGGAATAATCTAGTTTTATCTGATAGTCTAATAGGTATGGGTTTTCTATTACATTCTCCTATGTATTTGTTTCATGGAGAGTTAGTAGGTAGATAGGGCTATTATATGGATTTTTATTTGACTCTATGAGATGATTAATCATGGTTCTATGTGTTTGAAGGAGGATTTTTTTTAAAATTACCTTAATGTGACATATGATTTTTTTATTAAATGTTTCATTTATTTGTGTGTTTGGACATGATGTTCTTATTTTACAACATATAGCAATCTTTAGGAGTCTACGATATTTTATCTGAATAGCCACTACATAAATGCTAATAAATTCACAGACTAAATCTCTAAGAGGTTATTATGGTGGTTCTACCTAATTGGAAAACATATCTTTATGGTTTATAACTCACTTGGTATTCATATATCATTATCCTTATAGAATATTAAAACTTTTAATGTTAGGTAATGAATAACATTTTCAATCCATGACCCTTGATATTATTTATTTCTAGTAACTGACCATGATTAAAATTCATTAACATAGGCCATTATATGTCACACATTTATTCCTTATGTTTATTGATTTATTATAAATTTATAAGCCCATTGAAATTCTAATTTTTTTATTATTCTCATCAAATCCTATATTATCTACGGTGACACATTGGAGATCTTTGAGAAATCATTGATTTTCCTTTCCCATTGGAATTATAAGATTATTATCCTTCTATATGAGGTGGGTTTCCTCATCTTTCTTTGTTTTTCCCTTATTCCTTCAATATGGATGGTAGGTCTATTGGATTTTAAATTTGCAAGGGAACATTTTATTTTAGTTTTAATGATTCCCAATAATGTTGTCAAATATTATGACCATTATTTTCCACTCATTGTTTACATTATAGTTTTGATTATCTAGTTGAGGACAAATATTTATAAACTCCTCTTTTGTTATTTGGAATTATGTATTTTTATAGCTTGAAGTCATTTATCAAAATAATTTCCATATATTATTCTATATTATTGTATGATATGGATTATTGTGTGTTATTTTTTTCGCAGAATTAAACAAACATATATAAAAACATCGTAAATGAATAATGATATTAAATAAATGTGATAAATTAGAAATGAAGAATACTACCAAGGGAAAATGATTCAAATGTGATATATATTTTTCTATGATATTTTCATTATGATTATTCTAATTAAGTGATAATTTAAATATTTTAATTCTGTACTATTTTTATGATTAATAGACCATTACTTATTTATAATTTGATAATTTCAAAAAGAAAAAAATATAAAAGGGATGATGTTTAATATAACCTAAGAATCCATTGTCATTAATTATGTTAATTTGTGACATTGTACTTTCTATTGTTGAGATATATATGGATCTGGGTTGAACATGGTTGGAAAAAGTTGGAATGGGTGGGAAGTGGATATTGGTTCATTATGGATTGTCATTTCTGCTCTTGAATATTTTTGAACATATTTAGGAGTTAAATATAAATAATTGGAATGGGGATAAAATGAGTATGTAATGTGAAAAATAGTAAGATGAAGAACTAAATATATACATAAATAATATACTTTTTGATGGGTGGAGATAAATAAAATGAATCCAATAGATGATATGGATGATGTAAAATGAAAAATCATTAAAGGAATACAATATGTTTAGAATGATGAATACAGAAATAGATAATGGACTATTAAATAATTGTTAATTAATTTATATAAACTGCGATAGAATATATATGTTTAAGGATGAATGAATGACCTGGCGTGGGGGTGAGTTTCTGAATGTGTTTTCTTGGGAAATTGAATGACATAATTAAAATAACGAAGCTTTTAAATTATAATTGATTGAATTTGAAATGATGTGAAAAATAAAATTTATGATTGAGTAATTTCATTTTTTTCATTTGATGAATGATATGTTATTTATGATGGTTTGATGGGGATAATCATTATTTGATTTGTGGTTTTAATATGGTAATTTTGATATTGAGGATTCTATTTTTTTTTAAATTTCGTTTTTAGGGGTGATGTAGGCTCAAAATTATTGGATGTAATATAACATAATAGGCATGTGAGTTTGGATATAATTCCATTAAGTTATAGTTATGAAATATTTTAGGCAACACAGTTATGTTGTGGTGGTGGTAATACATGGTTGGGGTAATGACTAGTACATGGGGGGAACAAGTTTGATGATATATATATTATTAATATCATAACATGAAGAGAATATGGCATGTTGATATGATGTGTTGTCATTTGATGATGATGATGTACTTGTGGCTATGACAAAGATGATGTGAATATATAGTTTTGTATGGGTTAAGTAAAAATCATATTGGGAGGGATGAGATTTATTTACATGCTGTTTATATTACCCTATTCATGTGTGGCATTATTGGTGGATATATTGGGATACAGTTATGGGTTTTTTGTGATGTATTATGAGGTGGTGGAATTATGTTTATAACATGGTTGTTTTAGTATGGGGATATGTGTCTCATTGGTAAATTTTGGGATGGGGTAACGATTTATGAGATACAGTTTATGTCGTATCATTAAATTTTTGAAAAGATTTATTAGTTAGTGTATGTATAACCATCTCACCACTAGTTTTAGTTACAGTAGTTATTGAGATAACTAATGGGAGTAGTGGATAATATTTATTCCCTTTTAAATGATGTTGATTATGGTTGTGGTATTGATGATATTTTATTATTATTGGTTATTTAATTGGAATTTACTAAAATATTGGGGGAAATGGATGAGGATATTAAAGGGGAGGTAGGAATTGGTGATAATATGTCTAACATGAGGTTTGGTGATTATATTTATCACTCTTATAACTTATTATAAATGTTCTTGTATTTTTCTTAGTTTATTTCACTGTTTCTTAATCATGTGTATTTATTACACTTTATATTGAATTGTTTAAATGGATGAATCAACTGAGTATTATAATGTTCAAACCTTGTCATATTTTTCTAGTGTTTTTAGGATTAAATGATCAATATTGGTGATACTATTTTTGTTACATGGATATAGTTGATAGGTTTGATGGAGTTTTAGATCTCATTAATTCATATAATTTAAATTTTTTTTCTTACAAATCAATGAAATTTGTCTTGTGATAATTTTTTTTCATAATGTAAAATGATTATTATTGATAAGTGATTCATAATTAGTATTTGGGTTTTTATGAGGGTATTTTCCAAAATAAACATATTTTATAACCTCATTACTAGACTCAAAAAATAGTATTACTAGAGATGTATTTTAGGGACCTCCCTCACCTTCAATAGAGGCCCATTATGCGTTCCAACATGGGAGGGTTGTGACAAATTGATAATAAATCCATTAGTAGAGATTCATGGTGAAGTTATTAGTCAGAAACATGTGAGGATTAAAAGGGGTTTTTAGGAAAGTGGTGAATCATAATCCTTACATTTGAAGAATAAAAAAGGGACCCACTAGGACATAGATATTTTGGGTCACCTATGATCTGATTCGAGGACATTGATAACCTATGTAATATTTTGTGTGTAATGGTAATAATTTTAATGAAGAAACAATAGGATGATACATGCATTGTTTTTTAACAACATGGATTAACCAACTACATAGAACATGATCTATTCCTTTCATGTCTCATAGGGATTTCTTGATCGATTTATGTGGTAGATAAGTGCTTGTACATCAAGAAATTAGTTGGGGATATTTTATCCAATGAAGAATGTAAAAACATGATAACATGAAAAGGTAACCACACACCTTATACTAGTAGGTACTATCATTGGTAATATGATCCTCCAATTTGAGAAAAATATAAATTAAATTTCATTTTATATGAAATCCATTACAATATGGAACAATTGGTCACACAAATTTATCATTAAAGGTTTTATGATAAATTAAGAAAATAATCAAGGGGATTGGAGGACTCACTAGAAAAAAATGTAGCTATAAAAAGGTCAATAATTGAAGTTTGGATAAAAGAGTTAGGACAATTCCATGGTAGGAGAAAAATGATGGATCCCCTTATGTGCATGTGGTGAAATTGAAAAAAGGGGAGGGTAAAATATAATATGGATGGTGGTTCATTTTGATAATTCTTTCCAGATAAATGAGCTGCATAGTTTGGCATCATAGTTTGGAAAAATGTGCACCAACCATGTTCTGGTCAATGGATAACATTCACACATGCCTAGGCTAGGCATATAGTTTTCAAAACCATGTGAAATCCATGTGAATGTACTATTTTAAAAATTTCAGTGCTCTCACAAGGCCATTTACCACAACCCACACAGTTTGAAAAAACATTTTCTAGTCACATTACAGGGCACCCTGGTTTCTCCTCGGATGTTCCTTGGTTCTTCAAAACTATGTGCCCCTGTTATTTCATTCTTGATTATGAGTTTTCAGGGCTTGTGGGACATAAAACACACCCAAAAACGTTATCCACTCCCCAAGACTTGTACCCCATCTAAAAAGAGACATTAGAAAATCAATATCCTGAAATTAATATCTGAATAACAAAAGATATGTTGGTATAACAAGTAAAATTAAAAATTAAAAATGGTTACTGATTTATGACCCACTAAAAAACATTGGAAATTACATTTTTCACTCATATAATATTTATAGATTTTATGTTGTTAAATTTTCTATATCATTTAATATCTGGTAATGAATGACTCTAATAACTCTCCATAATTATTGAAACCATTCTTCCATGTCCATATTTTCACATACCACCATTTTTTCCTATGACGTCCCAAGATTCTCATATATAGATATTTTATCTTTTTTGGGTGAATATTATTTATATTTCATCAACACATTCTAGAGGACCAAAAAATTATACTCTATTTAATGGATAGAGACACATTATTCGTATTTTACGAATGATCATCAACATATCCCACAATGATCTTCTCACAAAGTAACCCTCTTAGACATACCCTAATAAAAACATTCTGCATAACCTTGGGTTTGAAAAATTAGAATGGGTGATCTTGGATGATTGGTAATGGTGGCCATAAGGGATATAAAACTATAACCACATGAAATCATTAGATTTTAATAAGGTAACATGATCATTAAAATATGTTCTAAAGTTCATACCAAACCAGTGGTAGATAATAAATTTTAATCATGGAATAAAATATTATTATTATTGAAAACAGGTCCTATAATGGTGATAAATAATAATATATAAATAATTAATGATACCCTCATTGCAGAAAAGTGTGGAAACATCATTAATACTAAAAACAATTTTGTATGCTATGGTTAATTACCAAGAACATCAAAAAAATTCGATCAAGACTCTTGAGTTATTTACCATTGTGGTTTATTATGCACTTTATTCCTATAATGAATAAGGATGCATCGTTTTAGCATAATTGAATTAGTTCACTCCCAAAACTATCTTTGTACTCATAGTTCACTCCTAAGTCAACCATAGCTGAAAAGTCCATTACTATACATGGTTTACTCCCCTTTACTTTTTTATATGTCTCATGAGTGGTTAATATTTAACCAATGCATTGGAGCGAGATAAAGGCCCCACCCATCACATAATTAATGTAATATGTATGTTCTCCACATGATAAAGAACAATCATTATTTCGAAGGCCCTGAAATTAAATGGGGTTCATAAACAATTCATCATTTTATGACTGTGGAAAAGTTATAGGTTTCATAAATATTTAATCATTTAATAATACCATAATATAGGAACTGCAGTGTGTTCCATACAAATTTAATTAATGGATAAACTGACGAAGAGAAACATGTTTCACAAAAAAATTTCATCAGAAAAATAAACCATCTAGAGAAATAATATGAATGGTATCCTTGAGTTATATCACCACTCAATCCTATGTAGCGTAAAAGGATATCATATTAGATATAAAATAATTTATAAATATTATTTGGGACATTTCAAAAGGAAGATAACATTTTTCTACAAATAAATGTTTATTAAAATATTTTCGTAGAAGACATTTTCACTAAAAATTACATTGAAACCTTATAAGATAAGAGTTTGTATAATTTGAACATTTCTTGTGGAAATTATCATTTCCTCTTTGACTTATTTAAAAGAATCCAAATTTTCAAAAAAATATTTATTATAAAATAACCACATAATATTATAAGGAAATATTCATATGAAATATTTTTCATGAAGGGGGAAAAATAAATTCATGTTATACATTTTAAAATAAAGATTCCTTTAACATTTATAGTAAAATCCAAACTGTAATTATAAAAAAAACGACATGAATAATACTTTCAATTTTATTTGTAAAAGTAAAATATGGGTAATTTTTTTAATAAATAAATTGAATTATATTAAAAATATTTTTGAATAAATTTTTAGAAGACATTTTTTTGAAAGAAAAATGGTTTTTAACGGAAGAAGAAATAAATATGATTTTAGTTAATAGAATTTTTTATAACTCTTAAATACATAAGGAGAGGGAAATGAAGGTAGAAAATTTATTGAAATGAAATTTCTAGAGTAGAATAAATTTCATTATTTTTTTAGGAGATGGATCATTATATTTCATTATCAAGAATGTTAAGTCTTGATATTTAAAAGGGAAACATCTTCTTCATAAATGTATATAGAATGAAACAGTAATCATAAAATATAATGTAACACTATGAGAATTTATGATATATATATTTTTAAATAAATTAAATATCTTTAAAATCATTTGATCTATACACTGCCCAGTTTAAATGAAACATGATACTCTTTTAAAATATTATTATGTAAATATGTCTATTTTAATCTAGCCATTATGTTACGGGTTATAAATAGGAAAGATGAATTATAAATTTTATATGTTATAAAAATAAATGAAATAAATTAAATGGATTATAATTGATTATTAACAATATATAAATCATATGAATGGTTTTGAAATGATTTTCGAAAAATATTGTTTTTCATTAATATTGTTTTGTTCAACTATATAAACATTAATTTAAATTAATTTTTAACACTTATGGAAAATTTATTTCAAAATATGAACATCATTATTGAAATTATCTAGTAATAAATATAAGAGTTATATTTCTAAGAATTTCCAAAAAGTATTATTTGTTGATGAATACTAATAAATACATGTTTTGTTGAAAAAATGATTTCCTTTAATTAATTTTAAGGTTGTATTGTGATTAAAAAATAGTTATTAAAATATTATTGTTTGATTTTTTTATAATAAATTGAATTTATTTCATTGGAAGAAATTTTATAATGAATTTTTACATTAAAACATTCTATTATTTTGATAAATTTCTCTTGGGAAAACTATTTTTTATCCCGCATAAGAGATTATTTTTAAATTATAGTTTTTAAATTATGTGATTTCGATTAAAATTATTTTATTCCATATTTTGAATCTAAATAATTAATATAAATAAAGAAGTTCAAATAAATTTTTATTTAAAAATAATTATTAAAATAATAATAAGTTAATTAACTAGGTTAATGCTAAAATCAGATTTTCTGCATTAGATTCACTTGAGATACAAATAATTTTCCAAAAACATAATATTTAAATTTTTATAACAGATTTATTATTTATAATAATTGTTTCCAAATTATATTTTTTTGTTTATTTTATTTTATGATTAATTTATAAATTATAAAGTAAAAAAACTAATTATTATTGTAACACCCCAGGTAAATAAAGAATATTACATTTTCACATTTATCCATATTTGTGAATAAAATATTAATATAACTATAAAGGGGATGCTATGCTCGATGGCGTACCCAATACGCAACAACGAGTTTCTTGGGAATCTTACGTTGCACTCTAATAATAAAATAATATTATTTAAAATTGTAGTTAACGCCTAGTCGTTCTAATGGCGGGAATGAACAGAACTATCTACAAAATGATTATATATGTTTGTCAAATATTTTTACTTTTCAAAAATAAATGTTAGAAGATTAAAAATGCGAATGAATCCAATTTTAAGCGTAAACCTTCTAATATTCTTTAAAAGGCCGATTAACCGCATTTTGATGACGAACCACTTTTAAATCCCCTTTTTGACAATTTTATGTGTTATATTTGACAAAATAAAATTCTTCTTTAGAATCAGGATATCAAAATTTACTTTGTGTAAATTTTTGGTATTTTTCCGATAATGTTCATTTTTAATGAATAGTGAAAAAAGTTGTATTTAAATTCAAAACCTCTTTTTAATCTTTTTTATTTATATGATTATATTATCTTTTGAATTGTTTTCAAAGTGAAATTAGAATATATTTTTACCATTTAATCCAATAGTGGTCGTTGGAATTAATTTCATCTTGAAAACGGACTTAAACTAGTGTCAATCTTTTGATACTTATTGTTTCATAAAAACATGCTATTTGCTCTGACAGCGGAAATTAATTAATGTAACTTATATGTTTTTAATTTTGTAAAATAGACATCATTTTTTAATTTGGAATATCAAATTTATCTTAGGGTGAATTTTTGGTAATTTTCTGAAAAACTTCAATTTTTGATGAATAGTGAAACCACTAAGTGGTAGTTAAAGAAACTGATTTTTCGTTTAAATGAAACTTTACCACTTCTATGATTTGAATTTCAAAAATATGACATACATGATTTTCATTAAGAAGTAAAATGTGGTTCAATGGGATTAAAATAATTTTTTTGGTGAATAGTAACTTTTAAGTTTATTAATCGCGATTAGAGGTAATTAGTGTAATTTAAGGTAAAAAAATGTTTTAATAATATGAAATGACCTAGACACATGTCCTACCATCATTGGATGTGTCATGGCCGACCAATACAATCCATGGGTCAACTTGGGGACCCCATGGAGCCACTTTGGTAGGAAAATGACATTAATACCTTTTTATTTAATGTAAAAATTAAAATGTCACAAACATGTGTTGTTTTACTAAAACAATTTTTATATGGGGATACACAAGTCGAATGTTTAACTATAAATATTTATTGGAAACCTAAAAATATTTCCTACATCATAGTATTTTTTTATAATTTTTAGACATTAACTAAATTAAATTATTTATGACACCATGAAGATGCAGCGATTACCTCATTATTTAACGATTTAAATAAAATGGAAAGATAATGTAAAATCTAAGACCTACACATGTCCAAAACCTATTGGATGAGTTTATTTAGAACCCTTATCACATTATCATGGAAACACATCAATGTGGGACCTTTAAAATCCGAAACGCATTCTAAAATAAAGTAAAATTTCCTTACTTTCCAAGAGTGCCCCTCCTCTCCTCTTATAAAAGACCCCCACCTCTACCTCCTTACCCACACCTCTCAAGCCTTTGGCTTGACCAAACCCTACACATTTTGTCTCTCCAAATATCTCTCTTACTTTTAGAAGCCTCAATTTGGGTATAAGTCATCCCATGGAAGCCTTTGAGCTCAAATCAAAAAGTCTTACCTGATTTAAAGGTACTGTCTTCTCTTGTGTTCTTTTGTTTTATTTTGCTTCTCCAACCCACTAAACTCATTTTATTCTTTTCTGTTGTAACAACTCTAGTATATTCAATATAATAGGATGTTTTTATAAGGGGAATTAGAGCTAAACTTACACACACATACATCTAATGGTTAAAGAACATATTGTTTCTGTGGATGGAGAATTTCTGCCTCACGAAACGATGATTGTTCAACACTCGTATAACACCTTTAAAGGTGGCCATTAAGATGTCACTATATTTATATATGATATATAATATGTTTATGTTATACTTAAGATTATTTATTTTGATTTTGTGGCATACCTTTATGGTTTCCATTATGTGTAAAACACGATAATTTCATTTTTAGGAAGTGCGGACTACCGCCCCCTCAATGTGATTTGATTAGTTAATGCCATATGTGGGATGTATAAAGGATGTATTTAAAGTTATTATATATTATTTATGTTACATATAAATTATGAATATAATTATTTAATTAAAATATACATACCTATAATTTGGTTTTAATTCCATTAATATGACATAGAAATGAAAGCAGCGTTCATGCGTACGTACGGCTTACCGTCTCCATGAAAGGTGCATTTCATTTCTTACCTCTAAATGATTATGTTATATAATAAATACTTTTATATTATTGATATATATGATATATATGATATCCAAATCATGAATATCATTCTGGATATAATGAACCATTGACCACACGAATAACATGTAATTGTAAGAAGTCCACTTTCGACTTAAGAAACAAATATCGACAAAAAAAACATTATTAACTTAAATGATTACACAATGCTTATAACATGGAAATAAGTGATATAAAAGGATTAATGACCTTGAAAAAGGTTCTTAAATAATTTTAAATTAACTCAAGTTTATTATTCAGGACGTTAAAGAACGATCGAGTCAAGTCGGACCCGAGGTAAGGGATCCTACTCCTCTCTTTCTTTTTAAGTACACTCTTTTATGTCATTCCTTTTAAGCCCATATTTCTTATGATTGGTATGTTATTTTATATTAATCCTACTATAATTATTATTTATATATTATGAGAGACCCTATTTTCTCTCACCAATCCATTTTGGAAGTTTTGAGTGGCACCGTTAGGCTGCCGAATTTTCGTAAGAGATCCAACCTCTCTCTTTCTTTTTAAGTACTCTCTTTTATGTCATTTCTTTTAAGCCCATCTTTCTTATGTTTGGGGATGTTATTTTATATTGCTCATACTTTACTTTTTATGTTATGGGAGACCCTATTTTATCTCATTAATCCATTTTTGGAAGTTTTAAGTGGCGTCGTTAGGCTGCCGAATTTTCGTAAGGGATTCTTCATCTCAGTTTTATTCCTGTGACATTTATGCTACATTTGCCACTATTTCCTTTTATTGGTGCATGTAATTCCCATTATTATACACTTTGTGTAGTATAATTTCATTTATGGGTATTTACATCTTCATTGTATGATCCTTCTTCCATGGGGTGTACTTTTCGAAAGTTACCCAACTCGGTAAGGGGACCTTTCACCCTCCTTGTTTTTAAAAGACTTATTTTGTTATGTATTTTAATTCACATACTATTATGTTGGGATATGTTCTTATATATCATTATTTATGTAAATTTTTTTTCCAAGTGATGATAACCCCTTTTGTCTCTCTCATAAACCCTTTTTGTAAAATTTTATGTGACGCCATTAGGCTATCGAATTTTACGAAGGGAACTTCTTAACCCAATTTCGATTTCTTTGGGTTCCACATGTAGTTATTGAATATGTCATCCTTTGAATATGTGTGAATGAACTTTGATTGTTTTAAACTTAATATCCACTTATATTTGGTGTATTTATATTTTTCACACATAATTATGAGATTGATTTATCCTTAATTTAAGGATACCTTCTTTATAATGGATTTCATCTAATTTTACATTTCTTTTGAGACTCCATTGTTTTTATGCACCAATTCACTCTTATATGGTGTGTATACTATCCTTTGACATATTATATCATGAATTATTTTATTCTTATGATATTATAAAGTTCAGATTAAATGTTATTCCATAATTATTTGTATTCAAGAGTCTCTCATTTTGTTAAAATCTCTTCAACAAAAATATCATTTTAAATGTTTTAAAGATTTAGTATTCTAAATATTTATCTTTAATGTCCATGTTTTCAAAATGGTTATCATTATTTATTTATATGGAAATTAATGCTTTTAAATTATAATTCCAATAAAAGCTTCAAAGTGGTATGGGACACTTTGATTCAAAAATCTCTTTTAAATGATTTTTTAAAATGGGTTGATTAATTAAATATCTTGGAATTACTTATTTTTATTGAAAATGAAGTGTCGTTATTGAAATTTTTATATTTGCAATATTTTTTGTGTAATAATGGTACTTGGAAATTTTACGGGTGGTTACGTGATAAACCATATGACGGGTGGTGCCGTGAATACCAGGACGGGTGGTTACATTATAACCTCCAATGCATTCGGTATGGAAGTCGGCCATATGACTATTACATTAAGTGATATGTGGGGAAGTCGACCGTATGGTTATTCCATTTAAGTATTTTTATGTCTCAAGTTACCTTTATATGTTATGTGATCTTTATATGGGTTATATGGTAATATTTTGGTTACAAAAGGGTAAGTAATGAACTTTTATTCAGTGAAGAGTTTTTACTACTTCATAAAGGTGAAAAGTATTACTTTGATAAAGTATACATGGTTTACTTGTTGTTTTAAAAAAACTAACAGTTTTTATTCATTCTGTATCCCTTACTGAGCTTTTTATGCTCACTCCATGTTTATTTTGAATTTTTTTTCACATGACTTAATGTGGAATAGGGTCAAGGATGGGATCAAGGGAAAGTCATGCTATCTAATACATGGAACTAGACATGTTTCTTTTTAAGGGTTTTTATTTTATGGAAATTTAGTAGAAGTGACTTCTTTGTAATCTTTTAAGATATAATAGTTATGTCCTAATTCTCTAAAACTCTAAACCTGGAAAGATCCTCAATGTGAATTATTCATTTAATTTAATATTAAGTAAGCTTTATGGTTGGGGCCTTATAGTTGGTATCAGAAGTCGGTTTAGATAACTTTAGAGGTTAGAGTATTATCTAAGCATAAGTGACATAACCATAATGGTTAGGATTTCAGAAAGAGTCCAAGTTTTAGATAAAGTGAATGAGTAAGTATATCATAGTGTTTATCTTCCTCATTAGTAAATGATGGTTTTATTGATATACTCACACTGAACTTTTTGGTTTTAGTAAATGGCTAGGTCTAGAAGGCACAAAAGTAACAGTGGATGTGAAGGAAACTATGACAGTTTTATAAGCGAGCAACTGAATGATATGGGAGCTTCAATGAGAACTCTTGCGTTTATCCTCAACCAACTTTCTGGAGTCATTATTGACCACCTAAACCTTGGTGATTTCTATAAGGAATCATATATGAAAGAAACAAATCCCTACGGAACTACTGGTAATAATCATAAAGGTAAGTGTATTCAAAAACCTATGTATGAAATATGTGGAAAGAACCACCTAGGAAAATGTTTCAAAGGGACAGAAATATGCTATAGATTTGGAAATGAAGGTCATAAAGCAAGAACCTGCCATGGAAAAAGGAAGAATCCAGTTGACTCGAGGAAAGGGAAAGAAGTTCTTTCTGAGGGATCAATTGAATGTTTTAAATGTGGTGTGCATGGTAATTATGCAAACACATGTCCTATGAAAACGTTTCGGGAATTGGATCACCAAGATCGTACAAATATTCGTTTACCAATACCTAATGCCATTCCGATTAAGGATGAAAAACTGAAAATGACCAGTCAATGGTATGTATTATTTCATAACATTTGTTTTCCTATTTTGGAATCTTAGGATATGATTCATGATTTTTTTTGTAGGAAAGTAGTATCTCAGAATAATTTGGAAAGGAATGGTTAATGGATCATGAAGAATTTTGAATGAGTAAGAAGTCAATATATAAGGGCATCAAGAGTTATGGTGAAATTCTTAAGAGTATTAAGTCTCTTTTGATGATGGGGTTAAATTAGAAGACTTTTTATAGTATGTGTAACCCTGATGTTTGATATATGAAAATTTTATTCAAGGAATAGTTATCTGTTCCTTTGTGGACAAAGTTATAATGAACCATTTGGGTTTATATGATCCTTAATTTTGAGGTAATTATGGGTTACTATATGTTATGATGGAAAGTGAAATTCATGAGTTAAAATTTAGGTTAAATTATGTTATGGTTATTTCTAATTATTTTATCTCTTTTTGGGGAATTATTTGTGAATTATATAGTTTGGAAAATGGACAACATGCATACCGTGTGACAACTCGTCGCGCCGGACAAAGCTGCGGGAATCGAACCCACAACCATAGTGCGACTGGTATTTATCGCCTACCACAGGACAACATGAAGTCCCTGGCCAGTTTAACTGACTCTTTTTAGTTAGATGATTTTATTAATTAAGAGTATGTTGATTTTGGGTTATCTATTGAAATTTATTAACCTATCTTGGAGGATATGTGATTAGGTTAATTACTTTTCAATACGAGACTTTAAGAGCAACTGATGTTGTTTGGAGATAAATGATACGATTTAACATGGAAGAATATGTGATAAAATCCTTCAAATATTTGGGTTTCAATATTAGTTTGGTTTACTTATGGTCTTCATTAAACTTTGGGTTTTTTTGACAAATTTTGGAGATTAAGAATAGATTTTCTTTTTATAAAGGGTTATCCTTTTTTGGATTATCTGATCTTGTACTAACCTTTATGGTTTTGGTTTTGGTTAATGTCTAAAGACATGGGAAGTATATAGTTCTATTAGGTGATTCTCAAGAAGTTGATTATAGTACTCTTAATGCGAACAAGTCCTCCTAAATACTCGTCTTTTGGAGAAAATTTGAGTTTGAGTAAGGAATCTAGTAAAAGTTGAAAGACTACGTGACAAGTAAGTATGTTTCATTATGATTTAGTTATGCTCAAAAAATAAATTCCTAAATGAAGAGTAACTTAAAACAAAAAACGTTGTCTGTTAACTTTTAATACTGGGGAATCGAATACCATTTAACCCATCACAAGTTTGTGATTTTCTTATGGTTAACTTTGTCCTAGACATGTTTACTATCACTCTCCATCAGAACATGACCCTTTGTTTTTTCTTCCATGTACATATTTTCATACTTGGAATCCTAGTATGGGTTAACTCGAGTGACCTTTGTATTTATCTTTCTTTATTTTAAAGTGATTTTTTACTAACTCTTGTTCCGATGTGGGATTTCCAGTGAAGTTTCCAAGCCCAATTTTAAAATTGCGAGGGCGCAATTCCCAAAAGGGGGGAAGGATGTAACACTCTAGGTAAATAAAGAATATGAAATTTTCACATTTATCCATATTTGTGAATAAAATATTAATATAACTTTAAAGGGGATGCTATGCTCGATGCCGTACCCAATACGCAACAACGAGTTTTTGGGAATCTTACGTTGCACTCTAATAATAAAATAATATTATTTTAAATTGTAGTTAATGCCTAGTCGTTCTAATGGCGGGAATGAACAGAACTATCTACAAAATGATTATACATGTTTGTCAAATATTTTTACTTTTTACAATAAATGTTAGAAGATTAAAAATGCAAATGAATCCAATTTTAACCGTAAACCTTCTAATATATTTAAAAGGTCGATTAACCGCATTTTGGTGACGAACCTCTTTTAAATCCCCTTTTTGAAAATTTTATGTTTTATATTTGACAAAATAAAATTCTTCTTTAGAATCGGGAAATCAAAATTTACTTTTGGTAAATTTTTGGTATTTTTCCGATAATGTTCATTTTTTAATGAATAGTGAAAAAAGTTGTATTTTAATTCAAAACCTCTTTTTAATATAATTTATTTATATGATTAGATTATATTTTTAATTGGTTTCAAAGTGAAATTAGAATATATTTTTTCCATTTAATTCAATAGTGGTCATTGTAATTAATTTTATCTTGAAATTGGACTTAAACTAGTGTCAATCTTTTGATATTTATTGTGTCATAAAAACACGCTATTTCCTCTGACATCGGAAATTAATTATTAAATTAATTAATGTAACATATATGTTTTGAATTTTTTAAAATAGACATAATTTTTGAATTCAGAATATCAAATATATCCTAGGGTGAATTTTTGGTAATTTTCTGAAAAATATCAATTTTTGATGAATAGTGAAACCACTAAGTGGTAGTTAAAGAAACTGATTTTTCGTTTAAATGAAACTTTACCACTTCTGTGATTTGAATTTCAAAAATCTGACATAAATGGTTTTCATTAAGAAGTAAAATGTGGTTCAAATGGATTAAAATAATTTTTTTTCTGAATAGTAACTTTTAAGTTTATTAATCGCGAGTAGAGGTAACTAGTGTAATTTAAGGTAAAAATAATGTTTTCATAATATGAAATGACCTATACACATGTCCTACCATCATTTTATGTGTCATGGACGACCAATAAAATCCATGGGTCAACTTGGGGACCCCATGGAGCCACTTTGTTAGGAAAATGACATTAATAACTTTTTATTTAATGTAAAAATTAAAATGTCACAATCATGTGTTGTTTTACTAAAAAAAAAATTTTATGGGGTTATACAAGTCAGAATTTTTACTATAAATATTAATTGGAATGATAAATATATTTCCTACATCATAGTATTTTTTTTATAATTTTTAGACATTAACTAAATTAAATTATTTTTGACACCATGATGATGCAGCAATTACCTCATTATTTAACGATTTAAATAAAATCGAAAGATAATGTAATCTCTAAGACCTAAACATGTCCAAAACCTATTGGATGTGTGGATTTATAACCCTTATCACATTATAATTGAAAAAAATCAATTTGGTACCTTTAAAATCCGAAACGCATTATAAAATAAATTAACATTTCCTTTCTTTCCAAGAGTACCCCTCCTCTCCTCTTATAAAAGGCCCCCACCTCTACCTCCTTACCCACACCTATAAAACCTTTGGCTCGACCAAACCCTGCCCATTTTGTCTCTCCACATCTCTCTATTACTCCTATAAGCCTCAATTTGGGCAGAAGTCTCTTTAAGGAAGCCTTTGAGCTCAAATCAAAAAGAGTTACCCAATTTAAAGGTAGTGTCTTCTCTTATGTTCTTTTGTTTTATTTTGCTTCTACAACCCCCTAAACTCTATTTATTCATTTCTTTTGTAACAAATATAGTACCTTCAATATACTAGGATGTTTTTATAAGAGGAATTCGAGCTACACTTACACACACCTACATCTAATGGTTAAAGAATATATTGTTTCTGTGGATGGTGAATTTCTGCCTCACAAAACGATGATTGTTAAACACTCATATAACACCTTCAAAGGTGACCATTAATATGTCGCTATATTTATATATGATATATAATATTTTTATTTTATACTTAATCTTCTGTATTTTTCTTTTGTGGCATACATTTATGGTTTCCATTGTGGGTAAAACACGATAATTTCATTTTAGGAAGTGCGGACTACCGCCCCCTCAAAGTGATTTGATTCGTTAATGCCATATGTGGGATGTATAAAGGATGGATTTAAAGTTACTATATATGATTTATGTTACATATAAATGATGAATATAATTCTGGAATTAAAATATACATACCTCTCATTTGGTTTTAATTCCATTAATATTACATAGAAATGAAAGTAGCGTTCATGCGTACGTACGGCTTACCGTCTCCATGAATGGTGCATTTCATTTATTACCTCTAAATCATTATGTAATATTATAAATACTTGTATATTCTGGATATATATGACATATATTATATCCAAATCATGAATATCATTCTGGTTATAATGAACCTTTGACCACACGAATAACATGTAATTGTAAGAAGTCCACTTTCGACTTAAGAACCAAATATCGACAAAACAAACATTATTAACTTAAATGATTACATAATGATTATAACCTGGAAATAAGTGATATAAAAGATTAATGAACTTGAAAAATGTTCTTAAGCAAGTCTAAATTAACTCAAGTTTATTATTCAGGACGTTAAAGAACGATCGAGTCAGGTCGGACCCGAGGTAAGGGATCCTACTCCTCTCATTCTTTTTAAGTACACTCTTTTATGTCATTCCTTTTAAGCTCATCTTTCTTATGATTGGGATGTTATTTTATATTACTCCTACTTTAATTTTTATGTATATATAATGAGAGACCCTATTTTCTCTCACCAATCCATTTTTGAAGTTTTGAGTGGTGCCGTTAGGCTGCTGAATTTTCGTAAGAGATCCAACCTCTCTCTTTCTTTTTAAGTACTCTATTTTATGTCATTTATTTTAAGCCCATCTTTATTATGTTTGAAGATGTTATTTTATATTCCTCATACTTTACTTTTTATGTTATGGGGGACCCTATTTGATCTCATAAATCAGTTTTTGGTAGTTTTATGTGGCGCTGTTAGGCTGCCGAATTTTCGTAAGGGATTTTTCATCTCACTTTTATTCCCGTGACATTTATGCTACGTTTGCCACTATTTCCTTTGAGTGGTGTATGTACTTCCCATTATTATAAACTTTGTGTAGTATAATTTCATTTATGGGTATTTACATCTTCATTGTATGACCCTTCTTCCATGGGGTGTACTTTGCGAAAGTTACCCAACTCGGTAAGGGGACCTTTCACCCTCCTTGTTTTTAAAGGAATTATTTTGTTATGTCTTTTAATTCACATACAATTATGTTGGGATATGTTCTTATATATCCTTATTTATGTAAGTTTTATTTCCAAGTGATGATATTTCCTTTATCTCTCTCATAAACAATTTTTGTAAAATTTTATGTGATGCCATTAGGCTGTCGAATTTTACCAAGGGAACTTCTTAACCCAATTTCGATTTCTTTGGGTTCAACATGTAGTTATTGAATATGTTATCCTTTGAATATGTGTGAATGAACTTTGATTTTTTTACACTTTATATCCACTTATATTGGGTGTATTTATATTTTTCACACATAATTGTGAGATTGATTTATCCTTAATTTAAGGTTACCTTCTTTATAATGGATTTCATCTCATTTTACATTTCTTTTGAGACTTCATTGTTGTTATGCACCAATACACTCTTATATGGTGTGTATACTGTCCTTTGACATATTATATCATGAGTCCATTTATTCTCATGATATTATAAAGTTCAGATTAAATGTTATTCCGCGATTATTTGTATTCAAGAGTCTCTCATTTTGTTAAAAACTCTTTAACAAAAATATTGTTTTAAATGTTTTAAAGATTTATTATTCTAAATATTTATCTTTAATGTCCATGTTTACAAAATGGTTTTCAGTATTTATTTATATGGACATTAATGTTTTTAAATTATAATTCCAATAAAAGCTTCAAAGTGGTATGGGACACTTTGACTCAAAAATCCCTTTTAAATGATTTCTGAAAATGGATCGATTAATTCAATATCATGGAATTACTTATTTTGATTGAAAATGAAATGTCGTTATTGAAATGTTTATATTTGCAATATTTTATGTGTAATAATGGTACTTGGACATTTTACGAGTGGTTACGTGATAAACCATATGACGGGTGGTGCCGTGAATACCAGGATGGGTGGTTACGTTATAACCTCCAATGCATTGGGTATGGAAGTCGGCCATATAGCTATTCCATTAAGTGATATGTGTCGAAGTCGACCATATGGTTATTCCATTTAAGTATGTTTATGTCCCAAGTTACCTTTATATGTTATGTGACCTTTATATGGGTTTTATGGTAATCTTTTGGTTACAAAAGGGTAAGTAATGAACTTTTATTCAGTGAAGAGTTTTTACTACTTTATAAAGGTGAACAGTATTACTTTGATAAATTATACATGGTTTACTTATTGTTTTGAAACAATAACAGTTTTTATTCATTCTGTATCCCTTACTGAGCTTTTTTATGCTCACCCCAAGTTTTTTTGAAATGTTTTTCACAGGACTTAATGTGGAATAGGTCAAGGATGGGATCAAGGGAAAGTCATGTTATCTAATACATAGAACTAGACATGTTTTTTAAGGGTTATTATTTGATGGAAATTTAGTATGAGTGACTACTTTGTAATCTTTTGAGATGTAATAGTTATGTCCTAATTCTCTAAAACTCTAAACCTAGAAAGATCCTCAATGTGAATTATTCATTTAATTCAATATTAAGTAAGCTTTAAGGTCGGGGCCTTATAATCATAGTGAAAACTAATATTGTAAAGTTGATTAAACATATTGGATATGAAATTAAATGGTTTAAAAAAAATTTCTTATGTAATTAAGGTGAGGATAAACATTAAATTCTATCCAATAAATTATTTATCAACTGTGGATTCACATGTGGTGAAAGTGACTTACCATTATTGAATATAGTTAGGTGTTTATAAAAATGTCACTCCCCCTCAATTTTAAAAGGGCACTCACTCCACACAATTATTCACATATATAAATCCACTTGTATTGAATAAAACCACCAAAAATCCCTCCGAAACATCTAGATCCACATTATAGTTCTTATGGTCTTCCAAAAATCCCCACTATAGGGTTCTAAAGAAGATATCCAAATTAGATTAATATAATTATATACATTTTGGTACTATATCCTAACTATGAGAACTAAAATAGTCATGAAAAAATTCCTAAAACGTGGTAATTAACATACGAAACAATAAAAATATTGCAATATTACTAACAAATGGTTGGTAAAATGTTATACAAGGATAATATATTGTATTATATATATGATCATGGTATAATATTATATTTATAATAAACCTATATTTGTTTTAAATAATGATTAGATATATACAAAATATATCAAACAAGTGGTATGAGTTCTTAATCTCACTTTTACTTCCGTGAGACATAAGTAATATTCACCACATATTCATTTTGGGGTGTATATATTACTCATATTGATAATTAATATCTTGAATATAATTAATTCCATAGTATATAATGTTTTATTTGATTATATTTCATTCATTGGGCTTATGATCCAAACGTTACCAAAGTAGAAATGATGTATTTCACAATCTCATCCTTATTCAAGATTTTTTTTATGTCTCCCTTGGTAGTATTATATAATATTTATATCATAAAATAAAAATTAATTCTTATTATTTTTTTATTCATTAAATTTTTCATATAATAGTACCATTTTCGTTCTTATTATTTCTCATATTCATTAAAATAATAATTTTTTTATTAAAATAAATATTTTGTTAACTCTTTGGTCAAAAATAAATTTTCATCCAAATCAATGTTTTCTAAAAATGTTTTCTTTTTTTATCTGAATATTTTATTGAAAAAATTTTACCCAAGTTTTTATTTTTAAATTATTTCTTTAATGGAACATTCATGACATTTTTCAGACATGTCATGTTTTTCTTTTATTGAAAATTTGTAAAGAATCTATGTTTTAGTGTGTATAGAATGAAAAAAATTCACCAAAATGATGAAAATTAATTATATTAATGTTTGATTCATATTATTAAATAGATATTTTCAATGTATGGTATACTAATTTTTTTTGTTTGAAAATTTTATTTTAATAGAGAAATTGTGATTTTCATCAACAATGTTTTAAATGAACCTTGTATGGAAATTATTATACATAAATGACAAAAAACCGATTATAATTATTATCCACTAGGGATATGTTATAAAAAATCATCTTTACTATTTATATGGGTTTTTAATGATAATTTTGATTAAGGATGCATTATTTTATTACTCTTCGTCATATTACTCTAAATGGTATAAGATTATGTTTATTGACTAGGGTATGTATTAAAATATAGTATTTTATTTTTTACATATTAATGTTTATATTGAATATGATTTTCCAATTTAGTGTGATTACAGAATAGGAATTATTAATTGATGGGTGTGGTTCAGAATTACGTAGAACACTATTAAATTGACTAGTCTCATGAGAAATATCATTTCCCAAAACAAATGGGGGGTTAACATAGATACTAACTATCTTGTGAATGGTTTTAAAATAATTTCTATGATGTATAGAATTATGATTTCCCTCATTATGAGATCAATTATTGATTTCTTTATTATAATCTGATTACATAAAATATATATGGAAACATCTAAGGATTATGCGGATATTTGAATGAATTTGTTTGGTCATACAATATTAAAATCATACAATGAAAAATTTAATTTATATATTTCATGAGTTTTAGTTATTAATTTACCATATTTATTATGTTATTTAATCAGCATAGCTTTCATTGATGGAATACCACTACTAATAATCTAAGACCACCACCTTTGTTTTATGTTTCCTAGTGTACTAGAAAGTGTTTTTTCATTGAAAAACATGAGTTTGATAAGGTTACAATATAATTTCCAATGAAAATAGTTTTATTTTTTTCTTCCATTAAAATTTAATGATAATTTCAAGTATGTATCATCATTACCTAGACTACTAAACTGTCAGTCATTCATGATGTAATTTTTTCTATCTTGTGATAATGTAATAATTTAACCACTTGATCTCGGATACATTGGTTGGGTTATTTAAAATTCAAAAACTAAGAATCATATAAATAATAATATTATTATTATATGTGAATAATTTTATGAAAATAGAATTACACTCATAACCATACTAACCAAAAAATTATAGAAAGTTCTTTTTTTGCTTCTATTTGAACACATATATAAATAATTCTATAAATTAAGGTCATCAATGAATATGGAATATTTAATAAATTTATTATTAGACATAATACATAAAAGTTTATCTGGAATATATTTCCAAAAATTTTATATTAATAGTTTTCTATTTATTAATATATCACCTATTGTTAATTAAAATAAGCCTCCATTTTCATCTTAAAAAATCTATCCAAAACTACTGGGGATTTAAATTGGAATATTATAAATAATTATAATATATATATCTCAGTTCCATTTATAATATATTAATTATTACAATGGTATAAATAAACATGAATCAATATCATCATATTAATGGATTGTAAATATATTCCAAAAAACTAACATCCAATGATGAAAATAAACAATCCAAATTAATAAATTTATAATAGAAGATTATAATAATTGATTTTATATATTAATTGATATCAATTAGTTTAAGAAAATTACTTATTAGGAGTATTATCTTTATTAAAAATGATTTAAAAAAAACATTAATTTAATAAAATTATTGTTGTAAGGGTTTCATCTACATTTTCATTACTTGAGAGTTTTTCTATATTATGAACCTATTTTGAATTATATTTTGTATCTACCCCTTAATTAATAAATTATATCATGAAACTTTTTTTGAATTTTATTTCAGATTTATTAAATTTATTTTCTATAATTGATGTTTTGAAACAAATGGTTTGAAATAACTAAAGTAATTTCTTAAACAAATTTCTATTCATATTTCCTAATAATTATTTCCGATTATGATTTAATGGTATGGTTTTATTCTATTATTTGATCATATTATCATTCATGTACTCATCATTTTATATAAAATTATGTTTATGGGAATATTTATTCATATATGGTTACGATGTTATCAAAAAATCCCTTCATCTCTAAAGGTCCTATTTCCTTAATACATTAATGCTCACTCTTCCCACCAACTTTATCCTCTCCAAAATATAAATATTTGTATGTATTATTTCTAGTATTAATAAAAATTTCTATATTTTAATGAATGATATATCACAATTTTTAGGATTTTGTATTCAATAATGATATTTCAAAAATATTATAAATTTATTTTCCATTCAAAATTATACTTTCTCTATTTCTATAAATATTACCTTTATTGAATATTTATTTCTATTAAATTTAATTGTTATTAATTATTTTTCATAATATAATTTTTAAAAAGTTAATCACATATTCTTTATATAAAATCAAAGTTTAATGTCACCCATAACATCATGTTTTACAATTATGGTAAGAATTGTATCAAAAAATTAGTTTTATAGTTACATTTAATTTTATGATCAATATTCATTATAATGAATTTTTCCTTATTTTAAAATTGTTTCCAAAATCATTTTAATTATATTTTTTTAATTTAAAATTAAATGTGATTATATTTTTAAAAAGGATTTAAAAAAAATTAATTTTAATTTGTTGAATTTATTTTTTACAAAAATAGTACTCAATTGTTTTTTTCATATTAAATAATAATTCATATGTCAGCATATTACTAAAAAAATTTCATTTAATGTTTTATTTTATAAAGGAGAATATAAAGAAAGATTATGTTCAATGTATTTTATTTACAAAGAAAAAAGTTGTAAGATGTTTTTGTGGATTTCAAAAATAGAATTTTCATTCTTAATTTTGAATGTAATAAATAAAATAATATTAATTATTGAGTTTTTAATATATTTAAATATACTTGAATATTAATTATTTTGCATTGTGGATATTTTTATGCCACCATTCCACTCTTTTATCAAGACAGATTACTGAATGTTCCTGGAATAATTTTAATGAAGGATGTATTTTTTCCATTATTTAATTTTTTGATGCTTGATGTATGGATATTTTATTATATTAATTGTAAAAATATGTATAGATGATTTTTATTTTGAATTTTGGAGTCATTTATCACATTCTAATGCATTATGTAACGTTTTATATCTGATGAGATTATTTTTTGAATATTTTATTGATACTTTCCCAACTATGGGAACTTGAAATGATTATGGCTTCAATATTTTATGTGAATCAGGTAATGATTCATGATTATATTTTATTTGGGAATTTGTGAATGATTTATATTAAACATTTTCATGGGGATCTGGAAGTGTATCCTGCTTCATATAGTTTTGGAAATTAATTTGTTATATCTAAGACACTTTTTATAATGTGTATGTAGTGATTAATTTTCTCATTTTTATGTGAATCATGTATTGATTTAGGATATATATAGTTTTTACAATTAGAAATTGATCAATTCTATACGATTTATTCAAATTAAGAGTAAAATACACTCTTTTTTGTTATAAACGATACGTATTCTTATACCAAATATCTATGTTATAATATAATTTTATACACCCTAGAACTTTTTTATTTACTCACATTATCTTACACATATGGAATTTTATATGTTTCATAATTTGATGTTATATGTCCTTTAACAAGGTTTCTAGAAAATCCATATTATTTCATGTTCAGTTTAATCAAATTATACTACATTTCTGTTGTTTTTTATATTCATATGTTCAGACACATGATATCATGTTGATATGTTTTACCATAAAAATTTTGATCTTGTTAATTTTTTGGTACCATTCCACAGTATATGAACATGGTTATATCTTTTGAGATGTCTTGAAGGGTCTATAGTGTGTTTATGTCATTGATAAATGTTATCATATATTGTAAAATAATTTCTCAATGTAGGTTGTAATCAAAGACAAAAAACATTGGGTTATTTGAATTATGATATTATATGTATGATTTAATGTTTATATAATAATTTTTTATGGATGTTTTTCATGTAAAATATCTCATTAAAGAAAATAACATGTTTAAGGAATGTTTTTTTCAATATCACTGAGAGTTTAGTTGTTAGACACCTCACATAACATCATATCCATGTTATTAGGATGTATTTATTGACCATCAAATTTAATGATATTTTGTGGAAACTAAAAATGTATTCCTATGATGCATTAAGTGATAGAATTTTTATTCATATGTGTGTCTCCTCATATGGGATCAAAAAGTACACATATTCATGAGTAGTTGTCAACTAGGATCTGGGGTTTATTCACGGTTGTTAATATGATCGGTATGTAACATCCATTCCCTCCACATTTTCTTGAGTCAAGGAAGAATTTCTACATGGCCTTGGTTGGATCGAATATGTAGATGTATATGTATATTAGATGGAAAAATACAAGAGGGGGTGGGCTTAATTGTAGGTTTTAAAAAAATTGTATTTAAACACAAGAAATTATTTTAAATGAACTTAAACTAATACAATTCACAACAAGAACAAAAAACTACTATTGTATTGAATATAAAGGTATGATATGATGTAATACTATAAGAAATGTAAAGCAATTGAATTCAAGATGAATACAATAATCAGAGTTAAAAAATAGTGAAGGATTCTACCATAAAGCGTATAGCATCAATGGATACAATATGTAATAGTATGAATATAATTGAAATAATTAAAAATGAATATGGAATGAAGAAAGGAAACAATAAAATTCACTTTCTCTAACAAACGGAAGAAGAAATGTAAAATTATTACAATTCATTTGTCCCAATGTGAAGGGTAATACTTTTCCCTAGGATAAAAGTTCTGTCTTACAACCACATTGGTAAGCCCTCGATACGATCATCTGTACGTTTGTCTGCCTATCTCTAGCAGCACTCGATATGATGATCAGTTCGTCTGCCTGCCTATCCCCGGTAGCCCTTCATATGATGATCGGTTCGTCTGTCTGCCAATCCCCGGCAGCCCTTGATTTTGTAGGTAATCGGAACCTCTGTCATTCAATCACTTGAAAGCCCTCGATATGATGATCGGTCACACAAAGGACAAACAAAGCACTTATAGAAATACAAAAACTAAGAACGACCCGTTCACGTTTTGTAGTTTCAAGGCTTTCGCACAAAGAAGGAGAGAAGTCAATGTATCTCTATCTAGAACTTGATATCACAAAATGATCAGTCTCATACATGATTTTATATTCTGGACTTTAAATGACCTCTTATTTATAGGCCTTGGGTTCCAACGGTTATATTTCCTCCAATGGTCATATTTCTCAGAAAAGCTCGGTGGCACTTGGACACCTAGCATTATAACGGTCATATTGAAACAGAAAACACGATATCGTTTTGATTAGTTTATAACTAACTCCACGACATCATTTTGGTTAAAACATAAGATATATGAAGATGATAGACATGAGTACGATTAATAGAACCAATAAAATTTCCAGTCAGTTCGAAAATTATAGTCAGTACGATCAGTATGTTCAGTACGATCAGCATGGTCAGAACGATCAGCATGGTCAGTACGATCAGCATGGTCAGTACGATCAGCATGGTCAGTATGATCAGCATGGTCAGTATGACCAGCATGGTCAAAGACATTTGTGATTTCCAAAAACAAGATATAAATGTAAAAGGAGAACTTTTGACTCGACAATCTCTCCCTTCTTGGAAATCACAAAACACAAAGTAAAAACAAAAAGAAATACTTATCACCCCTTGAGTTATTGAACACTTTTCTGAATATTAAATTGAATACAACTAACTCCCCCTTATGTATATATTTTCCTAAGGATTGTATTCGTAGATTTTCCTTGATTTATAAGTATCTGCTTTAAAACATTCTCCATCTTTGAAAAACATTCTCCCCCTTTGTAAAACATTCTCCCCATTTGTGATTTACAAAAACAACGGGGTAATCTTTAGTTGCTTGAAAGAGTTAGAGAAAAGAAATTCAAGAAAAAGGAAAGGGTAACAAAAATCTCATTATGATAAAAAAAGTTTATAGAGTTCATGAAAAGAAAAAAAATATAACAGTCATTTGTTTTCTCTTTCCTTTTCCTTCTTTATTAACTCATAAAAACGGATTTCATCTTTTTGATCTTCTTCTTGTCTTCAGATATAGAATCACCCTGAGATCTGAGAAGCTCTTGGTGATAGAAAAAAAGTGGATCCTGATTCTTGATGGTCTCCTCCTGGACTCTGATTACTTCTTCAAGAGTATCAATTCTATTTTTCAAATTCATGTTGTCTTTGGATAACATAGAATTTTGTTTCTTCAACAAAACTATTTCATCTTTGAAAGAATAAACCTTCGATAATTCAGACTAAACAGAATTCATTCTCTCTTGCAATTATTTTACTGAAGGAATATCGACTCCATGAGTTACCTTATTTAGTATTTCAATAGTTTTTTTGTCATGTTTTCTGAAATAAATCGCAAGATCATTTGATAACCTCCTTATATCTTCAATTTCTATCTCATGGTCATTCACTGAGTCTCTGTTTTTTATGACCACTTGGTCATCCAGTTGTAATCCTTCTTGTGAGTGGCCAAACATTCAGATATAACTTTCAAATCGGCTTCAACTGACAAAAGTTTCTTTCTCAATTCTCTTACAGAGCCGAACTTCTTTCTCTGATTGTCAGTGATAAAATCAATTTTTCCTTCCAGCCTGGGGAAATAGGGAATAGTATTTTCAACCCGTATTAAAACATGAACAATCTAATCACTCCTCTTGAGAGATATTGTTTGTTCTGAATTAGTTTCTTCATCGAATGAATCCAGTTCAAGTGATCAGCTTGGGTCAACAACAGGTTGTTTTCCTTTTTATTTTTCATTATCTTTTATTTATTCTTCTATTTTATCACTGATGACAATAAATTTTTCAGTATGAGTTGATTAAGCACCTTGGTTTTCTTGAGAAGAAATTTTATGTAGATTTTCAAAAGATTCAATAGGTGCTTGATCATCATGAGGAGCTTCTTGAATACCTTCTCTCTACTTTTGTTAAGATTCTTCTCTACTCTTTTTCAAACTTTGAAGCAATTCTAAAAGAAAATATCTTTCCTCTTCTTCAACTTCCTGTATTTCATCCAACATCTGTTTCCCTTTTTCTTTATCTGGAAGACACTGTATGATAGGTTATTGATGTAATTATTCCGTTAGTTGAGCACTAGCATCCTCAACTATTTTTAGGACATTAGAGATACCAAAGTCATGAGCCTTTCCTTTCCAAAGAGTCTTCTTTTTTCTTTTCATCTTGAAGGGTTTCCTCTACCCTTATTCTTTCTGCAAAAGCTTCAGCTGGGTCAAGACCAAACTTCGGCTCACCTTCTTTTCTCTGTTCTCTATCTTTTTTCCACTTGGCCAAAACCTCCTTACTGTACTTTGGTTTCTTATTAGGCTTTGAACTCATTTGCAGATATGACTTTTTAGGAGCACCAACAGAAGGATTGTCTTTGACAGGCATAGGTGCCGATTGATTCTGAGCCGAATCAGCTTTTAAATACATTACAAAAATATTGAATTCCGATCAAAACCAAAATTCAACTTTTTCAATGTACTCTTACTAATCCAAGATGGCTTCAAATCTACCAAATTCTATTTCAAAGGACTATTAAAAAACTTCATGCTGTCGAGAATGAACATTGTAAGAATATCTGGACACATAATAAAATGGGATTTTATTTTTCCTGACATGACATTCTTAATTGTTTCAAAGATGTATCCCATGCGATTTACTTTTTTCATGTTGAAAAGATAGTCCAACATGAAAATATAAGAAAACCTTGTATCCACAGCATCACAAATCTGTTATCTGGAGAAAGATAAGCCACATTCCTCTTTTCTTCATTTATAATAAACAAAGAATTTTCATCACTTTCTTTGTTAAATGTACCAACTTCATCTGGTAGTTTATGAGAAGGAAAGAAGTAATCACCATCTATTTGAACATTTAGAAAATGGCCCGCTTGTTTCAAAGACATCGATAACTTTCTATCGTACACAGAAAATTTGATAGTCATGTTCTTATAAAAAGATACAGTTTTTTAGAAATGACTGACTTCATCAATAAGAACAAGATCTTGAGGAACATGTTTTTCAACACATAAATTATCCCAACCTTGAAACAAAATGATTCTTCTGATTGTAGAATCATATGAATCGAAAAATTCCCGAGAAACTAACCTTTCTCTGAAAAGGACTTTCTCTAAAAAAGTCTTTGAAGTCATTTTAGCAGGAGTATTAATAAAGGACTGAGACATATTGGTGAAGCCTCTTGAAAGATCGTACAAAGTCTTAAATCTATGGGGCAGAGCTTCACCACAAATCCTGAAAACCCGGTGTGGGTTTGGGGAGGGGGGGGGTAAAATAATGACCATTGGTCTTCTACGGTTGAGATTTATAAAAAAATAAATAAAGAGATATGATTAAAATGATGGATTTTTTTTAAAAAAAATGGAAATTATGTACCTGCCAAAGATCATAAGATAATTGTTGGTTTAGATAGTATTAATAGTGAATGAAAACATAAGTGTACAAAAAAAAGAATACCATCAATCGTCATCCCGATGGAAAACAAAGTCGTTACCATGAACTGACAAGCCGACAGAAAAAGATCTTGTTACCATGAATGAACGTGCTGATGGAAAAGGAATTCATTACCATGAACTGACATGACGATGGAAAATAAATTCATTACCATGAACTGACGTGCCGATGGAAAAGAAATTCATTACCATGAACTGATGTGCCGATGGAAAAGAAATTCATTACCATGAACAGACATGCCAATGGAAAAGAAATTCATTACCGTGAACTGACATGCCGATGGAAAAGAAATTCATTACCATGAACAGACGTGCCAATGGAAAATAAATTCATTACTATGAACTGATGTGATGATGGAAATGAAATTCATTACCATGAATAGATGTGCCGATGGAAAATAAATTCATTACCATGAATGGACGTGCCGATGGAAAAGAAAAGATAAAAACTGTAACTAATCAATCAGTAAGATAAATAGAAAAGTTAAAAATAGTCTATATGATAAAAAGAAAAGTAAAAATAGTCAATACGATAAACAGAAAAGTAAAAACAGTCAATACGATAAGCAAAAAAGTAAAAAACACAAACTAGGAGAATTCACAAATAAAAATAATATGAAGAAAAAAATGTTCTCGATTTAAGAGGAGTTTTTTTTGATGTAAGGAGAGGTAGAAAATATAAAGTAGTCATGAATGATTATTTTAAAGTAATCATTCCTAGCTTCTGTTTTATAAACTCAAATCTATCGAAAGGTAATGGTTTTGTAAAAATGTCAGCAAGTAGTTCTTGCGTTCCGCTGAATTGTAAAATGATATCTTTTTTTTCTGTGTGATCCCTAAGAAAGTAATGCCTAATATATATGTGTTTTGCATGAGGGTGATGGGCTGAGTTTTCAATAAGAGCTATGGAACTAGTGTTATCACATAGAATTTGAGTTTTGGAAAAACTCAATCCATAGTCAGTGAGTGTGTGTTGCATCCACAACACTGGATCACAATAACATCCAGCTGCTACATATTCAGCTTTAGTAGTGGAATGTGCTACTGAGTGTTGTTTCTTGATGGAACAAGAAACCAAAGAATCTCTTAATAAATGACATTTTTCAGATGTACTTTTTCTATCCATTCTACATCCACCAAAGTCACCATCTGAAATACTTTTTAAAATAAAATCATTCCAGAAGATTAAATGAGTCCTAAATCCATAGTGCCTTTTAAATACCGAAATATTCTCTATACGGCTTTTAAATGAGACTCTTTTGGATTAGATTGGTATCTTTCACAAAAGAATACAAAAAACAGTTGGTTTAGTTGACTAGCTGTCAAGTATAGAAAACATCCTATCGGACCTCTAAAAACTATTTGATCTACTGGTTTCCCAGTTTAATCAAGATCAAGTGTGTTTGAGGTACCAATTAGTGTGCTAATACTTTTAGTATTGTCGTAACCATACTATTTGAGTAAATCTTTAATATACTTATCTTGAGATATATATGTTCCTTCTGGTTTTTGAATAATTTGAAAACCTAAGAAGAATGTTAACTCACCCATCGTACTCATTTCAAACTCAGATTTCATTAAATTTTCCAAAGAATCAGTTAAAGATTGTTGAGTTGATCCAAATATGATGCCATCAACATAAATTTGAAGAGTCAAAACATTTTTATTTTCCATTTTTATAAAAATGGTTGGATCTGTTGTACCTTTTTCATAATTGTTTTGTAAGAGAAATCATGTAAGTCTATCATTCCATGCTCTAGGGGCTTGTTTAAGGCCATATAGATCCTTGGTAAGTTTAAAACCATGATTATGATGTTTTGGGTCAATAAAACCAGGGGTTGATTGAAAAATACTTATTCTTGAACAAAACCATTTAGAAAAGAACATTTAACATCCATTTGAAATAGTTTGAAATTAAAGTATGCTGCAAAGGGTAATATAATACGAATAGATTCAAGTCTAGCTACCAGAGCATATGTTTCTTCATGGTCTATTCCCTATTGATGATTATAGACCTTAGCAACAAGTCTTTCTTTATTTCTTATAATGATTCAATTTTAAACACATTTTTTTCTAAAAACCCATTTTACACCAATTATAGTTGTTTCTTTAGTTTTTTCAACTAATTTTCAGACTTGATTCCTTTCAAATTCATTTAGTTCATCTTGTATTGCTTTAATCCAATCTTCAAAACCAAAGGCCTCACTTGGACTTTTAGGTTCGGATTGAGAAATAAAGGAATGATGTTCTATTTAATTTCTTTAGAAATGTCTAGTCCTTACATGTTTATTTACATCACCAGTGATGTTATCACTCAGATGATTCCTAAGAAAAAATTGATTAGGGTTTTGTAAAACCTATTCATCAACATATTGAAGAAATTTTTATGGGGTAAATATTTCAAAAGTATCTTCTTGACCATTTTCCTTATCAGGAGGATCTTCTAAAAAAGGTTGATAATTAGTTTTTGAAAACACATCCGAGGATGTAGGTTGGGATGGTTTAAAAACAAAAGGATCAGTTTCATCAAATTTTACATGTACTTTTTATTCAATAGTACAAGTGTTTTTATTGAAAATGCTATAAGCCTTAGAAGTTGTAGAATATGCTAGAATGATTCCATCATCAGATTTTGGTGTGAATTTGTGAAGATTCTCTTTAGTATTCAAAATGAATACTTTGAACCCGAAAACATTGAAGTATGAAACATTAGGTTTTCGGCCAGTCCACAATTCAGAAGGTGTTTTATTAAGAAAAGGTCTGGTTAAAACACGATTTATAGAATAACAAGAATTACTTATAGCTTTAGCCCAAAAGTTCTTAGCAATTGAGTATTCACTCAACATGGTTCTTGTCATTTCCTGAATAATACGATTTCTTCTCTCAACAACACTATTTTGCTGAGGAGTTCTTGGAGATGAGAAATTGTGAGTAATACCTTTATTACCACAAAATGTTTCAAATTTGGAATTTTTAAATTCACCACCATGATCACTATGAATAGTTATCAATGGTAGGTTTTTCTCATTTTTAACTTGGGCTCTAAAAGTTTTGAAATAGGAAAAGGCTTCAGATTTCTTTGTTAGAAAATAGACCCATATAAATCTAGTAATGTCATCAACTAAAAAAAATACATAGTATATGCCTCCAATGCTTCCAGTTTGTGAAGGACCAAAAAGATCCATATGAACTAGCTATAATGTATTAGAAGATGAAACTTCACTAATTGATTTAAATCTAGTTTTATGTTGCTTGCCAAATTGACAAGAATCACAGACTTGTGAAGAATCATATCTAAGATCTGGTAGTCCCTTTACAAGTCTTTTCATTGAGAGTTTATAAAGGTTTCTTAGGTTACAGTGTCCTAGTCTTCTATTATACAGCCATGATTGGTCTTCAATTGCACTTAAGAAGGGTAGGTTTTGACTCCTAAGGTCTTCTAAGTTAATATTGTATACATTCTCTTTCCTATAGGCAGATAGAGCGAACTCATCCTTGGAATTGTGAACTAGACACTTATCATTTATAATGTTCACAAGGTAAAATTCATCACATAATTGACTTATGCTGATGAAATTGTCCTTATGATCTTTAACAAACAAAAAATTTGAAATAAAAACTTTTCCAGGAAAAACAATATTACATAATCCAAATATTTTTCCTTGAGAATTATCTCCGAAGGTAACCTTTCCACCATTTGTTTCGATGATCTTTTCAAAGAAAACTTTGTTTCCCATCATGTGTCGAGAACAACCACTATCCATGAACCAAATGTTTTTGTTGGTACACTTTTTATTTTCCTGAAAAAGAAACAAATAGTTTTTTTGGAATCTAAAATTCTTTGGATCAAGAAAGGTTAGATAAAATAATTTTAGGAATCCATATTTGTTTTGAAAAATGGGATTTATGAAATCCTAAAGACTTGATTCTATTAAGAGAACAATCTCTTTTCCAGTGTCCTCCACATTGACACTTAGAGAAAAAAAGAGTATTTTGTGGAAAAAAATAGTTATTACTAAAAATTGGTTTAGAATAAGTATAACCAATACCAGAATGATTCCTCAATGGTCAAATTTGAGAATAAATTTTGTCAATGTTTTCCATGCCATAAGTAAATTTTGACAAACATTCTTTTAAGGAAAAGATTTCTGAATTTAGTTTTAAAACATTATTTTTATCCTCCAAAACATTTGATTTTAAACTGGAGTTAGGCTCAAAAACATTTTTCTTTGAAATTACATTTTTTAGATCCTTAGAAAGTTTATCCTTATCAGATTTGACATTCTCAAGGGTTTTTGAAATATTTTCAAAATCAAAAGTTTTTATATCAAGATCCTTAGAAAGATCTGATACTTCATAAGTTAAAATTAAAATTCTAGAATTTTCATTGTCATACTTTATCTTGAGTTTAGAATTTTCATTCTCAAGTAATTTAACAAACCTAGATACTTCTTTAAATGAAGGTAATGTATTATCTTCTGATGACAAAGAATCATTATTTGAAGAAACATAATAATTATTATCATTATAATTCTCATTCAAAGAAACATTTGTAATAGCTTCAAAATTGTGTACCTTAGCCATGACATAATGATATTTGATTGGTATTCTGGCTATAAGTCCAATATTTCTTTGTCATGAGGACTCATATTCTGAAGAATTATCTGACGAAGCATGACAACATGCACTCCAAGTATCATTTTCATTCAATACTTTCTTTATCTTTGTCTTTTAGTACTATTTCTTATTTCTTTCAGAATGTTTCTCCTTTCTATATTTTCTCTTCAATAAAGGATAATCAGGTCTTATATGACCTACTTTCTTACATTCATAACAAGTTAAATCTGAATCTCTATTATCCTTCCTATATTTCTTTTTGAATCTTCATTGAAAGACTTTCTTTCCCACAATCTTGTTTATCCTTCGAGAAAGATTGGATAACTCATTATCTGAAAGGTCACAATCACTTGAATCTGACATAACAACTTTCTTAGCTTTGGATCTTGTTATCCATTCAAGTGTTTTAGCTTTAGATGTAGTGGTAAAAGTTACACTTCCATTTCCATTTTTCTTCTTATTGAACTTAACATCTCACTTTATTCTTGTCTCATTCTGTAGAAGAGTTCCAAAGGGTTCATCAAGAGTAATCTGGGAAACATTTCTATTTTCATTAATAGCTATCTTTTTTGACTCCCATTCATTCGGCATTATATCAATAATTTTGTCAACAAGAGCTTCATCATCAAGACCTTTTTCTCCTATAGATTGTAAACTGTTGACAATTGTCATTAATATTTGTTGCACTCCATATACCAGTTCTCCATAAGGAAAAAGAAATCCATGATACTCTGCTCGATGCATTTCTCTTCTTGTTTCTATAACCTTGGATGTACCAAAATGTGTGACTTCCAATTTCTTCCAAATACAGTTGGCTATTTCACAAAAATATATCTGGCTGTATATATTCCTGGTCATAGAACAAATAAATGTATTTTGTACCTTGTAATTCTATTGATATTATTGCTTCTCTTGATTAGTGAATGTACTGAAACAATTACAAATGAATATGGAATGAACAAAGGGAACAATACAATTCCATTTCTAAAACAAACAGAAGCATAAATGTAAAAGTATTATGATTATTTTGACCCAAAGAGAAGGGTTATCATTTTCCCTAGGATAAGAGGTATATCTTACCACCACCTTGGTAAGCCCTCGATACGATGATCGGTACGTCTGTCTGCCTATCCCTGGATGCCCTCGATACGATTAACGGTTCGTCTGTCTGCCTATACCCAACAGCCCTCGATACGATGATCGGTTCGTCTGTCTGCCTATCTTCGACAACCCTCGATTTTGTAGGTAATCGGCACCTCTGTCTTTAAATCACTATAAAGCTTTCAATACGATGATCGGTCGCAAAAATCACAAACATTGAACTTATAGATATACAAAAACTAAGAATGATCCGTTCATGTTTTGTAGTTTCAAGGATTTTGCACGAAGCAGGAGTGAAGTCACAGTATATCTCTCTAGAACTTGATAACACAAAATGATCAGTCTCATACATGCTTGTATATTATCGACATCATATGACCTCCTATTTATAGGCCTCGGGCTCCAACTGTCATATTTCCTCCTATGGTCATATTTCTCTGAAAAACTCGGAGGGACTTGGACTCTTGGAATTATAACGTTCATATTGAAATAGAAAACACGACATCATTTTGATTAGGTTATAACTAACTACACGACATCTTTTTGGTTAAAACAAAAGTTATATGAAGATGATAGACAAGAGTACGATTAATAGATTCAATACAACTTCCAGTCAGTATGAAAATTATAGTCAGTACGATTTGTATGGTCAGTACGATAAGCATGGTCAGTACGATCAGCATGGTCAGTACGATGAGCATGGTCAGTACGAGCAGCATGGTCTGTACAATCAGCATGGTCAGTATGATCAGCGTGGTCAGTACGATCAGCATGGTCAATACAATCAGCATGTTCAAAGACATTTGTGATTTCAAAAAACAAGATATAAAAGTCAAAAGTGAACTTTTGACTCAACAACCTTAAGTGACATCCCTAAGGCACCAATGGATAGAAATAAATGTCAAGGGATTCACAGAAAGTGGGAGATAATTTTCACTTGAATTAAAAAGACCCAAAAACCATTTCATTTAAAAAAACTACATGATGCATTTTGAAAATTTATTATAATTCAACATTTTCCATGAAAAAACAAGACCAGGTCCACCACAATCCAAAATTTAGTGTTCCAAGAATAATATTAAAAAAACAGAACAATCCATGACATAACACCACATATCAAGACCAATCTCCATTCTTCATGCACCACAAGACTACCCAAGCATCACAATAAACCACTAAGGAAATGTGATTATTTACCTTTAGATGTGTCCCCGAAAAGAATATATGAAGAAAAAATTCCCAAAGTAGGAAGTGAGTAACAATAATAAGTAGGATTTCCCTGAATGACTTACCTTCACATGCCACATGGATTGAATCAGTTAAGAAAAATTTGTAAGTAATTTATATAAAACAATGAAACAAGGAAACAATTTGTAGTAAGCCAAACACAGCAACACTAAATAATTTTACACAAATCAACATAGTGATAAGGAATCCTACAAAACATGTCCTAACAATTTTACCCCACACATATTTTCATATCCCAATACACCTTATATGGTAGCCAAAAAATCCAATCAGATTCATAATATCCATACTCCCTTGCTTAGTGTACCCATGAGGATGGAGTTTCACATCCAAGAATGTCCCCCACTTTATTTATAGTTGTAATTTAGGTCAAATTATCCTTAATGGTGGTCATTCACGTCCAATATCATCCCACATTGTATATTAGTCCTTCTAGCACGCTATCCATCCATTCACACCCATACATGACCACTTAAGCCAATAAGATAGCCAAAATTTTTTACCAAAAACACAATTTCATTAAAATTAATAATTACTAATATCATATAAACCAACACATGATATGTATTACTAGACAATAATTTCCAAACTTAACAATCCTTTAAGAAAATCAACAATTGTAACAACATGCCAAAACTAATTCAATAAATCGCCATTTTATTGAAACAACCCTTAAGCCATTATTCAAGACAAAACAAATTTCAATAAAACAACATTTTCCATGATTTTTTTTCAAAACATTATCCATAAATCAACTAATCCACCAATTTGAAAATCATTATTGTAAAAACAAAAAACAAATCTCATTTCACTAAAATTACCTAATTTCCTCAAAATCCTCAAATCATCACACAATGAGTTTCTATCAACCTTAAAACATCACATTCAAAATCAATTTTAGAAAATCCCAATAAAATTTAAATTTAGCCTTCTAGAACCACAAAAAATGGATGTTAGAGTGAAGCCACCTACTTTAGGGTTTGGCTAAATCAACATACCACAAAACAACACACCAAAATCATGTGGGAAAAACACAAAATCACTATATATCAAATTTCCAAACATCAATAGGCCCAAATCTCACCATTATGGGAAACAACTCATAGATCTATATGTAACAAATTTATAACTAGGAATTTTGTGTATTTAGTAGTATAGATCAAAGGAAAACCATGAAAATATCAAGATAAGAGAATGTAAAAGGTATAATTGACTTCAAATTACCTTGAAAACCCTTCAAATCACTTCCAAAATGAGTGAGAGAGATTATATAGCCATGTAGAAGATGTAATCCCATGTTCGGAACATATAGAAGGAAGAATGGGATGTTTAATGGAAAAACAGACCAATCACCATTTTTAAATACCGACTTTTAAGCCATTCATGATATATCTGCATGGATAGTCAAACTGTTCCCGGACTGTGCACCTAATACATCTCTAAGAGTGACCTCACATGGTTACCCCACATGGCTAGACAAATTGTGCACCAAACATGCAAATACTACTATCTCATGTTGCACAGTTTACCTAGGTGGCTCCACAGTTTCTAAAAACATGTTCATACAATGCATCCTAACTAGGCGCCAACCCATATCCCCCTTATTCCTTATTCACTGTTTCTTACAAGTTTTGAATAGTTTTTGATAGTTGTTCACAAACCATTTAAGCATATAAAAGATTATAAACCCTCTCAAAACCCATCCGAACTCTCCCAAAAATTATCCAACCACATTAAATATATAAATAGGAAAAAAATAATACATGCCTCAAAATTGGTGTACTAAATTCTCCCCACAATTCTACTTTATACCCTTGGAATATAGAAAACCATATCATTTCTGAAAGAGATCGGTCCATTTCTCATCCATAACATTCTCCTGATACCATGTATCATATTTACTCTGACCATGTTTCCAAAAAAACTGAAAGTATACTGATGATCTTTACACTTAAGACATTCTATTTCCCATCTATAATCTGCACTGACTTGTTTTGCAATTATGAATCTGACTCTAGCTCAACATGATCTCATCGGATCACATGGTCAGGATCCGACTAATACTTCTTCAACTGAGATTCATGAAATAAATTGTGCACCTCATTGAACTATTTTAGTAAATCCAACTTATGTTCGACCCCTTATCCCACTCATGTATCTAAAAAGGCACAATATATCTTAGAGACAACATTCCCTGCTTCCCAAAACAAAGATGTCCAAATGATTGATAGATTCTAAAAAACAAATGATTACACACCACTAACAACAACTACAATAAAAAAAGATCTACATATGATTTCTAATGACTTGGAGTCATCTCCATTCTCATCAAGATCAAGATATTCTTCTTTATATTCTCTTGTACAAGGGTCAGCCCAAAAATTGAAGTCTCACCTATTTCCACCCAACATAGTGGAGAAAGACACATACAACCATATAATGCTTCAAATAGAACTATATGTCTCGAGGCTTGATAAATTTTTTTATACATGAACTCCACCAATGCAATGTGATCCTCCCAAGATCCACAAAAATAAATTAAACAATCCCGCAATATGTCTGCCATCATTTGTATCATACTATTTGATTTTCTATCTTTATGGGGTTGATACACTTTAATCATCGTCAACTGATTCCCAAGGTCTTCTTGTATGATTTCTAGAAATGATACATACATCATATATCTCTATTGGATAAAATTGTTACTAGAAGACCATTCCTTTTTACTAACTCAGTGATTTAGATTTTTGACAGATTCTCTACTATATGAGATTCATGAATAGGGATGAAATGATATGACATTAAGAGAAAATCCACTATCAGCTGTAGGGAATCATGCTTCCAAACCATTCTAGGGAGACCTATAAAAAAATCCTTCATCATATATTCACACTTCCACAAAAGGATATGAAATGAATATAACATTCCTACGATCTGTTGATGATCTTCCTTGACTTACAGACAGGTCAAACATCTTAAAACAAACTCTTACTCATTCTATACAAACCAACCCACCAAAACATTTCTTTTAACACATTATAAATTTTCCAAAATCAACGATGTACAGACCATATGGAATGACGATACACATTGAGAAGTTTCTCCTGACACGACACTGGTACCACAATCTGATTTTGAAAGAACAACCCTGAATTACGATATTGTTTCCAACCCTCATTGGTCTCCCCACCATTGATTATCATCATAATAGATATGAAATATGAATTACATGTCAGCACATCCTGATCCAAACTAACCAATTTAGGGACCAACAAAACCTGATATAAAACCGCGATATCACCACACTCATTACATTCCTTCCTCATGTTGACAATAACTAACATCAACTTCCACTGATCTGATGCATGTTTCATAACCTAAGCATATTCCTTTATACATAATGCATTTGCCACTGAATTTCCATTACCTGATGAGTATATCAATATAAATCGAAACATATGGAGATACTTCATCCACATCCTTTTCCTCAAATTTAAATTTATCTATGAGAAAATAATCTTCAGACTCTTACGACTGGTAAACACAATGAATTTCACACCCAAGAGATTATATGACCCTATTTTCAAAGAATAAACCACATGCAAAAACTCTAAATCATGTATTCGGTAATTACTCTCATTATACATCAACTGCAATGATCCATACTCAAATTAATGATACACATTCATGATAACACACCCTAATAATCTTCATAATTCCTCAATAAACATCACATACCCTTTCCCTGGTTTAGAAAAATCCATGATTTGTGATGACATAAGGTGACACTTAATATAACCAAACAACATCTGACACTTCCCATTCCATTGATATCATGAATTATTTCTTTTCAAAACTATCTTTAGTGAATCTAGGCATGAAAGTTCATGAAACAGTCACCGGTAACACCAAGCTAGACCATGAAATCTTGGTATTTCAAAAATATTCTTTGGCATTTTACAAGAGAAAACTGCCACTATCTTCTCCAGGTCTGCTGAAACACATTTTATAGGAAAACCATTGACAAGGAAATGAATCTATTATATTAAAAAATCATATGTTGATATTTTTCATGAAACCAATAATCTATCAAGAATCCAAAGACTATTTCCAAGTGTTTTTAATGCTCATAAATTGTTATGGAATACACCAATATAAAATCAACAAACACAACTACAAAAGAATAAATATATCTACAAAATACCCATTTCATAAATTACATAAAGACCTCTAGTTAATTTTTTAGACTGAAAGGTATAACTAAATATTCATATGGGAAATATCTACCTAAAAATGTTGTTTTTGGAATATCCTCCATTCGCACCTTCAACTGATGATATCCTAATCGTAATTTAATTTTGGAGAACCACTGAGCTCCCCTCAAAAACTCATATATTTCATCAATTTGTGAGAGTGAATATCATTTTTTACCATAACATAGTTACTTTTACAATAATTAAAACACATTCAATGAATTGTATCCATATTTTTATGAAAAAGTACTGGTGCTACCCATAGAGACATTCTAGGCCGGATGAACCCTTTGTTTTATAATTCCTCCTACTAAAATTTAAATTCCATAAAATATTCTTGTTCAATACACTAAGACATAAGTGAGGTCATAATTTTCTTTTAAAATATATCAATCATAAACTACACTTCTTTTGTAAGTGGAAAACATAATAATTTTTTTTGAATGACAACTAAAAACTGATCAACAACAACCAGAAAAATGATCTTCTCAATTTATTCAATCGATTACAATGAAAAAGTCACCACATAAAATAATATAATACAATCTATTAGTTCCAACAAGCCCATATAATGAACCATTACATTTATCTCTTCTCTAATTTGATTTTTGACGCCATCGAACCTTTTAAAACTAACCATTCACGCATGACATATGATGTCGTCCTTAAATGTGACTAACCAATCCATACCCAGTATTATATCATAAAAATAAATCTCAACCAGTATGAAGTCCCAAATTTAATATACCCCATCAATAGTTATACCACATTCTCTACACAGAGAAGCTCAACACTCTGTTTGAACTAGGGGAGTCTAATGTTTTAAAACTGAATGAATCATTTCCAAATTTAAACCCAACCGATCAATGATATTCGAAACAAAAAAATTATTGAGACACACTTATATTAAAAAACATGAATGAGGGTGGAATTAAAAATAATCGTACCTCGCACAGTGGATGTTCCCAACTTATCATTCTCCATAACCAGATCGACTACAAAAATCTACATTCTTGACCCATTTAACTTTTTTTACCCACCTAAAACATACACTATTGACGATTTGTTGTATTCCCAGAATCACCATGAGAAAATATTCTATAGTAATGATGGGTATGTTTCTACCCCCATACTAAAGAGGCATAATATTCTTGTGACCCCTAAGAAATTCTATTAACACCCAACCTCTAAGCGCTGCAACAATAATGCTAAAGAGGAACCATGTTTTAATGTAATGGTGTGATCTAGGTGGTGTCATTTAATTCAGAATCATGTGGCCTATATAACCACATTAAAAACATCTTTTTTTACTATGAGTATTTGGTGGAAGATTCACCGATGCTGGTTTTAGATTCAGATCCATAATACCACCCTAGAAATAAGTGTACATCATCTACCTAATCCCTACATTAGAGTTACAATGACTTTTCATAGAACAAACATTCTTCCCACTCCTGTATCACCCATGATATCACTTTCATCAATGGTTCCCCTATTTACCATATTTTTATAATACATTATACAGAGCACAAAAATTTTTCAATGAATGTAACGCCTCGACCCCAGAAGCCCAGAGTCAGTGCATTATTTTAATACATTGGCATGATTACAAAGAATCAAGTCTTGAAAGACTGATCAATTTAGCAGTCTTGGAAAATATATTACATACATCAACGTGATATTACACTTTAAAACATACAACAAAAAATAATCATTTGAGAATGCCATTTTTCCCATAGATTAACCCTACTACCCAAACATAAAACAATTTTTGGGATCCTGGGAAAATAAAACATAAGAAAGGGGTGATCTCATATTCCAAGTAGGGGTAAATAATTTAGTGGAAGATGAAATAAACAATAGGCATGGTGAATAATTGAAAACACGTGATTTAAAAATAATAAAAATGAAAACCTTATGGAAGAAATATGATTTGAGTAAATAATTACATAATAAAACATAGTCATGGGTATTATACTAGTCAAATAACTACATGAATCATCAATATTATTTTCATAATGAGGGAATGTATAATGCTAGATAATCTAAAACATTTTGTCAAGGCCTCAACCAAGACATCTGAAAATGATTAAGTACTCAGCCAAAACCATATATCATATTGGGGAAGGCCTCGACCAATTCCAGGACTAATTGTCTCAAGAGAACTACCGATGCATCAAGGATCTATAGAGGGCTCCACCTGTCACTTACTATATCCAATACATTTTTAATATTAAAAGGTTGAAACATAACATAAATATTTGTATTAGAACTAGAATACTAAATGTCAATACTTTAACAATAAAACGTGAATGGTATAAAAATAACATATCCACAGTAAAACCTATCACAAAAACTTCAATACAATATGGAAGATTTGTATCATAATAAATCAACTTCAAATAGGTTTAAAATCCATTAATGTATCTTGAAATATATGAAAATGATTTGTAAAACTCTTTGAGAGAAATATAATTTTTTCATGAAAGCATTTAAAAGTTACACAATTTAGAAAGGAAGACATTTAAAGTCATTTTTGAATCAAAGTGTCCCATACCACTTTGAAATTTTTTAAGGGAACTAACATTTTAAAAACATTCATGTCTATAAAGATAAATCCTTAAAAACCATATTGAAATCATGAACATTAATGAGAATGATTTAGAAGAGAAAATATTCAAAACGCTTAAAATGATATTGTAGTAAAAAAGTCCATTAAAATAATCCATTTGAAAACATTTTTATGAATCATGGAAATAGATAATAAATATTTCCTAGTAGATACTTATGTAAAAACAACCTCGGATAATAAAGAGATTGTGAAATTAACCCTTACTTTGCATTTTCCTTTGGTAGAGGGTACGTTTAACCTCTTGTATAATGACTATAGTATGTTATTAAATTATTCAAGAACCATATTCATATTTATTATATCATACATGATTCATTTATTAATTTATACTACCCATTTAATAATTATTTCGATGTTAAATTAACATTTTGGGTAATAATAGCTTCCTTTATCGTATGTGTTTTTACTTGTTATTCTTGATCGTATCATTTAGATCATGATTTAAATGAATCCAGAATATAAATAATTATTTATATATCATAAATATTTATAATATAAATATTTATAATAGATGTATATATGATATAGAAGGCACTGTTTGTGGAGACGGAAGACCGTACATACGAATAAACACTGTTTCCGTTTTCACATCGTATTGAACAGAAGTAAGTGAATAAGATATATGTCTGTACAGACACACACACACACACACAAAGATTTATATATATCTCCATTAGAATTATTCTTTCATATATGACATACTTATTAATAATATATATTTTTATAATCATCATTGAATGGTGAACATGGAAACTAATCTCATCACGTCGTGGCGATGGTAATCTGTAAGTATGCACGACCAACAATATTATTATTTTGATATTAAAATCGTATATAATTGGATAGTATATCATATATACAGGATCATTAACATGTTATATTTATTATTTACATCAATTATACTTCATTATTTTACCCATCCAATATAATAATGTATTGAATAACAACAACACCACGACGTGGAGACGGTAAGCCGTACGTATGCATGTATGGTGACATTTCATTCATAGGATAGATAGAAGAATGAATATGGTTGTACTATATTTAAAATAACATAACATTATATATATGAAATTCGATATATTTTTTACAATGGAAACAAAAAGGAAAGAAGAAGTGGAAGAAGAAAAGATCTTGAAAGAGGTGATGAAATATTTACCTCTTCTTCGGGTTCTTCCTTTTTATTTTCTCAAAAAAGATCATTCTGTTAGCTTTCAAATCAATGGAATGCCTGAAGGATGAAGGGAAGATAGTTGAGAGGATATTTGGGTAGGGTTTTTCCATTCTAAATTTGTTTTAAGCTGTGAATTTGAGAGAAGGGGGAGTGCGTTTTTATAAGACGGTTGAGGGCTACCATGGGAAAAGATTGAAATATTGTTTTATAATAAAATCATATTAGGTTTATAATGGATCTAAATTGATTTATTTAGAATATAAAGTGGGTAAGGGTAAAAAACCTCTCAAACAATAGGTTTTAGACAATTTTATGTTTCCATTTTAACCTTATCTATTAGATTTTACTCTAAGTTCAATAATTTAACTTTAACTCTGTGTTATTTATTCTTACACTATATGGTTAATAAACTTACTATAAACATCAAAGAGAACATAAAGTCGTTAATTAATGACATATATAATATTATTTAAGCCCTTTGGACGAACCCTAGATTTTTAGGAATATTATATCAACCAATAATATTGTATTTGTTTTAAAAATTAATTTATGTCAATTTTGACAGTATTTGGTTTTTTGTTTTTGTTAAATTCATAAAAGAATTATTACTTTGAAAAAAAATATTTAACAAACCCTAAAATGTCATATTAACCAACAAAATTAGTATAATTTATTAAAAGTCTCAAATTAAATTTATTTGGATATTTATAATATCAATTATTTCAACCATTCATTGATAAGGTAATTACTGCATCATCATTATGCCATTAATAAATATAATTATTTAAAGTCTAAGAATTATAAATAAATACAATTATGTAGGAAATATTTTTATATTTCTAATAAATATTTATAGTCAAATTTATCTTATGTGTAATCTTATATTAAAAATGGTTTAGTTATTAGACTTTGAATTAAACAATTTTGACTATTCATTAAATAAAATAGTAATAAATTTCCTAATCTAATCCAAGTGGACCTAAAGATCATATTTTATTCTTAATGTTGTTTTTGGTATAATTAAACTAATATAGTTGGATTAGGACAAGTGTTAGGGTAATATTAATATCATTTTAACCATTAATTAATCTATTTAATTTTATCAGTGGTTAACAAAAGTCAAAAGTTAATATTCACCAAAAATTATTTTCATGTCATTGAACCACATTTTTCATACTGAGGTTAACCATGTCACTCAGATTTTTTAAATTCAACTCACAGAAGAATTAAAATTATGTTTTATTAATATTTGCATATTCTTCTAGGAGGTGGGTAAAAGACAGTAAAAAGTTCAATACTATTTTTATATAACTAAACTTATTATAAAATGACTTCAGTGAATTAAATTGAACTTATATAGGCATTATTTATCTATTTTGGCCTACAATAAATTTAAATAAAATACATAATTATTTAAATAAAAAGTCAGTTTTTAACAAAAACTCAGTGTTTTTCACTATTCATAAAAAAATCAATGTTTTCAGAAAAATATCAAAAATTCATCCTATGATAATTTTGATATTTAGAATTAAAAAATGAAGTCTATTTCAATAAATTTAAATCTCTGATGTTGCATTTATTTATTCAAAATTAATTTTAATTGTCAAAACCAAAAAAATGGTTTAAAAAAAAATAAAAACTATCAAAAGATTGACATGTGTTTATGTCAAATTTAAATGTGAAATTACTTATAATGACCAAAATTGTATTAAATGATAAAAATATAATCTAATTATACATCCAAACAATTCAAATGTATAATTGAACACTATAAATTATTTTTATTAAAAAAGGTGTTATCAGTTAAAATTTAGTAATTTTCACTATTCATCCAAATATTAAAGTTATGAGAAAAACACCAAAAAATTACCGAAATTAAATTTTCATGTCCCGATTCTAAAGAAGAAGTTTATTTTGTCAAATTGAATATATAAAAGTGTCAAATATTGGTTTTAAAAAGCGATCACCATTAAAAGGCTGTAAAATTTCATTTCTTGAAAAATACATCTTTTATCTGAAAAAAATGAATTTGTTCTTATATTATGTATAAAAAACAAATATTATGGGTGTTAAAATTATATAGATTATATAAGATTCAAAATTCATTTAATACTATTTATAACTACTCTTTTATTGAATGGCTAGTTTGGTAATGTTGTGGTGCACTCAAACACGGTCTTATGTGTAGCGCATGCTATTAAATTACATTAATGAGATAACGTAATATGAGATCATGGGGTGTTACAATGAATTTATAAAAATAATCCCAATTCAAATAACTAATCCATCAAGGATGCACCAAAGATAACCTTTGTGGGAAACATGACTATTCTGACAACAATAGCTGCATATTCTCTTATAGAGAGGTTATCTTGATTCAAACTAATTTAATATACCATTATTTTAATTATGAATGTCTATGGAATTAATTTTTTGTATAAAAATTCCTCAAAATACTCCCATGACATGATTTGGTTCCCTCTATATTGGAACACTATCTTCCATTACTAACATTCCATATCATCCAACATATACACTGGTAACTTGAAATTCAACTTTGATGGTGTGCCCAAGAAATTTAGGATTCAATTCAACTTGTACAACCAGGCTTCCTTCCATTAAAGGTCTGAATCACCCCTAATGATGGGAGGATTCTATAATTGAAATTGATATGAGCGATCCCCATGCCTCAGCTCATCCAATCTATTCCAACTATTCCCAACCTAAAAGGATTCCCTATGATTTGAACTAGCTTTTGGTTCAATTGGGACTCAGGTGCATCGACATTTTGAGTAGCTTCCCTCGATTGTTGTCCACAATTCATAATTAGATTTTTTTAAATCAACATAGAAAAAATCGAAAGCCTCACTCCCCAGAAAATGAATTCTTTCAATTTCAAATTATACCACATTTCAACTATCACAACCATTATTTCTAAAATTTTCATTTTACCAGGTTCACCCATTTTTAAATAATTCAATTTGTTTTGAATGTCCATTGATTTTCAAAATACAACAACCATTATCTTCTCAAAACCACACATTTGAAAACCATTTCATGATTTTTCACAAATTAAATCCATAATATCACAACATAAATCATTATTTCGAATGAAATATTCAATCCTAGTGGGAAGAAAATTATACCATTCATTCCATTATCATATTATTGGCCAAGACCAAGATGATGAGATTCCAATTCCTAAAATTTTCTCCAAAACACATTTGTACCAAAATCCTTGGAAACCTGAAGTTCATCATAAAATGGTTATCTATGTCTTTTTGGATATACATTTCATGTCCCGAGAATCATACTCCATGATACCATCCCAACTCATGGAATAGACCAAGAAGGACTCAAAACACCAAGACTAAAAATCAATGAAAAATAATCATAACAATACTATTATCACTTGTATGTGAAGGATAGAACACAATGATTCCACTTATAAAATCATTCCCCTCCCCATTGGCTTGATTCGAGGAGGAAATGCTACTTCTCCTCAAATGACATCCCCAAGGTGATAATGGCCAGAGATAAGTGTTGATGGCATCGTGGCAAGTTAGGGGTGATTTTCCCTTAAAATAATTACACCCAAACAAATGTGTCATTTCCAAAAAACTATATAATTCATGTCGAAAATTTATTATAATTAAGCATCTTCTAAGGACCAACAATGCCAAAACCTACACAATACGAAAAATCAGAGTACCAATAGGATGACTATACAAAAAAACCCAAATAATCCATGACCCAACTCCACATATCTACACAATGATCCATTCTTTATGCACCACAAGACTGACTAAGAATCATAATGAACCACAAAGAAAATAAGATTCTTTAAATTTAACTATTTTCCAGAATACAACATCTGAAAATGCACCAACGTGCCAAAGAAGATGGTGGATAACAATACCAAATAGGATTTTACCAATTGAATTCCCTACACATGCCACTAGTATTGAACAAGTTATCACATTTATTGAAAAAATGTATGTAAAACCATGTATCAAGGAAAGAGTTTCTAGAAATCCAAACACAACCTTATGAAACTATTATACCCAAATCATCTCAATGCTTAGGAAATCATCCAGACAGACAATTAAAATTTTTCCTCAACAAATATTGTTATATCCAAATTCAACATCCATGGGAGCATGTATATTGCAATAGTAATCATATGTTTTAACCACCCATGCTTGGAGTACCCTTGAAGGTGGATATTCATGTCCAAGAATTCCCCCTTATGCCTTTATATTTTCACTTCCTATGCACTTATCCTCAATAGTGGACCTTCACATCCACTATACATACCCTTTTTATAGTGGTTCTTTATTCCCAATACTCATCCATTCCCACCCATGCTTACCAACAGAAGCCAACAATCAAGCCAAAACCATTTATTAAAAACACAACATCATAAAAATCATCAATTACCCTGATCATATCAACCAACACATGCCAAACTGTGCTACAAAAAAATTTCCAAAACAATCATTCCCTTCGTAAATCTTACATTTCCAAAAACATGAGAAAAGCACTTTTATAAAATAACAATTTATATAAAACACACCCAATCCATTCTTTGTTCCTAGACACATTTAAATAAAACAATATTTTTATTGATAAACACTTTTTATAAATGAATATCTATAATTAAACCACAATGCATATTTTAAAATCATCATTTTAAAATCCGACAAAAAATCACATTTCACAATAAAAAATATTTTAAAAAAAACCAAAAAATCATCGGACAGTGGGTTTTAATCATGGTTAACACATACCATTCACAATCAATATCATGAAAACCCAATAAATTTGATATTTGGTCTTCTATTTCTAGAAAAATTTGTGCCGAGAGTGAAGTCTTCTACATTAGGGTTTGGTGAAATCATCCCACCGCAAAAACGAATAACAAATACAAGTGAAACATCTAAAAATAACCTTTGATCCTATTCTATAACATCAAACCAAATTTCACCATTATAGGAAACATGAACACTAGATCTACATCAGATAGAATCATATCTATGATCCTGGGAGATATAGAAGAGTAGATAAAAGGAAAACCATGAATCTACAATGATAGGTGACTTTCTAGGGGATAATATCCATCACTGCACCTTAATAACCCGTCTAATTTCTTCCAAAATGAGTGATAGATCCTCCCTGACCTCAAAGAAGATGTAATCCGAAGTTATAGATCCATATGAGGAAGAATGAGGCAATTAAGAAAAATCTCATCCAAGTATTATATCAAAAAACCCATTATTTTTATCTGAGCATGGTTTAAAAGAAAATATAGGAAAACTGTGTGATAAATGTGTGCATGTGACTGTATCAATATTGAACCCAAAAGGTTACCCAGTATTGTTATAAAAATTCTGCGTCAATTTTCTGAAAGTTACTATACTGGGTTTTATATTTTACCGCGGTGGATGGATTTTTTTCCAAACCATGTTCATACCGTACACCCTAACCGTGCATGAAACCATTGCCCACTACCTCCTTATGCGTGGTTTCCTATAGGTGTTCCATGGTTATCAAAAATCATGGTCAAACCATGAACACTTCTAAAAGCCTCAAAACGTTCCCAAATCCCTTCCAACCCCTCCCAAATATTACCCAACCTCATTACATACTTAAAACACATAAATAGGTATTACATAACCCAACACGGGGTTACAACATGGTTTCATTGAATTGTATTTTTTTACTTCCATAAAGATAAAGAGTTATACCTGATGTATTTAATGTATGTTAAATTTGATGATGGATATGGACCAACCACCATTTTCCATCATTTTAAATTAATATTAGTTAGATATATCAAGGAATCAAAAGAAAAAAAATAACATTTTTAGTGACATTATATATTAATACTTAAGAATCTTTTTTTAGAACATTTATCAACATACACCACAAATTAGCATCACAATTGATAACCTTTAAGATATATCAGATGATATAATCCTCTTCATTTATGATAGAGTACAGACATGATAATGGGGTGAAAATAATAATCATTATGTTTATTACTAAGAAATTGTAAAAAAATCATAAATAAAATGAAGTTGAACATGTGTGTATCTAAACATATTCATTTCAGGGGAACATCATTTTTGAAAATAGAACATAATAAAATATAAAAAATAAATCATTGTTCTTTAAATAATGTATTTGTCATAACATAAAACATGATTCATGGGACTATGGAATAATCATTAAAAAATAATGAATATTGAATATATGATATAATAATATTTCATAAATTAAATATGCGATAAAAGAATGTGGTCGGAAAAATGGAATGGTAAATCAATTCATATTTAATGGACTTATATTAAAACATTATAAAATAGTAAAAATAGTCCCAAAGTGAGTTTGGTTTACTCCATACTACTTTACATTTCATTTAATGTAATAAATTGAATTACCAAATTCATAAACACATGATAACGAATGTGTATGGTATCATTAATAGACAAGACTAGTGAAATATAATAAATATTAAAATATAATGATATTGATTCAAATCACATTATTAGTGCATTAGCGAATCACAATAAGAATAAAAATTAAATTTCCATTAGATTTGAAAAAATTAAAATTTCAAAAAGAAAATAAAAATTAAATTTATGTATTATTAAAACATTAAAATGACAAAAAACATGAAGCAAATAGAAGGGATGTATTAGATAATGTGATTATTTAGAAAATTTTAGAAAAATCATTTCATAGTTTTTTAAATATTGTAACTGTAAGAATAAAATAACATTAATATATCATAAACGTATTTGAAATAAAATATATAAATTAATATTGTAAATTTGTAAATGGATGTGAATTATTCTTGATATAAAATAATAGATAAAGGAAGAACCACTAACAATCATCCATTTGATAGAATTTTGAAATAAGTTTTGGTAAACATTTAATAATACTTGTAAACCATAAAAAATAAACATCAAAGAATAATATAAATTCTAATTTATGGAGAATAAAAATATTTTTTTCCCTAAAAAAATTTATTCATAAATAATATTGGTTTCCATTTCAAAATGGAATAGAAAATCATATGGATTTAGTATGCTTTGAATCAAAATCTTCTAAAATAGAGTCCTTCGGATGGATTTTTATAACCCTTAAATTTCAGGATAAGTTTGATAAATATAAATTCATGTGTTTTTATATAAAACAAATTAAAGAAACTATTAGTGATTTCAGATAATATATCATTTAATGGAAAAAACCCGAGGGACCCTTACAGTTACTATTAAATTTAATGATGATGTTTTTAAATAGTAAGTACCCAAGAACAATACTCTATATACTATACCTTAACGTTATATTCATAATCATAAATATCAATAAATACATTAACGTATATTGAATTTTCTTATATAAAACATTAGTGTGATGATATCCTAGAATATTTATGATACCATATAAATGTATTCCAGAAATCCATTAAAAATAAACACATTATTTTCAAAAATATTAATGTAAACAACTGAAAACACCTATCTTAAAAAATTATTATGAAAATATCAAAAATAATATTTATTAATATAACCATATTTTTTTTTGTTTTGACTTTATGGTGTCAGGAAACATTGTTCACTATTATAACCATTATCATTCCCATCCAATTGAAATATTTTCTATTATATTATTTATTACCTTTTCTATAATATGTCTCCAATAACAACAAAAAAATTTACCAAAAATGACACCCATAATAACTTATTATATGTATTACTCTTCTTATCAGCCTAATTAAATGGATGCATAATCATGGTGAGCTCAAAAAAGTAGTATGGGTAATGTATATTTGAATATATCTTACAATAAAAAACGAATGAATAATATGGTAGGGATTAATAACTTAATAATTTCATATAACATATCACATGATCTTGAAATAAATACATGGTATACATTATAAGGTAAATAACCACATTCATACAAATGACTTGTTTAATGGGGATGAAATTCACAAGGTGGGATATTATAATTATAATTCCAAGAAATCATACAATGACATCCTGATCATATTAAAAATATCACATATGAAGAAATCATGATCATACCATAAATTTTACATTTTGTGATATGAAAATATTAGCACCAAGTCCTTATTGTAAGGTAATGTAAATAAATGTGAAGGCATACACAGAATAACAAACCATTATATCTCATTTATCTTACCTATGTATCGAGGATATATATAATAATGGGAAAATCCCACAAGTTAATTATTTTTAATTCACTTAATATATAAAAATTTAATCAAAATACAATTCTTAATATACTTTTCATTGAAATAAATAAACAATAGTGTTACAATAATAAGAAAACGGGATTTAGATAATTTCACATTTTAATAAATAGATTATCATAATCAAAAGGAATATAGATAAAAATGATGGATATTATCATTAAAACATATCCCAATTTAAGAATGAGAACCATTATAGGATGTTGATATTTATAATAGTCTCATTAAAAAGTTAATAAAAATTTATTTTTGGACATAATAAATACCCTTTAATTTTTTCTTCATAGACATTAAAAAAAATGATCTATAAAATTAAGGGAATATGTTTTTTGAAAAAAATAAAGTATTATAGTTTATTTTCATAAATAATTCATTAAATATGATGGCTGAAATTAATTTTTAATGGAAATAAATTTTTTTATTACTTCATACAAAAATTCACGGATAATAAAAAATAGAGACTCAAGTAACATTTTGAAATAATTTATTTAATGATAGAATTTTTTCCATAAATTTATACAAAAATAGTGATATCAATTTCAAAATCATGAAACGATGTTATTATAATGAATTTGTAATTTGGAGTTAATTATTAAATAGATTAATATTAATTCAAAATAAATTTTCGTATTTTGAATAACCTATATCAAAATCATCATTTTAAAAATGGAACCTGAAAAACATTTTGAAATTAATTTAAGGTAAGTAAGATAATCAAATAATATAATTCATATTAGGGTTTCAAAACATTAACTGGTAACATTTATGTGAATACTAATATGGATATACATGAGAAATTTACTTGTAATAAATCATTAATATTTAAAACAAAATATTTACCGGTTTGGTAAAGATTAAATCCAAATAACATTAAAGGGAGAAAATTATGTAAAATGTTATACACTATGAATATATATATTCATATTTATTTATTTTAAATGTTATTACATACACCATCTAAATTAAAATATGTGTATTATAAAAAACATGTCTCAAAGAATATAATTTGAGATGAGGACCCCAACATAAAATATCTACAATTAAAAAAGAAAATAACCTTTTATATATAATAATAATAACCATATTAATATATCATTTTATTTTATTTTTAAAATATATTTCCTATTCTACACTTCATTTATAAATAATTCATTTACATTAACAAGTTAGTTACATTTTTTTCTTCATCGGAGTTATGTCACCTTCATTGATTCGAATGAGTTTCAAAAAATAAATATTGATTCTCATTAATTTATATTATTTTAGTCATTTAAATATTAATAAATTTACTAAAATATGAATTTTACAATGATTTAGAATCTTCCTATGTCATTATATGAGATATTTATTTATTAATTTTCATGATAAAATATTCAGCTAGATTTCTTTGGCGATTTACAGATATCGAATTGTTACATTATAATGAATAGTAATATTTTCTTGTAATCCATCGAAAATATAAATTTTGTTACACTATAGTTAATAGAATAAAATTTATCTGTAAAATAATTTCTATTACTATCACTGAAATAAGATGATGAAAACCAAAACATGATTTTTATATAGGTAGTAAAATGCACATAACACTGGTGATATTTTAATTTTAAAATATATTTATATGTAAATAAAATTACACATTAAACAATAAAATTAATAAACCATGACATTAATATTATATTTATACATTTTATCCATTTATATAACCAACCATGAATGGTGGTGCTGTATAATGTAAGACACCTTTCATGGATGTGATATTTTTTACATACACATAGGAGACATTTCTATTTTTCAATGTATAGAAGGAAAATATTTTTAATAATGATTAATATTTGTATAATAAAAAAATATTTCATATGAATAATTATTTTTCATTGAGGAAATTATCTGAACTGTCCATTTATGCCATCAATTAAAAATAAATCACATCATCCCTGGTGGAGGTAGTCTGCACATATGTAAAAGAAAATATTTTATAATCAAAATGGTTGTGATGAAGGTGAAAATGGTATATTCCGTTAGATGAAATTATTTCAACATCCTAGTTTTTTGGAATCGTGTTGAAATCCTCTCCAATTTTATGTTTGTAATTAGTGAGTATGTCATCTACTTTCTCGATGATCAGAACCAAATTTTGTGAGTTCCATCATCTATATATCTTATTTTATAATGTGTTAAGAGGGTCTGATAGTGATTAAGTTTCTCATATTAGATTAAGGAGTGTCAGTGGCCCAAAACTCAGGTTTTAGAGTTGTAGGTTAAGGCACACAATTCGGGGTAAACCATGTGGGCTCTTCCAGCTTACCACATGACTCATTTATTGACCTGTCACATGGGTTGGGTAAAGAGTGAAGCTGAGACACACTGCCATGTATGGGGGTATTCTTTAATTGTAGAGGATTCATAATAGTTTATACACTTTTAGATAAAACAATGAGGAATGTCACATGGGTACTTACACTTATGCATTACGTTAACATTATATCCCCATAGTTTTTTACCACTTAGAAAACTGTATAAGCGAACCATACGACCATGTAATAGTAGAATGTTATCGTTATTCCCATCTAACCTTATTTCATTCCCACCCCTTTCTTCACTCTTGGTTGAGTGTTTAATAGGGGTCTCAACCCTCTTTCCTTAATCATCTTCAATTGACCCCTCTCCTCCATAGGTGGTTCAATTTCGGATCCATTTCGTGATATAAAACCACATCATTATGGATTCTCTTTGTCAAATTTTGTCTTGATTTTGATTTCACCAAACAGAGCACTAAATATATTGATCCATTTTCCCAAATTTTCAAGTTATATGACGGAAACATTTATTTCATTCGAATAAATTTTTATTAGAGATTCATATTGGATGTTCCCACATATTTAGTCCAATTTAGGTGGTCTATACCTTTTTTATTGTTCCACATACTAGGGGGAGGGGATTCAGAGTATTTCTGGGTAGTCAAGAGAGGACCTGTTACATTATATTAAATTGATCATGGACTATATGGGATGCAATTGGGTATTCCTAGGTCTTGTTTGATTATGTGGGGTTGGGTTAGATTTTGTATCTAATTGGGAGGTTTTGTCTATTGGTATTATTTTCATATCAATTGAATTGTTTTAATTGAATTGGTTTATTCTAATGAACATAAATCTTTAAATTTGATTATTGAGAACTATTAAGATTTTTTAAAATGTGAAATTAAATCGTATGTAATTTTATTTTTCTAATTAATGTGTATGATTTGGATTATATATGTGAAATTCATAAGATTCCAATGATATATGTCCTGTGATGGGAGAAAGAGGTTACAATGTGATTATCCCAAGGTTGGGATGGAATTAGACATCTGGAATTGAGTCTGTGTTGATTGTCTAGTTAGGGTTGGCCCAAGTTACATGGGTGGAGATAACTATCCATTCAGTTTCATGGATGTAAAATGAGGCTGTGAGGCAATTATGTTATGGGCACTTCCCAAAGGAAATTGGGATGGAATGGAAATCAGTTTGAGAGATAATGTTACTAGGGAATGTAGAGCCTGTTGATGTGGATTAAATATTAATTTGGTGCTTGTTTCACTGCCATGATGGCTAAAGTGGTAATTTGACTCATGTTCACATAGTTAGATAGCGTGATGAGGTGGTTTTGACCACTCCTGTGGGTGGAGGCCCTCGATAGTGAGGATTAGAAAATAAAATTTTGGATTCATACTACTAAAATCCACTTGTATGGTGAGGAGCCTTCAGTTGATAGTGATGAGAAATTTTAATGGGATACGAGTCTCTCTATATTATAGTCATGGTCCTAGATCATTTTGTGAGAATGGATATCACCGTTTATAGGGACGTAGTTCTATTAGATGATAATGAATTTTATTTGAGGAAAAATATTTTTTTCCCTCCAGATGTTGAGCTACGTGCTGATGAGTGAATTTGAGCTAGGGTATGAAGGGCATGCCACATTTTCTTGGGTGTACCTTTAGGATGTCTAGGATTTGATTTGGGTGTGAGGTGTCCGAAGGCATGTGTTGTTGGGATACATTTTGAGGTAGAACATGTGTGTTCACCTCTGTTTAAGGACATCAAAGCTAACTTTGTCCATGGGACAAGGATATCCTCTGTCTCAGATATTCCAGTGTTGGCTGGGTTAGGCTATGGAATCATGGTGGCTATCAAGCACTTGGGAAGTCCATTTTTATTTTATTCATGTTTGGATTTACATTTTATTATAGTTATCACATGTTTAAACACTTATTTTGGGTATGAAAAATGTTAGGTATCCTGTGAAGACACATTCATGAACCCTACATAGGCCCTTTAAGACATGTGTAGACATTATGTTATTATTTTTAGGTATGTGATCAACATCAATAGTTGGACCATAGTACAATTTTAGAATGGGATGTTGGTACATGACCATGAGGTCATTATATAGAAATAGATTTACATTTTCAAAATTTTAATTGTATTTTAGAATGCCTTGTCTATGTATGTAGTTGATAATGTCATCCATAGGAGATCCCTCATTCAAGATACTGTAATATATATAAATTTTTGATATGAATGTTCTATTTTGGGTGTAAAAGTGACATTTTTAATTGTATCTATTTCTGGATCAAATATGCATCCATTTTATTTTATTGACATTAACTGTGCATCCTCCATTAGTATCTCCACTTCTATTTTTCTATGTCTTATCTTTTCTGATGCGTATTATAAATATTACTCAGACCAGTATTATATCATCACCAAAGGGTATATCCTCCACCACTAACATCATTACATCCTCTCTACTAGTCGAAAGCCTTTTTTTCGTTTTGGGATTGTATATAAGGCTTGTAGAACCATGTCTGATTGCACTATTAGGGTGGATAATCAGGACATGGAAGTTGTAAGTGGTATCAAAACCATTTATTACTATGATATATTAGCAGTAGCAGCTAGATATTAAAGATATGAAGAAATATTTCTTTACTACTGGTCTTAATATTTGGGCATTGGTAAGATGTATATTAAAATGTGGTCAAAATAAGGATTATAAGTCATGCATGGGTGTGCGATGCCACATATACATGGGATGGACCACATTAACATGGGTGTAAATTGTCGAGTCATTTTTTTCATTTTAATGTTTATTTAATTTCTACCATAGATCCTATACATGAAATGTGATGTTACATGTTAGGACATGTGGCTATTGACCTAGTAAGTAAATGGAGATCGAAGGCCCTTGTTATGGCTTTAAAATGGAGTGATTTTATACTATTCTTGTTTATGTTTTGATAGGTATAATAGGATATTTATATATATCATCATCCACCTAAGAAAATTTACTAACAAATATGACATGTCAAGGTATGAAGTTTCTTATTCCGTGTGATATGTATATTGATTTTGATATGTGAAATTCCCTGTAAATTTGATATCCTGTGTAATCTATATATAAATTTATTATTATTTTCTATAAAATTGACTCTATATCTTATATTAGAAGGCATGTGCAATGGAATAGGATGATTTTGATCACCAAGATAGGAAACTCGGTCATCAGATAGAGAAAAAGATCATTGTCAAGATGGGCATCGCCTGAGGAACTTATGATACATGGATATTTTGAGGCATAGTATGGAGTTCATGAGGATAGGGTATCATGTGTCATGGTTGTGATAGGAGAGGTTAAGCGTAGGGAGGATGTGCTTCCTATTACTTATTTCCTTATCTACATTATATATATATATATATACTTGGCTATCTTGCTATATTGATGGTATTTAGAAGGATTCTACCTTGATTTCGTAGATGGAGAATCGATAGGCATGTACATGTTTCTATTAGTGAACTAGAAAGTCAAGACGCCTGATTGTCATGAAGATCAGGTGGAAGCTTAGAGACATGATCCGTCTCCGACACATGTTTTAGTGCTGGTGGGTCAACTTCAAGATATTAATTATTTTGGATCATGGATCAATGAGTAGCACCTGGAAAACATGGCATGGGTTACCTATTTTAACAAATATGGTTCTATGGGAGTAGGTCCTTCTATTGAATACATTACCCAGGAGATCCAACCATAACACCAGCCACGTTTTCAGGGTGATGGTGGTCCACAGGTGGCTGAGAACTGGATCGAGAGTATGAAGATGATTATCAAGAGGCTAGAGATTCATCATGGGTTGTGGATGATGCTAGAAAAATAAATTTTTAGAGGACCAAAAATTACTTAGTGGGATGTGAATGTTTATTTTGAAAGACATTGTGGGATGGCATGGAATTATTTCGAGGTCAGGTTATTCGAGAACCTTTTCCTAGAGGCACTAATGAAAGATAGAGCATGGGAGTTCTTGAGAATACTGTATGGAAACATGTGTGTCATGTACTATGCAATGACATTCACTAAATTTCATCACTATGTACGAGGAATGGTGAGTGATGGAACCTTGAGTGTGAATCACTTCTAGGATTCATTACAGAACACCATTCTGGTGCAGGTTAGCATCATAGGGTTGGCCTTAGACTCTGAGGTGGTGAACCAAGAACTAATATCTGAGCATGTGGGCCAGTTCAAGCTCATTATGATCGACCTCCAAATAATTTAAATTCATGTGGGATGGTTGGGAATATTGATAGAATCAGCAGGAATCCTTCATGGATTGTCAAAAGTTTGGGATAGTATTATAATTCGATATCTGATATCGGTTCATGATCAGTGTGAGGTGATGGTAGCCGAACATCAGGTGCACACTCAGGTCATGAAAGATACAGTGGGAAAAAATGGTGGAGTCTGTAGTTAGTCACTGGTGAATCACCACTAGGTGGTCATGAATTAAGAAAGCAAGCTTCAGTAATGGTGCTCTCCATGGTGCTGCTAGTGGTTGAGCATGCTGGTAAGAAGATGAAGGTTAAAGGTACACCATGGGCATAGCCTGGTACTTCTTTTTTTGTTTTGGAATTTCCTATTAAGCCATGTCCATTAGGTAAAAAATGTTCATTGGTAATTTATATGGACTGACCATAAGATTTTTAGTAGGTTTCTATCTTATTAGATGTGTTATATATATATATAAATATATGAAGTGAGTGAGATCAGGGTTTATGTTAAGAGTCGATGGAAGCAAGATAATGAGGTTCATTGTAATTGGGGTGTTGAGGATAAGTGATTACATGGGGTATGAGTTATCTAAGAACGATTTTGGTGTGGTACTTTATGGATTTTGAAGGCACATGGATTATTTTGAGCATCTTCAACGATTTAAGAGCTCGTTTGTCCCACGTGTGACATGGGCTCAAGGCGGGAACTGATATAGTGCAATATGTGGGTGGGTTTCCAACAAGACACAAAATCACTTGATGAGGTGAATGAGTGATGATGTTTCATGATAGGACATTGAGTTTGGTAATTGATCAAATTATCATTGCATGATTTGAGTTTCTGGATTGGTTTTGACTAGGGTTGGAAACTCCTCTGGTTAGGAGCCCTATCTTGAGGTTGTTGGATTATACATTTCAGAACATGGTAGTATAGGTTTCTATGATAGATATGGGTATGTTCAATACCATCTATGGGATTATTTTTATATCTCTTGGATTAGATATGTTATTTTTTTGAGATTGTATGGTCCCTGGTTTTTTTAATTTGGTCAACAGACTCACTCATTTGAATTTTTTTATTTATTGAGAATGTATTTTTTTCCTTGTTGATGATCATAACAATTTTATGAGAGTTTCATTATCATTATATCATGTTTTCAGATTTGTTTATAGTCTTGGTGAGTGAATCATGTATTTGGATGAGTTTAGGGTGTATTGGGGTCCCAGAACTCATGTTTTGGAGTTGCAGACTAGGGAAAAAAATTTGGGGTAAACTATATGGCCTCTTCCAACTAACTATGAAAGAATTGATATACCACTTTGTTTGGGTAAAAAATGGTGGTGTGAGACACTACCATGTGTGGGTTTATGTTGAAATTATAGAATCATCTTCATGTTTTTTTCACAGTTTAAGAAAACTGTGAAAAAAGCTGCTTGGGTACTACCACTTAAGTAATACCTCAACAGTTTATCCCACAATGTGTGTGCTTTGTTTGGAAAACCGTGCAAGCTTTTAGTAAGTCTGAACAATGGAATAAAATTACCAAACATCCCATATTAAATTATTTTTGTCATCATCTTTTCATCCCTCTTGGCTACACACAACACATGGGGCTCACCCTTATTTCCTCTCTCATATTCAATTAATCCATCTCCTCTCTCTGTGGTCTCATTTGAGATCTATCGAGTTCAACCGAATTGGTAAGGATTCCCTCACCTGGCCTTCTAATGATTTTTCTTTTACCTCTTGGGCTGATAAATAAATTTTATCTATTACCCCCTCTTTTCATGACATACTATAGAAACTTTGATTTATCTCAAACAACATTGAGTTAGATAACAATATCGTACGAAACTATATCTACAAGTCCATAATAGGTGGTGTATAACATTTATTGTGTTTTGTTGTATTTTGTGGGTTATGGTTTTTTAAAGAGTCATAGAGTACTCAAGAAACTCTCTGTAGATTTATATTATTTTGAAAATATACCTTATTGGATGTTTTTGAGCATGCCCAAGTCTTGTTTTCTTAGGCAAGGTCGGGTTAGAGTCTATCGCTCCCTGGGTGGTATTGGATGGGGGTGTTATTTTCATATCAATTGAATTGTTTAAATTGAATTATTTTTTCCTTTGATTCTATGTTATTAATGGATTTTAAATTATATTGTTCTAATTTTCTAAAATGTGAAATTCATTCATATTAAATTTATTTTCTTAATTAATTAGTTTGATTTTGATTATATATGTGAAATGCTTGAGATACCGTCGATGTACGGAATATGATGAGATGAAGGGGCTGTGATGGGGATTCTTGAGGTTGGGATGGCATTTTTCATTCATAATTGAAGTGATTTCAATTATCTTGTCTGGAATGGCCAAAATTACGTGGGTTTTTTGGACCATTGGTTAGGCATCATGGACTTCAGATTAGGTGGAAAAGTCTTGTTGTTGTCGGAATGGATGAGGGGAAATTTTTATGGAAGGGAAATCTTTTTGAGAGGAATAGTATATAGGGTATGAGGTGAGGTTTTATGTTTATTATGTATTAATTTGGTTGTTGTATATTTCCCATCCTGGTCGAAGCACCGATTTGAGTCATGTGCACACATGCTGACTCAATGATGAGGTTTTTTGACCACTCGTGTTGGTAGAGGCTATCAGTAGTTCAAATTAGGAATATGTGTTGGGGTTTTTTTTCCATTTAAACCCTTTTGGTAGTTGAAAAGACTTTGGTTGATAACGATGATGATATTAGTCAGGGAAAAATGATCACCATATTGAGGATGTGGGCCGGGATCAATTTTGAATAACATACATGGACATTACTCATGTTTTCGTGCGATGAGGAGACGATGACTTTTATTTGAGGAAATATATAATTGTGCCTCTAAAAATTTGTTCTATGAGCCAATGAGTGGGGTACACAAGGGGCAGTTCACGTTTCCTTAAGGCATTCCTTCCAGACATCCGTCATTTGATTTGGGACATGAGGCGTCATGAGGCATGTTGTGATAGGTATCATTTTAAGGTAGAACCCAATGGTTCACCTAGGTTGTATGAAATCAGATGTACCTTGGGCCATGGTCCAAGGACCTAATAGTATTTAGATATTCCAAAATTTTTTGAGGATGATTATAACATCCAGGTGGTTGTTGAGCACTTGAGAAGCCTGTGTTGATTTTATTCATGTTTTTATTTACTTTTTATTATAGTTATCACCTACATAAACACTAATGTTGGGTATGAAAAATTTGTTGGTATCCTACTGAGACACATTATAACACCCTACATAGTCCATTAAGGTGTCATTTAGACATTATGTTATTACGTTAATGTAATTTATCAATATCAATAGAAGGAACATGGTAGCTATTTTTCATTTTTTTGCTGGCACAAGACCCTGAGGCCTTTCCTCAGAAAGAGTTTTACCTTTTCTTATTTTTTTCTTATTTTTTCAAGAAGGAATCCTATATGTATATATATACTGTGGTAATCCATGGGTCACCTCTCTTACTAGAAATTATACTGAATGACTGCATTGATATTATTATACTGTTTCGTGATTAGAAGTGTCTTGTTTCTTTGTATTTAATTCTAATTCTTTTATGACTTCACTATTATTTTTTAATATTGACTATTATTCCACCATTGGTAGGGTTTGGTTCAAGTCTGAAGAGTCATATCATTTCTACTAGATGTTATAAATATTACTTAGATAAGTAATATATCATCACTTGAGGGTATGTTTGCCCCACTATACATCTTTACACCCTCACTGATAGTCACCAGCCTTTGGCGATTTGAGAGGTATGGCTAAGGCTTGTGGAAGCTGATCTAATATCACTATTTGGGTTACTATTCCAGTCATGGAAACTATAATTATATTATAATTGTTATGTATTTTCTCTATATATTTTTATTGATATATTATTTTTAGGGGATTTAAATATTTAGTAAGAGACGATGTAGTGGATATTACCTGTGTTGCGAATAGGAACATTCCATAGGAGAATTATTTGAAATATAAGACTTTTGATATCCTATTCAGAACAAAGGCCTATATTTTTTGTAATTATATTCTAGTATAGGTACAATATAATATGTTAAAATCATAATTTTAAGGTTATTTTTTTTTATGATCAGGGTGAAAAAATCTCTTTTTATATGCGAATAAGAAAGAAATTTACTTAGAATTGAATGGAGGGTGATGTGTATTAATATATTTTCATGAATTTTATGTGATATAGGTGAGGAAACATAGGTTAATGTTGTAGATATGTATTTTCAACTTAATAGATCTATTTTATAAGGGGTTTTTTATGATGACTTCGTAAAATTTTGGCTATATTTTCTTAATTATTTCATTCATTGTTATCAATAATTGAAAATTAACATCGGTGATTTGTTTTTAACTAAAAATATAAAAGTATGAATCATAAATAAAATTAAATGGATAATTATAATGTTTTACTCCATTAAATATAATTCAATTTTTTTATTAAAAAATTAACATCAAAATTAAAACATATATTATATAGAAATATTTCTTTTTTATAAAAACTTCCTCTTACTACTTAAGTGTTCTTAACCAAATATCATGTAAAATTTTAATTAAATCAATATTAGTCTAATTATATATATAAATTATATTAGATCAATTATTTCAAAAAGAAATTTAATTTGTTAATATAGAAGTATAGAAATGTTCAATATAAATTTTTGAAAGTAATTCTTTTAGAATGGATGTAGAAATTTACTTTTATCCATGGTAAATAATTTTTTTACTAAAAACGAAATTTCTATTGTTTCATAATATTAACATGTTGTTTCCAAATAAGAGATCCATTAAATAATAAAATGATTTTTTTAGTTATTTAGAAACACAAATATAATTTTATTAGTGAAATAATATTAAAATAGAAATTAATAATTATATTAAAATATATTTAATAATGTTTATAACTATTTTTATTCTTGTGAACTAAATTGGTACATTATTATAGAGATATAAAAATTAAATATCATAATAATAAAATTTCTCAAATATTTATTTACCTCATATTAATATTTTTATGTATTATAATTTATATTTTATTACATTTCCCCCTTAACCATTTTATATAAATTCCATTATCATAATTATACTTTCACTAATTAATTATGTTTACTACATATATTTTTAGGATATATGGATCTTTTTATATAATTTAAAAGAATTTTTTTACCTACTATCTTATAATAATAATATGGAACTATTCATTCCCTCATCATATGAGGAATTTAAGATTTTCATTTATCATAAAATTTTTTACCAAATATTATACCTTACTAATTTGTATGCATATACATTTCACATCTTCAAATTCATGTTCATTTTATCAACAAATCCCAAAACAAAAATCATTATGATAAAAATTCATAAACATAATGGTACCACCTAAATGGAATAATTTTTCCATTTAGATTAATCAAACTTGAAAATTATTAAAAAATAAAAAATCTATGACGTAACTATTTTAGTATAATATGTGGAGAGTTAATAGTAGAACCCCATGCTATTGTGACAATTGATTTTAGTATTTCTAAAATATTTATTTATTGATTATTGATTGGGATGTATAATAATGAAATAAATTAAATTTTATAAATATGAGAAGACATTTCTAGTTTTTTAAATTCTAGTTTTTATGTTCAAGGTATTTTTTAATATCTAATTACTTTCCCATGCTTTCCATCAATGTTGAAAAATAGATAAATACATGGACATGGTATCACTTCATTAATTAAAAAACCATCCCTTCTTATATGACCACGAAAAACATATATTTAATGAATTTATTGCCTCAGTATCATTTTATAAAATATCATCTACAATTATATAATGTCCATTTTTAAACAATAGAGGTAGGTTGATATATTTAATTGGTTACTTCATAATAATTTTATCAATTTCCATAAAACATAAAATAATAATAATAATAATATTTATGATCAAGTTCAATAATAACATCATGAAAAAATTAAAAATAAATAACTCAAACACACACTCACTTATTATTTACATTTCTTAGAATAATATGAGAATTAAATTAACTTATTATTCACAAATGGAAGGGAGATAAAGAAAGAAACAAGACTACCTATAGTGAATATTTTTTTGTGTAGTACATGTTAAAAAAAATTTCATATATCTTGGAATGATTGGATAAGATCAAATCATTTCAACTTTATTTTGATTCGTAGAAGATCATCTGGGCCATAATTTTTTTCATTGATTTTTTTGTTCAACTCTATCAGTTTTGGGACATAATATTTTTTTCCCATACCAAATTTAGAATAAATTTGGATTATTCTAGATATATAAATCATCTGTTATAATGAGAAAAATAGGTTGACAATGTTTCTTCTTCTTCTGTTCCACTAGGTGATGTTTTTCATCATTTCCATCTTCTAACACTCATTTCAAATGATTTTCATTTCTTTAAAAAATACAAGATTTATATTTTTTAAAATTTATTCAACATTTTTTACTCTCAAATATTCAATTATGATATTTAGATTCAATATATGTCCTATCATACATAATGAAGAATCCTTTTTATCATGAAAAATCATTTTAATCATGAATTTAATATAAATAATTTTATTTTATTAATTATTTTCATATAAAAAATGAAAATAAATAATATACAAATTGTATGAATGTTTTATGAATTTAGTTATAAAAATTTATTGAAATTTTAATATCAAAATCATATTCATGAAATAAATTCATCAAATCACCCACCCATAAACTGATGATTTCAATGTAGAATGAAATGTCACAAAAAAATATATAAGATTCACAACATGACCATGATTTTAAATATTAATGTTAATAAACTCTATTAATTAAATGTGTTATTAATTTATCTAGACAAAAATATGAAAACATTATTTATTATTTATTTTTTCATGAATAAATTCCTTCATGTATTTGATAGTTCCTCTTTTAAATAAACATTGCATATTTATTTCATCCATAAATATTATTCAATTCATTTTAAATATTCTTATCATTTACACTTTTCATTACATTAATTTATTTACTTTATTCAAGAAGGTAAATAATGAAAATTTATTTGTTCTTATACCTAGAATCATTGTTGTTCCCAAAGGCCAATAATGAATCTACATTTTCCACCCCATAGAGATAAAAATAAAAATAAATCATGAAGGCTTAATTATTAGGTTCACGTGACTATGAGGATTATGGTAAGATTGATAAATGATGTAATACAAATAATTCGCAAAAGGTGGTTAAATATAATATATATTCCACTACATTCAAAAAAATCATAATGAGAAATTGTCAAAGTAAAAATGAAATCACACATTTCTTAATAACTCAATGGAAGGTCACATCGTAACGATGTTTAAAGAATAAAAACCCCTCTTATATCGTTTAATATTTGATACATTATTGTAATAATAATTTTTTAAATGTATCACTTCCACCACCCTACCACAAATGATAAAAAGAATTGGTTTTGTAAATGGGAAATATTTACCCTCTAAAATAGGACCCGTGTTTTATTTTATTGAATTCATAAGAATTATTATTATTATTATTTTACATGAGAATGTTTAATGAATACAATTAATTGTAAATAATAAACATTACTAAAATATCATAAAAACCAAAACATCTATATGTTTATATATTTATATATATATATTCCTTCTCCCATGATTAAATCTCTCATATACAAATTTTCATTGAAAATGATTCAAATTATATTGAACCGGGTAAGAAATGATAAGATTGAAATTTAATTTGACTCTTCCATAAAAATGATTTCCTTGGAATATAAAATTATAATAAGAATCAATTTTATGAAATGTTCCAAGGTAAGGGGTAAAACATATGCCTGAGTCGTTATAAATTTGAATTCCAACAGTAATTTCTTAAATAATACTAAAATCTGGATAAAGTGGAAAGTCATTCCTGAGATTCAGTAAATAAATATTCTTATGAAAATAATTTATAAAATTTTGTATAAAAATATTAATTGTAATAATAACATGTGTTAAGGTTAATAAATCAATAAATACACAAAAAAATTCATAAATTTCATAAATTAACATTAAGGAAAATTATTGAAAAATATCGCCTAAAAAACAAACTTATATCATGAATAATAATTTGTTACATCCTAGTCCACATGAATACTATCAATAATTCAATGGCGTGATTTTGTCATTCATATTGATTAATGATAATACTAAAATGACACCATGATGATAATTATAAGCTTAGTTTATCTCCTTAATCAATGATTAAATGGAAATTTCAATTATGGGTCCTAAACTTAAAATTATGGTTTATTTAAGAATAATTTTATGGGGTAAAAGAAAAATTTAAAATTAAAACTCTTAAACCCCATAATCATGTTTTTTCTAGTCTTCTGATTACAATTTTAATGAGTTTTAATAATAGTATTTTTATTATTATATTTATTTTCATGTTTTTCTTTTCTGAATTATGTTATCACATCACATGTAAATATTTATGTATACATGATAAATTTTTGTCCCTTTCAATGTGATTTGAAATTATTTATAGTGGTCTATCTAAAAAAATATAGAAAATTAAAAATCATGAAACAAATCAAGTTTTCTTCTAGAATCAATTTTGATTAAAAATGTTTTCTAATCCTTACCATATAATAATTTTTTTGTTAGGTGTTTCCATGAATTTATGTGATTTATATCTATGAAGTTTCAAAATTTAATCATCAATACACATGTTGGATTGATTTATTTCAGTAATATTATCTTTAATCATCTTATCTATATGACATTCTACACCTCAATATGGCTAATCCACCAATTATTTAAGAGACTTCAAAAAACAATGTCATGATTTGGAACCATCCATACCTCCTTCACCTCTTCATACAATTCCATTACATCCATTCTTACATCTCATAAAATAATTTATTTTAGTTGTCCATTAATCTTATCATCTTTAAATCCTCCATTCATGGAATTCATTAAATTAATTTATAAAATTTTGGTCGTGGTTTCATATTCCATGTTATTATCTTGAACATAATGTTTTTTTAAATTTCCCATTTTATGTTTATAGTATAACACTAATTATTTAATTAATAGAATATCTATCCACTCTTGAAAATGATAAATTAGCTTAGAGTTTCTAAGAATTACCTCAAAAAACTTTCAGGTGTTATCTTCACATCTCTCTATGGAAAAAGGTTTCTTTTTTCTGAAAATATAATTTCACATTAATAAATTAAATTTCATTTATAAAACATAGTAGTTACATTATTATTATGTTTTCTAGTTTACACATGAAAAATATGGTATTCATGTCTTCATTTCATAGGATCTTGATGTGTTATACTCCATTATGTTCACACTATCACATAGATCACACATATACTTCATAGACTCAGTAGAGGTGATGTTAATTAGAATTGAGAAACTCCCTAGGTCTCATCATTTATATGTGAGGTTCTTTGATATCATAACTAATCACTTAAATTTTATTTTAATCTTACCAATAACCTCTACCATCTTCTTATTGGATACAAAATCCTTCAGGAACATTAGATATAGAAACATGACGGTTGAGGCATCTAAAAAATAAATTTTATTATTTAGTTTTATTATATTTTCAATAATTTTAGTTAATCATTATTTTCCCCTTTATCTAGGCTCTCTATAAATGGTAGCCTCATATTAAAAAAATTTACGTATTCATTTATTTATCCATAAAATTTATCTTTTTACATATTCATTTCAAGATTTTATTGTAGTTATTTACTTGGTTTAGTAATTTTGGTTGTTTTTATATTCACATTTAATAGTGAAAATTTTAAATAAAATATTTGGGATTATACCTCCGTATTTTGATAGTAATCTATGTGGTATCTCAAATTTTAATTCAATATTTTTTTCCTCTAGAAATATGATGTTTTAGAGTGTAATATTTCAGTATCCTATGTCATTCATCATCTTCATAGTTGAAACTCATCGATTATCCTAGTATGATTACTATTACATTAATCCACCAGTGGTGATGTTTATGAAAAAAATAAAAATTATACTAAAGGGTGAGTAATTATTTATTCAATTATGGGTTGTATGAACCCATCTATTAGATCGGGATGAATGTTCCATGAGAATTTAAAATTTTTATTTGGTTAACATTAAGAATTATAATGTGAGAATTAGAATTTAATTTTATGATATATAAAATATATAATATTCATTTTGGGATGTGTAATAAGGATTAATAGGTTTATTGGTATGCTCTATGAGTATTCAAAGTATCAGTAACTACAAACATTATTTTTAGTGAAAATGATATAGGTTCACCATTGGAGCAATGTTAATACTAAATGTGCACCACAAAACATGAAAACTTTATTTCTATAGGGAAATGGTTTGATGAAACCATTCAAACATCTTGTGGAAACCATGAGGCATAGTGTAGGGCTATGTTGGGGGAATTACAATTTCTTAAACCTTCTACCTGAAGACACATGGAAATGAGAGATATCTACCAAAAACTACAGTGGAAGATTGCATGAATTGAGAATTGTTTCTCTATCCATGATCTAACTATGTGAGGAGGTTTTCACATTGGAAAATTATACCACATGGTGGGATGAAGGTAATCTATACTATTCGGCCAACCATTTCTCTCATTTAAAGGAAAAAAATGAACCATTTCCCCCTCATACCATAAATGGAATTCTCCCATTTTCTCGCCATTATTATTTGGGAGTTCTCCCAAGTGTGAATCCTTCCTCCTCCTCTTCACATAGTGGTTTCTCCATCATTTTTAGTATTAATTGAGCACTATTTGGTGCATTAGGATCATAATGGAGACTATATAAGCCTAATTCTTTTATTTTCTTATCTCTGAATATGTGATTTTAAATATTTTCGGACCCTTTTACCCTATTTATAGTCAATTTTATGAATCTTCTATTTTCTCTCACTTCGTCTTGAATAAATTCCTTAGAATAGATTAGTAAAGAATTATCTATATATGAAATGTTTCCTAGTTTATTTTTCATGAACGTCTTATCATTTATAAACTACCATTGATGTGTTGAACATAGTAATTTTCATGGGGTGTTCATAAATTATGAAATCACCTAAAACAAATTCCTAGACCCTACCCATTTTGTTCTTTAGACACCTCACCACGGTTTGAGGGATGTGACCACTAATTGGGACACCGCTTTGGGATATCCATTAAATTTAAAATGTTGGGATATTGTAAAATTTTATTAATTACATAAATTTAATTACAATATGCCAAAAAAACTAGTCCTCATTAATTTATGTAGTATTATACGGTTTTGGTTAGGTTCTATTTAAATATGGGTTTCATATAAATTATTTGATATGATCAAAATCCACCTAAGTAACCAAGAACCCTCATAAGGTGTGCAGTAGTCCATTAATGAATAAATTACTTGGGTACTGATTAGGTAACATTTGAAAGTGTGAGATGTTTTCTATTATGGCATGGATATCCTCTTGGAATATTTGAAATGTTAACTGAATTTTTCTAATTAAAAAACACTATGCCTTGTGAACCATTGGATTCCAATGTAAAAATTCATTGGATTGAATTATTGGATAAATTAATATTATTACATATTAGTGATACTAGGTCTCCTCATGTTGAATTACTTGGATGGGTTCATAAGTGTATTGAGATTACAATTTCCATGAGAAATACCTAGTTCCCTAGTGGGATAACCTGGATGGGATTAGAGGGAAATGCTATAATATCATATCATGTGTGATACCTGGTTCCCTATGTGTTTTTCTATAGATGAGGTCAGACAATTTTTCTTTTTTACCATGTTATAATCTATACATGAGATCTTATAGAATATCAGGGATGGGATCATAGCTTCCAACAAATTATAATTCTCCATGAGGGATTCACAGTTCCTAATTTTAAATTTCTAGATAAACTCAAAATTTTTACAAGATGGTTTACATCTAGAGTGATATTAGGACTCATTATAAAGAATTTAGTGGATGAGTGAATAGGATACATGAGATTATGAAATGACTTCAATGATAATCATGTTCGTGTTGGTTGGAGAAAAACGGGAGTGATGGCAAGAGGGGGGGGGGGTGAATTGCCTTTTAAAAAATGATTAACAAATTAAAAGCAAAGTGAAATCAAAGTATGTGCAGCGGAAAATAAAAGAGGCAATCACACAAGAAATTGTTAACGGAGTTCAGCCAAAACCCGTCCTACGTCTCCTCTCCCAACTAAACCGTTGAGAGATTCCTACCGCTTGCTTTTCAATGGTTTTAGCAAGAAACCCACAAGGCTTTGAGGTAGCACTAGAACCTATTACAGCTTGCTTTTAGTGGTTTAGCAAGAACCCACTTGCTTTTGATGGTTGAGCAAGAACCCACTATCCTTCTTACAGGTGAAGGCTAGATCACCTATGACACAAGCCTTTTAAAAAGGAAAGGCTTGAAGAAACCTCTTCACACCTTAATGGTGATGTGAAACCCAAAAGAAAGAGGGATGAAGAAAGAGTTTGGGGTTTGTAGGCACAAACCCAATTTTAAGCTCAAAATATATAAAGCAAAAAAAAAACCGTAATTGAGGAAGACTTGGGCGCCAAAGTATGATGGAGTTGATGTAGCGTGCTTCTCCCAAGCTTCTTGAGGTGCTCCTAGGATTGGAAATTGGTTGGAGCACTTGAGGATCCATGAAGGTGGAGCGCCGGAGGTTTACCAAATGTTCAACAATATGTCCGAGCGCTTGGTATATGATCCAGTTCGTGTCCGGGGCTTCCTTGGCCTTTATTTATAGGCATGGAACCCTTGGGGAGTCTTCGGAGCCGTTGGAAAAGGCTTCGGAGCCGTTGGATCCCAAAAGAGGGTTGACTGGTCAAAGCCAACGGCTAGTTTGACTGGGCTACCGGCTGGCCGGTACAGGGCCACCGGCTGGCCGGTGCCTTGGAATGTGGAGAGTGCTTCTGCCCAGGAGCCACCGGCTGGCCGGTGAGAAGGCCACCGGCTGGCCGGTGGTGAGACAGTAGGTCTCACTATTGAACTGGGTGCCACCGGCTGGCCGGTGACAGAGCCACCGGCAGACCGGTGGAGCCTGGCAGTGGGCAATGCCTCTGCCAGGTCCACCGGCGGGCCGGTGCTATCACACCGGTTGGCCGGTGGACTGAGTTTCAGTCCACTTGATGTTCCTTCTTGGGCCAATCCTTTGGAAATCAATTGCCTATCAACAAAAACACTTAAAACACAATTAGATAAAAAAGAAAGTGATTGTGATCATGAAAATTAAACCACGAGGGGATACGAGAGGTACAACAATCTCCCCCCATTTTGATGATCACAATCACCGAAACAATTAATGTAAAATACTGAAATTGAAAGTAATTCTTAAAGGATAATTTGAAAATAAATCAAAGCATGATAGAAAAGGTTTCTCCCCCAATCAATCAAGAAATTCTCCCCCTTTGTGATTATCAAAATAGCTCGGGGCATAAAACTTGATTGAGGGAGGGGTTGAAAAACGAGATAGAGATTTGAAAAATCAATTGAGATTTTGAAATTGAAATGAAAATTTGAATAACAGTTTGAATTGAAAGTTTTGAATCAAAAACCAATTGAAATTTGAAATTTGAAACCAAATGAAATTTTTGAAATGAAAAATTCGAATTGAATATTTTGAAATGAAAATTATGATACCAAGTGTTGAAATTGAAAGTTGGAATTGAAAATTTTGAAATTGAAAATCAAAAGGGTTTAAACGATCCTAACTCCCCCTAAATAAAAACAACAAATCACTGGGGAGATGGATTTTGAAAAGAGACAAATTTTGGCCCGGTGAGACTCACAAGAAGGGATTTTTCAATCCAAACTTGTCTCATAGCGGGTCTTCTCCTATAGAATTCGTCCGAAAAGAAAATAGACTTGGGTTGGCCATACCGGGCATTTTTGCAATCACACTCATAAATGAGGTGCCCGGGTTTCTTACAATAGTTGCAAAATTTAAAACTAGAGATCCCCCTTACAAAAATAGTGGGTGCATGGGAGGAGGAAGCTATATTGGTATATCCTAGCCCTTGGGTGGTTCTTGAAATTCGTTGGGAACCAAGCAAATTGTTCAAATTTTGTTCCCCTTGGGAGAACTTAGCTAGGGTCTCCCTTAGGTCTTTGATGGTTGATTCCATAGAATCAACATTTGGGAAATTTTGGATTTTTAGGGAGAGTTCCTCCTTCTCTTTGAGAAGTTGTTCTTTTTCGGAGGAAAGCTTTTTGAAGTTCTTTTTTAAAGCAACAAATTTTGAAGAGAGTTCATGAAAACCTTTTTCAAGTTGGTCTCTAGCATGTGAGAGTTCTTCATAAGATAGATGATTAAATGAATTAGAAGAACTAGAGGAGGAAGAGGAGGAAGAGGAGGAAGATACCTCATGTTTTGCCATTAGGCAATTATTACCATTGTCGCTCGAGGAGAAAGAAGAGAAGGAGGAGATGTCACTCCAAGTTTTCTTTAAAGCCTTCTTCTTCTTCTTCTTGGCCCTTTTCTTGTGAGGTTGGCAAACGGGCTTGATCTTTTCGTCGGGTTCTTGATTTTGATCGGATTCTTGCTTTGGAGCCTCGCTAGTACCTTCATAGGTTAGTTCTAAAAATTTCCAAAGATGGTAAGAAGTAGAGCAAGAAGAAATGCAATTAAAAACATTACGATCTAACCCACAATGTAGAGCATTCATGGCTTTGCCAACAAGCTCGAAATTTGCAATGTCTACGGGGGTCCATTGAGATTCATCTTTACTAGAGAGAGTATAACCATGCATGACAATTTTAAAAATAGGATATCCAATACTTTTAAGAAATGTGGTCATGTGGGTTTTCCAAAAACTATAATCGGTTCCATCAAAGAATGGAGCACGATCCAAAGAAAAGCCTTCGGGGGCGTAAGAGGTTGAAGCAGTAGAAGCCATCACAAAAAAGATCTTTAATTTGAAACCGGTTAAGGAATTATTCAAAATATCCTCTGATACCAATTGTTGGTCGGAGAAAAACGGGAGTGATGGCAAGAGGGGGGTGAATTGCCTTTTAAAAAATGATTAACAAATTAAAAGCAAAGTGAAATCAAAGTATGTGCAGCGGAAAATAAAAGAGGCAATCACACAAGAAATTGTTAACGGAGTTCGGCCAAAACCCGGCCTACGTCTCCGCTCCCAACTAAACCGTTGAGAGATTCCTACCGCTTGCTTTTCAATGGTTTTAGCAAGAAACCCACTAGGCTTTGAGGTAGCACTAGAACCTATTACAGCTTTCTTTTAGTGGTTTACCAAGAACCCACTTGCTTTTGATGGTTGAGCAAGAACCCACTAGCCTTCTTACAGGTGAAGGCTAGCTCACCTATGACACAAGCCTTTTAAAAAGGAAAGGCTTGAAGAAACCTCTTCACACCTTAATGGTGATGTGAAACCCAAAAGAAAGAGGGATGAAGAAAGAGTTTGGGGTTTGTAGGCACAAACCCAATTTTAAGCTCAAAATATATAAAGCAAAAAAAACCGTAATTGAGGAAGACTTGGGCGCCAAAGTATGATGGAGTTGATGTAGCGTGCTTCTCCCAAGCTTCTTGAGGTGCCCCTTGGATTGGAAATTGGTTGGAGCACTTGAGGATCCTTGAAGGTGGAGCGCCGGAGGTTTACCAAATGTTCAACAATATGTCCGAGCGCTTGGTATATGATCCAGTTCGTGTCCGGGGCTTCCTTGGCCTTTATTTATAGGCATGGAACCCTTGGGGAGTCTTCGGAGCCGTTGGAAAAGGCTTCGGAGCCGTTGGAGCCCAAAAGAGGGTTGACTGGTCAAAGCCAACGGCTAGTTTGACTGGGCTACCGGCTGGCCGGTGCCTTGGAATGTGGAGAGTGCTTCTGCCCAGGAGCCACCGGCTGGCCGGTGAGAAGGCCACCGGCTGGCCGGTGGTGAGACAGTAGGTCTCACTATTGAACTGGGTGCCACCGGCTGGCCGGTGACAGAGCTACCGGCTGACCGGTGGAGCCTGGCAGTGGGCAATGCCTCTGCCAGGTCCACCGGCTGGCCGGTGCTATCACACCGGTTGGCCAGTGGACTGAGTTTCAGTCCACTTGATGTTCTTTCTTGGGCCAATCCTTTGGCAATCAATTTCCTATCAACAAAAACACTTAAAACACAATTAGATAAAAAAGAAAGTGATTGTGATCATGAAAATTAAACCACGAGGGGATACGAGAGGTACAACAGTTCGTAATATGAAATGCCCTATAATTTCTCACATGTCAAAAGAATTATATCATACTTTATTGGTAAATAGATTACCCATGATTATTAAATAATCAATAACATGAAATAGATAAATATCATGATTATCAAAACAAAATGGTTCCATGTCTTATAGAAACAGTACTTATGTTCCAAATATTTTTCTTATGATTAGATTCTTAATCTCATTCCGAAATTTACAAAATGAGGCCCTTGTGAAATTATTATCATTATACATGGACAACTGAGTGAATACTCTGGTCTTGTATAGTAGCACACACATATATATGTTATATATATATATATATATATCAGTACATATTATCTCATATATAGTTGTTATATACGAATAATTACTTATATATATACCTATAACTATACACATGATATCACTGTTTATAGACTTTCTCTCTTTGACCGAAGTATGTATGGTCGAAAAATGTCCTTGAAGAACCAGAGACCTATTTTAGTACAATTACAATAACATTACTTCTTCGCTACTTATTTTTTATTTATTCCCACATATTTATTTAATATTCTTATATTGGAATTCATTATACACTATTAGGGATGTACTAATATGTATATCTCGCACCATTTTCAAGACACTTCTTGGTACTTAGAAAGATATCATGTTTGCAGGTCATAATAATGGCTTGCTATTACTTGTATTTATTCATTATATGTTTGGACTATACAAGGGATACTAGGAGTAGTGTCTGGACATATACCTTGGCTCCATTCTGGAGTTTTATTACTTATTTATTCAATCATTACATTCTATCATTTTATATTTTATTAAATTTTTATATGTATTAAAGTACATTTTAACATTTTCATTCATGTTTTCTCATTCATTGATTATTGAGGAAATTTTTTAGTTATATTACTCTTTATTTGTTATTAAATATTATATTGTTTTATTTAATATATTATGTCCCTCTTTGATCAGGAGGGTATAATATCCCCAATATCCCACCATTAGACCATTACTTCTAGTCATTAGCCACCGGCAAATGAGGAGGCACGCTTAAGGCCATTTGGAAAACATACTTGGTTGAGCGTTTTAGTTGTTCCATGAATGGGAAGTGGAAAATTTGTATTATTTTATTATTATCATTTCTTCTAACATGTTTTAATGTTATATAAGAGACTAGTAATGTGTCGTTTCTCAGTAAATATCATGTGTCTCAGTCTATCCAACGCACGCATGGGGAAATATCATGTTTCTCTTGATGGGATTATTATTCATTGAGATTTTATTATAGTTTTTTATTATTTTATATTGGATTATTTTCATAAATCCATTGGGAATTGATTTATGGAGTTATTTTTTTCTAAACTCCATCTTCTAATGACCCTCATCCTAGTAACCAGATGCTTCTATATTGCACTATTAAATTGCTACCATGATCTAGTGACCACACCCCAAAAGGATGAATAGTTTAATTTCTTCAGAAAACCAAATATAAATAGAAGTATTAAATTACTAATTAAAATGAAATAAAACATATAAACCCCTTTTGAAACAAACATAAACTCAAATATAATCCCTACAAGTCATTCAGAATAAACATTTTTCACTCTGAGGTATAATAAAACATATTAATGGGTTGATATTAGATGATCAATAAGGGTATGAAATATATTTTAATCTATTATGAATATAAAAAATATGGCCTGGTGAATAAAAAAACACATTCCATTACACCACAATCTTATTCATAATTTAGAAGCAATAAAAGATTAATAAATAATTCAATATAAATAATTACATGAGAATAAATCATAAACATTAACATTATACTAGTTCAATAATCACATGTATTATAAATTAATGATATAATTATGGGGAATTTTTAATTCCCGACATCATAAATATATCATCAATGATTTTTCTAAGACACCATATATTAATGGGAAAAAACCCAGTCTAGTTTGTCTCATTGTACCTATTGATTAATCAAGGAGATATATCAGGTTTCACCCATCACTTAATAAGTCCAATGAATTCTTAATATGAATGGGTTTTATCATAATCAATATATTAAATCAAATTATAACTGTAATATAAAATCTAAATAATATCCCCAAACAATAAACACAGACATTAACCATCCAGAGTAATATAAAGATTACTATCAATATAGTATGTCACAAAAATACTAATAAACCATTCAGTAAAAATGTTAGATGGTAACATAAGAAGTCAATATCAATTATGAATAAGATTCAAATGAGTGTATATAAATAGATTAAACAATAAAATTAAATCATTAATAAATTCTTGTGAGAAACACCCTTTTAATTCAGAAGAAAAATTATTTCAAAAAATAATTTAATTTTATCATAACAATAAAATTTTAAACATGTATATCACAATAATTAAAATGGAATGAAATTATATTTGAGGAATATTATATGAAAATTCGTAATAAAAGGTTTACACTCAAGTGAAAACTGGAAAAAAAATAGATTTTATGAATCTATTGAAATGGGCCACTTCATTACGGTTTGAAGAAACATATAAAAGATTATTTTAAAAAGAAAATGTTTTAACATTTTTAATAAAACTATAAAAGAGATAACATAGGTTTTCATCATAAAAATTAATGATTTTAGAACAACATTGGTTTATTATATAATATTATTCATTATACATGGAAATGATAATGATATTAGGAAGTACCATTTACTTGGGCTTACTTATCGAGAGTAATTGAAAAGGGGAACATAAAAAACATATATCTCCACATAAAATAATGATGAATATATCTAAATACATGAGTTTCAAACACATATATAGAATGAATAAAATCATATAAATAATAGAAGAATTACATTTGGGTAAATGGAGAGAAAGCATAACCTGAATGAAACATAGTGGATCAGAGATAATACCTTACCTTATGATTGAAAGAATTTTGGTAATTTCACATAACTTCTTGTATAATGAAATAATAATAATTAATAACTTAATTGATAACATTTTCAACATTTATTTCATGAACTATAATTTTGTTAAGTTCATTTATGACCTTTTTGATAAGTTATAAGATTCAATATGTTCATTCATAAGTGTTCGTTTCCTTGGTTTTCATGATTGGTTCACTTTTATACATGCGTGAATGATTATGTGAAATAGAAATAGTTATCTAGAATTTGAATTTTTTGTTATTAATGTAATTATAAAAGAATAAATGGACTTATATTGTAACATCCTATGTATTTAAAGAATGATAATTTTTAAGGTTTATTAATAATTATGAATTATATAAAAATTTTAACCTATTTGGGACACTTTTACTCATAGGGATCCCAACATGCATCAAAGGATTTCAATGAAATCTTACATTGCGGAAAAAACTAAGTTATACAAGAAAATAATAAATTATTAATATTATTATTATAAATGTAAGTTAACACCTAGCCATTGTATTGGTAGGAAGAAACAAAACAATATATATTATGTTTAGACACGTTTTATATATTTATTTAAATTCATAAAATAAATTTTAGAAGTTTAAAATGAGAATAAATCCAATTTTAAGCATAAATACTCTAATATTATTAAAAGGGAGTTTTACCACCTTTTGATATATATCTCTTTCTAAATATAGTTTTTATCACTTTTATATATTCCATTTTTTAAAATAAAATTCTTATTTGGAAAAGGTGGATCAACATTTTCATTGGTTTAGTTTTTCTTATTTTCTGGTAATATTCAATTTTTTATGAATATTGAAAAATACAGTAATTTTATTCGAAACTTAATTTTTGTCTAATTTTTTTAAATTTTTATATTATCCTTTTACACGGTTTCAAGGTATAATTTGATAATGTTTTTATCAATTAATCAAATATAGTTAATTGGAAAAAAATTTCATATTGAAATTAATTAGAAAATCTATGTGAACTATTGACTGTTTTAAATAAAAAACTTGTTTCCTCAATCCATCAACAGAATTAACATTAAATTATTTTTATATATGTTTTTTATTTTAATTTTAAAAAATTAACATAAATGGTTTTAATAAATATTCAATGTTATCTAGTAGGATCAATGTAATTTTTTGTGAATAGTACATCGATCTTTTATTTCCCACTGTTAAAGGGTCAATTAGTAAAATAATGTTTAAAATAATATTATAATAGTACAAAACAACATTAAAAATTGTACTAACCTTATTGGTTGAGTTAGTTTCTATCCAAAAAATCTTTAGGATGAACATGTGGCCTTTGTAAGCCACTTGGGTGTGATTAAGACATTTATAACATTTAATTTAATGTAAAGGCAAAACTATCAATAACATATCTCTTATTACTAAAACGATTTCAATATTAGGTTATATAATTAATATACTAGAATTTTAATAATCAATAGTAATATGAAAATATTACTTAAATCATGGTATTTTATTTACAAAATTTATACTTTAGATAAATAAATTTAATTATGACAAAATGATGATGTTGTGATTTCTTTATTAAATGAATAATCAAATAAATGATATTATAGATATTAAAATAAATATAATTTGAACTATTTTATTACATCCACAAATTTTTTGGATGTCTATGACATTTTATGAATTCTATAATGTAGTTTTCTCAATGGAACCATGTTTTCATTATTTTTATAAAAGGCCATGTAATGAATAGTATCAAAATTCACATAATTGAAATTTTAAAATAAATAATAGTTAATTAAAGAATATAATATTAAAAAAAATCTAATATTCAACAAAAAACATTACATCACTCTAGAAATGTCATTACTAACTCATTATTTTTCTTTTGGAATGATTTAGTAATTATTTTAACTCTCAATGACTAAATTACTTGATAAAATGGTAATAGTTAAAAGGGGATAAAACAAAAAGATAAGGATTAAAAAAATAAAAAACAAGTATAATTGTTATTGAATGCCTTTATTTTGACTTATAATTATACTATATTATATATAAGTGATTTTGGACAGTTTTTTAGTCATAATTTTATTTATATTGATTTAATACTTTTAATAATCCCTATGGTGACCATCCCCTCTCCTAAAAATAGAAACTCATTCTTATCTATAAATCATACTCCCAGAACAGCTTGGATTATCCATTTTCATCACAATACCATTAATATAATCTCTCCCCACATTCATGATGTCTTAATTTATGAATAAAACCCCCTTATAGGTGTTATGATGTTCTTCATAGGTGATCAACCGAAGAAGATATAATTTTTTTAAGGATTTCTATTTAATTTCTTCTTTCCAATTACTTCAAATATCATACAGTCATGATGAAATAACAAATAAAATAGACACAATATTCTTATATGTTATTGTTATAATATCTTCACCTAAAACAATCTCAAATTTCGTTAAATGGGGATTGATTTAATCATTATCGTGTACGTGTGAAGTATCATCTCCAAGAACCGATCTAATTAAATTTTCACTCTAATCATTCATGATTGGTTATAATAATGTGATTTATGTTAAAATTTTATATTTCTGACTACTTAAAAATTCTTTGATAATAATATATCAAATACATTATGAATTTACATGTGCATAAAAATGATAATGTCTTTCGTGCGTTCATCTGAACTATCGCCTCCACGAAGTGATGTGACTCGTTTGTATTCTGTATATCACTTGTACGATAGATATAAGTATATTAAAATTATTAGCATTATATTAATGATCTTATGATTATTATTTAAATATAATATAATAATTAATTTCTTTCCATAATAATCAATGAAAATGGAAAGCAATGCTCATTTATATATACGACTAACCGTCTCCATAAATAAAATGTTTTTATTTTTTATAACCACAATTCATTGTTTAATTTAAGGGAATAATTTATGTATAAAAATTATAATAATTTCATGAATATTATTCTGGAGATGATTTTATTATCACCAAATGGACTAGTGACATTAAACCAAGTTCATTATGAATCATGTAACGAATATCAACAAAATTTTAAAGGAAAACATATATAATTATGTAATTTTTAAAACATGATAATAAGTTATATAAAAGTAAAAAAAACTTGAAAAATATTCTCAAGAAATTATAAATTAAATTTTGTTTATTATTTATGATGAATAATGAAACTACATGATGAATCGAACATAAGGTGTGGGAATTCGTCTCAATATCCTTTCTTTGAGGCATATTTTGATGTTTTACACCACCTACTTTTATATGGTGTATAATCAACACCTTTTAACATTAATATTATTCAATAGTATTAAATTGTTTATTTTTAAATGAATCATTTTACTATATTTAAAAACTAAAATGGAATGTTTTTTAACATATGTGGTGAAATTTTTTTATCTACTGTTGTAACCGTTATTGGATATTTGTCTCCATCTATAATACTTTTTTTATAGAAATAAATCTCCTATTCTATTTTTGGGTGTTTTTTTATTGAAAGTGGTTTCTAATTTGGATTTATTATTTCAATATCTTGAAATTATTTCTTGTGATTGAAAATGAATTTTTATGAGTGAAATGGTAATAATTGCCGTATTTTAGGTCTTATGATTATCTAAGGGTACATAGACATTTGATAGGTGGTTACTTGATGAAACAAAGATGTATGGTTACATGATAAACCATTTAAGGGTCGTTCTATGATAAATCAAGTAGGTGTGGTTACGTTATAACATCCAATGATTTGTGTATGGAAGTTAACTATATTGTTATTCCATTAAGATATATGTGTGGATGTTGACCATATAGTTATTCCATTTAAGTATGATTATGTCGCATGTTATCTTTATATTTCATATGTCATTTATATGGGTTTTACTATAATATTTTGATTATAAAAAAGGTATGTTATGAGCTTATATTCAGTGAAGATTATTTACTACTTCTTAAAGGTGAAAATTATTAATTTATGATGAATTATTCTTGTTTTACATTTTTTCACAAGGATAATTTTTTTCCTTCCTTTTTTATCCCTTACTAAGATTTTTATGTTCACCCCCCTGATTATAAATTTATTCCATTTGATTTAATGAAGAATAGAGTCAATGACTGGATCAAGGAAAAGTTATTATGTTTAAATATAAAATAAAACCATGATTCTATTAAATGTTGTTTTGTTTTATGAAAAAATGTATAGTGAGTAAAAGTGTCTAATTTTTACTTTTGGAGTTTTTATATACATGTTATTGAATAATTATCTTAATCAAGAAACATGAAATAATCCTCAATGTGAATTGAAGACAAATTATTGAATTAACTCAATACAAAGTAATGCCTGAGGTTGGGGCCTAATAGTTGGTATCATAAGTTTGTTTAAAAAAATTTATAAGTTATGATATAGGTAATATAATATACATAAATAATGTTTTTATTTAATGTCATAATAAAATGATATAGAATTTTAATATTACTATATTTTTTGTTTAAGACTTATCTATTTAGAATGCATTTCTATAGAGGAAACAGGGTAGTTGTGTGGGGAAAACATACAGAGGAAAACTTCCATGAAAATAAAAATCCCGAGATGGTAAAACATTTGAACTAAAAAGTATTTTGTATTGATGGATTAGTTGACTTAGGTGATTAATAGTGGTGGTTTCAAGTCATGAGACAACCTGATCAACTGTAGAGGAATATATTAGTATTGGAGCATTCAATAAGAAACTTCCCTCATCATTCGAAGGATAATCTAACCTTTTGAATTATGATTGGTGTATTAATGAAATTGAAAATATTATTTATTTAATGGGGTGTTTAGATAATCAAAAGTTCATTCTTGTTATTTATCATCACGAAGTTAAAGTCAATCATTGGTGGTCAATGGTTAAAAATATCAGTGGAAGTGCAGAGATTAATTCCATGGAATGGAAATAAATTAACAATACATTCCTTGAGAAATATTTAACTAAAGATATTTTAATTAGGATAGAAATTAAATTGTTGGAATTGAAATAATATGATGATGATTCTGTGGCTGTGTTTGGTGAAAATTTAACACATTTTTCAAGGTATGTGCCAATTTTAATCCTGGATACTGATCATAAGATACATCAAATTTTATTAGGATTAAGGAGGAAATATCAAGGGGAAATAGTTTATCTTGAGTTCAATAATTAAGAGAAACTTGAATACATTTGTGAGAAGGCAGAAATAGAGTTCTCAGATGATCATGTGTTGTATGAGAGAAATAAGAAAGGGTATTCTAGTTTACAGAAATTGGGAATGTTTTCATCAACGAAGTTTGTAGGTGAGAAAACTAAATTTACATATTGTGAGAAGTGTGGTAAAAAGAATCATGGAGAATGTATATCAATGTCTTGTAAGAACTTCTGATGTGGTGAAACTGGTCATATTGTTCCTGAATGCATGGGAGATGATCAGACAATTAATTAAATGTCAGTGCTAAGATATTTTAGTTGCAACGAGTTAGGATATTAAGTAAATGTGTTTCCAAAGTTATTACTCCAGTTCGAAAATATTATGATCAGAAGGAGAATTTCATTCAAAAATAATTTTCTATTACTACTATAGTTGACGTTGAAACATCAAATGAACTGCCGATAGGTATAATATGAGTTTTTTAAAAAATTATCCAATACTCTATTTTACGCTAAATATTCAAATTCATTATTTTATGATAAAATTTAATGTTAATTGGAAATATAGACTCATGAATGTGATATAAATGTTTTAATAAAAACTCTCAGAGGAAGTATTTAGGCATACAATATTTATGGGAATCTTCATATTATTATTATTGAGATGGTTCTTCTTTGAAATCTTGTTGAACTTCCCATGGTAGAATTTGATATTTATTTGGGTAGGGAATTGATTTCATTTTATCAAGCAGAAATATATTTCAATGAAAATAATGTTTTATTCAATGATTTCATACCATTGATATCATACAAATAAGCTGAGATATTGATTGAATATGCAAATAAAAGTTATCTATCCCATGTTGTTTAAAATAAAGAAAATATTATGATTAGTGACATTCTAGTAGTGAATGAATTTATTGATTTTTTCTGATGAATTTCACGGTATTGTTCCTAATTGGGAGGTTTAATTTACTATTTATTTTGTTCGAGATGCTAATCAATTTTTTAAACCCCCTTATCCAATGGATCAAGTATAATTGGTGGAATTGAGAAAAGATGTGAATGTATTTCTTGATAATGGTTTTATTAAACCTACCACTTCAACATGGTGTGATATTATTTTATTTTTTAAATATAAATATGGTTCTATGAGAAATTTTATTGATTAAAAATAGTTTTAAAACATCACTACTAATAAAATATATCCATTGCCTCATATCAATGATTTATTTGATCAGATCCTTTGAGATTAAAAATTAGAATTGATTGATTTGAGGTCTGGGTACCATATGGTGAAAGTGAAAGAGGATGAAATTCCAAAGAAAACATTGACAACAAGATATGAGAATTATGAGTTTTTAGTTTTCCCCTTTGGGTTATATATTATCCCTGCTGTATTTACGAACATCATGAATGGATTATATCATCTATTTCTTGATCAGTTTGTGGTTGTGTTTATAAATGATATTTTGGTATATTCTAAATGTCTGGAAGAACATGAATGTCACAGAATAATTTTTATTCAAGCCATAAAATAAAAGAAACTATTTTTAATGTTTAGTAAGAGTGAATTTTGGTGGTAAAAAATTTCAATCCTTGGTAATATTTTTTCTAAATATGGAATAGATATTTACCCTTCTAAATTAAAATTTTTTGAACAGTGGGAAAGACCTACAAATATCCTATAAATTCATACTTTTCATGGATTAGAAGGCTATTAACCTATGTTTTTTGAAAACATTTCTCAGTTATCTATCCCCATTACCTAAGTTAAAACCTACTAGAGTTAAGTTCATTTGCACTATAGAATATGATGATTGATTTTAGGAATTTAAAAGAAAACTGAAAAAAGACTTAGTTTTGGCACTCCCTTCCAAGAATGGGTAATTTTTTATCTACAATAATTCATTATTGAATGGACTTTGTTGTGTCTTGATAAAGAATGATCGGGTAACTTCTTATGCTTCACAATAGTTAAAACCTCATGAAATAAATTACCCTACACATTATTTAGTTTCTGTTTTTTATATATTATAAATTTGGAGGTGTTATTGATATTGTGTAAAGTGTCAAACATTTACTAATCAGAAAAGTTATAAGTATATATTCACTCATAAACAACTGAACATTAGATATAAGAGATGTATGGTAGTAATCAAGGATTATTATTACATGATCCATTACCATCCAGAAAAAAATAATGTGTCTAATGGTTTGAGTAGTAGTAATGATATATTAACCACACTGTTTGGAATTAGATCTTTTGGTTATTGATTTGATGATTTTTGGATTTGAAGTTGTTGGTATAGGAAATTCCTCTATTTTTTAGGTGGTTTTGAAATAATATCTATAAGTTTGAATTAATAAAGCATAGAAAAAATATAGTGAGTTGTAGAAAAATGAATAATTTGTTCAGAAGGTAAATTTACTAAATTTATCATTGATTATGGAAATTTTATTGAGGTTTGAAAACCGATTATTTTGGCCTTATGATTCAATGATGAAGAAATATTTGTTATGTCAATCTCATAGTAATATTTTTTCAGTTCATCCAGGAATGACAATGAAGTACAGAGATCATTGGGAGTGATACTGGTGGGATGGAATAAAAAAGGAATATTGTCATCATTTCCCTGACATTTTTGGTTTTTAAAAAGTTTATACAGAATGGAAGTTACCGAATGGGATGCTTCTACCATTTCCACTGCCAAATGGAAATGGTAAGACATATACATTGACTTATTAGTGGTATTACCAAAGACATCTCGAGGTAACAATGTGAACTGGTTTTTTGTTGATCGATTGACTAAATATTCTCATTTTCATCTTATTCTAGATACTTTGTATCTAAATCAACATTCTCGATTGTATATTAAAGATATTTTCAGGTTACATGGAGTTCCCTATCCATTGTTTCTAATCCCGATCCTAGGTGTACTTATAACATGTGGAAATGCCTTCATAAATATTTGCGAACTAAATAATATTTTAGTATAGCATTTCATCTTCAATCAGATTGGAAGTCAGAATGAATAATTTAGACCATGTATGATATGATATATGCTTGTTCAGTAGATTAGTAGGGATGATGGGATCAACATAATTCTTTGGATGGGTTTTCTTATAATAATAGTTGTCATCCCAGTATACAGATGAAACCATTTGATTTATTTTATGGAAATTTATGTTGAACTCCAGCTTATTGGGATTATGTGTGTGAGATGAAGTGGATGGTACTAGAATTAGTAGAAGAAGTGGTAGAAAAAGTTTAGTTGATTCAGAATCATATGAGGAAAGCTCAGAGAAGGAATAAAATCTATACAGGTAACCAGATGAAGGATATTACATTTGAGGTCAGTGAACATGTATTTCTTAATGTTTCTCCATTGAAAAGTGTTATGTGTTTTTGTAAGAAAGATCAGTTTATTCGAAGGTTCATTAGATCCTCTAAACTCCTATAGAAAGTTGGATCAATTTCTTACAGAGTAGATTTACCTCCGAGTTTATCCTAGATAAATGTTTTTTCATGTTTCAATGTTAAATAAGTATATTATACATTTATATCATGTTTTGAGTTTAGAAGTTGTTGAGTGGGAGGAGAATATTTCTCATGATGAACAAACAGTCCAGATTCTTGAACGTAGAGAGAGAGAGTATTGGGGAATAAGATGATTTATCAAGAAAATGTTTTATATAAAACATGATTATTGAAAAGGAAACTTGGGAATCAGAAAATTCTATGTGGTAGAAATACCCCGACTTATGTGATATGTAAATAAAATTGTGAGAACACTATCCCAAATTATGGGAATGATGTAAAATCCTATGTATTTATAGAATAGTACAATTTCATATTTATTAGTATTTATTAATTAGATAATAATTTTAACTTAAAGGGGAAACTTTTTTTAGATAGAGTTCCTAGCACACAATGACAGGTTTCTCCAAAATCTTACATTGCACACCAGACTAAGTTATACAAAAAAATAATACAATCTTAATATTATTATTTTAAATGGTAGTTAATTCCTATCCATATGTTTGGTAGGAATGAATATAACTAACTATATTATGTTAACACATGTTTTTAAATGTTTTTACATTCCTATAATAATTTTTAGAAGATGAAAATGATTGTAAATAAAATTTTAGTCATATATAATTTAATATTTTTAAAAGGTAGTTTTACTTCTTTTTGATGGTAATAATTTTATAAATCCAGTTATTGTTACATTTATATGTTAAATTTGACAAAATAAACCTCTTTTTTAGAGATGGGACATTAAAATATAATTTTTATGAATTTCATGTTATTTTTCTGATAATATTTATTTTATAATTAATAGTGGAAAATGCTGCCTTTTAATTAAAAAATTCATTTTTCACTAATATATTTATAATTTTATATAATAAATTTACATGGTTTTAGGATATAATTATATTAATTCATTATCATTTAATCTAATTTAGTTCATTATAGGTAATGTCATATTGATATTGAATAGAAAAACAATGTTAACTTTTGAACGTTTTATTTTACAACCTTGTTTCCTGAACTTGTCAACATTATTATCATTAAAAAATGTAAGTCACTTTTCTATTTTTAATTTTATAAAATGAACTTTAATGGTTGTAGTCAGATTAAAAAAATTTATTGTAGGATAAAAATAATTTTCAGTGAATAATAACATTATTATTCTATTTACCATGGTTAAAGGGTACATCATGAAAATAAGGGTTACAAGAATCGTATAATAAAAAAATACCCTAAAAATTGTCATAACTGTATTGGATGAGTTATGGAAGACCAAGAAAATCCTTGGTCTGAACTCTTTTCCTTTGTAAGACACTTGGGTGTAATTACGACATTAATAACATTTACATTTAAGGTAATGAAAAAACTACCATTAAAATGTATCTTATTAGTAAAATAATTTTCATATAGGGTTATATAAGTGATATCTTAGACTATAAATAGGCAATAGAAATATAAAAAAAATTAACTACATTATGGTATTTTATTTAAAATTTTTAATAATATTGATAATTAAATTTAATTATGTCACAATAATGATGTAGTGATTGATTTATTAACGAAATAAGAAAATAAATGATATCTGTAATATAAAAATAAATATAATTTGAACCAGTTGATGCCATAAATGAATTTAATAAATTTATATGACATGTTAGGATTGATTTTATATAGTTTTTTCTAAATAATCATGTTTTTCTGATTTGTTTTTTCAAAAATTCATGTAATGAATAGGGTCAGAATTTACATAATTCATATTTTAAATTATTAAATAATTAATTTAAAGAAATAAAATTTATGAAAATATTGTATTATAAAAATAAGTTCAGATATATCTATAAAGTTCATTAATGAATAATTAATTGGTTGTTTCGCATTATTTGTTCATTATTTTAACTCTCAATGTGTAAATTACATGATAAAATGGTTAGAGTTAAAAGGTTTCAACAAATAAATGGAGTTTAAAAAATATCCAAAACGTGTGTAATTATTATTGTATTATTATATTTAGAAATTTACTCATCCTATATTTTAAATAAATGAGTTTGGATCCATTCCGAGTTGAAATTTAATTTATATTAAGTTAATACTTTTAATAATTCCATGGTTTCCCCTCCTATCTCTTATAAAAAGGAACCCAATCCTATCTATTATTGAAAATACCAAAAACATTTGCTTTAGATAATATATTCACAATATCCTTCTTATAACCACCCCCCACATTTTTTGACTTATTTTAAGCATAACACCTCTTATACATGTGAAGGTTTTCTTCAAAGGCGATCAACTGAAGAAGGTCTTTTATATTATTTAAGTATTTCTATTTCATTTCTTCTTCCACATCCTTAAAATCACCTCCAACCAGGACTAAATAATAAATCAAGTATAATTAATATACTTATATGTTATTATGATAATATAATCACCTAAATCAATATGCACTTCCATTAAATGCTAAAAGAATTAATCATTTGGGCGTATGTGTGAACTATCACATCCATGAACCGATCAAATTCATTTTTCATAATCATATCTCAAGATGTGTTATAATAATGGATTTTAGGTTCAAATTTGATATTAATTATATATTAATAATTATATTATAATTATATATCAATTATATTCTTACATTCCTTATGCATAAAGAAGATAACTTCATTTGTGTGTACGTGTGAACTATCACCTCACTAAAGAAATGTGAGTCATTTTTATTATTGATATCACATGTATGATAAATATAAGTATATTAATATTATTAATATGATATTAATTATTTTATTAATATTCTCTAAATAGAAAATAATACTAATCTTTTTTCCATAATAATCACTGAAAAGTGGAAAATGTTACTCATTTGTACGTAAAGCTTACCGTATCTATGATTATAAAATTGTTCATTTTTATAACCACACTTCATGGTTTTTCTAAAATGTATAATTTAGGAATAAAAATAATGATAATTTCATTTATATTATTCTATAGATGAATCACTTATGACAACATGGACTAGTGACATCAAACAATTTTCATTTTGGACTCAAGTATCGAATATCGACAAAATGTCAAATATGAACATAAATAATTATGTATTTTTTATAAAATAGTAATAAGTGATATAAAATAAATAATAAACTAGATGAATATTCTCTAAAAATATAAATTGACCTATGTTTATTAGCCATGAAGAACAAGGAAAATACATGATGAATCGAACATAAGGTAAGGGACTTCGTCTCAATATCCTTTTTTTTAGGCATATTTTGTTGTTATACACCACTATATTTTATAAGGTGTATAACAAACACCTTTTAATTTTAATAATATTCAATTTTTTTGAAATGGTGTATTTTTAAATGAGTCATTTTACTTTATTTACAAAATGAAAAAGGATTGTTTTTTATCATATGCGGTGAAAATGTATTATCTACTGTCATAACAATTACCTGATATTTTTCTACCTCTATCATCCTATTTAAGGAAAATAAATATCTTATTCCATTTTTTGGTGTTTTTTATTGAAAATTGTTTTTACTGTGGTTTTAATATTCCAATATGTTGAAATTATTTCTTGTGATTGAAAATGAAATTTTATGAGTGAAATGTTGATAATTGCTATCTTGTAGGTCTTATGATTATCTAATGGTACATAGACATTTTATATGTGGTTATGTGATAAAAAATGATGGGTGGTTACATGATAAACCATAGAAGTGTGGTTCTATGATAAACCAAGTACGGGTGGTTACGTTATAACATCCAATGCCTTGCGTATGGAAGTTGTCTATATGGTTATTCCATTTAGATATATGTGTGGATTTTGACCTTCTAATTATTCCATTAAAGTAGGATTATGTCCCAAGATATATTTATATTTCATATGAAATTTATATGGGTTTTATTTTTATATTTTCATTACAAAAATGGTAAGCGATGAGCATATATTTAGTGATAAGTATTTACTTCTTCTTAAAGGTTAAAGGTATTAATTTACTTTGAAATATTCTTGTTTTATATGTTTTCGCAAGGCTAATAGTTTTCCTTCTTTTTTTATCCCTTACTATGATTTTCATGTTCATCCCATGATTGGAAATGTTTTCCATAAGATTTACGGTTGAATAGAGACAATTATCGGATCAATGAAATGCTCTTACGTTTAAACATAAAATAAAACTGTTATTATTTTAAACATTTTTTGTTTTATGAAAAAATGTATTGTGAGTAAAAGTGTATAATTTTTAATTTTTGTGTTTGTATGTATGTGTTAATGAATAATTACCTTAATCAATAAACCTGAAATGATCCCCAAGGTGAATTGAAGTAAAATTATTGACTTGACTTAAGATAAGGTAATGTCTGAGGCTGGGGCCTTATAGTTAGTATCATAGGCTGGTTTAGATATAATTAGAAGTAATAAAATTTGTAATATAATATCCATAAATAATTTTTCCTTCATTTTCATAATAAAATGATATAGCATTTGAATATTACCATGTTTTTTCGTCTTAGATTTTTCTATATAGAATGCTTTTTCATAGAGAAAATGAGGCACCTGTGCTTGGAAAACATAAAAAGGAAAACATCATTCCAAATAAAAATCCTAAGATGGTTAGAATATGAACTAAATAGTTTTTTGTAGTGATGGATCAGTTGACTCTGGAAATTAGTGGTGGTGGATTCCATGCATGAGACAACCAGATCAACCATAGAAGAATTTGTTAGTATTTGAGAATTCCAGGAGGCAACATCCATGATCATTCATAGGATCATCTAACCTTTTGAAATTTGATGGGTTTATTAATGAAATTGAATATTTTATTAATAGAACGGGGTGTTTAAATAATCAAAAGGTTATTGTTTTTATTTATCATCTTGAAGGTGAAATCCATATGTGGCGGTCAATGATTAAAAATATCGGTGGAAGTGAAAAGATTGATTCCATGTAATGGAATTAAAATAATAATATATTCCTTGATAAATATTTATATAAAGATATTTTAATTAGGATGGAAAATAAATTCATGGAATTGAGACAATGTGAGGGAGATTCTGTGGATGCATATGATGAAAATTTAACACATTTTTCAAGGTATGTTTCAATTTTTATCTAGGATATTGATAGTAAGATAAATCAATTTTTCTCAAGATTATGGAGGAAATATCCAAGGGAAATAGATTTTCATGAGTTCAAAATCTATGAGAAATTTGAATAATTTGTTGAAAAGGTAGAAATGGATCTCTCTAGAGATCATGTGTTCTATGAGAAAAATCAAAAGAAGTGACCTAGTTTTCCAAAGATGGTAATGTATTCATCAAAGATGTTTGGAGGTGAGAAAACTAAATTTACATCTTGTGAGATGTGTGGTAAAAAGAATCGTGAAGAATGTATCTCAATTTCTGGTAAGCACTTCTGATTTGGTAATACTAGTCATATTGTTCGTCACTACATGGGAGAAGACCAAATAAGTAATTAAAAGTTGTTGGTAAGATATTTTAGTTGCAACGAGTTTGGATATTAAGTAAATGTGTGTCCAAATATGATTACCCCAACTGGTAATTTGTATGATCGGAGGGAGAATGGCATTGAAAAATAATTTACCACTACAAATATAGTTGATGTAGAAACATTAAACGTTGTGAAGATAGGTATATTATGAGTTTTTAAAAAAAATTAAATATTGTATTTTACTCTAAATATTCAAATTCATTATTTTATGAGAGATTTGAAAGTTAATTGGAAATATATACTCATGAATATGATATAAAAATTTTGTAAAAAAATCTGTGAGGAAGTATTAAGGTAACCAATATTTATTTTAATCTTCCTTTTATTATTATTGAGATGGTTCTTCCTTCTAATCTTGTTGAAAATCCCATAGTGGAATTTGATATCTATTTGGGTAGGTATTGAATTTCATTTTATTAGGAAGAAATATATTGTAAAAAAATAATGTTTTATTCAACAATTTCATACCATTGATAACATATGAAGAAGCTGTGATATTGATTAAATATTGAATTAAATGTTATCTAGCTCATGTCGTTGAAAAGAATGAAAATAATATGATTAGTGACATTCAAGTAGTTAATGAATTTATAGATTTTTTTCCTGATGAATTTTATGGTATTGTTTCTGATTGGAAGGTTTAATTTACTATTTATTTAGTTCCAAATGATATTCAAATTTCTAAAATCCCTTATCTAATGGAATAAGTATAATTTGTGGAATTGAGAAAACAGGTGAAAGTATTTCTTGATAAAGGTTTCATTCAACCTACCACTTCAATATGGGGTGATATTATTTTATTTTTAAAATATAAATATAGTTCTATGCGATATTTTATTGATTAAAAATTCTTTATAAACATCACTATTAATGCAATGTATCCATTTCCTCATATCAATGATTTATTTGATCAGATCCAGTGAGCTTAGTATTTTCCGATGATTTATTTGAGCTCTAGGTACGATATGGTGAAGGTGAAGGAGGATGAAATTCCAAATATAACATTGTGAACAAGATATGAGAATTATGAATTTCTAGTTTTTCCCTTGTTTTATCTAATGCCCCTACTAGATTTATAAATCTCATGAAAGGAGGCTATCATCAGATTCTTGATTAGTTTGTGGTTGTGTTTATAAATGATATTTTAGTATATTCTAAATGTCATGAAGAACATGAAATCCACATAATGATTTTTATTCAAACCTTAGAAGAAAAGAAACTACATGTAATGTTTAGTAAGAGTGCATTTTGGTTGAAAAAAATATAAATCCTTGGTATTATTTTTTTTAAATATGAAATAAATATTGAACCTTCTAAAATAAAAGTTGTTTAAGTGTGGCCAAGACATACGAATATCATAGAAATTCATACTTTCCATGGATTAGAAGGTTATTAATCAAGGTTTTTTTAAAACATTTCTTAGTTATATATCCCACTACGTAAGTTAACACCAACTGTAGTTAATTTCATTTGGATAAAAAAAATGTGACGATCGCTTTTAGGAATTGAATAGAATATTGGAAAATACTCTAGTTTTGGCAATTCCTACTAGGAATGGTGAATTTTTTTTTCTATAATGATTCTATATTGAATGGACTTTGTTGTGTCTTGATATAGAATGATCAGGTATTTTTTTATGCTTCAAGTCAGTTAAAACCTCATTAATTAAATCACCCTACACAGTATTTTTTATTTTTTTTATATTATAAATTTAGTGGTGTCATTTATATGGTTTAAAGTGTAAAATATATACTAATCAAAAAATTTATAAGTATATATTCACTCAGAAAGAATTGAACCTTAGATAGAAGATATGACTAGAATTAATCTAGGATAATTATTCCATGATCCATTACCATCCATGAAATGAATATAATATGTCTTATGGTTTGAGTATTAGTAATGATATATTAACCATGATATGTTTGGAATGAGATCCTTTGGTTTTTGATTTGATGAATTTTGGATTAGAAGATGTTGGTGTAAGAAATTCTTCTGTTTTGTTTTTATTTTGTAGTGAAACCATATCTATAAGATAGAATTATGAAAGTGTAGATGGAATATAGTGGGTGGTAGAAAAATGAATAACTGGTCAAAAAGGGAAATTTACTAAATTTAACATTGATAATGATTATTTTATGAGGGTTGGAAGTACATTATTTGTGCCTTGTGATTTACATATGACGAAATGTTTTTTATGTGAATCTCATAGTAATCCTTCTTCAGTTCATCCTGGAAGTACTATGATGTATATAGATCTTTGGGAGTTATACTGGTGTGATTGAACAAAAAAATATATTGTTGTCTTTACCCTGACATGTTTGGTTTCTAAAAAGGTTATAATATAATGAAATTTACTGAAAGGGATGCTTCATCCTTTATGAGTTCCATATAGGAAATGGTAAGATATATACATGGATTTCATTGCGGTATTACCGAATAATTCTTTATGTAACTATGTGAAATGGTTTGAGGTTGATTGATTGACTAAATATTTTCATTTTATTCCTATTCTAGATATGTTTTATCTAAATAAACATTCTCAATTGTATATTAAATAGATGGGCAGGTTACATGGAGTTCCCTCTCAATTGTATCTAATCATGATACTAGGTTTAATTATAAAATTTGGAAAGGCCTTCATAAATATTTGGGAACTGAATAAAATTTTAAAATAACTTCTCATCCTCAATTAGATGGAAATTCAGAATGAATAATTTGAACCATAGAGGATATGATACATTATTGTTCAATAGATTAATAGGGAAGATGAGATCAATATAATTATTTGGAGGAGTTTTCACATTATAATAGTTTTCATTCTAGTATACTGATGTAACTATTTGATGCATTATATGGAAAGCGATGTTGAACTCCAAATTGTTAGGATGGGGTGGGTGAAAGGAAGCTGATGAAACAATAATTAGTAGAAGATATGGTAGAAAAAGTTTAGTTGATTCATAAACATATGAGGACATCTCAGAGAAGGAATAAAATATATACATGTAACCAGAGGATGGATATTACATTTGAGGTCAGTGATCAGGTATTCATCAATGTTTATCCATGAAAAGTGTTATGTGTTTTGGTAATAATGGGAACTAGAGTCAAAGGTTCATTAGACCTGATGAAATCCTATATAAAGTTAGATCAATTGCCTACAGAGTGGATTTATCATTGATTTTATCCTCGGTACATATTTTTTCCATGTTTCAATGTAAATAATGTATATTATACATTTATATTATTTTTTTAGTCTAGAAGTAGTTCAGTTGGAAGAGAATATTTTTTAAGAGGAACAACCAATCAAGATTCTTGACCGTATAGAGAATGTATTGAGGAATAAAATGATTTATCTTGAAAATGTTTTATATAAAACATGATGGTTGAAAAGGAAACATTGGAATCTGAAAATTCTACAAGGTAGAAATACACCCACTTATTTGATTGTAAATAAAATTGTGGGGACACAATCCCAAATTGTTGGAATGATGTAATATCCTATGTGATTATAGAATATACCATTTTCATATTTATTAATATTTATTATATAGAAGTAATTTTACCTTAAAGGGGACACTTTTTTCATATAGAGTTCCTGGCACACAATAACAGGTTTCTCTAAAATCATACACTGTACACTAGACTGAGTTATGCCAAAAAATAATACATTATTAACATTATTAACTTAAATGGTAGTTAATTACTAGAAATGTTTTTGTAGGAATTAATAGAACAAACTATATTATGTTTAGACATTATTTTAAATGTGTTTACATTAATGTAATTATATTTTGAAGCTTATAATGATAGTAAATCCAAATTTAATGATATATACATAAATATTTTTAAAAGGGAGTATCTCGGCCATTTGATGGAGATCATTTTCTAAATCTGGGTTTTTTTCATTTATATGTTAAATTTAACAAAATAAACTTCTTTTTTTAAATCGGACATCAAAATTTAATTTTTACGAATTTCAGGGTATTTTCCTGATAATATTCATTTTATAATGAATAAGGGAAAATACTTCATTTTAATTCAAAAATTCATTTTTCTCTAATTTATTTATACAATAATATAATTCTTTAACATCGTTTTAAGATATAATTATATTAAGTCAATATAATTTAATCTAATATACTTCATTTAAAGTGGTGTCATATTGAAATTGAATAGAAAAACTATGTGATCTTTTGAACATTTTACTTAACAACTCTGTTTCCACGATCCATCAACCTGATTAGAATTAAAAAAATATTAGTCACATTTATATTATTAATTTTAAAAAAATGTACATAAATGGTTGTAATCATATTAAAAAAAATTTCTTGTAGGATAAAAATAATTTTCGGTGAACAAAAACATTATTATTTTATTTACAATGGTTAAAGGGTACATCATGAAAATAAGGGTTACAAGAATAGTATAACATAAAAAAAATACCCTAAAACATGTCATAACATTATATGATGAGTTATGGAAGAACAACAAAATCCTTGGGCTGAACTCTTTTTCTTTATAAGACACTTGGGTGTCATTACAACATTCATAACATATAATTGAATGTAATGGAAAACTATCATAAACATGTATCTTTTTAGTAATTTTTTTAATATTGTGTTATATAAGTGATATCTTAGAATATAAATAGTCAATAGAGATATAAAAAGATTAACTACATCATGGTATTGTATTTATAATTTTTAGACTTTTGATAATTAAATTTAATTATGACACAATGATGATGTAGTGGTTGCTTTATTAAACAAAGAATCAAATAAATGATATAAATAACATAAAAATAAATATAATTTGATCTAGTTGATTCCATAAATGAATTTTATAAATTTATATTAAATTTTAGGATTGAGTTAATTCATTTTTTTTTGAAATTATCAAGTTTTTTTTATTTTTTTTCAAAAAGTCATGTAATGAATAATGTCAAAATTTACATAATTCGAATTTTAAAATATAAAATATTTAATTAAATGATATAATATTTATGAAAATGCAATATTCTACAATTAAGTTTACAAATATCTATAAAGGCCATTAATGAATAATTTATTGGTTGTTTCACATTATTTGTTCATTATTTTAACTCCCAATGTGTAAATTACATGACAAAACAGTAAGTGCTAAAAGTGGTTAAAATATATATATTTTTAAAAAATATCCAAAACATGTATAATTATTATTGTATTATTATATTTATAAATTTATTCATCATTTATTTGAATAAAATGTCTTTTGATCCATTCATAGTTGAAATTTTATTTATATTAATTTAATAATTTTAATAATTCCATGGGTGCCCCACCCATCTCCTATAAAAAGGAACCCATTCATCTATATTACTCAAAATCCCATTAACATTTCATTGAGATAATATATACACAATATCCTTCTGAGAATACCCCCCCCCCCACATTTTAAGCATTATTTTTACCATGACACTGCTTATAGGTGTGACAGTTTTCATCAAATGTGATCAACCGAAGAAGAGGTATTATTTTCATTAAGTATTTCTATTTCCTTTCTTCTTACATTTCCTTAAAATATCCTCCAAACAAGATTAAATAATAACTCTAGTATCCTTAATATACTTAGAAGTTTATTATGAAAATATAATTTCCAAAATCCATCTCCCCTTCCATTAAACAGTAAATGAAATAATCATTCGTGCGTATGTGGGAACTATCACCTCCACGAACCGATCAAATTCATTTTTCATAATTATGTCTCATCATTGGTTATAATAATGGAATTTTTGTTCAAATTTGATATTATACATAATAATCATTATATTATAATTAAATATCAATTATTTTATTACATTTCTTGTGCATAAATAAGATAACATTATTCGTGCATACCTGTGAACTATCACCTCATTAAAGCATTGAGACTCATTTTTATTATTGATATCGCATGTATGATAATTATAAGTATATTAAAATGATTAATTTTATATTAATGATTTTATTATTATTCTGTAAATATAAAATAATACTTAACTTCTCTCCATGATAATCCTTGAAAAATGAAAAATGTTACTCATTTGTATGCACAAATTACTGTCTCTATGAATATAATATTGTTAGTTATTATATCCACACATCTTAGTTTTCTTGAAGTGTATAATTTAGGAATAAAAATGATAATAATTTCATGAATATTATTCTACTGATGAATCATTTATGACTACATGGACTAGTGACATCAAACCATTTTGATTTTTGACTCTAGTACTGAATATTGAAAAAACGTACGATATAATCGTTAATAATTATGTAATAATTATAACATGGGAATAAGTTTTATATAAGTAATAATATACTAAAAAAGGTTTTAAATCCGGTTGAAATTAACTTATTTTTATTATTCATGAAGATTAGGGAATATATGTGATGAATCAAACTTAAGGAAAGGGATTTCATCTCAATATCCTTTTACATGGGCATATTTTCTTGTTATACAACACCTTATTTTATGGGGTGTATAATAAACCACTTTGAGTTTTTATTTCATTAATTTTTTTTTCAAATGTAATATTTTTATACGAATAATTTTACTTTCTTTAAGAAATATAAAAAGGAATGTTTTTAATATATGTGGTGATAATTACTTATCTCCTACCATAACTGTTATTTGATATTTGGCTTCCTCTATACGATTTTTTTTAATTGAAAATAAACTTATTAACTTATTTGGTGTTTTGGTGTAAAAAATGTGTTTTAATGTGGGCTGACTATTTTAAAATTGTGAAATTATTTCTTATGATTTCATTTGATATTTTCTTTAAGAAATTTGGATAATTTCAAAAATTTATGGGTTATGATTGTATAATGTTACTTAAACATTTGACAAGAGGATACATGATAAATCAAAGATCAATGGTTATGTGATTAATCAAATATTGGTGTTTTTGTGATAAACTAAGGATATGTGGTTAAATTATATCCTCCCAAGCATTGGGTATGGAATTCATTTGTATGACTATTATAGTTAGTGATATGTTTAGAAGTCGACCATACTATTATTCCATTTTAGTATGATTATTTCCTAAGATACCTTTATATGTCATGTGTGATTTCTAGGCGTATTATGGTTAACTATTGATTAAAAAATAATAAGAAATTGGATTATATTTAGTGAAGAGTATTTATTACTTATTAAAGGTAAAACTTATTACTTTATTATAATGTATTCCGGGATTACATGTTTTTACAATTCTAATTGTTTTTTTATTTTTGTATACCTTATTGATATTTTTATGCTCATCCCATGTTTTGAAATGGTTTTCAAGAGATTTAAGGAACAATATAGTCAAGGATGGGGTCACAGAAAATTTATGATGTATAAACATGAAAGAAAATCATGTTTCTTTTAAACTTTTTTGTTTTATTAACAAATTTATAGTTAGTATAAATATCTACATTGTAATTTTAGAGTTGTTAAATATGAGTTGCGTACAAATTATCTAAACCTCAAATCCTGAAAAGAACCTCGATGTTAATCAAAGTAAAATTATTGACTTAAGAGAAGATGAATTAATCTTTAATGATGGGGAATCACATATACATATATATCATTATGTTTCCATATATATCGATAATTAATTATATACAATGTACATGATAATCGTTTAGATTATTTGTGTGTTTTTTATCATCACACAATACATTTGTTTTATTAATTTTTATTATGTGTATATACTAGTTCTGTAGCTTTAAATAACATATAATAAATATATTATAGTATTTGTTTTAACCATAACGATGGTTTTATGACCATCCTTGATGAAGGAACTGGAAAATAAAGACTCATTGGCCATATAGACATTATATCAACACCACACAAATGATGTTTACATTTTATCAATAAAATTGAGAATAGAAGAGAATTGATGGTTGATATTCTATTATCATAAAAAAAATTTCAATGTATATATAATACTGTATAAATCATGAATGTTTTGAAATATGAGGCAAGGAAAGGAGATGATAATAAATGAAATTGAAAGAAACATAAAAAAGTGCATTTTACCTCAAGAATTATTGTTATTGAGATCATTCTTAAGGAACATTGATATGGAATGTTGGTGAGAAAAAAAATACAAAAACATAGGGGAGACATTTGGGATTAGAAATTGGGTACATATAAGCAATTTTAATAACACTAGAGGTTTCAGGAAAATAGATGGAGATGGGTGGTATTTCTTATGGTGATGGGTTTTTTAAAATATTATATTAATATATTTATTATTTTGGCCCAAGACAAGAATTGTTTTAGAATTATCAGTAAATATATTAATATAATCAATTATAGTTCTAGATTATGGTCTTAAAGAAACCATACATCATATATTACTAAATAATTCATTTACTTATTAAATATTGTAATTATTGTATTCAATATTCATAATAAATTCATCTATTTCAAAAAAAAAATACAAAAAATAACCTTAATAATATATAATCACGGATAATTAAAAAACAGACACCTTTTTATAAATATAATTCTATAAATACTAAAAATTGAGTTTTTAAATAAATTTATTATTTATTCAATAAATAATAATTTTAAAATTATATTTTGTTTTATGAAACATTAAACTTTTCTCTTAGGTCTCATATAGTTATCATATAATCAAAAGTAAAAAAATTATTAAATTAGGAATCAATTTAATGAATATGAATTTTCTTTTAAATTTTTATATTGATTATAAAATTGTAAATAAACATTTTTGATTGAAAAAAATAGTAATACTTAATTTATAATTTTTATAAAATTTATTTACTTATTCCATGATATAAATATATCATATTTTCATCCATAACATAAAAAAATTTTATTTATACTATCATTAGTGAAGTAACTATTCAATTGGTCATGTTACTATACTAATGGTCACATAGCTATTCCAAAAGACATTTTTAATAATATATTATAGTTTTAGACATGGTGGTTTGTGATGCATAAACTATTAGATATATTAAATTTTAAATGTGGCATACCATAAAATATTGGGGTGTTAATGTAACGACCTGAAAAATGAACTTCTTTTATTTATAGATCTCCTTCCTCCCAATAAATTTATATTATTTTTTACAATATTTTCACATAGAATTAATTTTTATTTTTATTAGAACATTATACATACTACATAAATTTCTGTTTGTTCAACTACAAACAATAATGGGGTATACACTTTTAATAATAGTTTTCGTTAATAAAATATATGTGTACTAGAGACAAATTTCATAAATTGCCTTTTAGAACCCAAATTTTACTTTTTAAAATTGATATAATTAATATATAAAATTAATATATTTGTAATAATTGTTATTTTAATTAAATATTTTGATTAAAACACCACTTTTTAAATGAAAATCATAAAATAATTGTTTTTCTATTGTAAAAAATTTGACTATAAAATTTTACAATTCATTTTCTACCTGCTATTATATTCAATAAATATGTATTTTAATATTTAAAAGTAAAATTTATCATACGTAGAGAATTATTATGGTAACATAAACATCATTTATTAATTTCAAATGTCAAAATTAATCTTGTGTTATATTTTAGTTGTTCTCTACGAAATTTTTATTTTTTTATTAATAATATTTTCAGATAAATAATATATGATGAGTAGTTTTTTTGATGAATTGTATTTAATGAATATTATAATTTTTTAATGAATAGTAAAAAAATATTTTTATAAAAAGTTATTAAAAAATTGATTTTGTGACATGATTTTTGAAAAACGATCATATACGGTTTCCATAAGTAAGATATTTAGAGTCTTATATGATCAACTTATTTTTTTAATAGTAACATGACCTTTTGGAATAGAAGAGATACCCTTATGAGTACTAATTTTACCAAAATAATTTATCCTTTCTTAGGGGGGTATAAATATATTATAGTTATCTCAAATGTTAATGTGATATTATTATATCATAGTAAAATTAAGTAAATGTTTTAGAAATTATTTGTTCAGTAATTTTATTCTATTTATTTTATTTAATTAAAAATGAAATCCATTTTTATTAAATTTTTTATATCTTTTAATTCTACACATTGAAAATTGTTCGAGTGAATTTTTGAGATTTTTCAGACATAGCTGAATTTTATATGAGTAGTAAAAATAAATTTTTGTATTTTATATATGTTTAATGACATTATTACTAAGTCATTATGATTTAATGAGTAATATAATATTTTTGATGAGTCTTTTGGATTGTAATATTCTATGAGGTGTCCCTATTGGCTAATACCATGGGAAAATACCTTGAAAAATCCCATAGTGTTCCAAATACCACTAATAATGTGTTGTTTGAAATTAATATAAAATCCCCCTATTTTACTATATATACCCACCCATTCCTTTGTTTCTATTCATTAAAAAACCATTATATTTAATTTTATAAACGTATTACCACCCAAGGATTCCTCCCACGGTTCCCTTAAGCCCCCAAGGTACCGACCATAATGTCTTAGAAGCTACTCTTCAATGTAAGGAAATCTACAACCCTTTTTTATATAAGAAATCATTTTATGTTATACCTTTTTAATTTCCATTTCCTTATGTTGAGATATGTCAATCCATATCACCCTTAAATTCCATATTATATAAAAATCTTGAGACACCTCTTTTTCTCTCATCAACACAATTTATGAATTTTTATGTAATGTCTTTAGTCTGGAAAACATTTGTAAGGAAAATCCCAACTTCTCTTTTCCATTCAAGATCACTTTTATGTGGTATGTCTTTCAAATTTCCATAAATTGTTCATATTTATATTTTATTTTGTCCCTATGCAGTATGATGAGTTTTTTATTAATCAGTGACCCATTTACCCTCTCTTTTTAATTTTTTATAAAACCATGTTTCATACTCGTCATGCTGTAGAATTTTCATTTCAAAATCTCTCAATTTTCTCATGAAATTATTTTATTTTCATTATGTGAATACCCAAACCTCTTTCAATTCTTGGTTAATTAATTAAGACATAAAATGGTTTATTTTATTCTATAATTTACAATCATAAGACCATCATTCACATTCCATGGTATATTAATGACATAATGATCATGTTTTCAATATCATTTTAAAATAATATTATTTTTCTATGAAACAAATTTCTTTTATTATATTTTTTTTATTTAGGAAATGTTTGATTACGATATATGTATATAACATAAAAATAAATAAATATTAATGGTGTGACCTGATAGTTATCTAATGCATTGGTTAAATTATTTAATCTCTAGAGATGACATGTTTTATGATAACATGGTGTATAACCATGGTAATTTTTGGGATACCTCAGTGAATAAACTATTTAATTTTGACAATAACATGGTGAATAACCATAGTAAATATTATTAAACCTTGGGGGAGGATCATTTTTATATTTTTATGAATGTCCAAATTTAATTTTTAAGCCACATTTTCATGTTTCGATTCATGTTACTACTATTAATATATTCAAATTTCTCATGCCTTTGTGAAATTCTTCATGCTCTTACTGATATCTCTCAACATCTCGTGTAATCTGGTTCTCTTGTTTTTCCTTACTAGGCCTTTTTCTCAGCCTTTCCTTTGACGTATGTCCCCCAGATATAAGATTTTGTAATTTCACTTTGTATGAACCTATCACTAAGCGTTTCAAGTGGGTTAGAATAATATATTTTATGTTTCCATGTATTATGTTCCTGATTTACAAGATACTAAACATAATATATCATGATACGTTATAAATGTATATTATGTAATGAGAATATTAAGTAATAAAAAGGTTGAATTCCATAGTGAAAATCTCCCCTCTAACAAAAAAATTTATTACTCTAAATTTTTAGAATAGTAACTCAAAACAATAATTTTGTAGTTCATCATCATAATTTCCTATGGTCCCCACATTTCCTCTTGAATATTATGATTTTCCAAAATTACATTTACCAATAAAGAAGTCCAAATTCTCGACACCATATATTTACTGTAAATAATATAGACATGCTCTTTAGAGTAATAAAAGTCAGGGTTTAACTCTATTCCTTCATAAGTGAGGATATGCATTGGGTATGGCATTACCTCCTTAAGAAAAATATTTCGAACAAATTGTGTTCGTCAAAAAAAAACAGATGGAATTTCCAAATGATAATATATAACCCCAAATATCTCTAGGATTTAAAAAGTAAAAATATACATAGGGATCAGTTTACCCTCATTTCCTAATCTAATAACACCATTCTATAGATATATACTAAAGAATACATGATCTCTAACATGAAACTACAAATATTTCCTCCCATTATCGACATAAATCTTTTTCCAACATTAATATTCTTTGATAAGGGCTTGAATATTATTTACCTTTTCTATTGTTTCCTCTAAATATTCTAGGCCTAGAAGATCCCTTTAACCAATATCATCAAAAAGATGGTGTAAGACATCAATTGGCATACAATTATTCAAATTTATCTATTGGAATTCTTGAGTGGAAACTACTATTGTAGTAAAACTCTACCAAAGGTATGTAATAACCCCAAATACCCTGAAATTCATGTGAGAATGATATAAACATGTATTATAATTTTTAATGGTCTTTCAGACTACCCATAAGTTTGACGATGATAAGATATAATCAAACAAAGCTCAGTGTCTAAGGAATTCAGAATAATTCTGCATAAGTTCTATATAAATCATAGATCATGATTAGGAACAATTTAAATTAGTGAATCATTAATCTTTAAAACATAATTAATATAGAGTTGTTCATGGCACATTAATCAAAAATATTCCCTTAAATCAAGGAAATTTGTTGATTTGGTAACCAAATAAAAAATTATAGATATTTCATCATTATTTATTGTATTTTTTGTAATCCAATGACCAAATCTTGTTTGATATAATCTAGTTTCCATGTAGGAATAAGCAGAGTGTGAAGGGATCCTCTAGGGTGTTTTCATTATTCCTTCACCTGTTGAAAGAATAAGTATCATAATAGATAATCATAAATTTAGTGCATAAAATTATCCCACTAGAAATACTACGTCCTCTATATATATGTCTTAGTGCTACTATGGTGTATTTTTAAAATAAAGATATGTAAATCATATAAAAACATAATTTTTAGCTTGTGTATAGTGGGAACACAAAGAATATTACCATGTAGTATAATTCAATACTAAAACATGAAGTCTACCAACGTCCCATTATTCATAGTTTAAATATATATTTTAAAATTCTCATCACCATGTAGAGTAATTTTAATAATATCCCATAAGAACATTTGGGAAACCAATTGCAAAAGAAATGATGTTCACCACCCTTTATACTTACCATATACTTATTTTCTAAATCCATGTACACATGATATTTTTCCTTCAATATTTTGTTCATATGTCCAGGATCTTTCCTGCTCAACACATAAGATATGTTATTATTTTTCACTAGTTTATAGTGTATTGAAAAATCATAATCCATGAGTAGCTTGAGATATCGCTTTTACCTTGTGTTGAATAATATCTATGATATTATATATTTCCAAAAAATTGTTCTATAAATAACTCATATTGTTCACCATAGAGATAATGTCTCCATATCTTTAGAGAAAATATTATAGCTTCAAATTAAAGATCATGAGTTAGATAGGTGTGTTCATTATTTTTTAACTTCCTTGATGCATAAGCAATAACTCTATCATTATTCACAAGGAAACAACCAAGACATTTATTTTATGCATCACTATAAATCACAAATCCACCATTTCTTGACAGTAGAATTATAATTTGAGCATTCAATAATCTCCTCTTTAATTCTTAAAAAAATAATGACATTCTTTTATCCACATAAACTTAACCCCTTTATGTGTAAGCTTTGTAAAATTGTTAGCTAATCCTGAAACAATATGAACGATACACCGACAATAACTTAATTAACCATTGAAACTACATACCTAGGTTATGTTTATTGGTGTAGGCCATTTCTAGACTACCTTTGTCGTCACAGGATCAACTAAGATTCCATCCTAAGAGGGAATATGGCCAAGAAAATAAATTGTTTAATGAAATAATTATCACTTTTTAAAATTTTCATATAACTCTTTTCTTCTATTAGCCTCCAGGAAAACCCAGAATTGGTTTTTATAGTCCTAATTTCTTTTGTAATATAATAAGATATCTTCAATAAATACTACAACAAAAATATCATGATATACATTAAACAGTCTATTAATTTGTCCCTTTAAAAATAAGGCTGAGTTATTATGTCCGAATGAAATTTCTATAAACTCAAAATATCCATACCTATTTTGAAATACATTATTTTGAATAACTTCCTTACTCACATGTAATTGATGATATCCAAATCGAATATCAATCATTGAAAAATGATGGCTATGTGATGCAGATCAAATAAATCATCAATAAGATGAAAATGAATCTCTTTCATTATTCTAATAGAATTAATTTCTCTATAGTAAATGAATAGCCACATGGATCCATAATTCTTCTTGAAAAGAGATTATTGTATACCCATTGATAAACTCTGGGCTGAATAAATCGATTGTTATTCAATTCATCAAGTTATTTCCTCAACTCTACAAATTTGATAGTTATAATTATATATGGTGTCTTTAATATAGGTCTTACAACATGAATTAAATCAAAAGAGAACATAACTTCCCACTCTATAGGATGTTTAGGTAAGTCCTCTTGATATACATCAATGTACTCTTTCATAATTGTAACGTCATAAATTTTGATGATTTCTTTCTTTAAGAATAAATGATTATTTCTTTTTCTCTTAAATAATTTTATTTAGAAGGGATACTGGAGGAGGATCCATACAAGAATCCAATAATGCGGTCACCCCTTTAAATATGATATATTCCTTATCATTATCATGAATCATAATTTACATCACTTTGGAATAAATATTTGTATTATATTTTGAAATATATTCCATTGTAATGATTATATCAAAATAAGCCATACATATGATGACATAATTAGATATAATAGGACATTTATCTGTAATTATATTAACTTATAGCCATATATTTGTTTAAAAAAGGTTTAAACTAGAAGTATTTACTAAAAAATACATTATTTAGGTGAATTGGAAATATCTCAATTTTAAATCAAACTAAAAAGATATAATACACTGTGATGATCCAGAATAAAATAAAGATTTAGATAAATTTGAGGGGATGATTAATGTACCTTCCACCACATCCATAAGAACATAAAACTCATATATTATAACTGTTTATGCATTCCCCTGTTCCCAGGTCATTTTCTTGGGAATATTTCTTTTCCCCTTAGAACATTCATTTGAATAATGTCCCATCTCTTTACAATTGTATAATTGAATGTCAGTAGCTTAATTCATTCCATTGTAGTCACACTCTTGGTGGACTTTTTAGCCACAAAATTTACAATATCCCATACCCAATAAGAATTTTCCATGAATTTTCAATAAAATTTTTATAATTAACATATCCAGAGTGTTTATAATCCATCTTCTTCAATTTAATTCAATTAAATTCCTAACATAGAGAATTACTTATCTATCATGGAAGTAGAAGAGACAATATTTATATATGATGAAGATGTATGGGAGAGCAATTCCATTTGGAGTAATGGTATTAATCAATAAAAAAATTTTATCAATCTATCTCTTTGGATTATGCACATAATCCATATCATCCATTGTTGGCATTGTAATGTTGAATTCATTGTTGGAATTGTTCTCATCACCCATTTACCTAAAAATCAGAAATTTCTTCTCTATATAAACATATTGTTTGAGAGGTAAATATTTTTCTCATAATTTTTAAATAAAATAATTTCATTATTTAGTTTTAATTTATTGTCTCTGCTTTGGCTTTTTAATTAATAAACATCGTTGACCTTCTTCTCCTCATAGATGGTAATCTTCCATGATAAACTTTTCACATTAATTACATCAAAAAACAAGAAATTTATTATCTATGGAACATATCCACTATATTCTAATAACTGGTTTTTAGGTACATTGAATACTAGATGTTGTTGTCTCATGAATTGGTCTAACATTGTTACATCATAGTTTAGAGTTTTCTGCTCCATGTGAGTATGGTTATTTCTCAAAACCCGAGTTATTTGACCAAATATTGTAATAAGTATTCCATCTCTTATGGTACCTCCAATACTATCATAATTATATTTCATGGGATCTCAATACATTCATGGGTTATATGCACTGATTTAATTTCCATTTGATTCATTATGAACCATTTCCAAACAATTCCATAAACTAAATTAGATTAATAATCATAATACATTTTATGAAACTAGTATAAGATATCGTAAATAGAAAAAAAATTCATAGATAATTTCATTATCATATTCATTGTTTCATGGGGTACCTATTTAATTTTAAATCCTTCATAATGATTTGTATTGAATATTTTTATTATCCAAAGAATTTCCTTCGAGAGTTTCAAAATTAGGGCACAATAATTCCCATTATAATGTACCAGGATACACCGAGTAATGCCCAAAACACCTTTTTAGATTTTTTTACCCCTAGCTACATCTCTCCATGAACCAAACCCATATATAGTATCTAGATTTTAAAATATTTCTTGGATGACCCATGTCATATACACAATACCAAAATTATATGATGTTATTCTATTATTATACTCAAATTATATCTTAGGGTTATGTTACATATTCATTTTTTCAAAATCTATTTTCAAAGGATTATATTAAACTTTCTATGATACCAACTATAATGACCCCAACACCATTATCCCAGAGCTAGTACCTTACATTATTTCATTGGTACTATGAACTAGTGATCACATCCTAAAAGACCGAATAACATTATTTATTGGAAAAATAGATAAAAATATAAGTATTACATTATAACATGAAATTAAATACAGTATAGAAACACAACATGATAAAGTAATATACTCATTGATTATACATACAAGTCATTTATAATATACAACTTTACACCTAGGGAACAAATAAAACATATGGAAGGGGTGAGAAAAGATGCATATTAAGGGTTCGAAATAAAGTAGAAGATATCATAAAGATAAAAAATATGGAATGGTTAAAAACTAAAACACATTCCACTAAAACTTAATCTTGAGCATAAAATTGTAGGAATAAATGGTGAAAAAAAAATTCCATATAAATAATCAAATATGAATTAAACAAAACCATGGATATTATACTATTTGAATAAACACATGGATTGGAAATTACTAACATCATAATGTGGGAGTACATAATTTAGAACATCATAATGATACCATCAAGGATTTCCCTCACACAACATATAAAAATGATAAAAAATGGGTCTAGTTTGTTTCATGAGACCTACTAATGCATCATGTGGCTATAGCTGGCCCCACACTTCACTTACTAAGTCCAATGAATTACTCACTTGGAATGGGTGAAACATAATAAAAATATACATTCATATTAAGCATACAATATGAAATATATATAATATCCGGAAACAATAAACATATTCATAAACCATCTAGTGTGTTATATCAATTGGTAACAAGATAGAACATCACCGAAAATATTCATAAACCATTATATAATATATGGTATATGGTATCAGAACTGGTAAATATAAATTTATAATAACATTAAAGATAGGGTATTGAGATATTTTAAAATAATTAAATAAAGTAATTATAAAATTATTGAGAGAAATAACCTTTTACTTTGGAAATATAAGTAATTTTTGTAAAATATAATATATTTTTCATAAAAGTATGACTTTAAACATCTATAACATAGAAAAGAAATCAACTAAAATTAATTTTAAAGAATATTAAAACAAAATTAAAATAATAATTTGTAAACTGAAGTGAAAACATATTAAAATATTTTTTTAGAAACATTAGAAATAGTTTAGTTTACTATAGTTTGAGAGAAAATATAATATTATTTTTAATGAGTGTAATAGATAATGTATTCACATTAAATAATAAATTTGTTAAGATAGTTTTTCATGAAAAAAATAGAGATCTTTTTTTTAAAAAATTAATTCTTTTTAGAAGAGTATGTAGTGTACATGAAAATTTATATGAAATTCAGAATTAACCTTTAATTAGGCATTCTTATGAGGATGATTTGAAAAGGGATCCTTACAAAACATATACATACCCATAAAATAATTATGAACATATATTGATACGTGATTTTGGAAAATAAAAATATAACATATAATATTTATATAAAAATTAATGAGGAATTACATTAGTGTAATTAGTGAGAAAGTGTTTAAATGTATGAATGATCTTATAATGTCGGAAGAGTTATCCAGAATTGAAATTATATGTTAATAATGAACATAAAATATAATTAGTGGTATTGTATATCATTTTTTCCTATATGAGTGTGATTCATTATATAAAATGTTTAAGATAAACGTTTAGATTATATTCGTGTTTTTTGATCATCACACAATATATTTGTTGTATTAATTAATAATATGTATATATACTAGTTCAAAAAACTTAAATATGATGTAATATATATATATATATTATAGTCTATTTTGAAAATATAAATAGTTTAATTACTACCCCTGAAGACGTAATTAGAGAATAGAAACTCTTCGTCAATGAAGTTGGAAAATCAGCACCTAATAGATGATGTTTTTATTTTTAGAATGAAGAGGGTAAGATAAGTGAATTGATTTACATTATCATAATAAAATACTATTTTATATTTGATATAATAGTTATCAGGAATGTTTTTATAGAGTATGTATGTATATTAAAGGAAATTATATTAATGGAAAATTAAATGAACGAATTGGGATTTTACCTATTGAATTCCTCTCTTTAAGAACCATCTTTTGGAACATTTAAATCGTATTTTGGTGAGACAAAAAAGTCTATAACCTGGGGGGAGAGGTTTGTGAAAGAAGATTCATTTATTATAATAAAATTCATATATTTTTATTTTTGAGGAGATGAGTTCATTAGGGTTGTTATTTATAGTGGAAGAGAGGGGGTGTTTTTTGAATATTTTATTCATTTGTTAATTAATTCAGATCATGAAAATGAATTTTTTGAGATTTATTAACAAATATATTAAAATAATGAGGGATATTTTGATATTATGGGATTAATTTATCTAAACCTCATCTATGACTCAATAATTCATGTATTTATTAAATACCATAATTAACTGTATTTCACTATTAACAAAACATCAATTATTTTAGAAAAATACCAAAAATTATTATTAACCACTTATAGATTTGTATAATTAAAATTTTAAGATAGTTTTATTAATATAATTTCCTAAATTTTATAAATTTAATTTTAAATTTTGATAATCATTTATTTGAAAAATAAAAATTTTAATGTTACAACTGATTTTATGACACGTCAAAATATTAACTAAGTTCTCATAAATTCATCTTATAATCATAGGAAAAAATTATTACTTATGAGAAAATTTTTCTTAAAATATATTTTTTTAAAATAATTATATTGATTATAAAATTTTTGATAAAAATATACATTTTACAAAAAAACCAATACATAATTTATCATTTTTAAAACATTTATTTACTTCTTCCAGGATATAAATATATCATATATTCATTCCTATGATAACATAATTTATTTATACTCTCATAGGTTAATTTAATATTCTATTCATTATATTATTATTCCTAATGTTCACATTATAATTCCAACGATCGTATTTAATACTATATTGTGGTTTTAAACTCAGTGTTTTGTGAAGAAAAAATACCAGAGATATTAAATTTTAAATGAGTCATGACATAAAAAAATGGGGTGTTATAAGCCCAGTATGTAAAGGATGTTTTGTTACATGCTTAATTAGAGACACATTGAGATTCACAAGTGATGGAATGTAGGTTTCATTTCATGCAAATCTTATTATGTGTCATGGTTATCTATACAACTGATTAGGTCATTATTCAGCAATATTATATACAAATTCTTTAGTTATTGTTTTCAATGAATAATTTTATTCCATTATTCTATGGTTTTGGGTATATATTCATGTTTATTTATCAGTTACAACATCCATAGATATAGTTGTGTTTTACTTATTTATTTACTAATGTTTCTACATCAACAAAAAAGTGTCTTTTTATATAGATTTATAGTGGATCCTTAATTGAACAATTATAATGTGTTTGAGTCATGGACCATTGTTTTCATTGAATGAAACATTTATGAATTTGATTGGGTGGGTCAAACATCGAATTTATTATTTTTATGGGCCAATATAAATTGGGAAGGGTGACCCATGTAATCAAACTATAACAAATGAAATTGAAATATTCTGATAGTTAAGAAAAAGACCTTTTTCTAGATACATGAAATCCAATTATAACTAATATTGGAATATACCTTTTTAAAATTGGAATAAAAATTCATCTAATTGAATAAAGATTCATTAATATATCTGTTAAATTTAAAATACATTATGAAATTTTTTGTTAATATAATGTCTAGTTTCTATATAATTTGGGCATGAATACATATATGACTAAAGTTCTAACTGAACATCTTTAGTGGAGTTTGTTAGTTGGGGAATGTTTATTATGTGATTAAATATAATCTTCCCATCTACTATAGTATTGATATATTATTCATTTGTTCTTAACCCTTAAGGGTGTTTTTTAACATTAATAGTTTAATTAGAATGATATTTACACAACTGAACCATGATAATCATGACCGAACTCTTACAGGTAACCTTGTTCTTTATATTCAACATTACCAAACACCATGGGGGATATTCCTGATAATATGATAGTTATTTAATTCATCTAAAACATTTTTTATCATGTTTCATATAAACATATGGTTGAATCTTACTTTCCTAGGCCCTCCCAAATTAATAAAGTCCCTTTAATATGTTTTTTATATTTATTAATTTGAGGGATCTGTTAACAATAATGACAATTTCAACATAAATGGTGATTTTCTCGATAACATGTAAATTGATATTTCCATTTAATGATTCATTTATAATGAATTTAAAATTATTAAAATGATTAAAAAGGAAATTAAAAGTTATTTTTTTAATTATAATAAATTTTGTTAATTTAGTAAAGGGATTACAAAAGTCTTTTCCATAACTGTTACAAGACCACTCATGTGTGACCCTCTCAAAATAATTATTAGAAATTAAAAATATTGATAATGGATGAATTAAATCATTATGGATATGTTGATAATAAAATGACTTGGAGTAATGGTTAGCATTAAAATTACATTGAGTAATCATTAATGGGGATGTGAATGTTTCCCATGGGTATCGCAAGATATTTTTCCTTATAATATGTATTTAGGGAAGGCTGATAAACCTTTCAATCATTTTTAGTCTGTCCTAGCTATAGGGTCAATGTTTATTTCTTTTTTAATTGGATGGCCATATTATTTTTTCTCCCTCCATGGTAAACCATCTTTGGTACATTCTTGATTCTATTTTGCATATGATTTGTGTTGTTCGGGTGTCAGTTGTCTAGAGTATGACTTTTAGAGTTTAAAAATACCCATTGGTAGATGACTGGTCCTTTGGTAATCTAATACATGTGAAGTTTCCAAGAATCTTGTAATGCACTATTTCAATAGGTTATAAATTCTGATTGAATGTTAAACCATTTTTTCCTTGTGACATTTCATTCATTCTGATAGAGTAAGACTAAGGAGTTGAAAACCTATTAATAGTCATATGGATAAATTTTCATTGAGATGATCTATGTATAAACTATCACAATAATGGAATGTGTAGTGCCAATTATACACTTCTATATCTTTATAGAGTGAATTTTAATATATGTTTCTCTTAAAATTAACTAATTTTGTGTTAAACCTCATAAAGTTAAATGACGAGGTCATGTATTTCCATAAAATGTTTTATTTCAGGTCCATTTAGAAAAAAAGAGGTTTTATTTTCAATAAAACTCTTTTTGTATCCTATTTTATGTAATGTGACAAGAGTGTGAAATAATATTAAGATAAATTTATCCTTGATCAATCATAATATGGATAAATTATTCAAGTTGTTTTTATTTATTCTTAAAACGGATCATAATTGATAACGCTTCTGACCAGTTTTATTTATATAATTTATGAAGGATGCTGGTAATGTGTGTCAGAATGACTTAGCATGAACTTCAATAATGTGTTTAATATTGAATGAATTCAAGCATGCTAATAAGTTATGGGTTACTCTCTTCTAATGTTATGGATTGGAATAAATTTTCTTGCCACATCCATAACCCATAATTGGGGATTGATGGAGTGTGCACCATTGGATGACTTCAAATGTCAATTAAAAAAATATCATGGAAACTAATAATATGGGGGTCATTAGGTGGAATGTGTTTAGTCATATCCATCATTGTAGAGGTATCATGATCATGTCAGACGAATTGAAAAAGGAAATCATGTCTACTAAAATATTTTGAGACACTGTATTTGAGCATTACACTCTCTAACATGCCAATGAATTTTATAAATCCGTGGGAGTTTTGTATGAGTATATATAATATATTCATCCTCAGTATGAATAATTGATCATGGAATTTTAAGGGTTGGAAGAGAATCTATCCATGCAAAGCTTCTTGATGAGAAGGTGGTTGATTGTTTACTAAGACTTTGATGAATTCCAATAGTTAGGAATATACTTTATAGGTTTTGTTGAATGGCCATGGGTACCATGGGATATAAGGTTACATGATAGAGTTTTTATAATTAAAATGTCAGAAAATAAGTTGGAATTGTCATAAATAGGTTAGTCTAGAATTTATTTACCGATGCTTTTGAGATATAAATAACATGTTCAGGTCAGTTGACCAAAAGATAGACTTGGTTACACATCATCCAGACACTTGTTTCTAGGATTATTTTAAAGAAATACAATGTTTTTATGTTACATAGACTGAGATATATATATTCTATTATTACTGTAAATCCTTGATGGCATCATGGTATAATCTTATACTAGGGATGATCATGGAACCAATCATTACATCATTCCATTTATATGGTTATCATGTTAGCTATACAATGAGATAAACATTAAATATCAATAAAACAACTAGTTTTATATGATGTCCCTCATGTGAGATGGGTTATCAGATCATGAATTTAGTTTTTAGATGGCCATTTTTCTTCTTGTATGTCATTTAATTAATGATACAATGTATGGATAGAATAATTGATGAAATATAGGTATGGATTAGATGAGGGATTTGGATGAAATAATGATATTGGAATTAGGACTAGAGTGCCTCAGTGAGAATAATTAGTGTATGATTTAGACTTTAGTGAGCATTATGAAAATAATTTTGGTACACCTAGGGATACAGATTTCACATCTGCTATTTTGAAGGCATCAACCATAGGATCAGAGTATTTTTTAGGATAGTCAGATAGAGGTAGCTTGGAAATTGTTTCCATAATGATTTGAATGTGTTCAGTGAGTGAAAATGTTTAGTATAACGTTGTTTTCATTCATGTGTAGTTCCATATGTAAATGTCTTTTATTGAAGGAAAATAAAAATTTGACTAGTTAAATAATGTTCAATAGGAAAAAAACTATTTGGATCAAATCGAAAACTATGATTAGAATCATCATGTGAAACCGAGTGTCACTATATAATAATTGTGATGGTAAAATAAGTAGGAAGAAATGTATATGTGTCAATAATCAATTTCTACAGTAGGAGGACCGAGGGAATGAGTTGGTAGTGGAATTTTTGAGCCTATGGTTTGAAGAGTCATACGCCCAATAAAGAAAGAGATGATTATGTGATTGTGTCTCAAGTTATAGGATATTGGGTAAGAATCAAATTATTTTTTTGAGAACAAGATTTTGTTTTATTAGATTATGTAAAACATGTTAAAAATTTGAAATTTATAGTGAATTGTACATGAGAAACAAAACAAAACAATTTTAGTGTAAATATCTTGACACAAGTAGGACGGATGAAAATTTTATTATTCACAAATGATTCTTGGGGATGAGATGTTTTATGGAGGGGAAGTTATAAGGCCTCTTGTTTTGTACTTGGTTCAAAATTCCAAGATAATAAAAACATTTTGTGTGATGGGAATGAATAATTTTAATCTAATCATCAGAATATAAATTAGAGAGTTGGAAGCCTTGAAATTTATATTATTGGACTTTGATTATAGATAGTGTAATGAACCACTTATTCACATTAGAATTAGAATACAATTAATCTTTACCGACACTTAAGAGACATCCCTAATATGCTAAAGGTAGGTAATTAATTCCTAAGGGTTTCAAATGAATGTGGGGGATGACTTAACCTTTAAGAAATAAACCACAAAGAAAACAACTGTAATCAAATAACTTCTATAGGATGCATGATAAAAATAACACAACTACATTGTCATATTTATAAAAAATACAAGCCAAAAGTATGATATAGTAGAATCTAATATCACAAGGTACAAAATGGAAGAAGAACTAAATAACCCCAGATAACAAGAAGACACCATGATCCTGCATCACAAAACAACCTATGTATCATGAGGTGGGGTTAAATACATGTGATAATTTACCTTCTCACATTTCATGAGTGATAACAGCTTTAAAAGCACAAAATTTACTTTGAATGGGTGAGTATAAAACTTTGTATCCTTTCCCAAATGACTTCTCTACTCACTCCACTACGATAGATAGGTTAGAAACATTTACATAAAATAGTTTATAAAAAACAATTTCCCCAAATAGTTAATACCTAAACATAACCAAGATTGAAAAACATTTGAAAATAAAATTGAACAAGTGAGATTTCAACAATTTTCTTGTGAGAATATTTCAAACAAAACAAACAAACAAGGCATTAAAACCATTCCTAGTTATTGTTTTGACATAACTATTCAATTGCACATATTCACACATCTAACCATGCATACATCATAATGATAGTTTGATACTCATGAGAGGTCTCTTGTCGATCTACCATGTAACCAAATAATAATTATACCCCATGATTCATTAAAAACTTGGAAATAAGAACCAGGTAAAAGTTTAACCTAGCCTCCTAAATGCAATATAATCATCAACCACTATTATGCCAATACCATTTCAAAAAATTTCAATAAAACAAATATTTAATTGAATACTATTAAACAAACCAATTCAAAATAACCATTATATTTCAATAATTCCATTGATTGTGTGGAAAACCCTTTTATCAAATATATTTACCATCATTCTAGAAAAACTATAATTTAAAATCATCATTTTAAAATCAAGAATCCAACACCTTAATCAAAAGCACCAATTTTATAGATTTTTTTACAACCATAACCAAAGAGGGTTTCTAGAAATAATTATGAGTACAATTAAAAATTTAATCCACACAATGAGATCAGTGTGAATCCATGACATTTAGTTATTCTATGTAGAGTCGATAGTGAAGCCACCTCCCTCTACCTTTTTGATGAAAACTGAAAATAGATGATGAACCCACACACAACCAGGTATAAATTCCACGAAACAACTTTAGAAAAATTCTACTACTAAAAAAAACTCATCATATTTTTCATCTAATATTATTGATCATCCCATAATGGGCTTAGATCTGAGAAACCGAGTGGAGAGAAAAAGTATATCAAAGTTGATCAATGAAAACATGACAGGAATGGTGAAGAATAATGTGTAGCATACGAATATATCTTGAAAACATATTGGGAGGGATCTATATTAATTACAAATCACTTGGGATGGATTATCATACCATACATGGAGTTGAATACTGATCTAGGGCTTCGAAGGAGAAAAAATGAGAGAGTTAGAAGAAAAATAATTGATATTCTATTTTTTGTTTCTAGATTTGACTATGTGCTTAGTTAAGCCGCCCAGTTATACAAACTGTGCACTAACCGTTAGTTAGATGATGCCTTAATGAAACCATGGCATGAAATCCTCTAATGGTCTCTCTAACTGTATGCCCATCATTCTAAATCTACTACCTCAAAACTGCTACTGTGCACAGTTTGTCCTTGGATTTCCACATGGTTTAGATAAACTGTGTGTAGCCCGTGTGCATTTAATTTCCCCCAGTAAACATATAAAAAGATCTATGTAATCTTCAATACATAACCTTACATATTATAAAGATAAAAATAAAAAATTAACTATTAATTACTAGAAATATGTGTTACTAAATTCTCTCCACCACTGGTCTTTCCGTCCCAAGAAAATTGAAAACCATCACTAATTTGAAAGAGTTTCGACCATTACTCTTTAATTTTCTTCTCACATTCCATGTATCTTCCTTAATCAGGCCATGTTTCCATAAAACCCAAAAAATACTGATGCTTTTTTCATTATATACATTATCTTTCCAATCTATAATCCCACCTAGATATGTTCTATCAAAGAATCCAACTCTAGGTTAACATGATCCCATCTGATCCCATGGTCAGGATGAGGTGGATACTTTTTCAACTCATATAACAGAAACACATTATTCACCAAACAAAACATTTTTGGAAATGAAAACCTGTATTCCACCTCTACAACCTATTCATGTATCCCAAAAAGACATATATATCGAGGGTACAACATTCCTTGCCTCCCAAAATGGCATTCAAGAAGACTTGGAGAAATCATCAAGAACGCATGTCCACCCACCTCAAATAAAAAAGGTCTTCGATGATGATCCACATAAGATTTTTTACGACTCTAAAAAATTTCCATTATCTTTATAATCAATTGAATCTTCTTTTTTCATGGACGTGGATTATCCTAACTAGTTAAGTCTCGCCTATTTCCACCCAGCATTGTGGAGAAAAACAAGGATTCCCATTCAATGCTTCAAAAGGAACCAAATGTATCAATTCATGATAATTGTTATTATATGAGCAATATAATAAGGGTATTTGATTCTCCCTTGAGCCACCACAATCGATTATAGAATCTCTCAACATGTATTCAAATGTATTTACAGTCCTTTTGGATTTCCCATCATGATGAGGAGGATACACGATACTCATACCTAGCTATGTGCTATGGGATTTCAATATGGAATTCCCGAAATGAGAGGTGAACCACATATATCTATATAAGACTATCAAAACTAGTTTTCCATGTCTCAATATCATGTCATGGATATAGATTTTGGATATATACTTCATCGTATGATTTTCATGAATAAGGATGAAATGAGATGACATTGTGAGTCAGTACACTATCACCCATATGGTATCATGTTTCTAAACTGTTCTTCATAGACCTGTAACAAAATCCATTGAGATTTTATACCATTTCGACACTGGAATAGGTAAATACTACACCATACCTACTGGCCAAAAAAATATTCCTTAATTTTCTGGTATTTTATGAAAATGAAAAGAACACAACCACATTCCTTTTCATGCAGGTCCAAAAAAATTGTACCTTCAATGCTTTATACATCATCGGTATCCCAGGATGTACATACCATCTCTAATGTTTGAAAGAATTACTAAGTTTATATTAAAAATCCATAAGTACAACCATTTAATCCCTGAACCAAAAAACTAAACTCCCATCATGTTTTCATCCTTCATTGGTCTCCCCACCTTTTAGTTTTGAGCCCATAACCATGAATTCTACATCAGGTTTTTGTGCTTCTTCGACTATATATACCAAATTAGGAACCACAAAGACTAAAAAAATGAAACAATACCTTGGTATTCACATTCCACATGCATTTCATCTAGGTCCAACATAAACAGATATTCCTCAGAATCTTCCTTCACCAACTGATTATTTGACTTTATTTTTAATGCATTGGCGGCCAATTTTTTTTTCTCGGTGTATACAACACATAGAAGTAAAATATCTAGAAATACAAAATCTATCTCCATTATCTGAGATTCAAATACCATTGTGAATAAATTCTTGTCACGCTCTTACTATCTATGAACACAATATATTTATCACCAAAAAGATAACAACACCATATATTCAAAGTATGTATTAACATAGCTAACTACAAAGCATGTCTTGGGGTAATTATTTTCATGAATTTTTTTCCTTGAACCATAAGAAACAACATGGACTCCTTGAATGAGGAAACATCCCATCCCCGATCCTGAAAAATCACAATACACCACATAACAATGTCATCAGTCTGGAAAAATCAAGATTGGCGTTGATGTGGGGACAAATTTCAACTCATTAAAAGAAATCTAGTATTCCAATTTCTATTATAGTAGAAGGTTCTTCTTCATAAAAGAGATCATTTGAAAGGCTAGTTTCGAGGATTAATGCATAGTGCATTGATAATAACCATCTAGACCTAGAATAATTTGTATCTCAAAGACATTCTGAAGGGATTTCCAGGAGATAAGAGATTCCATCTTCTCTTAATCCACAGAAAAAGTTTTTCATAAATTACATTTACGAGAAAGCATACCTCTTGTATATAAAAATCAGACATTGACACTTTGTAATAAAAACGATGATCTCTCATGATATATTACACTATTTCTATGTGTTCCTTGTGATCATCCTTTGTCCTTGAATACACCAATATTAGATCCACAAACACTAAAATAGAAAAATATAGATATCTATGAATCATCTGATTCATCAATGAGATAAAGAGTGATATTGCTTTCAAAATAATAAAAGTAATGACTAAATAATCATATTTTATATATCTAATTCTAAAAGATTCATTCAGAATATAATCCTTACAAACTTCCAAATGATGATATCTTGATCGCAAATCAATTTTATAGAACCATTAGGATCCCCTAAATTGATCAAAAAGATCATCAATGTGTGCAATTAGATAGATATTCTTAGTCGTAACATGGTTAGGATTACGAGAATCCTCACAAATTTAGAGATCCACCTTCTTTTTTCATGAAAAAGGATAGTGATTCCCATAGAGACATACATGAACAAACGAAACCTTTATTTTCCCCACATCAAAATCATATTCAATTCCATTAATTCTATTTGTTCCAACCAATATGTCAAAAGATAAATTTGACTATTCCCCAGAAGGAGACCAATCATAAACTCTAATTCCCTTATAGGTGGAAACTCTGATACGTCTTTTGGAATGAAATATGGAAATTGATCCACAAATTCTAGAAAAATGGTATCCTTGATCTCTTATATCGATCCAAAAATGCTGGGGAAAATAGGCATGTTGCACATGTCCTCACAATCCATTCTCCTCTAAAGTGATATTTGATGCCATCCTCAATTGTGAAACTAATCGTTCATCTATAACAGTTGTTGAGATCCCTGAATGTTTTTATCCATTCCATACCCAAGATTATATTAAATAAATCCATCTCCAACATCATGGAGTCCCATTTCATCTCATCTTAATCAATAATTATAGAACATGATCTACGAAGGAAGGAATACATTCTCTTTCTCCGTGAAGAGTTAGAAGTTTTATCACATACATAATCATCTCTTGTTTTAAACATTAGAAATCAATAGCCTGAGAATAAATAAATGAATGAGATAAACTAGTATCAAAGATCACTTGAATTAGGCTAGAATTCAAAATAATTATACCTCCCACCATATATTGTCTTTCCATATCATATACTCTCATCTAATTAGCTCAAAATAATTGATTCACCACTGCACTTTTCTCCCTATTTCATTGAGTATATTCCCTTTCTACGAAGTCATGGTATTATGAGAATCACCATGGAATGATATTCTCTGCTAAAAATATGATTCTACTGGCCTCTTCCTATCAAAGCATAGAATTCTTGCACACCTGAGAAGTGTCTTGGGAACTTAATATCATAGAACTACGAGAATATCTCTTAATAAGTTCCAAATTTGTGAAATTATGGAATTATATAGGTGGTTTTTTACACAATTGCTTTAGGTGGTCAAATTACCCACATTGGAAACATACCTCTTGGATTATTAGTCATAGAGGAAGGTTCACTGAAACATCTATATAATTTTTCATCCCATACCCACCTAGGAAATATTTGTCCCTCTTTCTTTTTATCCAATCATTTGAGTTCCCACAATTTCTTGTAGGTATCATCAAACATCCTCCTCACATAGACAATGAGATATCACATTATTCCATAGTATCTCTATTCATTATATCTATATAATACATAATAAAGAGTACTAAAATCTTCAAGATAATTTCCTTCCTTAGAACTAATTTTAATATGTGTGCCTTCAAGCCTGTAGTAGTCGCAAACTATGGTGAAAATTGCACCAAATTCTTGAATTTAGCCACATATTCTAGGATAGATATATTTTCCAACATTAGGATGAAGAAATCCGTCCTTCTGATGATCTTGAATGTGTGTTGATATAATTTTTTCTTAAACCTTTCCTCAAAATCATCCAAACCAAGACTGTGATCCACTATTTTTTTCATCGCTAGATCCAAACATATACATGAATGATCATCAAGTATAAAAGTCACTAGTTTGAAATTACGTTTCACGACCCATCCCCCAGGTCTTGTGTTGTGACTACCCTAATCCCTCCTCCCTTAGACTAGGGGCTTGTGACTAGCACTGAGTAGGAATATCTTTAACAAATGGGAGGCATTTTCCTAATTACCTCTACATAGCCACACATCTACAAGACATTGATGTTTGAATATAAATACACTATGTAGACAATCACAATGTGTGCTAGAAAAAAATTGAAGGTAAATGGGTACAAAATACAAGCCCAACTGAAATAGAAATGTAAAAGTACATGTCCCTGGAACTCCTTTGCAGAAAAACCTACCTGAAGGGAAGTTACAAAGACATCTATATGAAGATGCCGAAGCACGCCATGTCTATCGGGTCACTCTATACACCACTTGGTCCTGATCTACCGAGGCCTCTGTCAAAGCGTATGTTGTAAACATAAGACACAACATGTTCTGGTGAAGTCCATGCAAGGGTAAGTAAAACAATACTCAGTAGGGACCTCAAACCCCAATGTTATACCACAATGAAATACAATAAAAATATAATACCAAAGAGTTACATGATGTGTATCCTCTAAGAAGAACAGTCATGAGTGTCACTAGAGTTAGCTCACACAGGTGTTACCTAAAGTATAGAAAGAAACAATATTATTTGTTATGGTGAATATCTTATACTGGTGAGGGACTCATCCCCGATGAGTCCATGTGTTTTTCATGGCCATAGATATCCATTAACCATTGAGGTATTCTAGGACAATGAGGTCCACTCAACTAATGGGCTACCGAGGAATGCTTTTTTAATGGACCACTATGGTCCACTCATAACTGGGGTCTGCTGGGCCACTGAGTTGAACTCATCACTATGGTTTGATGGGCCACTGTGGTCTACTCCAATACTAGTCCAATGTGGTCCGCTCATCCCTGAGGTCTGTTGGTGCACTAAGGTCTACTATCATGTTGGGCCACTAAGATCCACTTGTCACTGATGTTTTCTGGGTTACTACAGACTGCTCCTATGCTGTATCGCTATAGTGTTCATGTCACTGAGGTCTACTAGACCTCTAAGTTCTTTCTTCTACTAGTCCACTAAGGTCCACTCATCACTTCCATCTCGTCACAGCCAGCTATAGGATTCCTTCTTGTAGCACACTTCATTCAAGAAATTTATATTCCGCATGCCATTGGTAATATATAAATTTCCACTGAAAGATACATAGTGTATAAGAAATGGACCACCTTATTGTGAGGGTCTTAACACTGCAAACATGTCATTAATTGAACATATGGTATGAATTTTTAGAGTATTTTATTGAAAAGGGGATGGTCAGGTCCAAGCATAGTTCGACCCGTTTCGACCGAACCAACTCGGTTTGGCCGAACTGACCCTACCCGGTCAGTTCTGGGAAAACCTAGTAGGGGTTAGAACAACTCATTTGGGTCCTGGTCAACCCAGTACTGCTAGTCACATTGGGCTGGTGGTCCAACCCGCCTAGCGGCTCAGTTCCTATCCTTTGGCCCCACTAATGCTGAGGGCCGATTTTTTCCCAACCCAACCACTTGGTTCCCTCTCTAGGTCAGCCCATGATAGCATGCCACTTTGGCTGAACTTGGATAGGGAAGGCACCATATCCGCTCCATGTCACGAAACTGAAAACTAAATGACTGCCTCCCCCACACGTAGTTCCACAAACTGCATGCAACCGCACACCCATAGCCTAGTCATGGGTTTTCCGGCCTAACGCATCACTGTTGTTCCACACCACCACAGCCCACATGGTCGCAACCTTCACTGCCTCCCATAGGCAGCCGCTACCATGTACTACTAGCGAATTGGTGGGTTCTTCCCTGAGACACCATACTCATTCTTGTAGACCATTTTTTGAACCAAGATCACATTCGGGATCCTTTGGTCATCGTCTTAACTTCGATGTCTTCCAAATCATCCTATCATTGCTTTGGTGGTACGACCTCATTCATAACCTCTCATCAAAGATTGATGTGACCACGTGGACCCATTAGGGAGGAAATCATGATCAGGGATGAAGGAGTGGCACTGAAAACATCTGAGGTATAGAATTAGGCATTTTTCATTCGATATTACTTTATCCCATTAGAAAAAGGGGATGGGAATAAAAGAATAAACTCCATGTTTTGAACACTTCAAACCACATCATAGAGAACCCATCCAACATGAATTTACTAAAAACAGAACAACCTATTAATGGGTTGATCTTAATTAGTTTTTTGAATGAAAAAACTGGGAAAAATAAACCACATAAAAAAGAAACCCCTACCTTTAGGTTGGATAATTTGATGGTGAACATCAAAGTCACACTGTCATCGTCTGTCGTTCCTCGTTCCTAAATCTGTTGTTAGTGGCGATTCATCATTGGTCACCCTACAATGAAATTACTCTAATAGTTTAGAGTCGTTCCAGGATCATGCTAATGACCTTGTATGTCTATTAAAAAATTAAATTCTGGAAACATGTTTAAACATTTCTGTTGCGTAGAGTCTCCATGTCGTTACGATGATTCAGTTATGAAATGAAAGAGCATTTATATTTTTCATTAGTTGCAGCATCTTTACACTATTTCATTTATGAAATAAAATATATTGTTTGAAGTTTCTTTGTAGATAAAAATTTATTGAATAGAATAAACTATCTTATGTTTATTTTATTTTACATTAAAATGCCAAAAAATAAACTTTTACCCTCGACTCATGATGTCTTAGGATATGCCCTACCTAAGGAATGCACACCCTCATGAGCTCAGTAGTACTCTCAGATTTCTATTTCTTGTAAAAATTTTTGAGTTATATGATTTTGGAAATAAAATAATCATTATTTTATTTTTTCTTTTACGATCATGTCCCAAAATTAACTTTCCATAGTTTACCTGCACTAGACAATGTTAGTCTCTACCTAATGCTTGCACACCCCCACGAGATGAACTATAATATCATCTTTCCAATCTAAGTTACCATTTATGAGTTATAAGGATATGAAAAATAAAATAATTTTATTTAATTATTTTATTTATAGTTATGCCAATTTTGGGTTTTCTCACTACAGGCGCATGCCGACTAATGTTAAGTAATGACTTGGGTAAAACCACCATCCTGAATGAAATTGTGCCCTTAGATTTATGATATGAGACCCTATTTAACTATTATTCCATTTTTCAGGATAAATACTCATGCATGACATTTAAAAAAATTAACATTTTTCGACGGACCATTCCAGGTACACCAGGCGTCAGAATCACACACAGTCTCGGTGCATTGACTCTTAATTTTACTAGAATGTTTCTAAAAATAAATCCAACAAAATATGATCAATTACATTCTCCCCACCTTAATTCTTTACATCCCTGAAATCCAAACATAGGGAATCCCAAACAGACGAGGGTACGAGCATGAACAAAAGAAACATTCTACCATGTTCTCTCCAACATATTTTTATACTGTCACTAAACGTGAACCTATGGAATCGACAAAAAACAGAGGGTCTTCTCTTATTGATCCTCTATCTATACAAGAAACCCCAGACAAGTCACCCTAATTCAATATCCAGCTCTCCCCAGTCAGAGGCAAGTGATGGGTCGTCTATGTATATTTTGGGCTATGATACATGGAATCCATTGTGAACCATAGTAACTGCATATGATGAAAAACGTTGTACACCACCTCACCCACTCTTTATAGTATCGAAAAGGTTCCAATGAACATCATAAATAACTTTCCACTCTAGCCGAATCTGTATATCCCACATTGAGGAGAGACATGAATAAAAAAATATTCTCTGTCCTCAAACTCCAAGGGTATCTATCATCTATCAACATAGGAAATCACACAACTCTGTGTAGTCTTCATCATGTCCTTGATGGACTACACCTTCTCTTTGGTTTCCTTCCCCAACTCTGGTCCCCTGAGCGGTGACTCTTCGGGGTCAGTCCTATGAAGTGGCGACCTACATGGTCTCTAGTATAATGCCTCGAATGGTTCCATAACAATGGTGGAGTGATAAATGTTGGTGTATGGAAAATCCACCAGAGGTAGGTGATCCTCTCAAATGTGGCCCAAATCGAGATTGTCAGTACATATCATATCCTCTTAGACCTGAATGGTCTCCTCTGTCTTGGAATTTCTTTGTGGGTGGAAATTCATGCTCAAGCGCAGATGAGTCCCAAACACCTCTTGAAATCCCTTACACAATCGATATTCAACGTGTTCACCTTTATATGAGACCATCATTGATGGGAATCTATTGATTCATACTATATCCTACACATAGATGCATCCCAAGATCTCTACGGTGTGTCCTCTAAAGGAACAATGTGCTCCATACCTTTTAGACATCCATCAAGGGTATTCCATGTCGGCAACTGAGCACTTAAAGGATCATAGTCTCTATCATTGAGATGTGCCTCCCAGACATACATTAAGAGTTTAGTGGTAACAAGCATTTATTTAATAAAAGCAACCTCATAAATATCCATGATGGATAACTATAATGATTCCAACTACTATGTTTCCTCATTCAGAAATAAGGAACATAATTTACTATTGAGAGAATCCTCTAGCACATGTCCCTTAACCAAAGTATATACTACTTATAAGTTACAGTTTTTTAGGAACTCCAGGAATAATCTATGTGTCAAGTTAAAATAATTATTAGAGAAGGTAGTCTTTAAAATCATGTGGTTATATTAAATGTTAGACCATTTTACCATTAGGTAATGTCTTAACATTTTCAATTCGATTACAACTGCTGCAAACACAAGATTGTGGGTCATGTAGTTTTTCTCATGTGGTATCAGTAGTTGAGAGCCATCCCGCTCCGTTCAGCTAATCGAAGAGATCATAGATCCATGGTAGTGGATACTTATTCTTAATGGTCAGCTGATGCAGGTTCTAAAAGTCCACCAATAACCTTAGGCACCCATCCACCTACTTCGAAATAAAAATTGGGGCTATTCATGGTGAAACACTGGGTATCATGAAGCCCATCCTTTGCAAGATCTCAAATTATACTCTAAATCCATGAAGACTTTTGAGATCCATCTGATATGATGGTGCTAATACCAGTTCCATATTAGTGTGTATAACTATGGTGAATTTCATCCCCCTGTGTGGTGGTGAACATGGAAACATCTTCTAGGAAAGAAGTTATTGTACTCTTCCACAATGGATGGGAACTGAAAACACAAAAAATACACAACCATAAGGGTAAGTCTAGCTGACTCCAGAGTGATCATTTTCACCCCCTATTTATGAGATTATCCCATGCTACCTGGGTTTCCTTCTTCACCAACCAAGGAAAACCCCCATTGCGATGATACTGACAATACACATCCTTTGTCCTAACACTATCATCCGAAGCATGAACTGTGGATGAACATTCTATACCCAAACTTACGTCTTAAGGCCTCTGTACTGCCAGTAGGTTGTTACAACCAAAAACATAAATTCTAGGGTAAAATCACACCATCTTCAAAAGTGTTATTATTGAGTCTCCTCCCATATTTATCTCTATAAGTATGGGTCAATTAAACAGTTTAACTGGGAACTATAAATCATGAACAAGATACATGACAAGAAGGAATGATTAGAATCTGTTTCAATAAATATAGTAGCTAAGAGTAAAAAAATACCATACCTCAAATAATTAATGGAACCCTTGGTTCATATTCCATGTCTACATGTAGCTAATTTCTTCCCCTATCCTCCGACTCCTTAATCCTGGTGTGGACCTCATTGGAGTGTGGATAATAAAATTTTTAAATGTATACCACCTCATGCTGAACCCCAGCTTCCCTTTCATGTATGCCACCCTAAATATCCATTTGTTCCTGTCATTGTATCTTTCTTGGTGGACCATCAAATATTTCCATATCAGCACCCCAACAGGCTGGACAATCTATATTGAGTCTCCCTCAGCCGTCTCTTGAAAACCATTGCCTCACTCTAGGTAGATTGGACACAACCTGTGATCCCTGAGATATATATCCTCTATCCTATGACTTCCTTTCATAACATTTCATATGTTAATGTCCCTATAAATAACATCAACTTCCTACTTCTAAGGTATTATCTCATACTTTCCCACTACAGACATCAACTTGATGTATCTGCTCAGCTAAGGGACTTTCAACCACAAATGATCACTCTAGAAACCTAGCATTAGTAAGAGTGCAAAGAGAAATAGCACTGACTCTGATGTCCCTAAAAACAATTCGGTCAGATGTTCATGCACAGAATCACTATTCGTATCATATTCATCACGTACAGGGGATGGTCTGTATGCCTTGATGAATACTCATCATCCATTATGTCATCCCACCAAAGCTATATATGCTCTTTTTCATGCATATCTCTTATATTTCATGGAGATATCCCCCTTCTAGGTTAAGTTTTATCAATCTCTATCCAAAAAAGAGTCTTCTTATCATAATATCATGTAATATAAACCAAACCATCACCCTATTAATCCATGTAGAAGGCTCACTACCAATATCACCAAATGTTCTAATGGTGCTCGAACTATGAGGAAAACTCTGTCACAACGTTAAGCCAGTCATTAGCTTCCTGTGGGTCAAGCTCACCTTGGATCCTAAGGGGTCTCTCTCAATGAAACTCATAATGTGTGCTCAGCCCACACATCTCGTCTACTGGTACTATGAGTACCATTTTCTACTCCATAGGTTTTGGTATATTTGGTACACCTCCGCGTGGTGTTTTCACTGGTACGAACCCATGTACCCATCACATCACCCCACAGACCATCCTTGTGATATTGTGATGGAAACCTGGATGGAAACCTATGTGGAAGTAACGTGAATGAAAACAAGATGTACCTCAATCAAAATATTATACCCTGTGAGATAACTCATTAAGGACATGGAAACCTCAACCCATTTATGTACGATGCATGCACCATTAGTTTTCCCTACAAGTAGTGTTTTCATGTACCGATTCCAAAATTAGAATTTAGGGTCCTTGTCTATGGATACGTTATATGTCGCACAAACACTAGATTCCCTAGCCTGAAAGTCAAGCACCAAACACTTAACACTACTGCCCCAATCCAAATGCATATATTCTTTATTCATAAGGTAGAACTGACCTCCTCTGATACCAATCTTCCACAACCCATCCCTCATGGACCATGCCATGACTACCCCAAGCCTACATCCCATATTCCATGGGCTAGGAACTAGTTTCGAGTTAGCATATCCCAAAAAATGGGAGGTATTTTATTAAGTACTAGTACATGTGCACACAAATCCAATCCATAGATTCTAGAAGATGAATACACTATATAAAAATCACAACGTATGATATTAGAAAATAGAAGGAAAGGAAGCCTAGAATACATGCCCAATTGGAATAGAAATGTATAAGAACAAGTCTATAGAACTCCTCCATGGAAAACCCTACCTGAATGCTAGGTACAGAAATATATTTCTAGAGTCGTGGAGGCATGTCTCATACGTTGGGTCATTCTAAGAACAACCTAGCTCCGGTCTCCCAAGGAATCGGTCAAAGCATCTATCATATGTACAAAACAAAACCCATGTGGGTAAATCCTATACATTGTTGACTAATAAAGTACTCATTTGGGACCCTAAACCAAAAATGTATTTCGTAAATCAATAAACAAAGATGACAATAAAATAGTTTCTCGGAGGGTATCCACTAAGATGAAATGTCAAGAGAGTCACTAGTGTCAGATCACATATGTATATCCTATATTATTGAAATAAAGGCACTTAGTCACAATGACAGCATCTATTAATGATGAGGGACTCATCCCCGATGATTAATAGTGGCTTGTTGAACCACTATGATCTTCTTGTGACAGAGGTTTGGTGGGCCACTATGGTCCTCTCATCTACTGGGCCACTGAGGTCCACTCATATTCTGGACCACTGGGGTCTTCTCATCACTAAGGTATGTCGGGCTACTGAGGTATGATCATCTACAGGCCCATTGTGATTTTCTCATCTTATATGCCCCTGAGATCCACTTTCCACTGTGTTTTATTGGGCTGTTGATGTATGCTCATTTGTTGGGCCACTGAGATCCGCTCATCACTAAGGTCTATTGGGTCACTAATATCTGACCCTCCACTAGGCCAATGAGGTCCTCTAATCATTACGGTCTGATGGGAGACTATTTTATGGTCATCTACTGGTCCACTGAGGTCTGCTCGTTACTGGGGTCTCCTAGGCCACTGGGGTCTTCTCATATGCTTGTCCATTGAGATCCGCTCATCACTGAGGTCTACTGGGACACTTTTGTCTTCTCTTATATGGGTCCACTGAGGTAATCTCTTCAATGAGGTCTACTAGGCCCCTGAGGCTCATTCCTCTACATGTACATTAAGTTCCCCACTTCACTTCATTCTCATCACATCCAACCATATGATTCCCTCTCGTAGTGTGCTTGATTCTTGGAGAGTCTACTCCTCAATAAATTTGTCATATCTCAACATTCACGAATGTGAACTCAGATTATTATATAAGGAACTCCTCTTCATGAGGGTCCCAATGTGGTAAATGGATTTTTAGTCGAACATATGGTCTAATTTTTATGATTCCTTCAGTGAAAAGTGGTCGGTTGGTTTTGGTCCTCATTCGACCTGGTCAAAACAACCTGACCAAACCCAACCCTGTTTGTCCAGGCCCATTGGCCTACAAGAATCATTCCTTTGGGATGGGGGTCCAGCCTGCTAGGCATGCCAATGGCCTTTTGACCTTGCTATACCCCAGCCCGCACTAGTTGGATGATTTAGGCCTAGCAGCCTGGTTCCCAGTCTCAAAGAACCCATGATGGCTGGCTAGTTCAGCCAACCTATTAGTGTTACGCACCAAAAACACTCTATGCCACACGACTGATAACAAGCAGGCAGCTTCCCATGCACGCGGTCCCTTGGATCGCGTCCTAGGGAATGCATGTGGCCTAGCCGTGGGTGTTCTAGCCTGACGCTTTGCCACATTGGTGCTGCTATTCCACACCGAAATGCCCTGCCTAGCCATAGCCTCCACCACCACAGTGCACCCTGGTGTGCATTTCCACTTGTATGTGGCCACCATAAGTCAGTGCTGGTGCACAAGTAGGTTCTTCTACGAGCCATTGTATTCTCTATGGTGATCTGTTTTCCAAACTGAGAGTGCCTTTGGGATCCTTGGGTAATCGCCATTACTTCTGCATGCTCCAAAGCATCTTTCCATAACTCCAGGTCTCTAACATCATTTATAGCTTCCCGAAATGCTCGATGCAAACACGGTGGTCTATCGGGGAAGAAAACAATATCATAGATAAAGGAGAGTAACCAAGATCACCCAAGGGTTAGACATTGGCCTTATTGATACGACCTTCATTCATCCTAATATAAAAAGTGGATGTGAATAATGGAATAAACGTTGTGTTTGAAACCTTCAAACCCCATCATAGAAAACCTATTCCACATGAACGAACACCCCATAGATCAACCTATTTGAGGGTTTATCCACATTCATAATTTTTAATGAAATAACGGGGGAAAGAAAATCACAAAAAAACGCCAACTTTATGGTTGTATCGTTCGATGGTGATGATCAGAGTCAGACCATTATCGTCTGCTATTACTTGATCCTAAATCCATTATTGGTGGTGTTTCATCATTTGTTGAATGCCAACACAAATCCATGAATGATTCAGAGCCATTACATGATCATTCTAATGATCATATATTAATCTTAAACAATTAAATTGAAGAAATGTGTTTTGTTGTTTCTATTACGCTGAGTCACCACATTATTACACTATATCTTTTCTGAAATTAAACCACATTTCTATTATGAATGAGTTACAACATCATTAGGTTGTTTTATTTATGAAATGAAATCACTAGATCAATGTAGCATTTCAATGTTCTATTTTTTTGAATAAAATAAAATTTCAAAAGTTTAATTTCTTTTTATTTCCAAAAAATTAACTTTTATCCTCAGCCAAAACCGGTCAAGGATAAACCACCCTAAGGAAAGAACCCCTCTTGAGATTAATAGTATGATCAGATGTCAAATCCATGTAACCTTATATGATATATATGATTTTGAAAATAATATAATCTTCATTTAATTATTTTTTTTAAAGTCACTTCCAAAAATCTACATTCCATATTTTACCAGCACTGGATAATGTTAGGATCTTATGGAGGGGAGCACACCCTCGTGAGCTCAACTGTAATCTCTTATTTTCAATCCATGTTTCTGTTTATTATTTATAAGGATTTGGAAAATAAATATTTTTATTCAATAAATTTATTTACAATTATGCAATTTTTTGCCTTTTCTCACCCGAGGCCCACACTGGCTAATGTTAAGTCACACCTAGGATAAAATTGTCACCCTGAACGCAACGGTGCCCTCAGATTTCAAGTCTAGGAACCCATTTAAGTGTTATTCTACTTTTTTTGGAAAACAAATATTGCATGAAATTTAATGAAATTTATAAATTTTTGAAGGACAATTCCTGGAACACGGGGCCATAGAATCACACACCGTTCAATCGCCTGGTTTCAGAATTTGCCCAGAAATTTTCCAAAAAAACTGGGAAAATATGAGTTTTATAATCTACTCTTATGATGTGCTGATGAAATCAATGATATGATTCATCATATTCTGTCACACCTCTACCTTTTTAGGTATAGAATATCCCTAGAGAATAGGTGGATTCTACTTTGTGAACTATATGGAATAATCCACATTTCATGGATCATCCCTCTGCATTCCTCTGTCCACATATTGAAATGCTTTAATGATACTCTAAACCAATTCTTGGTTCACATGTGCTTCCGGTGCAAATACATTCTCTACAGCCTCTTCTGACTTGTTTCTATGACTCCTACTATGTCACATTTTCTAAAAAAACAACAATCTCTACAAGGCCCACTCTATTGCAATTGAAGGCTTAGCATTACAAATTCTATCATATCAACTACCAAAACATTGCATTCCTAAAAAAAACTTTTCCACATTAATCCATTTTTGAAAAAATCTATTATCATTTTAAAATAAAACCATTTTCAAAAATATATCAACCATGATCTTTTCAAATTACATAAAATGAAAGCAATGTTTATCTTTTTCAAAAACCAACACAATGAATCAAATCATATATCAGGTCACAAAATTAGACATGAAAAACTAATGGGTAGTCATTTCCCTATAATAAATGTCATGCTCATCTCATTGGCTAAACCCATGACAATGAGATTCTATAAACAATAAGTGCATCCAAAACACTTATGTACACAAGTCCCAGGTAACATGAATCTTAGTATAAATAGGTTAGATATGTATTTTTATGATAAAAATTTCATGTCCAAAAAATACTATGCTTATATATGATCAGAACCTAAGGAATAGACGTTAACAAATTTCAACTCCAAGACCATGAAAAATGATTTCAACACATTTTGCAATGGAAGGAACAAGCTAATACCACTTCTCTCATGGGAACTTTTGGGTTGAACAAAATGATACCATTTGTAATGATCCACATCCTCCCACTGTCTTGAGAATAAAATGAATCATTACTAGTCCTAAAGGGACATCCCCTAGATGCTATAGGATGGCAATAAATTCTAATCGGCTTCACAATCATGTGGGGGATTATTTAACCTTTATGAAAAAAACCACTAACAAAAACACATAACCAAACAACCATTATCTGATGCATGATGAAAACAAGAAAACTCAACTATCATCTTTATAGAAATACAACACCAAGGTATGAAACATAGGAAGCCAAAAAAAGGTAAATAGCAGAAGAACAACTAAATATTCTATGATGACCACAACACTTCATGATCTCTAACACAATGCTACAACATCACCCAATAACCCAAGTATCACAAAGTGGTTCTGAATACATGTGGTAATTTACCATTTCCTATTTACCAAATGATAGCACATGAAAATCCACCAAAGTACCAAGGTAGGGGTGAGTATAAAACATAATACGAATTCCAAAATGACATTCATACTCATTCCACTAGGATATAAAGGTATAAAACATTTATATAAAAAAATTTATATAGAAATATTTCCTAAATCAGTTTATAACTAAATATAAACGTGCTTCAAAACCATTTAAAAATATAAGAGTATAAGTCATATTTCAAAAAAAAAATCCATCAATTCAGATTTCTAAAAGAACAACAAAACATGTCCTTAAAATCATTCCTCATTAATGTTTTAACATATCCATTCCATTACACCTATTCACAGATCCATCCACGCATACTTTGTTATGATAGTAGCAAACACATGAGAAGTATCTCATCGATCTACCATGATGTCACATGATAATTACCCCCAATGATCCATTATACCTTTGGCACTGAGCGCCATGTAATATTTCAACCAAGCCCCAATAATTTTTTATAAACACCCACCACTGTTATGCCAAAATCATTTCAATCCATTTCAATAAAATCTTTATTTTATTGAAAACAATTAAAAAAACCAATTCCACACACCTATTAGATTTCAGTAAAACCAATACTTTTATAAAAAACCCATTTATCTAATCCATTTAAAATCATTTAAGTAAACTAAAAATTTCAAATATTCATATTGTAATAAAAAATCAAACACTTTAATGTAAAGAATTATTTTTCAAGACATTACACAACCATCATCAAATAGGGGTTCTAGAAATAATAATAAAGATAATTCACAATCAAATACACACAAAGATATCAATTTTAATCCATTTATTTTAGTTCTATGAAGAGGAGTTTAGAAAGAATCCACCTACCTCAACTATTTTTTCATAAACATAACATGGATGAAGAATGTACACACAAGCAGGTAAGAAATCACCATACCACCATATTTATCTTCTCATACCAACAACAAGATCAAAAATCATAATATTTTCCTTCAAAAATCTTTGATCTACCCTTATCGAGTATTGATATGAGAAAATGAGAGGATATGAGAAGTAAATCTATTTAGATCTAGGAAAACATGACAATAACGGTGAAGAACAACACCTACCACAGTAAATGGGCTTCAAAACACTAAGGGAGGGCTTTATATTGATTCCAAATAACATGAAAGAGGTTCTAAATCCTCCAATGAAGAATTATAACTAGTTAGGGCCGCTATGAAAAAAAGGGATTTAGAGGTAAAATGGGTGATATCCTATTGTTTTGGATATAGAGTTGACTCTCACATGGTTAGGCAAACTATGTTCTTACCGTGCATTAGATAATGCGTTAATGAATCACTTGAATTACCTCCTCACACGGTATCTTTAACTAAACACCCACCATTCAAAAGATACTATATCTAAAAAACTACTGAACAATGTTTCTCATAGGATTTCAACATGGTTTAGAAAAACTGTGCAGATCCCCTTTTCCCCAAAAAACATATCGAATATTCATCCAACTCTTATATCCTTCACCCTATCAAATCATAAACATAAAATGAATAAATTCATGTATATATACTAGAATATATGGGTACTATAGATCGATAGGTGTACCATGAGATTTCATGTTTTTTAGGGAATCCAGAATCAATAACCATATTTCAAGGTAATTCAATAGAGTCACATGGTTAGCACCTGGTTAATATTAATAGTGGGACCCAAGACACGTCGCATGTTTTTTATAAGAACCAAATTTAATGAAACCATTTTAAACACTAGAGAAAAACTATGAAACATAGTGTTGGGTACTATATATCATCCCGCTTTTTTATCACATAAACATTCATTACATTTTACAAAAAAACTGAGGTTCTTTAAGGTCTAGTGTATTGGAAACCAGGATCTTAAAACATGAAAACATAAAACATTCTTCTTAAACACTTGAAAGGCTTATCCTTAAGTTAATCCTAGGTTCATTACTACATATCATAACATGGGGACATACATCAAAAGAAAGGGTGAGCAGAAGGCCCTGTAAAGGAAACAAGATAAACATTTTACAAGTGAACTTGAGATACTTCAATAAGGTCATTAAAAGAACTTTACGGAATGAGAAAGAAATCATGAGATATATCATAATAAAAATAACATTTTTCATAACTCAAAGATGTGGATGCAACATTTAATATTGACAATCATTTCGTTTCACCAAGGTCCATCCCCAAGGTTTCATTAAAAATTACCAAGGTTATTCATCAAGGTATCAGTCTAAATGGTCATCTCTAGAGATTAAGTCTTTACCCAATGCATTGGAGCACTATCTGGGCGCACCCTTGACATGACTTTATTATAATGTGAGCCAAATATCTCAACATCAATCATTTCATAAACAGCCCATATAGCATAAAATAAATGGGTTTCATTTCATAATCATAACGTTTAAAAAATGCTTTAAAGACATGATCTTTATGTGACTTTAAACCCATGAAAAGGGAAAGCGGGTCTCATGTATTTAAATACCAGAATTTAAAATAGAACAACTTGTTATATATGTGAATAACCCTATATAAGATAGGGATTTTAGTATTCAGTTAATAAAATAAAAGAACTTTAGAAAAAGAGAGAGACATTTTGAGATGGAAATTCTGTATCATGATGGCTATGTTTCGGGGTTTTAGAAAACATTGAAAAGAGAGAGGGGACATGGGTCAAACATTCATAAATGATCCATAAAACTGTATGGGGAATGAATATAAAGTATTTGAGAACATGGTAATGAAATTTGAAAGATATAGCATATGAAATGAAGAACATGAAAGGGAGACAAAAATAAGATTTCTCTTTGGAAAATTCGGCAGCCTAACGACGTCATTTAAACTTCGAAAAAAATGTATTGACAAGATCAAATAGGGTCTCTCATAATATGAACATAAAATTTCAGTATGATAGATAGAGATATCATACCCCAACATAATAAAAACGCACTTGAAAGATTTGACATGAAAGTAGAACATTGAAAAATGAGAAAGGTGAAAGAATCCCTTAAATATTCGGCAGCCTAATAGCGTCACTTAAACATCAACAAAAATGAATTGACAAGATCAAATAGGGTCTCTCATCATATGAACATACAAGTTAAGTATGATAGATATATAGATCATACCACAACATAATAAAAAGGAGCTTGAAAGACTTGAAATGAATGTAGAACTTTGAAAAATGTGAAAGGTGAAAGACTCCCTTAAATATTTGGCAGCCTAACAGCGCCACTTAAACATCAACACAAATGAATTGACGAGATAAAATAGGGTCTCTCATCATATGAAAATAAAATATCAATATTATTTATTTAGAGATCATACCCCAACATAATAAAAAGGAATATGAAAGACTTAACATGAAAATAGATATTGAAAATAAGAAGGGTCAAAGAATCCCTTAAAAATTCAGCAGCCTAACGACTCCACCTTAACATTCTTAAAATGAATTGATGAGAGCAAGAGGGGGTCTCTAATCATATGAACATAAAAATGGAAGTAAGATGAATATAAAATAACATCCTTCAACATAAGAGCATGGAGCATAAAAGAAATGACATAAAAGAGATTACTTGAAAAGAAAGAGAGCGGTCGGATCCCTTACCATAAAACGTAACTCTTAAAACTCAACGGCTGGGAACTTGAGGGCTTGGGGAAACCATGGGAGGACTCCTTGGGAGGTAATGAGACCAGAGATTCGTTGGGGAGGAGTTGGGAGTCTAATGGATGAGAGGATGGCTTGGTATTTATAGGGAAAGTGAGGGGACAAGGCATTAATGGCCAAGGGACACCTCATTGGTCGTTTCGGAAAAACCGTGGGTTTGACCATGGTATTTGCCCATGGTGGTGGACACTTGGGACACCTCATACCATATCTTACAATTCATAAGTCGACCATATGGATTACTTAATACATCATTTAATGATGTCATTAAACACCCGTAACTTAAAAACTGTATTTTCACTATTCATCGAAAATTCAACTTTCTCAGAAAAAATCCCAAAATTTCACCCTAACCAAATATAGATGCTCTGATTTCAAAAATGAACTCTATTTTATAAAAATAGTTTTCTAAATATTTTTAATTTAATTTTTAAATAAATAAACTATTCACCGAAAATTCATTTTTTCCAGAAAAATCCCCAAAAATTACCTTAACACAATATCGATGCTCTAAGTTCAAAAATGAAATCCATTTTATAAAAATAATTTTCTAAAAATTTTTCATTTAATTTTTAATTAAAAAACACAGTTCACTCAAAAAAACTAATACTTTACTAATAATTTATGAAACCGTTATTTAACCATTTTATTGAATCTCATTACTTAATGAAGGTGCCTAGATTATATTAATACTTTCTTTAAGTGAGATTACTAATCCATTTGGTCACATTACTAATCCTAAGCATAAAATCACTATTCATAATTTACTATTCATAAAAAATCATGTTGATCTTATTAGAATCTAAATTTCGTACTGAACATAATTTTAGAAGACAATTTTTTGACTATCATTACACATTTTTAATTATTTAAGGTTTACATAAACATTTTCAAAATATCATTTTTCTAAAATTCATCAAAAATATGCATACTATATTTATCCGGTCATTTGAAAATTCATAAACTTTATCATAAGAAGAAATCCAAATTTTTATTTAAAACAAAGGATTTCACAAGGCAATTACGGTCTCCCTACATAGCCCCTTATCACACCAGCATAGGACCTAAGTGTAAGGTGTGGTAAGGTGAGAGAATCCGAGGGAGGCTCGGCCAACATCGCACGAGTAGTAATTTCTATCAGTTTGAACTTCTCGCAAAGGAGATTCCGTTCTAGCTTCACACAATGAAGTTCGGATTGCATTTGGTCCAGAGCAAATCCAAGTGGTGCTACCTCTTTCCCAAGTTCCGTTAGATGGGCTTCGATAGGTCCAAGACTACTGGGTGAGGCCATCAAATCTTGTTTCTATATTAATTAACCAAGATTACTTGTATTTAGAGGCAATAATCGAAATGGTTAGTTTCTAGCGATCATATTCACCAATGGTCATATAACAGTCAAAACCCAATGGTCTCATTTTAGTTATACTCATGTTATCAAATGAAACACTTTTGTTGGGTATAAAAAATAAAATAACACACAAAATTAGGAAACAAGATTTATTCAAAATTTTGGGTCGTTACAATCTTCCCCCCTTAAGAAATTGTGTCCTCGCAATTTATAAAATTGGGTTTTGAAATTTCATTGAATGTCCCACATCAGAAAAGGAGTATGAAAAACTATTACATTAAAAGAAAGAAAGGTAAGTACAAAGGCCACCCGAGTTAACCCATACTAGGAATCCATGTAGGAAAACCTGGATATGGAAGAAAAACAAAGGGTCAAGTTCTAAGGGAGAGTGATAGAAAACATGATTAGGAGAAAGTTAACCATGAGAAAATCCCAAACTTATAATGTGTGTAAATGGTCTTTGATTACCTTGCAAGAAACACAAACCAACAACATTTTTGTTCTACGTTCCTTTTCATAATTTTGAGGAATTCATTTACTACATAGAACAAAAACATAAGGAAATATACCTACCTTCAAGTAGAGTTTTATCCTTTGATAAGTCTCTACCAAAACTAATCTTTTCTCCAAACGATGAGAATTCAAAAACACTTGGTCTCATCAAAAGAAAAAGAAACATCTTCTAGAGAATCACATAATCCACAAAAGAGTAACCATCTAGTTCTTCTATCGTTAAACATTATCCCAAAAATAGAAAATGTAAGGTAAAACAACTCTTCAAAAATAAAGAATACCATAGGAATGTAAACTAATTTTAAATCTTCGATGTTCCATGGTACTACCCAATGTTAATCATAGACCATTCCATAAATAACGGTCCTTTAAATTCCTCAAAATAAACCAAACAAAGATTGAAACCCAATTATAAGAACGATATCATAACATAGTCTTCCAAGATAGACTTTATCTTTCATCTTCAAACAACATCAACCACTCTTAACAACTTATAACAAAACTAACTATCCTAATAAAATTTTCCCCAAGATAAGTTAATCATTTCAATAAGTAACCTAAATTACTATATGTCCCCATTAAATTCATCAATTCTTCAAAATATAAGTCAACCTTACTCCTCAATGAAAATACCGTAGTAATCTATATACCTCGATCATATAGGGTCCCCAAAATAGTGAACATCTTCCAAAGTAATAATCATCTTTTAATCCCCTAATCATCTTTGTCATATTAATACAGCAATTGTCAAATTTCCTATTACATTGGTTGTTTGGACAAGTTCTTCCATTTCCCACCATTAACTAAGAAGATAAAAGTATAATTAGGGGCTTAAATACTTAGCCAATAATCATGAAAAGGAACTTAAAAAGTATAAGGATAAATTGTAGAAGAAAAGTATACCCTATCTTGTGATCCCCTAGGTTTCAAACTAGGTAATCCATGTTCATATATTCTTATGTGAATCTTTATTTTATTTTATCTTTGTTCCTTTAATAATGGTTCAGACGAAGCTTATGAATTTACCAAACCATATCCACCGAGAGTGTCGTAACCAAGAGTGTAGTAAGGCCCGTTGTCGTGTACCAGTTCCTGTTCGAGTGTAGCTCAATGTAGAGTTTTTGGATTTTACCCCTATGTACATCTGTGTCAGAGCTACCTCTACCTGCTCGTATCCAGACATGGATGTATTAGCTTGGCACCCCTTACTCAATACTCACCAAAATACCAGGAAGATTTACTATATTGAAACTTTTCTATAGGGTTCATCTTAGAGTTTTCATATCCTAATTTCTACAAATAACTAAACCATCCAATGATACCAACTATAGCATCCCACCTTTTTATCACATAAACTTTTATTAAATTTTACAAAATACCTAGGATCTTTAAGGTTTAGTGTCTTGGAAACCAGGAACTTAAAACATGAAAACATAAAACATTCTTCTTAAACACTTGAAAGGCTTCTCCTTAAGTTCATCCTAGGTTCATTACTGCATCTCATAACCTAGGGACATACATCAAAAGAAAGGGTGAGCAGAAGGCCCAGTAAGGGAAACAAGAGAAACATTTTACCAGTGAATTTGAGATACTTCAATAAGGTCATGAAAAGAACTTTAAGGCAGGAGAAAGAAATCATGATATATATCATAATAGAAATAACATTTTCCATAACTTGAAGATGTGTCTGAAACATTTAATATTGGAAATCATTTCATTTAACCAAAGTCCATCCCCAAGGTGCCATTAAAATTTACTAGGGTTATTCACCAAGGTATCAGTCTAAATGGTCATCTCTAGAGATTAAGTATTTACCCAATGCATTGGAGCACTATCTGGGTGAACCCTTGACATGTATTTATTATCATGTGATCCACATATATCATTATCAATTATTTCATAAACAACCCATATAGCATAAAATAAATGGGTTTCATTTCATAATCATAACGTTTTAAAAATGCTTTAAAGAGATGATCTTTATGTCACTTTAAACCCACGGAAAGGGAAAGCGGGTCCCATGTATGTACATCCCAGAATTTAAAATAGAACAAATTGGAATATATGTGAATACCCCTATAGAAGAGAGACCTTTGAGTATTCACTTAATAAAATAAAAGGACTTTAGAAAAAGAGAGAGGCATTTTGAGACGGAAATTCTGCCGCATAACGGCTATGTTTTGGGGTTTTAAAAAACATTTAAAAGAGAGGGGACATGGGTCAAAAATTCATAAATTATCTATAAAACAATAGGGGGATATAATATAAAGTATTTGAGAACATGGTAATTAAATTTTAAAGATATACCATATGAAATGAAGAACATGAAAGGAAGGAAAAAATAAGATTTCTCTTATGAAAATTTGGCAGCCTAACGGCGTCACTTAAACTTCAACAAAAATGAATTGACAAGATCAAATAGGGTCTCTCATAATATGAACATAAAAGTTCAGTATGATAGATATAGATATCATACCCCAACATAATAAAAAGAAAATTGAAAGACATGACATGAAAGTAGAACTTTGAAAAATGAGAATGGTGAAAGAATCGCTTAAACATTCGGCAGCCTAACGGCGTCACTTAAACTTCAACAAAAATGAATTGACAAGATCAAATAGGGTCTCTCATCATATGAAGATAAATGTTCTATACGATAGATATAGAGATCAAACCCCAACATAATAAAATTGAGATTGAAAGACTTGAAATGAAAGTAGAACTTTGAAAAATGAGAAAGGTGAAAGAATCCCTTAAAAATTCGGCAGCCTAACAGCACCACTTAAACTTCAACAAAAATGAATTAATGAAATAAAATAGGTTCACTCATCATATTAACATAAAATATTAGTATGAATGATTTAGATATCATACCCCAACATAATAAAAAGGAACATGAAAGACTTGACATGAAAATAGATCTTGAAAACGAGAAGGGTGAAAGAATCCCTTAAAAATTCGGCAGCCTAACGTCGCCACATTAACATTCTTAAAATGAAATTATGAGAGAAAGAGGGGGTATATCATCATATAAACATGAAAATGGCAGTAAGATGAATATAAAAGAACATCCTTCAACATAAGAGCATGGATCTTAAAAGAAATGACATAAAAGTGATTACTTAAAAAGAAAGAGAGAGGTCGGATCCCTTACATTAAAACGTAACTCTTAAAACTGAAAGCTTTGGACCTTGAGGGCTTGGTGGAACCTTGGGAGGACTTATTCGGAGGTAATGAGCCCATAGATTCGTTTGGGAAGAGTTGGGAGTCTAATGTATGAGAGTATGGCTTCATATTTATAGGGATAGTGATGGGAGAAGACATTAATGGCCAAGGGACACCTCATTGGTGGTTTAGGAAAAACCATGGGATTGACCATGGTATTTGCCCACGGTAGTGGCCACTTGGGACACCTCATACCTTATTTTACTATTAATAAGTCTACCATATTGATTACTTACTTAATACATAATTTACAGATGTCATTAAACACCCGTAACTTAAAAACTGTATTTTCGCTATTCATCGAAAATTCAACTTTATCAGAAAAATCCCAAAATATCACCCTAACCAAATATAGATGATCTGATTTAAAAAAAGAACTCCATTTTATAAAAATAATTTTCTAAATATTTTTAATTTAATTTTTAAATAAATACACTATTCACCGAAAATTCATTTTTTCCAGAAAAATCCCCAAAAATTACCTTAACATAATATCGATGCTCTGAGTTCAAAAATATAATCCATTTTATAAAAATAATTTTCTAAATATTTTTAATTTAATTTTTAATTAAAAAACACTATTCACTTGAAAAAACTAATACTTGACTAAGAATTTATGAAACTGTTATTTAACCATTTTATTGAATCTCATTACTTAATCAAGGTGCCTAGATTATATTAATACTTTCTTTAAGTGAGATTACTAATCTATTTGGTCACATTATTAATCCTAAGCATAAAATTACTATTCATAATTTACTATTCATCAAAAACCATGTTGATCTTATTAGACTCTAAATTTCGCACTGAACATAATTGTAGAAGACCATTTTTTGAATATCATTACACATTTTTTTTATTATTTAAGGTTTACATAAACATTTTTAAAATATCTGTTTTCTAAAATTCATCAAAAATATGCATACTATATTTATCCGGTCATTTGAAAATTCATAAACATCATCATAAGAAGAAATACCAATTTTTATTTAAAACAAAGGATTACACAAGGAAGTTATGGTCTCCTTACATAGCCTCTTATCACACTGGCATAAGACCTATGTGTAAGGTGTGATAAGGTGAGAGAATCTGAGGGAGGCTCTGCCAACATCGCACGGGTAGTAATTTCTATCAGTTTGAACTTCTCACGAAGGCGATTCCGTTCTAGCTTCATACGATGAGGTTTGGCTTGGGTTTGGTCCAGATCAAAGCCTAGTGGTGCTACCTCCTTCCCATGTTCTGTTAGATGGGCTTCGATCGGTCCAAGACTACTGGGTGAGGCCATAAAATCTTATTTCTTTATTAATTAAGAAATATTACTTGTATTTAGAGACAATAATCGAAATTTTTAGTTTCCAGCGGTCATATTGACCAATGGTCATATAACAGTCAAAACCCAACGGTATCATTTTAATTATACTCATGTTATCAAATGAAACAGTTTTGTTGGGTATAAAAAATAAAATAACACACAAAATTAAGAAACAAGTTTTATTCAAAATTTCGGGTCATTACATACTATATGGTGACACATAGATTGTTTAACCACTCGCCCATGGCTGTATGGTCACATGAGAGGTCTGCAAAAAAATGAAGTGGTGGATCACATAGGTTGCACATAGTTTTTGTAACCGTAATAAATCCAAGAAAGGTTGGTTAAACATTTAATAGTAAAACCACATGATCCAGTCACAATTATCCAAAAAATGGAGAATACCATGCAGATCAATTAAAGGGCAGGAAATGTCAATTTTTACACTCCACCCTTAAATGGGTTTTTCCACTATTCCCCCCATTTTCACATAAAATGCCTCTAACTCATAAAACACCCCACATCCAATGGAGGTTTCTCCCATATTACTGATCTGAATCAAGCATTGTTGTGGTGATTTTTACATTTAATATTGGGTTTATAACTCCTCTTACTCCCATCATTAATTTACCTCACCATATGAAATTCTAAATTTATAAGAGCTCTTTTTACATATTTTTAATGCTTTTGATGATTCCTTTGATTTGTATCATATTAGATGAAATAAATTCATGAGAATAGATGTTTAAATAATTTTATGTATATAGTAGGTTCTATAGTAACTATTCCCTAAAATTTTCAATATATATATATATATTTGCTGATGTGCTGCATGAGGGGAATTCAAAATATTCTCATAAATTATTAAATCTCATAAATTAAATTCATACACCATACCCTTCATGCCATTATTCCCATATACAAGGTTTGATAGATTTGGCATGATATTAGGCCACCTATTAAGGGGAATATACTGAATAACCCATGTTTTCCAAAAGTGAAATATTGATAATTAAATAAAATTATTTATAATATGTAATTAAAAACTATCTAAAATTATGTTATAAGGTATTACAAGGATATAATTGTGAATTTTTAAATATATGGTTCATATAACCACGTTGCTAAGAATAATGAATACTTATATAAATTATCACCCAACTATGGTATGCAAGAAAGAAATTAGTTCATAAAAAACATGGAATCTGATAAGGTAATTTATTAATGTGTGTGATCATTTGTGTTATTTATGTGATATCCACATGGTCTTCATTGAATGTTAAATAAATTGTGATAATGAAAACAAAAAATTCTTTGTACAAACCATGGTTACCAAGGTAGGAATTCCCTGGAGGGTTTTGTCAACTTGAAGAATTAATTTACACATTGAGAGATACTTGGGATCCTTATGCCAAACTCTATGGAAGGTCTCATATGATTATTTGGAATATAATACAGTTATGTGAAAACTGGTTCTAGAGTGGATTTCATTGAATAGTTATGTTGGATAATTATATCATAAAAATCCATGAGTAATACCTAGTTCCTATGTGTTATAGAATGGACAGGGTTATATGGTTATTCATTTTTTACCAACTTGTGATAGATACACATGTTCTTACAAACTGTCACATGAAGACTCATATGTTCCATTTAACTGTGATGCACCATGAGTGATACTGAGTTCCAGATATATAATGACCTTGACTAATGCATCATTTGGATTATGTGATTTACACATTGATGGATACATGAACTCTTTATAAATACTTCTATGAATTGTCTCATATGTTAAATGAAATATTTACATGACTTGTTTGATACTCGGGTTCCTTATATGAAATTCATTAGATGGGATCAAAAATTAGATGTGTTATATAACTCTTGAATGATAATTGGTTTTCCCATTCTTGTTAAATTTTTTGTTACATGAAATAGTTTATACTTTATATTATTATCAATACACATGGGAACCAGATCATAGAGAAATGATTCCTAAGGTAAATATACATTTATTATGGTTAGATTCTTGATCTCATAGACACAGTTACATTATGATATTACTTTAATTATTCATCAATTCCTATGTTACGCCTCAGGTCATGGCTAGTACCATGAGTATATATATATATATTTCTATATATGTTATCATCAATATAGTGAATATATATACCTATATTATTATAAATATAAATTAACCTATATACTTGATAACACTAACTCAGAGAAAGTATGAAATATGTTGATATTGGTATGGTCGTCCAAGAATCCTTGAGGAATATGAGCCCTACCTTGATACATATACTTATATTTCACAACTTCCATGTTTAATTAATATTACTATAAAGTGTGTTATTTAATATTCCCAGATTTGATTTCATTTAATACCTTTTTGGGAGGCCTAATTAGAATATCTAACAACCTATTTGGGACACCTCACATAACATGGACAAACCTCATGGTTGATGGTTAGAATCATGGATTGTTCTTGCTTACTATTTTTAATTATTGATCCTGAGTAGACATAGAATATTGGTAGTGGCAATTGAGTATGTACACATGCTACCTTCTAATGCTGGACTATTATATTTATTTATTCATATTATTCTATCCCTATATATTATATTACATATTTATGTCTGTTATTATATATTATATTATGTTCTTTCATGATTACTCATTCATTTATTATTATAAATCAGTTGTTATTATATTTGGTTGAATTTATTTATTATTTCTTCAATAATTTTTATTATAGGTATCATAGTGAAATTTTGATCATGTAGGTATAATATACAAATATACCACAATTACAACTATTCTATTAGTCGATATCCTCTAACATATCAGGTGGTGTTCTTAAGGCCATGTGATGAAGTAGCTGAGGGATCCATTTTTTGTCTCGCATTTTTAGATTTGACATGGTATTTATTTTTCATCAAAATATGATGGATGTTGTAGTTATACCTACCCCATTTTCAAGTAAATTTCCTATAAAATTTATTAAAATGTATATAATAAAGATAATAATATTCATCAATATATAGGCATTTGAGTTGTTTTGTTCCACCATGATGATTTTTTTCATTTTTTTCATTTGAGAAAACATTCAATCTTTGATGTTTACCATGTTTACTCTATTTTATCAGGTTCCTTAACCATTCAACAAAAATCAATTTCTTCTCAATTTTTCAATCAATTTTAATATTAGTCATATCATTTTTTCATCCGGGATCATATTCTTAAAATGTCATTGATATAACTATTCATATGTGGACACTGTAAAAATTTTAATTAATAGCCATATCCAAATAAAATGATGGAGGAATTATTAAATCATGCCTTTCAACTGACCCCAAGTATTATAATGTTAATCAACATCAAAGATATTATAATTTAATATATTTACTATACATTCCAAATCTTTTCTAGGAGGAAGGAACCATGTGAGAAGGTTTCTTATCACTTCATCATATATATTGATGGAATTGGTATGTAAGCCTAATAAAATTCTCAAAATCAAAATGACAATAAAATTTTAAAATTATAACTCATATAATAGAACATGAAACCTTTTGAAAGTAAAACATATTTTATAGTTTGAGATAACAACCCATGTGTGAGTTTGGATCCATATGTAGTAGCCCAAAAAATCATGGATATTTGAGATCATTATTACGATGGGAAGTTACATTTCTATGTGGTTGTCTACAAATGGTTGGACCATGATGCTCAATTGTAGTCTTATGATGGAGGATCTCCCATAATCAGTGAATATTCACTAAAATATATTTCATAGTCTTTTCCTAGAAAAATGTTGTTTTTGTCTTTCTCCATACATGTTAAATACTTTGGTTTATTGCCTCATACTTCATTTGAGTCCATGATTATATTGGATAGTATCATATTATTATTTTTCAAGTAGAATGGTTGAGATAAAATATTTTAAAATAAAATACATAAAAATTCACATCAAGGTTCAAATTGGAAAATAAAATCAAAACATATTAATTAAAAAAATTTAATCCTATACTCTATAATAAAATCTCCCCCAACGTTGGTGCGATTTTTTTTACTATGATAAAGTCATCATTATTTCCATTATGAAAAGTCAAATATAATAATTTATTATAAAAAAAGTTATATAACTAGACTAACCCAGTGTATTAAGAAACAAGTTCACAACCAATCCCATTATACAATAAATATTGACATTATTAATTCTAAATAATATATTGATTGAATATTCAATGATAATTTGAATGAAGATAAAATTATTTTTTATCAAATGAAAAATGTTTCTATGTTGGTAAAATTATGGTTTCACATGGGACTAAATTTTAAATGTTAAATTTGTTTTCATTGATTATCATTAGAGTTGAGAAAATGATAAATAATTGGTCTTTTTATATCTTCTATGACAAAAAAAATATAGGTTTTGAAATGATCAATTATATTGTGTTTTTCATAAAATAATTTTCTCAAAATAATTTTTAAAAAATTAGCATCCTAAATTAGTTAGTGGTCATAAGGAACCATGGGTCATGAGTTTATGTGTTATGTATTTTATTTTTTTATCATTTTATCGATGGTAATGAAATGAAAATGAAGATAAATTAGAATATTTTAGAACAAATGTGAGAACCGAACCATGAAAAAAGAAAAAGAAAAATAAATCACACACACACCTTTAATTTACATTACCTAACACGAGATTGGAATTTTTGTCTCATGTTATTCATGTGAGGATGAGTGATAAGGACTGGGAAATGAATTCCTATGGTGGAAGATTTTATATTTAGTAATTATTTCCCAAGAGTAACATCATTCTTAGAAATAATATATTAAATAACAATATTAGCACTATAGTTATAGGTTTATAAGGTCTCCATGGACATAATATAATTCTCCAAATATAATCTGTTAAAAAATAAATATTAATAGATATAATAGGTGAGTAATTTTTTTAAAAAAAATGAAATGATTCTGGATATGGACAACTTGTGTCAGGGTTTGACAAATATTGTTACATTGATAATATTAATTTTTCCCCCATGTTTTCAATTCATTCTCTCCTAGTATCATGAATTTCCAATTATTTTCATATTTTTATTAGGTAATTCATGAAAAGTTTTTTTATTTTATAGAATATTCAAATTATTTGAAGCTTTAATCATCAATTCTAAACATTAAATTTGATCCTTGATCTATTAAACAACATGGTGCATTGTCTTTTTCATGACATCCATCTTGAATATCATGAAATTTCCTTTCAATATTTATTACATATAAGCACACATAAAATGATAACATGTTAAAATTGATAAAATATATTATTAATTTAACCTGAAAAATAAATATACATCGATAATAAAATTACATTCATGAAATTTAATAATCACATTATAAATTTAATAATACTATTTTTATTATCCTATTAAATTATAATTTCAACCTATCATACAATATGTTTATGTAAGATTATTCACGGTGATTTTAATAATAATCCTTCTAATAATTATAATTAATTACCTCAAAAAATTATATAAACCATATTAAAATCCTTTATAATGGTATATAAAGAGCATATTAGACATCCAATTCATATATATGGTATTTTATAACTAGGTGTTCTATTGTGTACACATCTTGTTCCCTTAGAGAACACTGATTCATGACCATCCAATTTTTTGAGGGTTTTTAAATGTAGATTAACTGATATCAAAGCTTGAATGAACCTATTTATATCATGACAAAGATTATATTTAAGAAAAATAAAGTACTCTATGCTTTATTGAAATTTTGGAATGTTTTACAACATTTAGATATATAAATTGGGTTTTCTTAATGCATTATATGTATAATATATAGTAATAATATATAAGGAACTTTTATATAATATCATAAATCCCAATATTCATGGAATATTGTTCCCTTTGAATTCAACACAATCATTATCCCAAACAAAAAAATCATATACTACAACATATAAACCTTAATAATGAATACTAATAATAGATAATATTTTTCCCCGAAACAACCATAATATCTATGGAGTTGATTCCGATGAAAACCATAAGTGTTTTATATAACATGATCATGTACCCTTCCTAACCTATAATGTTATGTAGTTAAATTTCTGATACCAACATTGACACTCTATACCCAATCTCCAAAAATATAGCACAGTTAAACATATTTTATTCTAAATTAGATTTGATCTTAGTTGATGTGACCCATTAATAACAAATCATTATTTTATTTAAAAACAATTGAGTCACCTAAATTTAATGAATTTGTTACGGGTTTTGAGGTTTATGAAACACATTAATCTTATAAAACCCATATATTTCCCATTAATTTGTAATTTATTTTATTATACTAACAATTATTTATTTTATTAGAAGTCTTGAACATCTTCCAAACAATTCATAATAAATAATACACTTATAGATATGTCAATTCTGTTACTCTTCTATTTTACATAGGTAAATAAAAGTAAAATATGGGTGAGATCAAGTTGTCATCAAGGTGTAGTATACCACTGAAGCTAGAATTTAAAAAAATAGTGAATAATATGGAAGGTATAAATCTACTAAATTATTCCCTGTAATGAATAACAAGATCCTAAAATAAATACATTACATACAAGACAAAAAAAATCACATGAATGAAAATAACTAACTTCATAGTGATGAAATGAAAAAAAATGATATACTTATCCAACCATTCATAACTCATACCATGAAAATATTTTCCTAATTTCAATACCACATGTGAGGACATAATGAATTTGTCATCATGGAAATGTTCTAGGATATCCTAAACGTACTATCAAGTTATTTTTTAAAGAGAGTATTATTAAATGAGTTTGAAAAAACAAAATATCATTTAAATTTGGTTCATTAAACTAAATCATGAATAAAGGGTATATATAATTCCATTTCCCACATGATAAGAAATTATGTCAAATTAAATCCCCATATTAATGGGATAAATGAAAATATAGTGTGTAATGAACATGAATTAATAATTGATAAAAGGTTTTGTTAGATTGAAAAACATATTGGATTTTAATTAATCCCCCTATAAATAAATCAATTAACATGATCATGATACATATGGTGCAATATGGTGGATGGTATCATTAAATCATATTACAATTGATCTATGATAAATATTATATTATTATAATGTAGATTAAAAATAGTTTCATAACTGCATTAAACATTTACTTGGAGAAAGATTATAAAATACCCTTTTTGTAACTCATAATGAAATTCATCACCAAAATATTTGAAAAACGATTTTTTTTAAAAAAAATTGAAAATATAGAAAATTAGTTTCTAAAATAAAATTGAAGGAATGGATAGGGAGAAAAAATGTACACTGAAAATGATTAAAATGGAATCCTATCACAATTTTGTAATGAAATTCAAGGATATTTGAAAACTAAGTCATATGTGACTCTTAAAATTAATAAATTGTAAAATCGGAAGAATAATTAAAAAACACTCAAAATAGAAATCTCAATAATGTATTCTCGTAAGTCGATAATTTTAAAGAATATGATATTTGGGGTAGAATATAAAACACATTAATTTGGAAAAAATCTTATTTATTATTTTAAAAATAGTTTCCCAAATATAGATCATTATAATGGTAATTAATATATATATTTATTAATGTTAATAAAAAATATTAATACTACATGAGATAATACATATTTTGGTTTCAAACTATTAATGGAGAATATTGGTGGGAAAAAGATTTTGTATATGTAGTAGAAAACTCTTAATAAAAAAGATGCTATATTTATATGAAACCATTATAGAATTTGTAAAATTTGAATCCATATACCATGAAAGTTAAAAAATGGAATATATCCTTAAATTCCTTGAAAAAGTATATTAAAATTGAAATATTTCAATGGAATAAATATAATACATATTAATTAAAATACTTAAAAAATAAAAAACATTTCCAAAATAAGAGAAATTTAAATCAAGAACTCTAATCCTAAGTATTGACTCTAAAAAAGTTCATTAATATTTATTATGATAAACATAATAACTCATTTCATAACCATATTCATGTAAAATATAATTTATACACTTCTATTATAAATAGTTATTAAAAATTTCCTAGATAGTTATTGTTTATTTTTATCTTTAGATGTTAGTTACCTTTATTATTTCATATGAGTCTGGAAATAGAAATATCAATTATAATTATTTTATAAGAAAAAAATATATGATTTTTAATGTACAAGAATAAAAATTTACCAATAATTTATCATTTTAAATATTATTATATTTTATTTGTAGTTATGATTTATGAATATGAAATCAGTGAGGATCTTTATTGGGTAATTTTTCCATATCAACATATTACATTATAATGATTATTAATTTTTATCTCATCATTCTAAATTATGATAAATTTATAATAAAGATATTATTATAATATTTAGGAATAAAATATTTTGATTAACCATACATGAAAGAAATTATGAAAAATGGATCACATTATACATGGAGGGTGAAATTTTCACACAACAGTAACGACATTCTCAATTTTAAAAGGTTGGAACTATTAGTGGTACGAACCATTTATATATATATAAAATAATTTCATAAAAATAATATTTATTCAATAAATAATTTTTATAATCTATGCTAGAAACACTGTGGTGAAAAATGGAAGTCATTAGTCATGGAGATAATATTATACACATACACTTGTGAAACATTTTTTTAACAAATTAAATGAATAGAATGTAGATGTTTATTTGAAAATATAGCATAAAATTTATGTCTGAGATATCATATTTATTAATTAAATACTTATTTTAACTATCCATTTATGTGATTGATGAACAATAAAACATATCATCCATGGAGATGGGAGTCTACATGTACATACTAGAGTAATTTTAATATTCTTAGTGGTTATAAGGAAGGTATAAAATGAATAATCCCAGAATATGATGAAGTTTATGTATTGTAATTATAATAACATTACAATATTAGTATGGTTAGAATAACTTTTTTATGAACGTAAAAAAAGAAAATATGAGGGACTGAATTTTACTCAGGATAATAACATAAAACACCCCAATGATATTTGAAGGAAATAAATTACTTATGATAACTTATTATTACCATATTATAATAAAAATGGATGAATAGTATAGAATCTAAAAAATTTATAGGGGATTTTAATTAATTATATATCTAAATATTATAGGAATATGGTGGAAGTGATATCCATTTGTTGTTTCAAAATTTGGGTTTTCAATATAATGTAATTATAGCTGGGCTGAGGATGAAATTTCAGGATAGTTAGGTAATTTATGTGATAAAATGTTGGAGATAATTTAATATATGAATTTAAAACCTAAAATAGGTCTTGTGGAAGTTTTATATTTCATATTTATTTAGTAAAACACATTACCCATTATATTACACGTTTTTACCAATATTAATAGTGAATAATAATATCCATGGTAATTACTTTTTACTAAATTTGTGCTTCATAAATTACGTATAGGTTTATGTGAGGAATTTTTATAAGGCATATTTAGGCTTTGAAAAGTTACTCTAAGATACCTAGAGTATCATAATAAGTTGACCTAAGGAAAAATGGCGATAATGCCTATATAATTTATTGATTATATGTAATATTGGAATGTAACACCGGGCTTTATCAGATATAGATAATCTCTAAAAGTGATTATTTTTCTGACATAGTCATTGATGTTTTCATGTTTAATGATATATAAGTGTTTCATAGTAACATATTCCAAATAAGTAATATGAAATTGGTTGTTCTTGGTACATAATTACAATAAAGGAGTAAAAGATTATTTAATGAACATGGATGATTCTATTTTTAGAAAAATAAAATGCCGAATAATTATTAGCCTATAAGAATGATTTATAAAATAAAATAAATTATTAAGTATAAGAAATGATTATAAAGTGAATGATTCCAAAAAATTAGAAATGTATCATTTGTACCATATCCATGTTTGGATTTTAGTGGATCCTAAAGAGTTTTTAAAATCCTATAGGTTGAAAGTTTTATTTATATTGAAACTTGAAATTTATAGATAATTCATTACATATAAAGAATGGAATGTTGAATGTGGTTTTGAACACATTCAATCCATGAACACTAATGAAACATTTTATCTTATGGAAACTATTAAATAAAGAGGTATTCTAATTTTCATAGTAGCATAAAATTACATGTATATTTTTTACTGGTATGTCTAAATAGATTTCCATTATTGTAACCTTTTGGAGGGTGTTTAAATGACACAAAATGAAGGGGTTCTGAATCCAAAATATTTCAATATGTTATAAAATCTATCGAGGTCCATTAATCGATATAATAAATCATCTCAGTCATGGAATAATGGTTTTTATGATTCCTTAATATTGTATATTTTCATTATTAATGAATATTATCCCTTTTTAATGCATTTTAGTTGGAATGAAATCATTTCCTTGATAGTGTATGTTAATGAAATACAATATGTAGAAAATGATATAATAGACTTATATTCTCTTAATAATTGGATAATAAAAAATTCTATATTTAATAAATATTACAAACACCATATATACTTATGATAATGATCCATCACATTAAACCTCATACACATCATAGAATATCACAATTTGTATACATTGACCATATAATAAAGAGATTTACTATAGGGAAATTCAAGAGGGGAATGATACCAATTACACTTTGAACAAAAATCAATGTGAAAATTTATTTTCAGAAATATGAGTACAGATAGAGGATAGATGGGATCTAAAATGACTTTTTGAAGGATAAATAACATATGTTATGTTTTATCCTATCATATATGTCACCTATTACTTAAGAAAAAAATGTATATATCATTATAATCAAGGTTTCCATAATTTGTTAGTAGTGAAGATTATCTTAATGTTCCTTGTAGGTAAAGGAAATATATTCCTATTTGATAGAAGAAATGAGATGGTAGTCTTATGGTTTTAAATATAAGTTGGATTCACAATATATCAATACGATAAAGAATAAAAATCGAGATATATATATTCTCAGAATGGGGTTATTTTGAGTTTAAAGATATCAATGAAATCCATATTAAATGTTTCTATAAGTGATTATAATTATATTATGACTTATAGTGTTGATAATGAAATGGATTCAATATGTAACTTCATCTACAATCATAACATGTTTCACAAATGAATTGATATTATCTTGTTATACTGTGAAAATATTATAGTGACGGATCCTGAAAAGGAACCATGGTCACATTTTTGGATTAAAAACATAATTTTGAACTGTTAATTCAGAAGATCTTTTTTTATGATTTGTAATGTCACATTACGATGAGATCCCATGGAATAAAATGTGGGTAACTTTTTAACTAAATAAAAATTTTAGAAGAAGCGTAATTCTCATGTGATAGCTAGAAGATAGAAATTTATTATTAGGTGGCTCTAATTTGAGTGGTAGTATTATTTATTCGGTTACTTATAACCAATATCAATGAACATAATATTTCATTTATATTCATAAAAATGAATATCAATAATTTTTTATCATATATTAATTATTATTCTACATTACTTAATTGATATTATATCTATGAGTAATTGAACACTAAAAATTTAAAACTATCAAACTTTATGATTAGAACATTGGAATTCTATGAATATATTATTTAAATTTAAGTTCTATGGTAATATGACATCTTTTAAAAGGTAACGCATGATACAAAATTTTCAATACGTGTAATCATAAGTGGATGAGACTACAAATAATGATATTCAAACATAGAAATAAGTGAAATAATATATTATTTAGAAGGATCCTGAAGTAGTAATTTATATGGTCTGATGAAATTGGATATTTAATTCAATTGATGTGTGTAAATATCCTTACAAATTAAAAATATTATGAATAAATTTCATGAATTGAATACATTTTTGTCCTGACCATCACCATGGATCCATATGTTCTTTTGAAATATAGTATATTGGGTGAGTCATGAATGAAAAATTATTAATTAATAACTAATGTATGTGGGTTTACCTTCCATAATTATTGAATTTGATATAATAACCATTTTATTGAAATAAAAATACCTACTAAAACTATGTGGAAATGGTGTATGGTTATGTTCATCTCTAGAGGTATAAAATTGATTCATAAAGCATAGAGCATGATGACAGTGTATGAAATTATCATAACTATATATCAGGATAGAGGGATAACATAATAAAATGAGTGTTATAATGTGATATTCATCATAGTGACATAAAATAATTCCTTTTGGGTTCCATTTTTTTAGACACTAATCATTGAATTTGGAAAACCACAATGATTCAAATAAGAAAAAATCAAAGAGTTCCACAAAAAAAATGTTTTTATCAATCTCATGTAAATTTTATTGGTGTTAAATTATTGAAATTAAAATTATTAACTATATTGGGGTATAATAGTTCATTTATATTTTATTGATCATAGATATTCATTCACTATTTTATGCGAGATTCATATTTAATAATTATTTTATCTCATCAGTACAGTTTCATGATCCTAAGTGTCTAGCACTGGTGTATTATTTTTTTATATTGGAATGTTTACAAGGAAACAAATCCCATAGGACTGATCTATTTAACAGTCTTGGAATTCCAGATTACAAAAATGATACCCATAGTACACTGGGAAATAAAATATAAAATCATGACAAAAAAAATAAACTTCATCCTTGAATGTTTATTTGAATATTTCTTCTTCATAGCCTTGGGAAAGAATATATTATAAGGGTGAGCTCAAATGTACATTAAGGGTAAGTAAAGAAGAATAAATAATGAATAAATAGGTATAAATTAACATGAAATTGTACTAAACAGATAACAAAATCCATTAAAATAACTAGATAAGGCAATATCAATATTCCAAGGTTTGAAACTAAAAACTCATGCCATTGAATCAATGAAATGAAAATGAAATTCATTCATTGATATGTGAACACAAAATCTCATGGATAAATAATAAGTGAATTATCAATATTGGAAATTATAAATTATTAGAATTCTTATTTCAAAGCAACATGATGCCTTTTTCATTAATTTTTTTAAAACTACATGGCTAAATAATTCACATCATGAGACTACTAATTCACCAACTATCTTCCATTAATCAGTCCCCAACATTTAGGGCTTGCCCAAAATGGTCCCCAACCTATGTATTTCATATACAATGCATTACTCATATATTTAATAAATAATTCATCTTCGTGAAATATATCCATATTGAATAGAAGATATGTATTTTTGAGTAATTAAAAATTTATTGAATAACTATAAAAGTTAACATAGTATGTAAAATGAAATACGGTTTAGGCAATAATGAAATCCATTGGGTGAGAAAATAGATATTCAATATAATTTCTAGTGAAAATTGATTACAACAAAGTGACTATTTCAATATAAAGTTAATACTAAATAATTATGTGATATTTCATAGATAATAATAACAATTATTTTGGAGAATAACCGTTAAACAATCTAGAGTGTCCCATACCACTTTGAATCATTTGAATCATAATCTCCCAAAAGGTATGAAATTAAATAGAAACATTTAATGTCATTAGATTAAGGAGATTTATTATAAAATATAAAAAATGAAGTAAATACCACAAAAAAGAGAATCTGTTCATAAAAACAAATTTGTCTCAATAGAATTAAATTGAGATTGAATTGCCTTACGTTAACCTTCCTTTTGTTGTGTGGTCTATATTTTCCTCTTAATTTTTTTATCTTCTTTTAGTTTGTACCAAAAGGATTACGTGGATGTATTTATTCCAAATGGGATGCTTCCAGGATGATGGGATGGATATATTAGGCCCCCCTCCTGAATTGAGAAAAAATAGGTTACACCACCCTTGATTAAGGATAAGAAATATCCCCATAATGAACAAATCATGGATATAATGTGGATAACTTCTCATACACCACTCAAAATGACACATAACTTCTTACAATGGGATTTCAACACCCCATTTACCATTTCTAGTTAATATAATTTTTAAAATTATTTTTAAAAGGATCTTAAACCATATTCAAAATCATATTTATGATCCCTCTATGAAAACATTTACCTTAGACTCTTTCTGTGTTTATGTACTATGAACTACACTCAGTGCAATTAGTTCCTCCATCTGTTATAGGGGAAAGTATTATTTCTAACATTATATCAATAAAATCATATTAATATTAATTAAGAAGTAATTTTCATCACCCATATCTAAAACCAACATACCTTTTCATCCATACAAAACTAAAATCATCTCTATATCCATCTCCAAATTTGATATACTCAAATACCTTGACTAAAACCTCATGATCGAGGAACATTTATAAATTTTACTTCACTCCTTAAAATATCTCAGGAACCAAGAAAACCATATTAATTTATTCCCTTTTTTGTGTGATATTTAATGGGAGTTAGAATATCCGGGAAATATACCATCAATATCTCGATATAACCTAAAATACCACTGAAGAACCTCTAATATAAAGTTATTTTTCCAGTCTCCCATGATAGCATTATAAAACTATTTTTTGTTACTATATGTAATCCCCTTTTCTGTTTTCAAGACTAAGGAAATGAACATATCAAATCTAAAAATTATAATTCATGATATTTTTATATTGATATTATTCTTCATGTTACTCTATGAGAAAAATCTAATGTACAACATGATCATTCCTGAATATTGAATGAAAGAGTTTGTTGTCATTAAAAAAACATTACTGTAATCCAAAATTGTGAAAATATCATATTTATTTGATTATTATTTATATTTTAGATATTATTTTTTGAAAGTAATCACTAAAAACATACATTTATAGTAATGGTATCATAAATTTATCACTGATATTTTCTTATAGAAAAGATGAGGAAGGTCATAGTCATACTTGAAGACAATGTTGGAGAAAAACATATTCTTATATCCATACATGAAGAGATAATCAATCATAAAAATATGTTACCTATTCTTGAAAATCACCTATTCGAAGTGGTTATATTCAATACCATTCCACAACAATTCATCATAATTATTTGAGAAAAACATCTAATGTAACAAACCTAAATCCTTTATACTTGACTTGGACTCCACATTATTACATTTTCATAAGTCTGAATGGATCACATCATCACATATTTATATGTTTAGTTGTCTGGAATAACTAGATACTCAAATAAATCTAATTTTAAATGGGAAATAGTACATAAAACAAATAAAATGTTGATATTATCCATCCGAGAAACATATTCATTTACTCCATTAAAAATCATATGGAAGGGGAAATAAAATATTGATGAGATAAAACACCAGAAGTGTATTTAATATTCTAATATATAAACTTTATATATGACATAATCTATATAAAATGTTAAATCACTAAAAACATATTCCATTAAATCAATAAATATATTACTAAAACCATCCATATATAATATAAATGAAATAATCTCATAGATAATAAATACTAAATTCTAAATGAATTGAATGAATAATTTTTTAGTTTATGATAAAGACCTTCTGTAATGATTTATTTAAATATAAATAGGTGTGCAAAAATCCCATTTAATAAAGATAGAAAAAAACATTATCTGATTAATCATCTAAATAAAAATTTGGGATATGTAATTTCTGGCTCAACCCATCAATTAATTTCCATTATGGTCCTCATACATTGAATATATAGTTTAATTAAATAAAATATTCCACGTCAAAAAATATCATTATTGACTAATGTGTAAAAAATATCATGATTTAGACAATAAATTGAAAAACATTCAATGTAAAATAAAGTAGGTTAAAATAGTTCACTTTTTAGGAAATATTCTTATCCATGAAAGAAAAAATAGTGATATTTTTTATAAAGGATGATCATAATAAATTTTTTATTTCAAGAAAAATTTATTAACAATAAAATTAATAAATAGATGAGAGATGATACGAAATTCATCCAAAGATTATATTTTATTGAAAAATGTCTTTTAGAGGAAAAAATAAAGTGGTTGAGAAAAACTAAAAAAATTTACTAATTATTTATCTATGTAAAACAATTTTTATCTTTTAGAAGAATCAAAATAAAATAAAATTTTTATGGCGGAAGGAATAACCATTAATGTATTTCCCAATAAAAATAAATATTCCATTTGAGTTTTTATAAAGAATGTTGAATATTATAGATTTAGATAATAGTTTTATTATTACAATAAAAAATAAATAAATTAATGATAATTATAATTTTAATTTAACAATTCACTTCTTTAAATAATGTGGACATTTTAATATTATTTTGAATAATAACCACATAGAGAAAATATGATGATCAAAAATAAAAATATAATCATATTTTCATTTAAATATTTTATTTCTATAGTTATGTCGATTATTGTAGATATATTATGAGAAAATATATAAAATCATTCACTATATATATATATTAATAAAATTTTTATTATTTTTTAATATTTCATAATAATATCCGTACAATGCAAATTTATGAAAACCCAAAAAATTAGACAGAAAAATAAATTCTTACCTCTTTGGTGACATCTAAATTATTTACCTCACAATGTGTAAAAATTAATTGAAAAATTTATTATCATGAGAAAATATAGATTAATTTATTATAACTCAATGGGGAATCATATACACTAAATAAAATAAAATTTGTCCACAATACCAAATATGTCTTAATTGAATGAAAATTGAGATAAAATAAATAACAAACATCATATCTTTGGAATGAGAATTAATCCAAAAAGATTTTATGTTTAATAAACATAAATCCAAGAAAAATATTTGTATCTAAAAAATTAAACCACTGAAGCACATTTCAAACATAATTATAGCATTATATAATCAATAATGAAGATGTATACCTCAATGAATAGAATTTGTGTTATGAAAACCATTAGATCACATTTCCACTTAATTGAACTGAAATTAATAAGAAATATAACAAGTTTATATTATTATAAATATATTTAATAACCACATATTTATATTATATATAATTTAAGATCCATTTGTAATAATTTTTCATCCATTTGTTAACAACAATTAATTATAATCATTGCTTGCAGTGTTAACTACATAATTTTTAATTTACTTTTTGATTCAAATGTTATGGTTATTATATATTAATAAATTTTATATCATATAATAAATTTTAATCCAGATTAGGAAACATAAATATTAATTCTATACATAATATGATTCATCAATGAAAATACTGAAGGAATTGTGAGTTGCATATCTTTCGGGATGTAGTAGTATGCATGTACACATGAGTAACATTATCATTATTTAACAAGTTCAATGGAATGAAGGAGTATCATTTATCAAAATTAAAGGGTCATAATTATTTCATTTATATTACATATATTAATTAAATATATCATTTTTTAAAACCATGTAAGTAAAATATGGAAATCAAATTATATTGGTTCATGAGGTGATAGTACGTTGTACACATGAGTGCGGGTTTTCATTAACATTTGATAGATAAGGAGATAGATAAATATTAATAAATAAAGATAATATTATTTATTTATATTTTTAAAAATGTTTTATAATATTTATGTTTTAATGAAATAACTTATTGTGGTAAAAATTAAATAAATTTGAATGTTCTCAGTTATAATGATTAATTCCTCTTTGAAAAAGGTCCATTAGTTATCCTTTTAGGAACATTAATATTTGACATTTGGGGAGAAAATAAACCCGAGAACATGGATATTGATGTTAAGGATATTTATTTGTAGACTATTTTCATGATAAATTTGTCAATAGTTTTGATGAATTTAATAGAGTAGGTGACCATTTATATGTAATGTAGAGGACACACATGAAATTTCTCACATGATTTAAATATTATTATGTCACATTCAAGGTAAATTCAAAAAAAATGAATCATTAGTAATATCTAAAAGAAATTTTATGAAATGAGATTATCCAATAGGATTTATTGATATTTTTATTTCATTTTTACCCTTTCCCTTTTATATTAACCCATGGTAAGCACATTTTAAAATTAATAGTGGAAAAGTGTTTTTAACATTATCAGTATTCATAATGACATGAATCAAATTTTTAACCATTAAAATATGTATAAATTTATATTAAAAATATATAAACCATTTTATCAAATTCCCTTATGAAATTTGATTGCAAATCATTTTAAATTAAAAATAAAAATTAAAAAACAGGTTTTCACGAAAATACATTTTTCAGGCATATGATGATCTAATATTTACTCACTGAGAAGGAATAATTTTTTTATTAAATTAAATTCATATTATTATATATATATATATATATTCTAAAAAATAAATCAATTTAATTACTTTTATAGAGTATTAAAATTAAATAAATTGGAAAAACATTAGTAAAATAAAATTAGTCCAATATTAAATATAACATTTTACCCTCAGATAATATAGTATATATTTCTGTAAAAAATATAATAAATAAGTGGATAATTATAAATAAACAATTAATGGATTATTTAAATAATATATTTTCGTTTTCCAAAAAAATATAATTTCAAATTGAAATTTTTTGAAAACATTATGGACTAATTTTCCATTGTTAAATCAAAATCAATATTCATCCAATTAAATTAGATTTTTTCCCTGAAATATATATATATATACTACTATTGATTAATTTAAATAAATGTTTCACTTTATATAACTGATGCATAGGTGTAATATTCATCCATGCTTAATATATTTCATCAATGAAATTTTCATCGATATTACATTCAAAATATATGAAGGTTTCTTCTCATTATAACAACATCAGGTTCCCACATTACAATTTTTTTATATTTTATGAATGTAATATTACATTTTTAGATTATTATTTAGTACTATTGTTATTTAAGGTTATGAATATGGAAAAGAACATCATATTCTATTGATTAGGTAACTATTAAATTTCATTATAGTCAAGAACATGTGTTTGATCTTTCATAATCTTTTAAACATTGAGTTATAGAACACAAAATTTAATATTGAGATGATCGATGGAAATAATAAATGGTTGGAGAAACTATATGTAATTTATGAATTATATGACATCTTTTATACCATTAAATTCATTTCCCTTATATTTTGAAAATTATAAATCCCTTATATAGAGGTACATTGAAGAAAACATGACCTACAACTTGGAATTCCAAAATCATTCCTTTAATTACCAGTATATCAATTTTTCCAACATTAAGTTGCATTAATATGTGCTTGAATTGTATTTGACTTATTCATTTTATTTCTTCATGTTCAGACACTATAAGTTCCATTTCACCAACTTCAACCCTAAAATATATAATAATACATGTCCATATATATAATACATCAGGGGTGTCTATTTTAATTCCTTACTAAATGATATTATGATTGGAAAAATCCACAAACTGTAGGTACATATCCCGTATTCAATGAAAGTTAATTCATCTTGAACCTAACATGTATTGTTATGTTTAAATAGTTATTCAAACTATCCATTAGTTATTTGATGATAGGAGGTTCTGAAATGATGTACGATATCAAGAAACATCAAAAAGAATTCATGAATTTTAATGTAAATCGTTGATTATGATTAGGAAAAAGGAAAGTGGTGAAACATTAATTCATTAAAATTCATTAATTTAGATTCATCTGAGGTTCTGAAGAGAATAATCCTCACATTTATATCAGATATTTTCTATTTTTTCCTCAAAATCAACAATAACGCATATGTCATCATTATTTTTATTATTTTTTGTTTATTTAGTGAGAAATTATATAGTAATGTAATTACATTTCCAAGAAGGAATAGGTATTGGTTTTATAGATCCTCTAGGTTTATTTCAATCCCATACATCACCTATTTATTATTCTATAATCTTGATACAAATATATTTATTTGCAATAAAAAATAATTCCTCTAAAAATATTCCATAAGAACCATATACATATTGGTTATACTATGATACTTATTGAAAATATTACCTATGATAATCATCTAATAATTATTTTTCATCAATATATAATGGTTTCTTACAAATCATATATATCATAAATTTAGAATAGCATATTTTTAATTATATTTTACTATTTTTTCATCATTCGTAATAGTAATTTTATTTTGAATTTTCTCATCATCAGTCTAAGTGATTTCTATTTTTTACAATAATGATATTTGGGAAATCATTTACATTAGGTGTGTTGTTTCCCCTAACAGAATAACTATCAATTTTTAATTCCCTAAATCTATGAACATGTGGTCCCTATAAATCCACATCTTATTCTTGAATCTATGACCATTCATATTAATTGTATGTGATACATAATTTTCCATCACATGGTGATTTTTTATATAGTAATAAAAATACTTGACTATATTTAGAAATCATAATTTCCTCATTATGATATATTTCTATGAAGAAATATTATTTGGTCTCTTGTAATCAATTAACATTTGACACAAATTTTCAAATATATATTATCTTTATATCACCAAAGAAAGGGTTATGGATGAAACCTCAAGATCATGTTTTGGATAATTCCATTCATATTTCCTTAGATCCCTTGATACATAGAAAATAGCATTATCATTCTCATTAATGAAACAACTGATCTAATTCATCGATACCTGATAGTATATTTCATTCACATTGTTTTTGTAATGGTATAATCATTAGAAGATAATTGTCTTATTTCAACTTAAATAATAAAATATATCTTCAAATAACCTTTTTATATTATAATAACCCGTTAAAATTTAAACATAGTTAATGGTGGAACCCATAATTATATTTTTTTTAAAAATCGATGATAGTGGATTTCCAGTCCAAGGAATATATGTACCTTATTTTTTATTGTTGTTGTAATCCATTATTTGACCATATTTTTCTTAACAATATCAAAATAGATTTCATCCTTAGAGATAATATGGATAATAAAATAAAAAATCGTACATTCCATTATTACTAATTTTCTAAAAGAGTATAAATAATTATGAGTAATTGACACTCATGTCCCTCATAGGTTTTAGTGTGATGAAAATTATCATTAACAAATACTGAAAATAAATTATCAAGATATTCCATGAATAATCCATTTATTATATCCATTAATGTAGATATTTAATTAGTCAATAAAAATGTAATAACATAACAAACATATTGTCTATACTTTATATAGAATTCTATCATTAGAATATATTTCCTTTGCAATCTCAGATTATGATAACTATATTGAATGTAAATTATTTAAATTTTTTAATCTATATGAATTTGACAAAATAATTCATCAATGATATATTAAAAAAAATTGTTGTTACATTATTATAATTTATTTCATTATAATAAATAAAAAAATCACATATAAATAGATATTCTTAAGGAAACAAATAGGGGTTCCCGATGTAAAATACTAGGGCATATAAATCATTTATCAAATAATTTATTAAATTTTACGTCTTCTCCATAAATTACATATTATAATTTATATTTGGAGTCTTTATCATAACTCTGAAATCATGGATTAAATCAATGGAAAAATCAAAAATATACATTGGTTTATGTCTTCGTAATTCCATTAGAATTACCTCATTGTATTCCTGTACAATAATTTAATAATAAATTTGAAAAATTTTAATTCCCACTACTAATTTTTTTTACCTTATTCCCAAATAATCGCATTCAAAATTCACACTAGAGGTTGTTCATGAAATGATATAGATGATTATATACATACTCTTTATAAAAGGAATTCATCATATTCATCAAGAATTATAATTTCATTCCTATTGAAATAAATATTTTAAATATATTTGAGTATCTAATCCATACCATTGATTATATAAAACACAAGATATGTCTAATAATCAAGTTATAAAACTATTTTGTCCATTTTTCATATAGGAAACTTACTGATATATAATTATTGTATAAATATTTCTACTTAGAGTGTTGATAAATAACTCTATTATAATTGTGAGTGTTGAATATTTAATTTTTATGGAAAAAGTAAAATATAAAATGGTATGAACATATAGAATAAAATGAAGAATTAGATAAAATTGATGTTATGGTTAAATTATCATCAATTATATCTTTATAGACATCAACCTTAGATTTTGTTATCATATTAGACTAACCTTCCCCCCTTAGTCTCTTTATCAATAGTGTCCCTTGATTCATGGTAGAATAGTGGGAATAGTGTTCCATTTCTTAGTAGTTAACAAACTAGATAGTAATTTTTATTTATTATCCCTGAATTCATTACTAAAATGAACATTATATATACACCTGTAATAAAAAATCATACCCCTCAATCATTTTCCAGGTTGTTTCTTTCAAAAAAATTCAAATAATTTAAATATATTTATTCACTTACTACTCTTTAAAGAATTAACTATTTATTAGTTCTCTACTATCCTATACTTATCTTAATTTTCATTGATTATATAGGGTATATAAAATTTATTCTCTATTTTGATGGAATATGATACAATTCTACTATATGATGGAAATTTTTGAGAAACCAATTATCAACGAAGGATTAGCCTAATCCCATCATCAAAATGGAATAATTACCTCACTAAATTGTGGTTGTAAAATATAATATACATTAATTAACTCATAAAGTCATCATCATACTCTATTAAAATCTATTCTATTTTTAACTATGTTTATTAAATCACTATTAATATCTATAAGTTTTATATGAGGGAAATATTTCTCAAAGAATATAATGATAAAATCAATCCATTCCATATATTCTATTTCTTCTTCCTCCCATGAAATCTAGATCAACAAACATAATTGATAATCATATCCTTTAAAATAATACCCTATAAGAAAACCCTTTTTTCCTTTTGTCACATTTCAATAATTTAACTATATTTTCATAGGACACAATCAATTAAACATTTACAACTAGATTTGGAGTTACACTAAATGATGGATGCCTCATTCACCAAAAAGGGTCCAATATAACTGAATCGAGTATTGGAACATCATGATTATATATATGATGCAAGTTTATTAGTCATAATCTTGGTTATATATCATAACATAACCCTGATTTGATCACCTCTAACCTTAGTTATATCATATTTCATAGTCTGTAACTTTCTACATTGTCCATGACTATTGGTACCATTCTTCTATACATGTGATATTTCTGAATAGTGGAGGAATCTAAAATAGCTCATAAAATTTTGAAATATAAGAAATAATATAAATTTTTTGTAACACATACTATAAATTGTCAATTTAGTCCCAACTAATCTTAGAATAAATAATATGGCATCTTTTAGAATATTTTAAAATAATAAAAATATTTTTGTATCATTCATAATGGTTCATGTATAAAATGATAATCAACTAAATCCTATCACTAAAAATAATTTCACACAAGGCTCAAAATGGGGTCTCATTCACCATAATCCATAATTATGGATTAGATATAATCAGTAAGAACTTCCATTGGTTATTACCCCTATATACAACTATTAAAAAAACCATATGCACACATAGTATCAAAGAATTGTAGTATTTATATGACAACCACATAATATACACCATAAAAAACATGAGATAACATCTTATACATGGAATCATTCTCAAAAGGGTGCCATTGGGTTATGTTCCATCATTTATGAGTTCCCAAATTTATTTCCAAGGGTTTTCACGAAACATTATATGATGAAAAAAATTTCAAATACAACTCGTGTAATTGATCTTTGAAGACTATATTATTACATATCAATAAGAAAAAATGGATCACTTCACAATTTATTGATTAATTTAGTTGTCATGATGAACAATATAAATACATGATTCATATATAATAATGGAAATATAATGAAAAAATTGAAAAAGAAGTTATTATTCATCCTTAAATAACATTCATTGATTATAACTTCCATTCCAAGTGAATGGAATAGAAAGTAATTATTATCTCCATTACTCAATAATAGTTTCATATAGTGAAATATATCCTATGTAAATATGAATTAATCAATACAAAAACATAAATAACTAAAAACAAAAACACATTATTCAATAACATGAGAAATAAATGAATAAATGAATCAATGGATAATATCATAGTAATAATTTCATGGATAATTATAACTTAATTCAATATAATGGTATTTGATAATCCTAGATTCCATGAAAAATGCCTTTTGGAATGTTATTCTCATATATTGTTGGTATACACTAAAAACCCATTTTATATGGCTATAAAACCAATTAATCTCAATAATAAAATTATTATTCCCGGGAATATATAATCTGGGGCCACAAAAGTCACTTCATGTCCAATTAAATTTTCATATATTTTGTTATCAGTTTAATTCATCAAAAGTATTGCTTATCAACAAATATTTGTATTCAGTAAATAATATTGAATAGCATGTATTCTTAAATTGATCACATTTAATTCATAATAAAACACAATATATTGTAATGGTGTAAAAAATTTCAATAAAATATCATTGATATAAGTATTATCGATATTCATGAGGAATTACTATTTTATAAAAGTAAATTTTTACAAATAATGTTTTGAGAAAAAAAATTAATCTTGAGATGAGTGATAATAATATATTCATTAGAAAAATAAAAATATTATAAAATAAATAGTTTTTTATAATACAACAAAATATATGTGATACATTTAAAAAACATTTAGTGAATAATTTTCCATGTAAATTCCTCAAAATAATTTATATGAAGATAAATCGTTTATAATGGTTTTAGTGATGGGAAAATATGTTTTCAATGTGTACCTTAATAATAAATATTCATGTTGTATTTTTATAAATAAACTCAATAATAAAAATTTGGTAAAGAAAAAATAAAAATTCATTAAATTTCTATAAAACCTAAGGATAACATACTATTTTTATATTATACGATTTCAATAAAAAAATTATGTAAAAAAATACTGATGTGAAAAAAATATATTTGATTAAAAGATAACAGATGGTGAAGATGTATTTAAACAATTCCACTTATTAATCATAATATAAAAGAGAATAAATTAAATAAAAAATGGAATATATTTTCATTTTTTATGGATATGACGAAAAATTATTCAAAGGTATATTACAAGATTCATGCAGATAAAATTTGAGCAATCCCAAGAAATGAAGTGATATAATAATTTGATACCTATATATACTTTTTAAAATTATTAACCCTTAAATGTACAAAAATTTATTCAATATTTATTTTCCCTGAATTAGTGGAGATTCATGTTGTATACATCTATTTCTAATTATATACCCCATATAAAAAAATATAAATAATACTAAATATTTCTCAAATGGGTGGAGATTGAGACAAAATCTCTTAAAAAGATCATATCATTAGAGGGATAATTAATCAATATGTGGTTATGTTTTCAAATTTATATCTATGAAGAAAATTTGAAATAAAATATAATACAAAGAAGGAAAATTTTACAACATAATATTATAAAAACATAATCCATAAATTAGTGGTTTAAATGAATGAATTTATATTAAGTCAGGTGAACCCTTTCTTATTTATTCCTCCTAGTTGAACATTGTTTAACATTATATTTAATAAAATAAAATTAATATACCTAAATTTAAAATTCATAAACATATCTATGATGTCATATATGATCCACTTATCACATATTGTATTCATTTTGTTAACAATCCTTTATTGTTTTCAATATTATGAGTATTTTATTCTTTCTTTTTCCTATTTATTTTCATTTGAATGCTATTTTATGTTTTAATTTAGACTAGATATATCATATATAGAATAATAATAATGATATAAACTTAATATATATTAATTATATACAGATTTCAAATCATTGGGGTAATGTGGACATGAATACATAATCATATCACTTCAAGGATGTTTTAGTCCATAGGTATGCATGAGCGACTTTATTATTTATCAACAGGGGGAAGGGGAAGAAGGTAAAGGATGTATAAAATATCTATAACCCTAACTATTTCATAAATATAATATATATTTCTTAGTTTTAAAATTAATTCAATCTATGTGAGGTCATTCTTCAGAACAAATTACCTCACTTCGTGTAGTGATAGTCCGTTGTACATAGGAGTAGTGATATTTTACAGTTTGATGGAGAAGAAGATGAAAAAATATTCATCCATAAATAAAAATCATATTATTATATGGGATATAATGTTGTCATTATATATTAATATATAGTACATTAATTATGGTGGTAAAATATATAGAAAATTGAATATGCTCGGTTAAGATAGCAATCTATTAATTAAATGAGTTCATTTAGATCACATATTATTGAACCTATGATTCCTATTTTAGAATAATAAGAAGATATAGAATAGTTATTTGGATTATGGTGAGATATTTTGGAAGGGTCTGGTTGATATAATCCGATCTTGATATGTGAACAAGTTAAGGGAGTATGGTCCCTTTTATATGCGAGAAAGAGGCCACAAATGAAATTTTTTAGAAGATTAATATATTTTTAATTCATGTTGATGAAAAATGGATAAAAAATAACTCATATAATGTTTTGAAAAAAGGATTATTGGGATAAACTCAACTAATAGGGATTAAAAAAATATATCCCTTTAATCCATATTTTTTTGGTTAACCCCCTAGTACACTTGTTTTAGAAAATACCTATGGTAACTAATGTTTATCATTTTTAATTTTTATAATTACCATCAATCAAATTCTGACATGATTATTCAATATAAGGATTTTTAATGAATTTCCATTAATATATATCATAGAAATTAATTCTAAAATGGACCTGCAAAACATAATAATGAATGGGATTCCATGAAAATAATATTTTCATGAATAATATAATCTTACATTATACCTATGTATAGTAATTATCACTTAATGAAATATATTTATATTATTATATATATAATCTAAAAAATAAATTTCAATTACTTACTATTTTATATAATATTTCTCAATTAAAATGAAAAAACATTATACACATAAAAATAGTTTTTTGAGAAATGTATATCTTTACTAACTAATGACCTTTTATTTATATTTAAAATATTATTAATAATTATTTAGATAATAATATTTAATAAGACAAGTATTAGTCAAATACATTATTTTTATTTATTTATATTATATTATTTCTTAGGGAAAATTACAATAAATCGTTCAAGGAATTTTTTGATATACATTGTGCGAAATAGATATACATTTATTAAAATTTTAATTTATATCCCACTAAATATTAAAATGTTCATTTCACTATATTTTCATGAAAATAAATTGTTTCCATGTAGTAACTGAAGCTCTAGTGATCCCTCAGAACCACCTAGGGATAAACTCTATGTCTAATGAAGCAATTTTCTATAAATTCATCAAAGTTTACATTTGGAAAAACAATCTTATTCAGGTCCATATGATAAATTCTAGAACATATTAGTGTGTTATTAGTGTACAATTCTACATAGACAATGACATATTATTGATAGATTATTTTGGAACATACCTGGGGATAAAATACATTTAATCCTCTACTATTTTGTATAGTTTCATCAAGTCTACCATAATGTACCATGAAAACCTATCATTAATATCATAATTATCAACATATTTGATGATATTATTGGTCATTATATGGCTCCATATAGGATGATCTAACCATATGTTTCAAAATATGTGCATAATTATAAGGCATGTCTATAAAAAGGACTGATTTTAAAATGAATTTAGGCCTCTTGTTTCTTCCTACAAGTGTGATTGTATTTATAGAGAATAAAATTAATTTGAAATAGATCATGTCTGGAGATATTTCATTATAACCCAATATAGATTTTATTTTCCCATACCCAATTAAACTATCTCTCTATGTATAAAAATTAGCATGGGGTGATAGTGGTGGGAGAAGATATCACTATCATCCTCATCTGTCTCATCATTTTGGTGATCTAAAATATCCTTTTTACATAGGTTCATCCTTTTATACAACCATATCAACCTCTTAGATAATTTTTTTTTTCATTTTTCCTCTGCCACTAGAATAGAATTTCTAGTCCCTTGAAAGACTAGATCATATACATAACTAAATATTTACTAATATTTTGGTCTTAAACTATTCATATAGATACCTCCATTTTCTTAATTCTAGTTCCTAACAATTCAGATCCACCACTATGAAATCAAATCTTATTAAACTGCCACCTATTCATGAAACCTTTTTCCACAATGCTAAGAAGATCCACATCAACACGAAATATTCTAAATTAAAAACAATTTGGTTATATTGAGGGTAATTATGGATAATATGATGTAACTATAGAAAACCAAGCTTCCATATATGGATATTATATAATTTTATATGAATAATCATGACATTACACAATTACATGATTGATAACTATAAGAGTTTAGTGCATTCTGAAATGTTGAAACATGAAAAGAATTACATTAGTGAGCCTCATCATCTCCCACTACATTTTTCAAAACTATAACCCTTATTAGAAATATCACAAATAATATATTTCATTATAACATAGTAAATGGAAAATAAGAATTGGTGAGCCTAGAATCCCTGTATGGGTCAAAAACAGATGTACATAACCATAACATGAACATTAGATAATGAGAATGTGAGAATAGAATTAGAAAACCCTACCCTATATATTATTGTTCATAATTTTGAGTCCTATAATAAATATTATAACATATAATGACCCAAATAATAATAGAATCAATGAGAGTGAACTATGTATCGGAAACTATAAAACCTTGATATTTTGTGAATAATTTTTTCCCGAAATAATTTAATGATTTTGATATTTTCCATTTCACACAATAGTGAAAATAATTTATTTTATATTAATGAAATATGTTAGGCATGGTTTATATGTAACACCAAGTTAATCGGGCACTAAAGACAACATAAATTTTAGCATTATCATTATTGAACATTGAAAATATCTTGAGTTGCATAAAACAATGAATTTCCTCAATGGCTTGTCTAAAAAACATGATAGATTTTTACGGAAACGTTATATATTACTAAAATTTTATTATTTAAAATAATATGATATACCATATTTGTTAATTTAGTGGTTATTAATAGTATTAACTAGTGTATTGAACTATATGGTTTATACTAACCGTGATCTGCCTGCCACAATGTCTACCCCACCTAGTTCGACATAGGGAGTAGAGAGAATGTGACCCCTATGTCCCGCCTTCAGTAGGCTCGAGGTTGGAAATTAACAACAAGGGTATAATAAAAATTTAGATGGGATTTATTACCTGCTAATATAAATTCTTACATAAGAGATAGATAAGATAAAAACCAACCAAATCCTACCCAAGATACAACCTAAAAGGAAAACCATGTACACTAATGTAATTCAATGAAAGAAATGCTTTAACTGAATGGAATAACTTAGTGTACCTAATGAAATTAAGGACAATAGTATCCAAAAATCATAAACAGCTCTTGAAAACACCCAATATAATAGTGTCCAACCTGATCTCCATCCTTCACCAACTCACATGAAAAATAGTTTATATATACATTGGGTGAACATAAAAATATACTTTGTGGGACCCTCCCCAGATCCTGTCATGCAAAAGGTAACGAAATCATGCCAAAGTAGAGTGAACAATAAGTGAAACCAACTCATCACCTAATCAGATATACTTGGTCCCTAGTCTCACCATAACTACTCTCACAATTAATTTCATCCAAGAGTATATAATATAATAATGAATATCAAGGGTTCCCTGCTACTACTTCCAAACTAGATTTCCAGTATTCCCAAACTTTCCACATCCTGAGCATCTCTCTCTAAAAGGATATACTATAGACAGCTAGGAGAAAAACCCCAACATGCACCTCATGAAACACACCTCCACATCAACATAACAAAAAGTAACCATGTAGTTTCTATGAGCCAACCCAGATCACATAACATGTACCATACATCTAGTATTATACCCCATCCATCAAATCAAATACACCAAGGATACTTAAGAAAACACATCATATACATGTTATACCAATAGTAGTCCTTCAGAAACTATATTAAAACTAAATGTGTCTGAAATAACCACAATCCATTATAGCCCTCTATACACATATATTGGGAAAACTAAACATCGTTTGTACCAGCATAAGTAACTACAAAGAGAATATAGTGGGGACAAAGGGTGTAGTCAACCATCCATCCCCCACCATTTTTTTTTGGGAAAACACCCCCAGGGCTCTGAATCCCAAGGGTGGATGTTTACATAACCAAAAAGGAGGAGTTTCAAATAAAAACATATAAACTACAAGATATAATATAACTCAACAACACAATGTGGACATATCATATTCTTATACATATCTACAGATAACGTCTCTCAGACTCCCAGCTAGCACAACTAGGACCAGATATCCTATAATCACAAAACAATTTAAAGAGATAAATTAAATTTATTTACCCATTTTTATTAGTTAAAATTTATGTTAACTAATTCATTAACCATTAGTTAAAAATTTTCATTCCCATATTACATTACATTACCATTTCACCAATGATCCATTCCATTCAGGCATAAGCAAACCAAGTGCATGTCATCTTAGAATTCACCCTCTCCATTGCATTGCCACATTCTCTAACTCAATGGGTTAAGAATATATTTATTTATTTAACAACATTACATTACATATCACCATGTTATAAAGGGAAACATTCTATGCTCCAAAAACACATGGGGGTCATCTTGGTGAGTATATAAACTACATGTCGAGTCTTGACCACCTATAACTAGAGACTAAACTCATTAAACCATTAGGAGATAAACATGGAAAGGTCATGGAATACCCCACATTTCATCACCTCTCATGTAATGTATGTAACCAAACACATATTTCTTCATCAACCAGTGGGTATTGGAAAATAGATAAACAAAAAAATAAAACAAGAATCCAACTTTCATATCAATGGGTAATCCCATCTCCAACAAATTCTGTGAAACCTGGTTTCCTCCCAAATACCCATATATATAAAACCAATGCATATCACCAATATAAGAATCAAATAACAATAGAATAATCAGTCCAACCCAACGTGAATTCTATAATAGCCCTCTAGGATCATCCATCCAAGTCTCACATCACATCTAGTCCTCCTAGCCCCAAAAACTACAATAGCCCTCTAGAATCGTCCATATGAAAACTAGAAGGAAACTAACATAGAAAAAAAAGCGCTTGGCCCTAAAAAACTTCATCTATGCTACTAATAAAATGATCTATCTGGAATCAAAATAATAAGTCACATATCTTTTACATTAAGTAGTGAAACCCATACCCTACAAAGGCATTATCCTTTATCACACAACAGGTTCATATCTCATATTTAAATAATAGATTAATTATTCACATATTCCTACTATATATAACCTAAGTAACATTCTATCACAATATTTCAGAAATTAATTAATCAACTAACTTAACCTGAGTTTAATTGGATTATCAACAAGCATTCTTATGCTTTGGGTTCAATAACAAATTCAATTAAACATTCATTTCTAAATAAAATTTATTGTCATGAAATTGAAACCACTAAAAATAGATTCATAAAAAAATCATCCTTAAATTCCTTTATCCAATTATATATCAATTTATTCAAACTTTTAATTCATCAGAAATTTACATCAAGAACAACATGCTCAAACATGCAAGGAATATATACCAAACAATCTAGAAAATAAGAGGGAAACCCATTATCACGGTAAAAATAAACACAATTGATATGTGATAGATAGAAATTATTTAATCTGGTTAAATTATTTAATTAGGTTAATTTCATTATTATCCAAGGTACTAAATCATGAAAACTTTATGGTTGAATGTAAGGAAATAGAGAAGAAATTAATCCCCTACCTCAAAAGTTCATTGACATTTTGCGCATGAGAATGGACAATGAAATTGATCTCCTTTCACCCATTCTGTATGAACATCATCCATTTTTGGATTCCAAATCATTACCGCACCACTATAAACTGAGAGAAACCCAATTAGAAACATGTGTAAAAAATAACTATATCATGTTTAGAAGAATATGAGTAAAATGAGATAGAAACGGGAGAAACTGATATAAAATAAAGGAAAAAACATCAGATCAAGAATGGTCTCTATCATTTGATGATGGTAACCCAAGGATTGATTATCATTGATGGGGTCTACAAAATAATAATGATGGGAATATCAGGTCTGTTTGTATGATAAGGAGGAAAGGAGAATCCATAGGGTTTGACAACCAATGAAACCAAAATGTTTTAAAACATTAACACATTAGGGGATTACATGACATGTAGTCCCCATTCAAATCATTTAATTCCTCAAGGTCAGTTTCCACTAAAAACATAGTCATGATTTTCATTTATTTTATTTTTAAAACCCATAAATATTACATGGCGTGAATCCCGCATTCACATTATGTAACTCATCACAATGTGAAATGATTACCTATATCAAACCTCTATAAATAAAACTACTCAATAATTTATCATATACTCCATCAAGATATACAAGACTCAGGAATATGAAAAGGGGTTGATTCATGTGGATCAAGGTCCTTACATCAAATAACTCTCAAAAAATTCTAATCCTAAACAACCAAAAACTAACCATTAGTGAAAACATATATGTATTCATCCAAACATCCAACTCGTTAGATAACATTAAAGGATATCGCGACCATATTAGCGCCACTAATTTATCAAATGAAAAATTGAAAAACATGAAACAATGAAAACCATATTCTAGAAAAACTGATAGTGCAGATAACACATCAAAGAGAAAAAGAAAAATTTTGAATAAGATAAATCCATCTCACAACCTAGAAATGTCTAAAACCATAAAATGAACCATGTTACTAGAGAAGAATTAATCCAAAAAAGTCGTGGGGTACCTTTGTGTATCTACGAATCACATTATCATGTACTCTCCCCCATGACACCATGCCCCATAGGACATGAACCAAGGGGATATCACACCTTCATAACACCTTCTCCCGGAGGACATGTATCTCTATAGGATAGTCCTTGAAGGTCACATCATCAACAAAATCAATCATTCCCTAATTGATGGTGTGAGGGTCATTATGATGATTACGATGGACCAACAACACATGAAAAACATCATGTATCTTGATAATCAGTGAGGGGATTTATATATGATACACAATGGCTCTAACAAAAGAAAACACCTTGAAAGGCCCATCGGGCCATGGGAGAAATCTTACTTGCATGACAACCCATTATACACACAATGGCGAGTCACCATCAAGATGATGTGATCCCAAAAATCAAACTATAGTTCTCTCCTCCTATGATCAAAAAAGGATTTTTAATTCTCATTCACTACCTTCATCCTCTCAGAAATCACATATAACATCTATGTCATATTCTATGTGTATTTTTTTTCAAGAATTGTTGACTCTCTGACCCATGTCTATTACTAAATATATGAAAAGGTCTCTCTTATATGGCTTAAAATAGATCCATGTATATGGAGTAGTGGGAAATACTTATTTAAGGTAACTATACTAATGGTTTGTGCCTCATCCATGAACCTCTAAAATCCAGGACATAAGAGAACAACATGTATTCAAGAGTCTAGATACTTCTCTCTATATGAACATCCATCAATAGATGAAAAGAAGCTTTAAGGTATTGGTGAAAAAAAAAATCATGGAGTTACCTATCCACACCCTGGAGGTAAAACACTGATCTCTACTAGAAATTATCATCCTTGAGAGTTCATAGAGTCTCGTCACATCCTCTAGATATGACCTCGACAAAACCTAAATTAATATTGAATCTTTAATCGCTATAAAGTGGTCTAATTTCTTGAAATTATCTAATATTTTCCATATATCATCATTACATCCCTACACATATGGTAAACTAGTAATAGGGTCCATCGAGATGTCCTCCCACTTCCACTGAGGAACATCTCATAGCTAGGGAAAACAACCAAGAACACAGTGCTCGACCTTCACCTTATAGAAGACCATACATAGAGACACATACTCTGAAACCACACTCTTTAAAACAGGCCACCAAAAAAACATTCAAGGATCTGTATATAATTTTTACATCATGGTTTTCTATAAATGGAGAACTATGTAACTCTATTATAGTTTCCTAACACATCACCAAAAGAATGGAAATACTACCTTGAAACAATAGTCAATGTTGTTTATCCTCAAAACAACCATCATGGGCCTCACAAAAAACAACCTAATCTCTCCAAAAATCCACCTCTAGATCCCCAATTGGGAATCCTCTATCTATAGAACCAAATATTATAAGACCATAATTTTGAAAAGATAACATCTACCTCTAACTTCTCATATAAATAAATTCAATTGCTGAAAGTTCTTTAATCATTCTCTATGAATAGCCAGATACCCGCACTACATCACTATGCCACATCCCGCTGAGCATAGATACCTCAAAATTACCCTTTCTATGTGTATATTAAAACTCAAATTCATAATCATTTTTGAACTCCATGCAGAGATGTCGATGCATGTTCATGTCACGTTGTGAGAAAACATACCATAGGTTCTTATGACTGGTGGAGACAACAAAGCACTAACTGATGAGGCAATGTCTTTGGAACGTTAGGGAAAATTCCTCAACCACCACCTCAAGATCATGGCCAGAATAGTTAACATCATTTTGGTGTGGCTACCGATACCCACAATAAATGATTGATCTGTGCTGAATTAGAACACAACCCAACCCAACATTTGAAATATCACAGAAAACCTCAAACAGAACTTCTACTAGCATGAAAAGAACAAGAGCATTGAACAACATATCATTTAGATAACCAAAATTCATCAGGAACTGGACATTCCATAAGAAAACCTGTTCATTTCTATTCAACACTATTAGAGGACTCATAACTTGGGAGGATTTGGCAACTAACCTCTAGTAATAGCTTGCAAGACCAAGGAATTTTCAAAACTCATTTTTTTTATCTTGGGGGATGCCCATGAATCAAATTCTTCTATCATTGAAAGATCCATATCTATTCCCTGTTGGGGTAAATAATTCCCCATTAAACATACATCTCGATCCCAAAACTCACACTTCCACATCTTCCCAAATAGCTATGGAGGATGAAGATTACCAAAACTATATGAAAATTCCTTATACGTTCCTCCTCATATGCAGAGTACACAAAGATATCATAGATGAACACCACAATGAACATATCATGAATATCATGTAACACAGTGTTCATTTAACCCATGATAATAACTGGATCATTGTTTACACCAAATTACATCCTAATGGAATCATAATGCCTATGATGTCAATAAAAATAAATCTTCAAATTATCAACATCCTTACACACATATAATGATATCCAAACTAAAAATAGATCATCGAGAACCAACTTTAACCCTTTAGTTGAACAAATAAATCATAAATCCATAGAATTGGATATTGTTTCTTCACTGTCACTTGGTTCAAGTGATGATTATCGATACACAAATACAAACTACCATCACCATTGTTTACAAAATGTTTTTTGCACCCCATGAAGACACACTTGGATGAACAAAACCACACTACAATAGACCATCAAGTTGTGTATATAGCTCAAATATCTCAGAAGGTGACATATTATCTAGATACATTGAGATAAGATACACACATGTTTGTTTTTCGATCCCAAACTCGATCTTTTGTCGAGGGGGAAACACTATAACGTCCATGAGAAATAAATCAAGGTACCCTTCTATGATACTAGGAAACACCGACTACTAAACCTCAAAAGAACTCAATAGTAGCTTAGTCACCAAGGATAAAAAAGAGGTAACATGTCTCTAACCCATATGGGGGTCACGGTCACTAATAAACACCATTGGATCTCTATCGACAATGACAAAGACAACCTTCATCCTAAAGAAATACATGATAGAATGCACAAAATACAACCAATCCAAACCATGAATGATGTCATATTGTTGTATCTATAAAAATAGAATATCTACCAAAAATAAATTCTACCCCAACAATAAGTCACAATATCAACATAACTTATACAGGTAAGCTCAACCTCCAACAGGTGTGGTTAACACCATGGGAATTGGAAGTCTCTCTACCTCAATTCCCAATCTAATGGAAACAGATTGTGATATAAAGGACTGTGTTTCACATAAATCAAACTAATGATGCCCACGAGTAGAATACAAACAAAGCGTACCTCTTATTATTTATGGCTCGCATGGAGTTAGGAAATATAAATCATGAATCTGATCACGATCTCTTCTATGGCATATCTGACCATGTAGACGACCATGTATATGGACACACCATTGTCTATGAAGATGGGGAGAATCTCAATGATATCCTATTCCTGCATCATCTACTATCTATTGATCACAAACTTGAGAAACCTACTATTGTTGCCTCAGTTGGAATTTCCCAAAAAAAGGAACCTAATGCTTAAAAACTGGTGCATGCTGACTGCTCAGATAGGTCGTGTGCCAATGATAAACTCGACTTGCACAAGAAAAACTCATGTATGATCACTTAGAATTGAATTAAATTATAAAAACATTGGTCAAATGAGTAATTTTGGGCTAGGACATACCCTAGCTTATTGGAAGTTCTACTATATTGAAAATTGGTAACCCTAGACCATTGCACAACTTATTTAGAAATCCTGATGACTCCCATCTCATGGAAATACAGTTCTCGATAACAGCCTCTTGATAATCTATACACATTCCAACTCCTTGTGAAATGTATTCAACATAAATAGGGTGACCTGGTGCTATATCAATGGATGACAATCCCCCTTGAAAAGCCTCTCCTTTTCCTCCACGTCTGGTAACTAGTCCCAAGAATATCACCAAAGGTTTCTAAAATAGATTCCAAAACCTCATATATTTGGGGAAACATGTCGAAGGGTAAACAAATCTATGATAATGGATATGTTCATGGTTGAATAATGAAACTCATCTATGAGCTGGTCTGAAAATTCCTTGAAATATACTAATGATTCCTTGAAATCTGAATAGAACAAGAACCAACATTTCCTCATGGCTGCATAAAACATCATCACCACCAATGGTACCATGTGCCCCTTCTGAGCATGGATCAAAATATAGGATATATCAACCTCCTCCAACCACTATTCTATAACTTCATTTTAAATGTACGCTTAATTATTTTTTAGACTCTAGTACTGAATCACTTAGAGTTTCCTCCTCCAAGTGTCCTTGTCTTCGACCTCTACCCGGTGGTGATCTATTGGTGTAACCTTCTTAACACTGTTTGAACCTGATGAGGACATCGACCTAGAGACATACCTGAAATAGAATAAGCATTCATATTTCCTAATCCTTAAATATAGAATACATTAACATTAATTATTTTTTTCATTTATTCCTTTTTAGTTAAATAAATCTGAATGTCTACATATTCAATCATAGGTAAGAAGAAAATTGATGAATGATCCTTTCCTAGATTTCTACCCTACAATCAATATCACCTAATTTAGTCGCCACGATAATCCTAATGAACCACACATCAGATCATTTGGGTCCCTAAGTACCCATGTCTTATCTGGTCTCTAGTGTTTATGTTGATTTCTAAACACAGCGGACATCATTTCCTTACCAACCCATGAAAAATTACCTATCCCTAACTCCAAAATCCATCATATCCCTCAACCTCCCTCTTATACCCCTTTTTCTCGACCCCTACAAATAACGTTTACCACTTCTAAGATGGAAATTGTAGAACATAGATAGTGACCATCGAGTCTCACCTCCAGTAGGCCCACAGATGGCGACTAGCACTAAGGGTACAATAAACATACAGATGAGAGGCATTACCCTCTAAGAGAAAAACATGATAAATATAGTGAAAACATAAACACTATCCAAATAATAGTCAGGTTAAAATATAAATGTAAATCCATGTACAAAAATTTAATATCATCCAAGAACTACTACAACTGAAAGGGAAAACTACAAGCACCAAAAGTAAGTACGGACAATAGAGACCATGAAGTCCCAATAGCTCCTACAAAACCCCAAGATAGTAGTGACCAGTCTGATCTACAAAATTCTCCAAATAATGTGTGAAATAGTTTATATATATTAAGGATGTGTATAAGTGTATACTTAGAAGGTTCCTCCTTGGATCCTCTCTTGAAATTTTCCCAGACTCACCATATATAATAAATTCATTTATAACATCAAATAACATATTATATAATAAATAATATGATGTGTACCCTGCTACTACATCCCCATTAGTTATCCTCTCTACTCAATCATCACCCATCCTGAGCACCTCTCTCAAAAAAGTGTAGCCTGTAGAAAAACAACATGTACCTCATGTAACACACCACCACATCCACATAACTAAAAGAAACTATGTAGTTTCCAAGATCTAGTATAGTTTTCATAATGTGTATCATGCTTCGAGTATTTTATCACAATACATGAAAACCAATACACTGAGTAAAGAAACTAAGACATCATAGACTATACATTTCATACCTATAATTATCCTCAGGAAACTATATCCAAAAAACATGTATTTGAAATATCTGGACGAAATTGAATCCCTCTACACTCATATATTGGGAGAACTAACCACCTAGCATACTATTAGAAGTAAATACCATGAGAAGAGAGATGGGAAACAATGGGGTAGTCAGTTATTCATCCTCCCACCAAGATGTTTGGGAAAACACACCCAAGGCTCAAAATCCCTAGGGATTCATTTTCGCAATCTGAAATGGTGGAGTAGAATATAGTAACAAAAAAAGTAAATGATAGAACATAACTCAGAAACTACACTATGGGAATATCCTAGTCTCAGACAAAACTGTAAATATCATAACTCAGACTCCCAGCTACTACTGAGAAGAACATATATCCTATAAGAACACAACAATTTAAAGAGATTAATTAAATTAATTTATCACTTTATATCGTTTTAAATTTATCATAATTAATTATTTTTCTATTAATTAACCGTTATAATTTCCATATCACATCACATTACTATTTGAATAAGGATTGATTCCCACCACTCATATGTAAACTGAGTCCATGGCCTCTGATAAATCAACATCAACATTTCATCCCAGTAAGCTCTAACCCCATGGGTTAATTTTTTTTCATTTACATAATGACATTACCATACATATCACCAGGTGATCCAAGAAAATATTCAATGCTCCCGAAACACTAGGGTCTCAATTGGGAGAGTAGATGAACTACTTGTCGAGTTATCACCACCTGTAGTAGGAGGGTAAACTCATCCAACCATGAGTAGCTAAACATTGAAAGAACGTCACATACCCCACATGTGTTCACCTCTAATAGAAAGAGAGTAAGAAAACACATCTATCTACTACAATAAGTGGAGAATGTAATATAGATAAAAAACAATATATTAAAAAAAATCAGACTTTTATACCAATGTTTAATCCTAGTGTCAATATGTTTCGTCAACCCTAGTATCCTCCCCAACACACATATGCATAAACAGATGCATCTCACCACTATAGGCATAAACTAATACCAAAAAAACCAATTCAACCTACTCCATATACCACAATATCCCTCCAAGCCCAGTCATCCATGGCTCAAATAACATTCAGGCCCCCTAACACCACAAACCAAAATGGCTCTTCGACAACAACCATATCACCAGAAGAAGAAAAACAAACAAAAAAATCTAGCACTTGGACATTATGAGATTGAATAAATCTTCATAAAAAAGAGATATCATGGCTCCTAGTCACAAGGAACATGGACTTCACATGTAAAAAGGAAAATTTGGCCCAAAAAATTCATTATCCATCATCAAACAACAAATTCTTATTCCATCGTGAATAAAATAATTCATTAATCAATGTTTCGAAATATGGGAATCCTAGGAAACAAGACATCACATGATATTATAAATTAATGAAAAAATTAATATGACATCCAATTATTAATTTATCCATAAAAATCATCATGCATCTATTGTAATGAGAAATTCAATTAAAAATGCATATCTGCATCAATTTCATAATAATAAAATTTCTATAACAACAACCTAATTTAAAAAAACATTACACATTAAATTAAATTATCTAATTAATTATCAATTAATTCCATATTTATATTCATTCAAATTTTGATGAAGAAAAACATACTAATACAAGAATGTAATAGATATCACACTATATATCAATTAAATAGGCTAACAGATATCCCATAAATAAAAAATAACATCTAATTACAATTAATAAAAATTATTTAATCCAGTTAAAGTATTTAATGGGGTCAATTACAATGTCATAAATGGTGATAAATAATTCATACTATTTTATTTCATATAATTAAATAGAGAATAAATGAATCCGCAACCTTAATAGTTTATATATTTTTTCACAAGAACAATCCACACAAAAGATCTACGATCACTTGTCTTATAATAATTTTATCCATCTGAGGATTCTGTGGAACCAAAAAATCATAAAAATATAGTGAAAACCTATTAGAAACGTGGTTATGTATCTTCCATTATATGGTGAAAAAAAGAGTATGAAAACAAGATCAAACTGGGAGAAACTGCAAGAAAATGAAGGAAAAAACAGACCTTGCATAAAGCTAGGTCACCACAGATCAATGAGGGATACCCATAGATCTATTCAAATTGAAGTTATACCCAAAAACCACAATAGGGGACTATTATATTGGTTGGAACGAGGAAGAATGGAAGTAGTAGCCATAGGGTTTAACATACCAAGAGGTTGGAATGTTTTAAAAAATTACAACATCGGGGGATTACATGACATGTAGTCCCCTTTCATGTTTTATAATGCCTCAATGAAATTTTCTACTAAAAAAAACATCAAATTTTATATTTATTAAATTTTTTCAAACCCCAATAATATTGCATGACGTGAATCAAACTTTCATGTAGTGTAACTCTTCATGATGTGAATTTATTCTCTGCTTCCACCCTCTAGAAACTGAACTAATTAGACTTTCTTTGAGCCTCCCCTGAGCTCTATTAACTTTAGGAACACGCAAAGGGGTATGTCCACATATATCAAGGATGTTAGAACAAAAATATAATATTAATTCATAGATTTTAACATCATTATAAATAAATATGAAAACCAATTGAATATAAAGGAAAATATTATTTTTATGGTCAGAAATCTATGTTATCATAATAAATTATATTACTTACTATTAGTGAGTAATATTAATGTAATATATATTTTATATATTCAAAAAAAATTATATTAATCCAAATAATTTTATAGACATAATATAATAACAAAGCCAATTTTATCCTTAAAAATCTATATTTTTATTAAAGCATTTTTACCAACTTTTAGTGAGGAACCCATTTCAAATATAATTATTGAAACTTATAAAGATTTAATATCTAAAAAAAATATTTTAAATTGCTACATTATCATCATTTTAGAGAAAACTGTTCAAATTTCACTGTGATGTTTCATTTTTTAATTAATAGTGATGATATTAAATTTTAGTTCAAAATTGATATATCATATAATTTATTTATATGGATAAATAATATTTTAAAATGGATTTAGTTTTCAATTAGATCTTATTTTTATATATGAACCCAATTTAGGTTATTTTAATCAATTTTCTATTTAATTATGTATCAAAAAATAGAAAACATTTGTTTTTTTACTTTAAATATATGAATTATCTAGCTGAATATAATATTAAATTAAATTAATTTATTACACTAATGTGATTGGAATTTAGAAAAATTGATTCCATATTGTATTATTAATAATTTATTATTTATAATAAGACCAACATAGTTTTTTCTAAAAAAATTATTGAATGTAATTAAAATTAATTACATCGATTATGGTAAATTTAAGCATGACTAAGTAAAAAATCTCAATGATAAAGGCATAAATGACTTTGAAACTTGAAAAAAATAATTTTAAGGAAATATTTAGAACATAAAATGAATTTTATTTACTTTTGTTGATTATTATATCAACTTTATGTAGAAAAAACATTGATTGAATTCCCATTTTAGAAAATTAAAGGAGTGACATTCCTCCTCAATCAAAAAATTACACCTATCCTCCCACTTCCTCAAGCATCTCAAGACACTTTTTTTAAACTAATAACTACCAAAATTGATAATAAAATCTCTACCATCATCCTACAATCCTATATTTTGGTATAAAGAAAATCATGGACAACCTTTGGTGAAAACCAAAAGGAGTTACCCGAATAAGAGGTAACATTATTCTTTATGGTCTTTTATGTTATTTACATTCTCCAAAGCCATAAATTATTTTATTCCAATATTTTATAAACACAAGTACCCAAAATATATTAGTGTTTTTAATTCTATGGGTTCATAATTCTATTAAAAACACATCCACCTAATGTGCAAGAAAAATATTGTTTACATGTACAATGAACGATAGCCTCACGAAACAATGATTGTTCTTTCTTACATTACCACCTGTCGTGGTGTTCATTATGATGAAAAATATAATTATATATATGATATAAATGATTTTTATAATTTTTTTTAATTCAATTACAACAAATATCTTTATACATTCCATTTTTTGTAATTACAATAATTTTGTTTGAGGAAGTGGGGACTACTGCACACTCAGAACGATGTGATTCATTCACATAATATAATACATATATATATATATGACATAATAATAACATGGTATGGATATTATATAATTATACACGTATATTTTATTTTATTTATTTATTTAAATATATCAATAAAAGGGAAACAACATTCATGTGTATGTATGGCCTATTAACTCCATCTATGATGTATTTCATTTCATACTACTATATTATTTAGACTATTATAATAATAATATAATGTGAATACATGATATTTTTATCATGTTTTATATTCTGGAAATCATGAATCAAGTATAAGGTCCAATGTTATAACAAATTAAGGCAATTTAGAAAATCAAAGAGAATATTACCTGAAACATAACATTACAAGGAAATTTTTATAAAGAGGGTAATATAAAGTCATAATCAAAACATATATGGTTTTTTGTATAATAATACCTTTATATAATGGGTGAATAGTAAAATTATATTTATTATTCTAGAATATTTTCCATGTATTATGAAAGACAAGATATAATTTAAGGGATTTCATCTTTGTAATACCCCAAGATTTCATAGTACGTTATTTCTTCAAAGTAATTCAATAACATGCACAACATGCAACACCGAGTTCTAGCACACCATGACTTACCAAACAAGCCATTCAAAAGCGGTTAGGAATAGTATTAACTAAAATTTGACCTTTATAAAATCTTTATAATTTTAGAATCTATATTTTGATATTTTTAGTCATAATGTAAGAACAAATACATTTTTTCAGATAAAAGAAGTATTTTTCAAAAAATCCAATTTTACCGCCTTTTAATGGTGAAGATTTTTTAAATCCAATATTTGAAACTTTTATGTATTTAATTTTACAAAATAATCTTCTTCTTTAGAATTGGGACATAATAATTTAGTTTCAATATCGTTTTGGAGGTTTTCAAATAGCTTTCATATTAGCGTGAATAGTGAAAAATACTATATTTTAGCTGAAAACAACTTTTTAAAATAATTTATATTGTTAAATTATAAATTATAATGGTTTGGAAGTATAAATAGATTATATTATTACTGTTTAATCCAATGACGGTCATTGTATGTAATTTCACTTTGAAATTGGACATAAAAATGTGTCATACTTTTAGTAGTTATTATTTCTTAAAAATATGCCTTTTAGTTTTCACAGCAGAAATTAATTTTAAATTAATAAATAAAACTTATATATTTTTAATTTGGTAAAATATAATTCATTATTAAATTTGTAATATTAAAATTATCTTTGGGTAAATTTTTGGTATTTTTCTGAAAACTTTTAATTTTTGATGAATACTGAAAAACACTAAGATATAGTTTAAAACTAACTTTTTATTGAAATAATTATTTATTTTATTTAAATTTATTTTATGTAAAAATATTTACATAATACCTATATAAGTTGAATGTAATTCATTGGAGTCATTTTATAATAATTTTAGATATATAAAAATTTTATTGAACTTTTCACCGTCTCTTACCCACCTCCTAAGAGAATTTGCAAATTCCCATAAAACATAATTTTACAGCTTCTGTGAGAGGAATTTCAAAAATATGAGATACAAGGTTAATATAAAGGAGTAAAATGTGGTTCAATAAGAAAAAAATAATTTTTGGTGAATAGTAACTTTCTACATTAATTTCCATGGTAAAAAGTAAATAGGGTAATTAAGGGTAAAAATGATTTTATTACAACCCTAACACATGTCCTAATTCAATTGGATAAGTATAATTAGTCCAATGAACACCATATGAATAATATATTAACCTATTTGTTCCACTTGGATTTTATTAGGACATTTATTATTATTTAATAAAAATAAGAGTTAAAAGATTTAAAATCAATGTTTAATAACTAAACAATTTTTAATATATGGTTATACATAAGATAAATTCGATTATAAATATTCATTAGAAATATAAATCGATTTCCTACATAATCATTATTTATTTTTTTTTTTAAACATTAAATAATATAATTTAATTATGACACAATGATGATGCAATAATTAACCTATTATTGAAATATTAAAATAATTGATATTATAAATACCCAAATAAATATAATTTGAGACTTTAAATGAATTAAATGAATTAAATGAATTATATTGGTTAATATGGCATGTAAGAATTGATTAAATGAATTTGGTTCGAATTAATAATTTTATTAAGACTTTAACAAAAATCAATTACTAAATAGTGTCAAAATTGACATAAAAGTGTTTTTAAAACAAATATTATATTTTTAATTGATATAATATTCATAAAAATCTAAGGATCAGAAAAAGGACTTATATGATTATATGTATGTCATTAATGAATCACTTGGGGTTCTCTTGGACATTTATAGTAAGTGTATTAAACATGTAATATAAAAATACAAATAGACATGGTAATTGTCAAACTATTTAACTAAAATTTAAATCTAAAATATAAGGGTAAAATAAAAACCAAAACTTGTCTAAAACATATTGGATGAGTGTTTTTCGACCCATACCCTCCTTTTAATTTAAATAATCTACTTTGGAGCGATTATAAAATTAATATGAATTTTTTATAAAATAATACTTTAAGTTTTTCCTAAAGAGACCCTCCTCCCCCTTATAAAATGACACCACTTATATCCAATTCCTCACACCTCTCAAGACTTTTGGCTAGTCCAACCTCTATGAAATTAAGCTCCCGACATCCCTCTCCCCCTTCTGGAAGCCTTACCTTACGCAAGAAGGACTTCAATAGTCCTTTTTGGTTCAATCCAAAGGGAGTTACCCAAATTAAAGGTAACAATTTCTCCTAGCTTCTTTTCTATTATTTTACTTCTCCAACCCCTAAAATCTTCTTATTATTTTTATTTGTAACAAAAACAATATCCTAATTATACTAGGATATTTTTATGAGAAGTATTTTAACTACACTTACACACACCTCCATCTAATGGGTGAAGAACATAATGTTTCTGTGGATGAAAACCAAACACCTCAGGAAACGATGATTGTTCAATTATCTTCTACCACCTATCATGGTGGCCATTATGAAACAACAATAATTAAATATGATATTAATGATATTTATTATATATATAGGGTTTTTAATTCCATTTTAAAGCATACCATTATTCGTTTCATGTTGTATATATATACGATAATTTCATTTGAGGTTGTTCGGACTATCGCCCCCTCAAAGTGATATGACTTGTTCATACCATACATGGAACATATAAAGGATGGTGTTAATGAAAATATGTAATGAATATATGATATTGTATTATACTGGAATAATTTTATACCTATGTATCATTTGGTTTAATGGAAGTAGCGTTCGTGCTTGGGTACGGACAACCGTCTCCACAAACGCGATGAGATTCATTCCCCATCGTATCCATTCAAGTCTAACTCTCATTTTATGGTTAAAAATAATATTTAATGACTTGATATCGTTCTGGATATGAATAAGATACTACCTATCCATAACAAACATGACTTATGTAACAAAACATATAAAATAAAATGTGTAAGTTAACACCCGAAACGACGATAATACTAAGATATTATTAACAAAGAAATGTTGAAAGATCATATATGATATAATATTTACATATATGACTCTTGTACAATTTAATAAAAAATATTTCACCATTATACAGAAGGTTATACTACCCTCAACCAAGGAAAAGTACAAATTAAGGGTTTATTTCACAATCTCTTCATTATCTGAGGTTGTTTCACGTAATTATCTACTGGGACCTTTTTATCATCTACATCCATGTTTCTTAAAAATTTATTTCAAATCATTCATAATATTTTACAGACTATGGGTTAAGATCATTCATACCATTGTTTGACTTTTTATAAGATGTTTATAAAGTAATATTTCTGTCATTTTCCAAACAAGGTCCTTTTTATACTTTTCGACAGAAATAAGGTAATAATGTCTTTTTTTATCTTTTACGGCGGGTGCGACTAATTTCCGCCATTATAAAATCGTCGAAGCTTCCCTTAAAATATTATAAGAATATTTTCAAAGTAAATGTTTTAATTATTTTCCTTTTAAATGATTTCAAAAAGAAAGAGATATTTCTCTCAAATTGTTTTTATTTCATCTATGTCAATATCATTTGATGAATTTTAATATTAATTGATGTTGATTTATTATGATACAAAACTTCCATATTGTATTGAAGTTTTGGTGATATGTTTGACTGTGGATGTGTTATTTTTAAACAATTCATGTTTTATGGATAATTTATTGACATTTCATATGCTATTTTTATTACGAATGTTTATGTAATGTCTAAACTTGTTCATATGAGGAATGCATTGGACTTAATAAGTGACGGGAGGAACCCGCTATAGCTCCTTGATGCATCATTAGGTCTCATGGGACAAACTAGTGTCTTGGCACAAGGCCTTGACAAAAACGTTTTTGTAGTCTTGGCACAAGACCATGACTATGTGGTTATGATAGTCTGGCCTTATGTATTCCATCATTATGAAAGTTGTTATTGATATTGCATGTGATTATTTTACTAGTAGAATATCCATGTGAATATGTAAATGAAATTATTTCATTTTATTTTTTCCATATTATGCTGAAGTTCTAGTTTAAAAGGCTTTTGTTTTAGTTATACATTTCCTTAAAAGTTTATGCTTATTTATTAATGTTTCCGCTATATAGTTATCCTTAATAAGAATATGAGCTCACCCCTTTTTATGTTTTATTTTTCCCAGGATGTGAATAAGTATTTTATGAATGACCTGTAGGGATAATATAAGGGGATATGAGTGTGGAGACAATATGTTGTGGTAGTTTTCACATTATGATGTAATATAAACTTTATGAATATATCTAGTTATTCCAAGGCTAATATACAAATCGGTCTTTCGAGACTTGATCTTTTATTATCATGCCAATGTTATGTAATAATGCACCGACTCTAGGTAACTGGGTTCTAGGTGTTACATTTGGTATCAGAGGAAGTTTAGTACAAACCTTGGAAGAAAGATTTAGATAAACTCTGATTAGAGAACATAGAACTAAGATGGACTTTTAGGATTAGCATAGAATAATTTCTTAGAATTTTGGTATTGTAGAGATTTTGTGAGTTTTACGAGCAATACATCCATGTTTGGATGCGAGCTGGTAGAGGCGGATCTGGAACATATGTACATAGAGGTAAAACCCTAATGCCCCGCTTTTATCTAGACTCGAACGGGAAATGGTGCATGACAATGGGCCTTGATACACTATTGGTTACGAGACTCCCGAGGTATATACATAGGATAATTATCATTTTATTTACAAATAAATAAGGAAGGATTATGAGTATATAATTCCTCGATGAAAACTTTTTTATGATTATGGATTATATCCATAAACCATTTAATTTACATTAGGTATTTTACAAGTTTGTAATTATTCGTTGAAATTCATAAATTGACCTAGTTTATGCTATTGTATAGAAATGGCGCCCAGCAGAAGGAATGTGAACTCCAGCAATATGTATGATTTAAAGAGTAAGAAGGATCATATCTTTCACAGTATTAAGCCATCATTTTGAATGGAAATAATATCCCATGTATTCTTAACATATGAAGAAATAGTATCATGTGTTAACAAGATAAGTGAAGAATTCTCCGAGTCTTATGGCTTTGAAAGGAATCAAGAGAAGAAAATGATGGAAGAGACCAAGATAGATAAAGGGAAGAGGGAATAGAAGAATTTTCTCGTTTTTGATAACTGTGATAAGAAACACCATGGATCTTGCCTGAAGGGAATTAGAGTTTGTTATAAGTGTGGAGAAAAAGGACACCAAGTACGTGACTGCAAGGGTAAGAAAAAGGTTTCAAATGAACAATGCTTTGTCTGCAAGAATTTCGTACACTACGCGAACCGTTTTCCAAATCATCAGATTATTCCCCAAATGATGCCATTGGTTACTAATAATGTTATGAAACTACCACAGATGAGGAGGAATGATTAGTGTTTTTATGTTGTTATTATTTAATTATTTCATTTGAGTGTTGTATTAACAATGTACTGGTTATAATAATTATGGAGTATATAAGGATTGCACAGGAGTAATATTTCATTAAGGACTTGAGATTGTGTGGAACCAAGAATAGATACTCAATAGCAGGTTAAATTTTTGTAAAAAAATATGGTTGAAGGAATTATAAACTATAATATGGTTTTGATACCGAGGTAGTGATTTTGGAATAATAAATGTTTGATTTGGATAAATTATATTAGATATTCTTGATTACCTTGAAACTGATTAATGATTTGTATATTCCATCATTATTGTAGTTTTCAACATTCTTGGATAGAAGGAGTATATCTTGTATTCTATAAGGAATAAGGGATCATGAATATAATCAATAAGGTTTTATGGTAATGCAGGATGTTTTAATGTTTTAAAATAATACATGACAAAGGTGTTCAAATGTTATTACGTGGAAAAAAGAATCTTCATTGTGTTTACCTTCCTTATAAATTGTAGACTGTGACTATGGACATAATTATTTTGGATAATTCTAGTATGATATTTTTTTGTATTGCCATAAAAGGACAACCTGGAGGTCAGACGACAACCCGTTGCATCCGAAAAGGTCACAAGACTTAAACCTGCAACCAAAGGGTGACAAATGTGTATCACCTTCCACTGGCCCAAGTGATCTCCTGGATTAAATAATGTAGTCTTTTTAAAAAACATTCGGGTTGATGAATTATAAATTAATTTTTTTGAACCTTATACGAATAGAATAAATAGAATATTATTTTTAGAATTAAAGATGATTTTATGGTATAAATTAGTAAAAGGATGGAACTCTACATGTCAAGTATATATTTTTCTTCTTCTATTATTCTATGAAGAAATTAATTCTTATACTTTAGTGAAGGTATCATCAAACAAAAAACGTTTTATCCTAATACCATATGCTTTGTTGAACCGATGTTATTTTAAATCATCATAGATAGATGAATTTAAGGCCCTCAATTTTACACTTGTCTGTGATTGATGACCTCAATCACTAAAATAAATATTTTCACTTTCCTAAAATTATATGTCTTTAATTGCCACCAATGTTCTGCTAATCGAGATCATAATTTGTTGGTGACCCTTTCATTTCCCTTTTCCCCTTATTTAGACTAAATTTCATTAACCTAATTTTCGATGTGGGGTTTCCCAATGGTATTTTCTATTTTCAAACTTTCATTTTCAAAAAATATTTTCAAATTGCGAGGACACAATTTATTAATGGAAGGAATAAAGTAACACCACAAGATTTCGTAGTACGTTATTTTTATCAAAGTAATTCAATAAATTGCACTACACACAACACTGAGTTCTAGCGCACCATGACTTACCAAACTAGCCGTTCAAAAGTGACTATGAATAGTATTAACTAAATTTTGAACATTATATAATCTTTATAATTTTAGAATCCATATTATGAGTTTCTTAGACATACTTTAATAACAAATAGATTTTTTCAGATAAAATAAGTATTTTTCAAAAAATGCAATTTTACCGCATTTTAATGTAGAATCATTTTTAAATCCAATATTTGAAACTATTATATATTTAATTCGACAAAATAAACATCTTCTTTAGAATAGAGAAATAATAATTTAGTTTTAACAATGTTTTGGTGTTTTTCTGATAACTTTCATATTTGGGTGAATAGTGAACAATACAATATTTTAACCAAAAACAACTTTTTAAAATAATTTATATTGTTAAATTATACATTTTAAAGGTTTGTATGTATAAATAGATTATATTTTTACCATTTAATACAATTATGGTCATTTTAAGTAATTTCACTTTGAAATTGGACATAAAAAAGTGTCAAACTTTTGGTAGTTATTATTTCTTAAAAATACACCTTTTCGTTTTGACAGCGGGAATTAATTTTAAATTAATAAAGGAAAATTCTATTTTTGGAATTTTGTAAAATATAATTAATTATTGAATATAGAATATCAAAATTAGCTTAGGGTAAATTTTTGGTATTTTTCTATGAACTTTTAATTTTTGATGAATAGTGAAAACACTGAGTTATAGTTTAAAACCAACTTTTTATTTAAATAATTATTTTTTTATCAATATTTATTTTATGTCAAAATATATACATAATACCAATATATGTTCATTGTAATTCATTGGAGTCATTTTATAATAATTTTAGATATATAAAAATTTTATTGAACTTTTCACCGTCTTTTACCCACCTCCTAAGAGAATGTGCAAATTTACATTAAACATAATTTTACCGCTTCTGTGAGTGAAATTTCTAAAATCCAAGAGACATGGTTAATATCAAGGAGTAAAATGTGGTTTAATAAGATAAAAATAATTTTTGGTGAACAGTAATTTTTTACGTTTATTTACCACGGTAAAAAGTAAACAGGGTAATTAAGGGTAAAAATGATATTATTATTACCCTAACACATGTCATAATTATATTGGCTAATTATAATTCGACCAAAAACAACCGTAGCAATAAAATATGAACCTCTTTGGTCCACTTGAATTAGATTAGGACATTTATTATTATTTAATTCAAAGAAGAGTTAAAAGAGTTAAAATCAACATTTAATAACTTAAACATTTTTAATATATTGTTATAAATAAGATAAATTCGATTATAAATATTAATTATAAAGCTAAAAATATTTCCAACATAATGGTATTTTATTTTTAAATTTTAGACATTAAATAATTTATTTTATTTATGACACAATGATGATGCAGTAGTTACCTTATTAGTGAAATATTAAAATAATTGATATAATATATACCCAAATAAATATAATTTGAGACCTCTAATGAATTACACGAATTTTATTGGTTAATATGACATGTTAGGATTTATTAAATGTATTTTTTTGAATTAATAAAGTTATTAAGACTTTAACAAAAATAAATTATTGAATTGTGTCCAAATTGACATAAAAGACTTTTTAAAACAAATATTATATTATTAATTAATATAATATTCATAAAAATATAAGGGTTGGCCAAAAGACTTATATGATGATAGGTATGTCATTAAAGAACCACTTGGGGTTCGATTGGTAGTTTATAATAAGTTTATTAACCATATAATATAAAAATACAAAGAGACATGGTAAATGTCAAACTATTTAACTAAGAGTTAAATATAAAAGATAAGGGTAAAATAGTGACCCAAAATTTTATAAAACATATTTTTTGAGTGGTTTTTGACACATCCCCACCTAAGACTTTAAATAATCCATTTTTGAGCCACTATAAACCTAATATTAATTTATTATAAAATAATTCATTATGTTTTTCCTAAAGAGCCTCTCCTCCCCCTTATAAAACGAAACGACTTCTACCCAATTCCTCAAACCTCTAAATCCTTTTGGCTCGTCCAAAATCTACCCAATAAATCTTCCTACATCCCTCTCCTCCTCCTAGAAGCATTAACTTAGGCAGAAGGAACTTTAAGAGTCCTTTTTCGTTCAAACCAAAGGGAGGTACCCAAATTAAAGGTAACAATTTCTCTTAGCTTCTTTTCATTTATTTTACTTCTCCAACCACTAAACTTTTCTTATTAATTTCTTTTTTAACAAAACCATTATGCTAAAAAAAGGATATTGTTATTATAATTATTCAAACTAAACTTATACACAACTCCATCTATTGGGTGAAGAACATAATGTTTCTGTGGATGGAAACCAAACACCTCACAAAACGTTGATTGTTCAATTATCTCCTACCGCCTGTCATGGTGGCCCTTATGATGGAAATATTATTAATTGTTATATTAATTATATTTATTTTATACATAATCTTATTTAATTCCATTCTATAGAATACCATTATTCGTTTCATGTTGTATATATATATGATGATTTCATTTGAGGAAGTGTGGACTACCGCCCCTTCAAAGTGATATGACTCGTTCATACAATACATGGAACGCATAAAGAATGATGTTAATGAACATAAGTAACACATATAAGATATTATGTTATACTGGAATAATAATATACCTATGTATCATTAGGTTTTTATTACGTTTAAAATGAAAAATGAAATGGAAGTAGCGTTCGTGCGTACGTACGGACTACCGTCTCCACGAACGCGATGAGATTCATTCCCTATTGTATCCATTCAAGTCTAATTATCATTTTATGATTAAAATAATGTTTAAGGACTTGATATCATTCTGGATATGAATAATAGACAACCTATCCACAACAAAAATGACTTATTTAACAAAACATATAAAATAAAACAAGTTAACACCCGAAATGACAATAATACTAAGATACTATTAACAAAGCAATGTTAAAAGATTATATATGATATGATATTAATGTATATTATTCTCATATAATTTAATAACAATTATTTTACCATTATATAGGAGGTTAAACTACCCTCAACCAAGGAAAATTAAAAGGTAAGGGTTTATTTCACAATCTCTTCATTATCTGAGGTTGTTTATACGTAATTATCTTCTGGGACCTCTTTTTCATCCACATCCATGTTTCTTAAAAATGTATTTCACATCATTCTGAATATTTTACAGACTATGGTATAAGGTCATTTATACCCTTGTTTTACTTTTTATAAGATGTTTACAAAGTAATATTTTTTTAATTTTCGAAACAAGGTCCTTTTTAACCTTTTCGATAGAATTAATGTAAGAATGACTTATTTGAACTTATACGGTAGGTGCGGCTAATTTCCACCATTATAAAATCATCAATGCTTACCTTAAAATCTTATAAGAATATTTTGAAATTAAATGTTTTAATTATGTGGATTTTAAATGATTTCAAAAAGAAAGAGATATTTCTCTTAAATAGTTTTGATTTCATCTATGTCAACATCCTTTGATAAATTTTAATATTATTTGAAGTTGATTTATTATGATACAAAACTTCCATATTGTATTGAAGGTTTTTTGATATGTTTGACTGTGGATGTGTTATTTTTATACCATTCATGGTTTATGGATAATGTATTGAAATTCTGTATGTTATTTTTAATACGAATGTTTATGTTATGTTTAAACCTGTTCATATAAGAAATGAATTTGACTTAATAAGTGATGGGTGGAGCACGCTATAGCTTCTCTATGCATCTGTTGGTCTCATGAGACAATATGGTGTCTTGGCTCAAGGCTTTGGCAAAAACTTATTTGTAATCTTGGCACAATGCCTTGACTATGTGGTTATGATATTCTGGCATTATGCATTCCATCATTATAAGAGTGGTTATTGATATTGAATGTGATTATTCAACTAGTATAATATCCATGTGAATAATTATATTGAATTATATCATTTTATTTTTTCCATATTATGATGATGTTCACGTTTAAAAGGCTTTTGTTTCTGTTATACATTGTCTTAAATGTTTGTGCTTATTTATGAATGTTTCCGCTATTTTGTTATCCTTATTGAGCATCTGAGCTCACCCCTATCTATGTTTTATTTTTACCAGGATGTGAATAAGTATTTTATGAATGACATACAGGGATGGTATAAGGAGATATGAGTGTGGAGACAAGATGTTGTTGTACTTTTCACTTTATGATGTAATGTAAACTTTATGAATGTATTTATTTATTCCCAGGATAATAAACTAATCGGTCTTTTGAAACGTGATCTTTTGGGATCATGCCATTGTTATGTAATAATGCTCTAACTCTGGGTAACTAGGGTCGGGGTGTTACAATCGTATTTTTTATTTTCAGGAGATACATGCCCTATTCACCACTAACTTCATTTGTGTGGCATATATAATATCTGTTAATTTATTTAATGAATATTATAAATAAATTTATGGGTATTTACATATAAATTTTGTAATCATTCTATAATGTAGTTTATGTTTCAATAGTTTCAACATCATTAATGAAATTTTTGTCTCAATTTTCCTTATTTGAGAAATTGTCTATATTATGAACCTATATTTTTTAAGAGGTTTATATACTTCCATAGATATTTTATATCATGAATATACATATTTTCCAAATATTTAACCTTCATTTAATTTTATTATTTCTATTATATTATTTTTCAATGTTACTAAAGTGGTCATGATGTATTACTACCATGCCATCCCTTATTGAAATTATTTGTGATTTTTCTTCTATTGATGAAATATTATAATTTATCTCTCAATAACTCTCTTAGATTTTCATAACTTCAAGATATTGATTTTATATCCAAGTAATGGTATTATTTTTATTCTCTTTTTTACTTAAAAAAAATGATCAATTTTTAACGAAAATATGATCTTTTTTCTACGTTCGTTCGGATAATTGTTTTCATTCATAATTATGGTTTGTAAAAATGTTTTTATGAAATCATCATAATTTATCAATTTACATTAAATTAAATAAGTTATAAATTTTGTTGAATTATTATTTATATTTTTTCAATGTGTTTTCAAATACAATGTTTTGAAATCATTTTGAATATTATTTTACATGTTTTTATTGAATATTGTCTAAATAATTTTTCATAATTTATTTATATGTTTTCAAAGTGTTTTTAATGAAATGGTTTTAAAAATATTTTATAATTATTTTTAATTTTTTCCAATGAAATCATTTTCAAAAAAATTCCTGATTCGTTTTTATGTTTTGAAGGAAAAATATTTTCAAACTTATTTAAATAATTATTTCAATTTTATTAAATAAATTTTAAATGAAAATGTTTTTATAATGGTTTTATGTTTTAAAAATAATTTTAAAAGAACAAATGAAATATTCCTTAGTAAAATTCCTCAATATATCTTCTCATTATAATTTTGATCTAAGATGAAATCTGTTGATGTTACTCAATAAGTTCTACAAAATGATCCCAATGATCCATTCATATTCGTTCTTAAATGATTTATGTTTTGATTGAATGATTCATATTACACCAATTTTCTTCCCTTATGTTCTATGACATTGAAACCTAATTGTTTTCATGGTTTATTAACTAATTAATTGATTATAAAACCCATATCTTTGTGATAGGTTATATAGAATCCCGCCTTTTTAATACATATCTTTTCATTAAATTTTACATAGAGAGGATCTTTAAAGTCTAGTGTCTTGGAAATTAGAAATCTAAAACATGACGACATAAAACATTTTTCATACAAACTTGAAATGCTTCTTCATTTTTCATCCTAAGTTCATTACAACATCTCATAATCTGGGAGCATACATCAATGGAAAGGGTGATCGGAAGGCCCAGTAAGGGAAACAAGAGAAACATTTTACATGTGAACATGAGATACATCAATACAGTCATTATAAATAACATTAAGGCATGAGAAAGCGATCATGAGGCATATCATAATAAAAATAATATGTTTTATAAATTGAAGATGTGGCTACAACATTTAACTTATACAATCATTTCCGTATCACCAAGGTCCATCCCCAAGGTGTCATTAAAAAAATTTCCAAGGTTATTCATCAAGGTATCATTAAAATGGTCATCTATAGAGATTAAGTCATTACCCAATGCATTAGAACGCTATCAAGGTGAACCCTTAATTTTTTATTATTATCATGTGAACCACATATATCATCATCAAACATTTGATAAATAACCCATATAGCATAAAATATATGGGTTTTGTTTCATAATCATAACGTTTTAAAAACTAATTTAAAGACATGATCTTTATGTCTCTTTAATCCCACGAAAAAAGGAAATATGGTATCATGTATGTAAATCCCATAATTAAAATATAACATTTTGATATATATGTGAATACCACTATTGAATTAAGAAATTTGAGTATTATCTTAATAAAATAAAAAAAATGAGAAAAAGAGAGACACATTTTGAGATGAAAATACTGCAGCATAACTGCTATTGTAACATCCCAAGTAAGTAATGAATAATACATATTTTTATCTATGTCTATTAATGAATTAGATAGTGTTTTAGAGGCTTAAAATGAGAATAAATACAATCTTAAGCATGGAATACAGTAATATTTTTAAAAGATTGTTTTATTGACATTTGATGGAAAACCATTTTTAAATCAAACTTTTGAAAATTTTATAAGCTCTATTTTTCAAAATAAACTTATTATTTATGATAGGGACATTTAAATTTACAATGGATAATTTGTTGGTATTTTTCTGACAATGTTCATTTTTTAATGAATTGTGAAAAATACTGCTTTTTACATCAAAACTGCTTTTTCATCTAATTTAATTATATTGTTAGATTATTTTTTTAATTGATTTTAAAGTTTAAATAGAATATATTTTTACCATGTAATCCAATGGTGGTAATTTGGATTAATTTCACATTGCAATTGGGCATAAACAAGAGCCAAACGTTTCATAGATATTGTTTCAAAAAAACCCGCTATTTGTTTTGACAACAGGAATTATTTTTAAATTAATTATTGAAATTTATATTTTTGGAATTTGGTAAAATGGATTCCATATTTTTAATCAGATGGTCCAAATTATGTAATTAAGACTCTTTTGTTTTTTGACATTATGAATAGTAACGACGGTAATTATCTTTAATTATCTTGATTAATGAGTAGTCAGGTAGTTAAGGATTATAAAATAATATCATAATAATAAAAAATTACACCAAAATGTGTCCTAAAGCTAATTTTTGTCTCATTTCCGACCATGGTATGCCTTGTGCCAATCTTGGGGATCCCATGGAATCACTTTTGTGGGAAAGTGACTTTTTATCTTTTTATTTTTAAAGAAAGTAAATATAACAAAGAATGTATCACCTGAGTAAAAAAAATTTAATTTTTTCTACATAGATGATATTTTGGACTGTTAATATTCATTGGAAAGGTAAAAAGATTTCCTACATCATAGTATTTGTTTCATATTTTTTAGACATTAAATAAATTAAATTATTTATGACATTATGATGATGGAGTGATTACCTCATTATTTAACGATTTAAATAAAATAAAAAGATAATGTAAAATATAATACCTACACTTTTCAAAGACCTATTGGAAGAGTATATTTTGAACCCTTATCACCTTGTTCGCAAAATACATCAATGTGGGACCTTTAAAATCCGAAAACCATTTGAAAATAAAGGAACATTTCGTAACTTTCCAAGAGTGCCCCTCCTCTCCTCTTATAAAAGGCCCCCACCTCTACCTCCTTACCAACACCTATCAAGCCTTTGGCTCGGCAAACCCTTATCATTTTGTCTCTCCACATCCCTCTATTACTCCTTGAAGCCTCAATTTGGGCAGAAGTCTTCCCAAGGAAGCCTTTGACCACAAATCAAAAAGAGTTACCCGTTTTTAAGGTAATGTCTTATCCCGTGTTCTTATGTTTTATTTTGCTTCTCCAACCCCATAAACTCTTTTTATTCATTTATTTTGTAACAAAAACAGTAACTTACATATACTAGGATGTTGTTATAAGAATTATTCGAGCTACACTTTCACAAACATACATCTAATGGTTAAAGAACATACTATTTCCGTGGATGGAGAATTTCTGCCTCACAAAACGATGATTGTTCAATATTCTTTTAACAACTTCAAAGGTGGACATTAAGATGACACTATATTTATATATGATGTATAATAAGTTTATTTTTCACTTATTCTTATGTATTTTTCATTTATGGAATACCTTTATGGTGTCCATTATGGGTAAACGCGATATCTTCATTTTAGGAAGTGCGGACTACCTCCCCCTCAAAGTGATTTGATTCGTTAATTCCATATGTGGGATGTATAACGGATGTAATTAATGATATTATATATTATATTATACTGGAATTATAATATACCTCTATATCATTATGATTCCATTCCATAAAATATGAAATAGAATTGAAAGTAGCGTTCATGCGTACGTACGGCTTACCGTCTCCATGAACGATGCATTTCATTTCATACCTCTAAATGTTATGTAATATTATAAATGCATGTATATACTGGATATATATGATATATATGATATCTACATCATGATTATAACTCTGGATATAATGGATACATGAACAAACTCTAATTATAAAGTGTTTATTTTTGACTCAAGTACCAATGATCGTTAAAACGACTGTTATTCAAGTAAATAATTACATAGTGTTCATGACATGGTAATAAGTGATATAAAAGGAATAATGAACGTGAAAAAGGTTCTTAAGAAAGTAGAAATTAACTCAAGTTTATTATTCAGGATATTAAAGAACGATCGAGTCAAGTCAGACCTGAGGTAAGGGATTTTGTCTCAATCTCCTTTCATTGAGGCATATTTTGTTTTATACAAAACTTTCTTTTATACAATGTATAAAACCCTTTTACTTTCAATTTTATTCAAAAGGAATATTTTTATATAAATCCTTTAAACGACAAAAGGGAATGTTTTTTTAGTCGTACGTATGCGGCGACAATGACTTCTCCGCCACAGTGACGATTATTTGTGTTTCGACTTCCTCTACAAGCCATAGCTTTTTTGAATGAAAAATAAATACCATGTTTTACTTTTCTTTTCTTTTGGTATTGAAAATGGTTTTCATAATGTTTTTATATCAATACGTTGTATTTATATCTTTTGATTGAAAAGTGGAAATGTTATGTTTCCTTTATGCATATTTTATGTGATACGATTATGTTATGGTTCTTGGGCATTGTTATGAAGACGGGTGGTTCCTTGATAAACTAAGGGCGGGTGAGCCTGATATAGCTCTCCAATTCATTGGGTAATGTGAAGGAGTTAAACATTAAGGTTTATCCAAAGAGATTTACGGAATATACTGTGATGGGTATTCCAAACGTAACTAAGTGGGTTACTCCCTACGTAAGAATGTTATGAATGCCTCAAGTTACCTTTGTGTATTATGATTTCTATGATTTATTCATGACATTATCAGGTATGTGATTATGTTTTATGAGTAATGTTTGATTTAATGCATGGACTAATGTTTTTAGTTCATATATTTTTTATAACCCTTATTGAGCTTATTATGCTCATCCCAAGTTTTTGAAATGTTTTTTTCACAGGTCTGGGGAATGGTACATGATATGATGATAGTGTCAAGGAAGTGTCAAGAAAGAATCCATGTTTTATTTTAAATATGTTTCCATTGATGGAAAAAATGAATACTATCTTTTATGTAACCACTTTGTTTAAATGTGGGATGTAATGCAGGTTTTATGATCTAATTCTCTAAAACTCTAAACCTGAAAAGATCCTCAATTTATAATCTTGTAATAACTGAAGATTAAGTATGGTTTAAGGCTGGGGACTTATAGTTGGTATCAGAGGTCGGTTTAGATAACTTGAGGAGTTAGAATTTTATTAAATGATTATCCAAAAATAAATTTTTTGGTGGTCAAATTGAAATGATATAGCATTTGAAGTTTACAATGTTGTTTCCCCTATGATATTTGTGTGTTAAGAATGGTTTTTCATAGAGGAAATAGAATAGATTTTCTGGGAAGGAAAACAGAGGGAAATGACCTTTCAAATCAGCATACTGAGATGGTCAGAATTAGAATTGAGCAGTTTACTGTAGTGATGGCTCAGTTGAATCAAGTGATAAATGGTGGTTGTGTTATTAATGATATATTGGTGTTTTCTAAAAGTAAAAAAGAGAATGAAATACATTTAAGGGTTATTTTGAAAACCTTAAAAGAAAAGAAATTGTATGGGAAATTCAGAAAGTGTGAGTTTTGGTTGCAATAAATTTCTTTCATAGGTCACATTGAATCTAAAGATCGGATAACTATTGATCCGGAAAAAACAAAGGTTGTTGAAGAATGTCCAAGACCCACAAATGTAACTGAGATTCGTAGTTTCCTTGGATTGGCAGGCTATTACCGAAGGTTTGATAGAAATTTTTCACGATTATCTATTCCAATGACTAAGCTAACTCGGAAGGATGTGATGTTTATCTGGACAAAAGAATTTGATGATTGTTTTCAGGAATTGAAAAGGAGATTGGTGAATGCTCCAGTTTTGGCACTTCCTTCCAGGAATGGTGAGTTTGTTATCTACAGTGATGCTTCATTAAAAGGACTTGGTTGCGTCCTAGTGCAGAATGATCAGGTAATTGCCTATGCTTCACGTCAGTTGAAAATTCATGAGGAAAATTACCCTACACATGATTTGGAATTAGCTGCTGTTGTTTTTGCTTTAAAAATTTGTAGGCATCATTTGTATGGTATAAAGTGTGAAATATATACTGATCACAAAAGTTTAAAGTATATATTCACTCAGAAAGAATTGAACATGAGACATAGGAGATGGCTAGAATTAATCAAGGATTATGATTATACAATTCATTAACATCTGGAAAAAGCAAATAAAGTGGCTGATGCTTTGAGTCGAAAAAGTAATGATTCATTAACAATTATGCGTTTGAATGTGATCCTTTGGATAAGGATTTGATGAACTTTGGCATATAAGTTTTTGGTGCAAGAAGTTATTCTTTTTTGTTTCAGGTATCGGTGAGATCATCTCTATCAGACAGAATTAAGAAAGGACAGAAGCAAGACAGTGAGTTGAAGAAAAAGTTAGAGCTCGTTCAAAAGGGTAAGTTGCCTGAATTTAATATTGATAATGATTTTGTTTTGAGTTTTGGGAAGAGATTTTGTGTGCTGTGTGATTCACATTTGAAGAGATATTTGTTATGTGAAGCTCATAGTTTTCTGTTTTTTGTTCATCCCAGTAGTACTAATATGTATAGAGATCTTCGGGAGTATTACTGGTGAAACAGAATGAAATGGGATATTGCTGATTTTCCTGTGAAGTGTTTGACATGTCAACATGTTAAAGCAGAGCGGCATTTACTGAAAGGGATGCTTCAGCCTTTACCAGTGCCAGAATGGAAATGGGAGAATATATCCATGGAATTCGTTGTGGGATTGCCGAAGGCACCTCGAGATAATAATGAAATCTGGGTTATTATTGATCGCTTGACTAAATCTGCTCAATTCCTTGCTATACGAGATACTTTTCCCCTAGATCAACTTTCCCATTTGTATCTTAAAGAGATATTCAGGTTACATGAAGTTCCTCTCTCCATTTTATCTGATCGTGATCCCAGGTTTACTTCTAACTTTTGAAAAGGCCTTCAGAAGTCGTTGGGTACTGAATTAAATTTTAGTACAGCTTTTCATCCTCAATCAGATGGGCAGTCAGAACGAACAATTAAGACTTTGGAAGATATGCTACGTGATTTTTCAATGGATTATCAGAGAATTTGGAACCAACAACTTTCTTTGGTTGAATTTTCATATAATAATAATTTTCATTTCAGTATACAGATGGCACCATTTGAGGCATTATATGGGAAGTGGCGTCAAACTCCGGCTTTCTGGGATAAAGTGGGTGAAAGGAAACTGATGGGACTATAATTGTTAGAAGAGTTGGATGAAAAACTTCAGATGATACAGAAACAAATGAGAATAGTTCAGAGTAGGCAGAAGAGTTATGCGAACAATAGGAGGAAGGATCTCTCTTTTGAGGTAGGTGATCATGTTTTTCTCAAAGTATCTCCATGGAAAAGTGTGATGTGATTTGGTAAGAAAGGAAAGCTGAGTCCAAGGATGTCACGACCCATCATCGGGGCCCATGTCGTGACTACCCCATGCCCGCCTTCCATAGGCCAGGGGCTGGCGACTAGCACCAAAGGCGTAAATCCCGATAACTGGGAAGACATTGCCTTTATAAAAGTAAACAAACACGACAGAGTATAAGCGGAAGTAAACACTAAGTACAAAGAGAAGTGTTGAAATGAAAAATGGGCTAGAATACAAACCCAAAAGAAAGTACAACTACAACTGAACAAAGTAAAACCGGAAAAGACAACAGCTGGTGGGACGGAAGTGGATCCTAGGTCGTCCTCCTCGGATCCTACCTGAAGGGTAGGTACAGTTGGCGCGGCTCCTGGATCGTCCAACACGGATCCTACCTGAAGGGTAGGTACAGATAGCCTCCATAACGCTCTCGCCTGCCAACCACCTCTGAGTTTCATCTCACTGTGAAGTCCACCTCCGGATACTGACTCTTCGTGTAGTCCACATTTGGGCACCGTCCAGTCCTCGAACACTCGGCCTCCGTCAGCACTGCCCGTCGTCTGTAACCACCACAACGAGGTGCGGGCATAGCCCATGCAGGGGTGAGTATAACGATACTCAGTAGGGATCCCGAGTCCCTCACGGTCTCACTAAAACCAACAAGGATAACCACAATGAGATCTCAACAGATAACCTCTACTTAGGTATATGCCCATACATATACCTAAGTTATCAAGTAACCCATCTCAATCATGAGGAAACACAAGGATCATGAAATCAACGGATAACCACTACCCAGGTATATGCCCATACATATACCTAAGTTATCAAGTGACCCATCTCAATCATGCAGTAAACACAAACCTCAAAAGTCTCAGCTCAAACCAGGATTTTCATTATTGAACCCGTAACTGCGGAAGAGCTCCGTCTCTGGAGTGTACAATGGTCCTGTCACGACTTCGAGGTAATGCTCACTAACCTAAGACTGCTGAAGTACTCCTCCTGTCGAGTACCGCGGGTCAGCCACCCAGACACAGTAGGGCTTCCCGCCGAGGTATGTCACCCAAACATAGTAGTGCACACCCCCTAGTAGCCTGCGGAGGTACTCTCCGGACGAGTACCGCGGGTCTGCACTGTCACACAGGTAGTGCTCCGCCCGCCATGGGTCTGCACCTCAGAAAGTAGTGCTCCGTCCACTGGGCTAGTTGACTCACTCCAAGTCGAGTCGGTCAAGCAGTCGTCAGGTCTCAGCCAGTTACACGGTCTCCGTACTCCGCACGCTCGACACTGGGAGGGTCCGCTCCACGAGCTACACGTAGATACTCCAAGTATCTCAAAGTCCCACGAAGAAGTATCTCAAAGGACCACCTCATCATAGGGGTCTCAAAACAACAGACGGCGCGTCAATCGGACGCCCGGTCTGTGAGTTATTAGCCATTTCGTCCCAGGGGCCCGGTTGGTTTCTTGAGCCAACCAAACCCGGCCGTATCTCAACTATACCCCGAACTCTCTTAGGATATACTCATAGGGACTATTTCTCAACGAGATCACCAACGCCGCTGACGGTTCGTCAAACGGACGTTCTGTCAGAAAGATATCAGCTTTTCCGTTCCAGGGGCCCGTTTGGATTTCGGTGCGATCCAACCCAGCCACTATCCATCTGCATCCAAATCTCGGGCGGAGAATTCCAAAAGTTCCGTATCGTCAACAGGAACTCAACGCAACAGACGGAGCATCAATCGGACGCCCGGTCTGAGTGTTATTGGCTTTTCCATCTCACACCCACCCTGAGAAACTTTCCAGGAGGTCACCCATCCTGATCACTACTCTAGGCCAAGCACACATAACTATGGAGTTTTAACCACGTAGGCTCCCAAAAAGGAACGTGTACATTGAGTATAGTATACCAAAACGACTGCCTCGATCCAAGGATCGTGTTGCCACTGACGGTGAGTCGTTTGGAGGCCCGTAGCCCAAGATATGGGCATTTGACCAAAAGTGGTCCGAAACTGGGGGTCTGGTCCCGGGCTGGCCTGGCCCGACCCCCCCCCCCCCCCCCCTGGGTCAGCCGAACCGGGACGACCTGCCTCGGGTGGCGACCCGGCCCGGCCGGCGGCGCGGGCCGGTGCGGCGGCGCGGTCCGGCGCGGCGGCGCGGTCTGGCATGGCGGCGCGGACCGGCACGGCGGCGCGGACCGGCATGGCGGCGAGGCCTGGGCGCCGTTCGGGTGCCGCGCGTGGGGGGCAAACCCCCCCCCCCCCCCCCCCCTTTGAGAACCGTGTCCCCTTAATTGGGGTCGCTTTTGAGACCCGGCCGGGGAAAATTAATTCCCCCGGTCTCCACTGCTCGGCCGGCCCGCACTGGCCGGCCGGTTTCGCCGGCAAGGACCGGCGACGACCGGTCCTTCCTTCGCCGACACTGGCGGCCCGGTGCCGGCCGCCGGTCATCTTGCTCCGCCGCGGCCCGGAACCGGCCACGGCCTATGCCGTTCGGCGCGATGCGACGACATCGCTTCCCTCCCCCGCGGCCCCGCTCCAGCCGCGGCGCCTTTGACTTTCTTCGACGCGATGCGACGGCGTCACGTTATTGGATTTCTTTCCACGGCGCGGCGCGACGGCGTCGCGCGTATCTTCCGCAATAAAACGCGTGGTGCGACGGCACCATGTTTTCTCGTATCATCCTCAAGAAATCATCACGAAAAACAAAGGAGGAGGGTCGGTCGTGTTTGTGCGGTCCGAACCCCTCGCGTTATTCGATAACAAAAAGGGTTTTAATCCACGATCATCACCAAGTTTGTATTCACGAACAATTAAATAAATAAAAACCCTCAACCATCAACCGTTTGATAGGACGATCCGCGGATCAACCCGGTATTGGTTGGTCCGCGCTCGTCGTTTTTTTTCTCTCAAAAGATAAGAGAATTCCAAAATAAAATTCCCCTACCTCGGCTTCAAGAATGGAGTTATTCAACGACCCGCGGAAGACAAGCGTCGCGGAGGTCGGTCGTCGTTCCGTCTAGGTTGGTGGGAGAAGAGCTCGGTGAAGTCGAGCCGAGATGTCACCCTCTACATACTTTGTAGGCGGCGGTGCTTCCCTTCCTTACTCCGGTTGAAGATGGTCAGAGGTGTTGCTTCACGTTTTTCAGAAACGTGGAACGTTCTTCCTCGAGAGGTTGGTGATCTTCCAAGAGTTCTTCTCCTCTCCTTAGTTCTCCCCACAAGGTTTATGCCAACCCAAAAAGAAGAATATAATCTCTCTTTTTAATGTTGGTAAAATGAATTCAAAATAATTCAAACACTCAAAATAATTAATTAAGTTGGATTAATTAATTAATTGCAAAGTGTTGGCAAGAATTTCAAAATATTGAAATTCAAATAAACCATACTTAACTCACCTCATTAATTAATCAAGTTGTCAAATATTAATGAATGTGAGTTAATGGGGAGTTGGAATGTGAGGGGTTAAGAGGGTTAGGGAGTTTAAGGAATTTGAAAAGGTGGGGGGGGGGGGGGGTTCGTGTGGGCCCCAACCTTTCAAATATCCACACATGGGAAGTTGGATGGATGTGGGCTCACCACCAACTTCCCATGGGAGAAGTTAACCACTTAACATTGTTAAAATTTGATTTAACAATTTTATTCAGTTTTTTAATTAAACCCCAAAAATTAACTTCCCCTCCCGCACAAACGCAACTACGGTAAAGGTTCTCTTAAGCGATTACTGGCGTTGTGAGTCATCGGTGCAATCGGATTTCAATTCCAAGCACCGGTTCAAAAGATAGAAATTCATGCTCGCTCGTTCACTGAACGTACCCGATCCAAACTTCGGAAATTAATTCTGGGCACACCGGGCCTCGGAATCAGGCGCCGTCAGAAACTGCGTTCTTGTAAAATTCCAAAGAAAAGTAAGAAAAACATTTCCTTGAAATTTACGGGTCTTTAAATTACTCCCACATCAGGGCTTTACGTCCCCGTAAAGCTTCAACACAAACTAGGGTCACAAAAGCGGTAAAGAGCACACATCTGAGCCTTCCGCTCCCATGTGCTTACCTGGAGGTTTCGTACTGCCAAAGAAAGTGCACCTGAGGAATCGATCGTCCTCGTAGGATATGCTCCTATCGATCCTCGATCCCCACTGGAATCTCTATGAAAGACACCCCATCGCCATCGTCCAGCTCCTCATGGTCGATGGTATGCGAAGGGTCGAGCACGTATCTCCTCAGTTGAGATACATGGAAGTCGTTGTGCACCTGGTGCAACTGCGGTGAATGGGTCAACCGGTAAACCACCTTGCCTACCCAGCTGGGGACCTAAGAAGGTCCGCTGAACCTTGGAGATAACTTCCCGCCTTGGACACATCCCCATAAACCTCATCGAGGTGAGACTGGTATAAGAACGTGGTCGCCATCCTCAAACTCCAGAGGTTTCCAATTCCTGTTAGAACTGGAACTCAAACGACTGCTTCCATGAGGGTAAGGTTGGGCGATTCAAGAGTGATCAGTCGCACCCTCCCGTGAAAGAGTTTATCCCGTGCTACCTGGGGTTTCCTTTTCGCCGACCAAGGAAAACCCATCCCGAAGTTTGCCTACAACCGTCAATTTGAGTATGAACAGTTATTTCCCATTCCATACTCAAACTAACATCGTAAGGCCTCGACACTGTCACCAAGAGATTCCAACCGAAACTCTCACCTCGAGCGTCTGACCACACCGTCTGCGTAAGTGTGATTATCGAGTCTTCTCCCAAGGTATCTCTAGACGTGAGGGTCAAGTCCACGGCTTACTGGAAACTCTAGGTCTGGAACAAGATTTGTGAAAGCGAGGAATGATTCATATCGACGTCTGTTACTACATCAGCTAGTAGTGGACACAGACTGTCCCTTGAATCATTTCTAGAGCCATTGGGTCACACTCTTTGACCGCATGCAGCCGCATTCTTCCACCGCCCTCCATCTCCCTGAGCTTGGCGGGGATAACTAAGGAGGGTGGTTGTAGCATGTTAAGATGTACAGCACCTCATGCTGCTCTCCTAGCTCTGCCTCCACATCTGCCGCTTCGCAGACTCATCTCTATTTAAAGCTTCATCTTCTTGAAACATTTAACACGCCCGAGTCTCTAAGACTGGCACCGGTTCCCTGTTTCTTACTGCACTGTGCAGTCTTCATCCGCTCCTCGATGAACTACACCTCCTTTAGTCTCACAAGATCTGCTATGATTTCTTCTTTGCCGATAAGAGAAACCCGGTCTTATCCCCTGGATGAACCACATTCGTTGCCTAATACAGTCAATCCTAACATGAATTATGCATTCATGCCATGGATGACGTCGTAAGGCCTAGACGTAACTACTAAGAGATCCAACTGTCACTCTCGCCTCCAAGGGTCGAGTCACACTGTCGGCATTAGTGTGAGGTCATTGGGTCCCCTCCAGTAGAAATCTAGAAAGTGAGGGTCAAGTCAACAGTTTAACCGGGACCACTCAGTATCAACCAAACAAAAGGACAGGAAAGAAAACTTCTCAAAGATAAGTGACATTTTATTATTGCAGCTCATAGTACAAGACACGAATACAAAAGCAAAATGGAACTAGAAGTACAAGGGACGTATCCACTAGTTCCTCTCCTGTACACCTATTCCCGGAGCTCTACTACCTTGTCCACTGCTCAGCTGTTGCTCAAGCACCAGCCGCTGCTTCTGTCTCAGTGGCTCCTCCAACACCCGCTGATCAACCGTACGAGGATTCGGACAGTCACGTGCCAAGTGACCTTTCCCGCCACAAGAGTAACATTGTCTGTTTCTGGCACGCCTGGCTCTGACCCCACCTCGGGTGCCCCGCACCACCGGTCCTAAAACCCGAGATCGTTCAACTGCTAGTCTGGTCCTCCTGGACCTCTGCATCATCAGTCTACTCCCCACAGATGACTCGGCTACTGATCGAAAAACACGCGGCAAAGGCAGAAGCTCTTCTACATGCTCGGGGTGTAGAGCTACTGGCACAAACTCCACCCTGAAGAAGGTCTCAAAGTCTTCCCATGCGATGGTCATCCCGTCGCAAAATTGAAACAAGTGGCTCCACCACCTGCCTGCTGCTACCTGAAGGAGGCTGGCAGCAAAGATCACCATGAAGTCTGCCGGCATCCCCACTAGCCTGAAGACTCTCACCACAGCCTCCATCCAAACCTCAGCCACCTGCGGGTCCGTCTCTCCCCAGAACCTGGGTGGCCTCTGGAGCTGGAACTCGTGCAGTGCGCTCAAGCATCGTGCATCTCCTACTACTGGGGCTGGTGGCATCGGTGGCCCAACGGGTAGCAGTACCACTGGTGCCTCCGCTGGTGCCTCAACTACAAGAGGGCCCTGTACCGAAGCCTCGTCGCTCGACAGGCTGCCAGAACGCACATCCCTCTGGTCTCTAGCAGGTCGTCCGTGAAAAGGCATCCTGAAGTAAACATCGTGACACGGTCAAACGTTTATACCTGGTGAGCTGACCTGGTTTGAGCTGTTTTAAGGGAAAACCTTTGAAAATAGACAAGCAATCAGTGTTTCGTGCACAAAGTCGGAAATCAGTTGTCAGGGTCCTGGTGTATGGATACGTCGGCCGCCCGCTCCAACACTGGACTCCCTGAACTGAAAACCACACTCGGTACTCTCAACACTATTGCTTCACAGAAAGAAACATCAGAGTTATATGTTCTGTGGTAGAACCGAACTCCTCTGATACCAATTTGTCACGACCCATCCTCGGGGCCCGTGCCGTGACTACCCCAAGCCCGCCTTCCATAGGCCAGGGGCTGGTGACTAGCACCAAAGGCGTAAATCCCGATAACTGCGAAGGCATTGCCTTTATAAAAGTAAACAAACACGACAGAGTATAAGAAGAAGTAAACACTAAGTACAAAGAGAAGTGCTGAAAGGAAAAATGGGCCAGAATTCAAACCCAAAAGAAAGTACAACTACAACTGAACAAAGTACAACAGGAAAAGACAACAGCTGGTGGGGCGGAAGTGGATCCTGGGTCGTCCTCCTCGGATCCTACCTGAAGGGTAGGTACAGTTGGCGCAGCTCCTGGATCGTCCACCACAGATCCTACCTGAAGGGTAGGTACAGATAGCCTCCACAATGCTCTCGCCTGCCAACCACCTCTGAGTGTCGTCTCGCCGTGAAGTCCACCTCTGGATACTGACTCGTCGTGTAGTCTACCATCGGGTACCGTCCAGTCCTCGAACACTCGGCCTCCGTCAGCACTGCCCGTCGTCTGCAACCAACACAACGAGGTGCGGGCATAGCCCGTGCAGGGGTGAGTATAAAGATATTCAGTAGGGACCTTGAGACCCTCACGGTCTCACTAAAACCAACAAGGATAACCACAAGGAGATCTCAATAGATAACCTCTACTTAGGTATATGCCTATACATATACCTAAGTTATCACGTAACCCATATCAATCATGAGGAATCACAAGGATCATGAAATCAACGGATAACCACTACCCATGTATATGCCCATACATATACCTAAGTTATCAAGTGACCCATCTCAATCATGCAGTAAACACAAAGGTCAAAAGTCTCAGCTCAAACCAGTATTTTCATTATCGAAACCGTAACTGCTGAAGAGCTCCGTCTCTGGAGTGTACAGTGGTCCTATCACGACTCCGAGGTACTGCTCACTAACCTAAGACTGTTGAAGTACTCCTCCTATCGAGTACCGCGGGTCAGCCACCAAGACACAGTAGTGCTTCCCGCCGAGGTATGTCACCCAAACACAGTAGTGCACACCCCCTAGTAGCCTGCTGAGGTACTCTCCGGACCAGTACCGCGGGTCTGCACTGTCACACAGGTAGTGCTCCATCTGCCGTGGGTCTGCACCTCATAAAGTAGTGCTCCGTCCACTGGGCTAGTCGACTCACTCCAAGTTGAGTCGGTAAAGTAGTCGTCAGGTCTCAGCCAGTTACACGGTCTCCATACTCCGCACGCTCATCACTAGGAGGGTCCGCTCCACGAGCTACAGGTCGATACTCCAAGTATCTCAAAGTCCCACGAAGAAGTATCTCAAAGGACCGCCTCATCATAGGGGTCTCAACACAACAGACGGTGCGTCAATCGGACGCCCGGTCTGTGAGTTACTAGCCTTTTCGTCCCAGGGGCCCGGTTGGTTTCTTGAGCCAACCAAACCCGGCCTTATCTCAACTATACCCCGAACTCTCATAGGATATACTCATAGGGACCGTTTCTCAACGAGATCACCAACGCCGCTGACAGTTCGTCAAACGGACGTTCTGTCAGAAAGATATCATCTTTTCCGTTCCAGGGGCCCGGTTGGATTTCGTTGCGATCCAACCCGGCCACTATCCATATGCATCCAAATCTCGGGCGGAGAATGCCAAAAGTTCAGTATCGTCAACAGGAACTCAACGCAACAGACGACACGTCAATCGGACGCCCGGTCTTAGAGTTATTGGACTTCCCAGGAGGTCACCCATCCTAATCACTACTCTAGACCAAGCACGCTTAACTATGGAGTTTTAACCACGTAGGCTCTCAAAAAGGAAGGTGTACCTTGAGTATAGTATACCGAAACGACCGTCTCGATCCAAGGATCGCGTTGCCGCAGACGGTGAGTCGTATGGAGACTCGTAGTCCAAGATACGGGCATTTGACCAAAAGTGGTCCGAAACTGGGGGTCTGGGCCCGGGCTGACCCGGCCCGACCCCCCCCCCCCCTGGGTCGGCCGAACCGGGTCGACCCGCCCCGGGTAGCGACCCGGCCCGACGACCCGGCCCGGACGGCGGCGCGGCGGCGCGGACCGGCCCGGCGGCGCGGACCGGCACGGCAGCGCGGACCGGCACGGCGGCGCGGCCTGGGTGCCGTTCGGGTGCCGCGCGCGGGGGGCAAAGCCCCCCCCCCCCTTTGAGAACCGCGACCCCTTAATTGGGGTCGCTTTTGAGACCCGGCCAGGGGAAATTAATTCCCCCGGTCTCCACTGCCTGGCCGGCCCGCACTGGCCGGCCGGTTTCGCCAGCAAGGACCGGCGACGACAGATCCTTCCTTCGCCGACACCGGCCGCCGGTCATCTTGCTCCGCCGCTGCCCGGAACCGGCCACGACCTATGCCGTTCGGCGCGATGCGACGGCATCGCTTCCCTCCGCCGTGGCCCCGCTCCGGCCGCGGCGCCTTTGACTTTCTTCGACGCGACGCGACGGCGTCGCGTTCTTGGATTTCGTTCCACGGCGCGGCGCGACGGCGCCGCGCGTATCTTCCCAAATAAAACTCGTGGTGCGACGACACCATGTTTTCTCGTATCATCCTCAAGAAATCATCACGAAAAACAAAGGAGGAGGGTCGGCCGTGTTTGTGCGGTCCGACCCCCTCGCGTTATTCGATAAAAAAAGGGTTTTAATCCACGATCATCACCAAGTTTGTATTCACGAACAATTAAATAAATAAAAACCCTCAACCATCAACCGCTTGATCGGACGATCCGTGGATCAACCCGGTATTGGTTGGTCAGCGCTCGTCGTTTTTTTTCCAAAAGATAAGAGAATTCCAAAATAAAATTCCCCTACCTCGGCTTCAAGAACAGAGTTCTTCAACGACCCGCGGAAGACAAGCGTCGCGGAGGTCGGGCGTCGTTCCGTCTAGGTTGGTGGGAGAAGAGCTCGGTGAAGTTGAGCCGAGACGTCACCCTCTACATACTTTGTAGGCGGCGGTGCTTCCCTTCCTTACTCCGGTTGAAGATGGTCGGAGGTGTTGCTTCACGTTCTTCGGAAACGTGGAACGTTCTTCCTCGAGAGGTTGGTGATCTTCCAAGAGTTCTTCTCCTCTCCTTAGTTCTCCCCACAAGGTTTATGCCAACCCAAAAAGAAGAATATAATCTCTCTTTTTAATGTTGGCAAAATGAATTCAAAAGAATTCAAACACTCAAAATAATTAATTAAGTTGGTTTAATTAATTAATTGCAAAGTGTTGGCAAGAATTTCAAAAGATTGAAATTCAAATAAACCATACTTAACTCACCTCATTAATTAATCAAGTTGTCAAATATTAAAGAATTTGAGTTAATGGGGAGTTGGAATGTGAGGGGTTAAGAGGGTTAGGGAGTTAAGTAATTTGAAAAGGTGGGGGGGGGGGTTCGTGTGGGCCCCACCCTTTCAAATATCCACACATGGGAAGTTGGATGGATGTGGGATCACCACCAACTTCCCAAGGGAGAAGTTAACCACTTAACATTGTTAAAATTTGATTTAACAATTTAATTCACTTTTTTTTATTAAACCCCAAAAATTAACTTCTCCTCCCGCACAAACGCAACTACGGTAAAGGTTCCCTTAAGCGATTACCAGCGTTGCGAGTTCATCGGTGAAATCGGATTTCAATTCCGAGCACCGGTTCAAAAGAAAGAAATTCCCACTCGCTCGTTCACTGAACGTACCCGAGCCAAACTTCGGAAATTAATTCCGGGCACACCGGGCCTCGGAATCAGGCGCCGTCAGAAACTGCGTTCTTGTAAAATTTAAAATAAAATTAAGAAAAAATTTTCCTTGAAATTTCCAGGTCTTTACAGAGGATAATTAAACCATTTGAAATTTTAGAAATAGTTGGGTCAGTTGCATACCGAGTGGCTTTACCTCCGATTTTATCTCAGGTACACAATGATTCTCATGTTTCAATGTTAAGTAAATACATGCTCGATCCATCTCATGTTTTGAGTCCAGAGGTAGTTCAGCTGGAAGAAAACCTATCTTATGAGGAACAACCGGTACAGATTCTTTACCACAAGGAGAAGGTGTTACAGAATACGGTGATTCATCAGTTAATGGTTTTGTGAAAAAACCACATGATTGAAGATGCAACATGGAAATCTGAAAATGCAATGAGGGCTAAATACCCCCACTTATTCAATAAGTAAATAAATTACGGGGACGCAATTTTATAAAGGGGGGAAGGATGTAACATCCCAAGTAAGTAATTAATAATATATATTTTTATCTATGTCTATTAAGGAATTAGATAGTGTTTTTGAGGCTTAAAATGAGAATAAATCCAATCTTAAGCATGGAATACACTAATATTTTTTAAAGATTGTTTTACTGCCTTTTGATGGAAAACCATTTTTAAATCAAACTTTTGACAATTTTATAAGATCTATTTTTTAAAATAAACTTATTATTTATTATTGGGACATTGAAATTTACAATGGATAATTTTTTGGTATTTTTCTGACAATGTTCATTTTTTAATAAATAGTGAAAAATACTGCATTTTACATCAAAACTGCTTTTTCATCTAATTTAATTTTATTGTTAGATTATATTTTTAATTTGTTTAAAGTGTAAATAGAATATATTTTTACCATGTAATACAATAGTGGTCATTTGGCTTAATTTCACTTTGTAATTGGGCACAAACAAGTTCCAAACTTTTCATAGATATTGTTTCAAAAAAACCTGCTATTTGTTTTGACAACGAGAATTATTTTTAAATTAATTATTTCAAGTTATATATTTGTAATTTGGTAATATTTATTCCATATTTGGAATCAGAAGGTGCAAATTATGTAATTAGGATGATTTTGTTTTTGGACATTACGAATAGTAACGACGATAATTATCTTTAATTATCTTGATTAATGAGTAATCAGGTAGTTAAGGATAGTAAAATAATATCATAATAATAAAAAATGCCACCAACATGTGTCATAATGCTAATGGTTTTCTCATTGCCGACCATGGGATGCCTTGTGACAATATTGGAGACCCCATGGAATCACTTTTGTGGGAAAGTGACTTTTTATCTTTTTATTTTTGAAGATAGTAAATATAACAAAGAATGTATCACCTGAGTAAAAAAAATTTACTTTTGTCTACATAGATGATATTTTGGACTATAAATATTAATTTTAAAGGTAAAAATATTTCCTACATCATAGTATTTTTTTCATAATTTTTAGACATTAAATTAATTCAATTATTTATGACATCATGATGATGCAGTGATTACCTCATTATGTAACAATTTAAATTAAATAAAACGATAATGTAAAATATATGACCAACACTTGTCAATGACCTATTGGATGAGTATAATTTGAAACCTTATCAACTTATCCTCAAAATACATCAATGTGAGACATTTAAAATCCGAAACCCATTTGAAAATAAAGTAACATTTTGTAACATTCCAAGAGTGCCTCTCCTCTCCTCTTATAAAAGGCCCCCACCTCTACCTCCTTACCCCCACCTCTCAAGCCTTTGAATCGAAGAAACCCGGATAATTTTGTCTCTCCACATCCCTCTGTTACTCCTTGAAGCCTCAATTTGGGCAGAAGTTTTCCCAATGAAGCCTTTGATCTCAAATCAAAAAGAGTTACCGGTTTAAGGTAGTGTCTTCTCTTGTGTTCTTATGTTTTATTTTGCTTATCCAACACCCTAAAATCTTTTTATTCATTTCTTTTGTAACAAAACCAGTATCTTCCATATACAAGGATGTTGTTATAGTAAGAATTAGAGCTACACTTACACACACCTACATCTAATGGTTAAAGAACACACTATTTCCGTGGATGGCGAATTTCGGCCTCACGAAACGATGATTGTTTAATATTCTTTTAACACCTTCATAGTTGGCCATTAAGATGACACTATATTTATATATGATATATAATATTTTTATGTTTCACTGAATCTTCTGTATTTTTCATTTATGGAATACCTTTATGGTTTCCATTATGGGTAAACGCGATATCTTCATTTTAGGAAGTGCGGACTACCACCCCCTCAAAGTGATTTGATTCGTTAATGCCATATGTGGGACATATAAAGAATGTAATTAATGATATTATATATGATATTATACTGGAATTATAATATACATTTATATCATTATATTTCAATTTCATAAATTACGAAATAGAAATGAAAGTAGTGTTCATGCGTACGTACGGCTTGCCATCTCCATGAATGGTGCATTTCATTTCATACCATTCAATGTTATGTAATATTATAAATGCATGTATATACTGGATATATATGATATATATGATACCTAAATCATGATTATAACTCTGGATATAATGGATACATGAACAACCTGTAATTTTAAAGAGTTTATTTTTGACTCAAGTACCAATGATCGTTAAAACGACTGTTATTAACTTAAATAATTACATAGTGTTCATGACATGGTAATAAGTGATATAAAAGTATTAATGAACTTGAAAAAGATTCTTAAGAAAGTATAAATTAACTAAAATTTATTATTCAGGAGATTAAAGAACGATCGAGTCAAGTCGGACCCGGGGTAAGGGATTTCGTCTCAATCTCCTTTCATTGAGGCATATTTTGTTTTATACACAACTTTCTTTTATACATTGTATAAACCCCTTTGACGTTTTCGGTTATTCAAAAGGAATATTTTTATACTAATCCTATAATAAATGACAAAATGGAATTTTTTTTTATCGTACGTATGCGGCGACAATGACTTCTCCTCCGTCGTGACGATTATTTGAGTTTCGGCTTCCTTTTCAAGCCATGACTTTTTTGAACGAAAAATAAATACCATGTTTTACTTTTAGTTTATTTTGGTATTGAAAATGGTTTTCATAATCTTTTTATATCAATGTGTTGTATTGATATATTGTGATTGAAAAGTGTAAATGTTATGTTTCCTTTATGCATGTTTTATGTGATACGATTATGTTATGGTTCTTGGGCATTGTTATGAAGACGTGTGGTTCCATGTTAAACTAAGGGAGGGTGATCCCGATATAGCTCTCCAATGCATTGGGTAACACGAAAGAGTTAAATGTTAAGGTTCCTCCAAAGATATTTACGGAATATACTATGATGGGTATTCCAAACGTAACCAAGGGGGTTACTCCCTACGTAAGAATGTTATGAATGCCTCAAGTTACCTTTATGCCTTATGATTTCTATGATTTATTCATGACTTTATGAGGTATGTGATTATGTTTTATGAGTAAAGTATGATTTCATTCATGGACTAATGTTTTGAGTTCATATTTTTTTTATAACCATTACTAAGCTTATTATGCTCATCCTAAGTTTTTGAAATGTTTTTTTCACCGGTCTGGGGAATGGTACATGATATGATGATAGTGTCAAGGAAGTGTCAAGAAAGAATCCATGTTTTATTTTAAATATGTTTCCATTGATGGAAAAAATAAATACTATATTTTATGTAACCACTTTATTTAAATGTGGAATGTAATGCATGTTTTATGATCTAATTCTCTAAAACTCTAAACCTGAAAATATCCTCAATGTGTAATCATGTAATAACTCAAGATTAAGTAAGGTTTAAGGCTGGGGCCTTATAGTTATGTTAGAGGGTTTTATAAAATATTTAAAAGAGAGGGGACATGGGTAACCCACTCATAAATGATCTAAAAAATAGTAGAGAGACAGAATATAAAGGATATATGAACATGGTAATGAAATTTGTTAGAAATACCATATGAAATGAAAAACATGGAAGGAAGGAAAAAATTGGTTTTCTCTTATGCATAAATTATGCAGCCTAACAGCGTCACTTAAAACATCAAAAAAAGAATTGATGAGATAAAATAGGGTGTCTCATAATATAAATATAAAAGGACAGTATTATGGATATAGAGATTATACCCCAACAAAATAAAAAGGAACCTGAAATGCTTGACATGAAAATAGAGCTTGAAAAATGGGAAGACTGAAAGAATCCCTTACAAAAATTCGACAGCCTAATGACAACATTTAAAAATTAATAAAATAAAATGATGATAGTATGAGGGGATCTCTCATCATATGAGAATAAAAAGGGAAGTAATAGGAAAATAAAATAAAATCCCCCATCATAAGAACATGGGTCTTAAATGAAACGACATATAAAAGAGTACTTGAATAGAAAGAGAGGGGTATGATACCTTACCTTAAAGAGTAACATTGAAAGCATAAATATCAGGACCTTGGGAGGCATGAGGGAACCTTCAGAGGACACCATGGGAGGTAAGGAGACCAGAATTACGTTGAAGAGCATTTGGAAATTAAACTAATTAGGGAAAGGATTCGTATTTATTGGAGAAGTTAGGGGACAAAGCATTAATTGCCAAGGGACACCTCACTAGTGGTATTGGAAAAACCATCGGCTTTACATGGTATTTTCCCATAGTAATGGAAATATGGGACACCTTAGACTATATCATACTATTCACAAGTCGTCCAGAATTATTTCATAATTATTACATCCTTATTGATGTCATTAAACACACGAACCTCAAAAACTATATTGTCACTATTCATTGAATATTCTACTTTCTCAGAAAAATCCCCAAAATACACCTTAACCTAATATCGAGGCTCTGAATTAAAAAATGAACTCCATTTAAAAAAATTAATTTTCTAAATATTTTTAATTTAATTTTTAAATCCAATACACTATTCACTGAAAATTCAACTGTTTCAGAAAAATCCCAAAAATTCACCTTAACCAAATAATGATGCTCTGATTGCAAATATTAACTCCATTTTATGAAAATAATTTTCTACATTTTTTTAATTTGTTTTTATATTAAAAACTCTATTCACCAGAAAAAACTAATACTTAACCAATAATTTCTGAAACAGTTATTTGTCTATTTTAGTGAATCACATTACTTAATCAAGGTGCCTAAATTATATTAATACATTCTTTAAGTGAGATTACTAATTCATTTGGTCGCATTACTAATACTAAACATAAAATCACTATTCATAATTTACTATTCATCAAAAGTTAAGTTGATCTTTTTAGACACTAAATTTCTTACTAAACATAACTATAGAAGAACTTTTTTTGAAAATCATTACACATTATTAATTATTTATGGTTTAAATAAATATTTTTAAAATATACTTTTTTTAAAATTCATCAATAATATGCATACTATATTTATCATGAAATTTGAAAATTCAAAAACATCACCATAAGAGGAAATCAAAATTTTTATTTAAATCAAAGGATTACACAAGGCAATTACGGTCTCGTTACATAGCCCCTTATTATAGCAGCATAAGACTTATGTGTAAGTTGTGATAAGGTGATAGAATCTGAGGGTGGCTCGGCCAACATTGCCCGAGTAGTGTTTTCTAGAACCTTGAACATCTCACGAAGTCTATTCCTTTCCAGTTTCACACGATGAAGTTTGGCTTGGGTTTGGTCTAGAGCAAAGCCCAAAGGTGCTACCGCCTTCTCGAGTTCCATCAGATGGGCTTCAATCAGCCCGAGATTATTGGATGGGGCCATTAAATCATCTTTCTAAATTAATAAATCAAGATCCCTTATATTTAAAGACAATGATCACAACATTTAGTTTTCAATAGTCATATTGACCAATGGTAATATAACTACCGAAACACAATGGTCTTATTTTAATTGTACTCATTTTATTAAATGAAATATCTTTGTTGAGTATACATTAAAATAAGACACAATGTTAGGAATTTTTTTTTTCAAAACTTTGGGTCGTTAAAATCTTCCCCACTAATGAAATTGTGGCCCAACAATTTTAAAATTGGGTTTTGAGATTTAATTGAATGTCCTAAATCGAAAAAGGAGTTAGTAAAACTCTTACTTTAAAAGAAATAAAGGATAGTACAATGGTCACCCGAGTTAATCCATACTAGGATTCTATGTATGAAATCACAGACATAGAAGAGAGAAAAAGGATCAAGTTATGATGGAGAGTGAAAGAAAACATGATTAGGAGATAATTAACCACAAGAAGATCACAAACATAAGATGTGTTAAATGGTGTTTGATTACCTAGTAGAAAACGTAAACCAACAACATTTTTGTTTTACGTTACTTTTCATAATTTTTAGTAATTCAATAACTATATAGAATAAAACATAAGGAAATATACATAAATTAAAGTATAGTTTCATCCATTAATAAGTTTCTACCAAGACTAATATTTTCTCCAAACAATGAGCATTCAAAAATACTTTGTCTCATCAAAAGCACAAGAATCATATTCTAGATAATCACATAATACACAAAAGAATAACTATATTTATTCCGAGTCTTTATTCATCATCTAAAACTAAAATGGTTAGTACAAGATCATATAATCCCTAAAAAGTATAATCCTATATAAAACGAAATATGACTATTAATCTCCAAAATTCAACAAAAGTACACAAAGTTCCAGAAAGACCATTCCATACACAAATATCCTTAATATTCTTCAGAATAATTCAAACTAAGATTGGAACCCAAAACACAGAAGTATTTAATCACATAGTCTTCCCCAATAAATCGTAACATTTATCTCCAAATAATGTCGACTACTAATAAAGTATCATACTAATGTGTAATTAACCTATTCACATATTCTCTATGCTAGGTTCATCATTTTACTATAATAACCGAATTCACCATATGTCCACAATAAATATATAAAAAACAATCGTTCCTCCTAAATTTAGATTGTGTAGTATTTTATTTCCCTTAGGAATATAGTACTCCATAAGTGAAAACATCGTCCAAAATAACATTTATCATTTAATCGACAAATCAATTTCCTATACAAACAATATTCATTTGATAAACATATGTTTCCAAAATCAACTTATTCTTGATCCATAAAAATATCAGGTTTATTAGTTATTTCGAAGGGCATAACCACAAAATCATAATGCCCATATCTTGATTGGAAGATAGTTTTTGGAATAACATCATTCTTCACCCTTAATTTATGATAACCAGAACGAAGATCAATCTTAGAGAAGAATTGAGTCCCACGAAGTTGGTCAAATAAGTCATCAATTATTGGATGAGAGTATTTGTTCTTCACTGCGATCCCATTCAGTTCTCTACAATCAATGAATAGCGGCATCGATCCATCCTTCCTCTTCACAAAGAGAACTGGTGCTCCCCAAGGAGCCACACTTGGTCGGAGAAGACCATTCTCCATGAGATGAAGTTGGTTCATTAATTCCTCTAGTTCCAAATTTTCCATCCTGTAGGGGGTCTTTGATATCAGATGTGATCCAGGTACGAGTTCAATGGAGAACTCTAACTCTCTTTCAGGGGGAGGTCCGGGTAACTCCTCAAAAAATACGTCAATGTATTTTGAGATTATGTGGAAATTTTCTAAAATAATAAATCCTTCTTGAGAAACTTATTTCATTTTCGAATCTTTTAACTAAAAAGGATTTTATGCCTTAAAACTTCAGGCTTTGACAAATTACATTTTTCTTATAATTCCTTCATAATGATTCATAAAAGGCTTGTTGTTAACAAAACATATCCTTCGGAAGTGTCGTAACCAGGAGTGCAACAAGGCCCATTGTCATGTACCGGATCCCATTCGAGTCTAGTTAAAAGAAATATTTTTCGGTTTTACCATTATGTACATCTATTCCAGATCCACCTCTACCTACTCGTATCCAGACATGGATGTATTATCTTGATAAACCACTTACATAATACTCACCAAAAAACCCGGAAGATTTCCTATATTTAAGCATTTAAATAGGTTTCTTCCTAAATTTTTCATATCTTAATTTCCATAAAAAACTAAACTATCATTTGATACCAACTATATCATCCCGCCTTTTTAATACATATCTTTTCATTGCATTTTACATACAAATGATCTTTAAAGTATGGTGTCTTGGAAATTAGGAACTTAATAGATGATGACATAAAAAATTCTTTTTAAACACTTGAAAGGATTCCTCATTATTCATCCTAAGTTCATTACAACATCTCATAACCTGGGAGCATACATAAAAAGAAAGGGTGAGTATAAGGCCCAGTAAGGCAAACAAGAGAATCATTTTACATGTGAACTTGAGATACATCAATAATGTCATGATAAATAACATTAACGCATGAGAAACAGATCATGAGGCATATCATAATAAAAATAACGTGTTTAATAACATGAAGATGTTGCTACAACATTGAACATAGAAAATAATTTTCATATCAGCAAGGTCCGTCCCCAAGGTGTCATTAAAATAAATTACCATGTTTATTCACCAGGGTATCATTAAAATGGTCATCTATAGAGATTAAGTATTTACATAATGCATTGAAATGCAATCAGGGTGCACCCTTAATTTGTCTTTATAATCATGTGATCCACATATATCATCATCAAACATTTCATAAATAACCCATACAGCCTAAAAGAAATGGGTTTCATTTCATAATCATAACTTTTTAAAAACTGCTTTAAAGACATGATCTTTATGTCTCTTTAAACAGATGGAAAATGGACAGAGGGATTCATGTATGTAAATCCCAGAATTAAAATATAACATTTTGATATATATTTTAATACCACTATAGAAGAAAGAGCTTTGAGTATTCACATAATAAAATAAAAGAATTTGAGATAAAGAGAGAGACATTTTGAGACGAAAATTCTGCATCATGACGACTATGTTACAGGGTTTTAGAAAATATTGAAAAGAGAGGGGACATGGGTCACCCACTCATAAATGATCCATAAAACATTATAGGGACATAATTTTAAGGATATTGGAACATGGTAATGAAATTTTAAAGACATACCATATGAAATGAAAAACATGGAAGGAAGACTAAAATATTATTCCTCTTATGAAAATTCGGCAGCCTAACGACGCCACTTAAAACATCAAAAAATTAATTTATGAGATCAAATAGGGTATCTCATCATATGAAAATAAAATTAAAATATTATGGATATAGAGATCATACCCAAAAATAATAAAAAGGAACTTTAAAAACTAGACATGATAATAGAACATGAAAATGGGAAGAGTGAATGAATCCCATACAAAAATTCGGCACCCTAACGGCGCCACATAAATATTAATAAAAAGAAATGATGAGAGTAAGAGGGGATCTGTCTTCATATGATCAAGAAAAGGGTAGTAATTGTAATATAAAAAAATCCACCAACATAAGAACATGGTCCTTAAATGAAATTACATACAAAAGAGTACTTGAAAAGAAAGAGAGAGGTATGGTCCCTTACCTTAATGAGTAACTTCAAAAGCTTGAAGGTCGGGACCTTGGGAGGCCCGAGGGAACCTTGGGAGGACTCCTTGGTAGGTAAGGAGACCATAACATCGTTGAGATGGATTTGGAAATGAAAATAATGAGGGAAATGATTGGTATTTATAGGAGAAGTGAGGGGACAAAGCATTAATTTCCAAGGTACATCTCATTGGTGGTATTGGAAAAACCATGGGCTTTCCCATGGTATTTTCCCATTTTATTGTCCACTTGGGACACCTCATACCTTATCTTACTATTTAAAAGTCGACCGGAATTATTGAAAAATTATTACATCCTTAATGATGTCATTAAACACCCAAAACTCAAAAGTTGTATTTTTACTATTCACTGATAATTCAAGTTTCTCAGAAAAATCCCTAAAAACACTTTAACCTAATATCCAAGCTCTAAATTCAAAAAATAACTCCATTTAATAAAATTTTAATTTTTTTTATTTTAATTTTTAAATCAAATACACTATTCCCTGAAAATTAAACTCTTTCAGAAAAATGCCAAAAATTCACCTTAACCAAATATTGATGCTCTGATTTCAAAAATGAACCCCATTTCAAGAAAATAATTTTCTAAATATATTTAATTTTATTTTTAAATAAATAAACTTTTCACTCAAAAAAACTAATACTTAACCAATAATTTCTGAATAAGTTATTTGCCTATTTTATTGAATCACATTACTTAATCAAGGAGCCTAAATTATATTAATACTTTATTTAAGTGGGATTACTAATCCATTTGGTCGAGTTACTAATCCTAAGAATAAAATCACTATTAATAATATACTATTCATCAAAAATTAGGTTGACCTTATTAGACAATAATTTTTTTTACTGAACATAACTATAGAAGACATTTTTTTGATTTTCATTACACATTATTAATTATTTAACGATAACATAAATATTTTTAAAATATAATTTTTCAAAAATTCATCAATAATTTTCATACTATATTTTTCTGGACATTTAAAAATTCAAAAACTTCACCATAAGAAGAAATCACAATTTTTTTTAAATCAAAGGATTTCACTGGGCAGTTACGGTCTTGTTACATAACCCCTTATAACACCAGCATAGGACTTAAGTGTAAGGTGTGCACAGGAGATTGAATCTGAGGGCATCTAGGACAACATTGCCCGAGTAGTTATTTCTATAAGCATGAACTTCTCACGAAGGCTATTCCATTCCAGATTCACACGATGAAGTTCGGCTAGGGTTGGTCCAGAACAAAGCCCAAAGGTGCTACCTCCTTCTGAAGTTCTGTCAAATGGGCTATGATCGGCCTGAGACTACTGGATGGGACCATTAAATCTTCTTTCTAAATTAATTAATCAAAATCACTTGTATTTAAAGACAATGATCGCAACATTTAGTTTCCAACAATCATATTGACCAACAGTCATATAACAATCGAAACCCAACGTTCCTGTTTTAATTAAACTCATTTTATTAAATGAAATAGTTTTAATGAGTATAAAATAAAATAACACACAATGTTAGGAAACAAAAATTATTCAAAAATTTGGGTCGTTATAGGTTATGATTTTATGCAATGTTAATGACACTCATGTCAATTCATGCGTTATTATTTGGTCATTATAAAACACATATTTTCTCATAGGTTATGATGTGATGAATGTTTTGTGTCATATGATTGTATGATTTCACTATGTGATGGCTGGGATATAAGGACCCGACCTTAACACAATATATAATCATAAATTAAATGAATAATTGACATTGAGGATCTTTTCAGGTTTAGAGTTTTTGTGAATTATTCAATAACTATTACATCTCAAAATATTACAAAGTAGAAACTTCTACTCAATTTCGATTTTTTTATAAAATACAAACTCTTAAAAATAAACATGTCTAGTACCATGTTTTTTTATAGAACATCATTCCTTGATCCCATCCTTGACCCTCTTCATCTTTCAGTCTTGTGGAAAATATTTCAAAAACTTGGGATGAGCATAAAAATCACAGCAAGGAATACAAAAAAAGAAACTATTAGTTTTTTAAACAATAAGTAAACTAAGAATACATAAACATAAGTAATACTTTTCACCTTTATGATGTCATAAATACTCTTCACTGAATAAAATATCAATACCTACCCTTTTGTAACCAAAATATTACACATATGATGAACACATAATGTATCAAGGTAACTTGGTACATAAACATACTTAAATGGAATAACCATAAGGTCGACATCCACAAATGTCACTAAATGGAATAGCCATACGGCCGACTTCCATACCCAATGCATTGGAGGTTATAACGTAACCTCCCATCTTGGTATTCACGACACCAACCATCATTTGTTTTATCATGTAACCACCCATTAAATTTCTATGTACTATTATAAAATCATAACACATAAAACAAATATAAAGGTAAGAAAACATTTCCACATTTCAATCAAAGTATATCACTTAAATATATTTCTATAAAAAATCTATTATCAAAACCATTTTCAATAAAAAAATACATAATTGAGTATAAGGTATTTATTTTCATTAAAAAACATTTCGGCTTATTGACGAAACCAAAGATCAAATAATACCAGCGGCAGCAAAAAGGTCATTGTCACCAAGTACGTTAAAAAGAAACATACTTTTTGTCGTCTAGTAAAACACTTCATAGAGAAAATATTCCTTTTGATGAAAATTAAAAGTCAAAGGGGTTTATACACAGTATAAAATAATGTTGTGTGTAAAACAAAATACGCCTCAATAAAAGGAGATTGAGACAAAGTCCCTTACGATGATGGCATCCTTATATTAAGGATAAATCAATGACATAATTATATGTGAAAAATATAAATACACCCAATATAAGCAAATATTAAGTGTAAAACAATCATAGGTTAGTCACACATATTCATAGCATGACATAACCATGATATATTGGAATAACCCAAAGAATTAAAATTGGGTAAAGAAGTTCCCTTCTAGAAATTTGATAGCCTAACGACGTCACTTTAAAATTCAGAAAATAAGTTGATGGGAGATAAAAAGGTTATCTCATCACTTGGACACAAAATTTTCAGAAACAAGGATATATAATAACATATACAAACATAAGTACATTTAAATTAAAATATCTATCAAAGATAATCCTTTTAAAAAAGGTGGGTGAAAGGTTCTCTTACTGATTTGGGTAACTTTCAAAACGTACACCCCATGAAAGAAGGATCATACAATGAAGATGTAAATAAACAGAAATTAAATTATATTACACAAATAATACAATCATGGTCATTACTTACACCACACAAAAAGAAATAGTGGAAAATTTATCATTAATCTCACAGGAATAAAAAGTGAGATAAAAACCCTTACATCATTGTAATCAATCGAGTCATATGACCAAAAGATAATAAACAACAAATGAATCACATAATACCATGAATATAAATATAATCATGATAATATATATGAAATGGAATAACACAATACAACACATGCAACAAATATTTGGAAAACAATGGAAATCTCACGGAATTAAAAGTGAGATAAGAAATCCCTTATGAAAATTTGGCAGCCTAACGGCACCACATAAAACTTCCAAAAATCGATTGATGAGATGAAATAGGGTATCTCGTCATATGAACATAAAATTTATAGTAATATTAACATAAAATAACATCCCCCAATATAAGAAATAGTATCTTAAAATAAATGACATAAAAGAGAGTGCTTAAAAAAGAAAGAGAGAGGTAGAACCCCTTACCTCGAGTCCGACTTGTTTTGTACATTTTCATTATATTCTTGAATAATAATCCATGGTAAATTTATAATTTCTTAAGAAATTCTTTTAAAGTTTATTATTCAACTCATATCACATATTATCATGTTATAATAATTAGTTAATTATGTGAGTTCATATCATACATTTTGTCGATTTTCGATATATGAGTCAAAAAATAAACCTGTTTGAAAATAATTGACAATGTAGTTATAAGTATATCATATCCAGAATAGTATTAATGCTTTAAATATCATATATATCACGTATATATTAATTTTATACTATTCCATAACATTTGGAGATAAAAATGAAATGCATTGTTCATGGAGACAGTAGGCCATATGTACGCATGAATGCTACATTCATTTCATTGTCATATTAATGGAATTAAAAATAAACGAGAGAGATATATATTATAATTCCAGTATAATATATATGTTATATTTGTCACATATGTTTAATAATATCATTCTCTAAACATTCCATGTATTGCATGAATGAGTCACATCACTTGAGGGTGCGGTAGTCCACATTTCCTCATATGAAATTATCGCATTTGCACAACATGAAAAGCATAAAGGTATGTTTTAAATATAAAATAAATAATCATAGAGAGGAAATAAATATAATATATATCATATATAAATTCAGTTCCATCATAATGGCCACCATGAGGGTTGTTAAAAGGATATTGAACACTCATCATTTCATGAGGCAGTAATTCGCCACCCACCTAAACAGTATATTCTTTAACCATTAGACAGAGGTGTGTGTAAGTCTAGATAGAATGTTTATCATAACAAAATACTTGTATATTTAGGATACTGGTGTTTTTATGGGACCAAATAATAATAATTTAGTTGTGAGTGAAGAAGGAAAATAAAATAAAGATACTCGAGAGAAAACATTACCTCTAAATCAGGTAACACTTTTTTGATTTGAGCTAAAGTCTTCCTTGGGAAGACATCTGCCCAAAGTGAGGCTTTTGGAAGTAATATAGGGATGTGTAGAGACAATATGAGTAGTGGTTGTTCAAGCCAAGGGATTTATAGGTGTGGGTACGAGGGTAGAGGTGGGGGCCTTTTATAAGAGGGAGGATGGTAACTTTTGGAAAGTCTTGAAATGTTACTTTATTATAAATTGATGTTCATATTTTAAAGCTCCCAAAATGATATATTTTGAGGATAAAGTGATAATGGTTCTAAATCCACCAATAAAATAGGATTTAGAAAAGTGAATGTGTTATATTTTACCTTATCTTTTAATTTTATTTAAATCGTTCATTAATGAGGTAATAACTAAATCATCATTGTGTCATAAATAAATTTCTTTATTTAAAGTATAAAAATTATAAATAAAATACCATGATTTAGGAAACCTTTTTATATTTACAATGACTATTTATAGTCTGAGAGATCATTTATTTATACAAAATTAAAATTTTTTTATTTAGGTGATACATAATTTGATTATATTTTCCATTCTTTAAAAATAATATAATAAAAGTTCACTATCACACTAATGTGGTTCCATGGGGTCCCCAAGAAGGAAAAAAGGCATCCCATTGTCGACCAAGACTCAAAAAATAGCATCAATATACATTTTGGGTCATTTTATATTATTATGATATTATTTTATTACCGTTAACTACCCGATTACTAATTAATCATGATAATTAATGAAAATTGTCATCATTGCTATTCATAATGTCAATAAAACAAGAGTCTTAATTACATAATTTAGACCTTATGATTCCAAATATGGAATAAATTTTATCAAATTCCAAACACATAAATTCTAGTAATTAATTTAAATAAAATTCCCATTGTCAAAAACAATGACGGATTTTTAAGAAGTAAAATTTATCAAAAGATTGACTTCTTTTTACATCCAATTGAAAAATGAAATTACTTCCAATAAACATAATTGTATTAAGTCTTAAAAAATTAATTCAATTAATATTTTAAATCCAAATAAAAGTAATATCTAAATATATAAGTAAAGTAGATGAAAAAGCATTATTGAAGTAAAATGCAGTATTTTCACTATTCATTAAAAATGAATATTTGTCAGAAAAATACCAACAATTTATCCAAGGTAATTTTGATATTCCAAATTCAAAATTGATGTCCATTTTACCAAATTTAAAAAAGGAAGTTTCATTAATTAATTTGATAATTATTTCCCAATGTACAAACAATTAGCGTGTTTTTAAGAAACCATATCTATCAAAATATTGACACTTGTTTGTGTCCAATTTCAAATTGAAATTAATTCCAATTACCGCTATTGAATTAAATGATAAAAATTTATTCTATTTACACTATAAATAAAATTAAAAATATAATCTTACCATATAAATAAATTAGATTAAAACGAGGTTTTGAATTAAAATACAACATTTTTCACTATTAAAAATTGTACTTTATTAGATAAATAACAAAACTTTACACGAAGTACATTTTGATGTCCCGATTCTAAAGAATGATTTTATTTTGTCAAATATAAAATTGTCAAAAAGTATTTTTAGAAAGGGTTCACCATCAAAAGGTGGTTAATCGACCTTTTAAAGAATATATATGCTTAAAATCGAATTCTTTTGTTATTTACAGCCTCAAACATTTATTGGATAAATGTAAAAATATTTAAGAAAAATATTTAATAATTATGTAGTTAGATTTTTTTTCATTCCCGCTATTACAATGGCTATGCGTTAACTACAATTTAAAATAATATTATTATATTATTACTGAGTGACGTAAGATTTCAAAGAAACTCGTTGTTGCGTATTGTGTACGCCATAAAATATAGCATCGCCTTTAATGTAATATTAATATTTAATTCACAAATATTAATGAATATGAATATTTCATATTCTTTATTTTCTTGGGATGTTACATCCTTCCCCCCTTTTGCGAATTGCATCCTCGCAATTTTAGAATTGGGCTAGGAAACTTTATTGACTGACCCACATCAGAAAAGTTGTCAATAAAACTTTCAATTTTAAAGAGATAATGATATATAAAAAGGTCACCCGAGATATCCCACACTTTGATTCCATGAAAAAATGGATATGGAAGAGAAAACAAACCATCATGGACTGATGGAGAGTGATATAAAACTTGATTTAAGAGAAATTTAATCACCATAAAATCACAAACTTGTGATGGGTAAAATGTTATTTGATTACCTAGTAGGAAAAGTTAACGAACAAAATTATTATTTTAAGTTACTTTTCATTGAGAGATTCACTTATGAGCCTAACTAAAACACAAGTAAACCTACATACTTGTCAAGTAGACCTTCATCTCCTACTATATTTCTAACACATACTGATATTTTCTCCAAAAGATGAGTATTTATGAAGACTTGTTCACATTAAGAGTGATATAATCAACTTCTAGAGAATCACCCAATCCAAAAAAGAGAAGTATATATTTACCTTGTCTTTAGACCTTAACCAAAACCAAAAAGGATAGTACAAGATCAAATAATCCCAAAAGGATAATATTCTACCAAAAGAAAAACTACTCTTAATCTCCAAAATTTGTCAAACAATACCCAAAGTTCATCAAAGACCATTGAATAAACAATTTTCCATAAAATTCTTCAATGTAATCCAAACTATGATTGAAACCCAAATCTTTGAAGGATTTAATCACAAAGTCATTCAAGGTAAATCTTAACATTTATCTCCAAATAACATCAGTGACTCTTATAGTCTCATACGGAAAATTAATTAACCTAATCACATATCCTCAATGATAGGTTAATCATTTCCATAGATAACCCAAAATAAACTTATTCCTGATTCATAAGATCATATAACTAAAAATAATTAGTCATACTAACCAAGGACTTCATGTAGTCTAGTGGTTGGCGATAAATACCAGTTTCTATTTGGTTTTGTGTTCAATTCCCACAGCTTCATCCGACGTGACGGATTGTCACATGATCTCTGTTTTTTCCTTTTTCAAAAAACTATATAATTCACTACTAGAAATTTGGGCTATAGCCACGGTTCTAAACCGTGGCTATAGGCCCTCAAACCATAGATATAGGTAATAGCCACGGTTCCTTGAACCGTGGAAAAGTTTGGCGTGGCTATAGGCCTAGACCTATAGCCACGGTTCCAAACCGTGGCTTTAAATCTAGAGCCACGGTCGAAACCGTGGCTATACTAAAGGCCGGACATAATATATTGCCATAGTTTAAAACTGTGGCATTATGTCTATAGCCAGAGTTAAAAACTGTGGAAATAAACCAATAGCCATGGTTTAGAACCGTGTATATAGGGTGTCCAAGTCCATAAAAAATACCCCATGGACACCCCCTGGACACACCCCTAGACACCCCCTGGACACCCCTTGGACACCCCCTGGACACACCCGGGACACCCCCTGGACAGACCCTGGACACCCCCTGGACACCTCCTGGACACACCCTGGACACCCCCCAGACACCCCCCTAGACACCTCCTGCAGACCCACCTGCCCTCCTCCCAACTGCCTTGCAGACCCCCCCCCCCCCCCCCCCCCCCCCGCAGCAGCCCCCCCTGCCCCAGCACACCCCCGACCCCCCCACCTGCACACCCCCTCCCTTCCCCCCACAAAATTTATTTCAGTTAGCATGCTTTCAATACAAATGAATCCTACTAAGTTAACTATAAAAGTAGTTTCATTCATAAATTTTTCTTATACTCAATTCATGATTACAATAAATCTTTATTTTTATAGTAATCCAACTAAAATAGACAGATTGTTTTTAACTTCAAAATATTCAGTTCATGAGGAAATATGAACTCGTAATTATACTACATGATATAGAAATAAAATTTAAGAATGATATGTAAGTTATTCTAAACCCATGGACACCCCCCCCACCTGCACACACCCCTTGGACACCCCCTAAACCTCGGGACACCCCCTGGACACCCCCCTAAAACCCAGCCCAGGACAGACCCCCCCAGACCCTGGACACCCCTGCCAGTCTGCCCCCCCCCCCCAGAACCTGCCCCCCCCCCAGAACCTGGACACCTCCCCACACCATGGACACCCCCCAGAACCTGCCCCCCAAACACAGACCCCCCCAGAACCTACCCCCCCCCCCCCCACCTGCACACCCCCTCACTGGACATACCCCTTATAGCTCCTCCATTCCCCCTTGGACAGACCCCCCCTAGCACATCCCCCACCCCTTTACACACCACCACTCTCCCCTCTGGATAGAACCCCTTAGAACCCCCCCCCCCTTGACACCCCTGGACAACCCCCTGCACCCCTAGTACCACCTACACCCCCCATCCCACCTACACCCAGCCCTATATCCAGCCCCCACCCCCTACACCCAGCCCCCTCAATGCCCCTTGCACCCAGGTCCCCCTCCCCCCCCACTGCACACCCACTATCCACCCCCACCCGCACCCCCACTTCCCCCTGCACCCAGGCCCCCCCACCCCCCTTCCCCCATACACCCAGCCCTATATAGATCCCCCACCCCACTACACCCATCCCCCTCACCACCCCTTGAACCTAGGTCCCCCTACCCCCCACTGCACCCCCACTACCCCCTACACCCAGGCCCCCACCCCCCCCCCCCATCCCCCCTACACCCAGCCCTATATCCAGCCCCCACCCCTCACCCCCTACACCCAGCCCCCTCACTACCCCTTGCACCAAGGTCCCCCTCCCCCCCACTGCATAATCTATTGAAGTCCAAAATAGAATACCAGCAATAGACACCACAGCTGGACACCCCTCCCCCTGGACCACCACCCCTGGACACCCCTGGACCACCCCCCTGGACACCCCTTCCCCATGCTGGACACCCCTCCCCCCTGCCAGGATAACCCCTCCCCCTGCTGGACACCCCTCCCCCTGCTGGACACCCCTCGCCCCTGCCCCCTTCCCCCCTGCCCCCTGACCCTGGACACCCCAGGATAGACCCCACCCCAGGACAGACCCCCCCTAGACCCTGGACACCCCTGCCAGTCCTGCCCCCCCCCCAGACCCTAGACACCCTGAGACAGACCCCCCCCCCCAGTACCTGGACATCCCCCCAGACCATGGACACCCCCCAGAACCTACCCCCCCCCCCAAACCCAGACCCCGCAGGACAGACCCCCCCCCCCCCCCCCAGACCCTGGACACCCCAGGACAGACCCCCCCCCGCTGGACCCCCTAGACAACGGATGGATGTCATGGGCTATTGCTAAAAGACTGAATCCGGCTGCTGAAATTAGCAGTAAGTAAGAAGAGGTAAATGAAGAAAAATGAATAAAATTTTCCCAATATACATGGGGAATTTTATTCATCAATAGGAAGAAGAATAGAAGAACAGTAGCTGAGAGTTCCTTCCCCGGAGGTGGAGAATGATTTTTTTACATAGGATATGTCTAATATTTAATGGAAGAAAGAGGGAGAGGAAATTAAGTACCTCATTACAAGTGGAAGCATCAAACAAATTCTCTTCCAATGGAATAAAATATTACAAAATAAAATCAATAAACCTTCTTTATCCACTTGTGCCTTCCAGGTGTCCAGGTGGTTAATAATTTGGTTCAGGTGTGGCTATGGACTCATGGGGGAAAGAATGAAGTAAACTAAGTTGGAATGGATTTTAAGTAGGCTGCTCTTGTTTTTCTGATGTGGCAGGGCTGATTGGGTCTAAAATAAGTGAGTTGGAACAGGAATTTAGATGAGGTATTCAAATGTTAAGGGGTCTAGTTTAATTGGTTAGAATTGGCTGAGGTTTGGAATGGTTTTAAAGTGGGATGCCTGGTGGAAAATGTGGGGTTGGTGGCTTAGAAGATGAGAGGTGGGTAGGCCTAATTGGTGGTCAAGTTGTGGATGGGTTGCCTAGGTGGATTAAAAAATGTTGGGGGACTGGGAAGGAGTTCATAGTGGCTAAATTGAAGTGGGAGCATGGAATTGTAGTAGGGCTTGAGTTTGGATTTTTTAGTGAGAGTGGAAATGGCCCTGGAATAGCTGGTTTGATTATGGTGGGTTGGCCAAGGGATTTTTATAGTGCATCGAAAAATAGTCACTAGCAGGGCTTGGTTTGGTGTGAAATTCAGTCAAACGGTTGTGGGAACCATCATGGAAGCAACTACCAAATACAGACCAGAGCTATTCTCCTCTACAGTGAAGATCCTTCATGAAAAATCTTCAAGAAAACCGGGTCTCCAGTTGCATCTTTGTCCATAACAAACAAGCCCTATTTGCATAGGCCCAAATAGACCCCCCTTTGCCAGCTTGTGGGGGAAATGTGGGAACTCCAGCATGAAATAGGCCCTTAGAATAGAAAAACCTATTTGGAATTGCATCAAACAGATTGGGTGCATCCTTTAAAACTCAACCTGGCAGTGATCATCCTCCTCCAATGAGTGCTACATGAGATGAGGGAATTATGGAAGGAATTTCATCTAAAACATCCAAAAGCAGACATTGAATTTCCATCACAACATACTGATCCGGTTCAGGCGACCGCGGCGTGACCGCGGCGTGACCGCTGCGTGACCGCCGTAGGGTGTTGTCCTAGAGGAGTAACTGTCGTAGGGTGTCGTCCTGGAGCAGAGCCAAATCACGGCGTGACCGCGGCGTGACCGCGGCATGACCGCATCGTGATCGCCGCGGGGTGTCGTCCTGGAGGAGTAACCGCCGCAGGGTGTCGTCCTAGAGCAGGGCCAAATCACGGCGTGACCGCGGATTGACCGCGGCGTGACCGCGACGTGACCACAGCGTGACCACAACATGTTGGCCTGGTCCAGCGACATCCACGGGGCAACATCATCCACTTAGTTTCAATTAGGATGATATGGATAGCATGAGAGGATGTTTTCTTAGAATATTTAATGAAATGAATGCTAATCAGTGATGACTAGAGGATTGGATGACACCTGATATACCTAATTCGGTGAGGTTTGAAGATCTAGAAATGTGTAGGAATACCTAAAGGAATACCCCATGGGATCAGAAAATTCCAAAACAATGTTTTCAGTTGAATTGAGCCTTTGTACCACCTGCTATGCACGTTTTGTGGAAATATGGATGAGAGTCAGCGCTGAGAGGAGATATAGTTTAGGAATAAGGAAATACGAAAAATTATAGAGCTAACCATTCAATGTTTCTCTAAGTAGGAGTAACCTCCGTAGGGTGTCGTCCTGGAGCAGGGCCAAATCACAGTGTGACGGCGGCGTGACCGCGGCGTGACCGCCGCAGGGTGTCGTCATGGAGGAGTAACCACCGCAGGGTGTCATCCTGGAGCAGGGCCAAATCACAGCGTGACCGCAGCGTGACCGCGGCGTGACCATTGCAGGGTGTCCTCCTGGAGGAGTAACCGCCGCAGGGTGTCGTCCTGGAGAAGGGCCAAATCACGGCGTGACCGCGGCGTGACCACGGTGTGACCGCAGCGTGACCACAACGTGTTGGCCCGGTCCAACGACATCCGCGGGGCAACATCTTCCACTTAGTTTCAAATAAGATGATATGGATGGCATGAGGGGATGTTTTCTCAGATGATTTAAAGAAATGAATGATAATCTATGATGACTAGAGGATTGGATGACCCCTGATATACCTAATTCGGTGAGGTTAGGAATACCTAGAGGAATACCCCATGGGATCAGACAATTCCAAACCAATGTTTTCAGTTGAATTGAGCCTTTGTACCACCTGCTATGCACGTTTTGTGGAATGATGGATGAGAGGCAGCGCTGAGAGGAGATATAGTTTAGGAATGAGGAAATACGAAAAATTATAGAGCTAACCATTCAATGTTTCTCTAAGGAGGAGTAACCGCCGCAGGGTGTCGTCCTGGAGCAGGGCCAAATCACGGCGTGACTGCGGCGTGACCGCGGCGTGAACGCGGCGTGACCGCAGCGTGACCACCGAAGGGTGTCGTCATGGAGGAGTAACCGCCGCAGGGTGTCGTCCTGGAGCATGGCCAAATAACGGCGTGACCGCGGCGTGACCGCGGCTTGACCGCGGCGTGACCGTCGCAGGGTGTCGTCTTGGAGGAGTAACCGTTGCATGGTGTCGTCCTAGAGCAGGGCCAAATCACGGCGTGACCACGGCATGACCACGGCGTGACCGCGGCGTGACCGTGGTGTGACAGCGACGTGACCGCGGCATGACAGCGGATTGACCGCGGCATGACCGCGGCGTGACCGCGGCATGACCGGAGCGTGACCACAATGTGTTGGCCCGGTCCAGCGACATCCGCGAGGCAACATCTTCCACTTAGTTTAAAATAGGATGATATGGATGGCATGAGAGGATGTTTTATCAGAATATTTAAAGAAATGAATGCTAATCTGTGATGACTAGAGGATTGGATGACCCCTGATATACCTAATTCGGTGAGGTTTGGAGATCTTGAAATGTGTAGGAATACCTAGAGGAATACCCCATGGGATCAGGAAAATCACAGTTTACATAACATGTAATCTGACATTACTGGTACCATGGGACCCCTAGGCCGTGGAACTGGACACCCCTCCCCCCTGCTGGACAGCCCTCCCCCTGCTGGACAACCCTCCCCCCTGCGGGAAAACCCCTCCACCCCTATTGGATAGCCCCGCCCCCTGCCTGGACAACCCCTCCCCCTGCCTGGACAGCCCCTCCCCCCTGCTGGACAGCCCCGCCCCCTGCCTGGACTACCCCTCCCCCTGCCTGGACAGCCCCTCCCCCTGCTGGACAACCCTCCCCCCTGCTGGACACCCCTCCCCCCTGCTGGACACCCCTCCCCCTCTTGGACAGCCCTCCCCTGCTAGACAGCCCTCCCCCCTTGCTGGACAGCCCTCCCCCTTGCTGGAAAGCCCTCCCCCCTGCTGGACAGCCCTCCCCCTGCCAGACAGCCCCTCCCCCTGCTGGACACCCCCTCCCCCTGCTGGACACCCCTCTCCCCCTACCGAACACCCCTCCCCCCTGCCGGATAGCCCGCCCCCCTGCCTGACAGCCCGCCCCCCTGCCGGACAGCCCGCCCCCCTGTTGGACAACCCCGCCCCCTGCCTGGACACCCCTTCCCCCTGCTGGACACCCCTCCCCCCTGCTGGACACCCCTACCCCTGCTGGATAGCCATCCCCCCTGCTGGACATCCCTCCTCCTGCTGGACAGCCCTCCCCCTGCTGGATAGCCCTCCCCCCTGCTGGACAGCCCCGCCCCCCCTGCTGGATAGCCCACCCCCTACCAGACACCCCTCCCCCTACCAGACAGCCCTCCCCCATGCTGGACACCCCTCCCCCCTTGCTGGACAGCCCTCCCCCCTGCTGGACAGCCCCTCCCCCTGCCTGGACACCCCTCCCCCCAGCTGGACACCCCTCCCCCTGCTGGACACCCCTCCCCTTGCTGGACACCCCTCCCCCTGCCTGGACAACCCATCCCCCCTTCTGGACACCCCTCCCCCCTGCCAGACACCCCTCCCCCTACTGGACATCCCACCCCCCTGTTGGACAGCCCTTCCCCTTGCTGGACAGCCCCTCCCCCTGCCTAGACACCCCTCCCCCCTGCTGGACACCCCTCCCCCTGCTGGACACCCCTCCCCCTGCCTGGACATCCCATCCCCCCTGCCGGACACCCCTCCCCCTTTCTGGACACCCATCCCCCTGCCGGACACCCCTCCCCCTTCCTGGATAGCTCTATTAGAACTCACACAATTTTTGGGAAATTTTCTCAATCGTGGGGAACTCAATTTGGTTGGCTATACATACCGATAACCCAAGGCTTGGACACTATGTGATAACCCATGTTAATGTGGACATGTATATAATGATTATAGAATAAGTAGTCCTAACTAACTAGATGAATGTATAGACTTTCTGATCCAATACGAAAGGAAACCACAGTTCTACATGAATTATATGTTTTTTCCATCATTCTCCATAATGTAATAGGGCCAAGGAGTGTTCTTTTTACAATATGAAGGGAAATGATGTCTCTAACTATGAAGGTTGGAACGGTAAGATGAATATTCAAATCTATGACTTGGAGAGAAAATACACTACTGTCCCTTATAATGTGGATATGATAGGGGTTATATCAGTGTAGAAGGATACTGGGAAAACTACAGACTTAATCACTTCATCATCACCTTAGGATGATCCTTCTAATGAAAAAAACATGGATTATTCTCAGTGTGTTGTATTTACTCTAGAGGGCCCACCCCCAGGAAAATCCTTGACAGAGGACAATGTACCCCTTCCAGACAGAGAGATAAACATTGGATAGAACATCCAGTTCGAGGGGCATGTATTTTGGGGGCTCCCTTCCCTGATGTTTTGTACAGATCCAAGGGACTGTATGTGTTTGCAACTTTCTAGGAAAGCCTAATGTAAATACTCACGAGTGGGAAAAATAGGCAGAAAGTCAATGTGGACCTCTATACAAATGTAGCTGGTCTAGAAGAGAGTACATCAAATGAGGCAACATTTTATGGCATGCCTACATAGAGGTGTTGCTTTTAGGATGCATTACCTAACCTGATTGCATCTAATGGTTCTCAAGTGGTGAAAAATGGGAAAAAAATCTTGCAGGTTCTTACCTATCATTAATTGATGATGACACATTCTGAGGGACCCCTCATGCATGTTTCATACATAGCTATCTAGGAACAATCCAGGAAGGAAACCTCACCAGGTTCGCTGAATATGAGTACACCCAAGGATCATCAAAATAAGTTGCAGCAGAATCCCTTACCTACTAAAAATAATGATCAGTATGGGGTTTCACGAAAGTACCTGCTGCAATTATTACTAAGAATAAGGCCTCCATGGAGTCACAATCGTATCCTAGATAGTATATGGATAAATTTACACACATAAGTTGTGTATTATGGTATGATGATGATAAGGAAATTTCAATCAGTTAGAAGGTTATCATCACCTGCAATATGGTAAATGAAGATGAATATACAAAATCTAAATACATGTATGATAAAGGCATGGGTAGTGACCCAAAATTAAAGAACAAGAAAAATAATTGGAGTAATGGTATGGAGAAACTTCCCTTTCCCCCCTGCCCCCTCCCCCCTGCCCCCCCTACCCCCCTCCATCCTGCACCCTACCCCCTGCCCCCTGCGCCCCTCCACCCCCCTGCCCCTGCCCCCTGCCCCCTACCCCCCTTCCCCCTACCCTCCTCCACCCTACCCCCTGCACCCGTCCACCCTTCCCCCTGCCCCCTTCCCCCCTCCACCCAGCCCCTATCATACTTCAATACATCCCGAAGATATTATCAAAAACACTTCAAGACATAAAATGACTACTTTCAACAAATATAACAAAAGACCAAATTATATGATACAAGAACCAATCAAATACCCCTATCAACATACATGATGTAGTATGGTAAAAAGAAATAAATGAACTTACCAAAATGTTACCATCATACAAAGTGGTGCCTTAAGAGTACATTGGGTGCATATTTCTTTTTCACCCTAAGCCTATATTTTACCTACAAGAAATAAAGAAAAAAAGATCAAAATAAACTAGAAGTAATTATGTAGAGAATAAATAATTGATAAGAAATATATTTGTGTTTATGTGCCAGAATAAAAACATGTATCCTACAAATATATTTGATGCAAGAACCACAAATCAAAGCTTACTTGAGAGGAAAATGTTTTGTTTTGAAAACTTAAACTATTAGAAATTAGATCTTCAAAAATTTCATCACCAGTTTCACCCTATCTTCATCAAACTGTAAAATTTTTATGGAAAAAAGAAGGTGATCCAATCATATCAAGCACAACAATTGAGTACCGTAGAATTCAGCTCATAAAAAAGATTTTAGAATTGGAACCATAAAACTATGATTAAATTTTTATTTTATGTTTTTAAAACTACATGGGAACAAAATAATATGTTAATATCACTCTAATCAAAACCAATAACTGAGAAGTGATGTTCAAATAGATGCCCATTACCAAGAATGGATGTTCCCCCTTGCTTTTCGGTTGCATGCCAACGTGCTCGCATTTGAACCAACACCAACCACCTCGTCCTATGGTAGAAATGATTAATTAGATATATGCATCAATTTGTAACAATAAAGAATTTTTTTATCTAATTACAAACAAAGCATATAACTAATATATTAAAAACAAAAGAAATGAAGAACATAGAGTTCAAACAATCACACAAAATGCATGAATGATACCCACTAGTTACTATATTAACAACTTCAACAAAAATTAAGGGATTTTAATGTAGATGCATGTTAACATTTGAAGTTCAAAATTGATTTTTAGTAAAACATTAAAATAAGCATACACACCAGAATTTCAATAAAAAAATGTAGTAAAAAAGGAAGAAACAACCAAAAGATTTAACAAGATGATTTCAGCATACAAAATTTATTAAAAGGTAACTTCCAACCATTTATTTCAACTAAAAAAAGAATTGAATTTTCAATTTTATGTAGAAAAATCACAGAATTTAAACTATTACTCCCATGGTGTATATTCTCTATTCATTTGAGATCATTAGAAAAAGTTTCCCTTCTTTTCTTGTTGAATAAATACCTTTGGATTCGAAAATTTCATCTCCTATAAGTGTAAACATATACATTAATTTTTAAAATTTAAAGTTCAAAACAGAAAAAAACTTGAATAAAAACTAAGGTAGATTGGTTCAAAGTTTCTATGAAATATAACTTCTCTAGATCTATAAAAATCATTAAATCTATACTTAAATAGGATGTGAAATTATTCTCACCAATGTACTAAAAAATAGAAATTATAACGTACATTCACTTATTCCATGTGAATAACATAATTTTTTTAATAAAAATCAATAAAAAGGAATGTTTAAACAATGATTTAGAAATATAAAATTTAGGATTAGAAAGAAATTGTGTACCCTTACCACACACTTAATTTTAAGTATATAATAAGAATTTAAACTCTTAAAAATTTAAGGGTGGAAGGAAACAACCTGAAAATTTTCTTAGAGTGAAAGAAGTTACTCAAAATGGCTGCCATGTGAAGTGACCCACCTAACTTCCTACAAAAAAAAGAACTCAATCAAAAAAACTTTATTAAAGAAGGTCAAATAAAAAAACTAAAAAAGTAACAAGATAATCTTGGGTTTATCCCCCAGGGGGTTCTATATTTAGATTGCTCACAGTTGAAAAATCATTGATTCAACCCCAATTAGATGGAGGATGTGTCTTCTTACTTAAGAACTAGCATAAAATCTTCTTTCTAGCTATAGTAATGAACTCAAATAGTTTTTTTACACCCCATTTTCATATACTTTTAATTTCACCACTTTGAAATTATAACTTCCTAGGAGTAGTGGAAAGGGGGGAAAAGGGGGTATATTCCCTCTTCATCAACATGAGGAGTGATGTGCATAAATAGTAAAAATTCAATTCCTGGATTTGATTTTTCATCCGATTCAATATCTGATATAAATTCATTATTAAAAACCACATATGTATCAATATCCACTTTTTCAATAGTGCGCAACTTAAAAATATCCTCTCGCTCTTCGACTTCTCCCAAACATTGAATTACAAGTAGATTCTTTGAGTTTCAAAAGTTTCTCATCAGGTGTATTAATAACCTTCTCATGTACCTCTAGTAAATTATGAAGTTCACTTGAATCTACACAAATCATTTTCTTAAATAGAAATGAGGATGAAAAATAAAAATAAAGGATAATTTCCGGATAATTTGAATCATCAAGGAATTAAAATTTCTAGAAGTCAGAAAGAAGAATACATTATAATGGAAGATTCATCAAATGATGAAAAAATGAGATCATATGTGATACTGGAAAACATGAACCCGATCTTTTATTAGATCATTCATAATATATTCAAATGAATGAATATATATTGTTTCTAAAATAATCGATTCACATTAGAAATACTACTGAAATTTTATGGGGAGGATTATGAAATGTAAACGGATTTCAAATGTTCTAAAATTTGGGGTAAATCCATTATTGTCCTAGGTTATAATGTTTCAATGCATGTATCATTGGATCATGCTGTGTCTTTTTGGTTCCCTCCTGTTAGGAAAATATTTTTTCATTATACAATACTTCCCCTAGAATAACCAAGAAATAAAATTCCCATTAAGAATCATATTTGTGATGTGAATTACATTATTAATTATTTTTAGTAACTCAATAGTACCATTTGACCACTGATTCATTCCATAACACTAAATTCTTCCACTATAACATAAAAAACCTACAAAAACCATGTTCATATGTTCATATTCATGTAACCTCATTTCTAATTCTATATTTTCAAAAAATATACTTCATAAATTGAAAATTTAAACTTTCACTTAAAAAAATTCCCCAAAGAGATTCAAGTCCTTTGATCTCCCCACCATAAAACATTATTTCCCCAAGAATCCTCATGGGGAATTTATTATATAAACCCAAACTAAATGGGTCAAATAACCTATTTCAATTCACTATATCCCACTCATGAGTTCCAATTGATATTTTGTTCTTCATTTCAAGACATGAAGAATATTATTTAGTAAAACCATTGTCTCCACTCATAATCATCATGAAAACATTACATGATGTTCCCCAAAATCAATCTATTCTATGTCACCACCAATTTATAAACCAACTATATAAATTGATTTTGGTGATCCCCTCTGGATTAATCTGTTAACAATTCTGACATCGAATCATGATACTCCTCATCATCATACTCACCAACTGAAACATGATCATAGTGGTCCAAAATCCCATTTCTACTATTTACATCTTAGAATACCCAATACCATTAGAAAACATCGACCATGGGTTGTACCACATATCTTCAACAATTCTAATTTGAAATAGTTTATTAGTCACTACCCATGCACCATTAATTCATATTCCATCCTTTTAATGGATGTTCCTGGACAATCCTTGCAATAATCCCATCATACATGGAATAAAATTCAATAATCTTAGTATTAACAACCCTAGAATTCTAAAGAATACATCCCAAAATGGTACCATCAGTACTTTTCACCACATGATTCAACCAATGAAACATGTCATTAAATATTTCATCACATGATTAACCCCATGAACCTTGTGAGGAAACATGGATCACCCCAAAAAACCCTCAGAAAAAAGCAGCATTCACCAAATAGTGTTATCGATGAATTGATTATCAATATATAAATCATCTTCTGTTAACTTTGAGATATTCCAAGACATATTCCAGATCAATAAATCCACACAAAGTCTCCTCAAAATATCAAATCTAATGTTTTCATTGAAATAGATAATCTGAATTTATATATCACTGGCTTCCAAAGTCCTCCTTGACAATACCATAGTTATTTAAACTAAAATAAATATCCTTCTCACAAGAGGATCATGCTCTAACAGCCTGTGGTGTTCAACCCACCATATGAATTTCTTGAAATCACTCCATGGGAAAAAAATCATGGGAGTTTGTTCATCCATCTAGAAATAGACATTTAGATATATCCTATGCATAACTGATTCACTCATAGAATACTAAGAATGATGGCTAGATATTGAGTGTGGTTGTATGTAATTTAATATTACACTATGTTTTCATTAATTTCTACCACCACAAACCATCCACTACTTGTGTCACATATTACGGAATATTCTTGTCAATCGATTTAAAGGTCTTGAGCATCTATACCCACACATGTTTCATCAGTATTAAACCACCATGATCTATGTAAGACTATATAGAAAAATATGGTTACAAACTCATATCAATCTATACAGAATACATGAAAAAATGATTTCCACAACCCTAACTCCACGGCGATGCTTGATTTTTTCCACCAATACTCAAGAAATACATAATTGTAATTTATATGATTAATTGTACTCTTCTTAATGTAATCAATCCTACCTAAAATAGAGTGCATCACCCAGATATCACCAAAACAAATTGGTTACACATGATCCAACTATTCACTAAATCTACACGACATCGTGAACCTCCCAAATGTTCCTACCATATTGACCACACCCAAATCCCTTGGTTCACATAGTTTTATATGACAGATCATTGAATCTAACATAAAACCCATTGATTCATTCCAAAATGAATCTAGGCTCAATATCCTATTCATGTATTTATCTATTCCTCTTAGTCTGTTAGCCAAGAGGAGCATTAGGAATCGTCAACATTTAAATCTAGCTGCATTACCTTTCTCATGAGTCATTACCTTCTACATGAACACCCATAACATTAAAATATTATTCATCGATTAGAGGATTCTATCCTCACTCAAAATATAAAAATCATTCTCATCAAATTTTAAAATATTTTCCTTAACTAAATAATGTTTAAATGTTAGGGTCTAGATAATGATTGATTATTCCCCATGAATCCATCATTAAAAAAATATATAAGAAATTAAGGTTCATCCATTAGAATGAAACCAATGCATAACCATCCCTTTTATGGAACACAAAGAACCTACCATGCATTGATAAAAAAAATCATAGGTCGCTGAGCCTCCACACATATCAAAACTATGATTTTTGATGTGAATGTCACTAGGCCCGACAACCTAGTCCTAGTAAAGCCTAAATAAGGTAAAAAATCATTGTGTATCAAGAAAATTCATGTCTCAAGGTCAAATGACATTAATATATTAGAACAAGAATCAGTATGGAATATTATAGGATGGGTGTTATAATCCAAACCAACTACACAGGAGTATGGGACATGTCCTCATCAATCATCTACACATCTAAAAAATATTTGGTGGAATTTTTGAAAAACATAATCTGTATAGAAAACATACCACAAGTGGTCCAATGTTTATGAATATTTAACCAACTAACCCACCAGCATCACAATGCCTACTGTACCCACAAACTTCACCATTAAAATAATTTGGAAATGTAATTACCAATATATTTAAATGATATTTCGTTATAATGAATCAATATATAGATCATAATAGTTATGTATAATTCCCCCAAGTACTTATATGAAAAATTCCATATGAGATGGTTCTTCCACTAGAAACAGCAGTGCCCATTTCATTTACGAAAATACACACCATAAAGCCTATATGTCATTTGATTCCTACAAGTTTGGTATTATTTAGGCATATTTCCTTTATAGTCCAAGGTTCAAAATAAACTCTCCTGACTCTTGAATATGTTCTAAGAGTCTTTTATGCATTGAAACATAGTAAATCGTTAGCATAGGTGTGTCACCCAAGGAAAAAAAATCATGTAAAACTGAATTAGAAAATTCATTATACCATCCACGTACATTTTTAACCATGACTTTAGACTAGAACAGGTGTTGAGGACACTCCAATATTGTTTCCATCATATTATTTGATGCATTTTTTAATTTCAATTCCACTAGATCCAAAATAATAATTTACCATAAAATAATATGGATAATATTGATTTAAATATGATGCCCTAGCTCACCCTATATCATGTTGCTCGACTACATCCACATATGACCTCAAGAATTCCTCATCAAATTTACAATGATTTTGATGATAGTGTGGGGATGTATGGTGGATATCAAAACAAAATACATCAAACACAATTCTAAAATGTTGACATACCCTATATAATTTCTGGATGCCTCAGATTCGAAAATGGTATGATTTAGTATCCTTATTCATGAGGATCGACCCGAGCAGCAGAAATATCTTACATAAAAGAGTGGAAATATTCTTGATAAGGATCTAATTACTACTGATATGGATTTTGAAAAAACTATTGTTAAATATAAAGATACTGGAAATGATAAAAATGGAATGATAAAGATACCGGCAATGAGGTCGTCTGGAGGAGGCCGTCGGGAGGAGGAGAGTTCGTCGGAGGAGGAGATTCCGTCGAGAGCAGGGTAGTTGTGGTCCTCCGGAGGAGGGGAGTCCGTCGGGAGGAGGGGACTCTGTCGGGGGAGGAGGGGAGTCTGTTGGGGGAGGAGGGGAGTTCTTCGGGGTCGTCAGGGGAGGAGAGGTCGTCGGGAGGTGGGGAGTGCGTCGGGGGAGGAGGGGAGTCCGTCGGGGTCAGGGAAGGCGTTGTCGTCCAGGGAGGGGGGAGGCGCAGTCATCTGGGGAGGGGAGTGCGTCGGGGGAGGGGAGTGAGTCGGGGAGGGTTCCGTAGGAGGAGCCCGAGAGAATATTGGCCAAATCACACATATAGCCACGGATGAATTTTCATCCGTTGGTATAACCATGCTATAGCCACGGACTTATAAAACCGTGGCTATAGGTCCGTGGCTATAGCTTCATTTTGTAGTAGTGATTCTTAAAACATTCCCCAAAAAGAGATAAAATCTTCAAAATTAACCAAAACATAATTTAAGCTCAGGTTTATCTCATTCCTTTCATTTTTCATCATAACATATAGTATCCCATAATTTCTGCAAATGTAAGAATCATATAAACCCTAATGGTTACCTTTATATTTATCACCTGAACATCCACATCGAGTTGGTTCTATCGTAGAAGATACATTAGAGTACCCACCAAGGTTAAAGTGGTTAATCAGGACTCCTGACAGTTGGTTTAGAATAATGATGAGATTTCTCATTCAATCCCCCATTTCATCCAGTCTCCTAATTAGAGAACCACCACAGTTTCCTTCAAACCCATTGTCACTTTGGTGCCTGCTAGATCAATCACATTACTAAAACCAAAAAGGTCAGTGTGAGTATAATAACAAAATCATCATGTGCTAATAAAAAATATAAACACTAACATATTCTTATCCAAGTTATCTCAAAAGCATTCCAGCATTCAAAAATAACAATGAATCCATCTAATATACTAACCATTATGGTTATACAGAAGTTGTCACTTATGTTTAAACAACACTATAACCTCTAAAGTTTTCCAAACCAAACTTTGATACCAACTATAAGGACCCGACCTTAAAACATTACATAATATTGAATTAAATGAATAATTAACATTGAGGATCATTTTAGGTTTAGAGTTTTAGCGAATTTGGCCATAACAATTACATCTCAAAAGATTACAAATTAGAATCTTGTACTCAATTTCCATTTTTTATAAAATAAAAACTCTTAAAAAAGAAATGTGTCTTGTTCCATGTTATATATTTCATGTCTTTCCTTGATCCCATCCATGACCCTATTCATCTTTTATTCCTGTGGAAATCATTTCAAAAACATGGGATGAACATAAAAATCTCAGTAAGGAATACACAAATAAGGAAACTATTAGTTTTTCAAAACAACTAGTAAACCATGAATACATTAACATATGTAATACTTTTCACATTTATGAAGTAGTAAATTCTCTTCACTGAATAAAAGATCACTACATACCCTTTTGTAATGAAAAGATTACACATATAAAGAACATATAATATTTAAAAGTAACATGGAACATAAACATTCTTAAATGGAATAACCATATGGCCGACTTTCACACATGTAACTAAATGGAATAGCCATATCACTGACTTCCACACCAAGTTCATTGGAGGTTATAACGTAACCACCCATCCTCGAATTCACGGAAAAACCCATCATTCGGTTTATCACGTAACCACCCGTCAAATTTCCAAGTACCATTATAAATTAATAAGACATAAAACAAATATAAAGGAAAGAAAACATTTCCCCATTTTAATCACAATATATCAATTAGATATATTGCTATAACAAATCCATTATCAAAACCATTTTCAAACACAAAATACATAATAGAGTATTAGGTATTTATTTTCTTTTAAAAACATTGCTTCTTCTTGAGGAAGCCAAAGATCGAATAATAATGGTGGCGGCAGATAGGTCATTGTTACAGCGTATGTTAAAAAGTAACATACTTTTTGTCATTTAGTAAAATGCTTCATAGAGAAAATATTCATTTTGAATAAAAGTAAAAGTCAAAGTGGTTTATACATAATATAAATGAATGTTGTTTATAAAACAAAATATGCCTCAATTAAAGGAAATTGAGATGAAGTCCTTTACAAAGATGGTTTCCTTACATTAAGGATAAATCAATGACATAATTATGTGCGACAAATATAAATACACCCAATATTAGGGGATATTATTTTAAGGAAAATAATATGTCATTCATACATATTCATAACACGACGTAATCAAGAAGTATAGGTTTAACCCAAAGAATTGAAATTGGGTAAAGAAGTTCCCTTACAGAAATCCAACAACAAAACTGCGTCACATTAAAATTCATAAAATGAGTTGATGAGAGATAGAAATGGTATCTCATCACTTGGAAATAAACATTACATCAATAAGGATATATAATAACATATACCAACATAAGAATACTTAAATTAAAAATCCTAACAAAGAAAAGACTTTTAAAAAGAGGAGGGTGAATGGTTTCCTTACCGATTTGGGTAACTTTCGAAACGTACACCCCATGAAAGAAGGATCAAACAATGAAGATGTAAATACCCATAAATTAAAGTATATTACACAAATAATAATATCATGGGAAGTACATAAACCACAAAAAAGTAAATAGTGGCAAATGTAGAGTGAATCTCACAGGTTTAAAAAGTGAGATAAAAAACCCTTACCTCATTGTAATCAATCGAGTCGTATGACCAAAAGATAATAAACACCAAATGAATCACATAATACCGTGAATATAAATATAATCATGATAATATATATGTAATTTCAGTACAAAATACACCACATGTAACAAATAAGTGGCGAAAAATGGAAATATCACGGAATTAAAAGTGAGATAAGAAATCCCTTACGAAAATTCAGCAGCCTAACGACACCACTTTAAATATCCAAAAATGGATTGATGAAATAAAATATGGTGTATCATCATATTAACATAAAATTTAATGTAAGATTAGTATAAATGAACATCCCACAACATATTAAAGAGTATCTTAAAATAAATGACATAAAAGAGAGTACATAAAAAGAAAGAGAGAGGTAGGATCCCTTACCTCAAGTCTGACTTGTCTTGTTCATTTTCTTTATATTCCTGAATAATAAACCTAGGGCAATTTATAATTGCTTAATGAATTAAATTAATGTTTATTATTCAATTCATATCACATAATATCCTGTTATAATAATTATTCAATTATGTGAGTTCATATCATACGTTTTGTCGATGTTCGGTACATGAGTCAAAAAATGAACTTGTTTGAAAAGAATTGTCCATGTAGTTATAAGTACATCATCTCCAGAAATGTATTAATAATTTAAATAACATATATATCCATTACATATTCATTTTATACTATTCCACAACATTTGGAGATAAAAGTGAAATGCACCGTTCATGGAGACGGTAGGTCGTACGTACGCATGAATGCTACTTTCATTTCTTTGTCATATTAATGGAATTAAAACTAAATGAGAGATATATATATTATAATTACAGTATAATATATATGTTATATATGTCACATAATTTCATTAATCTCATTCTTTATACATTCCATGTATTTCATGAAGGAGTCACATCACATGAGGGGGCGGTAGTCAACACTTCCTCATATGAATTTATCGCATTTGCACAACATTCAAAGCATAAAGGTATGTTTTAAATATAAAATACCAAATCATAGAGAGGAAATAAATATAATATATATCATATATAAATTCAGTTCCACATTAATGTCCTCCATGAGAGGTGTTAAAAGGATATTGAACAATCATCGTTTTGTGAGGCAGTAATTTGCCACCCACAAAAACAGTATGTTCTTTAACCATTAGATAGAGGTGTGTGTAAGTGTAGGTAGAATATTTATCATAACAACATACTAGTATATTGAGTTTACAGGAGTTATTATGGGACCAAATAATAAGAACTTATTGGTGAGTGAAGAAGGAAAATAAAAGAAAGATACTCGAGAGAAGACATTACCTTTAAATCGGGTAACTCTTTTTTTATTTGAGCCAAAGGCTTCCTTGGGCAGACTTATTCCCAATGTGAGGCTTATAGGAGTAAGAGAGTGATTTGGAGAGACAATATTATCATATTTTGGATGATCAAAGGTCTTGAGAGGTGTGGTTAATGGGATAGAGGTGGGAACCTATTATAAGAGGGAGGAGGGTCACTTTTAGAAAGTCTTGAAATGTTACATTATTATAAATTGATTTTATGATTTTAAGGGTCCCACAATGATATATTTTTAGGATAAGGTGATAATGGTCCAAATTCCACCCATATAATAGGATTTAGACAAGTTTAGGTCTTAAATGTTGCCTTATCTTATCATTTTATTTAAATCATTCATTAATGAGGTAATAACTTCATCATCATTGTGTCATAAATAAATTTATTTATATAATGTATAAAAATTCTAAATAAAATACCATTATGTAGGAAATATTTTTATATTTCCAACAACTATTTGTTGTATAATATATCATTTATGTAAACAAAGTTAATTTTTTTTAATTATATGATACATACTTTGGTTATATTTTCCTTTCTTTAAAAATAATATGATAAAACTACACTATCACACTAAAGTGATTCCATGGGGTCCCAGAGTTGGCACAAGGAATCACATGGTCGGACATTAATAAAAAATATAATCAAGACACATGTTGGGGTCATTTAATATTATTATATTAATATTTTATTACCCTTAACTACCTGATTTCTAATTAATCAAGATAATTAAAGATAATGGTCATTGATACTATTCATAATGTCAAACAAAAAACTAGTCTTAATTACATAATTTCGAAATTATGATTCCAAAAATGGAATCCATTTTATCAAATTCCATACATAGAAATTGAATTAATTAATTTAAAAATAATTCCCCTTGTCAAAACGAAAGACGAGTTTTTAAGAAGTAAAATGTATCAAAAGATTGACTTGTTTTTACATCCAATTGCAAATTTTAATTACTTACAATGAACAAAATAGTATTAAGTGATAATAAAAAATCAATTACACTTTAAAACCAATTAAAAGGACAATCTAACTATATAATTAAATTTGATGAAAAAGCAGTTTTGAAGTAAAATGCTGTATTTTTCACTATTCATTAAAAATGAACATTTGTCAGAAAAATACCAAAAAATTATCCAAAGTAAATTTGATATTTCAAATTAAAAAATGATATCCATTTTACCAAATTAAAAACATAGAAGTTTCATCAATTAATTTTATAATTAATTCCCACTGTCAAAACAAATAGCGTGTTTTCACAAAACAATATCTATTATAAGATTGACACTTGTTTAAGTCCAATTTCAAAGTGAAATTAATTACAATTAACACCATTGAATTAAATGGTAAAAATATATTCTTGTTAGAATTTAAAACCAATTAAAATGAAAATCTATCCATATAAAAAAATTAGATTAAAATGAGGTTTTGAATTAAAATACAACATTTTTCACTATTAAAAAAATGAACTTTATCGGAAAAATAAAAAAATATACACAAAGTACATTTTGATGTCCCGATTACAAAAAAGGATTTTATTTTTTCAAATATAAAATTGACAAATAGTTGTTTTAAAAAGGTATTTCCATCAAAAGGCAGTTAATCATCCTTTTAAAGAATATTAGAATATTTACACTTAAAATTGAATTCTTTTCTTTTTTTAGCCTCTAACATTTATTGGATAAATGTAAAAATATTCAACAAACATATATAATATTGGTTTAGTTAGTTATATTCATTCCCACCATTACAATGGATAGGCGTTAAATACCATTTCAAATAATATTATTATATTATTACTGTGAGACGAAAGATTTCAATGAAACTCGTTGTTGCGTATTGGTTACACCATCGAACATAGAATACCCTTTAATATAATATTAATATTTAAATCACAAATATTAATGAATATAAAATTTTCATACTCTTTATTTACCTGGGATGTTACATGGGAGCTATATCTTCCTCCAATAAATTGGGTAATTATTTGTTATATTTCATAGAAAAGGATACACATGTTGTATCTTGTGCCTAAAAAAAGAAGCTACTTGGGTTCTAGAAAAATCCTGAAATATTGAGGGTACATGTGTTGTTTCCCATGATAAGACACATGATGGAACATTGTTTGTAGCACAACAATGGAAGTAATATTGTACACATGATGTAGACCGGGCCCAAAAAGAAAGAAGTTATGTGGGTCCTATCCCAATAATAACATGTTGTTAAGGTCTTGGTATATACCATTGACATATGATATTTTATGTTTATGTGTATTCTACTAATACAATGTCTTATTCCTTTATAAAAAATTAATGGATTGTGTTATTTATTTACAAATGATTAATTCCTTATGAACTACCATGCTTTATTCCATGATAAATTTTATGATATTTGATATGCATGGTATGATCTTTTGATGTAATTATCACGTTCTCATACCCCTATACTAATTTTTATGGATACATGTCTCATATGATTACCTTTAATAACCATATAATCTCACCACTATTTATATTTCCTTCCCTAGGTAATGAAGATTTTTATTATGTATGGTGTTTCTAATATGGGTTCTAGTCATTGAGAACTTAGTGGTTGATAAAGCAGCTTGTTTATGCACGAGTATTTATGTTTCCATGTTTCTAGTGCAATTAACTAAAATTGTATTTGGGAATCTATTTTTTTCAATGTTTTATGTATTCCAAAAATGATATGTAATTTCTATGTATGTTATAACCAATTATTTATAGATGGTATCAGTGGAAAGGTCCAGTTAAAATTTTTTAGCTATGATAAAATAACATTAGTGAGATGCCTATGTATATTTCTAAGGATATGTCCAGTGTTGTCTATATAGATAAGTTTAAGGATGAGTTCACATTTTCAAAAATGTCCTATAATTTTGTTAAAGGATAGAGTGATTGGGTTCCTACAAAAAAATCCTTCTCGTGATACTACAAGTTGATGTGAATCCGGAAAAAATGTACCTTGGGGTAACAACTCTAAAAAGATGTCAGGGGGCTAATGCAGTGTAATCTGTTACATGATTATGGGCCTTTCTACACACCATAGTTTAAACTCCCTAGGTATTTTCTTTTGAAATTCAAAAACACTTGAAAATCCTTCAATAAGTATTTAAATGGGAGATTTTTACGAATAACCTAAGATAAATATAAACTTTGTCAATAAATAATTAGGTATCATGATTTAAATATCCTATAAGTAATTTTCCAGTATTGTGACGTTTTTTTCAATGATATGTTTACCTCACCCAGTTCATTTGGGTTTTAGTCTATTGAGAGAACTATAAGGATCATGGCTAAAATTTAATGATTCATATGTGGAATGTATAGTCATTATGAAAATTCATTTACCATGTGTAAATTACATAATGAGATTCTAGAAGGTGGTATGTGTATTGGATATACATATAAAGATAAAGAGACCACAAAGGACATTTGAACAGTATGTGATATTATTCCAGTATTTTTTACGTTAAATAATAATAGTCATGATTAGATTGAAGTTCCATAATCTTATGACATGATTCATATTTTATTTTACATGAAAGATGTATTAAGGAAATAGTTGATGAATCTAGAGTAACGGTTTAACAATATATTTGGATGAATCAAGTATTTATATTTTTGAACTAAAATATTATTTTCAATGATTCATTAAATGTATAATTTTTTCGATAAAAATTTGCACTAAATAATGAAAAGGAAATTTTGAATAGTGATTTCAGGGAGTGGTGTTATTAATTTTTATGGTACATAACCCTTAATTAATTTTTGAAATGGAGAAGATGTTGTTTTGGATGAAGATATGATGGATATGTATAAGTAAATTGGATAGTACAGATTACCAAGGAAAATATTATTGATAAAGTGGTTTATGTCACCGTGGATGATGTTTAAAAATTCATGGATTTAAAGAATGTATCCAAAAATCCTTTGAATGAGGAAGAATTATTTTTTTCTTAATTTTTTTGGTAATTTAGGTTATTAAAATGTTTGAAGGGAATATAAAATGAGGTTATTCACATATTTGGAATATGAGAACCTGTAGAAAATTTGTGATATAGATGGGATCAATTCTAATATGATTTAATTTCATTCTTTCAAAATATTTATATTTTCATCTTCCAGAAGGATAAGGTTTAAAATTTATGGAAAGATTAAGTTAATCATCAGATGAATTCAGTAAGATTAATATATTATCTCACCAAATTAGGATTTATCTATATTGGATAACCTGATCTAACAAATTTTTGTTTATGATAACAAATAAAAACTGGGATGGAATATAATTGATCTCATGATATAATAGTAATTCAAGAATGAAAATTTGACCTTCCATTTTGGAAAAAGAGGTGAAGTGGATAAATGAACATCAAAGGGTGAGGTTGTCCAGAAATCATGAATGTATATCATTTCATGGTAATTCTACAACATTTAAAAAATGATTTTTAGATAAAAAATTATTCTAATATATTAATTTTTTTGATATGATGTCCTTTAAAATCATCATATATTTATGAATTTTAGGACATCAACTTTTCATTGTACATTCACTTGTTTGTGATTGGTGACCAAAATCACATCCTATGAATATTTATGATTTTCCACTATGTGAATGTTTACAATTCCCATATATGTTCTCTTATGTGGATTCCTACTTATTTGATACATTGGTTATCCTTTATGGTTCAAACATTCTTTTTTAAAAAGGATGTTTTATTGTTCATTTTCATTATGTGGGTTTCTTATAAAATAACTTAAAGTTATTAAACAATTTGATAGGATAGAAGAATTTATAGCTAGAAATTAATTTCAAAGGGGATAGAATGTAACACCTAACGAATTTTTGAATTATTTTTTCCTAAATTAATTTATCTTTTTTTGATATTTTTCATTTCACGAAACACTGAAAATAATTTATTTTATATTAAGTGACTATGTTTGGATAAAATTTTACGAAACACCAAATTAATCATTCACTACACACAACAAACATTTTTGTTCACTTTACATAGATCAATTAATATTTATTGAGTTATATTTAAAATTAACTTTCTTCAATGGCTTCTATAACATGCAATTACAAGTTTTAAGAAATAATAATATTTTATTAGTATTTTATCATTTAATTGAATAAGATATAACCTAGATTATAAATTAGTATTTAGGAATATTATTAAATAATTTATGAAAATATATGGGTTACCGAAACATTTGACGATTTCATAGCTCTCCAATTAATTAGAAATGATTATGAAAACTGATTTAGTATAATGGAAAATATTATTATTTTTTATGGCCACAAAGGTGATTACCATAATAAATTAAATTAATTGAAATTAGTTAGTGATATTAAATTAATATTTATATGATATATATTCAATGAAATATAATGGATATTAATTCAATATATTTAATATAAATAAGATAATGACAAACCCAATTTTATGGTTAAAATCGAATATTTTTATTAAAGAATTTTTTCTACCTTTTAATGGAAAATTTATTTTAAATATATTATTTGAAATATTATAGATTTAATATATGAAATCGAACTTCATATTTGAATGATTAACATAATAATATGGTTAGGGTGTTTTTTTGGTTTGTGAGGTTTTTTTGTGAATATGGAACAATAGAAAAATTTAGTTCAAAACAGTTATTCATCTACTTTATTTATTTGGTAAAATTCTATTTCAATTTTTTAAGTATAAATACAATATATTTTTTTAAATTAATGAAATTTATTTCATTTTAATAATTTTACATTGAAATTGAATATAAAAAAAGAGATAACATTTGAATATATTGTCGATTAAAAATATTCATTGTTCACCCAACTAGGGGATTAAAATAAATTAATTTCTACCACTTATATTATTGACATCCGGAAAAAAGTATTCCATATTTTTTACAAGAGTAATTTTTAAATTTTTAAATTATAAACATATTTTTTTACCAATAATGTTTGTAAAATTAATTAAAATTAATTATATCGATTAAGGTTGAATTAATCACAACTAAGGACTAATCCTTAATCTTAATGGATTAAATGACATATAAACTTGTTAAAATTCCATTTCATGTGAATATTGAGACCATATAATGAGTTATCAATACTTTTGACCATTATTGGATTCATTTTCAATGGTTTAAAAGTGGTCATAATTCCCTTTCCCAAAATTTACCAGAGTGCCACATGTCTTCCACTATAAAAAGGCATCCTCTACTCTCTCCTCTTCAACCCACTAATTCCATATTGTATCAAAAAAATATATAGAAAAATATGTCCTCAAATCCCTACCCAAATCCTATAACGCAATAAATTTTCATAATTAAATCCAATGAATCCTCTAGGTTCAATATAAAAGGAGTTTCCTTAATAAGATGTAACATTGATCCTCATGTTTTTATGTTATTTTCAATATAAAAACCCTAAACTATTTTATTACTCATTTTTATAAGAAAATAAGTATCATAAATATACTATTATTTTTTATGATATGTTTTACACATTAACTTATAGACACTTCCATCTATCAGGTAACAAACGTACTATTTACCTGTAAGGTGAACTACCACCTCACCAAATGATGATTGTTATTTATTCCCTTACAACCTCTCATGATGGTCATTATGGTGGAAAATATTTTAATATATTATATGCATGATAATTTTAAGGTATTTAATCTTATTTTATTCCTTTTATACAAATTACATTATACATTCCATTTTTTGTGAATAATGTAATTTCGTTTGAGGATGTGTGAGTTACAGCCCCCCCACCCCCAAAGCGATGTGATTCATTCACACAATACAAGGAATGTATTAAAGATTTTTTTGGGAAATTATAATATTTTTATGATATTTTAAAAAAAATTAGTGATACTATACACTTATAAATAGATATATCATTTTATTTAATTCTTTCAATACGATTATAAAATGAAAAAATAATTCATGTGTTTGCATGACCTACAGTCTCCCAGAATGCTATATTAAATTTCATACTTATATATTATATAGATTATTATAATAAAAATATATAAGGAATACATGATATATTAATTATTTTTACATTATATAAATCATAATATAATTATAAAGAACAAAATTATTACAAATTAATACACAACTGAAAAACAAAGAGAATATTACCTGAAGTGTAATCACAACATGAAATTGTTAACAAGAAGGAATGATAATGTAACAATGAAACCATATATGGTATCAGATATAATAATATTATGACTTAAATTGTTTATAATGAAATAATATTTATTATATAATATTTTTTTAATATGAATAGAGTAAGAACATAAGGTATGTGATTTAATCAAACTTTTTATTTTTGTGGTATACAAGCCTTATTAACAAGAAAATTATTTTGCGTGGGTATATACTGAACATGAATTTATTATATGAATAATATATATAATTTTTTTGGTATTTAAAGATCCATTTTATTATTTATAGTTCACGGAGTTTATGTTTCAAAAGTTACCAAATTGATAAAGTAATGCTTTCTGCAATATTCCTTCTTTGAGACACATGACATTTTATGTACTAATATTTTTATGTGATGTGTCTAAAATTCCATTGAAATTTAATATCATAAATATAATTATTTTTATTATATTTAATACTCATTTAATGTAATTGTTTATATTATATTAAGATTCAATCTTACCAAAATTGTAACTGTCTATTCATACAACCCGATCGTTTATTATGATTTTTTATAATTATACATTCATTGATGAAATATTATGATCCATCACACAAAAAATCTCACCAATATTATTAACCTATAGAGATTCATATTATATCGAATTAAAAGTATCATTTTTAAACTCTATGTGATTTAAGATAAATAACAAAATGTTTTTATTAAAATATGACTTTTTCTTTAATTTCAGTCGAAAATCAATGTTCATTCATAAAAATGTTTTCTAAAAACGTTTTCATGTATTTATATTAAATAATAAATGTATTTTAAATCAAAAAATATTTTCTATGATTTTCAATAATTTTTTATATGTTTTAAAAAAAATTCAATGAAGAGTTTTTCAAAACATTTACAACATTTTTCCCATGTATTCAAGGAAAATGGTTTTCAAAATGTATTAATGAATTCTTTATAAATTTTCAAAGTGTTTCCAATGGAAATGTTTTCAATATTTTCTCAATTGTATTTTTTATGTTTTAACTTAATTCATTTTCCAAATGGTTTCAAGATTATTATATATTTTTTCATGGGAAAATATTTTCAGTATAAATTCAGTCCTTCTTTCTATGTTTTCATTGAATTTTCAATGAAAATTGTTTTAAAAGGTTTTATATTTTAAAAAGTCCATTAAAATAAATAGGATATTTTACTCAATAAATTTTTTCAAAAAATATTTCTATGTTATTTTCAATCAAAAATTAAATTCATTGATGTTACTCAATACCTTCTAATAAATGATCCAAAGATTATATTCTTATTATTTATTGAATGGTTTATGTTTTTATGGAATTATGATTATAAAAACTATTTCTTTTAAATGGGATATATGACGTTGAAACCCACTTCTTTTTATATCTTATGATTTGTTGAAATGATTTTGAAACCTATCACTTTAACGTATGTTATGATGTGATGAAATTTTAATGACACCCATTTCTTATAATCGGTTATGTATTAAAGTTTATCGAGCCCATATATTTTTATAGGTTATTAAATAATTAATTTTTTCTGAAAGTGAAAGTATTATTTCGTTATGTGATGGGTGGGAACAATATCCCTCTCCAATGAATTGGGTATGATATATTTTATTTGATATCAAAGGATATAGAGGTTATAGACCATGGGGATAAAAAGAAGGTACATGGGTTATAGACCAATCCTAAAATTTAGAGAGTACACATGTTGCTTTGAAATAACAAAAAAAAGAAGGTACATGGGTTTTAGCCCATGGGTGAATGTATGATGGTAAAAATGTTGTATCCCAATCCCATAAACAAGCATGTACTTGAGTCATATCCCAAGACTACCATGTTGTGAAGGTCCTGGTAGGCATCCTTGGCATATAATGTTCTATGTTTATGTGTATTCCATAAATCCCAGGAATTATTCCTATGTTATGATTACATGGATTATGTGATTTATTCCTTTATAATTCATGCCTTATAAACTTCCAATATTTGTTCCATGATTCATTTTTATGATACTTAATATGTTGGGTATGATCATATAATGTAATGATCATGTTCTTATACATATATATTCATAATTATGCATACATGTCTCCTTGGATTACCCTTACAGTGAATTTTAGGTCACCCATTTTTATGTTTTCTTCCCTATGTAATGAAGATATGTATTATGCATGACCTATCTTGGAATAGTGATAGTCATGATGAACCAAGTGGGAGATAATGTTTCTCATTGATGTACGAGAGCTTATGTTTCCATGTTTCCAATGACACTAAACTAAAATGGTCTTTGGGTTTCCATTTTTTTTTAATATTTTATGTATTCTAAAAACATTATAAAATTTATATATATGTTAAGACTGGGTCGTTATAGATTCACCATCATTATGATGGACCATTTTGAATAATAAAATTCTATATTAATTTAAAAATATAAAAAATTATATGTTCAGTATAAAAATATGTTTTCTACAAAAACATACTAAAATAAATGAGATATAATTTTTTGTATAAAATTGAGTTTTATGAATGTTTTCAGGATTATGAAAACTAAGAAAAGAAGAAGTTGGACATATAATGTTCGACACAACAATATCCCCACTTTGGAATGAACAAAAATATTCTTGAAATAAAAAATAATAACATTGTAATATATATAACCCTTTATACTTTTATGAAAATCATTTATTTAATTATTATGAAATTTTTCAATTATTAAATTATAAATAACCTAGATTTATCACAACATTTTGTTCGTTTTTTATGGAATGTAAAAAATTAGAATGTAACTCTCTGACCCTACTTACCCAGAGTCGGTGAATTATTGTGTAACATTGGCATGATCACAAAAGATCAAGTCTCTAAAAACTGATTAGTTTAGTAGCCTTGGAAACACTAGATACATTCATAAGTCTTACATTACATCATAAATTAAAACAAAACTACAACAACATCATGTCTTCATATCCCCTCATACTATCCCTATAGGTGATTTATAATATACTTATTCACATCCTGGGAAAATTAAAACATTTTAAGGGGTGAGCTCAAATGCTTAGTAAGGATAACAATATAGCGGAATATTCTATAAATAATCATAAACATTTAAGGAAATGTATAACTAAAAAAATCCTTTTAAACATGAACTTCAACATAATATGGAAAAAGTAAAATGATATAGTGCCACTTATTTCTTCACATGGATATTCTACTAGTCGAATAATCACATGAAATATCAATAACCACTTTCATAATGATGGAATGCATAATGCCAGACTATCATAACCATGTAGCCAAGGCCTCGTGCCAGGACTACAAATAATAATTTGTCAAGGCCTCGTGCAAAGACACTAGTTTGTCTCATGAGACCTGCCGATGCATCGAGGAGCTATAGCAGGCTCCACCAGTTACTTATTAAGTCCATTTCATTCCTCATATGAACTGGTTTAAACATATCATAAACTATAACATAATCATATCTCATAAAACATGCATAAAAGAAACATATCATTTCCACATTTCAATCACACGATATCAATACAAAAATTGATATAATAAAACCATTTTCTATACCAAAATAAATGAAAACTAAAACTTGGTATTTATTTTTCACTTTATAAAAATGTAATGGCTTGTAGAGGAAGCCGAAACTCAAATAATGGTCACGGTGGCAGAGAAGTTGTTGACGTCGCATATGTACGACAAGAAAAACATTCCTTTTTTTCTTTTAGAAAAACGCTTCGTATAAAAAGATTCCTTTTGAATAAACATATAGGTCAAAGGGGTTTATAGATCATATAAATGAAAGATGTGTATAAAAAAATATGCCTCAATGAAAGGAGATTGAGACGAAGTCCCTTACAAAGATCTTTTTTAAATAAAATAGATCTATTATGTGTATTCACTATAAGTACACATAAAAAAAGTACAATTACAAGATAGGACATAATAATATCATGACATAATTTGAAAGTAGGATATTAACCCCAAGAACAAAAATTAGGTTAAGAAGTTCCCTTACATAGATAATTTTTTAAATAAAATAGATCTATTATGTGTATTCACTATATTTACACATAAAAAAAGTATAAATACCAGATATGACATAATAATATCATGACATAATTTTAATGTAAGAGATTAACCTAAAGAATGGAAATTGGTTTAAGAAGATCCCATACAAAGATCATTTTTTAAATAAAATAGATCTATTATGTGTATTCACTATATTTACACATAAAGAATGTATAAATACCAGATAGAAATAATAATATCATGACATAATTTGAAATTAAGAGATTAACCCAAAGAACGGAAATTGGGTTTAGAAGTTCCCTTACCTCGTGTCCGACTTGACTCGATCGTTCTTTAATATCCTAAATAATAAACTAGATTTAATTTCTACTTGCTTAAGAACTTTTTTCAAGTTCATTATTCCTTTTGGAAAGTCATGAAATGTTACATTATTATATAATGAGTTTTAGATTTTAAAGGTCCCAAACTTATATATTTCTAGGATAAGGTGATAAGGGTTCGAACTATACTCATTCAATAGGTTTTTGAAAAGTGTTAGTCTTAGATTTTACATTATCATTTCATTTTATTTAAATCGTTAATTAATGAGGTAATCGCTGCATCATCATGGTGTCATAAAACAATTAATTTATAAAATGTCTAAAAATTATAAAAAAAATTACCATGATGTAGGAAATATTTTTAGCTTTCCAATGAATATTTATAGTCAAAAAGATAACTTATATAACCCCATGTAATAAGTTTTTTAGTAAAACAACACATGTTTGTGACAATTTTATTTTTACTTTAAATAAGAAGTTATTGATGTGATTTTCATACCCAAGTGGCTCCATGGGGTCCCCAAGTTGACAAATGGATTTTCATGGTCGGTCATGAGTCATAAAATAAGAGTAGGACAAGTGTAAAGGTATTTTCATATTTTTATAATATCATTTTTACCTTAAATTTCACTAATTACCTTTAATCGCGATTAATAAAACTTAAAAGTTACTATTCAGCAAAAAATTATTTCAATCCCATTGAACCAAATATTACTTAATAATGACAACCATGTATGTAGGATATTTAAAAATCAAATCATAGAAGTGGTAATGTTTCATTTACAAGAAAAATTAGTTTTTAAACTACCACTTAGTGGTTTCACTATTCATCAAAAATTGAAGATTTTCATAAAAATACCACAAATCACCCTAAGATATAATTGAAATTATGAATTAAATTTTTTTGTCTATTTTAAAAAATTACAAACCTATAAGTTTCATTAATTAATTTTATAATTAATTCCTTCTGTCAAAACAAATAGCATGTTTTTAAGAAACAATATATATCAAAAGATTGACAATTGTTAATGTTCAATTTCAAAGTGAAATTAATTCTAATGACCACCATTTGATAAAATGTTAAAAATTTATTCTAATTATACATTAAAACCATCGAATTTTGTAATTTATCACTATAAATTATTTTTATTAAAAAAGTTGTTTTTAAGTATTTTTCACTTTTCATAAAAAATTGGAACTTCTCAGAAAATTACAAAAAATTCAAATTAGGATAATTTTGATATTCCGAATACAAAAATGAAGTCCATTATGAAATATAAAATTTATATAATTTCAAAAAGTACATATTACTATTCATAACTGCTACTTTGATTGGTCGTGGTGTGTTAGAATCTCGAACTTGCATACAATGCAAGCTATTGCATTATTGAAAGAGAAGTGTATCGAGAAAGCTTGGGGTGTTACATAGAATCTCTTACATAGTAAAATTAATTTCACATAAATTAATCATTGTATTTTTGAGAAATCTCACCTAGTTAAAAAAACATTCTCCTAAAAAATATTATCCCCTAACCTTTTTGATTTACATAATGAATAAGGAAATTTTATAAACTCTTTAAATGTAAAAATATCATTACATATGAATCATTTTGATTAAATATATTTTTATACAAGAAAATATTTAAAATATTTATCTATGTGTATTTCGAATCATTAATACAAAATTTTAATGGAGACCAACACATTCAAAGAAAATTCATTCAAAACCATTTCTTTACATGAAGAGTTTAGATAGATGAGAAAATTCCTTATTATATATATATATATATAACAATCACCATAAACATAATTAAATCATCATTATAATTATCCTCCCCAACAAATAATGTTTTATGTTTCACCATTCTTATCCCTATAATTTATAATCTGTAATTTTATTTTTGTAACTTGGAAAACAACTCATTGATTTTCTAATTTTCATCATATATGATGAAAAAATAATATTTAAAAGATCATATTCTACTTTTTTATAATTAAAACATCTGTAACTTTTTATTTATAACTATCACATCCCCATCCTTATTTTTATCCATTTATTTATAATGTTCAATAAAATTTACCATGTCTTATGTATAAGATGAAATCAATGTAAAAAATTGTTTATACTAAAGGGATAGTTTCATAACATTAATTAATGGATCAACATGGAACATCAAGTCATTATCAACTTATATTGACAATCTAATCATCTTGAAAAACATATATTGTGAGGCTTTGAGTTACATTAGAAGAATTTCATTAGTTCCTCATTACAGATTACTGTCTTAGTTATCATCTTCAACGATTCAGATTCATCATTAATTTATTTATAAAATTTTATACATATAGATTCAATTTTTGGAATGTATGGTTTCTAATAAAATAATATTTTCCATTTTCGTAAAATGTAATCAATATTATTTGGTCCCACTATATATGTTGAGATCGATGACTATAATGGAGCTTCTGAAACATGAAATCCAGACAGTCTGAAATTTGGATTCATCTTCTTTTCTTCAACCCTAACATCATCTAATACATTTAAAATATCTAAAAATTTATAATTTTCATAATTTTTTGATAATTAAATATGATTAATTATTTTATTCAACTTTCTCATTAGATTATGATTTCACTTCCCCCTAAACATTAAACTATGTATTTTAATCAGACCGAAATGATAGTTTTGTGGTCATAGTGAATATGAAAGAAGAACTTTCTTCTTAAATCATTATTTAATAAAATTATATTTATTATTATTTATCAAATTCATACACATTTTCTTATAATTCATTCACTTTAACCTTTTCATATTCTTATTCCAACTACCTCATAGTTCTATGAGAACCATTTTAAACCTTCATTAATGAATTTGTTTTCTTCTTTTCAGATCACTTTTAAATTTATTATATAAAAATTAAATTAAATAATATTAATCTTGATATTATTTAGGAATTAACTTTATTTTAGCCTTATCCACACCTTTTGGATCAATCTATCGAATTAATGATAATTCTACTTAGTCAAATCTACTATCTAGAATTTTTGGAGCATTGTGAGTAACTGTTATAGACCTTATATCTAATTGTTTTCATAATAAGGGATATTTTTATCAAATTGTAACTTATAAATAAATTTATATCCCCTTTATTAATATTACACCATTTTAGTCTCATCAAACGTTATATTTAGTATCATTATTTACCAAGATACTTTTAGTTCATTCTTTTATCTATATATTATATGAAAATGGGTCATCCTTTTGAAGTCCACATGAAGAATCACTTGGTTTCTCATTTATCATTTTTTAATAAATTTTTTCAATTTATTATCATTTATCACTTTCTATTTCATTTGTTTCATGTTTTATGATTATCCATTTATCTTTTCAAACAAGATATCTTTTTCTATTGAAGTTGAATAATCAAATGTGGTTTTGTATTTCAATTTAAAAAATTATATACCATAGTATAAAAAAATAAATTCACAATGGCTAAATTCTCTGCCCCAATTAGATAAATATATCCCCTCATATGATATGTATTATTATTAATATGGAACACATCCATGAAATTGACTATTTTTTAAACAGAAAAAAATTAAATTCTTACGCTTCATTGATACCTTCTTAATTGTCCTAAAATAAAAAAATAAATATGACAAGGTAGATTTTTCACTTATTTATCAAAAAATATAAGACAAATATATCATGATATTTTAGTGTATTGATGTCATCTTTTATGGAAATAAAGTGTCCCTATATCCAAAGGGTAAATAATCTTTTATCTAGTGATTCGTTTGAAAGCATTATTACATTATCAAACAATGTAATTATTGTTGCATTATCCTTATAATTTACAAAAAAAATTATATTATGTATGGTTTTGATAAGATATATAAGATTCACCGTCATTGGATAATTCATAGAGATCATATGTTAGTTGAAAATAATTTTGAATTTTTTGAAAAAATTATATAAAAACTATTTATTCTATAATATTTTATGAGAGAAACATTACTTATACATAATACTCTCATACTCCCCCATGGAATTTTTTTTGAAATCCTAATCTTTTCATTCAATATAGAAATTTCCCATACCTAAAAATTCATAATATTTTCAATAATTGAAACATGATTTCCTATATAGGTTATTTTTAAAAACCACTACCTGAACGCCTATTTTTGATAAAAATTATTAGTAATTTCCATATTACTGAAACTGGTGATGGAGATTGAAAAAATTCTGAAGGAACGAACTGAGCACATGAATATATGGTGAGATTTGGTATAAAAAAAATATGGAAATCAATGTGGGGAACCATAATGACTCATCTTTATAAAGACATGAGAGTTGATCGTTCACATTATGAGAATTTTGACAACTTAGATTGAATATATTTTTAGATCCAATGATTGATATTTAATCAATGAATGATTGAAAAAAATTAATAACACTTATATAATTTTATGAAAAAAAATTCTAGTGAGGTATATTTATATTTGAAACAAATATTTTTATTTTTTAGAATTTTTATTTTTTATTGCTAATGGATTATATAAACAACAACATGTATAAAATAATGTACTAAATAATTATATAAACTAAATTAATAATGCCTTTATAAGTAGAAATGTCTCTTCAATATGAGTAACATATTTTTCTTGGATACTGTAATAAAAAATTTATGAAAAATAATACAACAAAAATATTTTTTGGATGGATTTGGCACTATGTTTCGTGTCTGAAACATAATAAAACAAATTTTTTTTATGAATATTATTACTCTGATGAATATTTTTATAAAACATTGACAGTATAATGTTTATTTAAATTGAAATTACAAAAAATTATATAAATTTGAAATCTAAATCATTGATAAAGAAAAAAAGTTATTTTAGAAAATTTGTGATTTAGAAAACCTATTTTTTTATAATCCTAATGTTTCTAGGAAATATAAATTTTAGAAAAGAAAATATTTATAAAATGAATTTCTTTTAGAAAACCAAAAAACATATGTACACCCTCTTTAATAAGGATTTGATTAATGTAATGATATTTTTAAAAATGATTTAGATAACAAAAATCACTTGATATTGTCCAATCCTATATTGTAATTAATATATTAAAATCTAAATAAAATAATATTTTTGGTATAAATATCAATAAATTATTCTTTCCTTCCATTAAATTTTAATCTGATTTCTCTTTTATTTTGTGATCCAAAAATAAATGGTGACTTATTTATATTTTCTTATCACATTTGTGATGTTTTAGGTTTTTACATAAAGTAATCGAACTCATGTTATAAAAAATATTTTAACTATTAGTAATAATCAATCCATAGTATGTGGGTGTGGGATGCATCTGCAATATTAGAGCACAACAAATTCCTGATGCAATATATTTGGCTTTAGTAATTAAAAGTTATACTGTGTGTTATTTCATAAATGGCCAATAAACTAAAAATTCTATTAATAAATGAAATTTTCTCTATGTACTTTACCTATCCATTCTATATCCAAAAAATTTAGCTTCTAAAAATAATAATTTACTCAAAATAATTTCTATAAGAGTAAAAAAAACCTAAATCCATTGTTCACTTAATATAATGAATGATTTTTTGTATAGTGTTATTATGCGAAAAACTTAATGATATAAAGAACATAAAAATACAAAAAAAAAATTATATTCAAATGAATATATCTAATGTAAATTAAACATATAGTTATCATCTATAATAACTTTCATGAACTAGTTTCCCACCACCATCTATATCTACAGTAATTCAGATTTTTATAAAAGTATAAATACATTTTATCTTGTCTAACCCATGTTTCTAAAAATATATTTTACATACATATGTTGAGATATAAATGTTCATAATATTTTTTTAAAAATTGAAAAATCTATAATGTATGTCATCTCCCTGATCGATCTCATTAAAAACATTGATTTCCTATGATTTGTAAAAAAATATGATAATGACTTATTAGTTGATATAAAAATAATTTCCACAAATTATATTTTAAAAATAATTATATTTTATCAACTCAATTTATAAAAATATTGTAATTAAATCTCAATTTGCTAAATGGTTTTTAACAAAAAATAAAATAAACTATCACAAAATTCGATAGGGGCTTGTTTAACTCAATACAGTGCTTTAGTGAGTTTAAGAACACGTTCTAGATGTTTTCATTTTTAAAAAATGTTAATGTTTAACATACAATTTAACCTAAACATTGATATTACATAAAAAAACATCACATCAATTTAAAAATGTTTTCAATTAAAAAATGTTGTATAATCTTGATGTATATGTATATCCCCAAGTCACGATACTACAACATAAATTTCTTCAATGTTTATTACTTCTTGTTGATTATATAACTTAGAAAAAACTCTATAATTATATCAAAATATTATATCATTTTCTTTATATTTATCCCTAATGACCGATTATACTCCAATTAAATAACTATAATTATGTCAATCAACCAAATTTCAAATGTGTTTCCATTCAAACACATTCTGTTCATCTCCCATTTCTTTTAACCAATCCTCATCACCTAAATCCTTATCAAAATTATTAGGTTCAAAATGTGATAAGAATTGAATATATTAAATTTCATTTATCAATGAACATTTAGTTTTATATTGTTTATATATATCACCAATTATATTATAACTAGCATTATTTTTATGTTACTGTTGATTTATTAGATTTTCAAAAGTCAGTTATTAAAAAATATTATTAAATAATTCTTGAGGAATAACTTGAGAAATATATTCATGAATTATTTTGTCCTAATAAGAATATTATGAAATAGGTTGAAATTTAGTTTTATAAATAATAACTAAAGAAGTTGGATGGGATGATTGAATAAAAATGATCAGTTTCATCAAACATTACTGCATTGTTTCCTCAACAATACATGTATTTTTATTTGATATTCAATAGGAAATGCTAGTTGGTGAATAACCTAAAATTTTTCCATCATTGGTTTTTGGTGAAAATTTATGAATTTTTTCTTTAGTATTCAAGATAAATATTTTTAGTTACAATAATTAAAAGAATTAATTATTCGGTTTCCTACCATTCCACGACTCATATTGATTTTTTTTTATTAAAATATATAATTTGAACACATTTTATAAAATAACATGAAGTAATAACTACATCTAACCAAAGATATTATCAACTGAGTATTGACATAGAATGATTATAGATATCTCTTAATGAACTACATTTATTCTTTTAACTACACCATTTTCTTTGGTAAGTTTTATGTGAATAAAAATTATGCATAATACAATTTTAACAACACAATGTTCCAAAATAAGAATTTAAAAATTCTCCACCATGATCACTCTAAAGGGTTATCTCGGATATGTGTTTCTCATTTTTAACTATGTTTAGAAATCTTCTAAAAGTACTAAATATTTCAAATTTTCATTTCTAGAAAATAGACCCAAGTATATATAATATAATCACCAACTAAAACATAAACCTGGTATATTTGTTTTATACATATAGTATTTTAATGACATTGAAAGTCTTTATGAACATGTTTTTTAATATAATAATTTATTTCTTTACGAATATATTTAATACATGACTTATGTTACTTTCCATAATGACATCGATCATAGACTTTTTAGAATTAAACATATGTTTTCATAGGTCATTCATAAGTTATTTTCAACACAACATAGAAAAATTTATAAGACTACAGTGCCATGATATTCTATTTTATATACACTATTGATATTAAATTTCATAAATGTAGGTTAGATAATGGTTATTGTCATCTTCTAGGTTTAAATTATAATTATTTCCATATCCATTGGTATAAAGTGTAAATTCATCATTAAAACTATGAACAATACATTTAACAGTCATTATGTTTATAAAATAAACCTCATCACATAATTGGATTATGATAACATGGTTTTTATTAAGTCCTACAACAAATGAAAATTTTTAAATTAAGGATTTTATATGAAGAACAATGACACCTATATCGATAATTTCGGCGTGAATATTATCATCAAATGATAATTTACCACCTATCATCATTATGATGTTCTTATTGAAACCTTTGTTTCTAGTAATATATTTGTAACAACCAATACACATTTAACAATTTTTTTGTAACTTTTTTATTATCTTAAAACAAAAAAATTAGTGTTTTAGTAACCAAATATTCTTGGGTTCGATGTTATCAAAAAACAAAATTTTTGGTAACCACATTTTTTCAGCATTATTATTTTAAGAAACAATAGAATTTTCATTTTTATGTAATTTAGAAAATATGGATACTTATTTATAAAAAATTATTGTATTATTCTATATAATTGAGGTATATTTTACATTTAAATATGTAGAAATATTATCATCATTATGATCGTTGAAATTTTCCTTTAATGTATGATTCGTAAGAGACTCAGCAGTATATACGTAATCCATGAGACATTGATTCACCTTTACTATTCCTAAATATAAAAATTATTTCACTATTTATTACCATTGTCTTCCAAATAATTATCAAGAGGATCTATCACAACCAATATCAATCCATCTATTCGAAAATTTCTGAATCTTCTTTCTATTTTTCTTGTTGTAAATTTTTTATTTATATTTATAATTTCATTGTATATTAACCTTTATTTTTATCTTAGGATATTCAAAAGTTATATTACCTATTTTCTAACATTTATAACTTATAACCAGCTCATAATAATTTATATAACCTTTATCTCTGTGAATATTCTTATATCTATATTAAATGTATTTTATGAAAAAAAATCATCATACTTCGAGAAAGATTAGTTAATTCATTTTTGGTATGTTCATATGAGCTAGTATTTGATTCAGCAGTATCATCCTTATTCATAAAAGATTTAATAAAATTCATTGATGATTGAGTTCTAGTCGGAACATTAGATGTAGTTTGAAAAGAAACACCTCCATTTTTATATTTAATATTTTACACCTCCCTTATAAATCTACCTCCATAATGAATATTGGTACCAATGAGATCATCTATTGTAAAATTTTTTATCCTCTACATATCATCTAACGATATTTTTTCCCATTCATTTGGTATAATCTAAATAATATTTTCAAATAGCATTGCAATTTTTTAGATATTTCTATCTAATATAATATAAAATATTATCCTTTGTTATGAATCATTGATTCTTATTATCTACTTATTCTCCAAAAATGAAATAATAAAGATGACATCTAGATCTTCAAAGTGGTCTTCTTATTTCCATATATTTTGATTTTTCAATGTGATTAACATATTATAGTTTCTAAATATTGTTATCTACTTCACATGATGAAATTTATGTATAGGTGCCTATTTTCATAGAATACATTGATTATTACATAATCTATAATTAAATTGATATTATTTATTTTCCAAATTTGTAAAATTAGTAAATTCCCCATTTGGAATAACATAATTTCTCATAGTCATCAAAAAATTATCCACAACATTATAGATAAGTAAATTTTTATTCTATATCTCTCGTATTTGAAGTGCCCAGATCAGTGTGAATCACTGATAGGGGGAGGGGGTGAATCAGTGATCCTTTAAAACTTTTTACTAATTGATTCTTAATCAATTAAACCTCTATGGCTTGTTAAGGCCTCGATCCACTCTTCTTATGTCTCTCAACCTTTCCCGGATAATGCAGTAATGAAAAGGCACAGGACACAAGGATTTACAAGGTTCGGCACCAAAGGCCTACATCCTTGCCATGCTCTCCCAGCATGGATTCTCCCATTATAATCTGTTAGTATTACAATGGTCGATACAGCTTCCCACCATATCTCTCCTGAGTCCCACATGAGGGTCTTTATACTGCGTCCCACAGTGTTACCAGAGTCCCACTGGCCTGCTCCAGAATCCCACTGAAGACTTCTTCTCCCTGAGTCCCACAGGGTCTTCTCTTGGCTCCTCGAGTTGCACGAGTAGCTCTTCTTCACTTTAAGCTTCTTCAAGTATCTTCAGCAGTCTGGGATAAAGACTGCTGGCCTTGCTCTGTACCTCTGATCACTTGTGATGATCAGGTCTTCTCGTCTTGCTCGGGCTTTATCACCTTCTTCTAAGGATGACCCGGCTTCTCTCTTCAAGAATCTTCAACAGCCTCTGAAAAGGTCTGTTGGTCTTGCTCAGCAACTTCTGATCACTTCTGTTGATCAGGCTCTTCTCAAATACTGAAAACTCAGACAAACAATATCTTTCACTTCAGTCTGGCTCAGTCTCACTTCAAAACAACTTCATGCACTGAATGCATGGCAGCTCTTCATCCTCATGCACTGATAGCATGGCCTTCTCAATTCTTCAAGAACCTCCTGGTCTTGGACAACTCAAATGCACACCACTGATTTGTCTCTGTTCACGTGTGCACGTGCATGCATGCGTGCATGCACTTTCCCTTTCCTCTTCTTGGTGCAGTAGACACAAAAGGGTGTAACACTTTAAGCACACACCAACTCCTTGAACTTCACACACTTTATTCAATTTGGTTACACACTTAGAAGTGTGTTATACTCTAGTGTGAGTCCTCCCTTTTCTTCTTCTAAATGTATACACACTTCTTAGTGCACACACTAGGTTCGGCCTCTTCTCTCCTCTTGCACACAATTGGCTACGGCCTCTTTGGTCCTTTTTTTGCACACACACTTCCTTTGTTCAATTAGCAAACACAAGGCTTGGCCTTCCTCTTCCTATTGCACACACAACTTGGATTTAGTTGTGGTCTTCCTCTCCTCCTTACACACACACGGCTAGGGTGTAGTCTCTATTAAGCACACACACACAAGGTGTGTAATTCATACTACCCAAACTTCCTACCAATGTGAAGGGCGCGCAAGGGGTGCGGCCACTTCCACTTCTTCTTCAAAGAGTGCAAGGTATGAGCCGCGCAAGGGTGCAGACACTTCTGTCGCGCAAGCTCCAAGGGTGCAAGGAGTCTTCTTCTGCGCAAGCCTCAAAGAACACAAGGTGATGCAATGGGTAGCCGCGGGCACGCAGGGTATAACACCGCGGGTGCGCAAGTGTGTCAAGGACACCTTGGCTGTGCAAGTGCAAACCGCACAGGGGGCAGCGGTGCACAAAGGCGGCGCGAAAGTTCGCGCTGACCAACCCTCTCTTCTTGTCGCGCAAAGAGGTTGCGCGCAAGGAACTTCAGCCACGCAAGATACTTGCTCGGGGCTTCAAACCTTCGCGAGGCAGAGAGATGCGCTCACGGGACTTCAAAAATTCAGCGCATCAGCAAGAAGATTGAGAGCCTCTGGCTCTTCTTTTATAGGCAGAGGGAGATGCCATATCTTCCGCGTGAATTAAACTTGATTCCCTGAAGATTTCGGGTTTTCAAGATTTTCTCCAAATCTTTATTTTCCTTTCCTGTTTCACCGCGGGCTCATTTATTTTTCATTTCCTCTACGTGCATGTGACTTAGAACGCATGCACGACCTTCGTTTAGGTCCAAACCATGCAGAAAATAAATCACGTGGCCTCGCACCTCCGGTTGCTTCGGCCAACCTCGAAATCTCCCATGCGTTGCATGCAAATTTATTTTTAAGCATGAATGTGATCAGTAGAGCCAGACGATCTCCGTGGAGGTCTCGGTTTGCTCGGAGGTGGCCGGGAACTCAAAAACCGTTGTCGGTAAGCCTCTGGTTCAGCGGCGGCTCACAGGGAGGCCTCGGCTGAGCTTGGGGAAGGAGATGGACGGGGAGCCGTCGGATCAGGTGATCGAAAGACATCGGACGGCTGGATCAGATCGGGAGCGCGGCGGATTAGATGAGCGGCGCCGATCGTCCGCGAGATCAGATGTGCGGCTGGGATTCGGTCGGCGGAAAAATTCTGCATCCCACATCGAAGCCGCGGCCAGTTTTTCCGCGGTTTATCAAAGTTCCGCTCCCATCCTCACTTCAGTTGAACTTCTCCCCTCCCGGTGCCGCCCCGCACCGGGTTCTCTCTGCGGGGGCGCTCTGCGCCCACTCACGCCTCCTACGGGCGCGCTCTAGCGCCCACCATGCACACTGCGCTCTTGGGGGCGCACTCCTACTCCCCTGCCGCGCTCCTTCGGGCGTGCCCCAGGCACCCATGCGGTGTCTTGGGTGCGCCCTGCTGCCCTGGCTCGCCCCACGGGTTCCCCCATGGGCGTGGTGCCCTAGCGCCCATGCCTTGGGGTTGAACCCCCAAGGTGCCTTGGCTGGCCAATTTTTTTGCTAGTGTAAAACACTAAGTAACTTTGTATAAAAACAAAGTACCAAGTGTAATATGCCAAATGCCACTTCTCCCTTTCCTCTTCTCCATTCTTCTTGAGAATTCAAACATTAATCTTCTTGATTAGAAACAACTCCTCAATTTATAATTCTTCTTCATCATCTCATTTTCTACTTAGGAGAGAATTCTCAAGGATCTTCATCAACCGAACTCCTGAATCAAAAAACTTCTTCAATTCTCTTTGTTGATCTAATCAGAGATCAAATTGGAAATTCTTCAAATTCACATGCACTAAGTGATAGTGCATGGACTTCATTAAACCACTTCATCCACTTAGAGTATGTGGATGGATCACTTCATCTCCTCATGCATTGTCAATATAATGCATGGTCTTCAAACATTGTTGTGACTTTGTATCCAGTTGATACAAGTTCTTAGAACTTAAAGAGCAGCTCAACAATCGTCAGATTTACATGGAGAATGTTTCAACCACAATTTCCAATACCACTTAGTGAATCTCCTAAGTGACATGCATCTTAGTACCATGGCCATTCTCCATTCATCACCATCACCGTCACAACCTTTGTTATTCACATCTTGACATTCCTTGACATCCATTCATTCCATGACAACTTCATGCCTCATTGACAACAAATGAAACACAATGCACTTCAATCTCCCCCTTTGTATTTGTTGTCAATACACTCCTTCAGCACATATGAATGGGTCAATATGTGTGCCCAATATTTCACCCCCTTATTGGCAATCAAATGCAAAGGTGTGGTGTGGTTCTCTTTAAAAAAAATCTCTTCCTCCGTTCGAATAGCATCTTCTTTAAAAATCACTAAGAGAGGGATGATGCCACATGTTCTCTTTAGCAAAGAACCTTTAGTAAATCAACTCTAAGTCTACTTGGGCTAACCCGGTGTAGAAAACAAGAGTGATGTAACCAAGGAACTCAATGATGTCCAACATTCACTGTACATGTGAAATCATGCTTCAGGGGTTTGAAATTTTTCAGATATAACAATGAATTTTCTAAATCCTGCACAAATTCACAAAACTTATTAGAAAGTTCAGGTGCAAAGATGAAGCTCCCCCTTTCATCCATTTGTCTTCAATCCATACTCCCCCTTAATTGACAAGATACACTCAATTAAGAAACAGGGGATGAAAGTATGATTGAAATACCTTCACTTTTCTCAAGATGGTATTAATCTAAGAATCCCATCTTCTTCAGATTTGCTCCCCCTCAAGGGGTGCACTCCATTCTGTCCAAACCATCCTCCAGCTGAGAATGATCATCATCTTCAATTCCCTGAAATGTTAGCACATGTAAATACAAGTGTATAAGGGAATAAGATGGGACCTCCTTGGTTCAACAATGTGAACAACAAGGTTGAGAAGATTCTCTCAACCGAGATCTCCCATTTTCACCAGTCTTCACACTTGCACATTTGATCTTCATTGATGATTGTGCTGGTGTGGTTCTCAAAACATCTTCATGTGAAACCTTCTTATTCCATTTTGCTTTAGCAATTGCCAGAGCTTCATCTTGAACTCTTTGTAGTTCTCTGGAAAGTTGCAACTGATGTGGCCATATGACAAGTAAATCATTTGGAAGAGTGGCCCCAGTTCTGGAAGTTCCACATGGTTCCTTAGATGCTGTCAAGCTACCTTTCTTAGGCAACTTGTTTTCAATCAATCCCTTCTTCTTCTTCTGGATTGATTGTCTTTTTGAGTCCAGTCTGCTTCTATTTAATTTCATGGCTTCTTCACAAAGCTCCATGATATGTCCTTTCTTCCCACAGTAGAAGCATTTCTTGGTGGTCCTTCTGGATGCATCACCCTTCTTGGATTTGAATTCAAAGGGCTTCTTTTCCTTTTTCAAAACCTTCTTGGAAGCATCTTCAACTTTCTTCTTGCTTCCCAAGGATTCCATTTTATCCAGGTTCTGTGATCTTTTCTTCTTTTGAGCTCTAGATACAGTTGGAGACTGACATGTATCTTTTTGACCACTTTTGCAATCATCCCAGATGTTGTCAAGTAATCCAAATCTATTTGCAGTAAACAGATGTATCTGGACCTGTGGATGCTGCTTCTTTTCTTCTGGCTTGCTCCCCCTTGGCATGGGCTTCCTTTGTGCTTTGACATTTAGTGGATTGTACCAACAATCCTTTACACAGTGCCCATACTTATTACAACACCAACACTGACCCACAAATCTTGACCTCTTCAGTCCTTCTGATTGTTGGGTACTTTTCTTGACTTGCTGTGTTGTTTCAGGAGAGCTCTGCTTCTTCATTTTCTTCATCCATACTTGTTTGGAATTATTTTTCCATCCTGCACTTTTTGTGGAAACACAATTAGAAGCATCAGTACAAGATGGGATGGATGGTACCTTCCTTTTAGAAGATGTTTCCCTTTTATTAGAGGATGTCCTCCTTTTGAAATCATCCTTCTCAATGCACACTTGTGTAGCAACATTTCTACTTTCAGCTGACTGGGAGGATTCAGCTTTGGGTGATTGCAGATTTTTCAATATCACCTCTAGTTCTAAGCATTTCATGTTAAGGGAGTTCTTCTCATCCTCAACAGTTCTTAGCTTTCCTTCCCAATTCTCCACCAGTTGTTTCATCTGGTCTTCATGCACCTTCTTCAATTTTTGCAATGAATTGTCCAGCTCCTTCACCAATTTGACTTTTTCTTCGAGTTGAGCATCTCTGACATTCATTGACACTTTGTGCAACTTCTCCAGTGCATGGAAAACTTCTTTGATCATTATCATAAAGATTTCATTCTCAGAAAGGCTTCTTTTCAATTCTTCAGCAGTGTCTTCATATCTTTCATTGCAAATAGAAACAGTTTCATCTTTAGCCTTCACCAGCTTTCTGAGAGTGTTGGTTATGCCAACCCTTTTTGCCAATTGGACTTCCAAAGAATTGGCTTCATCTTCTAGATGTAATTTTTCTTCTTGAAGATCAAGGAGGCCTGTAGCTATACACATTGCCACTTCCTTGGGGACTGTCTTCTGAAGATATTTGATTGCATTTAGAAGATAATTGTTCCTTCCATCTTCATCACAGCTAGAGGAGGCTTCATCAGAAGAATGATAAAAGGAATTGTCATCGGATGTGACTTTCACATTTCTTTCCATAGAAGGAGTTTCTCTGATTGCAACAACCTTCTTCTTCATCTTCTTTGCCTGTTTCTTCATTCTGTTTTTCAGAGTCTTGGCAGATATCTCCATTTGAGGCTGTTCTTTCATTTCCTCAAATCTGCACTCCATATAGACTCCCTTGGATCTTTTAGAGGTAACCTCCCTCTAATAACAATTGAAGTGCCCAGATCAGTGTGAATCACTGAAAGGGGGAGGGGGTGAATCAGTGATCCTTTAAAACTTTTTACTAATTGATTCTTAATCAATTAAACCTCTATGGCTTGTTAAGGCCTCGATCCACTCTTCTTATGTCTCTCAACCTTTCCCGGATAATGCAGTAATGAAAAGGCACAGGACACAAGGATTTACAAGGTTCGGCACCAAAGGACTACATCCTTGCCATGCTCTCCCAGCATGGATTCTCCCATTATAATCTGTTAGTATTACAATGGTCGATACAGCTTCCCACCGTATCTCTCCTGAGTCCCATAGGAGGGTCTTTATACTGCGTCCCACAGTGTTACCAGAGTCCCACTGGCCTGCTCTAGAATCCAACTGAAGACTTCTTCTCCCTGAGTCCCACAGGGTCTTCTCTTGGCTCCTCGAGTTGCACGAGTAGCTCTTCTTCACTTTAAGCTTCTTCAAGTATCTTCAGCAGTCTGGGATAAAGACTGCTGGCCTTGCTCTGTACCTCTGATCACTTATGATGATCAGGTCTTCTCGTCTTGCTCGGGCTTTATCACCTTCTTCTAAGGATGACCCGGCTTCTCTCTTCAAGAATCATCAACAGCCTCTGAAAAGGTCTGTTGGTCTTGCTCAGCAATTTCTGATCACTTCTGTTGATCAGGCTCTTCTCAAATACTGAAAACTCAGACAAACAATATCTTTCACTTCAGTCTGGCTCAGTCTCACTTCAAAACAACTTCATGCACTGAATGCATGGCAGCTCTTCATCCTCATGCACTGATAGCATGGCCTTCTAAATTCTTCAAGAACCTCCTGGTCTTGGACAACTCAAATGCACACCACTGATTTGTCTCTGTTCACGTGTGCACGTGCATGCATGCGTGCATGAACTTTCCCTTTCCTCTTCTTGGTGCAGTAGACCCAAAAGAGTGTAACACTTTAAGCACACACCAACTCCTTGAACTTCACACACTTTATTCAATTTGGTTACACACTTAGAAGTGTGTTATACTCTAGTGTGAGTCCTCCCTTTTCTTCTTCTAAATGTATACACACTTCTTAGTGCACACACTAGGTTCGGCCTCTTCCCTCTTCTTGCACACAATTGGCTACGGCCTCTTTGGTCCTTTGTTTGCACACACACATCCTTTGTTCAATTAGCAAACACAAGGCTTGGCCTTCCTCTTCCTCTTGCACACACAACATGGATTTAGTTGTGGTCTTCCTCTCCTCTTTGCACACACACGGCTAGGGTGTAGTCTCTATTAAGCACACACACACAAGGTGTGTAATTCATACTACCCAAACCTCCTACCAATGTGAAGGGCACACAAGGGGTGCGGCCACTTCCACTTCTTCTTCAAAGAGTGCAAGGTATGAGCCGCGCAAGGGTGCAGACACTTCTGTCGCGCAAGCTCCAAGGGTGAAAGCAGTCTTCTTCCGCGCAAGCCTCAAAGAACACAAGGTGATGCAATGGGTAGCCGCGGGCACGCAGGGTATAACACCGCGGGTGCGCAAGTGTGTCAAGGACACCTTGGCTGTGCAAGTGCAAACCGCACAGGGGGCAGCGGTGCACAGAGGCGGCGCGCAAGTTCGCGCTGCCCAACCCTCTCTTCTTGTCGCGCAAAGAGGTTGTGCGCAAGGAACTTCAGCCGCGCAAGATACTTGCTCGGGGCTTCAAACCTTCGCGAGGCAGAGAGATGCGCTCACGGGACTTCAAAAATTCAGCGCATCAGCAAGCAGATTGAGAGCCTCTGGCTCTTCTTTTATAGGCAGAGGGAGATTCCATATCTTCCGCGTGAATTAAACTTGATTCCCCGAAGATTTTGGGTTTTCAAGATTTTCTCCAAATCTTTATTTTCCTTTCCTGTTTCACCGCGGGCTCATTTATTTTTCATTTCCTCTACGTGCATGAGACTTAGAACGCATGCACGACCTCCGTTTAGGTCCAAACCATGCAGAAAATAAATCACGTGGCCTCGCACCTCCGGTTGCTTCGGCCAACCTCGAAATCTCCCATGTGTTGCATGCAAATGTATTTTTAAGCATGAATGTGATCAGTAGAGCCAGACGATCTCCATGGAGGTCTCGGTTTGCTCGGAGGTGGACGAGAACTCAAAAACCGTCGTCGGTAAGACTCTGGTTCAGCGGCGGCTCACGGGGAGGCCTCGGCTGAGCTTGGGGAAGGTGATGGACGGGGAGCCGTCGGATCAGGTGACCGAAAGAAATCGGACGGCTGGATCAGATCGGGAGCGCGGCGGATTAGATGAGCGGCGCCGATCTTCCGCGTGATCAGATGAGCGGCTGAGATTCGCTCCGCGGAAAAATTCTGCATCCCACATCGAAGCCGCGGCCAGTTTTTTCGCGGTTTATCAAAGTTCCGCTCCCATCCTAACTTCAGTTGAACTTCTCCCCTCCCGGTGCCGCCCCGCACCGGGTTCTCTCTGCTGGCGCGCTCTGTGCCCACTCACGCCTCTTGTTGGCGCGCTCTAGCGCCCACCATGCACACTGCGCTCTTGGGGGTGCGCTCCTACGCCCCTGCCGCGCTCCTTCGGGCGTGCCCCAGGCGCCCATGCAGTGTCTTGGGTGCGCCCTGCTGCCCTGGCTCGCCCCACGGGTTCCCCCATGGGCGTGGTGCCCTGGCGCCCATGCCTTGGGGTTGAACCCCCAAGGTGCCTTGGCTGGCCAATTTTTTTCCTAGTGTAAAACACTAAGTAACTTTGTATAAAAACAAAGTACCAAGTGTAATATGCCAAATGCCACTTCTCCCTTTCCTCTTCTCCATTCTTCTTGAGAATTAAAACATTAATCTTCTTGATTAGAAACAACTCCTCAATTTATAATTCTTCTTCATCATCTCATTTTCTACTTAGGAGAGAATTCTCAAGGATCTTCATCAACCGAACTCCTGAATCAAATAACTTCTTCAATTCTCTTTGTTGATCTAATCAGAGATCAAATTGGAACTTCTTCAAATTCACATGCACTAAGTGATAGTGCATGGACTTCATTAAACCACTTCATCCACTTAGAGTATGTGGATGGATCACTTCATCTCCTCATGCATTGTCAATACAATGCATGGTCTTCAAACATTGTTGTGACTTTGTATCCAGTTGATACAAGTTCTTAGAACTTAAAGAGCAGCTCAACAATCGTCAGATTTACATGGAGAATGTTTCAACCACAATTTCCAATACCACTTAGTGAATCTCCTAAGTGACATGCATCTTAGTACCATGGCCATTCTCCATTCATCACCATCACCATCACAACCTTTGTTATCCACATCTTGACATTCCTTGACATCCATTCATTCCATGACAACTTCATGCCTCATTGACAACAAATTCAACACAATGCACTTCAGTATTCATAATCAGTCCCATTAATAATATGTGGTCTTCTCCAAATTAAATAACTATTAATCCAAAATTAAAACCTAAAAAAGTATCAATTAGATACACTTTTCTACCAAAAAGTAGTGTAAAGTAAAATTATAATCCAGAAATTTATAAAAAAATAATAATATCTTATATTATATAAAAACACTAATATCTTATGATGTTTTATTAGAACATTCATTGATACCAATTATAGGATTTTAAGAGTATAAGATGGTTAAAAGAGGGTAGTGGTTAATTTTAGTTTAAATTTTAAACTAAGAAAAAACACAAAACCACTTATGTAAAAAAGATCAGACTTATTCAACATCAAATATTCTGAGTGTTCAATTAAAAATAAAAAATTGTTTAATATATCATATTTATTATCGGTAACACCAACACACTGTGAAAATATATTAATATATATATATAATTAAAGAATTATATTATTAATGATAATTTATAGAGGAATGTTAAACTCGGAAAACAGGTTAAAAATCATAGGAGGGTATAAATAACATATAATATGTATATAATCTTATTTTACTTATTACTCTTATGAATTAAAAAAGGATTAAATCCTAACATAAGATATCAAATAAATTTAATATCTGCAAAAAATTTATATTTTTACATTCCAATAAAACCACGAAACAATGATTGGAATGTCTTCATCATCCAAAACCTTCTAATCCTTCATTATGATAGACTGGAATCAGATCTGTCATTATAAAATAATAAATACATCAAAATGAGTATTTGTATACCCCTCTTATTAAACCCATATTCCCTTTCCTTGATAGAGAAAATTAACTAATCTTCTTATCCCTATAATACCTATATCTAACCATGAAGGGAAATTGTTAAAAAATCATTATAAGGAATTTCAAATCATCACAAGTATTACATAGATCTATAACAATATGAAAGACAAAAAGTATTAATGAATGATATATTCATGAATTGTGATAATATTATGTTTTTAGATACAATGTCATATGCTAAGATCAATTCAAATTATCTATCATTTATAGTTATTACTTAAACAGTCATATTTCTTTGTTTGATTTAATCAACTCATACAATATTCAATTTGACCGCTCATAATGATGTGAATCATCACCTCGATAGTTAAGCATAAAATGTAATTAATATGTTCGATTTCATTTATGGTATGCCCATTACAGTTCTATTATGGATTATCTATGATATAATTAATTCTAAATAATTTAATTCTAAAATTTATCATGTATAATTAACATCACCATTATTTTTCAATCCAATAAACATAGAAAAGGTCAATCCGATATGTTTTTACTATTTTCAAATTGATTGTGATGAATTTTTTCAGTCTGATAGACATGAAATTAGGCAACCCATTGGTTTTTTAATATTTGGTCCAATGTATTGGCTACACCATCATGGTTATGGATTAGGTGGAATACAAAAATTACATTCATTTAACATTATAAAAATTTATATGTTCTATATAAAAAATGATTTCTCGACAAATAAATTACAATAATTGAGATATATAAAGTTACCAAAATAATTATTATGATATTTTTATTTACAAAAATATGACATATAAATGTATAAAATATAACTTTCAACTCAAAAAATCACCTTTAATTCATTCAATTCCACGAAGTAACGGATTAGATCACTTTGTGAGGTGGTAGTCTTCTATACGGACGAATGACAATATTTTATGCACAAAATAATATAAATAATGAATGTATGTGTTATATAATAATTAAAAAAACATAATAACATCAAAAATTTGATACATAAATAATAAATCCTTCAATAATACCAATGTGAGATTTGGTAATTAAAAAAACAACATTGGGTTGTGATGTGGTAGTCTACTATAAACACCATTGATTTTTTAGTAACATGTATGATAAAATTGGTGGTAGTTCTTTGTCATTATGATAACATAATACATATCATTATATGGAATATACTAGTTTTATTATATAAATATTATATAAAAAATACTTTATTGGGTTGGGCGAAAAAATAAAACCAAAATGCCCGTTGATATATGTTATAGCTTCTTCAGGTATCCTCATTACATTTTCACTAAAACACTTAAGAGGGTAGAATTTGTACCAAAAAATGTTCTATAAAGAGGTTATGGATTTTTATAATTTATTTGTGTAGTTTCTTATGGAAACACAATGGTGTGATTTTGTGAAGAATGGAGGAGAAGGACTGCCGTTTTTGGATTATGTTGAGTGGGAATCTTGTAAATAAAAAAAAATTCAATATTGGGAGCACAATATTACCTAATGTGGAACCATTTTTGATACCGAATTGGGTTTAGGGATGATATGGTCGATCTATAAATCCAAAACACATTGAAACACATATTTTAAACAATTTGTTCCTCAACTTTTATCTTTCTCAACATTTACTATTTTTTTCACAATGGTAACTACTTTTCAGAAATTTATATTATCTGTTAAGAATAAATTAAATAGAGAAATATTTGATAATCTATACTAAATAAATATAAAATTGAAATCAAATTTATCAAATCAAAAGTATATATGTGGCATAAATTTATTTTAACTGAAGCACATGTAATGTGTAAAAAAATACTTTTATGTTAACTACACTAATATAGTTGTTATTATTTTAGGGTCAATATACTCATCATAAATGATAACATGTTCCATTATTGGAAAATATTTGGTATTTATAAACATTTTAAAATCACTTCAATTAATATTAGTTTTTATTAATTTTTTATATTTTAATAAAATATCATTTATTATAAACTAAAATGAATGATAATTTGGACATTATTTACTTAATTAAAAATTGAAAAATATAAAGGAAATGATGAAATAGGATAATATTTTTAGGGATATTTAAGATTATATATTTATCTAAAAATTAATGCAACTTAATAATACATTAAATTTATTTCACTTCTAATATTTTTTTTATTTTTCATTTTATTTTTTATTCACTATGTAATTAATAAATTTTAATTTCATAAAAAATTTTAGTTACTATTTAATATCATAAAATTAAAGATAAGTTATTATATATGTAACACCCCGAGCTTCCACGATACGCTTCTTATTCAATAATACAGTAGCGTGTGTTGTACGCAACTTCGAATTCTAACACACCACGACTAATCAAAGTAGCTGTTATGAATAGTAATAACCACTTTTTAAATTTATAGAAATTTTATATTTCAAAATGGACTTCATTTTTGAATTCGTAATATCGAAATTAGCCTATGTTGAATTTTTTGTAACTTTCTGAGAACTTCCAATTTTCTATGAATAGTGAAAAATACTTAAAACAACTTTTTAAATCAAAATAATTTATTGTGATAAATTATACTATTTAGTGTTTTTAAAGTATAATTAAAATATATTTTTACCATTATATCCAATGGTGGTCATTAGAATTAATTGCACTTTGAAGTTGGGCATGAACAATTGTCAATCTTTTGATATAAATTGTTTCTTAAAAACACGCTATTTGTTGTGATAGCGGAAATTAATTATAAAATTAATTAATGCAACTTATATTTTTGGAATTCTGTAAAATAGACATCATTTTTGAAATCATAATATCAAATATAGCTTAGGGTGAATTTTTGGGATTTTTCTGAAAAACTTCAATTTTTGATGAATAGTGAAACCACTAAGTGGTATTTATAAAAACTGATTTTTCGTTTAAATGAAATTTTACAACTTCTGTGTTTTGAATTTCAAAAATCTGACATACATGGTTTTCATTAAGAAGTAAAATATGGTTCAATGAGATTAAAATAAATTTTTGGTGAATAGTAACTTTTAAGTTCTTAATCGCGATTAGAGGTAATTAGTGTAGTTTAAGGTACAAATAATGTTTTAATAATATGAGATGAACTTGACACATGTCCTACCCTCATTGTATGTGCCATGGCCGACCAATACAATCCATGGGTCAACTTGGAAACCCCATGGAGCCACTTTAGTTGGAAAATTACATAAATACCTTTTATTTAATGTTAAAGTAAAAAATGACACAAACATGAGATGTTTTACTAAAACAATTGTTACATGGGGTTATACAAGTCATATTTTTGACTATAAATAGTCATTAGAAAGATAAAACGATTTCCTACATCATAGTGGTTTTTTTTAATTTTTGGACAATAAATAAATTAAATTATTTATGACACTATGATGATGCAGCGATTACTTCATTAATTAACGATTTAAATAAAATGAAAAGATAATGTAAAATCCAAGGCTTAAACTTGTCAAAAAACTATTGGATGAGTAGATTTCGAACCCTTATCAACTTATCTTCGAATTATATAAGTTTGGGACCTTTGAAATCCGAAAAGCATTGTATAATAATGTATCATTTCGTTACTTTCCAAGAGTGCCCCTCCTCTCCTATTATAAAAGGTCCCCAACTCTACCACCTCATCCACACTTTCAAGCCATTTGGCTCGGCCAAACTATGCCCAAATACTCTCCCAACTTCCCTCCCTTACTCCTAGAAGCCTCACCTTGGGCATAAGTCTTCCCAAGGAAGCCTTTGTCTCAAATCAAAAAGAGTTAACCGATTTTAAGGTAATGTCTTCTCTAATGTTGTTTTATTTTATTTTTTATCTCCAACCCCTTAAACTCTTTTTATTCCTTTCTTTTGTTACAACACCAGTATCCTCAATATAATAGGATGTTTTTATAATGATTATTCGAGCTAAACTTACACACACCTACATCTAATGGTTAAAGAACATACGGTTTCTGTGGATGGCGAATTTCTGCCTCACGAAACGATGATTGTTCAACACTCATATAACACCTTCAAAGGTGGCCATTAAGATGTCACTGTATTTATATATGATATATTATATTTTTATGATTTCCTTATGCTTCTGTATTTCTCATTTATGGCATACTTTATGATTTCCATTATGGGTAAACGCGATAATTTCATTTTAGGAAGTGCGGACTACCGCCCCCTCAAAGTGATTTGAATCGTTAATGCCATATGTGGGATATATAAAGGATTGAGTAAATGATATTATATATAATATTATACTGGAAATATTTTATACCTTTATATAATTATTATTTCATTCCATTAAATACGAAATACAAATGAAAGTAGCGTTCATGCGTACGTATGGATTACCGTCTCCATGAACGGTGCATTTGATTTCTTACCTCTAAATGTTATGTAATATTATAAATGAATGTATATATTGAATATATATAATTTATACGATATCTACATCATAAATATAATTCTGGATATAATTTATATTTTACCACATGAACAACTTTTAATTATAAGAAGTTTATTTTTGACTCAAGTACCTAAGATCGACAAAACGACCGTTATAAACTTAAATAATTAAATAATGTTCATGACATGGTAATAAGTGATATAAAAATAATAAAAAACTTGGAAAAGGTTCTTAAGAAATTATAAATTGACTCTAGTTTATTATTCAGGAGATTAAAGAATGGTCGAGTCAAGATAGGACGCAAGGTAAGGGAATTTCTTAACCCAACTTCCATTCTTTGGGTTAATCTCCTACTTTCAAATTATGTCATGATATTATTATGTCTTATTTTGTATTTTTACTTTCTTTATGTGTACCTATAGTTAATACACATAATATATATATTTTATTTTAAAAATGATATTTTTAAGGACTTCGTCTCAATCTCCTTTCATTGAGGCATATTTGGTTTTATACACAACTTTCTTTTATACGGTGTATAAACCCCTTTGACTTTTAAGTTTATTCAAAATGAATCTTTTTTATACGAAGCGTTTTACTAAATTAAAAAAAGGGAATGTTTTTCTTTTCGTACATATGCGGCGACAACGACTTCTCCACCGCCGTGACCATTATTTGGGTTTCGGCTTCCTCTACAAGCCATCACTTTTTTTAATGAAAAATAAATACAAAGTTTTAACATTCTTTTATTTTGGTATTGAAAATGGTTTTGAAAGCGTTTTTACTATATCAATGTGTTGTATTGATATCTTGTGATTGAAATGTGGAAATGTTATGTTTCCATTATGCATGTTTTATGTGATATGATTATGTTATGGTTTATGATATGTTTAAACCAATTCATATGAGGAATGCATTGGACTTAATAAGTGACAGGTGGAGCCCTCTATAGCTCCTCGATGCATCGGCAGGTCTCATGAGTCAAACTAGTGTCTTGGCACGAGGCCTTGAAAAAATATTATTTGTGGTCTTGGCACGAGGCCTTGGCTACGTGGTTATGATAGTCTGGCATTATGCATTCCATCATTATGAAAGTGGTTATTGATATTGCATGTGATTATTTGACCAGTAGAATATCCATGTGAATAAGTAAATAACATTATATCATTTTAATTTTTCCATATTATGTTAAAGTTAATTTTTAAAAGGCTTTTGTTTTAGTTATACATTCATTTAAATGTTAATGTTTTTTTATGAAAGCTTCCACAATATTGTTATCCTTACTGAGCATCTGAGCTCACCCCTTTCAATGTTTTAATATTTTCCAGGATGTGAAGAAGTATTGTATGAATAACCTACAAGGATAGTCAGAAGAGGATATGAGTGTGGACTATGGAGACTTTGTTATTATAGTTTTCACTTTATGATGTAATGTAACATTTATGAAAGTATCTAGTGTTTACAAGGCTACTAAACTAATCGGTCTTTCGAGACTTGATCTTTTGTGATCATGCCAATATTACGAAGTAACGCACTGACTCTGGGTAGCTGGGGTCAGGGCATTACAATAAAAGAAATTATATATATTTTAAAATAATATTTATAACTAAAAATATGTTTTGTTTTTCTTTGTCCCATTTCTTTATATATATACTAAAATTTTAAAAAATATTATTTCCTTTTTCATTAATTAACATATAATATGGGTCATATTCAAAGGAAAGTAGAATGGAATGGCCAAATTTCAAATTTTATGATAAAAATGATCTATATAAAATCATTAAGTATAATAATGAAAATATTTTCTCTGATTCTCAAAATTATTTTTCTACTATAACCCTAGGTAAATCCATTTTTATCTAAAATGTCAAAATTAATTTTTAACTCATTCAAAATTAATTTTGTTCAAGAAACTATTATGACCATATTAGACATTATAAATTATGATTATTAATAATATGGAATATTATTTCGTCAAATTAAATTCACATATGTTGTAAAAATTGATTTTAAATTAATCATGAATACATGGTGAGAAAGAGTGTCTGTAAAGTAAAATTCGTCAAATGTTTTGAGAGTTTGTGTACATTAATTAAAAATGAATATTATTATAATGACCTAAATTGAATTAATTTATATAAAATTGTCCTAATATTTATATTAAATATAAATAATAATAATAATAATTTACATTAAAAATAAATAAAACGAAAATGTGTTTTTAAAGTAAAATTCGATATTTTTAACCATTTATCATAAAATTAAAAATATCACAAAAATAAATTAAAATTAACTCTAAGATATTTTTGTATTAAAACATCAAAAAATAAAGTTTATTTTTTTCAAATAAATTTTGTATTTGGTATAAAAACATTAAATTATGTGTGTCAAGAGTGACTAATTCGTATTTTCAAAAAATATAGTTTTTTTTAAAAAATACTTTTTATTTTATAATATATATATATATATATATTATTTCAATAAAATTGATAAAAAAATTAACATTAGTAGATATATATTTTTATAATTTAGTTAATACTATTCATTCCCTCCGTTCAAAAATCTAAGTGATATATTTAATAATAAAATTTTATTTTTTTGTCAAGTTTCATTTTAATAATGTGGTTAATTTACCACATGTTATGCTTTGGGATACCAGAAACACAAATTAATCTCGATATTTCATTTAAAAATAAAGATTGAAATGAATAAATTCATTTGAAAAAAATTAATTTCACAAAATCCGAGGGTGTTACATTCTTCCCCACTTTAAATGGATTTCACCCTTATAATTCTTCTAGGTCATTAAATGTTTATGATTTCAAAATTACCTTCTTAAAAACCCACATCATACTTATCAATAATAAAAAATCCACTAAAAGGGAAGTTTTGAAATATATTAATTACCCAATGAAACTCATAACCAGGTTTACACATAGAAGAACATATTTGGGAAGTGAGGATTTAAATATGGAAGAAAAGTTTAAATAATTATAAAGAGTGATAAAGATCTCCAATAAGAAGAAATAGGCTCATCTATAGAATGTTTTTGACTGAAAACCCATAATACACAGTGGAGTGAACCATTTCATTTATATTATAAAAAATGATTAGAAAATGAAAACATTGTATTTCAATGTCCTTTTCCAAATGAAAATATATACATTAATGATTTCATTCCATTTAATAAGTACAATATCATCTATATCTCAAAATAATCCATTTCATAAATGGATAGCCTAATGAAACTGGAAAATATCAAAATTAAAAAATATTAGATGGATGGTCACTAGCTTTCTCAAAATCAACAATGTATTAAAACCGCATATATGATAATGTGGCTCATTATTTTGACATTCCAAATATGTGAATACCTTAATCATATAGTATTTTGAATCATGTTAATAATCTAGATTTAAAAAAACTTATTAAAAACATTCATGATTACTTATTTATTAAATAAATTATAGATTTTTTATTATATTCATCAACTAAAAAAATTTTATAAACACCATGAATGATATCATAAACCACTTTGTAAACAAATTTAGTATTAACCTATTAAAATGTTCATATCCAATATCTCATTATCTTAGAAATATTATCTCAATATATAGAACATATTATGTTTCATCACCCATTAAAAAAACATCAAATTGCCATTACGTAAATTTTCTAGTCCGTTACTTCTAGTTAGCATATCCAAGAAAATAAATAATGAGAAAATTGAACAAAAAACTCTTATATATATATATATATATATTAATATATAATATTTATGAAATTAGAATACATTAATGCTTTTATTTATCATCATCATCCTTAATAAATTAACTATTCTTAATCTACTTCTTCCTTAACACATCTTTCTTTATAAAATTAATTAATAGTATCTTCGTCATCAATAGTAAATCAATTACTCATAATCATTTAGTTATTCACATCATAATATTTCGCATTAGGAAATAAATTAAAATAATTCTTGTCCACTATAAATTTAAAATATTTCACTATTGATGATACTATAATAATATTTCCACACTCATCTATTGTGTTGACCGAATGTTTCATTTTTTCATTGTAATTAATTTATTTTGTTTCCTTAGTTTCCACACTGAAAATATCATCTTATCCCTAGGAGAAATTCCCTTGGGGGACTCTACTTATATTCTAAATATATAGGAAAATTAATCTTCATTCCTTTGTGATCTCTTTAACCTAATCTCTTAGTGAATTCCATTATTCCATTATTCAGTGGTTTTGAGAGTTTCTTATGTTACACATTGGAAATAGTGTCAGGTGATAAATGATTAGTCATAATTAATATATCATTTACTAAAATCATAATCCCATTTATAATCTCATCATCTAATTGTCCATCATATTCTTTTTTTATTTACTTCATTTTCATTCCACCTATTGACTAAACCCAAAAGGAAAATTGTTAGAAACATTATTCATAGTAGAAAACCAAATAATCATGAAAAATGGATCTTATTATTTCTAAATAATGACAACTAATTTTAATTATATTACACCTTAATATTTTCCTAGACCATTCATAGTCATCATCATTTTAATTCCTTCATGACGGTTCATCATGAGTGACTTAATTTGTAATATATATCCCATAGGAGAGTTAAACTAGGTGATCAGTGAAGCCCATTTACATTAACTATGGGATAATAAAGTACATCTAAATGTAAACTTTTCATTATTATAACCACCTATATACATCTATTCTAGATCCATATCCTATTATAGTATCTATATTGGGATGTATTTTATTGGAAACCACTCACTCTATCTCTTAAAAAAATTTAATATATTTTCATATACTTTGAAATGTACTTATACTTTTTAGTAGAGATATAGTGAGCCATATACTTAGAAATATTTCATGGGTATCACTCTAAAATTTTCTCATACATGTTTAAAAAGGGTAATTAAACCTATCCCTAATACCAACTATAGTGACCCTGTCAACTCATACATGTATATTACATCATTTTTGTAGAATATTCATTACATTATTCGAAAAACTCTCGAGAAAAGTAATAGAATAATGAAATTAGGATCATAGAATCCGAAACACATTACCATAAGTGATCCAAAGTATATCCCAAAATGTTCTTCAGAAATAGAACCCTTCCTAGAAATATCAGAAATAATACATTTCCTTATATCTGAGGTTCATTAAACATAAAAAGAGTGAGATCAGTTAGTCAATTATGGTAAAAAATATAATATGTAATCATAACATGAACATAATGGAATAGGAATATGATAAAAATGTTTGAAAACCACACCATTCATATCAATGATCATAAAACTATGTCATAGAATAAATATTTGCAGTTTATAAGATATGAATCAAGTGTGAATCAAACTATTTGATCTGTAAGATCATAACATTGGTATAAGAAATGATATTTTGGGCATATAAATAAAAATATAAAATAATTACTATATTATTGAATGATTACTTATTATACCATGATAGGGGAAACATCATTTATGAAATAGTGTTCATTCTCCCTTCCATATCTGTCTTATTGAACCAGTTTCCCTCCCCGTTCCATCAATGTTAAAATGTTTCATATTCACACTGCATTTAGTTCTTATATTATTGAACTGTGTGTTATCATAATTGTAGTTTGGTCAATCTCAAGAGATAAATGTAATACCCTGATAATTCTGAAGCGTTTTTTCAATCAATTAATGTTTTTAATATTTTTCTTTTCACGTGACCGTAGTAATAGTTATATATATATATAAACACTATGGAAAAATATTACATACACACATCGCTGATTTGGAATATATTATATCATACCTACTCAGAGTGTGATACATGAAACATCGACTCAACATATATTACATAAAACGAAGACTTTGCGTACATTACACGAAACACTAATGTTTTTACGTAACTTCATTTTCCTTCTATAATTATTTAATTGAGTTTATTATAACCTAGATGTTCAACATAGTAATATGAATAGTAATAAATAATATTAAAATACTTTTTATAATGTTTCTTAAAAAATAAAACTTGTTTATAATGAATGATATTATTTTTTCTAATGACTTAATATGTTATAAACCATTATTTTCTCAAATAAACTAAATTACTTGTCAATATGTGAAAAATAATAAAATTATATATAGACTGAAATATAAATTTAATTTTATAACATAAAAATCATTTTCTAATTTATTATTCTGAAATTAGATAAGGGTGAATTTTTTGTATTTTTAAGAGAAATATTAATTTTTTATTTATAGTGAAAAATGATACTTTTTTGTTTATAATTTCCCTATAATTTAAATAGTTATTAATGTTAAATTAAATGTTAATTTTTTTAAGTTCACGTTTTATCAGTTATAAATCTATTAATACAATATAGTTTATTACATTCATCATCATTTTTAAATAGAATACGAAAACATAATAAACTTTTGAACATCTTTCTACTTTTAGAACCAATAATGTTGTCCAGTCTGCGGGCTTAACATTAATCTTAATTTATTTGATTCAATAAAAAGAATTTAGAAAAACCAAAATACACCATTTTTATTATTATAATGTTTATATTATATTTATATCATGTTTATATTTTACCAAAATGATTTGTAATAATAATTAATATTAATCACAACAATTAAGGAAAAATTAAACATAATTATTGACTAAACCATAATCTAAGGGGCCCAAATGACCTAGATAATTATCGAAAAAATTATAATGACAAATTTAGTCCATAAATATCCAATAATGATTATTTTTTTATTTTTAAAAATTTTACTTAGGTATGAACATGTAAAAACCAAACATGTTTTCAAAAAATCATTGTGAGTCGTTTTTCATCTATATAAAATGCCACCACCTCTCACACATCCACATAGCTCTCAGAACTATTTTTCTATTAAATGATCTACCAAATACACATTTCAAAATCCATAACATCATCATATAAAACTTAACTTGGAATAAATGAAATCCATTTATGCCTTTTGGCACAAACCAAAAGGCGTAACCTGATTAGGAGGCAACATCTTCTCTCAAATCCTTTTTTCATTTTACTTCTCCACCCATCCACATTAATTTTTCAATGATATTATACCAAAAAAATATTTTAAATACACTAGGATGATTTTATGCTAATATTTATACATATAATAATGGACACCTCAATTTAATGGGTAACAAACAGACTATTTATGTGTACGGTGAACTACCACCTCACTAAACGTTGATTGTTCAATTTTCCTTACCGCACATCGTGGTGTAAATTATTATGGAAACTATTTTTAAATATTTTATAAATTATTATTATTATTTATTTCATGTTATTTAATTTTTTTACAACACATATCTTTTTTACTCTCAATTTGGTGTTAATACAATAGTATCATTTGAGGAAGTGTGGACAACCGCCCCCTCAAGAAAATACGATTGGATCGTACAATATGTGGATTGTATTAAGTATTGTTTTAGTAAATATATAATATTAATATCAAATTATAAATCAAATATAAAAATGATATATATATACATATAAGTATATATATATATATGTATTTTATTTAATTTCATTCAATACGACAATTAAACTAAAATAACAATAATGAGTACGTACGTCCTACCACCTCTATGAACAATGTATTATCTTTCATTATTATATATTCTATAGATAATTCTAATAAAAATATACTGGATATAAAAGATATTTATATAATTTTATACATTCTAGATTCATGAAAAAATTAAAACGGCCAACAATATAACAATTAAAAACACATATGAAGAACAGAGAGAATATTACCTGAAGTGAATCCTTATCTTAGGATGGATAAAAAGATGATAAAATAAGGTCATAATAAAATAATAAATGGCATAATAATATTGATTTATAAATTATTTATTATAAATTTATATGTATTATACAGATACTTTGAACAAGAATTTTGAGAGTTAAGACACATGTTAAGGGGATTTAATTTCACATTTTATATTTTTGAGATGCATGCTATGTTCGCCACTCTATCCATTTTTGTGGTGTCTGTACTATCCAAGATTACATTCTATGTATATAATACTTAAATTTATTTTTATTCACTTATCTATTTTATGATCATTCCTTTATATGGTTTTTGATTCAAAAATTAACAAATTGCTGAAACAGTTTTATCTTAACTTTCCTTCTTTGAGACCGATGTTTTATTATGATGATAAATTTTCTTATGCGGTGTATATACATCAATATTAATTTCTATTTAATGAATTTAATTATTATTATTATAAATTAGGTTTCATGTAATATCATTTTCTTACATGGAGTGTATGATTCCAATTTACCATGTTATAAGAGTTTATGGATACAATCTCATCGCTTTTCATGATTTTTTATGATTTTACTTCCTTTCATTAAATATTCACATCCATATATAAATAAAATTTTGAACATTTCTTCAAATATTTTTATTGATTATTTATTAATATATTTGTACCATATCATCCACTCTTTGGTATATAATATATTCAATAATGTTTTTTCATTAATGACTCACATTACAATATACTTGGTCATAAATCAATGTTCCTTAGAAAAAATATTCTCTAAATACGGATTCCATGAATATTTTACCATTATCAATTTATATATAAATTAAAATTTTACCCTTTTTTGTCTTTTACCAATCCATTCAAGAGAATATTCTTGTATGTTTTGGAGGAAGGAATTATTTTAATATTTTTATAGTGAAGAATTAATATTCTTTTAAACTCATAAAACATGAATATATTTAACTGCAGTAATATCTTTTAATTATTTGTTTCATTTTTAAAAGGTTAATTTTTAATAAATTGTTTTTAAAATGGATTTTCATGGAAAAATGTTTTGTATTTTTTTTTAATTTTATTCTCTATGTTTGCAAGTAAAATTGTTTTCAAAATATTTTCAATCCTTATTTATATGTTTTTAATGTATTTTCAAGTAAAAATGTTTTCCAAAAAATTTCAAACTCATTTCACTAGATTTTATATAAAAATGTTTTCAACACATATTCTCAATTTATTTATATTTTTTAGAATAATTTTCAATAAAATTTCTTTCAAAACATTTTCAATATCTTTTCATATGTTTTCAAGTAAAATTGTTTTTATAAAAGTTTTCAGGATTTATTAATATGCTTTTAGTGTTTTTTCAAAGAAAATTGTTTGAAAAATGATTTAACATTAATTTAATAAGTTTTCAAGGGAAAATATTTAAAAATTGTTTTAAGTATTCATTATAATTTTTAAAGTGAATTATTTAATGAAAATTATTTTCAACTTTTTTATGTATTAATTATACATTTACAAAAAACAAAGTATATTTTTCTTAAGAAATGTTCTTAAAAGATCATTAAAAATTATTTCCCATTTAATAAAACATCAATTGGTGTTACTCATGACTTTATTGGGAAATTATTCTTTGTGTCTATTCATATTAATGATTTTAATGGGTTATATTTTGATGGCATGATGTTTTTTAAACAAGTTTATCTTTCTTGGGTTATATGATTTTGAAGCTCACTTACTTTTATGGGTAATGATTATAATGAAATTATTATGAAACATATATCTTTCGATAGTTTATGATATTATTACATGTTCACAATACATAATTCATGTAATGGGTTATTGTAATGACCTACCAATTCTCATTGGTTTGAGAGTACGACAAGTCATTACTAGGCCTTAAGGGACATCCTCAAGATGCTAAAGGCTAGCAATAAATGCCGAAGGGTTTCAAATAAATGTGGGGGAAAGTTTACCATTTAATAAATAAACCAATAAACCAACTAACCATAACCAAAAATTTACTATAAGATTCATGAATGAATTAAAGACAACTAAACAACGTCACATATCTCAATACCACATCAAAGTAAGAAACAATGGAAGAAAAACCAAGTATCACTATACAGAAAAAATAAACTACACAAGACTCTCAAAAGACATCAAGAATCCATGATCTATAAGAATTAGTCTCTACAATTTCTGAATAGGCCAAACATCATGATTTAGTGCTAAACATGTGTGAAACATTACCTTTTCCCTTGTCTCGGAAGATAGCATCTGAAAAAGCACCAAAGTGCCAAAGAAGGGGTGAGTATAAGACCTAGTAGATTTTCCCCAATGATTTCCCTACTCATTCCACTAGGATACAAGTGATAGAAACAATTATATAAAATAGTCTATATAAAAAAATTTCTCAAAAATAATTTATAAGTAAATATAAAAATGCTTGTAAAACCATTCATAACCAACATCATACAAGTGAAATTGAAACCAATTTTCCCAGTAAGATATTTTTCCATAAAAATAAATAAACAATCTTTAAAACCATTTCAATATATCCCTATCATTTCCTAACCAACCATTACTAAATCCCTTGCAACCAACCATGCATGATATGTTATGATAGTTCCATTCTCATGAGTGGTTTCTCATTGAACTACCAAGTTGTCACAAGGTAATTTTTCCCATGTGCCATTAACCCTTTGGAACTGAGCACACGGTCATATTTCAACCAAACCTCATATATGCAATTCTCATGTCCCATTAACCCTTTGGAATGAGGAAAATATTCATATTTAAACCAAGACCTATATATGCAACATCAACACACACCACATATACCCAACGATCATGACAAAACAATGATTTCAATAAAAACACATTCTTATTGAAAACCACCTCTGTCAAAACTATTTCAATGCCAACCCATTTCAATTACAAACCATTTCAATAAAAAACTACTTTTATTCAATAAAATTCCAATTTAGAACCCATTTTTCAACAACCATTTTTAATTCCAAAAAATCCATTATTTAAAATTATCATTTTAAATTAGTGAAACTAAACCCCCATTGCACAAAAATTCATCAAGATCACACAATTTCACAAAAACCATAAATCATCACTATTGAAAATTTTTCCTAGAATTTCACAATCTATAAAAAAATTGAATCTATGAAAATCAATTCTAGGAAGAGGAGTCGATAGATAAGCCTCCTACCTCAAAGGTTTTGATGAAACTCTGACAACATATGATGAATTCCAAAGAATGCAGGTCGATCCTCCAAGAACAGCCTTAGTTTTCTAATCCTAGAAAGATCATGACACAAAATTGAATTATTTTGAATCCAAAAATGTAGATATACCCACTATTGGTTCAGTTCTGAAAAATAATGGAGATCAGAGAAATAGACCAATGCATATCCAATAAAAAGTGAAAAAATTAAGAAATAATGGTGAAATACCTCAAGAATCACACATGAAATCCCCTAGGGAATCTCTATGAGGTCTCCAAATCGTGTGGGGAGGGTAATACCGCCTTATAGGGAGAGTAATGTCTAAATAATGGCGTTTTAAAGACAAAATAAAATATATAGAGAAAAAACAAGTAAGCTCTTAGAAAATAGGATTTCATTTGACCTTTGTGCAATGTTTGACCCTAGGGTTTTGGCCAACTCTCCATGGATCATGAAAACTTTTATTTGGTCCCAACAAACCTTATAAAATCCCCAAACTCTCTCAAACTACCCCTTTACCCTTTTTATGGAATCAAATTTTTTATGGAAACACCCCATTTTATGGAAACACCCCACCTTATAAAAATAACCCACTTGATGGAAACACCCCACTTTATGGACACATCCCACTTTATGGAAACACCCCACTTTATGGAAACTCAATCAAAGTCATACCATTTAAAAAAATACGAGGATATGGGTTATATACCTGAAATTTGTGGTACTAAATTTTCCGCACCATTGGACTTTCCATCCTTGAAAAGTAGAATACCTTTTCCAGCCAAAAAGAGTTTTTGCCTCAGCTCTTTCATTTCCTTTCCAGGATCCCATTCTTCTTCCTCAACATGAAAATGTTTCCATAAATCGCACACTAGGATGATTCTTTTCCCATGCAATAATTTCTCTTATCTATCCCTAATCCACACTAGGTTATGTACTAATGATGCATCATGTTCTAGCTCTACGTGATCCCATCTGATCACATAATCATGATCAGGGTGATAATTTTTCAACTAGGATATATGGAATACATTATGCACCGAACTAAACTATGGTGGTAATTCCAACCGATATTCCACCTCCCTAACCTATTCCAGTATATCAAAAGGGCCAATGTATCTAAGAGATAACATGCCCTTCTTCCCAAAGTGGTGATGTCCAAGCCAAGGAGAGATCCTCAAGAATACATGATCACCCACAGCGAATGACAACGGTCTTCGACGGTGATCTGCATAATATTTCAATAGGCTCTAAGCTATCTCCATCCTATTTCTGATCTACTAGGACTTCTCCATTCATTTTTTGACAAGTCTTGGCCAAACTAGGGATTTTTCACCCGTTTCCACCTATTATAGTGGAGATTGACTAAGACGTCCATATAATGCTTCAAATGGAGCAATGTGCATCGAGTCTTGATAGTTGTTATTGTATGAGAACTCCACTAATGGTATATGATCCTACCATGATCTACCAAAATCAATTACACAAGACTAAAACATGTCTTCCAATGTTTTTATTGTCCGCTCAGATTATCCATACGTCAAAAGATGATACACTGTGCACATTATCAACTGAGTCCCAAGGGCATGCTATAAGGATTTCCAGAAATGAGATGTGAACATCATATCTCTATATGAGACTAGTAACACTGGTAACCCATGCATATTTACCACTTATCAAATATATATTTTTGAAAGATCCTCCACCATATGAGTTTCACGAATAGGGATGAAATGGGCTTACTTGGTTAGATGGTCCACTATCACCCAAATGGAATCATGTTTCTGGACCGTTCATGGAAGACCAGTAACAAAATACATTACATTCAAATCCCATTTCCACACTGGGATGGGAAAATATTATAACATACTAGATGGTATCTGATGCTATGCAATAACCTGCTGACATGTTAAGCACAATGAGATAATCTTGACCGCCTTCTTTTTCATACTGCTCCACCAAAACACTGCTTACAATGCCTTATACATCTTCTATCTACCTGGATGTACAACACATATCGAATGGTGGTAATCATGAAGGATATGTTCTTGAAACACCATATGTACACCCATTCGATCTCTGAAACACAAAACTAAAACATCATCACGTTTTCATCCCTCAATGGTCTCCCCACCATTGAGTTTTAAACATGAAACCAGAAATTTTGCATTAGATGTTTGCACCTCTTTGATAATTTTTACTAAATCAGGAACAAGAATATCTGAAAATAAAAGAACAAAATCACCTCAGTCTTCACATTCCACATGTATGTCATCTAAGAATGACATCAACTACTTTTCATCTAAATCTTCTTTTTCCAACTGGAAATATGAAATTCAAATCAATACATCTGCCACCGAATTTCATTTCCCTGGTGTGTAAATCATGTAAAATTCAATCATTTTGAGATAATCTATCCATATCCTTTTCCTTGGATTCAACTCTTGCTGTGATAAAATGTGTTTCAAGCTTTTGTGATCTTTAAACATAGTAAATTTCTCACCAAAGATATAAAGTCTCCAAGTTTTCAAATATTGGACGACTACAGATAACTTCAAATCATGTGTTGGGTAATTCTTCCCTTTCACCCTCTATTGCCTTGAACCATTAGAAACCACTTGATCTTTTTGCATGAGAAAACAACCCAACCCTGATCCTGATGCATCATAATACACCACATAAACCAATCCATATTTTTGCAAGATCAAGACTGGTGCCGAGGTATGTTGAACATCTAGTTACTGGAAAGACTTATGACATTCCTTTGTCCATTGGAATGGAGAAATAATCTTTGTCAGAGTTGTCATTAGTGATTATATTCATGAGAAATCACACACTAAGAGTCGGTAGTAACCATCTTTACTATAAAAACTTTTCATCTCAAAAAATTTCTTCAGTGGTTTCCAAGAGATAACAACTTCTATATTTTTAAGATCAACAGAATCACCTTTCTCAGAAATGACATTTCCAAGAAAATGTACTTCCTGTATCCAAAATTCACAATTTTACAATTTGGCATACAAAAGATCATCTTTTATGATTTTTAACACTATTTCTAGGTGCAGCTAATGATCATCCTTTGTTTTTGAATAGACCAAAATTTCATCCAAATAAACCACAACACAATAATCCATATATTATTGAAATATCCACTTCATCAATGCCATAGAGGCCGCTGGTGTATTTGTTTGACCGAAAGGCATGACAACATATTCATAGTGGCCATATCTACTTCTAAAATCTGTCTTTGGAATATCCTCTTTCCAAACTCATATTTGAGGATATCCTGATCATAAGTCAATCTTAGAGAATAACTGATCTCTCCTTAATTGATCGAATAGATAATCAATGCATTGATGTAGATATCTATTCATTATCATAACTTGGATAAGATTATGATAATCAAAATACATTCGAAGAGTTCGGTCTTCCTTATTAAAGGACAAAACAAGTGCTGCCCATGGAGACATACGTGGTTGAATGGACCCCTTTCTTACCAGCTCCCATAAATTCACTTTCAATTATCGTAACTCTATTAGAAGCATCCTATAAGACGGAAGAGAAATTGGACTAGTCCACGAAGGAGATCAATCATAAACTGCACATCCCTTAGAGGTGGTAACACTGGGATGTTCTTGGGAAAGACAACTAAAAAATGATCCACAATAGCTGAAAACCTATTTTCCTTGACCTCTTCCATTGATTCCAAAGTCAAAACTTTCAATTGGTAAGATATCATTCCCACCATTGTTTACAACATGTTCTTTTCACCCTTCATTACAATCCTCTCTCCTCTAAAGAGATTCTCGATGTTGTTGTCAGTCATGAAACTAACTGTTCTCCTATAACAATTGATTTGAGCCTTGAACATTGTCAGCCAATCCATACCAAGTATTACATCATAGACATAGATATCCAACATCAAGAAGTCCCATTTTATCTCATCTTCATCAACAATTATACCCCATTATCTATACACAAAGGTTTCACATTCTCTTCCACTGAGATGAGTTTGGAATATCAAAATAAAAGGCATCATTTCTAGTTTAAAACATAGTAAGTCAATAAATGAGAAGCAGTGAAGGAATGTGATGCACCAATATCAAATAACAGTTGCACAAAGTTATAATTCAAAGAAATCATACCTATTACTATAGATGGTCTAACCTGATCATCGAAAATCATCTACTCAGCTCCATACAATTACTTCTTCACTACACTATTCTCCATGTTTCCATTCTAGGGTATCCCTAGTTGAGGATTCATGGTACTTTTAGAATAACCATGGCTAGCTTTTCTCTACTAATGAGATTTTTTATTCTATTCTTGTCTAGTCAAGGCATTCAATTCTTGCGATGCCTGAGATGTGCCTCGAGCACCTAACCTTGGAGAAATGTGACAATAGCACTGAATATGTCCCATCTTGTTAAAATTATGACATGCTCTAGGTTGTTTCGTACAATCTTGCTTTATGTGGGAAAGAGAACCACATTGAAAAAACCTAAATTGCTCTGGGGTTATGGTGAATGGTTTACTGATCCATCTGTCTGGTTCTGATTTCCACTTGGTCCATTAAAATAGGTGTCCCTTTTCTGCTTGTTCCCAGTAGTTTATTTCACATCATTTCTTGTAGGTATCATCATTCCCCTTCCCATAGATCTTAATATATCACATTAAACCACAATCGTTCTATTCGCCATCTTTTTATAATCTGTAACACAGTGTACTACAATCCTTGATTGAATCTCCTGCCGTAGCCCTGATTCAAAGATTCATACCTTCAAAGAGGAACTTTCGGCAACATTTGGTGCAAATAGCACCGTGTTCAAGAACTTTGCCACATACTCTATGACAAAGAGACTCTCTTGTTTCAGGTGGATGAAGTTTGTCGTTTTATGGATCTTGAACGTGTGAAGATATAATTATTTGTTGATTAATTCCTTAAAATCCTCCCATGTAAGGCCTTCATCAAATTTAGCATGCACTACTAAATCCGACCACTGAAATGCAAGATCCTTGAGCATATACGTCGCCAATTTCACCAATAGCTCTATCGGTCTGCTGATGAAGTTGAACATAAAATTCATCCTACATAGCCCACACCTCTTCCTTCTTGGGTTTAGAATCTCCCCAGAAATTAGGTGGATTCTACTTCATGAACTGGATGGTATGATCCACATGTCGTGGAGCATTCCTCTAGTTCCCTGTATCCACAACATGAAAATCCTGGACAATACACTTTATCATCTCTTTGTTAACATGTTGTTTAGGTGTAACCACATTCTCCGCAGCTTTTTTGGGTGGGTTTCGATGACCCCGGCAAAGTGCCATTTTTAACAACAAAATCTGTTAGTCTCTCTCTCTAGCAAATTTTGGCTTAGTATTTCAAATTTTATCACATCAACAATAACAACATTGTTTTCAAAAACAACATTTTCCCAATGTTTTACCATTTTTGGATACACTTCACATGATTTTGAAAATTAAACCATTTTCAAAATATGATAAGCATTTGACTTTTCAAAATCATTCATTTGAAAACCAATTCCATAATTTTTAAAGAATTAACTCTATTTTTTCACAACATGAATCATTCCTCGAAAGGATGTATGCACTCTTAGTGGGAAGTCATTCCTCTAAAATTCATGTCAGGCTCATGTCATTGGCTAGCCCCATGGTAATGAGATTTCAATATCCTTGTAGTGTCTCAAATCAAATATTTACCCAACTCCCTGGTAACTTGAAGTTCAACATAAAATGGGTAGCTACGTTATTTTATGATACACATTTCAAGTTCTGAAAATCCTACTCCTTTATAAGATTCCCACTCAAGGAATATATAAGAAGGGATTTCATGTACAAAACTAGGAACATCGGTGACTACTTGTTAAGAAAGCACCGAAAAATCTGATACCATTTATAAAAACCCATCAATTCTCATTGGCTTTAGAGTACAAAAATTCATTACTAGGCCTTAAGCGACATCCCAAGATGCCAAATGATGAAAATAAATGTCAAAGGGTTTCAAATACAAGTGGGGGATTATTTACCCATTACAAAGTAAACTAATAAACAAAACAACCATATCCAAACATTCACTATATGATGCATGAACGAATGAAAGACAACTCAACAACTTCATGTATCTCAAAACCACATCAAATTAAGAAACAACAGAAGAATAACCAAGTATCAATGTAAACAAAAGATAAACTACACAAGACTCTCATAAAACCTCAAGAATCCATGCTCCACATGATCCAAGCTCCCGAATCACTGAATAGCCCAAACATCATGAGGCAGTTCTAAACATGTGTGAAACATGACCTTTAACCTTGTCCCGGAAGATAGCATATGCAAAATCACCTAAGATCCAGAGTAGGGGTGAGTATAAAACTCAGTTTGTTTTCACCAATGACATCCCTACTCACACTACTAGGATAAAAGAGTTAGCAATAATTATATAACACAGTTTATATAAAATTATTTCTCAAAAAAATTTATAACTAAATATAAACAAGTAACCAAAAACATTCATTACCAAAGAATACAAGTGCAATTGAAACCAACTTTCCCCGCAAGACATTTTATTAAGAAAATAACAAAACAATATTTAAAACCATTTCACAATATCCCTTTCTCGGCATACCCAACTATTCCTCAAACCCATGAAACCAACCATGCATGTTACATTATGACAATTCCATACTCATGAACAGTTTATCATTGATCTAACAAGTTGTCAATAGTTAATTGTTTCCCATGTTCCATTATCCCTTTGGCACCGAGCAGAAGGTAATATATCAACCAAGCCCTATTTATGCAATTCTCGTGTTCCATTAACTCTTTGGCATCGAGCAGAAGGTAATATTTCAACCAAGCCCCATTTATGTTACAATAACACACACCACATATTCCCAACAATCATGCTAAAACAATCCAGTCAATAAAAACACCTTTTTATTGAAAATCATTTCTGTCAAAACTATTTCAATAAAAAACCATTTCAATTCCAAACCATTTCAATAAAACTCCATTTTTATATAAAACCATTTCTATTGAAAACCCATTTTCATCTACCATATAGAAATTCCGGAAAATCTATGATTTAAAATAATCATTTTAAATTCATGAAACTGACCCCCCCTTTGGACAACTATTCACCAAGATCACATAATTTCACAAAAACCATAAATCATCAGTAATAGTGATTTTTTCATGCATTTCACAATCAATAAAACAATTTGAATCTAAGGAAATAAATTCTAGAAATATGATCTTTGAGAGAGGCCTCATACATCAATGGTTTTCACAAAACATTGACAACAGTCAAAGACACACAAGAAAGGGGTTGATTCTCCATGAATGGCCTTAGTTCTCTTATCCTATCAAGATCACGACTATACATTTAATTATTTGGATAAAATTTCTATCTACCCACTATAGGTTCCGATTTGAGAAAGAATGGGGATCATAGAAGTAGATGTATGCAAATCTAAGAAAACATGACAAATCAAGAAATAATGGTGACATACCACAAGAATCGAATTTGAAATCAACAAGGGAAGGCTCAATGTTGACTCCAACTCATGTGGGGAGGGTTCTCCCACATTTTAGGGAGAGTAATCTAGAAATATGGGCGTTTTGTAGGAAAAATGAAATATATCGAGCAAAAATTAGTAAGCTCCTAGAAAATAGGATCAAGATATGGCCTCTGCACAAGGTTTGACCACATTGTTTAGGGCCAACCGTGTATGGATCGTGCGACCGGCCTTTTTGTCCCATAAAACCTTATAAAACCCCCCAAATCTCCTATACATAACCTTTACCCTTTTATAGTAACACATTTTTTATGGAAACATCCCAATTTATGGAAACACCCTACATTATATAAGTAACCCACTTTATGGAAACAACCCACTTTATTGAAAAAAAACCACCTTATGGAAGCACCCCACTTTATGGAAACCCAATCAAAGACACAACATTTAAAAAAACATGAGGAGAGGGTTTATGTTCTTGAAACCGGAAGTACTATAGTTATGATATTATTATTTATGATCGTGTGGAAAATGTGTGCATGATATCATTATGACATGGGTGGGACAAAAATCTCCCACCAATTCATCAGTTAAAGATTTATAAATCATTATATATAGTATTATGGTATTGGGAATGTACCTTGACTACTATGATAGCCATGGTAGTGAACTATGACAACCATGATGGAATGATAAGTGAACTCAAGCTACTATGTTGGCCATGGGGGTGAACCATGGATGCGAGGATGGTATGGGGAGTAAACCCATACTACCAAGATGGTCTTGGAAGAGATTCACTGGATAATATGTAAATCATATTATATTCTTATGTTTGTTCAACTATTCCATGTTTTATTTCTATGTTGTGATTTAATGAATTATTATATTAATCCTATTTTGATACATCTCTTATGAATTTCCAATATTTTTTATGATCTCCAACATTTAGGTTATTATATTTAAATGTTATGCATGGGTTTCATACCCCCTTTTTTATGTTATTCATACACATTTCCCTTATTTACCATTACTGAGAATCTGAGATCACCAATTTTTTTGTTTACTTTCTCTAGGATATAAATAAATATTTTAGGTACAAATACTAAAGGTGTATATATTTATCATATATTTTTATGTTATATCACTAGGATAGAGGATTTGGTTTCCATGTTTCCAAAGACACTAGACTATTATAGTCATTAGGCATGTTTTTAAGGTAATGAATATTTATCAAAAAATGATATATTATTCATTTCTGTCCATGTTTGGATTTAATATATTCTATAAAAGTAAAGGTTTAGTGAAATATTATAAATTATTATGAGATAACATTACAGAAATCCCTTAGTACATTTCTAAAGATATGTTTATAGATGTCGTTAAAAATAAGTGCAAGAATAAGATAAGATTTAGGAAAATGACTTGTAATTTTGGTAATGAATAGAGTGAGTGGTTTCATATGAATACATACATGTGTGGACACTGCAAGTGGATGTAGCTTAGAAACATATGTACCATGGAGTGACAACTCAAAAAAGTTGTTCTATGTCTTACTCAAGGTAATTTGTTATATAAGAATGGGCCTTACTGCACACCTATTTTGACACTCCAAGGGGATATTCTTTGGGAATTCACATACTCTTCAAGAACCATAATCATAGATTTAAAAATATGTTCACTAAAAATAACCTAGTATAAATCTAGGGTGTCATAGATTAAGTAAGGTGTCATAATTTAGGCATCTTAAAAAATTATTTCCATGACTATGTGGTTTTGTTTTTCGATAACTAAATAATCACAATATTTTTTTTGATTTAAGTAAATATATGGAACTATGAGTATCTAGATTAATTTTTAATGTGATGGTATATTTTTTATGAGAATTATGTTGGGTTGATCACTAGAGTTAATGATGTTTGGATCATGACTCATCATTTTTCACAGAACATGATTAAAAATAGGTACCTTAACCAAATCTCAAACTCACCAAGGAAGAGAAAGAATAGTTCACTGATATTTCAGGAAATGGAAACTATAGTGGAATAAATATTGGGTTTCTATTATTTCAATGAAGTGGAAATAATCACCCATATGAATGTATTAGAGGAATAAGAGTATGTTTTGACTGTTGGAAATAATGACTCAATATAAGTTACTTTAAGTAAAAAATGAATAGTTCAGTTAACAAAATGGATTAGAATGTTGTCCTTCCTAATATATCATCATAGGATAAGTGTTTTTAGTTTGGATTAAATTTTCATAATGCCACTCAATGTCCCATGATGAAAGATATTAATTGGAACCAATAAGGTGGTGTGATTATTAGTATTACATATGAAGACAAAGAGAAAAAAATGACATGGAAATTTACATATTGTTCATTGAATATTGTATAAATTATTTAAAAGAATAACTTTTAGTTTTAGGTTGATTCAAATTAATACATTTTTCTTATTTCATATTATATAAAAGCTGTATTAAAGAAAAAATTGATAAATCCAAATAAATGGATTATGAATAATGGTGGATTAATGAATTATTTATGTTTCCTAATTCAAATATTATGCCATATGAATCATAAAATACATATGAATTTTAAATATGAGTTTTAGTTAATGATTAAAAAGTTCAATTTCTATAGTGATGAACATAGAGAAAAGTGATTCCATGGAAATGTGATATTTTGATTAAGGGAAGGTATCCCTTAATTAATGCCTAAAATAGATATATTGATATTCGAATAATGATATATTGGATAAAAATAAATAAATTTTATGGTACATATTATAGGGGAAATAATTATTGAAAAAATGGTCTATGTCATAAAAGATGATTTTTAAGATCCCTTAGATTTAATAAATATATCCAGTAATCATTGTCATAAGGAAACATGCATGTTTTCTGAAAGAGATTATGGTAGCTATGGTTATTACCAAGTATCAAGGAAATGTACGATGAGGATATTGACAATATTGGAATGTAAAAACCAATTTTTAATTTTTGATATATGGGGGAAAATGTTAAGACGATTTCATGATTCTCTTTCAGAAGCATTGAATTTTCATCTCTCAGAAGGGTTATGAGGGTTAAAAATTATTGAAATATTATGTTAAACATTGGGTGATGTTTTTGAGAATAATATATTATCATACCTCCTGATTATTTATCGATATTTGATAATCTATCATAAAAACATGGTGTTTATGATAACTAATGATTGATGGGATGACATATCATGGATCTTATGATATGTTACTTTTTAGGAATGAAAAATTCACATTTCTTATTGGAGATTGATGTGAAGTGGATCAAGAAAGAACAGAGGGAGATGTTTTCCAGCAATAAATCATTTATATATATTCTTAAAGACTCATTAACATTATGGAAATGGATCATGAAACAAAAAATGTTATCCTAGTACCTCAGTTTCCGATGAATCAAATGGTCCTTTATTTCATTATAGATTTATGGAAATCCAATTGATAAATTTCTCTTGAAATTTTTCTCTATCGCTGTCCACTAGAATATGATAGTAAGATATTCCTTCTATTTCCATGTTTTCACATACCACATATTTTCTCCTATATGGGTATCTTGTTATGAGATACGTTGGGTGACCATTACGGTTACAAAAAAATTATAAATATTTTTTAGTATTTATTTTTATGATGTGGATTATATGAGTGGTAATATTAATTATTAGACCTTTGATAACATAGATTATTTTTTAGGGCAAATTTTATTTTAAGGGGGGTAAAATGTAACACCATGAGATGTTGTGAATCAATTTTTCCAATTAATTTATTTGTTTGATATTTTTGATTTCATGTGACACTGGAAATAGTTATTTATATAAATATTTATTAAAAAACATGCTCAAAAATTTCTTTCAAATAGAGCAGAAATTGTGTATGTTACACAAAACCAAAGTAGAGTGTGATACATAGAACATCAATATAGTGTAAATTACACTTGACCATGACTCAACGTATGTTACATGCAACAATGATATTTATATAATAAGTAATTTTTCAGTTCTAAATATTTAAATGAGATAATTACACCCTAGATATTGATCTGAGTAATATGAACATTAATAAATAATTTCAAAATAATTGTATAATTTTTTGATATAAATAAAACATATTGATAATGAAATATATAATTTTTATTAAAAACCTTATCTGTTTAAAATAATATACCCTCAAATAAATTACATATATTATCCTTCTATGAAAATTAATAAAATAAATTATAGAAATATAATGAAACTGAATTTAAAAAAATACAATTTATTTCTAAATTTTTAATTCTGAAATTAGATTAGGGTGATGTTTTCATATTTTTCTGACAAACATCAATTTTCTATAAATACGGAAAAATATTTTTTTTAGCAAAAACATCTTTTTTGTTTAAATAATTATTATTTTTATGTTATATTTCTAATTTTTTTTATGGTAACATTAGATCAATAATAAATCGATTAATACAATTTATTTCATTATAATAACTTTATAATTGAAATTGAATATAAAAAATCAATAAACATTTGAACATCATGTTACATTATAAACCCATTATTTCATCCTGCTGGTTAGATTAGCATTAATATTAATTTTTCTCTTTCTGTTAATTGAATTTATAAAAATTGATATAAGAAATTTTATTTAGTATAATATTTATATTCTATTTATATCATGCTGGTTTTTTTTAGAAAAATGATTACTATAAGTGATTAAAATTAATCAAAATGCTTGAAGTCAAATTAGGCTTAATTAGTGAATAAAGATTTATCTTTGGATCCTAAATGACCTATAAAATTCTGTAAAACCCATTTATGGAAATATTTTTTCCATTACCCATAAATTATTTATTTTGGTTTTTTATAACATTTTTTAGTTAAGAACATGTGCACACCTAACTTGTTTTCAAATATTCAATGTGAGTCATTTTCCTTCCCTATAAAATCCTACAAACTCTCCAACTTATTCTATCTAGTAAAACCTATTTGGATTGTAAAATATCTATGTATTAAAAATCCAAAAATTCCAACATTCCTACTAGGATCCTTCTCATGTGCGGAAGTCAATCCAAGGAATCCTTTTGGCATAAACAAAAATGAGTTACCTGATTAAGAGGTAACATCTTCTCTCAAATCCTTTGTTTTATTTTCCTTCTCTAGTCCTTACAATATATCAATTACATGGATTAATAACAAAAAAATTATCTTATATATACTATTATGTTGTTCTTACAATGGATTTACCTACAAATACCCACACATCTATCTTATGGCTAACTAACATAGTGTTTAAGTGTATCGCAGACTACCGCCTCACTAAATGATGACTGTTCTATTTTTCTAAACACCTATCATGGTGGAAATTATGATGGAAAATCTATTTTTTTGTTATATATTATATTTATTAATTATTAATACTTATTTAATATTTTTAAAACACATACGTGTTTACTTTTCTTTGGTTTTAGAATGATAATTTCATTTGAGGAAGTGTGGACTACCGCCCATCAGAATGATAAGATTCATTCATAAACAACATGGATTTAATTAAGGATAGTTTTAGTGAACATGTAAATACAATGTCACAAATTTACTATAATAATGATATATATATACATTTATATACATATATTTATTAAACATTCTTTCTTTTAATATGATAATTAAACTAAAATATCATCCATGCGTACGTACGACCTACCATCTCCATGAACACTATATTCTGTTTCATACATAGATATTTTATTGATTATTATAATACATATATAAGCGATATAATTGATTTTTACATTATCATATAATTTTTTTAATCAAGATAAATGTATAAGGAAAAGCAATATAGAAAATTAAGACACATATGACAAAAAATCGAATATTACCTAAAGTGAAACCTTATCATAATATGGTTATCAAGAGGGTAATAAAAGGTTGGAATAAAACCATATATGGTATTAAATATTATAATATGGTTATATAATTTATTTAAAATAAATTTATTTTTATTTTTTAGCCGGTTTTAATGACAGAAATGATATTCAAGACACGAGGTTAGGGGATTTCATCTTACTATTTATTTCTATGTGATACATGTTATGTTCGCCACTCGTTCCATTTGTTTGGTGTATGTACTACCCATGAGTGTATTATATATATCTTATAATATATTTCATTTATTCACATACACATATTATTATCATTACTTCACGGGGTTTTTGTTTCAAAATATGCCAGATCAATGGAATTATTTTGTCTAAATTTTTTTTATTTGAGACTCATGTATTGTTTTGCACCTAAATTATATATGAGGTGTATATACATCCATTTTCAATTATAAATGGTTATTTTACTTATATTTCATGATATTATATGTTTTCATTTAATTTCTTTTTTTACATGGGGAGTATGATCTCATGTAACCATCTTATAATAGTTTATTGATACATTCACATCGCTTTCGATGATTTTTTTGTTTATTATAATTTTGATTAAATCATCTGATCCTTGTATAATTAAAATTAATTAATTCTCTTTTACTATAATAACTAATGATTTATTAATATATTGGTACCATATATTCCACTATTTGATACAAAATCTATTCATGAAAGTGTTTTTATTAATGCCCAACATTACAATCTATTCAGTTTTAAATATATGTTACTTCAGGGAAATGTTTTTAAAAGTTATTCCATGATATTATACCATTATCATTTAATATTTTTATCAATAATTACCGTTTTCTTCTTATACCAATTGTTTTAAATGAATCTTTTTATCTCCATCAAAATAACGAATTTTTGTAACATTTTTCTGTGAAAAAGGAATATTCTTTTCACCTCATATGATATATACAGATTTACCCACCATCATTTCATTGAATCATCCTTTTCATTTATAATAGTATAATTTGTAATAAAATGATTTTAGAAATGATTTTCATGGAAAAAAAATTTCAAAATATTTTCAACCATCTTTTATATGATTTCAAGGAATTTTTTGTAAACGTTGTGAAGCATTATTTATATGATTTGAATTTATTTCTAAGTTAGAAGGTTTTAAAAACATTATCCTACATTAATTATATGATTTCAAAGTGTTTTTGAAAAAAAAATGATTTTAAAATTTTATGATATTTATTTTATACGTTGTCAAGGTAAAAGGTTTTTAAAATTATTTCATTTATTATGTATATGTTTTAATGGTATTTTATTAAAAAAAATTATTTTCAAATGTTTTTATGTATTATAATTCCTTTTTCAATCACTAAATAATATTTTCCTCATAAAACTTTTTAAATGGAAATTAAAAATTATTTCCCATCTAATAAAACATCCATTGTAGTTACTCATTCCTTTATGGGAGAATTATTAACTATTTTCATTCATATTATTTCTTTGAATGGATTATGTTTTGATGGAATGATTTTTTTGAAACCCATTTCTCTTCCATGGGATATATTCTTTTTAAACCCTCTTATTTGTAACTGTTATGTTTATGATGAAATGATTATGAAACCTTTCTATTTAAAATGATTATTATATGATTACATGTTCAAAATATATATTTCATTTCATGTGTTACGATATGATTATTTATAATCTTTTATAACAGGTATGTAAGATTTCGTTAAGAGATGGTTGTGACCTATTTCTACCTTCAAAGTGATGGGTGAATATTTAAATCTCATGAGATAGACCAATATGGTCATGGGAATGATCCTTTACTAACAAGACAACCATGTGAGTGAAACATGACTACTAATATGGTATGTCTGAAATCATACTACTAAGATGGTCATGAGGGTGAACCTTGACTACCAAGATGGTATGGGTAGTGAACCAATAATACCAAAATGGTCTTGGTAGTGATTTCTTGGCTACTATAGAAATCATTTTATATTCTTATGTGTATGAAATAGTTTCTTTTTTTATTCCTATGTTTTTTGTTCATTTTTTATTTTCTTAATTCTATAATGATATATGACTTATGAATTTGTAATCAGTATTATGATCTCTAACATATAGGGTTTTATATTTAAATGTTATGATCAAGTTCCATACCTTTGTGTCTAGTTATTCTTACACATTTTCTTCATATACCCTTACTGATCATATGATCTCACAACTTCTAATGTTTATTTTCCCCAAGTCATAAAGATAAAATTTAGGTTGATTTAACAAAGGTGGAGATATTTATGGGAGATGTTGATTATATTTCACCATGATAGAAGATTATATCTTAATGATTCCACATACATTATACTTTTATGTGCCTCAAGCATTTAATTATTCTAATGAACTAAATATTCATCTAAAATGGTGTAATATCCATGTGTGTCAATCATGGGTATATATAGTAAAAATATTTAACAAATTTAGTGGAGGTAGATATATGTATCACCCATAACATAATTAAAATTATATTTATGTATTCCATAAGGAAAAAAAACATTCATTATATCATACCCCAAAAATGAAAGGAGTATCATTAACATTTATTCATATCCTAAATTGTGAAAAAATATAGGTTTCATTATCATTTATTCCATCCGCAATGCATGAAATGAATCGGGTTTCATAAGAATTTCATCATTGTATTATGAATGAAAGGAAACATGCTTCATATAAAACATTTAATCATAAAAATAAATAATTAAGAGAATGAATAATAATTGTATCTGTATATCATATCTGTAGTAAATTATGGGTACCATCAACTTATGAAACAACAGTTTTAAAATTATTTATATTAATAATTTAAATACTTTCTTCACAAAAACATCCATTCCAATTTAAAAAATTTATTCTAAAATAAAAAACATTTTTAAAACCATTATCTTTGAAAATAAAAAAAAACTATAATGAAATTATAATTCCCCAACCTTATTCACTATAGAATATTGAGTTAAGTAAAAAATTTATATTTATTACACATAACAAAATTTGAGATTTCACAAGTACATAGGGAGTAACATTTATGGTTACATTTGAAATAACCATCATAGTATATTACCTAAATCACTCAAGATAAACCTTATTGTTTAACTCCATCTCATTACCCAATTCATTGGAGAGATATCATGGTCTTATCATCCCTAGGTTTATCAAGAAAACACCTGTATAAATAAACTTGGCCAAAGAACCATAACATAATCATAACACATTAATAAGAAAAATGGGAAAAAAATTGCCACATTATAATCAAAAGAGATCACTTCAAGTATTGAAATAATGAATCCCGCGTTAAAATGTCTTTTGATACAAAAATACATGATAACTGAAAATGTTATTTATTTTCCTTTAAAAAATATTATGTATTATAGTGGACTCAAAATATTCTATAATGGTCACGGTGGTAGAAAATTCACTGTCACAATAGCATATGATAAAAAGAAATTATTATTTTAATATATTATAATGCATAATATAATAATATTCATTTGAATGAAACTAAAATTTATAGGGTTTAATTATAATACCTATATATGTGGTGTATAATATCAACATTAGGCCTTAATGACTGGATATTGAGATGAAGTCCCTTATCTTGAGGCTAACTTGTATCTAAAGTTCATTATATTCTAGAATAATAAAAATAAGTTTGTTTATAATGAATTTAGATCCCTTTTCACGTTTATTATTTCCTTTATATCACTTATTTATATTTTTATAACAATTAAATAATTATTTAAGTTAACATTGGATGTTTTTTCAATATTCTGTTCTGGAGATCAAATATGAACATAGTATAATGTAAATTGTCCATGTGGTCATAAGTCCATCATCTATAAGATAAAATTCATGAAATTATAATCTCTTATATACATGAATTTTTCTTTTATGTAAAACAATTTCTTTATGGTATTAAAAAATAATAAAATTATAATCATGGAGACAGCAGGTTGTACATACCCAGGAGTAACATTTTCATTTTAAATTGATCATTATGGAAATAAAGTATTTATTATTTAATCTTTACAGTCTGATCATATTATAATTAACATCATAATAATCATTTAAATATACACATATATATATCATACAAGTGATGTTGATGAATAAAAATGATTCGCATCGCTTCGTGGAGAAGATAGTTCACTTGTAAGGATGAAAGACATTATTGTTTTTATGATAATGGAAAGTAAGAACATAATTGATATTTTATTCTCTTATAATGATGAATATTTCATTAAAATAATTAAAAAAAATTAATTCAATTATTATAAACAGTATTGAGAGATGATTATTGAAAATGAATTATATTGGTTCGTGGAGGTGATAGTTCACGCGTACACATGAATAATTAATCTTTGGGAAGGATTATATGATGGGGTGATTTTAAATATATGCTAAATATAATTATTGTTTGAAGTGTTAGTAATAGAGACGAATTAGTGGCTTTATATAAGAGAGTGTAGGGTCACCCTTGGAATTATTAAAAGTATCAAAATATTTTAAATTAAAATTTCAAATCGAAATGTGTCCAAACTAATTTAGTTATATTATTGGATTGAAATTTGTTGAAATATAATAATAAAATTAGAATTATACTTGTTTTAAATTATTTTTCATTCATATCGTTTTGTTTTAACCTTTTCCACTTTTACTGTTTTATTAATTAATGTACACTCTGGGAGTTAAAATAATTTCCAAATCATAAAAAATTTCTAATTAATGAGAAATTAATAAAATTTTTAGAGGTATATGATCCTTTTTGTCAAATATTGTATTTTTTTAATTTTTATATCATTTAATTGGATATTTTATAATTTAGGTTATGTGTTAGAAAAATTTGGAAAATATTTATTACATTAATAAATTTAAAAAAATTATATCAACTTTATTCCTAAAAAATGAATTAAATAAATCCTAACATGTCATTGTAATATAGAAAATTTTTGTACGACTTCAAATATTTCAATTAATTATTATTTTAATATTTTTAATATCACATATAGGATTTCCATAATAAATCAATATTTATATAATCATTATTTAACTATTTTATTTAAATATTTGTTTTTATAAAATAAAAAATTAATTAGCATGATGTCAGTAATAATTTAATATTTCAATGGAAAATTAATATTTTAAAATATCAGTTATATAACTCCATATTAAAATTGTTTTAGTATGAAGAGTAATTGTTAAGAAATATTTTCCAATACTTTAAATTAAATGTTATTGTCATAATCACCCCCAGTTTCCTTCATAAGGTCAAAAATTCAGGTCATGGATGGTAATGGTCAATAATAACTCATAGAATAATATTAGTACGAGTGTTAGGGTAATTGTGTTATATTATAATATTAATTTTAACCATAATTGTGCTATATAAAATACTAAAGCTACTTTTCACCAAAAATCATTTTGATCCGATTGGACAACATTTTTTAAATATGGTAAAATTATATAATTCCATTTTAAAAAAAATCACAAAAGTGGTTAAAATAGGTTTAACAATAATCTCGTTAATGAATCAAGAAAACATGTTTTAAGTAAAACCTTCAAAAACTAACAAAGGATATCTATTTAATTGGAATTTTAAAAAGAATCAAATGAACTAAATTAGATTAAATGACAAAAAATTCAACTAATTATACCTTAAAACAATGTAAAATGGTAATATTATAGTATAAATAAATGAAATGAAAATTTATTTTTTAATTAAAATGTTGTTTTTTCACTATTCATTAAAATATGGATTTTTTTCAGAAAAATACAAAAACATAAATGTAAATTTTGATGTCCCACATCGAAATGAGTATTTTTTTTGACAAATAGAACATATTGAATTGAAAGAACTAGATTTATAAAGTGTTCTCCATTGAATGGAGGTAAAAATTCCCTTTTTTAAAATGACTCCATTATTCATAAAATGTAATTTTATCTTATATCATGTTTAAAAAACATAAAAGATGAATTTTAAAAAACATATGTAATTTATATTTAATTAATATAATCCCCAAAAAATATATATTTATTTTATAAAAACAATTTTTTGAACTTACATATTTTTACATAAAACACTCCCTTTATATTAATTTGATTTTTATTTTCATTTCTAATTAATTTTCTAACCAATGAATCATCATATAAACTTTTGTAAACTATATTTTACCAATTTTGTTAATATAGATTATTCCATACATTATAATGACTTTGATAAAATAAAAAATAATATAACAATTTTAATAATATATTATTTTTTGGTATAACAAGGTCTAGTGTGCAATGCAAGATTTCGAAGAAACCCATTATTGTGTGTTGGGTACACTATCAAACATAGTTTCCTTTTTAAAGTAAAATGTATATCTAATTCATAATTATTAATAAATATGAAAAATAATTATTATAATGTTACCTAGGATGTTACAGGAATCATTATAAATCACATAAAAATGTTCTTAATGAAAATATAATTTCAAAAATGAAATTAATTTTAAAAACATCCACCATTTTTAAAATCATTTCCTTTGAAAGGATTTATTTAAAATATAAATTTTTTCAGTAAACTAAGTCAAACATTTTATTTAGAAATTAAATTGAAAACGTGATAGAAAATCATGATTTCAATTAATATTTAGGATAACAGGGAATACTTTTCATTTCATGAAAGTTATAAACAATCATTATTTTAATATTTTTGGTAAAATCAAAATAGAAATTCTCTTTGAAAATAATACGAATGTTCCATTTATACATGATTTTAAATAATAAATAATTTTTAAGATTGTAATTAATAAAAATAAGTGTGAAATAAAAAAATTTAAAATATTTTAAGAAAACATGGTTATAGAAGAAAATATATTTCCAACCACAAGGAGATATAAATTTGTATTTCCTAAAAAATATTATTAATAATTTTCAAAAAAAAATATTAAAAATAGAACCATTACATTACTATATTATTTATAGAAATAAGATAATAACATAAATTGGAATTCATGAGATTTATATCATGATATATCATCATTGGAGACTTAATCATAAACAATCTCTATAAATTAAGAGATTGTGACATAAAATATTTTGTACCTTAGTAACATTGAATCATAATCCCCATAAATAAATTAAAAAAATGAATCATAGAATAAAATTAGCATGAAAAAATCCATTATATTACATTCAAATGGGGCATTATACTCTCCTTTTGATAGAATATAGGTGCATAACTCAACGTATATCTCAAAGAAGGAAAATTGAGACAATATTAACTTATCGATTTGGTAAATCTTGAACTATAAACCTCTTGAAAGAGTAAAAATAAAATGGGAATTTACATACCAAAATTTTTATGTATAATCAACATATGATACATTTAGGGAAATTATATACTGCATATAAGTGAAATATTTATTGAATATGACATGTGTCACAGAGAAGTATAAAGTTAGATGAAAATCCCTTACATTAATTATTGACATACCACATACTCATTAAATCATCATGTATAATAAATATGGGTTTATTATAAATATATTATTGATAAATATTCCTCTATTTTATACAATATATGGTTTAATGCCCATTTATTATTGATTTTTGTTAAATATAGGTCCTGGGTAAAAACCTCATTTTTCATATATGTCATGATTTGTAATAGTTTGGGTTATCTTAATTTTTTCATGTTTACATAATTTAAATAATTATATTACTGATATTGATAACATATATATAAATTATATATTTATTTTTTTAAATCCATAATGTTTAGTGTTATCAAATTATATATATTCTTAGAAATAGAAATCGTACGTATGCATGACTGTTTTTTTAATTTTATTTTTAAATTGAAAGAAGAAAAAGTAAATTATATATATAATAAATAAAAATTAGTTATTGTTTCATATATATCAAATTTTTTTTATTAAACCCTTTAATAATAGATTCCATGTAAAGAGTGAAGGAATCAAAATTCATGGAGACGCATTTGTCCTCCATATACAGGGATGGTGTTATCATATCCCCAAAAATTGGAAAGAATAAATTTATATGTGATATGATAATTCATTAATAAAAATAAAATCATATATATTTTATAGAAAATATAATCCATAAATACTTCTAACTTTGATAGTTTTCAATAGAGAAATGATCGACATCAGTTCATGGGTTAGTGGTCTGTAATACACACGAACTAAGATTTCATAACCCATTTGATATAACTGGAGATGTTTTAAATCATTACCATAACAAAACATCCTATCATCATGTTGAATGTTCTTAATTTATTATATAATATTTATATATTATTAATTTACTGGGGAAGAGGATGATATAAATAAAAAATGATCATAGTTGAATGTTTCCACTTCTTCAGACATCTTCCATAGGATTGTAGTAAAATCCTTCCTAGGATGGATTTATACCAAAAATAGGGATTCTAGGATGTGTTTATGGATGTTTTATTGTTATTTATGTATGTTTTGGCTGACCTAAATAGGTTTGAAGGTGTGATGAAGTGTGGATATTGAGTTCCCTTTTATAGTTGGAGATGAATGGAATTCTTATAACTACTCAAATGTATATAAAATTGGGAGGTCAATCATACCTCATATGGATACAAGATTTATATTTAAAGTGGTATAGGGATTATATAGTCCAAACATAACTACATCCCATATTTAAACGCATGTTTTAATAATTTTTTCATTAATATATATTTGTTACCTACTTTTAACATTTTGGTTTTTCACATAAATGATTTATTTTTTCACTGAGGTAATATTTTATTTATGAACAAATTAAATTGATTCATGTTAGTTAATTTAGCCCCAAAAATCATAAATATTAATTATTTTTTATCAAATAAAAATACCATATGTGTTGAAAATTAATTTTAACTCAAGTATTTGTAACATATAAAAACAATATTATATCCATAACCGCTTTAACATAGTTTTTACTAATTAACAGTCAGTATATTCATTATAAATGATTAATTGGTACATTAATGGATAAAATTTGTTAATTATTTACATTTAAAAATCACTTGGAATAGTTTTTTATTTTAATTAAAATTAAATCCTTCAATAATATATCATTTGTTATTAAATAACAATAATGTTGATTTTGAAATTATTGGTTTAATTTAAAATAAAAAAAATATAGTTATGGAAGTAGAATATATTATTTTAATATATCTTTAAAATTATATATTTATCAAAAAAAAATTAATATAATAATTCATTCAATTTACTTCTCTTTTATTTTCCTTAATGTCATTTATTTTATAATTTATTAACTACATAATTTTTACATTGGCCTTTATTAAGCATTTTAAGTAACAATATCCCTATAAAAATTAAATATAAGATATTATGATGCACAAATAATTTTTTAATAATACTTTTTATAACCTAACATATTTTTTTAACTATATTAAATAATTATTGATATTGAAAGTCAGAAAAAAAAATTTCATAATTATTTTGTCACATTGTTTGTATTCCAAGGAATGTGGAAATGTGTTACCATATATCATACATGTTTAAAAAAAAAATATTAGTCATTTCATTTTATTCTATTAATATAATATTATTAGTAAAGTTCACTCTTTTCTGTAAATTTTAATCGCATATAAATCCAATTTTACCCTAATTGATATAATTAATTTTTACATTATTCACATTTCAAATTGGTCGAAAATTAAGTTTAAATAATTATAAATTTTTATTTATGCAGATTCAAAATATTGAATTAATTTTCCAAATCATATTATTGGAATTTTGAATGTTTTAATTTCAAATTAATCCACAGATGTACTGAGAATGCTGAGATTTCATATGATAATGTTCAAATGTTTAAAAGTTATTATATAATAATTCAATCTGAAAATGATTCCAATGAAATAATTTTTATTAATTGATATAAAATTTATCTTATTTAACTTCAAAAAAAATATGATATAAAAATAGAACCTATTTAAATGAAAATGTAATTTTCTTATAAAATTAAATTTTTTTTCACAATTTATCAAAAACTAAATCGTTTTATAAAAATTCATAATATTCTCCCTAATATTGTTCTTGTATTTCATTTTCAAAATTTATATTTTTTTCAAAAAAAAATTGAAAAATTTTATAAAATTTGTTTTAAATTATGCGCATATACCGTGAGTAAACTATCTTTTATAATAATTCATATTTTGGGAAAAAAATATTTTTTATTTTAAATAATTACTATTTTATTTCTAAAAAAGGAAAAAATTGAACATGTGTAACAAAATATTAGTATAATTAAGATAATAATGCTCATACCCCCAAATATAATATTTAGGTGATATATTAAATTTTACTATTTTAATATTATAAGATATTCTGTTTATACTCAATGATAAATGCATAAAATGAAATTCTCAGTGCTGGGTGTAATACAAGATAAACATGATATTCTGTATAACTCAAAATATTGAAATGTTTAGAATTATTTGAAAAAATAATTTTATAAAAACACGAGGTGTTACAACCACTCTGTATGTCTTACCCAATATGTTATTATTAGAATAATCCAAAGTATTCCATTTCAGTTACTACTTCATGTGATTGGAGAACATTGATCTATAATATATAGCATTTATTCTACACCTATTAAAGTATAATATCTCTAGGATTTGAATCTATGTTAATGTCACAAGGCATGACTTATCATAGGATTGTTTCCAAACGTTTTTCATGTCAATAAAACTATTTCATGAGTATTATTAATCAAATTACACTAGTCGAAACAAAACCATAAAAAATAATAGCAACATGCACGACCATCTATTTGATGGGAATAAAAACAAGGTAGAAAAATCAAATAATTATATCAATACAATATAGTTATTCTCGGCATTATGGATCTCTATGGATCATACTCGGTCTCTATTACCTGAACTGACAAAATGTTCTAAAGCAATTGGAATCATCATATTATATAAAAGGAACGATCTGAGGTGAAATTAAAAAAACATTGACAACTTACAATATATAATGTGGGTTTAAACATTGTGAAAAATTCAGAAGAGCTGATCCCAATAAGCTATGTGTAAAGACCTCATTTAATAACCCCTAAATGAATGCCTCATCACCATAATGGTAACCAATATGAGGAATATCCACATGAAAAGGAACATCATGGCCTTATATCAGTATAATGGATGGCTGTCTATATGATGGAATCCTCAAATTATACATGAGTAACTATGGTCATAAAATCATATTCCGGGAGCGGACTTAATAATTTATTTTGAAATCAATGATCCATTCATATCTTATTGATGTAATTTTATCTATCATATGTAAACAATTCCTTGGTATTATAAGTCAACGAGCATGTTATTATAGTCTTGGTAATGGTTATAGTAGTTATTATACTATCATTAAATTTCATAATCTGAAAATAAAATTCACAACCCTTTAGGAATGCAAGAAAATATTTATTATCCAATCAGCCCCAAATTAATTACTGTATACTCTTTCCCTAAAACCATGCATACCTAAGATGACATTTTCATGGATAGACTGACAAGGACATATTTTATACATATTTTAGATTAGTTATCCACCCTAATACTTTCATTGATAGGATATGGGGTGGTATCTAGAACATGGTGGGAATGTCTCACACCTTGGGATGTTATTTCTTAATGAAAATATGGGAATTTACTTAAATCAATAAATAATATTACAATATTGAATATAATAAAATGAAACAAATTGTTACAAATAATGAATGATAAAACCAATTAAATTAAAAAATGGGAATGTAATTCATCACCAATACTAAAAGGGGAACCATACATTCACAATAATAGAAGATAAAATACAACCTAAATTATTGAAATGTATTTTTCATTCATCAAGATAGATATAAACACAACCAACATCCTATTACACCCCCATCAAGTATAACTATTTTCTTCCATCACTATTTCTACCAAAGTAACTACCATGTTTGTTTGAATAAGTATAAGAAATGGCTTATGCATGATGAAGAACCCATTATATTATCATATAATCATACCATGTAAGGGAACCAAAAAAAGAATAATAATAAATATTTCAGATGAACTATAGGGTTTTTAGTAATATATTACCTAAATGGACTAAGATATTCATCAAGGGAGGAAACTGGAGACACCATATTGACAATTTTTTTACTTTAAATCCAATTATTATGGTTAATAGATTATATCGCCTAGAATTTAATTTAGACAAAACATGATACATGTTTCACCTTTATATAACTATATTATATAACTAATGAATCAACTAATGATGGATATAGATCAAGGAAGAAACCAAATATATAATGTAGCTCTCAACATATTAATGATATTTAGTTTAAGAGTAATTAAATCAGTACATTGAGAATCCAATACTAAGGTATGTGGGAGGGATAGAATTCCATTTCAATAAAATGATAGGTATTTGAACTCTAACATAACTATTTCACTAGGGATGAAAACCATATAAAATTCATGATTATAACACCTAAATATCATCATTAGCCTTATAGAGATAATGATTCTAATCTAATCACATTTCCTCAAATCTAACTACTACTATTGAACAAAATTACACCCTCACATTATGAAATGAATAAAATTCCAGATATACTATTAGTATACCCAAATTCTAGTCTTGAGTATGGTGATATGTAAATATGCCAAGGATGAAGGATGTATATGGAATCTATTTTTAGTGATTCATAATTTTTAGCACCCAAGTAACAATATGTTCATTCAGTACTTCATCATAAATCAGGTAATCACACCCCAATATGGGGATTACAAAAGGTTACACAACATATGGTACTATTAATGTACTAAATGGGTACCCCAAATGCAAATGACCAATAAAGAAAATCAAACATGATGATTAATGGATGGTATATCATGTGAGGACTCAACCAAATCTTTTTCTTTTAAAAATTGAGATGAAAATTCATGAATGTATAATAAAACAAGACATGTGGTCATTAACCACATGAAATATATGATACAAATACAATATAGGAAATAGATCCTACACATAAATTGTTAGACATATTATTGGGCTATAAAATTTTTAAATCTTTTAACAATAATTTTTTCCATAAGTACAAAAAATTATCTATGTAAACCATAACGAGTAAAAAACATTTTTATTCGAATAGAACATCATGTATTTATGTTCTTATTATGGATTATATAACCCGTAGGGATAATTAATGTTATAAAAACTTATAAATCTATTTGTTTAGATTCAATTTCCAAAATAATATTTTATGGACATGGTACAAGTAAATATCGATGTCGAAGAATCATTCACTGGAATCGTGTATTGAAATTTCCTCTTAAAAACTACCATCTTGTTTGCCTAATTATCCCATGTCATCAAATTGATCTAAATTATATAGGCTTTAAATGAACCACTCATGTTTCTTGAACATCACTATTGATCATAAAATAAATGACAACATACTATGATTTCATAACATGGAAATAAAGACCATGATAAATCTATTAAGAATCAAAATAATGATCAATGAATAATACATAGAGAACAATGTATGAAACCCATGGATAATCATCACTGTGATTATTACTAGTTATTGTGAATCCCATCCACTAAAAATTAGTGTTAAATACATTGAAAAATAGGTAAATTAGTTTATAAAAATTTATTTAATTCAAAAAAAAAAGAAAAAATAATGTTTATATATATATTATAAAGAAACTATATTAATAAATAGTAATTCAAACCTAAAATTAAAAAAAATGGAGTAAAATTGAGTTAACACGTCCCTACCTCATTTTAGGATTATTTATCGATAAATAACACACATTCATTAAGTTTCATTGGTGATTTTGATAAAAAATTATTTTATTTTTGATTGTAATATTCTCTAGATTCTTAATAAATCTCCACAAGATATCATTTTTTCACAATCCATTGAACGAGAGGGTTATAGAGACCAAACCCCGTTAGAGTGGTCAGCCATATATAAATTTGTTAGATGAATTTCAACATAAAAATTAATCATTTTTTAAATAAAAAAATTATATATATTATTTAAATATATTAATTAATAAAATGGATTGACCGCAGTGACTCTATTTCAATTTATTACATCATCGGTCTTAACAAAAAACTCTCATTCTTCGTGAAACTATTCTATCATGATATCTTTTTGAGGATTCTCTTAGAAAATAAATCCTTATTGTCAATAATATACATGTGAAGAATAAATATAAAATAATATTTAAAAAAACTATGAACAAGGATATGTTTGAAATTAAACTCTACCCTTACTTAGTGTCTCATCCAAAAACTTTTTTTAAATAAATTCTAAATGTTCAATGTGAAAATCCAAAATTGGCAAAATTTTAGGTGATTTAATGGCTCTACCTAAACATATAATTTTAAGAAGTGAATTTATTCAAAATCACTATATTTTTTTATTATCATATGTGAATCCAAATTTCTTCTTCGATACATGAATAATTAATTGAACTAACTCATCTTTGAACAACCTGAAATATCAATTGTCAAAATATAAGGGAATAATCACATATCCTATGTGTTATGTGGATATAAATATGTTAGAATAAAATATAATTCATCTATCACTCCAATTGTACAAAACATTCCATATGAAAAAACCATAAAAAATTAGATTACCATCAACCACATAATAAATTCATTCAAATTCTAAAAAAGTACATGCACACCACTTTTCCCTGACCATGAAATGTTTCTTTAATCATTATATAATGAAAATAAAATTGATAAATGATAAATTATTAATGTGGAATTAATAAATGAAAAATATCATTAAAAATTAATATTTCAAATGATAAAATACACATTAGATAACCCTCTTAATCATTGGGATTATAATTTTATCACCTATGGAAAACTACCATCATGGAGGAAGAAAAAAATAACAGTGAAACTATAAAACCACTAAAAAATTGTTTACAATCATTATGAAATTACACAATATTGATAATAAATATATAATTAAAGAATTAAAATTATTTTGTAATATAAAATAATTAATCTTAATTTATTGATTTTCATTAGAAAAAATTTTATGAATAAATAATTGAACATATCCATGATTAAATGATTATATTTTTAAAGAATATAACTTTAACAAAAATTCCAAACTATTCATTAAATTTGTAATTCATTTTACATAAAATATTTCTATATTGATATATGAGTAAAAAATGTTTTAATTAATAATTTTAGAGAGTATATATTTAAATGTATTAGAATATATAAAAATTTCAGAAAAATAAGCTAATGAAATTGTAGACTATATTAATATAGATACTAGAATAATTATGATATTAAATATATAAAATTATATAATAAATAACTTATAAAATGACTTTAAATTTAAAAACTAACTAATTTTATTCAAGGATAATTAGTAAATGATCAAATTATATGGTTAAATCATAGTCCAAATCCATAATGAAATGATCTAATGCTCATAATGTTTTTTAGAACAAGGAAACATCCATAGAAATATTTCATTCAGTTTGATATCCTGCATTTTATGATTTTTTAGAAATTTGTATTATTAGAATCATTTATTTGGGCATAATCATTAATATTATATTGAATAACAAGATTATGATTTGGATAATAGGGTTTTAATTTTTCCTTTATCACAATTCCAACTAAAAGATTTTCTCATATTTGTATAATTTAAATATCATAAGGGAAGAAATTATAAATCAATTACATCGAAGAAATTTTAAATGGAATAAATATTTTCGATTATAATAATTACTTCTCGTTTCATGCTAAAAAATACCAAAATGAATTTATGATTCGAAAAACATTCAAATCAGTGAATTTAGAAATCAATATTCTATCTACACTTATGTATTTTTTTTAAAGAAAATTTTCTACCTTGTTTTGAATACTACTATTTCAATAGATGGATAATGAGATTTTGTAAAACATTGCTGAAACCCCAACATATCGAGGTCCAAATTTGGTGGCTGATGATGCTTATAGTTTCTCTAAAAGACCATTCGTAATAGGTTTATCGTTATATAGTATACATAAGAGCATAAGATAAAACATTGGGATGAATTTACCTAAAATGTTCTACTTATTGTTAACAAAATGAAATTTAATTGTATAAATAATAAAAAAACTTTTTGAATGAACAATATTTGACAAATATTTTTTTGAATATTTGAAAAAAAAATATTTACATGTTCCCACCTATCATAAAAAACTAAATATGAGTAAAAAAATTAAAAAAATTTAAGTAAAAAACATACGAACTTATTATATACATTCATGAAATGTAATGTACTAAATAATAACTATAATTCCTATATGAAATATGAATAATTTTTTAAATGTACAACTAAATATATTCTATGATCTTATGGAATTTATATACATGACTGTATAATTATTCATTTTGGGGTGGCTATTTTTTCCAAGGCCATTCTATGTAGTCATCTAGAAATGTAATTTATTAATAATAGTATAATGTTTTTTGGGAAACATTTAAATTAAAAATAATTTAAATATAGTCCAATTCAAACTCATATATATTTTAGGAGTCTTACATTATCTGATAAATAAACATAATAATTCATTTAGTAATTTAATATTTATTGGTATTTGTAATATCACTCATATATAATAAACAATCTAAAATAGCCATTAAATTCCATTATCCACAGGTCATGTTATTAAAGAACAAAGCCTTACAATATAAGATACTACCCAGATATATGATTCATGAAAGGGACAAAGTAAAACTATGGTAATAAATATGCATGGTTAAACCAATATTCCTTTACATCTTATGGATATTTAAATCTTCCAAATCTGAAGGTTAGAGTAGTGTTTAGGTAGTGTGATGTTTCTATAAAGATCTCTTAAATATTATTATTTAGGACATTAAATTTCATCATCATAAAAAAATAACTCATATAATAATATATCATACTCCTAAATTTATTTTCGGTATTCGTGTTATTAAATAACTATCTCTATTATAATCTAAATAACATCATTATTTTATCACATTATAATACAGATTCCTCATTTCATATCAGGTCTTAGGTGGATTAAAGAAGAAATATAAAATAAAATCTCCACCCACTCCAATATTGATTCATAATTATTAAAACATATACAACTCTATGAAATAAATTATGAGAAAAATATTTCTACAGTTCACAATAATCGCACCAATGGTTCTTCAACACCAACATTTCACACCATTAAAACACATCACAATCAATATTTTGAATTTCATAACAATATTATATTTTCATAGACCCCTGCCCCCAATGGTTTTATGGATGGGGAAATAAGTAGGAGATAGAGATGGAATTGGACCAATGCCCACATTCAATAGTCCTTGGGATGGAGACAAGAACTAAGGATATAATAGACAGTCAAATGTAATGTATTAACATCTATGAGAACATTTGGAAGTGACAGATAAGGAAGATAGAATAATCATCCCATATGTATAATGATATGATTACCCCCACTATATTACATGTTATTTAAAATTGAACTAGTACAACCAAAAATGGGAAGTAAAAGTACATAAAACATAAACATATAGAATCCATGAAGCCTAAAATGCTTCTAAATAACCATCATCTAGAAATACTGGGCCCGATCAACCACATTATCATTTAGATCTTAAAAAATTAATATATATGTATTGAGAAAATAATAAATATACTATGTGGGATCCTCCATATTGTATATCTTGTAATAGATAATGTATTCATATTATGTCCCACTGAAAAACATGTTATTCTAACACATCACCAGAATAGGTATATTATTTTCCTAGAATTTTCATGGTCATCACTCACACTATATCACATAAAATAAATCATATAATATTATATGAAATTATTTTTCCATTCGACCACTTTCTTAATGGATTGACTCTATACCCCTACAAGGTATGTCCTAAGACATCACTCCCCAAAAGTTCTATTAAAGTCATATCTTGGGTAAATTATCAAAACATGAACCATTTGTATCTCATAATTTCATCATACCAAAAATAATCTCAATATTGTGGCCAAGTAATTTTTTGGGCCAAAACAACTCATATTAAATATATTATACTTTTTTTATTATACCTAAATCCATTATAATGCATGGCCTGACCAATCAATCACAACCCATTTATTTTATAGCAATAAAAAGAATTTAGACACTATATCTAGAAAAACATGCATCTGAAGTAACGAAAATCCTATACATCCCCACACAAACATATTTGGGGAAACATACTATCATGCATATAAACACATAATTCTAACAGAATAAGAGATTAGAGAAAAAAGGATTAGTCATCCATCTATACCTTACAAATATATATTATGGGGATAACACCATACTATAGAGAAATGAGTGTCTAAATCCTTATATTCTTGGGTGGTGTATGAAATTAAATCACAAAACCTAGAGGATATAATATATCTTAAAACCATACATTGGAAATATAATAGTTTAATTATTAGCTATAATTATCATCATTTGGACTTGTCTATACAACTATTAGGGAATAGATATCAAATAAGAGCATTGTAATTTATGAATAAATATATTATAATAATTATTTACTTATTTATAATTTTACTATGAAATTAATTAATTAATTATCCACTATATAACCAAAAAAATAATTCTATGTTACACATCCCTTATAATCTATATGAAGTCCATCCACCCCTAAGAATATTCTAACCAAGTCTATAGATTCTCCAAATAAACAGATATATAAACCCAATAATAAGAACCTTCATGGGTTAAAACATTGATTAATCATTTCAAATTTCATAATTCAAGCTACTCTAGGATACATAATTGTCTATAGATAACGTGATCTAAAACCCAGAACGTCCCTCTACCTCATGCAGTAGGGAATGGAATATATGAAACTTGAAACTATGTTTTACGATCTATAAAATTATTTAACAATTATAGAGATTTAATATTTGATTCTAAAAAATTTTATCTCGTTTATAACTGTGTTATCAACAATTGTAAAATCACTTACACCATCTTGCATGTAACCATTCATATTTTTGTCATTGGGGTCAAGTTTTACCCTAAACCCGAGCTCTATCTGTGATATCCTAATAACCAAAAATTTTCCAAGGCTCATATAACATCACATAAAATGGAAATATTAATATAAATCGATAAATATGAAGATAAATAAATTAATCAATAGGGAAAATATATCATAAAACAAGGAATCAATCAGTTAAATAAAGAGGTCTATCTATATCACAATACAATGCATATAGCTTCACAATAAAATAAAAATACAAGGACACAATCATTTATCTTCATCAAATAACCAGTTCTTATTCCATATTAAATTAGCAGAATTATTTATTACATGTTACTTATATTTTTATTCGAAGCCACCCCCTATAAAATGATTTCATTTTTTAGAACATTCTTTTGAACATAACATAATGTTTGATCAAATGTTATGAAAAATAATTTCATGAAAATATTTATCATTAAGAACATGAATTTAAATATACATATTCATTAGAAAATTCCAGTAACACATGAAAGAAAATATTTTTACTAAAACTTGTACTAACCTCTAAAATTATTTCCATCAAATTATAAGAACATATCTATTAATAAAATCCCTTTTTTACTTTAACTGAACAAAATATTTACCAAAATTATGTAATTTTTCAAGTTCATCCACAAAATTTTAGATAAATGTACAAAAAACATGATAAAAAAATAATTACATAGATATAAGACTATCTATAAAGTCAGGTGTCAAACTAATATCAAATTTGAATCACCAATTTAGTCATCTGATAAAAAATTATTCCTTCTTCAATTTATCCATCATATGATTAATTCCATCACCACAAAAACACAATAAACATTGAAATATTTTTATTTTTATATATAAGAAATGATAATAAATTAATACCCTACCTCAAATATCCAATGGTGTTTATATAGACATATATGAAGAACATACATCTCTAATAACCACTCTGATAAAAAAAGTGAATCTCTAAATTGATTCCCTTACAAAATAATGAAAAATACAATATGGGATTTTGTATTAGAAATATGAAGATAATACATCATAGAATAGAAATAATAACAGTGGAAAACTAAAAAAATAGAGAATATTCGAGGAGAAATGTGGTAGAAATAATCATGAATCACTATATATCACTTTCTAGAAGTTTTAGTATTAATCCATATCGAAGGTGGCCTCATTAAATTAAATAGAAATCAATGTTAGTTATGGAATGGGTGAAAAACATGAGAAAGAAGTGTGTTCAGAGGGGTTATAGGATTTTATGCGACAAATAGAAAATATGAGACTATGGTGCTACATTATTGACACACATTATAGATTCGGTAGACATATGAAAGACTATGGTGTAGCACAAGGGATCATTTTCTATTCTACCTAGTAAAGCCACGTTTGAGAGCCACAATAATGATCATATATACATGATAGGATACTATGGCTAAATGAAAACACAAATTCCATAGAATATAGTTTCTAATTAGGGGAATACACTATTCCATAGCACCCACTATGCAGATACCCCTTTTTGGTAGAGCCTCCTCAATCCCCTATAGAGTATATGGACTTCTCAATGCATCAATTATTTGACCGTAGTGAAGTTCTTATTCTGTAACACTAATCAATATTAAAACCATTATAAAATTTATAGTGTCTTTGGGATACCCATTCATGTGACCCTATGACACACATATCCACACTATGCATCAATAATTGTTCTTACATTACTTCATAAGGATCCATAATGCCGAATACTCTAGAAAGTTGATTTTCACCCAAAACCCCATATTACACCCTGAGCCTCCTATGTGAACATAAAATAGCCAAATTTTTAAAATTAAAATAATAATAGGGTCTGATCCCTTACATTAGATATCAATAAAACTATTCCCATCCATGTAAACAAATAAAATACAGAGAGGTATGAAGTAACAAGGGTTTTCTATACAACAACCCCATGATATAACTCTAAAAACACATTCCATCAATTCACATAAAATCATATAACTCAATGGAACCATGTGAAGAACCCTAAAATAACAAAAACATGCCCCTAAATATTATCATAGGGTAGATACCTCTCAAATAAGATGATTTTTTCCTTTGATGAAATAAGCGGAGACCATCTAAAATACTAGAGAAGTTCTAAAACCAAACATGATCAACTCAACAAGATAAAAGAGAAACACATAAAAATATTATTGTAATAAATTCATATCTATAATTGAAAATATAAGGTGCTCTAATACATTCTATTTTGTGACCAGAAGACCTTAGACACAGGAATGTAACCCCCATGAATCCCCTTCCCCTACATGTTCTAAATCTCCAAAGTCATCTCCTAGCAGTCCAAATCGACCTCAATATTGATCTATCGTTAATAAATGATGTGAGAGTCATCATGGAGATAATTATGGATCTATTATATGTGGGAGACAATAAACATATATCTAATATGGGTATGTGATATTTGATAAGCCATGAATCTAACACGAGAAAATCCATCGAATGGCCCAAAAGGATAGGATAATGCTTACACCCCTGATAATACCATAACTTTTCATGATGAGGATAAACCTTAAGGAATGGTTGTTATTCAACATAAAACTCTATATGTTTACTCTTAATAATGAAATAGGACTTATGATTATTAGACACAACCTTCTTCCTCACATAAAGCAGATACACCATTGGTTTTTCTATATTTGTAAACCCATTATATAAAAATTACAAATTACATTGTTTGATGTAAAATGGTCCAGCTAGTTCAATACTAATGGAGGAGACGAAAAATATTGTTTTAGGAAGTCCCATCTAAATAAAGGTTCCTCATTTACGAACCTTCATTATAAAAGACATAAGAACAAAACTTGTCTTCCAGTTTCAGGATAGTTTGTTATATCTAATCATCCCTCTATGGGGAAAGACGCATGTTAATACACAAATGAGTGAAAAATAATACAAAATAACACTCAAAACCCTTGATTTGAAACAATTATTACTGTCATATATTATCATCATTGAGACTTTATGGCGTTTAACAACATCTAGAGACACTGAATTAACAAACACTCCACTACACTAGGCTTATTACTCAATATAATGTTGGATAATTTTGTGAAATGCTCCCCTATAACATATATATAATTGTATCCTATATGATAAATAGTTAATCAAATATCTAATCCATCGATATTTCCACTAATATCCACAATGAAGTATATAGAATCTAGTGAAAACAACAAAAATAATTTCTCTCTATCATCACTATCATGTAGACCAAACATGTAGACACAAATTCAAAAAGAAAACAATTAAAAACAAGAAAAAACATCCCTCTCAATGAACATTTCATATTTTTTTGAAAGTATATAATGCAATTTTTATGATATTAAACTCATATAAAACAGCCGCATGTATCAAAATAGTGAAAAAAATTCCATTCATGATATAAAAATAACATATGATCATCCATAGAACAAACATTTGGGGAAAAAATTGTCATCTCAGTCTCTATATACCTCTACATAAAAATCCACCTAATGAAAATCCTCCACCTATTTCTCCCATAATAATTTACTATCATCAAAGAGGGAAAACCACTATTTCATTTCTATCCCATATCAATATACATCGCTGAGAGTTTATCCATCACTCCTTATGAATCTCCATATTGAAACACGTCTTAACTATGTAACTTCATTATCAATCCATCATGTTTGGGAATATCCTTTCAAATTGTATATGAAATCTAAATTTAAAAAACATATATTAATTTCATTCAACATTTTGATTTCATGGATATTTCATGATGGTAGAAGACATATGTTAGGGTATTATTACCAGTAAAAATAGAACAATGAAAATTGATGAAGAAATGACACCAAATAATCAAATAGAAAAATACAAAATCTAAATCATGATTTTGGGTGACATAATTATGGTCATGTTGAATTAACAATCAATATCATATGAATCGATTGGTATCTAATTTATCAAAACATAGCCAATACCAAAACATTATGCCATAGAAAACCTCATTCTAAACTCGATTTTCTAGAATAAAAGGAAATGGAGAACTAACCAAATTTTACTATTGGTAGTAAAATTATGCATGAAATTTATGAATCCACATAAAATATAAATTATTCTGGTCATCGATTTCATAAGATATAAAACTTGAGAAAATTCTATAATGATACTAATTAAATAGAAAACATGACCAAGGAAACTCCACACATCCACAACAATCTTGAGGGATTACTGTGAAACCAAACCTCTATATTATATGAACAAAAGCTAACTCCTATAGGGAAATGACTTTCCACATGAAATGAACATAAAAATAATACAAATCACACTTTGATGACATACTCAACAAATCTTGTTAATGAAAGAACAAAATGAAATGCATATAAACTATATGTTTCTCCTTAGATGAAATGTACAGAATGATTTTATCAATAAATACTACTGTTAAATTATTTATAAACTCTTTAAAAACAGAATCTTACAAATCCATGATCATGTATAGAGTGTTCTCCATATATAATTACATCCAAACATTTTAATAATTCCCATTACTACTTTAGAATACTATTTTTTGAATATCCTCACCCTTCACCTACTTAAAATAATATCCTGACTGAAAATTATTCATCAATAACTATCAACCTCATTTTAGATAATTGAAAAAAGCATCAGTCTATTGATCATGATGACAGTTATTCACTCTCACCTAATTCAACTATTGAAAATATATATTGACACAAACTACCATTGAAATTCAATACTAAAAATTCTAATTTAACCCATAGTGAATCACACATCTAAACAAAACCTTAATGCTAGTGAGCATTGTGCTCTGCCAAAGGCTCTTAAAAATATTCTTTGAATCTAAATAGAGACATAAATTTTTGTAAATGAAAAATTAGTATGTCTATCATAATATAAATATCCCATAGAGGGGGTAATTCCCTAACCTACTTATGAAAAATAGTTGTGTACTCTTCCAAATCCTTGGGAATGATAGATGGTTTAACCCTCGATGAACTCAACATCGACTCATGGAATAAGGAATAAATGGATAAAATATAATTCCAATCCATCTGAGGTTTTCACACTCTAAGAAACATGATGTGTTCTATATAGGAATCGTAATAAAAATATATATCAACGTGATATTGATAACAACATGTTCTGAATATTAATGCTACATATTAAGGATGATGTCGTATGGATGTATCATTAAACATAAGAGGTCTCACAAAGAGCGGTACTATTGTATAACATGATAAATATCGCTTCATAATTCAATTTAATAATCTATTCCCCCACATTTTTAGTAAATTTTAATGGAATTTGTTTTATATCCTCCTCATGCACAAAATAATGGACATGGTTTGGTGATTTGATGGAGTTTTTCACTCTTGAGTAAATATTAATGAATCCAACATTAAAAAAAGAATATTTAATATTGAATATCATCTAAAAGACAAAGTGTTGAAGAATATAGGGAATGAAGATGATAATTAAATTATCCAAAAAAAATATATCCCTAAAGAAGACCACCTCTTACGTTGTTATCTACTATCCAAGGATGAAAAAACATATCTGGGTTTTCCCTTTCCTACACCATATATACTCTACTAATCCAAACCTAGGGAAATCTTCTACTACAACATCAACTAAAACTACCACATCAAAATAACCTGAATTATAACACATGGTGCGTGATACTATTCTCAGAATGATTGGTTACTCTTTCAACTGATAACCTCTTCCAACTCATGGAAAATAATCAAATGAATCCTTATAAAAGAACAGATAACTAGCATCCCATGAGAGAATTGATTCATCGGGATAGATACTACCCTATATATATGAAAGATATTATGTATCATAAATTGGGATCCCCGTACCAAAAAAATCTTTATGAAAAATCCTTACGACTCTACTCTCGTGTGGGCCTTTATTATATCCATTATCCACTCAATAACATCATCTATATCCATAACCTCATAATATAGAGACAACATAATTGGAGTGAAATAGAACTCAATATCAGATTGAAAATTCTCTTCATAATCCATTTCCCCACATTCCATATATTTAAATATGTCTGATGTATATCAGAGAAGGGCACTAAAGTATATCATGTAATATTTCATTTTTTACTCTAATATCAAAGGGATAAAACCCATAGTCACTAGAATCCATCATGGTCAACGTAAGAAACCATTCTAAAAAGAATCCATGATCTTCTCTCACAATTTCTATTACCCATCATGACCAATAAGGAACAATATTCACTACTGCATCATCATTACATCAAATGAAACATAGTGCTACTTCAAAGAATGGATCAAAGTGAAATCCATCTCATCCTCTTATAACCAATCATCTATACCTTTTTATAAATTATATCCTTCCAAATTCATTAGTATCTCATGAAAAAGCTCTTCGAGTTCCCCACTCCTAGTTTCATTGTCGTCAACCTCTCCTCTACAGAGATTTGTTGGAACATTCTATTGAACAACATCATTATAGGGTAGATAAGGATGTTGACATGGAGATAGACCTAGAAAACAATAAATAATTATGGGCTCATAATAAATGATCATATAATATATTATATTATGTAAATATTTATCAATGATTTTTTTATTTACTATTTAATTTAGTAATATATTCAAGCATTTCAATAATAGGTGCAATGAAAATTGATGTATGATAATTTTATAATACTATGGGTCCAAACCTATAACACATTAACTAATTTGATTAATAAGCATTATATATCATGTTTTATTTCATAATTGTCCCTAAATACATGTTTTTAAGATGATCTTTCTTCTTTACATTTCTTATGAATCATAGAAAACATGGTTTCCCTATAAACCCATGAAGACTCACCCATAAATCATTATGTATTCTATAATATCCATCAACCTGATCCCCTAAAAACACACATTCAAGAACTTTGACACAAAAATTAACCCCATTATTGGATATAAATGAGATATAAGAGATTGTGACGTCCTGAATCCCACAACCAATCGGCCACATAATTGCAAAAATCCCCATAGGTTTAACGTGTACATAGATTGGAGGCATTAGACTCAATGTGAAAATATGCAAGGGGGAGAGTGATGATAATGATAAAATAATAAAATTATACACATAAAGATAAAATAAATAAAAATTACATGCATGTAATGTAATGGCCCGGACCTCTCCGTCCCATTCATTTGTCAAAAAGAGGGTCATGAAGTGTTATGGAGGGTAAAATTGACTTTTCCCACACTTTTCAGAATTTTGTAAGTACACGCCGTGTAGTGTAAGTACACACCGTGTACCCCCCTTGCCGGGTATACCCCGTGTTGAAGGTCATGTCCTTACCATGTGAAATAAATGGGTTCACGTCGTGTACCCAATACTACACGCCGTGTAGTTCCTCCCCGCGTACGCGTTACCCTCAAACCTTGTGTTGACCAGTCAACGGTCATGCCCCATGTGGGATTCGTGGCCTTGTCATGTGAAATAAATGGGTACACGGCATGTACCCAATACTACATGTCGTGTAGTACCTCCCCGTGTATGTGTTACCTTCAAACCGTGTGTTGACCAGTCAACGGCCGCTTGCTGCATTGAAGGTCGTGTTGGAAGCCGCGTGGTGACCGTGTGAAATGGCCGAGTATACGCCATGTACCATGAAGTACACACTGTGTACTTTTGTTTTTCACACCTATAAAAGGAGGGGTCTACTCTTCCTTTTCAACTCACCCCTCTCCTCCCCATTCCTCTAAGCAGAGCTCTCCCAAGAGACTCGAAGACACTTTTTCTTCCATAACTTCTTCGTCCGAGCTCCGATTTACGATCCGTTAGCGGCCACGGGATCGTAATGACGAGGCAGAACGTTTGAGCATGGATCTGTTATATTTCCTTCTGCCTTTCCTTCCTAGATTCCACCCGAGGAGGTTTTGTCGGGTTTTTCCAGGACTAACGGACGCCGACAGACGTCTTCTAAAGTTGATACGGGGGAGCGTTGTGATCAGAACCTGTTGAGGTAGGGATCTTACCTTCTTCTCTCTAAATTTTGCATCATGCGGGGTGGGTATCCTCTGGTCTTCATGAGAAATGGATGAACCTTTAAACGAAGATAATAACTGGTTAAACGGGGATGGGGAAGTTGTTATGTTTATCTTTATATCCTGTGATATTATGTAGTGAATTGAATAGGCTTATGCCTACTGAAAATCACATTCGTTGGGGTCCTTTGCTGGCTCAATTAAATGATGCCCTATCTTTACAGACCGTTTATGGATGGAAACTTCATAGAATGTGGAAAATGGTTAATTACGGAATGTTGGCTGATAAAATGAAAATCTATAACCCTTGTGTGATCACCCCGGTTGAAATAAACTGAAATAATAAACATGTGGGTGTTGGCTTGGATACGTGGCATGTGATAAGGGTGGTTCGTGGGTTTTTGTGGACCGGGTGAGTAGCGGGGCTGCGGTTGTCTTGTTTGTGGTTTTGTGTCAATGTTATGTTGGTGATGGGCAGCGAGGCTACGATGAACGGTATCAAGGGATGATGATGTACGATGTGGTTGAGGTTATGGTGGTTGGTAGCGGGGATGCAGGGATGGGTTTGAATGTAAATGAACTATGGGTTGTGATTAATAAATGAAAGTGGGAGAGTTAATGAATGGTGGGGTATGATAGTGGAATGTGAATAATAATTAATGGGGTTGGTTGGTTAATAATAAGGATATGGTTGGGTTGCTTGTGTTTTCCTAACATGATCTGTGGATGGCAGGGATTGGTTTTACGAATGATCGATGTGGTCGGTTGTGGATAGTTTCCCAATAGATAAGGAACTAATAAAATGATTCTGTTGAAACATGAAAACCTAAATGGGTTTGGGGTTGTTTTTTGTATGCATGCTTCGTAGTAACAGTGCCGAGGCACGTGTTCAGATCTCTGATTAGAAGCCATAGGCTGGGATGAGTGTTTGTTATATATATATATATATCTGTATCTTTGTGTTTTTTAGCACACCACCCATGTTGAGCACTTAGTGACAAACACTCACATTTCATGGGAGAGGGTGTTTTCCCCTTAGTTACTAGCTCCTTCCTTCTCCTTCTTCCCTAGGCTGTGATGGCTTGAGGAGACCTTACACCCAAGACTCTTCGGGTAGGTTTCGATTGGGGTGGCTTAGCCCACGTCTCTTTGGACATGTTTTACTTTTTCCCAAGAATCATCGGGATGAGACCCAGGTGTGTGCGGGCGGATATGTGGTTGTGAGGCTCAGGTGTGTGCATGATGGATACGTGGTTGTCAGGCCCAGGTGTGTGCGGGCGGGAAGAGTGTGGTAGCTTTAGGATGTTCACTGTTAGGAAGAGCAGCTAGCTAGTGGCAGAAAATGGTGCGGGGTACCCAATACTCTTATTCATATATACTACTACCTGTTGTGATTATGTTATTGGTGAGTGTGGCTGGTGAGGTTGGGTGGATAGAATTCCTTTCTAAGTTTTTTTTTCTCATGGGACATTAGGATGTCTCCCCACTTGTGCACAAGAGATTTAGGTTTCCCTACATAGTATACATGTATGCTCACCCTACGTTTACTTTCAGGTTTCCAGGAGGACTACCAAGGCCGTGCGGGACCCTACTAGTCAGGACAGTTGTAGTTGCTGCAGTTTCTTACCTGTTTCTTATGGTATTGTACTTTTTGAGCTTTCTTGTACTTGTACCTTGTTTCAAAACTATTTAAACATGCATGTGCGATTGGTTTGGGTTTATTTCTATACACTTGTTCTTTTCCTTTTTGGTGGTTGACTTGTCCTATCTCCCGATCTTAAAATTATAAAAATTGTAATGCCTCCCATATTTATGAAAACCCGTACCCTTGGTGCTAGTCGCCACTCCGGGGCCTACTGGAGGCAGGACTCGGGGGGTCATTATCTTCTTTTAACCGTTTCCATCTTAGGAGGGGCATCTTTGGTGGGAGGGGGTCGTGACAGAATGGTATCAGATGTGATGGTTGAGAGATAGGATGGAGTCTGGAGATTAGGCACAGTGAGAATTGCATGGGATGGTAGGGAAACCGTGTTGGTTAATCTTGGTGCATGACATAGGCCAGGGAATACTGGCGAGGAAATGAGATTTTGGGTCCCGCCATTATCCAATGCAAAGACTATGAGCCTAGTAAATGACCAAGTGAGACCACATTGATTGCAGGGTCGAGACCCTAGGGAAGGTACATGAATCATCATGATTGTGTTTTACATGATTTGGGCGTTCTGGGAAAGAAATTTAAATAATGTGATAAAATAAAACATTGAGAAATTTCCTTACTACTTGGGTTTATGCGATCCATGTTTAACGTACAGCTATGGCACCTGGTGGTCATCCCCGGGTGACTCAGACTGCCGAGGCCCAACAGATCCAGGCGGTCGATCAGTTGAGGATTGACCTAGTGGAGGAAGATAGCCAGTGGCATAAGACTCTCCATTATTTCCAGTGGAAAACCCTAAGGATATACTAGGTTAGTACATCGGATACGGAGACAGAGGGGTGGCTTGAAAAGCTATGGATCACATTTACCTTGATCTGTGCTCCGAGGGAGTACTGGGTTACCCTAGCAGTTAGTCAGCTGAGAGGTGTGGCGCGACAGTGGTGGATGCTCTACCTTGGAGAGAGGATAGAGGCAGAGGTTCCATGTGATGAATTTGAGAAGGAATTCTGAGAGGAATTCCTTTCTTCCATGATCAAGGTGGAGAAGTGGTAGGAGTTACTCTCCCTCCAGCAGGGGAGTATTTCAGTATGAGAGTTGGGGATCAAATTCAAGGATCTCCTACACTTTTATTCGGATCTCTTTTCGGATGAGGAGTCTCGGGTAAGATGTTTGGAGGAGGCACTTTGTCTTTCGCTCTAGTATGTTGTCACCCCCTTCACCCTTCTGACGTACCTGGCAGTACAGAAGAAGGGAGAGGTTGTAGAGAGGATGCACTCACAGGGAGGTGCAACACGTGAGGGGTTTCAGCTAGGTTCATCGAAGGGGAAGGCAGTCAGTAGTAGGTCTCCTGCGACAAGACCTTCTAGGTTCAGGCCAGTGGGGAGTAGGCCACAATAGTTCCAGTTCAGATCTTCAGGTCCTCGTCCCTTTTCCACGAGGCCAGGACCGAAGTGTTTCTCTTGTGGAGGTTTCGAGCACATTCAGAGTCGGTGCCCGACCCGAGCTTAGTACGGTGGAGGTGGGCAGGTTCATCGCCCACCGCAGCAGCATCAGTTGCTGGTGAGGCCCTTCCAGTAGTAGCAGGACTATGCTCCTTCGAGGGTAGACCTTGAGGGAGGAGGCAGACCTCACGGTGCTCCTCAGGGACCTCGACCAGGGCATGGTCAGGGAGGTGGACTACATCAGAGAGGTAGAGGAGCTGGGCATGGACAGTTGCACACATCAGAGTTGGCAGCTCCAGCAGAACCAGAGGTGGTGTGAGGTACGATTTGTTTGTTCAGCACTCTCATTTATTCTTTGTTCGATTCGAGAGCTTCACACTCCTTTGTTTCACCTGGTGTAACCCATGCTTTGGGATTAGACGTAGAGAGACTTTCCATACCACTGGTGCTGAGCACACTAGTTGGAGGCCAGACCAGTGTATCTGGTGTTTTTCGGGGATGTGGGATGACATTGGGACCAGATCGATCTAGTTGGGACCTCCTTCTATTATAGATGCACCCGTACAATTTCATTTTAGGCATCGACTGGTTGTTTTTTGTTAGAGCCGTTATCAACTATTTCCGAAGAAGATTCGTGTTCTCTGATGTGGAAGGGATGTGTGTATCTTTTTTTGGTGAGAGGAGCTATCAGGTGGGAAGTTGGCGTGTGGAGGCTCTCCTTTCCTTGTTAGGCGGGTTATCAGTGGTTCCATCTGATACGAAGATGATGGATGTCCCGGAGGTTGTTGGGGAGTTCCTCGATGTTTTTCCCGAGGAGGTTGTGACTCTACCACCCTGACATGATGTTAAGTTCGGGATAGACATACATCCTGGTGCCCGCCCGATTTCGATGGCCCCTTATCAGATAGTACCTTCGGAGTTGCGGGAGTTGCGGATTCAGATTGACAATATGATGGAGAAGGGTTTTGTTCAACCCATCATGTCACCATGGGGTTCTCCAGTTTTGTTCGTAAAGAAGGAAGATGGTGGTCTCAGGCTATGCATAGACTACCAAAGGTTGAACTAGGTAACAGTCAAGAACCGTTACCCCCTCCCAAGGATAGACGATCTCTTCGACCAACTAAGGGGAGCAGGTTAGTTTTCTATGATTGATCTATGATCTGGATATCATCAGCTGAGGGTGAAGGATGGTGACAACTCGAAGATGGATTTCAGGTGCAGGTATGGGCACTTCGAGTTTGCAGTGATTCCGTTTGGAGTTATGAATGCACCAGCTGTGTTCATGGGACTTATGAAGTTTGTCTTCCGAGAGTTTCTGGACCGGTTCATCGTTGTGTTTATCGATGACATTCCGATCTACTCAAGATCAGAGGATGAGCACATTGAGTATCTCAAGGCAGTCTTGGAAGTCCTTCGACACCACTAGCATTACGGGAAATTGTCGAAGTGTAACTTCTTGACACAAGAAGTACACTTGGTTGGGAACGTGGTGTCTCAGCATGGAGTGTCAGAGGACTTATCGATGGTGGAGGCTGTTGTTTCTGGGAAGCACCCAAGATCGTGGCAGAAGTTTGTAGTTTCCTTGATTAGCAGGTTACCATCGGAGGTTCATTTCAAACTTCTCTCGAGTTGCTACTCCATTGACAGCTTTGACTAGGAAGAACCAGGTATTCCTATGGAGAGAGCAGTGCAAGAATGCTTTTTACTACCTGAAGGAGAAGTTGGTCAGTTCTCCAGTACTCAGGTTTCCAGAGAAAGGGTTGTTGTATGAGGTGTTTTGTGATGCTTCTGGCCGTGGTTTGGGGTGCGTGTGGATGCAGAAGAAGGGTGTGATATTTTATGGGTCTAGGAAATTGCGCCCTAACGAGCATAACTATGCCACCCATGACCTGGAACTTGCAGTAGTAGTGTCCGCACTGAAGTTTTTGGCGACATTACATCTTTGGGGAGCGCTTTGTGGTCTTCATAGATCACAAGAGCTTCCATTATATCCTCTCCCAGTGTGACCTGAACTTGCGGCAATGGAGAAGGGTCGAGTTTCGCCAAGACTATGACTTCGAGATCTCTTACACTAGAGGTAAGGGAAATGTTGTGGCTGATTTCTTAAGCATTAAGTCTCATAAGTAAGTGGTTCGGGAATCCACTGATGCTTGGAAAGAGATGGGAGAGTTGGCTTCCTTGCACTTGGATGCAAGGGTAGAGGGTGTTAGAGGCTGTTTGATTCAGATGACGGTGCAGTCCTCCTTGTCGCAGTAGGTGGAAGAGTCTCTGTTGGGGGAATCAGAGACGGAAGTGATGTGGGATCATGTCGATCAGGGAAACGCTCCAGAAGGATGGTCAGAGGACATCCGACATCAGATACTTTTCCATGGAAGGTTGTTTGTTCCGGAGGCGATGCGTGAGGGAGTTCTCCGTGAGTTCCATATCTCAGCCTTGGCGGTACATCTAAGAGTTTCAAAAATGTACCGAGGCCTGAGGGAACTATTTTGGTGGCCCAGGGTGAAACGGGCAGTGGCAGAGTTTGTGGCTAAGTGCCTAGTGTGTTAGCATGTGAAGGCTGAACACCGTGTTCCCAGTGGTTTTTTGCATCCTTTAGATGTCCCTGAGTGGATGTCTGATGACATCTAAATGTAATTTGTCACTGGACTACCCAGACCTTAGGGAGGTTATGATGCTATCTAGGTAGTGGTGGATCGTCTGACGACATCAGCACACTTCTTAGCAATTATGGATTCGAGCCTGGTGAGTACCTTAGCACAGAGTTACGTAGACGAGGTGGTGTGTTTTCATGGAGTTCCAAAGACTATCGTCTCAGACCAAGATACTCGGTTTTCCTCACTAGTCTGGATGGGGTTAAAACATACTTTTGGCACCAAGCTACGCCTTAGCACTACTTTCCACCCCCAGTCCAACGGGCAGACAGAGTGGACTATCTAGACATTGGAGGACATGCTTCGGGCATACGTTATGGATTTCAGAGGATCGTGGGTATGACACTTGCCATTAATTGAGTTTTTCTACAACAACAGCTTCCACTCTAGTATTTACATGGCACCGTTTGATGCTTTGTATAGAAGACCATGTCGTTCACCTATTTTCTGGGCAGAGGTTGGTGAGATAGGTGCTCTTGGGCCAGATGTAGTACAGAGCACCACCGAAAATGTAGAGCTTGTGCATGAGAGGATGAAGGCGGCTCAGGACCGACAGAAGCCTTATGCTGCTCATCAGAGGAGGCAGAGGAGGTTTGGGAAGGGGAGTAAGCTCTCTGCTAGGTTCATCGGACCTTTCGAGGTGATGAGGCGAGTCGGTGAGGTGGAATATCAGCTGGCCCTGCCACCTTAGTTGGAGAAGGGTCATGACATCTTCCACGTCTCCCAGCTTCATCAGTACTTACACAAAGACTCTCACGTTATCGATTGGGGAGAGTTAGATATGGGAGACGACGCGACCATCGAGGAACAATTAGTCAGAATCGAAGATCGTAAAGAGAAGGTGATCTGTGGGTGAACCATTCTCTTGGTTCGTGTGTTGTGCAGGCATGGAGGCCACGAGGAGAGCACTTGGGAGTGGGAGACCTAGATGTACACTCAGTACCCGGAGTTGTTTTGACTTGTGTTTTCTTTGTTCTTTTGAGCTTTGTTTTTGATGGTATACTCTGTACCTTTGTTATATGGAATGCTTGGCTTGTTTGTTATGAGACCTTTTTTTTGTTTCCTTGATCTCTGGATGTTTGTAGCATGTTCGGATGTGTGGGAAAAAGGGAAAAACCTGTCCCTTAATCGAGACGCATTAATGTGGATGCGATTGAAACCGTGCGGGAGAGTCAGTGCCCCCTAAAGTGGACAATATCTCGACATAGGAGAAGGAATTTCCCCAAACCACATGTTCGGGGTGTGTGTTGGTTGTGTGGTATTGGGGGTAGTGCAAGTTGAAAAGTCATAATGTAAGAAAGTAGGAAGACCCCATTCTTAATCGAGACACATTATTGAGGATGCGATTAAACACGTGCAGGCGAGTCAGTGGTGCCTAAAGCGGATAATATCTCGACATAGGAGAAGGAATTCCTAACACCTATAATTAAGGTTGATGGTTGCGTTCCTGTTATAACAAGGGCTCTAAGTGGTATCGTGTTGGGTTCCTCTGGGTTGAATTTTGAATTCTTGGGGACGAGAATGTTTTAAGAGGTATCTGACGTAATGGACCGTACCTCTCTGACCCATTTATTTGTCAAAAAGAGGGTCATGAAGTGTTCTAGAGGGTAAAATCGACTTTTAACACAATTTTCAAAAAAATTTAAGTACACGCCGTGTAGTGTGAGTACACGTCATGTACCACCCTCGCCGGGTATACCTCGTGTTGAAGGTCGTGTCCTTGTCGTTTGAAATAAATGGGTACACGCCATGTACCCAATACTACACGCCGTGTAGTCCCTCCCCACGTACGCGTTACCCTCAAACCGTGTGTTGACCAATCAACGGTCGTGTGCCATGTTGGAGCCATGTCCTTGCCGTGTGAAATAAATGGGTACACAACGTGTACCCAATACTACATGCCGTGTAGTCCCTCCCCGTGTATGCGTTACCTTCAAACTGTGTGTTGACCAGTCAACGGCCGCATGCCTCGTTGAAGGCCGTGTTGGAAGCTGCGTGGTGAACGTGTGAAATGGATGAGTATATTCCATGTACCATGAAATACACACCGTGTACTTTTTTTCACCCCTATAAAAGGAGGGGTCCTCTCTTCCTATTTAACTCACCCCTCTCCTCCCCATTCCTCGGAGCAGAGCTCTCCCAAGAGACTCGAAGGCCCTTTTTCTTCCATAACTTCTTCGTCCGAGCTCTCATTTACGATCCGTCAGCGGCCATGGGATCGTAACGACGAGCTGGAACATCTGAGCATTGATCCGTTTTCTTTCCTTTAGCCTTTCCTTCCCAGATTCTACCTGAGGAGGTTTTTTCCGGTTTTTCCAGGACCAACGAACGCCGACGGACGTCTTCTAAATTTGATACGGGGGAGCGTTGTGATCAGAACCTGTTGAGGTAGGGATCTTACCTTAGTGTCTATAAATTTTGAATCATGCGGGGTGGGTATCCTCTGGTTTTCATGAGAAATGGCTGAACCATTAAACGAAGATGATAACTGATTAAATAATGGGGATGGGGAAGTTGTTATGTTTATCTTTATATCCTATGATATTATGTTGTGAATTGAATAGGCTTATGCCTACTAAAAATCACAGTCGTTGGGGGCCTTTGATTGAGAAATTAAATGATGCCCTATTATTCTAGACCGTTTATGGATGGAAACTTCATGGAATGTGGAAATTGGTTAATCACGTAAAGTTGGCTGATTAAATGAAAATATGTAACCCTTGGGTGGTCACCCCTGTTGAAATAAACTGAAATAATAAACATGTGGGTGTTGGCTTGGATACGTGGCAAGTGATAGGGGTGTTTTGTGGGTTGTTGTGGACCGGGTAAGCAGCGGGGTTGTGGTTGGCTTGTTTGTGGTTTTGTGTGAATGCTATGTTGGTGATGGGCAGCGAGGCTGTGATGAACGGTATCAATGGATGATGATGTAAGATGTGGTTGAGGTTATGGTGGTTGGTAGCGGGGCTGCAGGGATGGGTTTGAATGTAAACGAACTATAGGTTGTGATTAATAAATGAATGTGGGAGGGTTAACGAATGGTGGGGTATGATAGTGGAATGGGAATAATAATTAATGGGGTTGGTTGGTTAATAAGAAGGACATGGTTGTGTTGCTTGTGTTTTCCTAACTTGATCTTTGGATGACAGGGATATGTTTTTCAAATGATCGATGTGGTTGGTTGTGGATAGTTTCCCAGTAGATAAGGAACTAATAAACCGATTCTGTTGAAACATGAAAATCTAAATAGGGATGGGGTTGTTTGTTGTATGCATGCTTTTTAGTAGCACTGCCGAGGCACATGCTCAGATCTTTGATTAGAAGCCATAGGTTGGGATGAGTGTTTGGTATATATATATATATATATATATGTATGTATCTTTGTGTTTTATAGCTCCCCACCCATGTTGACCACTTAGTTCTGAACACTCCCATTTCATGGGAGAGGGTGTTTTCCCCTTAGTAACTATCTCCTTCCTACTCCTTCTTCCCAAAGATGTGATGGCTTGAGGCGAACTTACAACCAAGACTCTTCGGGTAGGTTTTGATTGGGGTGGTTTATCCCAAGACTCTTCGGGCAGGTTTTACTTTTTCCCAAGAATCTTCGGGATGAGGCCCAGGTGTGTGCGGGCGGGATACGTTGTTGTGAGGCCCAGGTGTATGCGGGCGGGATACATGGTTGTCAGGCCCAGGTGTGTGCGTGTGGGAAGAGTGTGGTAGCGTCAGGACGTTCACCGTTACGAAGAGCATCTATCTAGTGGGGGAAAATGGTGCGGGGTACCCAATCCTTTTGTTCTTATATACTACTACATGTTGTGATTGTGTTTTTGGTGAGTGTGGCTGGTGAGGTTGGGTGGATATAATTCCTTTCAAGGTTATTCTGCTGTTCTCACATGACATTTGGACGTCTCCCCACTTCTGCACAAGAGATTTAGGTTTCCCTACTTAGTATACATGTATGCTCACCCTACGTTTACTTTCAAGTTTCCAAGAGGACTACTAGGGCCGTGCGGGACCCTACTAGTCGGGACAGTTGGAGTTTCTGCAGTTTTTTGTACTTCTTTCTTTTGGTATTGTACTTTTTGAGATTTCTTGTACTTGTAACTTGTTTCAAAACTATTTAAACATGCATGTGGGATTTGTTTAGGTTTCTTTATATACACTTGTTCTTTTCCTTTTTGGTGGTTGACTTGTCCTATTTCCCGATCTTAAATAATAAAAAGGGTAATGCCTCCCATATTTGTGAAAACCCATACCATTAGTGCTAGGCGCCACTCCGAGGCCTACTGGAGGCGGGACTCGGGGGCCATTATCTTCCTTTCACCATTTCCAGCTCAGGAGGGGTATCTTTGGTGGGAGGGGGTCATGACAGAATGGTATTAGAGGTGATGGTTGAGAGATAGGATGGAGTCTGGAGATTAGGAACAGTGAGGATTGCATGGGATGGTAGGGAAACAGTGTTGGTTAATCTTGGTGCGTGACATAGGCCAGGGAAGACAGGCGAGGACACAAGATTTTAGGGCCCCCCGTGATCCGATGCAAGGACTCTGAGCCTACCAAATGACCAAGTGAGACCACATTGATTGCAGGCTAGAGACCCTAGGGAAGGTACATGCATCAACATGATTGTGTTTTACTTGATTTGGGCGTTCTGGGAAAGAAATTTAAATAATGTGATAAAATAAAACCTTGAGAAATTTCCTTACTACTTGTGCTTAGGCAATCCTTGTTTACCGTACAACTATGGCACCTAGACGTCATCCCAGAGTGACTCAGACTGCCGAGGCCCAGCAGATCTAGGTGGTCGATCAGTTGAGGATTGACCTAGTGGAGGAAGATAGACAGTGGTAGAAGACTCTCCATTATTTCCAGTGGCAACCCCTCAAGAAGTACGAGGGTAGCACTTCGGATACAGAGACAGAGGGGTGGCTTGAAAATAAAGGGATCACTTTTACCTTGATCCGTGCTCTGAGGGAGTACTAGGTTCCCTTAGCAGTCAGTCAGCTGAGAGGTGTGGCGCGACTGTGGTGGATGCTCTACCTTGGAGAGAGGATAGAGGCAGAGGTTCCCTCGGCTAACTTTGAGAAGGAATTACGAGAGGAATTCTTTTATTCCATGATCAAGGTGGAGAATCGGCAGGAGTTACTCTCCCTCCAGCTGGTGAGTATGTCAGTACGAGAGTTGGGGATCAAAATCAAGGATCTACTATGCTTTTCTTCGGATCTCTTTCCAGATGAGGAGTCTCGGGTGAGATGTTTGGAGGAGTTGCTTCGTCCTTCGCTCCAGTATTTTGTTACCCCCTTCACCCTTCTGACGTAGTTGGCAGTATAGAAGAAGGCAGAGGTTATATAGAGGATGCACTCGTAGGGAGGTGCAATACGTGAGGGGTTTCAGCCAGGTTCGTCGAAGGGGATGGCAGTCAATAGTAGGACTCCTACGATGGGACCTTCCAGGTTCAGGCCGGTGGGGAGCATGCCACAACAGTTCCAGTTCATATCTTCAGGTCCTCGTCCCTTTTCCATGATGTCAGACCAAATTGTTTCAATTGTGGAGGTTTTGAGCACATTCAGAGTCGGTGCCCAACCCGAGCTCAGTACGGTGGAGGTGGGTAGGTTCAGCGCCCACCTCAGCAGCAGGAGTTTCCCGTGAGGCCCTTCCAGTAGTAGTAGGATGATGCTCCTTTGAGGGTAGACCTTGAGGTAGGAGGCAGACCTCAGGGTGCTCCTCAGTGACCTTGACCAGGGCATGGTTGGGGAGGTGGACAACATCAGATAGGCAGAGGAGATGGGTGTGGATAGTTGCACGCAGCAGAGTTGGCAGCTCCAGCAGGACCAGAGGTGGTGCGAGATACGATTTGTTTGTTCAGGACTCTCATTTCTTCTTTGTTCAATTCATGAGCTTCGCACTGTTTTGTTGCACCTGGTTTAGCCCATGCTTTAGGACTAGATGTAGAGATACTTTCCATACCACAGTTGTTGAGTACACCAGTTGGAGGCCAGACCAGTGTATCTTGTGTTTGTCGGGGATGTGGGCTGACGTTGGGACCACATCGATCTATTGGGGACCTCCTTCTGTTACAGATGCAACCGTACAATGTCACATTAGGCATCGACTAGTTGTATATTTTTAGTGCCGTTATCGATTGTTTCTGAATAAGATTTTTGTTCTCCGATGTGGACGGGCAGTGTGTATCTTTTTTTGGCGATATAAGCTATCAGGTGGGAATCTGGCGTGTGGAGCCTCTTCTTTCCTTGTTAGGCGGGTTATCAGTGGTTCTAGATGATACAGAGATGATGGATGTCCCGGAGGTTGTTGTGGGAGTTCCTCGATGTTTTTACCGAGGAGGTTGTGACTCTACCCCCCCCCCCCCCCGACGTGACATTGAGTTCGAGATAGACTTACATCCTGGTAGACGTCCGATTTCGATGGCCCCTTATCGGATGGTTCCTTCAGAGTAACGGGAGTTGCGGATTCAGATTGACGATATGATTGAGAAGGGTTTTGTTTGACCCAGCGTGTCACCATAGGGTGCTCCAATTTTGTTCGTAAAGAAGGAAGATGGTTGTCTCAGGCTATGCATAGACTACCGAAGGTTGAACCAGGTAATGGTCAAGAACTGTTACCCCTCCCAAGGATAGATGATCTCTTCGACCAACTGAGGGGAGAAGTTTGGTTTTCTAAGATTGATCTACAATTGGGATATCATTAGCTGAGGGTGCAAGACAATGACATCTCAAAGATGGCTTTCAGGTGCAGGTATGGTATCTTTGAGTTTGCAGTGATGCCATTTAGAGTTATGAATGCACCGGCTGTGTTCATGGGACTTATGAACTTGGTCTTCTGAGAGTTTATAGACTGGTTTGTCATTGTGTTTATCGATGACATAATGATCTACTCATGATTAGAGGAGGAGAACACTGAGCCTCTCAGGGAAGTCTTGGAAGACCTTCGACACCACCAGGTTTACGGGAAATTGTCGAATTGTAAGTTCTTGACACAACAAGTACACTTCCTTAGGCATGTGGTGTCTCATCATGGAGTGTCAGTGGACCCATTGAAGGTGGAGGCAGTTGTTTCGTGGGAAGCACCCAAGATCATGGAAGAAGTTCATAGTTTCCTGGGTTAGGAGGTTACTATAGGAGGTTCGTTTCGAACTTCTCTCAAGTTGCTACTCCATTGACAGCTTTGACTAGGAAGAACCAGTTATTCCTATGGAGCGAGTAGTTCAAGAAATATTCTGACTACCTGAAGGAGAAGTTGGTCAGTGCCCCAGTACTCAGGTTTCCAGAAGAATGGTTGTTGTATGAGGTGTTTTTTTGATGCTTCTGGCCTTGGTCTCGGGTGCGTGCAGACGCAGAAGAAGGGTGTGATATGTTATGGGTCTAGGAAATTGCGCCCTCACGAGCGTAACTATGCCACCCATGACCTGGAACATGCAGTAGTAGTGTCAACGCTGAAGTTGTGGCGACATTACCTCTTTGGGGAGTGATTTTTGGTCTTCTCAGATCACAAGAGATTACCTTATATCTTCTCCCAGCGTGACCTGAACTTGCGGCAGCGGAGATGGGTCGAGTTTCTCCAAGACTATGACTTCAAGATCTCTTACACTGAAGGTAAGGGAAACGTTGTGGATGATTCCCTAAGAAGGAATTCACATAAGGAAGTGGTTCGTGATTCCACTGATGCTTGGAAAGCGATGGGAGAGTTGGCTTCATTTCACTTTGATGCAAGGGTAGAGGGTGTTTGAGGCCGTTCGACTCAAATGACGGTGCAGTCCTCCTTGTCGCAGTAGGAGGAAGAGTCTCCATGGGGGGACTCCGAGACGGAAGTGATGTAGGATGGTGTCGATCAGGGAAATGCTCCACAGGGATGGTCAGAGGACAACCAACATCGGATTCTTTTCCATGGAAGGTTGTTTCTTCCGGAGCTGATGCATGAGGGAGTTCTCTGTGAGTTCCATAGCTCAGCCTTGGTGGTACATCTAGGAGTTTCAGAAATGTACCGAGGCCTGAGGGAACTGTTTTGGTGGCCCAGGGTGAAACAGACAGTGGAAGAGTTTGTGGCTAAGTGCCTAGTGTGTCAGCAAGTGAAGGCTGAACACCGTGTTCCCAGTGGTTTGTTGCATCCTTTAGATGTCCCCGAGTGGAAGTGGGATGAAATCTCAATGGACTTCGTCACAGGACTACCTAGAGCTCAGGGAGGTTATGATGCTATCTCAGTAGTGGTGGATCATCTAACGAAATCAGCTCACTTCTTAGCAATTAAGGAGTCGGGCCCAGTGAGTACCTTAGTACAGAGGTACATAGACGAGGTGGTGCGTTTTCATGGAGTTCCGAAGACTATCGACTCAGTTTAGGATACTCGGTTTATCTCACGAGTCTTGAGGGGGTTACAACATGATTTTTGCACCCAGCTACACCTTAGCACTACATTCCACCCCTAGACTGACGGGCAGACAGAGAGGACTATCTAGACGTTGGAGGACATGCTGCGGGCATGCGTTATGGATTTCAGAGGATCATGGGTATGACACTTGCCTTTAATAGAGTTTTCCTACAAAAAAAGCTTCCACTCTACTATTGGCATGGTACCATTTGAGGCTTTGTATGGAAGACCATGTCGTTAACGCATTTCCTAGGCAGAGGTTGGTGAGACAGGTGCTCTTGGGCCAGAGGTACTACAGAGTACCACCAAGAAAGTAGAGCTTATACGTGAGAGGATAAAGGCGGCTTAGGGCCGACAGAAGTCTTATGCTGATTGTCGGAGGAGGCCCTTGGAGTTCAAGGTGGGAGATCATGTGTTCTTGAAGGTTTCCCCTCGACGGGGGAAAAGGAGGTTTGGGAAGGGGAGTAAGCTCTCCCCTAGGTTCATCGGACCTTTCGAGGTGCTGAGGCGAGTCGGAGAGGTGGCATATCAGCTGGCCCTGCCACCTCAGTTGGAGAAGGTTCATGTCGTCATCCATGTCTCCCAGATTTATCGGTACTTACACGACGACTCTCACGTTATCGACTGGGGAGTGTTAGATATGGGAGATGACGCGAGCTTCGAGGAACGACCAGTCATAATCGAAGATCGTAAAGAGAAAGTGCTTCATGAACGAACCATTACCTTGGTTCGTGTGTTGTGGAGTCATGGCGGCCACGAGGAGAGCACCTGGGAGCGGGAGACCTAGATGTACGCTCAGTATCTGGAGTTGTTTTGACTTGTGTTTTCTTTGTTCTTTTGAGTTTTTTTTGATGGTATACTCTGTACCTTTGATATATAGATTGCTTGGCTTGTTGGTTATGAGACCTTTTTTGTTTCCTTGTTCTCTGGAAGTGTGTAGCATGTCCGGATGTTTGGGAAAATTAAAAAAACTTGACCATTGATCGAGAAGCAATAATGTGGATGCGATTGAAACTGTGCGCGTGAGTCAGTGCCTCCTAAAGCAGAAAATATCTTGATATAGGTGAAGGAATTTCCCGAAACCACATGTTCAGGAGGTGTGTTGGTTCTGTGGTGTTGGGGTAGTGAAAGTTAAAAAATCCTAATGTATGAAAGTAGGAAGACCCCATTCTTAATCGAGAAGAATTAATGAGGATGCGATTAAACCCGTGCAGTCGAGTCAGTGCCGCCTAATGTGGATAATATATCGACATAGGAGAAGGAATTCCTAACACCTATAATTAGGGTTGATGGTTGGGTTCCTATTATAACAAGGGCCCTAAGAGGTATCTTTTTGGGTTCCTCTGGGTTGACTTTTGAATTCTCAGGGATGATAATGTTTTAAGAGGTATCTGATATAATGACACGGACCACTCCAGCCCATTCCTTTGTCAAAAAGATGGTCATGAAGTGTTCTAGAGGGTAAAATGGACTTTTCCCTCACTTTTCAGAATTTTGTAAGTACACGCCGTGTAGTGTGAGTACACATCGTGTGCCCCCCTCTCCAGGTATACCCCGTGTTGACGGTCGTGTCCTTGCCGTGTGAATTAAATCGGTACATGTCATGTACCCAATACTACAGGTCGTGTAGTCCCTCCCCGCGTACGCATTACCCTCAAACAGTGTGTTGACCAGTCAACAACCATGTGTCGTGTTGGAGTCGTGTCCTTTCCATGTGAAATAAATGGGTACACACCGTGTACCCAATACTACAAGCCATGTAGTCCCTCCCCGCATATATGTTACCTGCAAACCATGTGTTGACCAGTCAACTGCCATGTGCCGCGTTGAAGGCCGTTTTGGAAGCCGTGTGGTGACCTTGTGAAATGGTCGAGTACACGCCATGTACCATGAAGTACACGCCGTGTACTTTTGTTTTTCACACCTATAAAAGTAGGGGTCCTCTCTTCCTTTTCAACTCACCCCTCTCCTCCACATTCCCCTGAGCACAGCTCTCCTAAGAGACTTGAAAGCTCTTTTTCTTCAATTCTGAGCTCCGATTTATGACCCCTTAGCGGCCATGTGATCGTAACGAGGAGGCGAAACATCTGATCTTGGATCTGTTGTCTTTCCTTCGGACGTTCCCTCCCTGCTGCCATCCGAGGAGGCTTTGTCGAGTTTTTCCAGGGGCGACGGATGCCGAAAAACGTCTTCTAAAGTTGATACGGGGGAGTGTTGTGATCATAACCTATTGAGGAAGGGATATTACCTTCATCTCTCTAAATTGTGCATCACGCTGGGTGGGTATCCTCTAGTTTTCAGGATAAATGGAAGAACCTTTAAATGAATGTAATAACTGGTTAAAGAATAGGGATGGGGAAGTTTTGATGTTTATCTTTATATCCTGTGATATTATGTTGTGAATTGAATAGGCTTATGCCTACTAAAAATCACAGTCGTTGGGTTCCTTTGCTTGCAGAATTAAATGATGCCCTATCTTTCTAGATAATTTATGGATGAAAACATAATGGAATGTGGAAATTGGTTACTCACGTAATGTTGGCTGATTAAATGAAAATCTGGAACACTTGTGTGATCACCCCGGTTGAACTAAACTTAAATAATAAACATGTGAGTGTTGGCATGGATACTTGGAATGTGATGGGGGTGTTTTGTGGGTTGTTGTGGACCGGGTGAGCAGTGGGGTTGCGGTTGGATTGTTTGTGGGTTTGTTTGAATGCTATGTTGGTGATGGGAAGCGGGGCACCGATGAACAGTATCAAGGGATGATGATGTATGGTGTGGTTGAGGTTATGGTGGTTGGCAGTGGGGCTGCAGGGATGGGTTTGAATGTAAACGAACTATGGGTTGTGATTATTAAATGAAAGTGGGAGAGTTAATGAATGGTGGGGCAGGATATTGGAATGGGAATAATAATTAATGGGGTTGGTTGGTTAATAAGAAGGACATGGTTGTGTTTCTTGTGATTTCCTAACTTGATTTGTGGAAGGCAGGGATATGTTTTATGAATTATCGATGTGGCTGGTTGTGGATAGTTGCCCAGTAGTTAAGGAACTAATAAACTGATTCTGTTGAAACCTGAAAACCTAAATGGGTTTGGGGTTGTTTGTTGTGTGCATGCTTCTTAGTAGCAGTGTCGAGGCACGTTCTCAGATCTATGATTAGAAGCCATAGGTTAGGCTGAGTGTTTGGTATATATATATATATATACATATCTGTATCGTTGTGTTTTATCGCACCCCACCCTTGTTGATCACTTAGTGTCGAACACTCCCATTTCATGGGAGAGGGTGTTTTCCCCTTAGTTACTAGCTCATTCCTGCTCCTTCTTCTCTTGGCTGTGATGGCTTGAGGCGACCTTACACCCAAGACTCTTTGGGTAGGTTTCAATTGGGGTGATTTAGCCCAAGTCTCTTTAGGCCAGTTTTAGTTTTTCCAAAGAATCCTCGTGATGAGGACCAGGTGTGTGCGGGCGGGATACGTGGTTGTGAGGACCAGGTGTGTGCGGGTCGGATACGTGGTTGTGAGGCCCAGGTGTGTGCGGGCAGGATACATGGTTGTAGGCCCAGGTGTGTGCGGGTCGGAAGAGTATGGTAGAATCAGGACGTTCACCATTAGGAAGAGCAGCTATCTAGTGGGGTAAAATGGTGAAGGGTACCCAATACTCTTGTTCTTATGTACTACTACCTGTTGTGTTTGTGTTTTTGGTGAGTGTGGCTGGTGAGGTTGGGTGGATAGAATTCATTGCTCGGTTCTTCTGTTGTTCTCACTGGACATTAGGATGTCTTCTCACTTGTGCACGAGAACTTTAGGTTTCCCTACTGAGTATACTTGTATGCTCACCCTACGTTTACATTCAGGTTTCCTGGAGGACTACCAGGGCCGTGCGGGACCCTACTAGTCGGGACAGTTGGAGTTGTTGCAGTTTGGTGTACTTGTTTCTTTTGGTATTGTACTTTTTGAGCTTTCTTGTACTTGTACCTTGTTTCGGAACTATTTAAACATGCATGTGGGATTAGTTGGGGTTTATTCCATTACACCTGTTCTTTTCCTTTTGGTGGTTGACTTGTCCTATCTCCCGATCTTAAATAATAAAAAGGGTAATGCCTCCCATATTTGTAAAAACTCATACCCTTGGTGCTAGTCGCCACTCCAGGGCATTCTGGAGGTGGGAATCAGGGGGTTATTATCTCTCGTTAACCATTTCCAGCTTAGGAGGGGCATCTTTGGTGTGAGGGGGTCGTGACATGTAATTTCTTAATAAACTAGTAAAAATGTAAATGGAAACTTGAAGTATCAAAAAGGTCAACATTGTAGTGACCACGAATCCTAAACAACTTGTAAATGACGATGATATGATAATATATATTCCAACCATATACCTGGTTCTACTAAACATAAAACAGTTCATATATACATAGTGTGAGAAAATTAGGTATACTTAGTTTGATCCTTCAAGAAGCCTCTTGTGAAAAAATAATGAAATCATATTTTGTCCCCATGAGCAATATTTGAAGTTAACACCACACCTAAAAAGGTAAAATATTTTCCTAACTGAATCAAAAATATATATCACAATGAATCACATATAGTATATAATATATTTTGTTATCAAACTAATGTGCATCACTACAACTTCCCAACTAGTTTGCTGCTCTTCCACAAAATTGAATGTCTTGATCCAACCCCCTACAAAAGTATTTAGCCTTGAAAACCCATTTTATATAGTATAGTAATATTAATCACATTCAATATATAATCACATCATCCAAATATATATATCAATATAATAAAAAAATTGTTTCTAGGATCCCCCACAACCCATATGTCATGTATTATACGTCATTCCATCACATCCCATATGTTGAGTAATGTACCTTGAGCTATCACAACCCATAAATTTCATCCCCATAATTAAAATTTTTTATAATATATATAGATATACATCTAATTGAAATCCCAAAAATAAATTATAGACCTATACAGTAGTATATGTAGAATTTAACCACTGTTCATACCAACACATAATACTACATGGAGAAGAGAGTGCAATCAACCATGTATCCATCACCAAAATTGATGTTGGTGAATAAAACCTCAGTGAATCCCACTATGTTTCATCTCTCTCTCTCGAAATTTATGGGGTGGTGATTATCCATAGAAAGAGGCCAATATTGAATATTTATATTATAATTTTTATGTTAAACAATTTTAATCAACACCATTTTCATGCATTTATAATTTGAACAATATTTCACATTATGATTGTTAATCATTGTTTAAGAGGAATATTACTTCGTACATTTTTAACACATTCTATAACAATTAGTGGTCATTATTATAAGTTCATATTTATTTTTCAGGTTTATTATTCCATTGGTAACAATTCATAATTTTGGAGTACATGTTGATTCACATTGAAAGACCACAAAAGTGGGCCTTGAACCAACATCATTCTGGGAAATTTTAATTGGATAGTATCCCAATAAAATTACTATAGAGAAAAATATCAAATCCCAATTATTATAAAATTTTAACTATACATAGATAAAATTAAGGGGAACACTTAATTTGATATGTTATATAACAAACTTTTCTTAATGGATTTTTAGGGAGCCCATGTTGAAGATGATATTCTGGGCATGGTTCTACAACCCAGAAAAACAACCCACCATTTAAATCATATCTCAAAAACCAGATACTCGTTGTGGATGAAATTGTACTACCAGTTAGGGGAGATCTATATATTCATATTTTTTTCTTTGGAATACCCTAATTAGAAAATTTTAATTCTTGTTTGGACACACCTATTAAAGGAATTCATATGGGCACTAATTTACTATCATGGGTGGAAAAGTCCACTCCCCCTTAAATTTCCACACACCATGACCCTCCACCATTAATTGAGTAGGATTTTAATATTTAAATAATGACCCATGTTTTTTTAAATTCTTATTTAATGCATTTTTGGTAGAGGATTAAATAATATTGGGAAATTTTTTTCATTTTAATGTTATAATGCCACATTGGGATTGTGATTTCTTTCATGGATCTTTTATGTTTCACAATTCACCTTAGTTTCATTATAAAAATTATTATTCTACTATTTTTTTCTTTTTCATATGAAGTTGATACTATTTCCTCTACTATGAATTATTTCATGACAATCCATGTGAAATTATTCACAATACAGTGGAGTGATTGTTTTCTTTTTATTGATTTTCTTTTCTTTAATTCAACCTCTTAAGTCTAATTCCCTCTTTGGTTGATAAAATAGCATCAATGGAGGGAAAAAAATATTATGAGATAATCCAAGGGAGTATCAAGGGTATGTATTGGATTTTATTCCTCCTGATTTTAATGTCTAATCACTTATTTTAATTGAGATTTTCAATTTATAATTTTAAAACTCATTCATCCTTGTTGAATTTAAGGGAACATACTACAAGTAATAATATGACACATTTACATGGAGTTCTTATAAATACGAGCCTACACATTTATATGTGATTATAATTAGGGTTTTTAGGTTATAATTTATTATATTATGATGATAGTATTACATAATTGAATGAACCCATCTCAAATACAAGAAATTGAAATTGTTGAAAATAAAATTCATCGAATCCACCACAAGCGTTAACCTAGAATTAACTCATACTTATAAATTTAATTCGCCTATGACTCTTAGTGTTCACTTAACCCTATCTAAAATCAACCCAAAAGTTTCCTATTTATAGAAATAAACAATCCATAGATGGTACATGTCTGTAGGTTTTCTCTTAGGTCTCTAAGGATTCGACGACCCAAGCAACACCAGAAGTGACCTCCTAAACCTAAAAAAATGGGTAAATTTTGGAAGGATAATATTTTGGCACCATTATACAGGACCAATGTAATTCATCATAGAAAATAGATTCCTTTCACACCACACTTCTCTGTTAACACCACTGATATCATTATGGAAGAAGGCTATTTTGAAATAACCCAAACATGGGTAACATTTCCCTACACTGACTAACCCACATCAATTGTGATGTATAGTTACAATCATAATTTATATTGGTGGAAAAAAATCAACAACTGATTGAACCACAATGTATTAACTCTTATTCTCAGCAAAAAATTCAAACCTATAATGGGATCCAATCCCATCAAGGCCAATATGAAGATCCTCACGTGGAATTTCAACAACCTAATTATTCTCCTAGAATAGATCACCTGTCTCAACCCCTTACCCATGCCGATCCATAACCTTTACTTAAAAAATTTTGTTAACAAATGGAGAAAGTGGCCTCTTCAGTTTTATCGTTGAGAATATAAATACAAATAATTGAAATTATTTTGGAACCCATTCCCACTCAGGTTTTCCCTTCCTTAAACGTGATAGAAGGATATTGTTATAAGCAAAACCCTCATGAAAATTCAAAAGAAATGTCCTTTGAATATTGGATAATATAAGAACATTGATGAATAGTTGATGGGTATTTAAATCAACATGAGATTTATTTTTTGTATTCAAAAGAGGAAAATTTGATATCATGGATTGAGTGTCCTGAATATTTCTCTGCTGATGAATTTTCGAAACAAAAAATGACTGAACTATTGGGGGAAATAATAGTCTTCGAGTGCATATTCATTTCTAAATCTAAAATGACAAAATTTTTGGTTGAATTTTTTATTCCAAATGATCCAATTCTATTGATATATTTTGAAAATGGAATTGTGTTCAATACAAATTCATGACCTGTGATTGAATGTGTTAGCCAACCCATGCTAAAATTCAAGGTCCTTACATACTCTCTTAAGTATTCCTTTATAGGGAACAATCAAAAACATTCTATCATAATTTATTACTCTATTGTTTATAAAAATATAAATATCTAGATGATGTCTTAATAAATATTGAAAAAGAAATTGGATAGTCCCTTTTCGATATTCTTGTGATTATCATAGTCAATATGACCAATATTCTTCTTGAATCAATTTAAAAACATTCTTTCCAAGCCTAGTGAAGACTCAATCATTTTCTAATATAAGTGTAGAAAATATAATATATAATATTATGAAAGTTGGTGTTGGGTATATTGGGGGGTTCTTGTTGAGATAATGACATTAAACTAAGCACCTTCAGGGACAGAACAAGGAATTTATTTCGATTTTATTTTATTTTATTTTACTTGCAAGTAGGATATAAGAAAAATTAATTTTAAAAAAATATTATTTTTTTGCTTAAGGACACATTGTTGGTATTGGGGACAAACTTTTCACCACCTGTAAATCCACATGACTTGAACCCATGATTGAAGGGTGATGAGGGAATGGAATTACCACTAACCTATGGATTATAGTTCTTCCTTAGACTATTTTAAATATATATATCGACTTATATTTGAATGTTATAAATATATATAGAAACACACACACAGATATAAATAATTTTTATTTGATTTTATTTTTTCCATGTTCCTAGAATTGGTCTTCTGTATGCTAATATAATTAGGTATGTTTTTTGTTTTATCTTTGTTAGGTTTTATTTTAGGGATCCTAAAGGGATTTCTTTTGTGTTTCAACTGTGTTGGTGTTTGAGATACATGGGCTATTGAGTTTTATGGATTTTTAAAAAATTAATAGGATACATAAACTACCATGAGGCTTCTTTGAGTGACATGGTGATCAATGTAGTAATATGTATCATCATGAAATTGAAATAGAAAAAAAGGTGACCTTGTTCCATGTCTATTACTTCAACTTACTTTTATAAATTTTCTCATCTACCTGTATTCGATTCTAAATTTTCTTTTCATTAAACAGTAGGGATAGTGTTATTTTAAGTTGGGTGTGAGGAGAAATAAAAAATTATCTTTTATGTGAATTTTTTTTGAAATTAAATAATTCATGGAATGAGAAATTCCATTTTCCTAGAACATGATAATAATAATTGAATGCTTTGAAATTTAATATAAAATAATTTTCATGCCTTGATTCTGATTTTAATACATGTTTTAGTTCAGGATAATATATTTTGGATAGTGTGGTTGTCTAATTTTTTTTTCACCATTTATATTTTCATATATTTAACTAAAAACACAATTAAAATCCTTTCGATTGTGGGGTATTAGTTTTAGATTTTGGGGACCCATAATAAATGTAATAGGTTTGGGGATCATTTTAATTTTTACATTAGTATTAAAATAAATTCAATCGAAAAATTAAAAAAAATCAATTATGTGTAGCGAAATGGACTGACCTAATGTGTGGCTTTCTGCACATGGTGATCATGAATCCATCGATTTATATTCTAGATTTGGGAGTTTTATCTCTATTTTTATGGTAATTTAATTTTTTCATTGATTATACTCAAGATGATGGGCAAGTATTTGAACATCACTTGGTTCCCTAAGGTCTTTGTGCCAAGGAGTCATCCAAAAATTATCTCTACATGGGGTAACATGATTGAGTTAAATTTCAATTACCATGGAAAAATATCAACAAAAACCCAAAAAATATAAAAAAATCATACTCACCTTCATAATAAAATGTTATTCCTCCTTGCACATCCTCATTTTTTAGCTTGATCATGGATGAACCCCCATGTCTATTGTGAAGAATAACACATCATCAAGCTTAATTAAAGTTGGAGGAAATGTGATGATATATTTTAAAAAAGTAATGGGATTATGATTTGGATATTATTGTGAACTTACATTGCACTAAATGAATTATGATGGTTTTTATAATTGTTTTTTCTTAGTTCATTTGGTGAGAATTGTATATTAAAATGTTTTTTTAAAAGGGAATTCAAATTTCATATGTTTTAGAGATAATTTTCTAAAGGCATGAAAAAAAAGTTGGTGGTGTGATTAGCCACTGATATAGACTAATATTCATTGTTTTATATGATAATATTATTGTGATTCATTATTTAAATACAAATTTTTTTGTGAAATTTACTATTTGGACAATATTTCACATTATGATTGTACTTCATTGTTCAAGTCCACTCATACTTGGTACATATTGGAACACCTCCTAAAAAATCGTTAGGATTTTACATTCATATTTAATATTCATGTTTCTAATTCCATTAGGATGAATTCATACATTTGGAGTACTTGAATATTCACATTGGAAGACTACCAATGTTGTCCTTGAACCAACAAAATTCTAGAATATTTAAATTGGATAGTAGCCCAGTAAAATTACTATAAAAGACAAGATCTCAGACCAATTATTCTAAAATTTGAACTAGAGAGAGATAAAATGATGGGAAACATATCATTACATATTTTCCAGAACTAATTCTAATATTTGAATGGATTTTTAGGTGGCCCGAATTGAAGATGAAATTATGGGACAAAGTCTATATACTAGATAAACATCCCACCATTGAAATCGTATCTTGAAAACTAAACACTATTTTGGGAGGAAAAAATTACAGATATTCGGGAAAAACTACACTTCATTTTTGACTTTTATGGCCCACATAAATTCATCCATCTAAATGCTCATTTGGACACACCTGTCAGAGGCATGTAAGTTGTCTCAAATTGTTTACCAATGATGGAAAAGTCCACTATCTCTTAACATTTCACACACCTTGTCCAACCATCATTAACAGTGGAGACTTTTATTGTTTGAGGCCCAAACCAAGCCTCTTGAAATGAATATTTAAGGCAGTGGCGGTGTATAAGATCATAATAATTAGTGATTTGTTTCAATTTAAGGTTATGTTGTTACTTTGTGTTTGTAAATACATTCCATTCTCATGTAAGTAGATCAATTCACCACATATTCTTAACAATAGTTATTATTCTACTCGTATTCTCTTCATCATATTTTCTCTGTGAAACAATTACCATATGGTGTGAATTTTTTGAAACCAAACATTGTGAAATTATTCAAACAATGGTGGAGTTATTTTTTTCTTTTTATTGTTTTTCTCTTCTTCAATTCCCCACTCTTGAGTCAGCTTCTTAAATCCATTGATAAAATAACATCAATGGATGGATAATAATTTTATGGTTTTATCAATAAGAGTATCACATGGCTTTATTGGATGTTATTTCTCTTTCTTTTAATTTAAAATCACATATTTTAATTGAGAATTTACTTTTATGGATTTAAAACACATCTATCCTTGTTTAATTTAAGGCAACAAACTTCAAGTGGAAATATGAACCTTTGACTTGGAGTGCTCATAAGTATGACGATCTAAGTGTGTAGGTGATTAGTGTTATGGTGTGTTGGTATTAAATCAATAATTTATGATGGTAGATTGTCTTCATTGAATGTTCCTATCTCAAATATACAAAATTTAATACTCAAAAATGAAATGTCTAATGACCAGTAAATTTCAAGGAATTTTTTTTTCATAAATTCTACAGAATTTTACGAGTCCGAAGTTTCTAACGTCACCTGAATCTGAGGCCCGGTGTGCTGGGAAACAATTTCTGATGTTTTTTTCGGGTACGTTCAGTAAACATACGTGCGGGTTTTTCTATATTTTGAACCGGTACTCAGAATTGAAATCCAAGGACACTGTTGAACTCATAGCGCCTGTATTCGCTTAAGAGGACCTTTACCGCAGTTGCGTTTCATGCGGGTTGAATGTTAATTTTTTAGGTTTAATAAAAAAGTTAAATTAAATTATTGTGAACAATTTTATTTATCTCTTCTAGTTTAAATCCTACATGGGGAAGTTATTAGTGGGGAACACATGCACATAACTTCCCATGTGTGGATATTTGTGAGGTGGGGCCCACACGAGCCCCAAAATTTCATCTCCCGATAACTCCCCTCAAACTTCCATAAACCCCATGTTTAATTCCTAACAACATCCCTCAATAAGGTTAAATATTCCACCTTCCTTTCGCTATTTTAATATGTCAACACTTCTAATTAATGTGTTGATCTCCTCAATTAATTATTTATATGAGGTGTCATGAATTCATTTTTGAATTTTCATGGCATCATTATATTTTTAGAGAGCCTATTATTTCTTTTGGGGTTGGATATTATTTTCGTCAAGGAAGGCTTGGGAGAATTCAACTTCTCCAATGAAGAACATGAGGAACGAAGTCCCCTTAGACGGAGGACGCAGATTCCACCGAAGAACAACAACACCTATTCTCCTACCTTCTTCAATTGGGGCAAGAACGCGAGGCGACGCCTCAAGGAACACCATAATCTTTCCTCTTCCTCCATGTCAAGGGAGAAGATGTCGTCGTCGCCTATGAAAACGTATTTTTCTCCAACATTGACGGAATGATGTATGATATTCGTGGCGCCGTCTTCCGTGACTTTGACAACACCATTGAATTGAGGTATGGGTCGTTATATATTAATTTATATCTCGCACATCATCTTTTATTGTGGTACACTGTTATCAGATATTATCATCTAACGCGGAGGGCGTGGGCCGAACGAACATGGCCCGACGTCCCTCCAATGGTTCTTATTGGATTGACGATGGTGGTGGCGCAACGTCGCCACTATTAGAGGAAACTTGGGTCACCAAAGTTGTGTGTAGAATGGGACCGCGACCACCATGGGTTGCGGCCATGCTGGAGGGGTGTGGTGCTGTCGCACCGCACTAGCGAAAGAGGTCCTCGGTCATGAGGGATGAAACGGTGGGAAGAATGGGTGGCACCGTCGCGCCACGCGGTAGAGGGGCCACGCCCGTGCGGGCCGCGACAGTTGAAGATAGAATGGAACCATCCTGTGGTACTGGAAGGGGAATCTATGGCTGGGCTGCGATGGTTAGGTAGGAGGTAGCCGGCTGAGCTGACTGTCAGCGAGGGTGCACCAAGGCGGAACCTGGTAGGTTCCATGGAGAGGAACCGACACTCTCTGGTTCCGTTACTGGAGATAGGGGTTTAAAACTGCCCCTTGTTTCATTATGGTGAGCCCCATAGGGCACCGCCGCTACCTGGTCAGCGTGACCAGGCGGGCTTCACCGCCCCATCCACCTTGCTGGGCCACCGCGTCATGTGGACTGGGCTAGGCTGCGCCAGCCGGGCCAGGCCACACCAGCCGGGCCGGTCCACTCTTAACCGGGCTAGACCCGGGCCCGGGTTAGGTTGACCCGGTTTGGTCCGACCCAGGGGGTTTGGGCCGGGTCGGACCGGGCCCAGACCCCCCTTTTGTGGACTTTTTTCAGTTAATTACCCATAACATGAGATAAAAACCTCCGATCGATGCACCATCAGTTGTGTAGGATCTCTCGGATCGAGTCGGTCATTTTGGTATGTTACACTCACGGTTTTGGAGAAGTTTGTGTATATCTAGGGTGGTTCAAACCCAAAACCCACTGGGCCCTCAGAGCGGAAATTCTTATAACAAAAGCATCAGACGTCTGATTGATGTGTCATCCACTATTTTGGAATTCCTATTGTTGAGACGGTTCTTTTGGAATACTCCACCTAAAGTTTGGACATAGTTGGAGTATACTCACGTTGGTTTAGCATAGAAACCAACCGGGCCCCTGGAACAGATAAGACAATTACTCTCAGACAGGACATTCGTTTGAAAAACCATCGACGGTGTGGGTAATCTTGTTGGGAAATGGTTCCCTTGAGAATACCCCTTGGTAGTTCGGGGTACAGTTGAGATACGGTCAGGTAGGTTCTTACACGAAACCAACCAGGCCCCTAGAAAAAAATGAAAATAACTAACAGATCGAGAATCCGATTGACGCGTCGTCTATTGCGTTGAGACCCCTTTGACAGGGAGGTCCTTTGTGATACTTCTACGTGAGAGATAATGAAACATGGAGTGTTGGGTAGTAGCTCATGGATCGGATCCTCCCGGAGACGAGCAGACAGAGTGCAGAGACCTAGTAGTTGTTGACCTAACGCCTGCTTGACCAATTCCACTCAAAGTGATTCAACTAGCCTAGTGGACGGAGCACCCAGTTTGGGAGAAGACCCACAGCGGACGAAGTGCCTGGTTTGGCAGCAGAACCGCAGTACTTGACAGGAGGAGTAACTCTGATGGCTATTAGGGGGAGTGCCCGGTTTGGCGGTAGACCTACAGCAGATGAGTGCCCGGTTTGGCAGCAGACCCATGATACTCGACAGAAGGAGTACCTCACCAGTATAAGGATAGTGAGTAGTGCCTCGGAGTTGTGACATGGCCATTGTACTCGATAGACGAGGAGTTCTCCAGCAGTTTTTGTTTTGATAATGAAAATCATGGTTTGAGCTGAGTCATTGACCTTTGTGTTTTTCTGAGTATTGAGATGGGATACTTGATAACATATGTATATGTATGGTCATATACCTAAGTAAAGGTTATCTATTGAGATGTTTCTTTTTGGATTATCCTTGTTGGATTTTGTGAGACCTTGTGGGTCTTAGGGTCCCTACTGAGTATCTTTATACTCACCCCTTCACAGGCTATGCCCTCACCTCGTTGTGTTGGATGTAGACAATGGACAACGCTGACCGAGGTCGAGTGTACGAGGACTGGACAGTACCTAGAGGTGGACACTAGGTGTGACGGTACCCGGAGGTGGACCTCATGACAATTTGGTACCCGGAGGAGACGGACGAACTTGGGGTGTTGAGGAGGACATCTGTACCTACCCTTCAGGTAGGAACCTAGAGGATGATCGAGGAGATGCTTCCATCTTCCAGCTATTTGCCTTTTTAGTTGTACATTCTTTCAGTTGAAGCTGTACCTTTCTGTTGGGCTTGTATTTCCAGCCCCCTTTGTATTTTTCAGTACACTTGTTATACTGCTTTACATAGTGTTTGCTTCTTCTTGTTCTCTGGTTTTGGGTGTTTACGTTTTATAAAGCCAATTCCTTCCCAGTTCTAGGGAATTACACCTTTGGATCTAGTTTCCAGCCCCTGGCCTATAAAAGGAGGACTTGGGGTTGTCACGATGTGGGCCCCGGGGGACTGGTCATGAAAAATTGGTATCAAAGGGGTCGGTTCTACCAGAGAACATAGGACTCTGATATTTTGTTTTCTAGGAAGCAATAGTGTTAAGCATGTGTGGTCTTCAGTTTAGGGATTCCAGTGTGCGGTGGCTGACGTATCCATACACCAAGACCCTGAATTTCTATTTCTAACTCAGTGCATGAAAACAATGATTGCGTGTGTGTTTTCAAAAGTTTTCTTTAAGTCATCTCAAAACAGGTCTGTTCACCATGAATATATTTTTTACCGTGTCACACCTGTTTCATTTTAGGATGTCATCATCTAGCCGATCAGTGCAGGTTTTGAGTGGAGAGCATGATGGTAGCCCACTGAGCAGCGAGGCCATGGTGCAGGGCCCCATTACAGCAGAGGCGACAGCGGTACCATTATCCACTAAGCTACCGTTACCACCAGCCCCAGTTGCAGAGGGTGCACAACACTTGAATGCATTGCATGGGTTCCTGCGATAGAGGCCTCCGAGGTTTCGAGGTGAGATAGATTTACAGATGGCTGGGTATTGGCTTGGGTCTATAGCATGAGTTTTCCACACAATTGGGACACCTGCAGACTTGTTGGTGTACCTAGCTGTTAGTCTCTTTCATGGAGCAGCTGAGAGGCGGTAGAGACCGATGCTCCCGTTTTACGATGAGGCGACCCTCGCCTGGGAAACAATCGAGGTTCCTTTCAGGGCGGAGTTTATAACTGCGACTCCACACTCTGTGCGTGCTCTGGATCTGCTACTATTGCCGCAGGGCTTTCCGTCTATAGCTGATTCATCTGTTGTAGGTAGTAGACAGATGACACAGGGGCACAAGCGGGTTAAACCTACTGAAAGAAGGCCCCAAGATGTGGAAATGGGTGTGCGGGGCACCTGACATCGATAGAGTCCTAAATGGAGAAGAGTCTGTTATTCCTTCGGGGAATGGGGTCACAGAGCTCGTGACTTTCCGACTTCCTGCACAGTTGACCAGTAGGAGATGTGGGAGCCACCGAGACAGAGGCAGTGGCGGGAGCTTGAGCATCATTCGAGCAGTGGAGCAGGTCCTTCAGCAGATGGTGGTTAGAGTCATCAAGCACTACTACTCCTACCCCGATGTTGTTCACCTCGAGCTCTGGAAGTATGTGGAGAAGAGCGGGACTAGTTCCAGGCATAGAGGCCTTTGTTTATGATTCTTCTAGCTTCATTAATGTTGTTTTTGTGGTTGCTTAGTGTCTCTGTACTTTGAGATGCAATAATAAAAGATAGTAGTCCTTGTGATGTTTTTTTCTGCCTTTTTTGAGGTTAATACTAAGAGGATCGAGTTTAAACTATTGACCTGACCCTCACATTCTGGATTACTACTAGAGGAAACCCAGTAACCACAAACTGACGCCGACAGTGTAACTCAAACCTTGTAGGTGAGAGTAATGGTTGGATCTCTTGGTAGTAGCATCGAGGCCTTATGACGTCATCCATGACATGAATTAGTATTGTTCATGTCACGATTGACAGTATTACGAAAAAGACATGGTTTATCTAGGGGATGAGACTTGATTTCTATTTTCGTCAAAGGAGAAATCATAGAAGCTTTTACGGATTCTAGGCAAAGATGGGTGAATGTCGACCGACGTACCAAGTCGACCAACTTCCTACTGACCAGAGATGGTACGAGCTTCAATAGAGAAGGTTCAGATCATCCAGGAGCGGATGAAGACTACACAAAGCAAGCAAAAGTCTTAAGCTGATAGGAGATGGAGACCTCTAGAGTTCGAGGATGCGGACAAAGTCATCCTACATGTCTCACCTCGACGAGGTCTACATATATTTACCTAAGGTGGAATGTTATCTTCTAGGTTCATCGGACCTTTCCAGGTCCTCAGCTAGATAGGCGAGGTGGATTACCGCTTATCTCATCCACCTCAGTTGCACCAGGTGCATGATGTCTTACACTTATCTCAGCAGAGGAGATACGTGCTTGACCCTTCACACATAATCGACCTCGGGAAGCTAGATATCTATGATAAAACGACTTTCACGGAGGTTTCAGTAGAGATTGAGGATCGAGATGAGTGGATCCTATGAGGACAGTCGATTCCTCTGGTGCGCATTCGCTGGAAGCACGGGAACCTCCAAGAGAGCACATGGGAGGAGAAGGCTCAGATGCGTGTTCAGTACCCATATTATTTTCCTAGTATTTGTTGTAGCTTTAGGGGGAAATAAAGTCCTAAGGTGGGAGTAATTTAAAGACCAAGAAATGTCATGGATTTTTTTCTTAAATTCTTTGGCATTTTACGAGTCCACAGCTTCTGACGGCGCCTGATTCCGAGGCCTAGTTTTCCCGAAATAAATTTATGAAGTTTTGTTCAGGTACGTTTAGTAAACGTACATGCGGGTTTTTCTATCTTCTGAACTGGTGCTCAGAATTGAAATCCGAGGATAATGATAAACTCGTAGCACCAGTATTCTCTTAAGGGGACCTTTACCATTGTTTCATTTTATGTGGGTTGAAAGTTAATTTTTGAGGTTTAATAAAAAAGTTAATTAAAATTGTTGTGAACAGTTTTATTTATCCTTGGTAGTTTAAATCCTATATGGGGAAGTTATTGGTGGGGCCCATGCCCACATAACATCCCATGTGGGGATATTTTTGAGGTGGGTCCCAAACGAGCCCCTCCATTTCATCTCCCCATAACTCCCCTCAAACTCCCATACACCCCTTGTTTAATTCATAACACCTCCCCTCATTATGGTTAAACATTCCACCTTCCTCTCTATATTTTAATATTCCAACACTTCTAATTAATGAGTTGATCTCCTCAATTTATTAATTATATGTGGTGTCATAAATTCATTTTTGAATTTTCATGGAATCATTATATTTTTAGAGGCCATATTATTTCTTTTGGGGTTGGATATTATTTTTGTGAAGAAAGGATTGGGATAATTCACCTTCTCCAATGAAGAACACGAGGAACGATTTCCTCTTCGACGAAGGAAGCTGATTCCACCAAAGAACGATGACACATCTTCTTCTACCTTCTTCAACTGGGGAAAGAACACGAGGCAATTCCTCAAGGAAAAATGTCATCATTCCTCTTCCTCCACGTCAAGGGAGAAGATTCCACCGTCACAAATGATAACATATTTTTCAACAACGTTGATGAAAAAATGTCTAACTTCCACGACTTGTCTTTCACGACTTCAATAACACCCTTGAATCATGGTTGGGGATGTTATTGATTAATTTAAATCCTCGAACCTCATCTTTTATTGTGGTACATTGTTTGCCGATATTATCATCTAACACGGAGGGCATGGGCCGAAAAACAAGGCCCGAAGTCCCTCCGATAGTTATTATTGGATTGATGATGATGGTGGTGCAACAGTGCCACTGGTAGAGGAAACCCGTGTCGCTGGAGTTTGGCGAAGAATGGGACCAAGGCCACCATGGGCCGCGGCCATGCCGGAGGGGCGTGGTTCCATTGCACCGCGCCAAAGGAATAGGGACATGACCATGCGGGCCGCTACAGTCATAGAATCGCGGTGCCATCGCGCCGCACCGGAAGGGGATACCGTGGCTGGGCCACATCGATTGGGTAGGAGGCGGCCGGCTGAGCCGGCCACTGGTGAGGGTTTTCTAGGGCGGAACCCAGTGGGTTTTGTGGAGAGGAACCAGCTATCTCATTTTCCTTTACAGGAGACAGGGGACTTAAAACTTCCCCCTTGTTTCATTAGGGTGGTCCCAGCAGGACACCACCGCCGCCTGGTCAGTGTGACGAGGCGGGCTTCACCGCCCCAGCCATGCGGCTGGCCGCCTCGTCACGCGGACCAGGCCAAGCCGTTCCCAACCAGGCCGGGCCACGCCAGCCACAGGAGGGGCCGTTCCAGTCATGCCGGGCCGGGCCCTCCCAACCAATCCGGACATGGGCCCAGGTCGGGTTGACCCAATTAGGGCCGACCTACAGTTGTTTGGGCCGGGTCGGACTGGGCCTAGACCCCCCTTTTTTGACTGTTTTCGGTTAATTCATAATAACATGGGCTACAAACCTCCAATTGACACACCGTATATTGCATAGGATTCCTCGGATTGAGATGATCGTTTTGGTATACTACTCTCAAGGTTTTGGTGAAGTTTGTGTACGGCCCGGTTGGATCGAACCCGAAACCAACCAGGCCCTAGGAGGAGAAACACTTATAACTTAAGGACCAAACATCTGATTGAAGTGTCGTAAACTACATTGGAGTAATTTTGTTGAGAATGTTCTTTTGGTATACTTGACTTAATGTTTGGATGCATTTGGAGTACGATCAGAATTTTTTAGCTTCAAAACCAACCAGGCCCCTAAAACGGAAAAGCCAATAACTCTCAAACCGGACATGCCTTTGAAGAACTGTCAGCAGAGTTGGTAATATCATTGAAAAACGGTTCCCTTGAGTATACCCCATTTGAGTTCAAGGTATAGTTGAGATTCGGTCTGGTTGGTTCGTACACAAAACCAACTGGGCCCCCGAGACAAAAAGGCTAATAACTTACAGACCGGGCATCCAATTGACGTCACGTCTATTGTATTAATACCCCTTTGAGGAGGCAGTACTTTTTGGTACTTCTACGCGAGACGTCATGACACTTGGAGTATTAACTAGTAGCTCGTGGAGCAGATCCTCCCAATGACGAGCAGACAGAGTGCAGAGACCTAGTAGCTATAGACCTGATGACTGCTTGACCGATTCGACTCGGAGTGATTCGACTTTCCCAGTGGATGGAGCGTCCAGTTTGGAGGCATACCCACGACGGATGAAGTTCCTGGTTTGGTATTAGACCCACGGTACTCGACAGGAGGAGTACCTCTGATGGGTATTAGGGAGAGCGCCCAGTTTATTGGCAGACCCACAGCGGAGGAGCACCCGATTTGGCAGTAGACTTGCAGTACTCGACCGGAGGAGTACCTCAGGAGTCTAATTTTAGTGAGTAGTGCCTCGTAGTCACGACATGGCCACTGTATTCAACAGAGGAGGAGTTCTCCAGTAGTTGTTATTTTGATAATGAAAATCTTGGTTTGAGCTGAGTCATCGAACTTTTTGTTTTCCTCATGATTGATATGGGTTACTTGATAACTTAGATTTATGTATGGGAATAAACCTAAGTAAAGGTTAACTGTTGAGATCTTTATTTGTGGTTTATCCTTGTTGGATTTGGTGATACCTGTAGGGTCTCGGGGTCCCTACTGAGTAGCGTTATACTCACCCCTACACAGGATATGCCCGCACCTCATTGTGTTGGATACAGAAGACAGACAACGATGACTGAGGCAGAGTGTATGAGGACTGGACGGTACCCAGAGATGGACACTCAGTGTTACGGTACCCAAAGGTGGACCTCATGACAAGTCGGTTTCCGGAGGAGACGGATGGACGCGGAGTGCTGAGGAGGACATCTGTATCTACCCTTCAGGTAGGAACCCGAAGGATGATCTGGGAGCTACTTCCATCTTCTAGTTGTTTGTCTTTTCAGTTGTACTTTCTTTTAGTTGTAGCTATACCTTTCTGTTGGGCTTGTATTTCTGACCGCCTTTGTTTTTTCAGTACACATGTTATACGACTTTAATTAGTGTTTTCTTCCGCTTATTCTCTTGTTGTGTGTGTCTACATTTTATAAAGTCAATGCCTTCCCATTTCTAGAGAATTATGCCTTTGGTGCTAGTCACCCACCCCTGGCCTATGGAAGGTGAGTTTGGGGTAGTGATGATGCGGGCCGCGAGGACAGGTCATGACAAAATGCATCCTATAAACTCTAAGAGTTTACCTAGGATTAAATCATTCTACTAAATTGATGTCACTTAAGACTACTAGTTATCACCTAATCCTATCTAAAATAAACCCAAAATTGGGCATATCATAGCCAAAAACAATCCATAGAATATACGTTTCTGTAGGTCTTTTCTTATGTCTTTTTGGATTCGATAACCCAATATACACTAGAAGCTAATTATTAACTCTAAAAACCTGGGTAAATTTGGGTGATACCAATGTTTGGATACATTTTTGAGGACCTAAGTATGTAATCATAGACCCTATTAACCTTTTTTGACCATACTTCTCTATTATCATCCCCGATATCACTCTCATTATAGGCTATTTCAAACAAACCTAAACCTGGGAAATGCCTCCAAAAATTGACTACCCCACAACAATTGTGGTGTACAATGATCATCCTAGTTTATATTCATTGGATAAATAACAACTGATTGAGCCATAATGTTTTAACACCAAAGATCCAAAAAAATTCCAACCTATAATGACTTCCAATCCCAACATGGCCAATGTGAACATCCTCCTCCAGAATTCCCACAACTTAATTATCCTCCTAGAATAGACTATCTGTCTCATCCCCTTACCCATCATGATCCACAAACATCACTTTAGAAAAAATTTCAGCAAATGTAAAGAGTTAATTTTCAGGTTCCATCCTTGAGTGTATAACTACAAATCCTTGAAACGGTTTGGGAACCCATTACCACAATGGTTGTTCTTTCCTCAAAATTAATAAAAGAATTTTATTATGCACAAACCACTCATGAAAATGATAATGAAATGTCTTATGAATATATGATACTAGAAGAACATGAAGGAATGGTTGATGGGTGTTTAAACCAATACGAAACTGATTTCTTGTATTCAAAAGAGGGAAATTTGACACCATGGATTGAGTATCCTGAATATTTATATATTAATGATTTAAAGAACAAAAAATCATAGAAAAATTGTGATAAATCTAATACATAGAGTCCATATGCATTCATAAAATTGATATATCGAGTTATTTGGTTTAATATTCTATTCTAACAGAACCAATTATATTAAGATATTATTAAAAAGAAATTGAATTCTATTCAAATTCACGACATGTGTCTGGAAGTGTTAGCCATCCCAAGCGCGAATTTAGGGTCATGACATCCTTTATCAAGTCATCCATTATTGGGTACAATATAAAAAATCCATCATAATTCAATCCTTTCTTGATTTTTATAATGAAAAAGTTATACTAGATGTATTAAGAATGATTAAAAATAATTTTGATGGACCATTTTCGATATTACGAAGACTATCGCATCTAATGGGACATATATAATTCTGGAATGAATTTCCAAACATTCCATCCACACCCAAGATAGAATCAATCGTTATCTAATGTATGTTTTGAAAAATATAATCCTTAAGATTCCGAATGTTATTGTTGGGTATGTTAGGGGTTCAAGTGGAGCTAACTACATTAATCTAAGTGGTTTCTAGAAGGCAACCTGATGACTGTGTTTATTTTAGTTTTTTATTTTTTTTTGTTTTTGTAGGTTTTTAAAAACAAAGGAATTTTTTAAAAAATAATTAAGAAAATATATTATTTTTTCTCAAAAGTACACAATGTAGGTCATGGGGAAAACCCCATAGTTATCAGCCAAGCTACATGTCATAAATTTGTGACTGAAGGGAGACATGGGAGTGCACCTACCACTGTCATATGGATTATAGTGATTCCAAATTAGATTTACAATATTTATATACTAATATATAATATTTATAAATATATTTTGACCAAAACACACACACACACACATATATTATTTTATTTTTTCTCTTATCCCTATAATTGGTCTACTGTATACTAAAGTAATTACGTATGCTTTTCTCCATTCCTTTTGTATTTGTTGCTTTTAATTAAGAGGATCCATTGTATTCTAATTTTGTTGGTGTTTGAGATGCAGGGTTTTCTCAGTTTTATGGACATTTAGGAATGTCATAGGAGTACAAACATAATCTATCATGAGGAATCTTCGAGTGACATGGAGAACAAATTAGTAATCTGGAGCATCATTAACTTTATCTTTAACCACAAGGTAAATTTTTTCCATGTTGATTATTTCGATTTACTTTTATAACTCTTCTATTATACCTATATCCCCTTCTAAATTTCAATTTCTTCAAAAACTAGAGACAATGATATTTTTTGTTGGGGGGAGTTGAAATTAAAAAATTTATTTTGTTGGAATAAAAGAGAAAAAAATAAAAAATATTTTGAAAAAGATTTCATGGAATGAAAATTATTTTATGCTTGAATAGTATAATACAAATTTCAAACATTGAGATTGAATTTCAAATTATTTTCATGCCTTGATTCAGATTTTAATTCCTATTTATTTTCATGAGAATTGATTTTGGAAAGTGATGTTTTCGGTTATGATTTTTCACCATTTATATTTTCATCTATTTAAAAAAGCACAATGCATGTCTTTGAAATTGTGGGGTATTATTTTGAGTTCTTGGGGTTCCATAATAAATGTCATAGTTTTGGTGATAATTTTAATTTTAACATTGGTATTTTAAAAATCAATCAAAAAAATGTGAAAAAATTCAATTGCGCGTAGAGTAATGGACTAACCTAATGTCTCGATTTCGACACTTGGGGATCACGAATGCATTAGTTAATGGCCTAGAAATGAATATTTTATATCTATTTTTTGTAATTTGATTATTTTTTTAATGAGTAGAGTCGATATGATTCCCATGTATGTGAGCTTAACATGGTTCCCTACGGTCATTGACTCTATGAGTAATTGAAAAATTCACTCTAAATTGATTGACTCGATTGATTTTAATATCAATTTCCATGGAAACATTAAAACAAAAAAACCCAAAAAATAGATAAAATTAATAAAATTCTTATTATTAAAATTTAATTTCACCTATTTGTTCTACTTTATATCCCACGAATAATGATGGGACCCTATCTCTATTTTGACACTCAACACATCATTGAGGATAACGCAAAATTAAAAAATCGTGGTGGTGAATTTGGAAAAAAGAATAGTATTGTTCCTGGTATATTCGTTTTAAAATAACTTATATTAAATTATTTTTGATGGGTTTCATAATTTCATGGTATGAGGTCTTTTGGGGGGCATTGTGTATTAAAAATATTTCGAAAATAGGAATTTAAATTTCATAATTCTGAGATACATTTTGCTTAGGACAAGAAAAAATATATTTGGGGGTGTTATTAGACACTGAAAGAGGCTAATATTAATTTTTTATTGTCTAATATTCTTGTGTATTATTATTCATAAACACCATTTTTATTACATTTTTCAATTTGAACAATATTTCACATTATGATTGTAATTCTATTTTCTTGTTCACTATTACTCCGTACATATTTGAACTCCTCCTAAAACACAAAATTTATATGATTTTAATGTCATATTTATTATTCAGGTTTCTCATTAAAGTAATGATTATTCATAATTTTGGAGTTCAAAATGATTCACATTTTATTTCCAACAATGTGGGACTTGAACCAACAACATTCTGGGATAAGTGAATTGAATATTTTCTCAATAAAATGAAGATAGAGGACAAGATACAAGCCCGATTAATCTCAAATTTGGACTGGATATAGAGAACATCATGGGAAACATTTCATTATGTATTGTCTAGAACTAATTATTATGTTTGAATGGAGTTTTATGCAGCCCAATGTGAAGATGAAATTCCAGGCTAGATTCTACGACCCAAAAAAACAACACACCCGTTAAATCATATATTGAAAGTCATGTACTATATTGGGATTAAATATTATATAATGTTGGAAAAAATCCATATCTTCTTATTTTTTCTATATTTCCATCCAATATTCAGCCATTTAAATTCTCCTTTGGACACACCTGTATAACACATGCGATTTGGATCAGATTTTTTGTCAAAGGTGAAAATTCCCACTCCCCCTTAACTGTCCACCCACCATGAAAAAACACTATTAATTTTGGAAACGTTTACTATATGAGGATCGACCAAAGCCTCTTCAAATTCATTTTTATGTAAGTATTTTTGCAAGAGATAATAAAATTTGGTTCTTTGTTTCATTTTAATTTTATGTAGTCACAATGTGTTTGTACTTGCATTCCTATATCATGTATGTTATTCAATTAACCTTAGTTTATTAATTAAATATATTATTATACTCTAATTTTGTTCTTATTATTATCATTTTGACATTGATTCTTCATGGTGTGATTTTCATTACAATAAACCTTTTGAAATTATTCACACAATAATTGGGTGATTTTTTCTTTTTATTATTCTTTTCATTTCAATTATCCCATTACGAGTCTACTTCCCAGTTCCATTGATAGAATAGAATAAATGGAGGGATAACCCTATTACTAGTTAATCCAAGGGAGTATAAATGATATGTATTGGATGTTATTACTCACTCTTTTAATTTCTAATCTATTCATTTAAATTAGATTACCATTTTACAATTTTGAAACTCATTCGTCCTTGTTGAATTTATGGCCACACGGTTCAAGTGTTAATAAAAAAATTTACCTTGGAGTTTTCATTAATATGATTCTCCAAGTGTATAGGTTATTAGTATTATAGTTGGTAGTTTTTTATTAATTAAGTTATTTCATTGTTGATTGAACCCATCTCAAATATATGAAATTTAAATAATCAAAAAATAAATTCAACCAATCCCCCCCAACATTTAAACTCTAAACAACTCCTTATTATAAATTTAATTCACTTATTTATCTTATATCCTAGATAAACCTGTCTAAAATAAACCAAAATTTGGCCACATCATAGGTAAAAACAATCCATATAATTTATGGGTCTGTAGGTTTCTTCTTAGGTCTCTGAGGATTCGACAACCCAAGCTACACTATAAGTGATAGTTTAACCCTAAAAATGTGGAATATTTTGGTGAGACCAAGTGTCTTATGAAATCAGAAACCATGAATTTTATAATATAGATCACAAACACACTATGAGAATATCCTAGTCATAGGTTCAACTAAAACTGTCATCACTCAGATAATCAGTGTCCACTACATGGGACTAGATAACAAAAAAGAATAAAATCATTTCTGTTTAATTACAATAAATTACATTTTCCTTTTATAAAATTTTATCCTAGAGTTAAATTAATTCAGTATCCATTAATTATCCATAAACATTATTCCCTGATACATCTCATTAACCAACTATGTTATATATATTCTGTCTGCTAGTAATCCATCAATGTAAATTGTTTCTCAATATTAACATATTTAGAATTCCAAAAAGAACAAATTACAATGGTTTGAACAATTTTTATTTCTTATCATTCCATTATTATAGGTACTGTAGGAAACATAGTTTTCTTCCACAAATAATATCAAAAAAAGATCATGTCAAACTACATCGTGTGTTGGTGTAAGGATTGTAAAAAAAATGATAATCTAGCCACTAAATTTTTTTATCGACATGCAATTATTTAGCATTCATTACAATAACATGAAATCCCAAAGTCAATTTATTCCATCAAATCAGGAACCATTCCCAATACCAAAATGAGTATCTCCATGTATATCTTTATCCAATGTATCAAAATCTACAAAAAATAGAAGACACCCTAGAAATATTCCATGAACTAGAAAACATCCAAGATCACAACACATTGCATTATAAGGATCGTATCTAGAGTAAAACCAATGGTAATGAAATAATAATGAATTCAACACAAAAACCATACATAGAAACTATTCATCAATCCTTTACATGAAATAATCTCTCAAGACCCCAACTCATGGTTTTTTAATTAATTAGAAAATAGGAAAACATATCCCCAGTTATTTATATTTATCATAAAAATAGTTTATGTTATATATTTAATTAAATTGTAGATTTATTAAAAGGTACTTGAATATGTATCCTAAGCTGTCAGATGTCATTTGATATTAATTATTAAACCAATCTTCATATAATAACATCCATACTCATAAAACATTAATGAATAAAAATGCATTTCATGACTTTATTTAATATTAACAACAAGGATTACCAAAATATTTTTACATATTTTTTTCGAGAAAATAATGAATAGAATTGTTAATTTTTAACATTAATTAATAAAAAAAATATTTCCATTGATTTACTATAACATTTTCTCTAAATATTAAACAATAGATAATTATAATAGCAAAAAATTTTCTAAAATAACATCCATTAAATATTCTTAAAATACATTATTATCAAAGAATAACCAATATCAAATAAAATCATAATGAAGATAGAATAATTTTTAGAAAATTTGTGAATGAAAATATTATCTTAGTTGAAATATAAATCACCTATTAACATAACACAATAAACTATTAATCTAGTTTTATCATTATTAGGGTTTATTCCACCACAACTTGAACATGTTAAAGTACGTTCAATTTAAAATTGCACATCAAACAAATTAAAAGTAATGAATGCTCTCCCCAAAATAATTAGTGTTCTTCACATGGGGATGGAACAAGAATATAGATCTCTTATCAACACTACCACATGAAAACTGCATTCTTATGATGACTCTATAACACACATTTTCAATAATGTTATGAAAATATTCATTATAATAGTAGAGACAAATATATATGTCTTCGAATTGAAAATGTGAGGAAAGAAACCTAAAATAGAATATACAACATAAAAATTTATTAAATGGTCTCTAATCATTATAAATTGATATCATGGAGACAATAATTATTTCATATCAAATAATGCTTCAAAACACTATAAGTGAACTGGGGGTTACTAGGTTTTGGGTGAGAATCATGGGAAAAAGTGAGTTCTTAGGGGTTTAAATTTTTAATAGGCCATATGTAAATTGAAATACCATGACAAAACCTCCTAAACCATGATATGGAATGATGTGACATAGTATAGACTACCTTATGAGGCAAGGTATCAAACTACAACCTTTATACTGAGATAATGATTATGATCTATAAAGAAGGAATTATAATCCTTGAGAGTTACTACACTATATTTATAAACCACCACCTTTTAAAATTATTTTACCAAGAAGGTGACTATGATTATACTGACCACCAATGGGGTAGTATAAGACCCTAGCCTTAAACCTTACTTAATCTTGAGTTATTACAAGATTACACATTGAGGATCTTTTCAAGTTTTGAGTTTTAGAGAATTAGATCATAAAACATACATTACATTCCACATTTAAACAAAGTGGTTACATAAAAGATAGTATTCATTTTTCCCATCAACGGAGACATATTTAAAATAAAACATGGATTCTTTCTTGACACTTCCTTGACACTATCATCATATCATGTACCTTTCCCTTGACCTGTGAAAAACATTTCAAAAACGTGGGATGAGCATAAAAAGCTCAGTAAGGGATATAAAAAGTATGGAAAGGAAACATGAGTACATATTTACATAAGAATGAAATCATACTTTGCTCATAAAGCATAAGCACTTTAACATACCTCATAAAATCATGAATAAATCATAAAAATCATAAGACATAAAAGGTAACATGAGGCATTCATAACATTCTCACGTTGGGATTAACCCTCTTGGTTACGTTTGGAATACCCACCATAGTATATTCCCTAAATCTCTTCGGAGAAACCTTAATGTTTCACTCCTTCACGTTACCCAATGCATTGGAGAGCTATATAGGTATCACCCGCCCTTAGTTTATCATGGGACCACCTGTCTTCATAACAATGCCCAAGAACCATAACATAATCGTATCACATAAAACATGCATAAAGGAAACATAACACTTCCACATTTCAATCACAAGATTTCAATAAAACACATTGATATAAAAATAACTTATGAAACCCATTTTTAATACCAAAATAAAGGAAAAGTAAAACATGGTATTTTTTTCTTTTAAAACGAAGGTATGGCTTGTAGAGGAAGTTGAAACTTAAATAATTATCACGGCGGCAGGGAAGTCATTGTCGCCACATACGTATGAAAAAACATTCCCTTTTGTCGTTTTGTAAAATGCTTTGTATAACAAATATTCCATTTGGATAAATGTAATAGTCAAAGGGGGTTTATACACCATATAAAATAATGTTGTGTATAAAAGAAAATATGCCTCAATGAAAGGATATTGAGACGAAGTCCCTTACAAAGACGCTATCCTTGGTTTAAGGACAAATCAATTACATAATTATTTGTGAAAAATTAATACACCAAATATAAGTGGATATAAAGTGTAAAACAATCGGAGATTTTTCACACATATTCATAGAATGACATATTCAAGGAGTACATGTTTATACCAAAGAATCAAATTTGGGTTAAGAAGTTCCCTTGAAAAAATTTGACAGCCTAACGGCGTTACTACAAAATTCAGCAAATAAGTTGATGAAAGATAAAAAGGGTATCTCATCACATGGAAATAAAATTTAAATAAATAAGGATATAGAAGAACATATCCCAACATAATAGTATTTGAATTAAAAGTCATATCAAAATAAATCTTTTAAAAAGAGGAGGGTGAAAGGTTCCCTTACCGACATGGGTATCTTTCGAAACATACGCCCCATGAAAGGAGGACAATAAAAAATTGATGTAAATACTCATAAATGAAAGTATACTACACAATGAGTAAAATAATGTGCAGTGCATACACCACTCAAAGGAAATTGTGGAAAATGTAGTATAAGTCTCATGGGAATAAAAGTGAGATGAAAAATCTCTTACGATGACTCGGAAGCCTAACGACGCCACTTAAAACTTCCAAAATGGATTGATGAGAGGAAATAGGGTCTCTCATCATATCAACATAATGTTTAAAAAAATAAGAATATAAAAGAACATCCCCCAACATAACAAAGAGGATCTTAAAATAAGTGACATACAGGAGAGTACTTAAAATGAATGAGAGATATTGGATCTCTTACGAAAATTCAGCAGCCTAACGGCGCCACTCAAAACTTCCAAAATGGATTTATAAGAGAAAATAGGGTCTCTAATCATATGAAAATAAAGATTAAATCAAGAGTAATATAAAATAACATCCCAATAACAAGAAAGATGAGCATTAAAAGGAGTGACATAAAAGAGTGTACTTAAAAAGAAAGAGAGGAGTAGGATCCCTTACCTCAAGTCCAACTTGTCTTGTTCGTTTCTTTATATTCCTGAATAATAAACATTGGTCAATTTATAATTTCCTAAGGACCTCATTTAAATATTATTATTCAGTTCATATCATATATTATAATGTTATAATAATTGTTTAATAATGTTAGTTCATATCAGACGTTTTTGCCGATGTTTGGTACATGAGTCAAAAATGAACTTGTTCGAAAAATGATTGTCCATGTAGTTATAAGTAAATAATTTCCAGAATAGTGTTAATGATTAAAATATCATATATATACAGTAAATATTCATTTTATACTATTCCATATCATTTGGAGATAAAAAACGAAAAGCACTATTCATGGAGACGGTAGGTCGTACGTACGCATGATCGCTACTTTCATTTTTTCTTTGTCATATTAATGGAATTAAAACAAAATGAGATATATATATATGTTATAATTCCAGAATGATATCCATAATTTATATGTAATATATTACATACATATCCTTTATATATATGTACTTATAATAGTACATAACATTTTGAGATATGAAATGAAATGTACCGTTCATGGAGACAGTAAGCCGTACGTACGCATGAACGCTACTTCCTTTTCTATTTCATATTCAATGAAATTAAAACATAATGATACATAATAGTATTTTAATTCAAGTATTGTATCAAATATATTATCACTAAATATATCTTTTATATGTACCACATATGGTATTAACGAATCAAATCACTTTGAGGGGGCGGTAGTCCGCACTTCCTTAAATGAAGATATCGTGTTTACCTATAATGGAAACCATAAAGGTATGCCATAAATGAAAAATACAGAAGCTTAAGTAAAACATAAAAATATTATATATCATATATAAATATAGTGTCATCTTAATGGCCACCTTTGAAGGTGTTAGATGAATGTTGAACAATCATCGTTCCGTGAGGCAGAAAATCACCAAGCACAGAAACAATATGTTCATTAACCATTAGACAAAGGTGTGTGTAAGTGTAGCTCTAATACTTCTTATAAAAAAATCCTAGTATATTTAAGATACTGTAGTTTTTACACAATAAATGAATAAAAAGAGTTTAGGGGGTTGGAGAAGCAAAATTAAACAAAAGGACTCAAGTGAAGATATTTCCTTAAAATCGGGTAACTCCCTTTGGTTTGAGATCAAAGGCTTACATGGGAAGACTTATGCCCAAAGTGAGGTTTCAAGGAGTTAGATAGGGATGTGGAGAGACAAAATGGGCCGGGGTGGGCTGTGACAAAGGCTTTGGAAGTGTGGGTAAGGAGGTAGAGGTGGGGGCCTTTATAAGTGGAGAGGAGGGGCACTCTTGGAAAGTAAGGAAATGTTACATTATTTTAGAATGTGTTACAGATATTAATGGTCCCACATTGATGTGTTTAGAGGATAAGGTGATAAGGGTCCGAAATACACCCATCCAATAGGTTTTTTACATGTGTAGGTCTTTGATATTACATTATCTTTCCATTTTATTTAAATCGTTAAATAATGAGGTCATCGTTGCATCATCATGATATCATAAATTATTTTATTTATTTAATGTCTAAAAATTATAAAAAAAATACTATGATGTACGAAATGGTTTTAGATTTCCAATTAATATTTATTGTCTAAAAGATCATTTATGTAGACAAAATTAAAAATATTTTACATAGGTGATACATTTTTTGGTTACATTTAATATTCTTTAAAAATAAAAAGATAAAATGTCACTTTCTCACAAAACTGATTTAATGGGGCCCCCAAGTTTGGCACAAGGCATCCCATGGTCGTCCATGAGACAACCATTATCCTTAGGACAAATTTTGTGGTCATTTTTTTTATTATGATATTATCTTATTATCCTTAACTACCCGATTATCCATTAATCAAGATAATTAAAGATAATTATCGTCATTACTATTCATAATGTCCAAAAACAAAAGAGTCTTAATTGCATAATTTGGACATTATGATTCCAAATATTTAATCCATTTTAACAAATTCCAAACACATAAATTGCAATAATTAATTTAAAAAAACTTCCCGTTGCCAAAACAAATAGCGGGGTTTTTTAGAAACCATATTTATGAAAAGTTTGGCACTTGTTTATGCCTAATTCCAAAGTGAAATTAATCCCAATGACCATAATTGAATTACATGGTAACAACATATTCTAATTACGCTTTAAAAAAAATTAAAAATATATTATAACCATATAATTAAATTATATGAAAAAGAAGTTTTGATGTAAAATGCAGTATTTTTCACTATTCATTGAAAAATGAACATTGTCAGAAAAATACAAAAAATTAACCCAAGGTAAATTTCAATGTCCCAATCATAAATAATATGTTTATTTTGAAAAATAGAGCTTATAAAAGTTTCAAAAAGTGGATTTAAAAGAGGTTCACCATCAAAATGCGGTTAATCGACCTTTTAAAGAATATTAGAATGTTTATGCTTAAAATTGGATTAATTCGCATTTTTAAATCTCTAATACTTATCGTAAAAAGTAAAAATATTTGACAAACATATATAATAATTTTGTAGTTAGTTATATTCATTCCCGCCATCACAACATCTAGGCGTTAACTACCATTTACAATAATATTATTTTATTATTAGAGTGCAACGTAAGATTCCCAAGAAACTCGTTGTTGCATATTGGGTACGCCATCGAGCATAGCGTCCCCTTTATATTAATATTAATATTTTATTAAAAAATATGGATAAATGTGAAAATGTCATACTCTTTATTTACCTGGGGTGTTACATCCTTCCCCCCTTTTGGGAATTGCGTCCTCGCAATTTTAAAATTGGGCTTGGAAACATCATTGAAAATCCCACATCGGTACAAGAGTCAGTAAAACAATCACTTTAAAATAAAGAAGGATAAGTACAAAGGTCACCCGAGTTAACCCATATTAGGATTCCATGTATGAAAATATGGACATGGAGGAAAAAACAAAGGGCCATGTCTTGAGGGAGAGTGATAGTAAACATGTCTAGGAGAAAGTTAACCATAAGAAAATCACAAACTTGTGATGAGTTAAACGGTATTGGATTCCCCAGTAGGAAAAGTTAACAGAAAACATTTTTGTTTTAAGTTACTCTTCATCGAGGAATTTATTTTTGAGCTTAACTAAAAAATTTGGAAACATACTTACTTGTCTTGTTGACTTTCATCTTTTACTAGATTTATTACACAAACTCATATTTTCTCTAAAAGACGAGTATTTAGGAAAACTTGTTCACATTAAGAGTACTATAATCAACTTCAAGAGAATCACCTAATCCAAAAAAAGAGAACTATATACTTCCCATGTCTTTAAACTTTAACCAAAACCAAAACCAAAATGGTTAGTACAAGATCAGATAATCTAGAAAAGGATAACCCTTTATAAAAAGAAAATCTATTCTTAATCTCCAAAATTTGTCCAACAAAACCCAAAGTTCAACGAGGACCATCCGATAAACAATTTTTCCATAAAATTTTTCAAAGTAAACCAAACTAAGATTGAAACCCAAATATTTGAAGGATTTAGTCACATAGTCTTCCAAGTTAAATCGTAAAATTTATCTCCAAACAACATCAGTTGCTCCTAATGTCTCGCATTGAAAAGTAATTAACCTAATCACATATCCTCCATGATAGGTTAATAAATTTCCATAGATAACCCAAAATCAACTTACTCTTAATTCATAAAATCATTTAACTAAAAATAATTAGTCAAACTAACCAGGGACTTCACGTAGTCCATTGGTAGGCGATAAATACCAGTTGCACTTTGGTTGTGGGTTCGATTCCCGCAGCTTTGTCCGACGTGACGGGTTGTCACACGGTCTCTGTGTTGTCTTTTTTCCAAAACTATATAATTCATAAAACATTCCCCAAAACAAGATAAAATATTCAAAAATGATCATAACATATTTTAACCTCAAGTTTATCTCATTCCTTTAATTTTCCACCATAACATATAATAACCCATAATTACCTCAAAAGTAAGGATCATATAAACTCTAATGGTTACCTTTATAATTATTACCTGAACTTCCACATCGATTGTTCATCTCGTACATGATGCATTTCAGAACATAGCAAGGTTCAAGTGGATGATCATGACTCCTTGATAGTTGGTTTAGAACAACCACGAGTTTCCTCATTGAATACCCCATTTCATCTAGTCTCTTAATCCGAGAACCACCACAGTTTCCTTCAAACCAATTGTCACTTTGGTGCCTGCTAGATCCATCCATTCACTAAAAATAGAAATGTTAGTGTGAGTATATCAACAAAACCATCATGTACTAATGAGTAAGATAACCACTAAGATATACTTACTTATTCACATTATCTAAAACTAGGACTCTTTCTGAAATCCTAACCATTAGGGTAATGTCACTTATGCTTAAAGAATACCCTAACCTCTAAAATTATCTAAACCGACCTCTGATACCAACTATAAGACCCCAGCCTTAAACCTTACTTAATCTTTAGTTATTACAAGATTACACATTGAGGATTTTTTTCAGGTTTAGAGTTTTAGAGAATTAGATCATAAAACATACATTACATTCCACATTTAAACAATGTGGTTACATAAAAGATAATATTCATTTTTCCCATCAACAGAAACATATTTAAAATAAAACATGGATTCTTTCTTGACACTTCCTTAACACTATCATCATATCATGTACCCTTCCCTTGACCTGTGAAAAACATTTCAAAAACTTGGGATGAGCATAAAAAGCTCAGTAAGGGATATAAAAAGTATGGAAAGGAAACATGAGTACATATATACATAAGAATGAAATCATACTTTGCCCATAAAGCATAAGCACTTTAACATACCTCATAAAATCATGAATAAATCATAGAAATCATAAGACATAAAAGGTAACTTGAGGCATTCATAACATTCTTACGTAGGGAGAAACCCTCTTGGTTACGTTTAGAATACCCACCATAGTATATTCCCTAAATCTCTTCGGAGAAACCTCAACGTTTCACTCCTTCGCGTTACCCAATGAATTAGAGAGATATATCGGGCTCACCCGCCCTTAGTTTATCACGGAACCACCCATCTCCATAACAATGCCCAAGAACCATAACATAATCGTATCACATAAAACATGCATAATGGAAACATAACATTTTCACATTTCAATAACAAGATATCAATAAAACACATTGATATAAAAAAACTTATGAAAACCATTTTTAATACCAAAATAATGGAAAAGTAAAACATGGTATTTTTTTCTTTTAAAAAGAAGGTATGGCTTGTAGAGGAAGAAAAAACTCAAATAATGGTCACGGCGGTGGAGAAGTCATTGTCGCCGCATATGTATGAAAAAACATTACCTTTTGTCATTTTGTAAAATTATTTATATAATAAAGATTTCTTTTGGATAAACGGAAAAGTCAAAGGGGTTTTATACACCGTATAAAATAAATTTCTGTATAAAAAAAATATGCATCAATGAAAGGAGATTGAGACGAAGTCCCTTACAAAGACGATATCATTGGTTTAAGGACAAATCAATTACATAATTATGTGTGACAAATGAATACACCAAATATTAGTGTATATTAAGTGTAAAAAAATCGGAGGTTATTCACACATATTCATAGAACGACATATTCAAGAAGTACATGTTTGTCCCAAAGAATCAAATTTGGGTTAAGAAGTTCCCTTGCAAAAATTTGATAGCCTAACGGTGTCACTACAAAATTCAGCAAATGAGTTGATGAGAGATAAAATGGGTATCTCATCACATGGAAATAAAATTTAAATCAATAAGGACATAGAAGAACATATTCCTACATAATATTAGGTTAATTAAAAGACATAACAAAAGAAGTATTTTAAAAAGAGGAGGGTGAAAGGTTCCCTTACCGACATGGGTATCTTTTGAAACATACGCCCTGTGAAAGAAGGACAATACAAAATTGATGTAAATACTCATAAATGAAAGTATATTACACAATGAGTAAAATAATGGGCAGTACATACACCACTCAAAGGAAATTGTTGCAAATTTAGCATAAATATCATGGGAATAAAAGTGAGATGAAAAATCTCTTACGAAGACTTGGCAGCCTAACAGAGCCACTTAAAACATCCAAAATGGATTGATGAGAGGAAATAGGGACTCTCATCATATCAAAATATTGTTTACAGAAATATTAATATAAAATAAAATCCCCTAACATAACAAATAGGATCTTAAAAGAAGTGACATACAGGAGAGTACTTAAAAAGAAAGAGAGAGGTTGGATCTCTTACGAAAATTCGGCAGCCTAACGACGCCACTCAAAACATCCAAAATGGATTGATTAGAGAATAGGGTCTCTCATCATATGAAAATAAAAATTACAGTAAGAGTAATATAAAAGGACATCCCAATAACAAGAAATATGATCATTAAAAGGAGTGACATAAAAGAGTGTACTTAAAAAGAAAGAGAGGAGTAGGATCCCTTACCTCAAGTCCAACTTGTCTTGTTCGTTTCTTTAAATTCCTGAATAATAAACTTTGGTCAATTTATAATTGACTAAGGAACTCATTTAATGATTATTATTCAGTTCATATCACATATTATAATGTTATAATAATTGTTTAATAATGTTAGTTCATATCAGACGTTTTTGCCGATGTTTGGTACATGAGTCAAAAAGGAACTTGTTTGAAAAATGATTGTCCATGTAGTTGTAAGTAAATAATTTCAAGAATAGTATTAATGATTAAAATATAATATATATCCAGTACATATTCATTTTATACTATTACATATCATTTGGAGATAAAAAACGAAAAGCACCGTTAATGGAGACGGTAGGCCGTACGTACGCATGAACACTACTTTCATTTTTTTTTGTCATATTAATGGAATTAAAACAAAATGAGATAAATATATATATATGTTATAATTCTAGAATGATATCCATAATTTATATGTAATATATTACATACATATCCATTATATATATGTACTTATAATAGTACATAAAGTTTTGAGATAAGAAATGAAATGTACCGTTCATGGAGACGGTAAGCCGTACGTACGCATGAACGCTACTTCCATTTCTATTTCATATTTAATGGAATTAAAACATAATGATACGTAATAGTATTTTAATTCCAGTATTTTATCATATATAATATCATTAAATATATCCTTTATACGTACCACATATGGTATTAACAAATCAAATAACTTTGAGGGGGCGGTAGTCCGCACTTCCTTAAATGAAAATATCACATTTACCCATAACAGAAACTATAAAGGTATGCCATAAATTAAAAATACAGAAGCTTAAGTAAAACAAAAAAATATTATATATCATATTTAAAAATAGTTTCATCTTAATGGCCACCTTTTAAGGTGTTATAAGAATTTTGAACAATCATCATTTCGTGAGGCAGAAAATTACCAACCACATAAACAGTAAGTTTTTTAACCATTAGACGAAGGTGTGTTTAAGTGTAGCTCTAATAATTCTTATAAAAACATCATAGTATATTTACGATACTGGATTTGTTACAAAATAAATTAATAAAAAGAGTTTAGGGGGTTGGAGAAGCGAAATAAAACAAAAGGACTCAAGTGAAGACATTACCTTAAAATCGGGTAACTCCCTTTGGTTTGAGCTCAAAGGCTTCCTTGGGAAGACTTCTACCCAAAGTGAGGCTTCAAGGAGTTATATAGGGATGTGGAGAGACAAACTGGGGAGGGGTTGGCTGATCCAAAGGCTTAGGAAGTGTGGATAAGGAGGTAGAGGTGGGGGCCTTTTATAAGAGGAGAGGAGGGGCACTCTTGGAAAGTAAGGAAATGTTACATTATTTTAGAATGTGTTTCGGATATTAATTTCCCTAAATTGATGTGTTTCGAAGATAATGTGATAAGGGTTTGAAATCCACACATACAATAGGTTTTGTACATGTGTAGGTCTTAGATATTACATTATCTTTCCATTTTTTTAAATCGTTAAATAAGGAGGTCATCGCTGCATCATTATGATATCATAAATAATTTAATTTATTTAATGTCTAAAAATTATAAAAAAATACTATGATGTAGGAATTCTTTTTAGCTTTAAATGAATATTTATAGTCTAAAAGATCATTTATGTAGACAAAATTAAAAATATTTTACTTAGGTGGTACATTTTTTTGTTACATTTAACATTCTTTAAAAATAAAAAAATAAAATGTCACTTTCTCACAAAAGTGATTCCATGGGGCCCCCAAGTTTGGAAAAAGGAATCCCATGGACGGACATGAGACAACCAATAGCCTTAGGAAACATTTTGTGGTCATTTTTTATTATTATGATATTATCTTATTATCTTTAACTACCCAATTATTCATTAATCAAGATAATTAAAGATAATTACCATCGTTACTATTCATAATGTCCAAAAACAAAAAGAGTCATAATTGCATAATTTGGACCTTCTGATTCCAAATATGTAATACATTTAACCAAATTCCAAACACATAAATTGCAATAATTAATCTAAAAAAACATTCCGTTGTCAAAACAAATAGCGGGTTTTTTTAGAAACAATATTTATGAAACGTTTGGCACTTGTTTATGCCTAATTCCAAAGTGAAATTAATCCCAATGACCATTATTGAATTAAATGGTAAAAATATATTCTAATTACACTTTAAAACAAATTAAAAAGGTAATATAACCATATAATTAAATTATATGAAAAAGCAGTTTTTGATGTAAAATGCTGTATTTTTCACTATTCATTGAAAAATGAACATTGTCAGAAAAATAACAAAAATTAACCCAATGTAAATTTCAATGTCCCAATCATAAATAATATGTTTATTTTGAAAAATAGAGCATATAAAATTTTCAAAAAGTGGATTTAAAAGAGGGTCACTATCAAAATGCGGTTAATCGATCTTTTAAAGAATATTAGAATGTTTACGCTTAAAATTGGATTCATTCGCATTTTTAATTCTCTAACATTTATTGTAAAAAGTAAAAATATTTGACAAACATATATACTAATTTTGTTGTTAGTTTTATTCATTCCCGCCATCACAACAGCTAGGCGTTAACTACCATTTAAAATAATATTATTTTATTATTAGAGTGCAACGTAAGATTCCCAAGAAACTCGTTGTTGCGTATTGGGTACGCCATCGAGCATAGAGTCCCCTTTAAAGTAATATTAATATTTTATTCACAAATGTGGATAAATGTGAAAATTTCATACTCTTTATTTACCTGGGGTATTGCAGGTAGATACCACTAATATTGTATAAACCCCTCAAACACAATTGATAAAATGGGATTCCCTACAAATAATTGATCATTCATCCATGATGTGCCAACTCCATAGCCCTATTGCATCGTGCATCCATCCTATACTTGGAGGTAAATCTAAAATCCCGTTCATTTGGAACCCAAAAAAAAAATTCACCCCCTCTAAACCACAAAAACGATTCATAAAATTAATCCTAAGGCTCTGTGATTACTAAATCCTCTATTATGATTTTATTTTATCTGAAATCCCATATTCGACCCCAGATTTCCACTATCCACCTCCTACAAAAAAATTCTAAATGTAATATGATATAACAATATAATATCTTAACAGATTATTGAGTAATTGGTTATGTATCTAATAAAAATATCACATTGATGTAATTAAAAAAGTGATGGTTGTTATTTTGGAAAAACATCATCAGTATTGATATCAACTTTAATACATCATGGGAGAATATTGAAGAAATAATAATTAAAGTATTTAACTATAATACCATGTGGCGTAAAATGGTTACCAATCTATCAGGAACTAAATTTTATGTTTAATAATAGAGTTAGTGAATGATGTCTATTTCACCATATTAACATTTAAAAAATTGACAGTTCTAGTGATTCTTATAATAAAAAATGGTTTAAGTCAAATTAATATGAAGTAATTTACTGTACAATTACTCAAAACATTAAACTGACTAATTTCAAAAAAAAATTATATGAGTTAATGAAATAAATAATTGAACTATAAAAATTACAAAAAATTCGTTAAAAATACACAACTAAAGAAAATGAAATCATTTAGAACATTTATAAAACCCCCTTGATCTAAATAAAAATTTAATGTAGTTAATAAATTAACAATATTATATATCATTTATATAAATATAAGGTAATAGTTAGTCTTAAAAAACAATAATTACCACCTTATAAAATAACCCTATCTATATAATTTAAATAAGTAGTCCTAATAATCTACATGATCATACGAATGAAAATGAACAAGTGTACAATGTTGGAAAAGTATTTATACCAAATATAGAAAACACTAACAATGATTTAAAATTTGATTTATTATTAATAGGATGAAATTATTATCATCACATATCTTCAAAATAATAATACCCCAATATTGTAACCCACATTTGGTTGAAATGTATTAGTAGTAATCTAAGAAATGGTTGAAATTATATAATATTACCTCAAATAAAAATGATATATATCTATATAATATACATCAAACCATAGAAAATTATTATTTATATACCCCCAAAATTGTTGGTTATAATTTATGTTTTCTATAAAATTTATCAAATCCATAACTTACAACTAATAATTGAGATGAAGTAATGTGATTTAGGGAAAACCCAACATTGTCTAAATGAGAATATTCTCTACTATGTCTTTCCCTATGGATGTTATAATGTTCTAAAACATAATTCTAGTGGGGTTGTTATACATATTGGTGTGGCATAGGGGGACTATTCTTCCAAAGAAACTATAAATCGGGTAATAAGACAATATAAATAAATAGTAAAACATTTAATGTTTTATTCTTCTGCGTGAATTTATTTTCATGTTATATATTGACATGATCATAAACACAATTGTTTTTCAGTTTTCATAAGTACTAAAACATTATTTATTCCATTTAATATTAATATTAATAAATATAAAGGACTATCATTGATTAAATCTATAATTGCTGGGAAAAAAATAAAATATTTCATATTTAGTTTCTTTTCATTAATTAATATTCATTTATTTTATATTTCAATTTTTTATTTACTTTTTATTATTTATATATTCTTAAAATTATTTATTTTACACGAATAAAATTATTCATCATATATTTATTATATCTTATGAATTAAAATTCAAACCATATGGGAGTTTATATAAATATTATAACAGGCTATTCCTAACCTTTTGAACATATATTTTAATATTACAATTTTATGTTTTAACCATATTGTTTAATTAATCAACAGATCAACTACATGTTTGAAAAATATAATGGAATTTGATTACAACTTGTGCTAACTATTTAATTTAATGGTGTCTATGATAACCTTATGATGAATATGTCACAAACATAAGATGGGTTTTCAAAACAATACAATTGACTTTCAAAAACTTTCTGATAAATTTTCTATACCTTATAAAGTATAACCTTGTGAATTAAAACCATTTAACGTAATTTATCATATGACATTCATCCTTAGGTGGATGAACACAATGGATATATTGAACAATATGATAATGACTATCAATATATGAATTGTTAAAATTAAAACATATTATTTTTTTAAAAAGAATATATTTCTGATTTTGGATCATTTATATTCTTGAATATTAATATAGATGAATATTTGAAGGGAAATAATTTATGTTGGATTAATCGAAATATTAAAATGTTTAACTATATTATTAGTGGGAGTAATTCTAACACTATTTAATAATTGATTCAATTAATATAAACAATTTCATTTATATATTATTTTTATTTTATAAGAAATTAGGAAGAATTAAATATAATCTACTTGAATATTTGTGTATCTCATTTATGGAATAGGATTTAATGCTGTGTAATTACTATAATTATCTAAATAACTTAAAAAAAGTAAATAATTTCAAAATGCAAGATGATTAATTTTTAAATGGGTCACTACACTAACAATTACTTATGAACTGTCTATATCTGCTCTATATATTTTGAATAATTTAAATATAATGATACTATTAGATTTTTTTTTCAAAATAACTAAAGAAATTTTTTTAGGTTAATAGATACATGTGTTATACAACTTGAAACTGTATGGTGGACTATTAAATGTAAATATTTCCTATGTATTTTTATATAAATGTTGTTGTGTTTCATTTTAAATGTACATTATCATGATACTCAATATTACTCAATGAATGACCAAGGCTTCCTAAATTTTCATAACTTCATTGTGTAATGTCTAATAACTATTGGGTTGTATTATTTCAAAAATATTAGATGTTCATTATTATTTCATTTTGTGTTTTCACCCAAAATTTGACTTTAGTGTTGGGTCATACTACATATCAAAAGGTACATATTGGGATTTTTCTTAATATCAGAATATGCTAGGATACATGTGATGAGGCCACTATTTGAAAGTTCCCAGTCATACTATTATATCACTGAGAGGGGGAGGGGTGAATCAGTGATACCCTTTTTATTTTAGGTTTCTTTTTAATTGAAACAACCTTTGCCTCCATTTAATGACTTCAATTCCCAAATGATAGATAAATCAAAACACATCCAAAAGAAGAAAATGATTTACAAAGTTCAATATTAAATAATAATAGCTATGTCTTTGTTCTTGTTTGGAAATTATCTAATACCATAAAATACACTAGAAATAAAGTCTTTGATTACAATGAGTTGTATGTACCCTTTCACTTGTGTTGATCTATAAAACAAAAAAACTAGTGATTTTGTATCCTCATAGCACAATAAGGTAATATAGTTTTTTTGTGACAACTCATGTTACATGCAATTATTTTCAAATAAACAATTTTATTCAATTGAAATACAATTCATAAATTCCTTACCCAGAAGAAGGTAAGAACCACCTAGACTTTGTTATGAAACACTCAATCCAATGTTTTTTGAGTCTGATTCCTCTAAGTATGATTCATACAAAACAATACTACAAGTCTAATTTTCTGATAGAACATGATAGAGTATAATTAAAACCATTTAAATTCCTAAATATAATCGACAATCAAAATACAATATTAATAAACTAGCACCACCCAAAATAGTTGTCAAGCCAAATAGAATTAATCTTTTCTTCTCTCTAAAAAACTATAGATTTTCTCTCTTCTGTAGTGAATATTAAACCTCAACTAAAAAGAACAATGTACTTATTTCTCTTTTTTAGGTGACCCAAAATGATTTTAGGTGGGAATCCTAAAATGTTTCCTTCTCACACATCTTCACCCAAATTTTAATTTCACATGAAATCATAGAGCAATTAGGACTTCGTCAACACTTCTCGATTCTTTTAAAAACATCCACAATCTTAACATATTATTCGTGAGACTCCCATTTCAACAATTGAGACCGCTTTAAATTGTTAGTAATACATGGGTCACATCTACTAAATCTAATTACTCATGAAAATTTTGTAAATATGATTATAAGAACTGATTTGAATCAGAATCTCTTATAGGAAATTTCAGCTCCCCCTTAACAAATCATTCAGTAATCTTATTCTCTTTTATTTCCTCTTGAACATCTTGAGAAAAAATACATCATTTAGAAACTAGTTCAAGAATAATGACTACATTTATTAAATTGATTGAATTTAGGATCATCTGTAGCATTGTCTGAAATCAATTGGAATGTATTGTAACTTTCCATTCATTCCTGATTTTTTATTTTCAACTCAACTAAAGCATGATGTTCTCTGAAAACGAAAAGTCTATATACGATCATCTTGAGTACGATAATTATAGATATGATCATTCTAAATACGATAATTCTAGATATGATCATTTCTATTTACGATCTTTCTGGTTATGATCCATGGTATTGATTATTCTAGTTACAATCATTATGGATACGATCATTCTTGATACAATACACTACAATCTAAAACCAATGATATACTCAAATGTGATAAAATAAAATCTGAAAATGATGCTATTCCTAGATATAATACGATATAATTTGAAAACTATGATCTAACTGGAAACGATAAAAAACAATCTGAATATGATTCATTCTCAATCAAAACCTTATCTTTCCTTTTCATCTACTAGAATATGATTCTTTTTAAAAACAATCACTATCTCATCATCTATTGGAATCACCTCTTCCATTGACACCACTTTGATCAGCACCACATTCCATTAGCATCACCTTTCCCATCAGCATCACCCTTTTCATCAGCATATCCTTTTCCATCGACACCACCTTCACTGGAACCACCATTCCATCGATACAAATTCTATTATTTTGAAATGAAATCGGTATCACTTCGTTTAATTTCATCTAGAATCCAATTGTTTTTGAAAATAAATCGATACTATCTCTTTATCTTTATATAAGTTTTATACAGTCATCATTTCCTCATTAATTTGGATATGTTTGTTTTGAAAAACAATCAATACCACTTCATTCTTTCTTCCATCTGGATAAAATAAATCTGAATACGATTCTTTTCAAATTATTTTAAAAAATAACCTATACCACTTATTTCCCTCTTCCGTCCGGATATTATAAATCTAAATACGATTACTTTTTAATTGTTTGGAAAAAAAGTTGGCACCAATTATTTAACTAACCTTTACTTATATCAAAATTTCATCACAAGTTCTCAATATAACTCATGATTTAAATGAAATACAAATCATTAAATCATCATTACAATAGCATTAGAAAGAAAAATGACTTTCTATTCACCAAAGTTTCATTCATTTATTATCGTTCTCATCATAATAATTTTTTTTCTGAATATGTGAGTCCAAATGTCAGAAAAATTGGGTCTGATTATTTTCAAAACAAACCCAAAATAAATTGTTTCCACAATAAAAGTAAAGTGATTTCTTTTTTTAAAACATACGTTGACAACAAAAGGAAACACTTGAAAACAAACACCTTCATCATCAACATAGTGCTACCAAACTCCCCCTTTGTATTTTTTTCAACTATATTTAATAAATCACTATACTTTGTAACCTCAAGTAATTGATTAAATATCAATAATTATAAAAATATGTGAGGTAAGTAATTTTAGAAAACAAGAATTGTTAATAGGAAAACCATGCTATCCAAAAAAAGTAATCATGATAAACTCTATAATTTATCTTTTATTTCTTCATTCTACCTAAAAACAACTATCTTTATTTTCCTACAACATCTCGTACAAATAGTTAGAATAGTTTACACACTAAACAATGCTGAATTCACAGCTTACCCACACCTCTATCTTTTGTGCAATAGATTTAAGGGAAAAAACAATTCTCCCACTTAAAAAAACAATCCAATTGTTATATGATAGATGGGACATTTACACATACCTTAACCATGAAGAGAACTGGGTTAGACACCCATGTCCAACCACATTTTTGAGAATGATTCATTCGATAATGGTTTTATGAAATTATTAGCAACTTGTTCCAATGTTGTAAAATATTCTAGTTTCAAGTCATTCTTTTCCAAATTCTATTTGATGAAATTATATTTGATATAAATTGGATTTTAATAAGATTATTTCACTGGATTCTTGGTTATATTTATTGTACTATTATTATCACAACCTAATAGCAAGCGTAAAATCACCCCAACAAGTAAATCTTCCAATTGTTTTTTCATCCACATAAGTTGAGTAGTGACTTGAGTAGTAGAAATATACTCAGATTCATCCATACAAAGAGTTACATAATTTTCCTTCCTTGAAGGCCAACTATCACAATTAGTTTATAGAAATAATACACTACCAGATGTGGATCTTTTATCATCAATATTTCCTTCCCAATCTGCATCTGAATACCCTATCATTTCAATACAATTTGAGCAATCATATTTGATTCCAAAGTTTATTGTGCCTTTTATGTATCAAATAATTATTTTTCTAGAATTTAAATGTTATTCTTTTGTATCACATTAAATTCATTCACATGAGGTAACACCATACAAAATGTTAGGTCTTCTGGTTTTCACATACAATAGACTTCCAATGAACATTTGATACCCTTTTTGACCAACTATTTTTCCTTCTATATTTTTTCACATCATTGTTCCCAATGAAATGTGTGTGGAAATAGGTTTTCATTTATTTTTTCTCAAACCACTCGAGAAGTTATTTTTCATTCATTTCATGGTAGAGGAAAATTTATTATTTCTTTTGATGGATTTGTAACCCAATAAGTTATGTCATTTCTACATGAATGAAAATTTCAAATAAATTATTAATTTTTTCAAAAAACATTTCACAGATTCATTCATCATTTCTAGTAAAGATAATATCATGAACATAATGTACTATAATGATTAAATACACATAACTTACTCTCATATAATTATTGTTATCCACTATTCATTTTTTAACATTCATCTTTCTTATTCATATATCCAATATGGAAGACCCTTCCTTCAAAGATTATTTTAGTCCATTCATTGTCTTCTTGAGTATTCATAAATAACATTAATCTTTTAAATAAAAAATATACAAAGAAGTTCAATATAAACCACTTAATCAAGATCACCATTTATGAATGTAGATTTAACATCATTTTGAAAGATGTTGTATCCTTATTGTGCTGAAATAGAAAAAATGATTCTAATTATTTCATATATTTTAACTTGAGAAATGGTTTCATCAGGATAAATACCCTCAATCTGTGAATACACTTGGGAATCTATTTTTTTCATTGTTTTTTATAAATTCACCTTTCTCAATTATCTTGTCCTGAAAAAACCATTTTGTGCCAATGATGCTTTTGTTTTCAAGATTTGGTATGAGTTCCCATATAATATTCATTTCAATTTGATCTAATTATTCATTCTTGGCTTGACCCCATTCTGGATAGTCATACTATTCTTTAACATCATTCAGTTCTACTTTTGAATACAAAGAAGTATGTATAAAGGAATTGATTGATCTTCTTGTATGTACAATATGATATTGATCACCAATTATAGTATGTGCATCCACATGTTTCCTCATCCTTTGATAAGATTTTTCATTGTCTTCCTCATCAATGGAAATAGTTGAGTCTAAATCATCACATTTATTATGATTAAAATAATTTTTATCCTTATCAAAATTACATTCTACAACATACTTAATATTATTGCCCACCTGAAAATGTTTCTCTATCAGATACTTAAATCAATTTTAAAAAAAATGAATCAATATTTTTTTGTGGAACCATCTATACCATCCTCTATCCAGAGAATAGCCAAAAATATTCCATCCTCACCCTTTTTCTTAAACTTAAAATAGTTTCCACTTCTATTTTTTATAATACTAGCACTCCCAAAAACTCTAAACTGATTTAAAAAAGTATTTTTTCCATAAAAAAATTTCTATGGAGTCATAACTGATTGAGGCCTATAGAAACAATTATTATGAATCTAAACCAAAGTACACATGGATTGCCTCGAAATGTAAAGTGAATGGTCGGGTTCAAATCACATGGTTCATCCCATTTTGACTAGGATTCTATTCATTCAATCAGCCACCCTATTTTATAGGGGAATGTATGGAGAGCTATACTCATGATGGATTCCATGCTTTTGAAGATAGACATTAAACTATTCACTTCTATATTCACCACAATTATAATTTCCCAACTTATTTATAGCTTGTTTTCTCATTGGCTCACATATATCACAAAGGATCAGATCTAGGGTATTTTTTAACAAATATCTACTTTCATATGAACAAAATTTGTAAATTTTCATTTCTGGAAGATAGTTGAACACCAATATATTATTCTTAGAAATTCAAGAATGTCTGGAACACTATCAATTTTAGATTACTTTCTCATGTTTCTCTGAAACATATGTTTATGAATTTTATGCCATAACTGATTCTCTTCCCCCATTCTCATGTAACCAGAGTATTATGACTCACCAACCCGAAACAAATTTCATTTAGTATGTTGGCCACTTACAACAATCATTCCATGTTCTTCACTATTTAAAAATATATATCTTTCTTGAATATAGCCCTGTTACCCTCATCACACAATTGTTAGACACTTTGCAGATTGTGTTTCAGCCCATCAACATACAAATGTTTTTTTGATCTCATTTTTTCTTTTCCAATAATGGATGAACCACTACCTTTGATATTAAATGAATAATTATTTCAAATGTCACTCTCCCATCATTATAATATTTTAAATCCTTCAATAATTTGTTATCTCTTATCTTGTGAGAAGAACAACCACTAATAAGTATCCAAAGGTCTTTCTCCTTTCATGGATTTTAATGTAGTTTCTACAACAATTGCCCTGTATCCATTATTTTTATTCTTCACCAATTGATTTTTTAGAATTGAGAATATTTTTCTATGCCAAAAACAAAAAGTGCATCCTTTTGAAAGGTGTCTAGGTTGTTCACAACTTTTAGAAATAGTTTTCAAGGGATATACCATTTTTTCAGTATTTACATCATTCCTTTCAAATTTCTTCAAGGTAAAATTCAATTTTTTTTATTTATGGAGAATGAATCCCCCTCTATCTCTTCCTTTAAAAACCTATGGGGATAATAGTAATGTTATTGATTAAACCATGATGTACTAGTTGTGTGCCCTAATCCCCCACAATACCAGCAATACCCATAGAAGAAGTATTTTCTTATAAATCCTCCACACTGATCAGAATTGTGAAAACATTTAACAAACAACATATTCTCACTTTCAACTGGATTATTCTTCTTCAATTTTGACTTGATAGGATTGGAAGTATTTGAAACTTTTCTAGATCTAGATAAAACTTGTTCATACATAGGATGTTTTGTAACTTCATAATTCATCACATTGACCACATACATTTCTTTCCCAATAATCTTCTTTTCAGAAATAGTTACATTATTCTTATATCCCATTGATGTTATATTTTATTGAACCTTATCAGGATTTTAATTATGAGAACATTCACCAACATCAGTGAGAGATTTTTGGAAATTTAGAAAAAAAATTCACCATTAGAGAGTTTTTGATGGACAAGATTAAACTAGTTTTCTTTTCCCCTATGATTCACATCCAAATGCACTTTACAATTATTTTCTTCTGAAAAATACTTATTTGAATAATGAATCTCTTTAACTATATTTTATATCTCACCAGAAAAACATTTTTGATTTCTTGAGAATTCAGCTTCCAACATTTTTTTTTTATTTTCAGGACTTCTGATCATTCACATATATTAATTCAACTATTATTTCAAATGCATTTCAACATGAGTTTCTTTTCTTCAGAACTATAACTTCTGAATTATTCATCATTCACTCTGGTAATTAAATTATTATTATTACCACACATAGTGGATATTTTGGATTCCAAATCACTATATTCTTATTTATCATCATTGTACAAGAATCCTCTTGTTTTTTATTCCATGAATTTCTTTTTTTCCTTCGCCTCCCTTCTTATTCCACAATATTATTGTATTTATTTCTTCATTATCACCATATTAATCTTTCATTACTTAACGATCATGAACCAAAAATGGCTGATACATCCACATTAAAAACATTTTATGGGAATTTTCCATTTCTATTTCATTTTCCTTATTTTCACATTATTTTAAAACAAGGATAAGATTTCATTAGGATTTTTACATACCTAATTTTCAGAGTCAGAATCACCAAATTCATTTCTATTAACAATCATCATTGACTTCTCTTTATTCATAGAACTGAAAAAACATCTCTATAAACCTTTGTTTTGTTCTTCATAACATTCTCTCTTCTCATTTCATAGGTGATAAGAGTTCTATGTTAATCATTAAGATATAATTTTTCAGGATCTCTGTCTTCCAATGAAGAAACTTTTGTACCGAATTTTTCATGTAGGATTATCAAGATCGTTTCAAAAAATTTAGAGGCTTTAAAATTTTCACCATGAAATCATATTGTAATCACAGTGTTAATCAACCTAATAAAGAAATAATTAATAGATTCATGCTCACCTATGTTTAAATATACATACTTCAATATCCATATTTGTAACATTTCCTTCTTCAGTTTTTTATTTCCTTTATATATGTTTTTCAATTTATCCCATATACCATTAGGTATTGAAACACCTTTCACTCTCAAAATTTATTTTCAAAAAGTGATGATAATATGACATTCATGGCTCTTCAATCATTCTCAAGAAACATCTTCACAACCTGTGTAAGTGATTAACTATTATCAATGTGAGGAAAGCTAATAGTTCCAGCTTTAAAAACATCACAACTGATAGAAATAAGATGTGGAAACATTCTATCTTTCCAGATATGATTTTTCTTTCCATCAAAGACATGAATAAATTTACTATTTACATAGTTCACATTCTCTATTAGAAATGCATAATGAAGTGAACCTGCCTATGATACCAATTGAATGTGCCCAGTTGGAGTATTGTTTCACTGAGAGGGGAGTGGTGAATTAGTGATACCCTTTTTCATTTATGTTTCATTTCAATTAAAACAACCTTCACCTCCTGTTAATGATTTAAATTACATACTGATAAAAAAATCAACACACATCCAATGGAACATAATGATTTACATGGTTAACTATTCAATAAGAATAGATAATTTCTTTGTATGGGTTTAAAATTTTCCATACCATACAATCAACTAGAAATCAATCCTTTGAATACAACGAGTATGATGTACCATTTCACTTGTCTATCACTATGAAACAATACCACTTCTGCAAGTGAATCCTCTTATCACAATAAGGAAATTCAATTGTTTTGTAATGAATCATGTTATATATTCTTCTTTTCATTTGAAAAAATGTATTGAATTGAAATAAAATTCCGCAATACCATACCCAGAAGAAGGTAAGAACCACATGGACATTGTTATGAATCACTAAGTCTGATCTTTTTCTATTTCTGATTCCTTTGAGTCTGATTCTTAAAAAATAATACTCTCAATATGATTTTCTAATAGAATATGATAAATTATAATCAACACCACTTCAATTCCATAATACAATTTTCAAGAGAAATAGAATATAAATGAATCAGCACCAACCAAAAAAATTATCAATCCAAATAGAATTGATATCTTCTTCCCTCTAGAAACTCATAGATTCTCTATATTCTGCAGTGAATAGTACACCTTAACTCAAAATTACAATGTACTTTTTTCCCTTTTATAGGTGACCTGAACTGTGTTTAGGTGGGAATCCCAAAATATTTTTTTCTCACACAAGTTAACTCATATTTGAATTTCACCAGAAATCATGGAGAAATTATGACTTCATGAACACTACTTGATTAATCTAAAAACATCCAAAATCATAACATATTCATCTTAAGACTCTTTTAATAATTACAAAGACTGATGTCAATGGTTAGGAATACAAGGGTGTGATCAACTAAATCTGATTCCTCTAGTCGATTGCTGAATATGATTCTCAGAACAGATTTGAATCTAAATCTTGTATATTAAAGTTCATCTCCCCCATGAAAAATCATTCAAAAAACTTCTTCACTTTTCTTTTATCTTGAACCTATTGAGAAACAATACTTTATTAAATAAACATTGCCTAAATCATGTCTATCTTCATAAATTTTAATTCATTGAGAACCAGCTTTAGCATCCCTTGACATCAATTGGAATGTATTATAACTTTCAATTCATTCCCGCTTCATTATTTTCATCTCAACTAAGAATGTTTTTTTCATACTACAAATGGTAGGGATATGATCATATTTAATACAATTATTCTAGATATGATAATTCTGGATATGATCATTTCTTATAATGATCATTCTAGTTATGATCACTGGTTATGATTATTCTGGTTTTGATCATTCTAGTTACGATCATTCTAGATATGATACAATACAATATAAAAATGATGATCTTCTCAGATATAATACAATATAATCTGGATAACATTATTGGACTAGATATGATACAATAAAATATGTAAACTATGATCTTCTTGTATACGAAACAAGACATCTTGAATATGATTCATTCTCAATTGACACCATCTATATATTTATCTTCTACCTGAATAAGATTTTTTGGAAAAAAACTCAATGTAGCATCTTCCATTGGCATCACATCTTCTATCTGCACCACTTTTCATTGGAATCATCATTCCCATTGGCATCACCATTTTCTTCAGCACCTATTTTTCTATCATCACCACCTTCATTGGAACCAACATTACATTAGTTCCACTTTAATTTTTTCATAACACAATCGATATCACATCTTTTACTTTCACCTAGAATCCATTTCTTTTGGAAAACAATCGATACTTATTATTTCTCTTCTTATCGGTACATCTTCTTCAATCGTCACTACCTCTTTAATATGGATATCATTATTTTGAAAAAAATATGTACCACTTATTTCTATCTGCCATTTAGATATGATAAATATGAATATGATTCATTTCTGATTGTTTTGAAAGACAATTGGTGCCACTTCTTTCACTCCCCCATCATTCTATTAAGATTTCATCACATCTTCTCAATAAAACTAATGGTTTAATTAAATAAAAATCATCAAAGCATCATCCTAATTGCATGTGAAAGTATCTTTACTTTAAATTCACCCATGTTTATTTCATTATTCTCATTCCAATCATGAGAAAAACATTCTGAAAAAACGAGTACAATTATAAGAAAACATGTGTTCTATTCATTTCAAAATATACCCAAAACAATTGTTTCCCCAAAACCAAGTGAAGTGATTTCCTTTCTTCAAAACATACATTGACAACAAATGAAAACACTTGAATACAAAAAACCTTTTTCATCATCTTGGTCCTAACATTATTTAGTCAAAATAATGTTGGAAAAAAATGTTACAAGACAACTTCTACACCCTAAAATACACTCACTCTAATGAATAGCAATAAAAAGAATTAAAATTACAAAACATGTGAAAAAGAGGTATAAAAATCCTATGTGAAACCATCACCTAATAATCAATATAAGGAAGTGGTATTTTAGTCATCGACTAATAATATTATAAATCATCATAATAACAATTGTGAATATGAGATGCATATAGTTGATATATTTATAGTTTATAATGATAAAATAAGTCATTGATGAAAGACATTTATACTTTTATATAATAGTGATAATATTCCTTTCTAGTCTATTCATTGATCTAAAATTATGCCAACTTATTAGTAGTGAGATTCAGTTTAATTACATGTTATCAGTGTCTAATATTTGGAGATACCTAATATAAAACATTATCACCACGTCAAAAAAAAAACAAAGGATGATTATGTCAATGGATATAATTTTTTACAAGATCTAAGCCATCTCAATTCAATGATAAACTAACTAGAACATCATTTTGGTCTCTTGAACCAACCATAGTCTAACCAATGATGCTTCTAAATGTTGCAAATAATAGGGTGGGAATTGTTATGAATGTCTATATAAATCATCATATGGATTGATCATGATATCCTATGTATATATTTTTTTGTAAGATAATTAGAAATTTTCCCAAAGGACTATACTAGGAACATCTAATGTCCAAGACACATGCACAAAGAATGTGTTCTTGAATATAATTACCCATCCTATCTAAATATTATTATTAGGATGATATATTTTTATTAACCACACCTGAGTTCCCATTAACTCTTTGAGGTTATTTTAAAATGGTGAGGTAAAATGATGACCCCTATCTAAGGCAATGTTCACGGAGAGTATGTGAATCCTTATAATCTCTTTTACTTATAGGTTTCATAAGTCATGTCATTTAGTGGTGTCATGGATGGGGAAAAAATGAGTTCATTTAGTCAATGAAAAAATAACCATATTTATGGAGAAAATATATTGGGGAATTCAATGTAACGTAAAAATGAAACACCACTATTCTAAATTCCATGTCCAAGATAGAACAGCTAAGGGATAAAGTAACCGAAAAGGATTCTGATTCCTATTCTTAATCCATTAGAAATTATAACAATGAGATAAAATATAGTTATATATCATTTCATAATTGGTTACAGAAAATTTCATTTCATTTCATCGAATATATTATTCATTCAATGGTTGAAATCGAATAAATAATAGTGATAATATTCATGAACTCCCTTTCATGCAAATGAAGTGAAAAAATATTATCCCCAAAATAAAGAATACCCTCCAAGGAATGAGACTACCCACTTATGGTCTCCCCACTATATAAATATTCAATTATAATCTATAACTCATCAACATACTATTTTATTAGAAGAATCATTATAAGATTATTAAATTCCACACGAACACTTTATAGAAAAACCAGACTCTACATTCCTGGATCCTAGGGTAATCCAAATAAATTTACCATAAATGACACTCCTCATTCAATTACATCACATCCTAAGAAGTATTCTTCCATATAACATCATCACGTGAAATGATTAAATTTCATCATGTATATGTAAGTTTAATGTTGATTGAACCAAGGTATTCCTCCAATCTCCACTGTTAATGGGTCAATTTTTCTATAAACGATACTCCAAAACATTTATGTTATGATTAAATATTAATAATTTACTTAAAAAAATGTTATGATAATTTTAGGGGACATGAGTACCCTCATAATGTTCTATGTTATTTATGGGATACTTCCTCTTATGGAGAAAATAATGAATTAATTCAAAATAAATACATGATCCCCCAACATATGATCAAATACCAAACCAAAACATGAAATATCATATTAAACCAAGTAGACCTTCCATCCTATGGTAATGTTAGAATTGGTATTAAGATAGAATTATGATTCCAATTATAGATGTTTTGAAGAACCATTAACTACCAAACTAACATCACATAGTATCAGTTGATAGGGGTAAAAGGTGATGAAATCATAAAGTAGTCATCTATAAACTGTTGATAAGGTCTTACCAAACACAAGAAGCTTTATATCTCTGTGTAAAATAATATATAAACAGAATGGGGGAATTAAAAACCTGTAATCCCAGTTATTTTATTGAATCATGAACAATTCCATAAATCTTGTTGTGAAATCCCATGAATGTATAAATAGTTACCCATATATTTTAATGTAAAAATAGGGTTAGAACAAATATCAAACTGAGTATTTTTATGGTTTATGAAAAAAATGCTACATCTCACAATCTTCATACTCGTATTATCATTTGTAGGAAACTCCACAACTACATTTTACATCATTTTCCTAGAGTCCTATTATTGGAAACCTAATGTTAGTAAAGAATATAGGAATAACCATTAAATTTATTTGTTGTTAAATGTAAAATAAAGGGCTTCTTCATTCATGGATACCTTATTATGGGTATGTATAATGGTTATTTTGATAACCCTTTATCCCTGGATAGGATCCTCATAAGATTTTTGGTGGATAAAATGGAACGGACGATCAGATTGTTAACAATTAGATCATCGACACCAATTGGTTTGATTGATATCTATATTGACGACAATGCATGATTATTATTTGTACTTGACTAATCGAAAATTATGGGAGGAAATTTATATTTATTGGTTTTCTATAATGTAATTATATTTTATCAAACATTGATCGGTTCCATAATAAAAAATTTATTCACAAATCAATGATCAATTTATTTTTATTGTTGATTTGATTAATTATTAGGTTTTCATTCATCTTTCTAATGAGAACAGATCTAGGCCATCCAAAAAATGGTTAAATTTCATTCTTCAATTTTTCATAATATATTTATCCCTCAATTCTCTATACCATTATCACATGATGTTCCCTTTCCTCATTGTTTGATGAGTTAATGATATTTGATTATTGTATGACTGTTCTTCGTTTTAATGGATTGATATCATGGGTGATATTTTTGAACATGTGTGTGATCAAGGCTTCTCAACAGATTGAAAATGGAAAATGAATGGGATTAGACCAATGAATTCATTTTTCAAAGTTGATGTATGATGATGTCATTTAGGGGCGATGATATGACTCAAGATGGAGATTTTGGAGGGGATCAAAACATGCTTCCAAACAAGCGGTGATGGCGAGTGTTGAAAAAGCCCATATCTACCTTCATTAGGTAGATTTGTGTTATAAATGGTTAAATCAAAAAATTGCTGGTGGGAATACATTTTTTTTCTCAAATAATGTGTTACACAATGTGTAATCATGTGATACACAATGAGGTGGAATGTATCTATAGTTTACTATTTCGTTGGATAAGAATTGATAACACAAAATGTGGCAAAAATCCTATTCCATGTAGCCTTTCCTAGTGACTAATCATGTATCATGGTTTACAAAATCATGGATAGAGTAAATAGGATATGTCATGTAGTTACAAAACTAGAGTAAATGTACTGTGTCGTGTATTTATACCTGTCTATGTGTATACATGCATCACCCAATGTATAGAAGAATGGAGAGACGTCATGGGCATACTTCTGCCGATCTCTACATTATATGTACCATGAGTAGGAACACTGTGTATTTTATGGTTTACATTCTGTGTGTGACAATAGTACATGATCATACTATAGGTCAAAAATACACATCATTTAACGCTAGTATATTCACTAGGATCCCTATACGGGTATTTTGAACCCTTTTTTGCTCATTTATTCCATGATATGTTTAGAGATATTCTATGTTACCTTCCCATGAAGTTTCATTATGATATTAAATCATTTAAATATGAATATGATCACATGAACATGTTTAATCTTTTATTCAGTTTAGTGCATCCCCCTACTGGGTTAGGGTTGGATCCTCTTAATTCATCAGTGTGGTTTGCAGTATAAACATGGTCTCCATGAAAACGACATTAATCATATATCTATATGTCAAATATATTAGGGTTTTGGTGTCCTATAGTGGCTCTAGGAGTCGTATCCTACTTAGATAATGACATATTTTGATATTTAGAGAACTCTTCTTAGGCAGGGCCCCATGATCATGACCTCTTTGAAGACTGTCATAAGTAATTTCATAGATCAAGGAGTGAGGTATCTCAGAATGAGAATTACCTATATTTATCAGGAAATAATGTAACATCCCAGGTAAATAAAGAATATTACATTTTCATATTTATTAATTTTTGAATTAAATATTAATTTTACATTAAAATGGTTTCTATGTTCGATAGTGTACCCGATACGCAACAACGGGTTTTTTTAAATATTATATCGCACACTAATAATATAATATTATCATTTTATATGGTAGTAAACTCCAAGCCATTGTATTTGCAGGAATGAAAAAAACTAAATAAAATACGATTATACATGTTTGTAAAATGTATTTACATTTATCCAACAAAATTTAAGGGCTTAAAATGTGAATGAGTCTAATTTTAAGCATAATTTACATTAAAAGACTGATTTATCACCTTTTAATGGTGAACCATTTATAAATCTAGTTTTGGTCACTTTAATACATTTTATACGACCAAAAAAAAATCCTTCCCTATAATGGGGACATTAAAATTTATTTGTGTATATATTTTCCATTTTTCTGATAATGGTCATTTTTAATGAATATTGAAAAATATTGTATTTTAATTCAAATTTGCCTTTTAATATAATTTATTCATATGGTTAGATTATGTTTCTTATTGGTTTTAAAATTGAAATTAAAATATATTTTTACCATTTATTCCAATGCGGGTCATTGGAATTAATTTCACTTTAAAATTGGACATAAACAAGTATCAATATTCTGATAGAATTTTTTTTTAAAAACACGCTATTTTTTGATAACAGGAATTAATAATAAAGTTAATTAATTCCACATATATGTTTTTAATTCGGGATAATAGATATAATTTTCTAATTTGGAATATCAAATATATCTTAGGCTAAATTTTTGGTATTTTTCTGAAAAACATCAATTTTTGATGAATAGTCAAACCACTTAATTGTAGTTAAAAATACCGACTTTTTCATTTAAATAAAATTTTACAACTGCTCTTAATTGAATTTCAAAAATCCGACATACATGGTTGTCATCTAGAACTAAAATCTGGTTCATTAAGATGAAAATAATTTTAGGTGAATAGAAACTTTTGACTTTTATTTACCATGGTTAAAGGTAAATAGGGTAATTCAAGGTTAAAAGAATATTATAATAATTCAAAATCTCCTTAACACTTGTCCAAACCATATTGGTTGAATCATTAACGACCATGGGCATCTTTTGTTTGATTTTGGGACCCCATTTAACAACTTTGGAGTGATAATGATAATTTAGATTAATTAATATAATGTAAAGACAAAATTGACATTAACAAAACAACTTTTAGTAATTAATTTTAGATTGTGTTATATAAGTCATATTTTCAACTATAAAAATTCATTGTAAATATAAAGAGATTTCATACATCATAGTAATTTTTTATAATTTTTAGACATCATATAAAGTAAATTATTTAGGACACAATAATGAGGCAGTATTTACCTCATTAATAAATGATTTAAATAAATAAGATTATAATGATTTAAATATTATCCAAAACGTGTCCAATTATGATTGGATGATTTTATATAGACCACGAGTAAAATTTTCTTCATATTTAATGATTTTTGGACCTTTTGAACCCGAATATAAATATATAATAAAATAATATTTTCACACTTTCCTAAAGTGCCCCTCCTCTCCCTTATAAAAGGAGTCCTTTTATATCAAATTCCTCACACCTCTCAAGACATTTGGCTCGTCCAATATCTTCCCAATTAATCTCCCTACATCCCTCTTCTCCACTTATAAGCCTTACCTTAAGCAGAAGGCACTTTAAGAAGTCATTGGTTCCAACCAATGGGAGTTACCCAAATTAATGGTAATTGATTCTCTTAAATTGTTTTCTTTTATTTTATGTCTGCAACCCCTAAACTCTTTTTATTCCGGTATTTTGTAACAAAACCAGTATACATAATATACTAGGATTTTTTTATGATAAGTATTCGATCTACACTTACACATACCTCCATATAATGGATTAAGAACATAATGTTTTTGTGGATCGAAAACTAACCCCTCACGAAACAATGATTGTTCAAATATCTCCAACCGCCTCTCATGGTGGTCATTATGATGTGACTGTAATTTTATATGATATATATTATTTTTATGTTTTCTTTATTCTTATGAATTTTCAATTTATATCATGCCTTTATGGTTTCCATAGTGGGTAAATACGATAATCTCATTTGAAGAAGTGTGAACTACCGCCCCCTCAAAGTGGTGTGACTCGTTAATGTGTTATATGGGTTTTATAAAGGATAAAGGATAAAGATATTATATATTATATTATTTAGAATTATAATATACCTATGTATCATTGTTTTTTAATTTCATTAAAATAAGAAATAGAAATGAATGCAGCGTTCATGCGTACGTACGACTTACCGTCTCCATGATCGGTGCATTTCATTTCATAAATCTAAATGTTATGTACAATGATAAATACATGAATATACTGAATATATATTATATATATGATATATAAATAATGAGTATCATTCTGAATATAAAGAACCTTTGACAAAAAGAAAAACATGTAATTATAAGAAGTCCATTTTTGACTCAAGTACCAAATATCGACTAAACGAACATTATTAACATAAGTGATTAAATAATGTTTATAACATGGTAATAAGAGATATAAAATGAATAATAAACTTCAAAAAGGTTCTTATGCAAGTATAAATTAACATTAGTTTATTATTCATGAGATTAAAAAATGATCGAGTTATGTCAGACACGAGGTATGTGATTTTCTTATCTCATTTTTAATTTCGTGAGATTTCCATTATTCACCAATTATTCATTGCATGTGGTGTATTGTGTACTACCATTTGATATATATATTATCATGATTCTCATTATATTCATGGTATTATGTGATTCAATTTGTGGTTCTTATCATTTATTCATACAACTCAGTGGATTACAATGTGGTAAAGGGTTTCGTCTCACTTTTTATTCCCGTGAGATTCATGTTATATTTGACACAATTTTTTTTTGTGGTGTATGTAAAACCAATGATTGTACTCTTTGTGTAATATAATTTCATTTATAAGTATTTACATCTTCATTGTATGATCCTTCTTTCATGTGGCATATGTTTTGTAAGTTACCAAATCGGTAAAGAAACCTTTCACCCTCCTCTTTTTAAAGACTTCATTTTGTTATGTCTTTTAATTTACATAATATTATGTTGGGATATGTTATTATATATCCTAATTGATGTAAAATTTATATCCAAGTGATAATATAACCCCTTTTTTATCTCATTAACTCATTTTCATAATTTTAAAATTATGTCGTTATGCTGTCGAATTTTTACAAGGGAACCTCTTAACACAATTTCAATTCTTCGGGTTCAACTTGTACATCTTTAATATGTCATCCTATGAATATGTTTGAATGAACTATGATTATTTTACACATAATATCCACTTATATTGGGTGTATTAATATTTTTCACACAAAATTATGTGATTTATTTATCCTTAATTTAAGGATACCATCTTTATAAGGGATTTTATCTCAATTTACATTTCCATTGAGACTTCATTGTTGTTATGCACCAATTAACACTTATATAGTGTATATATTGTCCTTTGAAATTTTATATCATGAATACATTTACTCTAAAGATATTATAAAGTTCTGATTAAATGTTATTCTTCAATTATTTGTATTCAAGCATCTCTTTTTTTGTTAATACTCTTTAACTAAAAGATCGTTTTAAATGTTTTAAAGATTTATTCTTCTAAATATTGCTAATTAATGTACATGTTTTAAAAATGGGTTTTATGATTTATTTATATGGACATTAATTTTTTCAAATGATAATTCTTTTAAAAATCTTCAAAGTGGTATGGTACACTTTGATTCAAAAATCACTTTTTCAATAGTTTTGAAAATGATTTGATAAAACATTGTTTATTTCAATATCTTGGTTTAATATATTGGAATGTGGAAATGTTATATTTCCTTTATACATGTTTACATGATTTAATTATGTTATGGTTATTGGGAATTGTTTTTTGTATACGGGTGGTTCCATGATAAACCTAGTGCGAGTGAGCCCGAGATAGCTCTCCAATGCATTAGGTAAAGTGACAGAGGTAAACGTGATGTTTCTCCTAGTAGATTTAGGGAATATACTGTGTTGGGAATTCCAAGTATAACTCCATATGTAGATTTGATAGCTACAATGTATGTTTGATATGGATGCTATATTTATGCTTTAATATTTATGATTTGTGTGTGTTATTCATAAATATCATGATTTCATAAGGTATGTTATGATTGAAAATTATGTTTTCATTGATTTGTATTAATTGATGGGAGAATGTTTTCCTTCATTATTTTATAACCTTTACTGAGCTTTTTATGCTCATCCCAAGTTTTTGAAATGTTTTCAACAGTACTATAAGAAGAATAGAGTCAAGGATGGGATCCAGGAAAAGTCATGCTATCTAAAACATGGAACTGGACATGTTTAATTTTTAGAGTTCTTATTTTATGAAGAAATGGATACTGAGTTGTAGTTTCTGCTTGTAATATTCAAGTTGTAATGTAATAGTTATGGCCTAATTCTCTAAAACACTAAACCTGAAAGTATCCTAAATGTGAATTATTCATTTAGTTCAATATTATGTAATGTGAAAGGCTGGGTCCTTATAGATGGTAACAAAGGTCGATTTAGATAACATTAGAGGTTAGGGTAAAATTTAAGTATAAGTGACATTACTATAATGGTTAGGATTTTATAAATAGTCATAGTTATTTTTATAAAGTGAATGAGTTTAAGATAACATAAATAAGTATATCTTAGTGTTTACCCTCCTCATAAGATATTATATGATGATTTTACTAATATTCTCACACTGGCCTTTTTGGTTATAGTAAATGGCTGGATCTAGTAGGCACCAAAGTAACAGTGGATGTGAAGAAAACTATGACAGTTTTCTGGATGAGTAGCTGTATGATATGGTAGATGCGATGATAATTCTTGTGGTTATTCTCAACCAACAATCTAGAGTCATGATTGACCACATAATCCTTAGTGATTTTTATAAGACTTCATATATGTGAGAAACAAATCCCTATGGATTTTCAAGTAATAATCATAAAGTTAAGTATGTTCAAAAACAAATGTGTCAAAGATGTAGAATGAAAAACATAGGAAAATGTTTCAAAGAGACAGAAAGATTCTATAGATGTGGAAATGAAGGTCATAAAGCAAGAACCTGCCATGGGAAAAGGAAGCATCTACTTGACTCTAAGAATGGGAAATAAGTTATTTCAGAAGGATCAATTGAGTGTTTTAAATGTGGTGAGCATTGTCATTATGAAAAGACATGTCCTATGAAGAATTTTCTGTGATGGGATCACCAGGATCATACAAATATTTGTTTACGATTACCTAATGCCATTCCAATTGAGAAAGAATAAACTGATAATGACCAATGAAAGGTATGGATTATTTCTTAACATATGTTTTCTTATTACTGAAATCTTAGGATATGATTCATGATTTGGTTTTTAGGAATGAAGTATTTCAGAATAAGTTGGTAAATAATGGTTAATTGATCATGAAAAATGTTTAATAATAAATAGGTCAACATATAAGGGATTCAAGAGTTATGGTAGATTTCAGGATGGTGAAATGATTAAAAGTATTAAGGCTCTTTTCATGATGGGATTACATTAGAATACTCTTTATAGTATTTGAAACCCTGAATTTTGATATATGAAAATTTTATTTATGGAATAATTATCTTTTTGTTTGTGTTTATAGTTATAAAGAACCATTTGGGTTTATATGATCCTTGTATTTGAGGAAATTACCGGTTAATACAATTTGGGATGAAAAACGAAAGTTAATAGATAACATTTGTGGATAAAATATGTTATAGTTATTTTTGATGAATTTATCTCTTTTGGGAATGTTATAAAATTATGTAGTTTTTGAAAAGGGAAAACACGCAAACCGTGTGACAACCCGTCACGTCGGATGAAGCTGTGGGAATCTAACACACAACCAAAGTGAGACTGGTATTTATCGCCTACCATTGGACTACGTGAAGTCCCTTGTTAGTATGACTAATTCTTATTAGTTAGAAGATCTTATGAATCATGAATAATTTTATTTTGGGTTATATATGGAAATGGTTAACCTATCATGAAGGATATGTGATTAGGTTAATTACTTTTCAGTATGCGACTTTTAGAGTAACTAATGTTATTTGGAGATAAATGTTATGAGTTACATTGGAAGAGTATGTAATTAAATCCTTCAAAAATTTGGGTTTCAATATTATTTTGGATTAATTTGAAGAATTTTGAGGATAACTATGTATTTAATGGTCTTTCTTGAACCTTGGGTTCTTTTTGTTGAATTTTAGAGATTAAGAGTAGTAATTCTCTTTATAACGAATTATCCTTTTGGAGATTATCTGATCTTTTACTAAATGTTTTGGTTTTAGTTAATATCTAAAGATATGGGAAATATATTTTTCATCTTTTTTGGATTATTTGATTCTCTCTAAGTTCATTATAGCGCTCTTAATGTGAAAAAAATCATCCGGAATATTCATCATTTGGAGAAAGTTTGTGTTAGAAATCAAGTAAATGAGGATTGTCTATATGACAAGTAAGTATATTTCCTTATGTTTTTGTTTAAGCTCATAAAAAATTTCCTCAACGAAACATAACTTTAAACAAAAACCTTGTCCGTTAACTTTTCCTAATGGGGAATCAAAGACTGTATAACCCATCACAAGTTTGTGATTTTTTGGTGGTTAACTTTCTATAAACATGTTTCCTATCACGCTCCATCAAAACATGGCCCATTTTTTCTCATTCATATCCAAGTTTTTATGGAATATTAGTATGGGATAACTCGGGTGACCATTCTACTTATCTTTATTTCTTTTTAAGTGATAGTTTTACTGACTCTTTTTTTCGAATCTGGGACTTTCAATAATGTTTATGAGCCCAAATTCTAAAATTGTGAGGACGCAATTCCCAAAAGGGGGGAAGGATGTAACGTCTCAGGTAAATAAATAATATGACTATTTCATATTTATTAATTTTTGAATTAAATATTAATTTTACTTTAAAATTGTTTCTATGTTCGACAGTGTACCTGATACGCAATAATGGGTTTCGTTGAAATCTTACCTTCCACACTAATAATATAATATTATTATTTTAAATGGTAGTCAACTCCTAGCCATTGTATTGGCAAGAATGAAAAAAACTAAATACAATATAATTATACATGTTTGTTAAATTTATTTACATTTATCCAATAAAAGTTATAGGCATAAAATGCGAATGAGTCTAATTTTAAGCATAATTTAAATTAAAAGGCTAATTTATCGCCTTTTAATGGAGAACCATTTTTAAATCTAGTTTTGGCCACTTTAATACAATCTATATGACCAAATAAAATCCTTCTTTAGTATTGGGACATCAAAATTTACTTTGAGTAATTTTTGGAATTTTTCAGATAAAGTTCATTTTTTAATGAATAGTGAAAATATTGTATTTTAATTCAATAGTGCCTTTTAATATAATATATTTATATTGTTAGATTATATTTTTAATTGGTTTTAATGTGAAAATAAAATATATTTTTACCATTTAATCTAATGTTGGTCATTGTAATTAATTTCACTTTGAAATTGGACATAAACAAGTATCAATCTTTTGATAATTATTTTTTCTTAAAAACACTCTATTTGTTTTGATGACGAGAATTAATTTTAATGTTAATTAATGTCACTTCATTGTTTTGAATTTAAGAGAATAGAATTCATTTTTGAGTTCGGAATATCAAATAAATATTACGCTGAATTTTTGGTATTTTTTTTGAAAAACCTCAATTTTTGATGAATAGTGAAACCACTTAGTGGTAGTTAAAAAAACTGACATTTTCAATTAAATTTAATTTTAACACTTCTGTGAATTAAATTTAAAAAATGCAACATACATGGTTGTCATCAAGAAGTAAAATTTGGATCATTATGATGAAAATATTTTTTGGTGAATAGTAACTTTTGTCTTTTATTTACCGCAGTTAAAGGTAAATAGGGTAATTCAAGGATAAAAGAATATTATAATAATACAAAATTACCTTAAATTTTTTTCAAACCTTATGTTTTGAGTCCTTAACGACCATGGGCACATTGGGGTTGATTTTGGGACCCATTTAGGCACTTGGGAGTGATAATGACAATTTAGATTAATTATTATAATGTAAAGACAAAATTGACATTAACAAAAATGTTTTAGTAATTAAATTATATATGGTGTTATATAAGTCATTTTTAATAATAAAAAAATTCAATGGAATGATAAAAATATTTACTACATCATGGTTTTTTTTATAATTTTTAGACATCAAATAATGTAAATTATTTATGACACAATAATGATGCAGTATTTACCGCATTAATAAATGATTTAAATAAATTAGATTATAATTAATGAAATATTATCCAAAACATGTCCAATTCTGACTGGATGATTTTATTTCGACCATGTGTCATCTTATCTTCATCTTTATTGATTTTTGGACCTTTTGAAACCGAATATCATTATATAATAAAATAATATTTTCACACTTTCCTAAAGAGCCCCACCTCTCCCTTATAAAAGGAGTCCATTTATATCCAATTCCTCACACCTCTCAGGACATTTGGATCTTCCAAAATCTGCATAATTAAGCTCCCTACATCTCTAACCTCCACATAGTAGCCTTAACTTAGGCATAAGGCACTTCAATATGTCCATTAGTTCATATCAAAGGGAGTTACCCAAATTAAAGGCAACTGTTTCTCTTAAATTATTTTCATTTATTTTAATTCTACAACCTATAAAATATTTTTATTCCTTTATTTGTGAAAAACACCAGTATAATAAATATACTAGGATGTTTTTATGATATGGATTCGAACTACACTTACACACACCTCCATCTAATGGATTAAGAACAAAATGTTTCAATGGATGGAAAACTAACGCCTCACGAAATGTTGATTGTTAAAATATCTCCAACCGCCTCACATGATGGCCATTATGATGGAAATGTATTTATATATGATATATATTATGTTTATATTTTCTTTATGCTTCTGTATTTTCCATTTATAGAACAACTTTATGGTTTTTCTAGTGGGTAAATACGATAATCTCATTTGAGGAAGCGCAGACTACTGCCCCGTCAATGTGATGTGACTCGTTAATGCCTTATGTGTGGTGTATAAAGGATAGAGATAATGAAATTATATATGATATTATACTGGAATTATAATATACCTATTTATAATTATGTTTTAATTCCATTAAAATAAGAAATAGAAATGAAAATAGTGTTCATGCGTACGTACAACTTACCATCTCCATGAACGGTGCATTTCATTTCTTACCTCTAAATGTTATAGACTATTAAAAATACATGTATATACTGTATAGATATGATATATATGATATATAAATCATGAATATAATTCTGGATATAATCAACCTTTGACCACATGAAAAACCAATAATTATAAGAAGTCCATTTTTGACTTAAGTACCAAATATCGACTAAACGAACATTATTAACTTAAATTATTACATAATGTTTATAAAATGGTAATAAGCGATATTAAAGGAATAATAAATTTGAAAAAGGTTCTTAAAAATGTAGAAAATAACTTTAGTTTATTATTTGTGAGAATAAAGAACAATCGAGTCAAGTCGGACACGTGGTAAGGGATTTTCTTATCTCATTTTTAATTCCATGACATTTCCATTGTTTGCCACTTATTCATTGCATGTGGTGTATTTTGTACTTATATTTGATATATATATTATCATTATTATCATTATATTCATGGTATTCTATGATTCATTGGGTGGTTTTTAACTTTTGGTCATACGACTCAGTTGATTACAACGTGGTAAAGGGTTTTGTCTCACATTTTATTCCTGTGAGATTCATGCTATATTTGCCACTATTTACTTTTGTGTGGTGTATGTACTGCCAATGATTGTACTCTTTGTGTAATATACTTTCATTTATTTATATTTAAATCTTTATTTTATGATTCTTCTTTCATGTGGCATATGTTTTGTAAGTTACCAAATCGGTAAAGGAACCTTTCACCCTCCTCTTTTTAAAAGACTTCATTTTGTTATGTATTTTAATTTACATAATATTATGTTGGGATATGTTCTTATATATCCTCATTGATGTAAAAATTATGTCCAAGTGATGAGATAGTTCTTTTTTATCTCATCAACTCATTTTTTGAATTTTAAAGTGATGTGGTTAGGATGTCGAATTTTTACAATGGAACCTCTTAACCCAATTTCTATTCTTCTGTTTCAACTTGTACTTCTTGAATATGTCATCCTATGAATATGTGTGAATGACCTATGATTGTTTTACACTTTATATCCACTTATATTGTGGGTATTTATATTTTTCCCAAATAATTATGTGATTTATTTATCCTTAATTTAAGGATACCATCTTTATAAGGGATTTTATCTCAATTTACATTTCCATTGAGACTTCATTGTTATTATGCACCAATTCACTCTTATATGGTGTATATACTGTCCTTTGAAATATTATATCACGAATACCTTTATTATCATGATTTTATACAGTTCTTATTAAAAGTTATTCTTCAATTATTTGTTTTCAAGAATCTCTCTTTTTGTTAATAAACTCTTTAACTAAAATATTGTTTTAAAATTTTTAAAGATTCATTCTTCTAAATATTTCTCATTAATGTCCATGTTTTCAAAGTGGGTTTTTGGATTTATATATATGGACATTAATGTTTTCAAATAATAATTCTTTTAAAAAGCTTCAAAGTGGTATGGTACACATTGATTCAAAAATCACTTTTTGAATGGTTTTGAAAATGATTTGATAAAACATTGTTTATTTCAATATCTTGATTTGATATATTGGAATGTGGAAATGTTATCTTTCCTTTATACATGTGTTATATGTTATTATTATGTTATGGTTATTGGGCATTGTTTTCGTATATGTGTGGTTCTATGATAAACCTAGTGCGGGTGAGCCCAAGATAGCTCTCCAATGCATTGGGTAACGTGACAGAGGTAAACAAGATGTTTCTCCTAAGAGATTTAGGAAATATACCATGATGGGTATTCAAAGTGCAACTCACTAGGTTGTTGTGGTAGATAAAATGTAAGTTTGATATGGATGCCATAAGTAACCTTTATGATTTATTATTTGTGTGTGTTATTCATAAATCTCATGATTTCATAAGGTATGTTATGATTAAAAAGTATGGTTTTATTGATTTGTATTTATTGATGGGATATTGTTTTCCTTACTTATTTTGTAATCCTTAATTAGCTTTTTATGCTCATCCCATGTTTTTGAAATGTTTTCCATAGGACTTAAATAGGAATAGAGTGAAGGTTTTGATCATGGAAGAGTCATGCTATCTAAAACATTGAACTAGACTTGTTTCTTTTTAAGAGTTTTTATTTTATAAAAAATGGATACTGAGTAGTAGTCTCTACTTTTAATATTAAATTTGTAATGTAATAGTTATGGAATAATTCACTAAAACTCTATACCTGAAAAGATCCTCATTGTGAATTATTCATTTAATTAAATATTATCTAATGATTAATGTCGGGTCCTTATAAATAACTTGTCTTAGACAATATTGGTTGAGAATATGTGATTCTGGTATTTTTTATGAGTATAACTGGGTTTAGTTTATTTAATTTCTCTTAGTATCTAACAAATCATGATGATATTTGTTTAGTTATTTTAGTGGGCCCTAATGGGTATTTTTATACTCACCACTACATAGGGAATTCATATATAACACCTCGACATTTTTATATTTATTTTTCAATGAAAATTAATATTTCTCATATATCTCATTACACGTAACAACTATTTTATCTTCAATTTCCTGAAACACCAAGTGTTTCTTACATTTCTTGTAATATTGAGTTTAAATGAAAGTTAACAATATATTAAATTTTTTTTATTTAATATGAATGTTATCACCTACCGATTGGAATTATGGGTATGAATGTAATTAACTAAATTATTATATTTTATGGTTCACACATTTTTATAAATTGAATTCTTTAATAACTAAATAATTTAACAAATAAAATGAAAACTATTTGAAAATAATATATATTTTTCTGAAAAATAAATTTTATTAAAATAAACACAAATAGAATAAAAAATTAATCAAAACAATTTTACTGAATTATTATAATAATATTTATAATATATGTATTAAATGAATTATTTAAAATTTATATTATTTGTTTTCTCAAGAATATATAAGAATAAATCAAATTATACATGTAATAATATATTATACTTAATTAATGATATATATGTCATTTATATATTATATAAAAAATAATTCGTTAATTATAACATTCCTTGAGAGAAGGTTATTGAAAACGAATTATATAAGTACACGAGGCGGTAGTTCTCCGTACACCTGAATGATAATTATTTTACAAATTGATGGAAGTGTAGTTTTATTTATCTGATCATATTAACCTAATAAAATTTAGTAGTATTAGTGATACTAGATATATTCTTTCATCGTGTTTTAATAATATTTTTATGATGTGGGAGAATAAATAGAATATAAATAGATGATTAAAAAAAATTACATATTCTTTGGATGATCGCCTTTTCGTAAAACCGTAAGATCGCTAAGGGGTTTTTTATGACTAAAATTTGATCTATATAATTCTTTTAGGGATTATAGAGAGGTATTTGGGATAATCATGTTTCAGTGACATTGGTTTTTAGGTGTGAATAAAATAAGCGAATATGTTCCATTTTATATGAGTGGGGAGCGGCACTCATGGAATTATTCAAAGTATTTAGTTAATATAAATTAAATTGTCTATTAAAAATATCTTAAAAAAATATTTATATAGAATATAGTATATTAATGGTAAAAAAATTAATCCAATGAAAATTAGTTATGTCGTAACTATTTTTTAATCATTATAATATAGCATTAACCCTTATTTATCATTTTTAATTATTATTGAGAAATAAATCCATTTACACATTGAGTGTTAATGTACTTACTATACAATAAACAGTTACCAAAAAATGAGTCATTTATGGAATTTTTAGACTTATACCAATCATTGTGACCAACTTTATATTTTTATAAATGTAATTTCATTTAATAAAACATCATTTTTTAAATATCAGTAATGTCAATTGTGAAACTATTCATTAAAAGGAATATAAAAATAACATAACAACGTGATATATTTTAAAAATAATTTTAATTCCTCACAAACATGTCAAATTAATTTTAAAAAATCGTGGATGTCATTATTTCAGCTAAAATATTTTTATTTTCTAATTTGTATCACCATTTCTTTGATATTTATATTAATTAAAAAAGTTTAGCATCATTATCATGAATAAATTATTTGTATTATTTCTTCCATTAAAATAAATAATAAAAAATAATAATGAATATAATGAAATTTTCTTCCAAAATAATATATATAGTCGAACATATACCCTAATTTAAATCATCTTAAAAATATATCTAATGTTAAAAACAAGAGTTTTAAAATTTTACCTTTATTTGAATTAAATATTATAAATATCCTATTATAATCCAAGTGGCTATAATATCTCGTATAATCATCCCAAGGGTGATTGTTTTCAACATTAACCCATCAAATAAAATTAAGAAAACTATTTATGTAATTTTATAATATTTATAATATATATTTTACCTTCAATTAACGATTTTCCCATAACCGTGGTAAAAAACATATTACTAACAATTGATAATGTCAAAAATTAAAAGCTTAGAATTTACTGAATTTTTAACTTATTATTAAATATAAAGGATATTTAAATAAAATTTAAAACACATAATTTAATAAAATTAATTTAAAACTAATCATTTTGATGAACAATAAAACATGTTTTAAACAAAAAATGTTCAAAATATTGATATGTTTTACTTCCAAATTTAATCTCAAATTGGTTAAATTTACACAAATTATAGTAATTTAGGATGAAATATATTATTACACTTTAAATCCATTCAAATATATAATTTTACAATATAAATAAATTTTATTAAAATGTAGTTTTCAATTAAATTGTAGTATTTTTTCACTAATCATAAAAACATTAAAATTATCAGAAAAAATATAAAACATTTTTCAAATGTAAATTTTGATATTCCAATTAAAAATAAGATGTTTATTTTTTCAAATATTCTTTATTAAATTGTAGAAATACTAAATATAAATCAAGTGCTCCATCAAAATCCAGTAAAACATGATTTTTGTAAAAGACTTATTTTATGCATAAAATTGTATTTATTTATTTATAATGTCTAGAAAAAACATATGAATAATATAAAAAAATTATATTTAATATATTATATATATATATCATTAATATAATCCAACTTGGGTGATTTATTTATTTATTTTTATAAAACACAATTTTTCACATTAAAATAGTTTTTCAGAAAAACCTTTTCATTTATCTTTAAAATGGGTATACACTAATTATTAATTAAATGGTGAAATAAATATATATACATGTGTAAAAACATAAAATTATTAATAAGTTAACACTTTTAATATTTTTCATTCTAATGGCCGTGTTTTAATGATAACATTTAAGTAATAATATTTACATGGTTGTTTAAGCTCAATGTAGATACTCATGTACTCTATGAAAAAAATATTTCTTTTTCTTGAAAACCTATTTTGTTTCATTCTCCCACCTCCCATTTTGGAAAAAAATCCCTTATAATTTTTTATTTAGTCTTGGTGACCAAGGTTCGCCAATTTAAAATAACTTTATTGAAATCCCAAATCAGAATAAGGATTAATGAAACCTACACATTAAAATTGAGAATTGGAAGTATGAATGTCACATGAGATAACACATAATAGGGTTGAATGTATATACAGGGAAGATATAACTAACTATCACATTCTGATTAAGGGTGATAGAGAACATGGTCTTGGGTATGTTGACAATAACAAAACCATAAATTTTTCATGGGTTAAAATGTAGTATATTTTATTATTTGAAATGTAAAAGGATAATGTTTTAGTTTTTGGATCACATTAATAAGGTTAAGGATTGAATTTAATTAAAAAACATAAGAATAAGTAAATACACTTATAAGAACAATTTCGTTTTAACCTTTATTAGATTTCCATAAAAGACTCATACTTTTGTCCAAGTGATGAGTAATAAAGATGAATTTTTCATACATGATGCCTAAAAATCAACTTCTACAGATCACAAAATCCACAAAAGTATAACTACGCATACCTCATGTCATTATACTTTAACAAAAAAAAACTATGTTGGATAATATATGGTAATATTCTAAAAGAAAACCTTTATATAAAAAACTGATTTTAATCTCCAAAATTCGACATTAATAACCTATGATCAATATACATCATTCAATAAATTAGTATCCTTAAATTTGTTTTAAATATACATTTTACTATGCATGAAACCAAAAATTATAGTATTATATAATTGAATAATATTCAACATTTATATTTTTCCAAAAAATAAAATCAATGATTTTTACAGTCTAAAAAAACATTAATTTCCTAAATTACACAATCTTCGTGATATGATATTCATTTCTACAAATAACCAAAAATTATGCCAAGTATATTATAAAATTACATTCAATTTCAAAATAAAATTCATCCATTGTTTATAAAATAAAATCACATATTATTCTATTTACCTGGAGCATATAAAGTTCCAAAAATACTGGACACCTTCTTAATAACATTGATCACTTAATCTTTAAATCATTTTCCAATACCAAGATTATATATATGATAAAAACTATATTCCAAAAATAAACTTTCACTTATTCCATAAACATTTTTATCTAAAAATAAAAAATTCATACTAACCCTCGACTTCATGTATACCAGTGGTTGGTGAGCCACCCCTGTCTCCCTTTGGTTGTTGGTTCAATTCCCATGACCATTCTCTACAAGATGAGAGGTCATCCATTCAGTGGGATGTCTATTTTATAAAACTATTTAATTCTTTTAACATTCCCTAAATATAATAAAGTCATGAAAAATAACCATAATTTTTTAACCTCATTTTTTTCTACCATTAAATTTTTATCCTCAAAAGTTATAACACGTAATTACCTAAAAATTAAATGTCTCCAAAAATACCGTTAATCATTAATAAGTTTTAAAAATAAATCCTAAAAAGAGTTTCTAAGATATTAAAAAAATGATCAACCATAAAATTTAAAACACTAAAGATATACACATCTCTAAAGAAAACATCCAAACCTTAGATGTTTTCTAAATAATCCTCTGATACCAATTGAGGGGACCATTTTTTAAACATTATATATTTTAGTGTTTTTGAACTATAATTCACCATCAAAAATATTTTCAGCTTATAGTTTTAGTGATTTATGTAAAAATCTTATAATGTAATCATTACCATTTGAACCTGCCACATATACTCAATATCCATTTTTCACCAAAGGAAACACTTTAAATATGAAACATGTTTCTTTTAATGACATATCTTCAATAATTTCATCATGAAATCTACATTATCCATTATAATATCAATAACATTAATTTTTTTCAAACATGGGATGAGAACCAAAAAATATCCCCATGTTATATAAAATAAAATAAGTTGTTAGTCCAGTGGAAACATGAAAACCCATTGAGAACATTTTATTAAAACTCATTATAAATAACAAAAATATTTTTTGGTTCCCTGTGATATAATTACCATATAACTATTATATTCACAATAATAAATGGAATAATAATATTTTCTAATTACATATATTGAGTGCCTAATGAATTGGAAAGCTAAAATGAGGATCACCCATTGTATAAACTATATAGAGATCACCCTTTTTGGAGGATGAATATTGGCACTAAACCCATTGTATAAGATATATCTGGATCAACAGTGATATATAATAGAGATAAACACTTTTTATATGATTTCAAAATACCAAATAATTTATAAAAACCTTGAAAAATCATTAAAACAAATGTGTAAAATAGTTTCCGATATTTAAATACTTTTTTATGTAAAAAAAACATTTTAGGTCTAGAAACTACACACATAATAAAGAAAACAATTTCAATTGAAAGAACTATGAAAAAATATAAATGACCCATTAATTAATTAAATCATCATGAATATCAAAGATTTTTTTAATGATGAATATGTTAAAAAACATTCCTTTAGTATTTTGTAAAAATTATGGAAAGAGATACATTTCATTATATTTTTATAATAAAGTCCTTTACAAAAAATAATAATGATTCCTTTTCCATAAAATATGAAATTAATTTGAAAATTAAAATTTTAATGAATTAGTTTAATTAATATATTAATAAAATATATTTTGAAAACATGGAAAATAAAAATAATGATTCAACATAATAAAAAATTAAAATGTTTATTTTTTTTAATTTAGTTAAATAGTTCCTTACCTTCAGTCTGACTCATCCAAAACATTCAATATATACATTAATAATAAAATTATGCTAAATATTTACATTATTTATTAAATTTTAATTGTTTATTATTCCATTTATATCACTTTTTACAATGTTATAAAAATTAATTAATTTTTTACATTCATGTTATATATTTTGATAATATTCAATATTTGAGTCCAAAAAGTCACTATTATTATGTCTATAGGCAATGTGGGCATTAGCCCATATATAGAATAATAATAATGAAATTAAAATCACTTTTATCCATCTGCTATAATTTTAAATACATACATTATAATTAAATTTGAGAAATGAACAATGTTATAACCATAGATACAGTAAGTCGTATGTACTCATGAGTAACGTTTTTATTTTTCAATGATCATTATCAAAATAACAGAAGTAATATTTAATAATTTTTGAGTTATCATAATAAAAATAATATAATATTTATATATTAAATAAACTTATATATATAATCCATGAGATGTGGTGATGATATATTGAATCACATCGCTCTCAGAAGGTGATAGTTCACATATACACAATAATGACATTATAATTTTCTTTGAAGACATAGTTAATAATGTAAATGATATATGATTTTTTAATAATGATAAATTTGTAATTAATATCATGTATAAACATTAATTACCTTATTATTAAATTTCTTGAGAGATGTTGGTGAAAAATGAATTATATAGGTCCACGAGGTGGTAGTTCATCTTACAAAAAATGATAATTTTTTCCCATTTAATGTAAGGGGAGGTGGATTTAGATGATGATATTAAAATGATGAAATCTAGGTATATTTATAACACTATATATATTATTTCATAACTTTAGATGAATATTTGAAGGAACTGGATGAAAAAATCATATAGAAATACCTGATTAAAAATAATTCCTCTAATTCGAACAATCTCTATTTTATAACAATTTAAGACCACTAAAGATGCTTTTTTTCCAAAAATAAGAACTCTATTTTTTATGTATTATAAGAAAGGATTTGGGATGTGAATGGATGATACAAATAGGTTTTTATCTATGATGAAAATAGAATAAGAGACTACTGGTTATAATAGAGAGGATTGGAACTCATGGAATTAGTATAAATATTAAATATAAAGAAATTAATATTATATTCAAAATGGATAAAAACTAATTTATTTATAATTTAAGATTATTATGCCTATATATACCTTAATAAAAAAATATATTATTTACTATTTTTTAATCTTTAACTTTTAACATCAACCCTTACATAACCTTTTAAATTTTTATCATGACAATGTAATTTAGACATTGAGGGTTAATCTAATTAATATAAAATGATAAAATACCAATAAATGAGTTATTTATGACATCTATTTGTTTATTCCAATAATTTGGACGAATATTATATTTTTATTAATATCATATCATTTAATAAAGTATCATTTATATTAAAAATATCATTAATGTAATTTTTGAAAACCTTCATTACTGGACATTTGAAAAATATCATAACACAATATCATTAAAAAACATTAAAATCATCAATAAAATGTCATTTTTAACCAAAAAAATTATTTTATAACATTAATTCTCACTAATTATATATAGTTTATTATTTTAAATCTCATTTTTTTGATAATTCCTTTAATCAAATAACTATTGTATCATCATTGTGAAAGACTTTAATTTAATGAATTATTTCTTAAAAATAAAAAATAAATCACATCATGAAAATAAAAATTTCCTCTTTGAAAACTATATTAATAGTCCACCATATTCTTGATATATACCCTTTTTAAAAAATATTTCCCTTTCTAAAAACAATAGTATGACAACGTTGACTTTTCTTTGAATATAATAGTATAAATGACACAAATTAATCCACGTGGATCCTAGGGCACATAAAATATAAATAAAGATTATTTTAAGAAAATATATAATTCAATAAAATTAGTTAAATTGTTCTATTAATTTTTTAATATTTATAATATTATTTTTACCAATAATTAATCAATTTACCATTTACCATTGTAATAAAAAAATATTACTAAAATTAATATGCATACTGCCTAAAAATAAATTGGGCGTATTTTATAAATATGGAGCATATGATCAAAAATATAGAATAAATTTATAAAAATTAATAATAAAATTATCCAAATTTAATTATTTATTTATCTCGTTGATGGATCATGAATTGTGTTTTGAAAGTAAAAATGTTCAAAATATCAAAATATTTTTATAGGAAAAATATTTGCCAAATTTATTCCCATGATATGAATTGAATTAAATGAATAAAATTATAATTATAATTACAAAGCACCAAAATATATAATTTAATAAAATAAATTAATTTTGATTAAAAATTAGATTTCAATTAAATTGCAGTATTTTTTTACTATTCATCAAAATAATAATATAATCTAAAAAATCTTAAAAATACATAAACAAAGTAACTTTTGTTATTATTATTTAAAATATGAAGATTATTAATGAAAATAGAATATGTAAAAGTGTAAAAAACATGATTTATAACAAGTATAGCATAAAAAGTCTGAAAACTGCCTTTTTTAAAAATATACTTCATTTATGCATAAAATTGGATTTAATCTTATATAACATTTATAAAACACGTAAGATTAATTTTAAAGATAATATTGAATATATTTTATATTTTCATAAAAATATTGAATTAATATAATCCATCAATAGTTATTTGTTTCTTTATTGGAATAAAACACACTTATTCATATTAAAAAAGATCTTCAGAAAATGTTTTTGTTTTATTTGAAAAAGTTTTTTAAACTCATTTATTATTAATTTTTTGATGAATAAAAGAAACATGTTTAAATAATATAATCATAATCTTGTTAAACCTATTCATATATGTCATTTTAAAGGCTAGGTTTTGATTATATCATTTAAATATTAATATATAGTTTTTTGATGCTTACTGTGGAACATCTGGTATGTTATCAAACATAGGATTTTATTATAATAAAAACTTATTATAATATAATTGGAATATATTTAATGATGAATGTTGGTTAGAAAAGATTTTAAATATTTTAAATTTTTGACATTGAAAACCCACTTTCTCATTGTGTTTGTGGTTGTAATTTAAAGATACAATTTTCCACGTATGAAATAATAATTTGGAAAAAATGATTCAATATTTAGAATAATAATAATTAATATTACCTACTAAGTTATAATTAAATTTTTAATAAATTTAATAGTGAAAATTTTAAAATTTAATTACTCTATTTATAGAAAATATGGGTTTACTAGGGGTAACACTAAAAATATATGTGTTAATATGATGTAAAGTTTTCATATTTCAATTACCACTTCACAGTTTGCTGTCATTCATATATCAATTTCAATTTCATTAAGTTGGGTTTAAAGATGGATATTTTTTTTATATGATTTTAGTAACCTAATAGTACTGCTGGATTCATTATATCTTATATAAATTGATTACATTCCATTTTATTATGGATAGGATATCGTCCTCATATGTATGGAGGACTACTAACTTGTGAAGTGATGTGATTCATATTTCATTAATGAATTACATAGAAGAAAATATGTAAATATTTAATGAATATATATTATATATGTATGAAAAATATATATTTAGGAAATTTTTATAATTCTAAAAAGATAATACATCATTTTTCATCTTACCATTTCATGGACAAAAACAATATATCATCATTTGTGTATATGAGTACAATATCATTTATTATGTGATGTGGCTCAAATTGTTCATTAGCACACCACATGTATGATATGAGTAAGTATATATAAATAAATAGTATGATAATTATGATATTTTTATAATTATATTAATATAAAATATTTCAAAACTCTTTACCATTTTGATATCTGAGAAATGGAGATGTTACTCATGAATATATATGACTTACTGTCTCCATGTTTGTAAAATATTTCATTTCTAAAAAAATTTAATGATATGTAATAAAAGTGTAATTGGTTTTTAAATATGATAGTTATTTAATTATTATTATTCTTGTTATTTTGGAAGCATGATCAAATTAAGTGGACCAAAAATTAAAATTTAATAACATATAAAAAAAGCAAAGATGTTATTACCCGAAACATTATATTTACAAGGAATTGGTAATAAATTGTTAATAAATGATAATAAGTAAATAATAAATTGTATAATATATAAAATTATGTTTATATAATATATGTTTGACAAACTTGTATTTATTATAGAGGAGGTCCACAATTGTAATAAGAGAGTCGAGACCTATGGTATTTATTTCTAGTATCTCTTATAATTCTTTGAGACATAAAAATTTCCCACCCATTTCTTTTGTGTGGTGTATGTACTAAAAATATACAATTTTACATTTTTTATATCATTATTTTTATAATATTTATTTTTTATTTTATGTGATGATATATTTTGGATTACAATTTAAAATATTATTATAGTGATAAGGTATTTTCATACGACTTTTTTACATCTGTGTGACACATGACATATTCTACTCATATTTATATTATGTTCTTTATACTCTTCCTATTAATGAATTTTATTTTCATTCACCTAAACATTATTTTTATTTACATTTAAATTTTATGATATCTCCTTAAAGGGGTTTACATTTCATATTTTTTCAATGTAGTAATGGAATATTTCCTCAAATTTCCTTCTTTAAGATATATGTTTTGTTATGAACAAATTTTCTTTTATAATATGTATATATAGTCCCATTAAAATTTAATATCATGAATATATTTATTCCCACAATTTATTTTAGTTCCATTTATGTTCATTCTTTCATTGTGCCTCATAATTCAATGTTTCTAATGTGGTATGTATTTTCTGATAAAATTTCACCATTTAATAAATTTTTTAATTTAATTTTATTTTATTTTTTTAAAAGGTTGGGGCCGAAGCCTCAATTTATTATTTAATAAATTTTTTTACAATTATTCTTATAATGATGAAATATTATGAAATATTTCACATGAAATTGAAGGATTTTTTCCTCCTTTTACTTCTTGAGTTTAGATGTTTTCCATTCATTTAAATCTATTTATGTACTCAATATTAAAAAAGAATTGAGAACAATATTCTTTATTTCTATCTTTCGTGAAAAAATAAATTTTTATCCAAAACTATGTTTTCTAAAATGATTTAACAAATTTTTTTATAAAAATGATTCCTTAACGATATTTATAAGAATGATATGTATATTTTTTATTATTTTAAATAAATATTCAAGACATTTTTCATACAATGGCTATTTGGATTTTAAAAAAAATGTGAAAGGAATAATTTATAACGTTTACATCATGAAAATAATTTATTGTCAGCTTGACCATTTTTTGATTTTATATTTCTTATATATTATTTCAATTTTATTTTCAATGAAAAGTATTTTAAATATTTTTATGTAATTTTTATGTTTTATATAGTTATTTTTTATAAAAGTTATTTTCATCATGAAATGTTCCAAGTGTTCTTTACAATCCATTTTCTGTCAATGTTATAATTCCTTGACATAAATTCTGATGTAATGGGCACATGAACAATGAATATCATTATCAAGCCATAAATAAATGATTTGGGATGAACTGATTCTTTTAAAACATGTTTATATTATACAAGTTATATGAGGAAAATATTTTTACGAAACTCAGATATTTTTATATGGGGTTTTCAATGAAAAATAATGAAATGATTATGAAAACTATCTATTTTCCTTGGGTTATGATGTGAAGAAAATATTATGAATCCTATTTCAATTCATTGTTTTTTATATGATGATATTTTTTTTGATATTTTGGAACACATAGGTATTGTTTTCAATATGTGATGGTAGGGACACATATCTCTCTCTAATGAATTAGTAAAACATGGAAAACGCGTGAGTAAATTTGTTATGAATGAACCTAATTACATGTTCACAATTTTATTTGTGAAATTAATTTCATGTTCAATATATTATTTCGGAAGCTAATTATATGTTAAAAATGTTATTCATAAAAATTATTATATGATCAATCTTTTATATGTGTATTTTTCATTCACGTGTATACTGTTATGCATGGACCTAATTGCATGTTCATAAGTTTATGTGAGGTTTTAATTTAATAACCCATAGCTAATTATGGAAAATTAATATTTTAGTAATCTTAAAAAATATTACAAAATGATATATATTAATCAAACATTTGTATTATTCCAATATTAGGATTTCATTTCTCATGTTTTAGATTCCCATATAATTAATTTCTAATGAACGTTCAGTCGTTATTCTATAAATCAATATTAAGATATTTAACATGTAGGGTATGGATTTCAATTTTTTTCTAATGTTATAATTCCCTTATGTTCATATTGATCATATGTATCTCCCTTTTTTTTCTTTCTTAGAATATGATCTTAGACTTTAATACGTTTATGTTCCATATGTTATAATGGAATGTTTTATGTCGGGTATGTTTGTGAATATTACTAAAAGATAATTTAATTATGGGTTATATTGATGATCATTCTCCATAACTGAATATTGTGTACCTTGTCTCCCTGTCACATTACTATTCTGGTACTCATTCCGGTGTTTTTTTAATGTTTTGAAGACTCTTATAAAATATATAATTTTTATTTATGAGAATCCTGGGTATGAATAGTTATTATTAGAGGAAAGAACTAGTTAGCCATGGTAAAATGGGATGAGAAAAAATTTGTGAGATTCCATTGGATATTTCAATGTCCATTTATATGGATTTTTCAAAGGCTAAGTCTATATATTATTCAATACAAAGGAAATTGTCTTCAAATTTTGTTAAAAGAAAGTGTGGGTGTTTTTCAATAATGTAATTTCCCTTCTGGATAGTAAAAGTATATGTGATAGTAGAATAGATGAATATTAGGGCAATAACACGGAAAAATGGGGCATTGACCTAGACATGATCAGCATATAGTGCATGAAAATAGATCATTCTACAATACTAGATTGAACCCCTAGGGTGTTTGTTCATTAAAATTTAAAAAATTATTACAAACAATCATGATGGATTTAAATATGTGAATACTAATAATGAACTATGATAAGAATATGGTTTCATTGTTTAAATATATTTTTTCATGGTTCTGATATCTTGTATGTTATTTTTTAATGATTATGTGGGTTTTGACTCTCATTGGTGTTTTCCACAATATGATTTTTTATTTAGTAAATGGTGGGAACAAGATGGAAATTTGTCAACATTGATTATGGTAGAAATTTTTCAGATGGGTATCCAAATGGGATGATAAGTGGACTGAAGAATGTTTTGATTATTCCATATCTTATTTCATAGAGAATGAATAAAATTATCCACTATAACCAACCCCAAGACTCACCAAAGATGCGAATTATAGTGTTTTGAAATTGTCTGAGTAGTGGATACAGTGGAGGAAAGAATATTTAGTTTACAATATGTTGGGAATGAAGGGTTAAACACTTATAATTATCCCTAAAAGGGAAGAGAAAATTTTTTGAGTTTGGAAAAGATGGAAAAAGAAAACTTATTGAAGAATATTTTTTTGTTAATTTAATCATTGAGATTAATTTTCTCCATATAGTGTTATTGACTTTTGAATGTTTCACATATGGTAGGTATGTGAATTATAAAAAATTATGTAATAATGAGAAGTATTGTGAAGAGAATCATCAATATTTTACAAGTATTTGTTTTGTAATTAAAAATGAACATACTACAAGTGACATATAGAACTATATATGTATTATAGAATATGAAAATGAAACCTACATAATTACATTATAATGAATTATGATGATTATTATGATTTCATGTTAGAATTGATTAATTTTTTATATGAATAATGAACTTTATAAGGGCTTTTAGTTTTAGTTATTCATTACAGATATGAAATATTAATTTGAATTGTACTAAATATATAGAAAAGTTATTTAAGTAATATTTTATGAAAAAATAAGATTAATGGAATATAACCCTCAAAATGTTTCTGAGGTTGAGAAAATGGTTTTTTGTTTCGATATAGAGATAATTGATATGGATAATGTAAATTTGATAGTACTGATGACCTCAGAACTGATTAACTATCTGTTGAGAAATTTGATTATCTTACAATACAATCATTTTACAACATTATTGGATTTATGGAATACATTCAATAATCTATGGTTTTATATGAGGAATATGGATAAATGAATGTTTTCATTATTATGTTCTGTTTATTTTGGTTATTACCAATCTTTAGAATAATATATGACCATGGTTTTCACGTTTAAGGAAAGTGACTATTAAGAGATTCTTAATAGAATTTTGAGGTTTAATGATGATTTTGTGAAATTTAGTGTTGTTAATTATAAATTTTTAAATCTATAAGGGTTATAATGTTGACAATTTATTAACTGGTTTAGGTTTAACTTTGGTGGAGTTTATATATATTAATGTGTTATGTCACTATATGAAGATGTATCCATATTAGATATCATGTGAAATAATCTTCCACAGTAGTTAGAAAGAATGGATTATCATTCTATCATATATATTATGATTTACTAGTGCTTCATGAAATAAAAACATTCATCAAAATTTCGAGTAATAATAGATGAAGAAGGAATTGATTAAGAAATAACCAAAAGGGAATATTCTGTTTATGAAACAGAATAAAATGGCTAAATATATACTCTTATGAAAATTATTCAACATTAGGAAATGAATTATTATATAAATTATTTTCTTATTACCAACATCTATAATGATATCGATGATCTTTTTCAGACCTATTTATTTATGGTTTTTTTATTTCATATGATCAATGATTTCTATCTCACACCATCATTATTTGTAAATTTTGATTTATTCCCATGACTAAATAATACTTGCCCACCTATTTTATTCTATTTGGAAACCATTTTTTGGTTATTATAGAAGACCTTTACATATCATTTTCTATTTTTTGAATAGGTTATTTTATTTAATATTTTTTATGAAGTGGGGTTCTATGAATGATGTTTTAAAAGATAAACCTTTGGCAACATTGATGAATTAGGGGTAGAATGTAAAACCATGATATTTGGTGAAATATTTTTTTATTCGAAAAATGTTAATATTTTTTATATTTATCATTTTCCATAACAATGATTTTATCCTTTATTACATGAAAAACATAATGTAACTTTTATTCCACAGAACCTCATGTTTAACTAAAACATGACATAATGTAAACACATTATTATTTAACATGACTAATGGCATATATACATTTGAATGAATTTTATGATTAGTATTAACTATTTTTTGTAAAACATTTGGTTTATATATATATATATATATGTATATATTTAATGAATTATTTGGTTGTCAATTAATATAAATTTAAAAATTAAAACTATTGTAAAATAATGAAATATTTTTTTAGAAAATAAGATTAATGCAACAAAATATTTTTTTATCAAAAAATAAAACAAAACAATTTTAGTATATTATTTGAATTAAATGCATATTTTATATATTCTATCAACTATTTAACATTAATTTTATTTTTTTTCTCTAAAAGACTAAAAAATAAATCTAGATTTTCACTTAAAAAGGTACTTTTCTAAAAATGTAGTTTAGTCATATTTTTGCACACTAAATGTAAATCTAACTATTAAAACGTTTTTATTTTTTTGAAATAATGAATTTATATCATTAAATTCTCATGTAAATGTTATCATAGGGTGATTTTTTTTGTAATTTTCTTAAAAGATATATTTTTTGATGAATACTAATAAATAATGCATTTTTATTGAAAAATTCCACATCAGATAAATTATTTATAATGTAAAAATATATGTTACTTTTTTGTAAAACTAAAACTAATTAAATTATATTTCTAGTAATCTAATTATATACATTTGAATATTATTCATAGTAAATGTTAATTTAAAAACACTGTAATATTTTTAAAATTTTCTCTTTGAAATACCATTTTATCATCATTTATTTATGATTAATTTTAAATAAAAAAAATTTCATATTATAATTGATTTATGATTTTTTCCCAATTTCATTAATTAGATTAATTAATTTTATCTAATAAGGTGGAAATTATTTGTCACAAAAGTTAATATTGAAAATAGTAAAAATTAATTACTATAGGTAAGGCTAAAATGGGTTTACTAATTGTTAAAATGAAAAGCTACATATTAAAATGATTGAAAAAATTGTTTAAAATCTGTTGGATGGTTATATTTCTATCTTTTAATGTATAATTGTCAATAATAGTCCTCTTTGGATCCATTTTTCATATGAAAAATATATTTACACATTATAATTTTTAAAATATTATAACTGTGTCACTTGATGTAGTTATAAAAGGCCTCACACTCTCTTTTTCACTCACTGAAATATGAAAACCCCGTTAAATTTTTCAGTGGAAAAACTCCTTCATGAAGTTATGTCAGTTTATTTGTTCATCTCCACACCACATGGATGATATATATTTTAATATTAAAATAAATAATAATATATTTATTTCATTATCATCATAACGAAAAGGTAAAAAATTACTCACATCATTTACATAATTATATTTGAAAAATTGTAATATTCCCCATATATACATATGGTCTATAGTCACTATGATCATAAAATAATTCATTTATCAAAACCATATTTCATTATTTGTCATGAATGTATATTTGAGGTATAAAATTGATTATTATTTCTGGTTTATTAATCTAGATATGATAGAACCATGATCAAATAAGAGAACTACAAATAAATTATCAAAACATATAAGAAAAAGTGGTTATTGCATGGAATTTTATTTTAACATGTGATTTCTAATAAATGGGTAATAAATAGTCATAATTAATAAGATATTGTATAATATATAAATTTTTTGTTCTCTAATAGATTTATATGAAACATATATTTTTTATACACGTGGTTTAAATGTTTACAATTGAATAAGAGACTTACTGTAAGGGATTTATAGGCCCTTTTATTTCAGGGAGACATGAAAATTCACCAATAATTTTTTTTGTTTATATAAGACCACATTGAAATGTTATATCCTGGATATCCTTACTTTTGTGATAATTAATGTCTCATTTTTTGTTATTATTTATTGGGGAATATTATTCAAAATATTATAAATGTGGCAATGGATCACAATCTCACAATCTACTTCTGTGAGATACACATCATATTCACCACCTATTTATTTTTATGTGGAGTATATAGTTACTATTAATTATTTAATGATTAGTATTCAAAGTATTATTTTTATTTATATACCCATTTCAGTATATCTACTTCATGGGGTTTAGATTTCATCTATTAATAATCTAGTAAAATATTTATGTATCAAATTGTCTTTTTGAGACATATCTTATGTTATACACCTATCTTCTTTTATGAGGTGTATATAGAGAAACATTTACATTTTATAACATGAATATATTTATTATCATGATATTTTATGATCCATATAATGTTAATATTTCATTAGGTTATAAGATTCAATGTTATCAATGTAGTGAGGGTTTAATGATATAATATCATTATACTACATTACTATATATCATTATTCGAAAATTGCTTAAATAATTTGTTCCATTTCTCATGAAACTCATGAATTTTTATCTCCTGTAGTTATTTAATGAGAATACATTTTTTTCACTTTATTTTCCTCACCCTTTACACTCAAGTATTCAATTATTATTTTTTAATTTTTTTCCATTCAGTATATGACAACCTATTTTCATTATAAAACCATGTTTTCTATAAATGTATAGAAAACTAATTTTCTTGAGCTGATTTATTAAATATACTTTTACTGTGGTTTTATTCTTTACATTTTTTTATGAATCCTCACGTCATTTTCCATACATTCATATTTATTTCAGTAAAAATGTGAATGGGATATTTATTTTAACTTGTACATCCTAAAATAATATTTCTACTATCATGCCCATTGTATTCATTCCACATTACTTTATATAATTTCATGCTCATATTTAAAATAAAATTAATTAGGAAATTTTTTATGAATTATTATTCTTAATATGTTATTTTCAATAAAAAATTATTTTCGTCATGAAATGTTGAAGTGGCCAATCAAATTCATTCTCTATCTATGATGATATCATTTTATATAACATAGTATTATATAGGGAAATAAACTATTTAAACCATTCCTATTCATTATTTTAGTGTTTTATAATGATATTATTCTTATGTAAATGATTTCTATTCTATAGGTAATACCATGATTAAATTGCTATGAACCCCACTTATTTTTCCAATGGGTTATTTTGTGATGAAATCAAGAATTTATTATGAAAACTATTTCTCAAAGACATATTATGATATGATGAAATTTTTATGAAAACCATATTATCTCATGGGTTATGTTATGATCAATTTTTTATGATATTGCCTATGAAATGCGTATGAATTATTTTGTTTTATGGGTGGGACATATATATACCTTCAATGCATTATGTATAGATGTATAAATCATGAGTAAATATTATTTTCATGAAATTGATTACGTGTCGAAAACTTTTTGTGTGAACATGATTAAAAGTTGAATATTTTATATGTGGACCTGATTATATGTTCCAATTATTATGTATGGACCTATTATTAATATCCAAAATGTATGTATTGACCTAGTTTTTGTCAATATGTTTCTATGAGAAACTGATATTCATTTCTTAAATAAAATTGAGAATCTATCTCAATTTATACAAGTTAACAATGTTATAATTTAATGTTTAAGACATATAAATCTGTCTTATTTTAATGATATGTTCTAATGGATGATGTTATTTGATTGTCTTAATGTTCATATCCTATAAAAATTCATTCCTTATTACATGAATCATTATTATAATCTTTGGCATGCATAATATGGTTTGAAAATTATATTATCATATTTTAATAACATTATATTCATATTATGATTACGTATCTCCCTTTCATACCCTTATAGTGAATCTAGTCCCATGTTTTCATATATTTCATTTCTATAGGATACTAAGAAGGCGTTTACGTAAGTTTTATTTATAAATATTTCTGAAGGGGAAGATTCATATTTAGATGTTTAAGATATTTCAAAAAATTTGTAGATTATGTACCATGTCTCTAGAGATAGTAAAATATAATATTCGTTATGTGTGTGTTTTTCTACATTGTTTACTATGCATATAAAAAATTAAGTATCATTGTATGTGATGAATGAGTCACTATATACCACACAAGATTCTTCGTAAGTAGATAAAAAGCATTTTGTTGGTGTCCTTGGAAGATATTTATTCTGTATAACGTAGTTATGAGAAATATAGAACATGGTTCATGTAAGCTTTGAATTTGATAGTAGTCCCCTCATTTTGAGTAGGTTGGACTCAATTTTATCTTTGTTTGGGTTTTTATTTTTCCCTCTATTGCTTTTAGTAATTATTATTGTACATGGATAAGTGGTATATTTGTTTAATGCATTTAGGGTATCATTTCTTTCAACATTCTCTGAATTGTATGATATTGTATATTTTTTCACATGTATGGGTAAATAGAAAAAAACCTCCCATATGTTTGATAATCATTCTTAATGGTAGTCTCCATCCCTAGTTCTGTAAAACAATGGATATGAGTGGTCACACTCCAATTATCACTAGATATTATGTCTTTAATTATATGTTTGGATGGGTATCAGAGTAGTTGGTTGCACCGTATAATCAAATAATTTTGATTTCTAGTTAGGAAATTGGGTTTAGATATATAGAAATAGTGAAAAATTATTTTCAGTTCATATTCTAGGCCATTGAATATAATTTTGGTATGGTGGCCAATGTATCCATTCACTATGACACTGATAACACCCATGTTTACATTGATAATCATGAAAACGGTGAAGTGGATAAACATTCATACATTCCTCTTATTTGAACGGGTTTTGGTTTCTATTTCCTTATCCAATTATATCCCTATATATACTCTTTATTTCTTATGCACCTTGCTTGTTCTAAGATGTCTCTATGAATATATCTAGCAAGGATTCCATTGTGTTATCATCTGGATGATCCACTGAGTGATGGTGATTTAGTTCATTTGATTGTATAAGAGATATTACCTTTGGGAGTCTTTTGAGTGATACCCCCACCTATTGAGCAACCGATAGAACCAGAAGTACCTTATGAGGATGCACGAAGGATGAGTATAATACATAATTTTCAGAATAAAACTCAACTAATATTTTGGTGTGAGAAATTATTCTAGGTAGAAAAGTATTTAATAGTGGTAGTTAACTTTTTTTACCATTGGGAAGATGCCTTCAGACAAAATAGAAGTCCTTTTGAAGAGTCTTCTTCTAGGCTCAACTAGATGATGGTGGAGTTTGGTGACTCAGTCATAAGATGAGATAACAATCTCATAGTAAGACATAAATATACTATTTTTAAGAAGTTTCATCCATCTATATTATGATCATTTTTCATATAAGATCTCACGTATTTAAATCAAGGTAGTATGACAATGGGGCAGTATTCTGTGAGTTTTACTAATCTGTAATGATACAATCTATATAACGTTATAGATCCATTTTATAGGAATGGATCTTCATGTAGGTATTATGCTGATATATCAATGGATTATTTATATATTTATAAATTCTCAGCTACGATAGTTTTCTATAGAGTGAATTAATAATATACAGCTTCCTGGGAAATCATACACTAAACGTGGTTGCCGGTAGTGGGATAACAACAACAAGGAAATCATATACTCATAGCTTATGATAGTCATAGGGGTTAGGGAATGATATATATTTTATGATATATTACTAGTATAGAGTATTGGTTATTTAGGTCTCTCAAGATGACCTGAGTCTGCCTAAGGAGTGTTGGTGCTTCTCTTACCAAAGTAAGTGAACATAATTCTTGAGCTTGTTTAAACCCCCACACTATTTATAGAAGGATGGAAAACAGACTAATAGGATTGATATATATATTGGATTTAGAAGTTCTATAGGGTATAAGACATGGAATTGGAAAAGGTGGTTTAGTGGGAGGTTGTAAACAATTTTACTTATTCCCAACATCAAAACCATGTGGTCTGCACCATGCTCAAAGAGCTTATTGTAGATGGAGGGAATACTACAGACAGTAGAGTTATACAACCCCAAGTATCCCAGACAGATTAGAGGTATGATATATGTATTTTATACATTATCTAATGTACTGATAGATACATTTTTTATTAACCCTTTCCATTCAATTTATCTAGTTTAATATTTGGAGATTACAGTTGATCGTTTTTGGAAAATAGTGTGCTTGAAACTCTGAGGGGTGTCGACTCATTTATCACAAAATTCAACAGAAAATGTGCCATGATTATTAGAAGAAATATACACATTTAGAAACTATTTAAAATAGTAGCTAGGATTTATGAAATCATCAAAGTTTTGTATTTAATATTAATTTTTAATGGCATTATTGAATGTTTCAAGAGGTGTATGTTGTGTATCCATAGGGAATAATTTAGTTTTTCCATCATGGATCATAAAGATAACCTAAAATATTAGTATTGGATCATGTGTTGGTGGATATAGTTTCTTACCAACTAGTTACATTTTATCTCACTTAGAGTAGTAGATGATATGGGCTTTCAACTTCCTGCAGTTTTAGTAGAGTATGTAGATGTCTTTAATGGGGATATTCTAGGTTTGCCTTATATAACTACCTTACTCATAACGACATTGCAATACATGATCTATGAAATTATATTACACTTAATACAACCTGTTAGATCAATTAAGATAGTCCTTATTGGAATTAGGTACATTGCATAACATCTTGAACATGTGATGCAACAACATTATGAAAAATATATTTAACTAGCTGCTAAAATTTCATGTATTTTAAAATTGCATAGGATAACCCAGGGAAAATCCTAAATGGGTGAGAAATAAATCACAGTAAGGGAATAAAAAAGGATTAAAAGGAATTATATAATACATATTAGGAATTAAGAATATCAATGTTGTATAAAAATAACATGAATAATATTTCATGATATAGAATGATAATCATAACTTGGTAAATGTGGAAAAAACTATGAAAAATTATTTATAATAATAGTTCAAGGACAATCCTGATATGATATCATGGTGGAAAAGCCCCATAATTTCAAGAGTTTCTCTCCCTGTCCCACCATTACGTAACATGATACAAAATATTATGCAATTTATTAGATCACAATCAGGACTCACTCATCATATTCATTCCATTCTCATTCTAAACTTGTCCACATAGATCATACAACATGGATTAATTCATCCTTATAATTTACTCCACAATAATGGAATTTTTAATACATAACATTATGTCCCTATTAAATAATAATACTTTCATAAATTCGAATACCATTGATAGAAAAATGAGCTTGGTATTCACTACACAATTGTTTTTCCAAGGAAGAACAATATAAAATTTTGAAAGCATAATGTTGTAACATAAAATTTCATAAAACTAATAGATGAGAGAGAAGAGGTCCTTCATAATTTTTTAAAAAATTGTAAATCAAGGAGTATATGGAATAAAATTTTCAATAATATTTTAATGATGAAAAAATATATAAGTTAAATAATATTCTAGAATATAGTGGATAACAGAAATGGTTTCTTACGAAATTACTGCATGGTAATAGGTGTATATAAAGGATCATGGGAGGATTAATGAGATTTAAAATGTGGATATGTTCATTTATATAGTAAATATAATGTAATTGGTGTATGTAATAAAATATCCCTATAACATAAAATACAATTTAATCAACTTAACAACCAAGGAGTGCATGAATAGAATCGAGAACAGATAAATCCCTTAAAATATTTCATTATAATAACATCTTTGGTTAAGGTCCAAATTAGATAGAATAAATGAACCCTCATTCAAATAAAATCAATTTGATGGTAGGGGATGTTAATAAATAAATTACATTATAAAAATTTCAATTATGAAGTCAATTTCCAAAGAAGGTTCTTAAATTGAAGGAATGAGAGGAAGGTCCCTCACAAGAGTGTTTGACTTAAAAACATTGGAAGGGGAATCACAAGATATTGGGAAACAATTAGGGGATTGTAGAGTGTTGGGGGAAGATTATGGTTATGATCCAAGTTGTTTGAGTAATGATAAAAGTGATAATGGTTGGGATAATTTATAAAATGTGGGTGATTTCTTTATTATTTAGATTTTGGACTCTACATAATAAAATATCCAAAACCGAAAAGCAACCCTTCTTTATTTTATGTTCTGTGTACAAAATGGGATGGGTTTTTATTATTTTATAATTTCAATGGTATAATTTATTATAATAATTCCATTTCTTATGTGGAGGTGAGTCACTTTCTAAAAGGAAATATTTTAAAACCATTAAATATCTTACAGGTTTTGGAAGAATCATAATGTATTTAAAAAATAAATAAAATAAACACAAAAACACATTATATTAATGGTAATCATTTATTTGGTCATTTATACCAATTAAATTAATTAATAAATTATTTTTTGGTCATTGTGACATTATAATACACAAATTATATGTATGAGATGTTTAATTTTTACAAAATTGTTTTACTATCTTAGATAATTATTAAATATTCAATATTAGATAATATCAACATTATGATTCCAAAATTAATATTTAATTTCTGATTTTTTTCTAATTAAGTGAATTTTAACATTTAAAATAATAATCGACATTTATTTAAAATGATGGGCTTCTTGATAAAAATAGTTTTCAAACCCTTATATAAATTAAATTTTATATCACAAAAAATTATATGATCATTTATATATATTAAAAATTAATAAATAAAATTTTTTATTTAATAATAAATTAATTCATAAATTCATTAATTGAATTTCAATATTTAACAAAAATAAATTTTTTATTTTATTGTATCAAAACTAAAATCATTTACATATTAAGAGGAATATAATGAAAATATATTCACAATTATATAAAAAGGAAAAAATTCATTTTATAAGGGTCTTGATACTTATCCCATTAATACACTAGAAAATGAACTAAGAGTAATGTACATGATAGTGGGACATCCAAGGTGTGGTTCGACAAACATTGTTTGTGTCATGATCTCAATGAGCTTGAACTTATCCCATAAATTTTTTCTCTCAAGCTTACGTTGTTGGATCTCTATTTATTATTGGTCAATATAAAATCCTAGAAATTCTATATCTTTTTGAATATATAATAAATATTTTTATTTGGGTATGATATTACTGGTTGAACACATCACCTACTTTTTTTATGTCAATAACATTAGTTAAAACCCTATATTTATGCTAATCATGTGATCACTTCTCAAAATCAATGTTATCAATTGTAATTATTCTTAATATTAATTTAAATCAATAGGATATAATAAAAAAAATTACATCTATGTGTTCTCTATAACCATGTTACTACTATGATATTTAAATAAATCAAAATCATGATTTTAATTTACAATAGTATGGGTTGTTACAATCATCCCCCTTAAAAAATATTGTCATGAAAATTTTATTTTCCCACAAAAATAAATAATTGTAACTCTATCTCATCACCTCCACTGGTTCCCATGTTTCTTCTTTAGAATTTATATTTCTCTATACCACTTTGATAAGGTCAATTGTATTATTTCATAAAACATTTCTCTATTATCTATGATATACATAAGATGTTTTTCTTTGGAGGGATCAATCTCTAATGTTACCACCCGTTGATTGACTACATGTAATGGATCTAGTATGTACACTCTCAATAGGTATACATGAAATAAATCATGTACCTGATGCATGTTTGGTGTGAATACTAGTCAAATGGCCACTACTCATATATGATCATGGATATCAAAACGGCTGATGTACCGTAGACTAAGCTCTCCCTTCTTTCCAAATCTCGTCACTCTCTTACATGAAGATATGAATAGGAATATCATGTCTCTAATATAAAACTATAGGTCTTATAAACAATTTTCAGAATATTTATTCGATCAACTCTAAGAAGCATCAATGTTATCCATAATGGCCTTAGTCTTTACCACTATTTCCACGACCTTTTTATGATCTAGAATATTTTGTTACCTAACTCCCTCCCAACATGGAGGTGTTATGAAACTCTTCACATAATGGGATTCATATGGATCCATTTACATTCTTATGTAGAAACCCTTGTTGTATAAGAATTCTACCTGGGAACGATACTAGATCCATCAAGCTTTGAGATCCACAGAACATGCTCGCAACATATCTTCAAGTGTCTGAATAGTCTACTCAGATTAGACATCAATTTGAGGATGATATGTCATACTGAAGTAAACCTCATTTTTAGAGAACGTTGGAGACTATTTTGAAACAAGTAATTGAATCTCGGAACTCAATTAGATACAATCTATAGTGGTACTCCATTCATCCTTACCAATTTTCTAATGTATATTGGTGCTGGTTGACACATTTGTATGTACTCTTGAATTGTGATTATGAAAAATATATCTTTTAAATAAGATCAATTAAAACACATATATCATTGATTAATTTTTATGTATTGGGCTATCAGGTAAAAAATTACATGGTGATGATCTCCCATTTCCATGATGGTATGGGAAATGGTTGCATCATCCACATAGAACCTTGATTTTTTACTTCACTTTTTAAAATACAATGAATATTGATGTATATTTAACAATATTCTTACTAATATTTTCCAACAAATAGTTCACACAGAGATATTGATACATCTTTCTGCATCCTTGGTGAATAGAAAAATTTGAACTATGTGCATCATCCATGATTTCATTCATTAATATAATATTTGACCGAACAAATAGTCTCGATCAAATTATGTCAATTCATTCTTCATTAACATTTAAATATATTTATTTCCATTTCCTAAAATTTCCCACATTCTTCTTAATTCTATCATAATTTATTTAAGCATCATTTAATACCTCCATAAGTTATGGTTTTGAAATCATTTCAAAAGGGATTTATGATGTTCTTTCCTTTAGAATTCAAATTTCAATCATTTTAAAATTATCATTGATTATAGAATGTATTCATCTTTTATAATTATATAATCAAAACATTATTATTTTCACCGGGGTAGTAGTGGATTGATCAGTCAAAGTCTTTGATTACTACTAACCATCTTCATTGGTGCATATTTAGCTTTTTCTACATGAATATGAACATGAGGATTTTGTGGTCAATATATATTTGACACGTCTACAAAATGAGATAATTCCACAATATTTTCAAATTAATGATCAATGAAACCAAATATAGATAACGTGTTGGGTTTTTCTGTTCATGATTATTTAATTTCCTTGAATAATAGGTTTTGACATTGTCATTTTTCACTAACATAGATCCTAATCCCTTATTAAAATCTTCAGTAAACACCAAAAATAATTCTTCACTTGTGGGTAGTGTAATCACAAAAATAGTGATGATCCTCCTTTTGACTCTATTAATCTCTCTTAACATTCATCATTCTAACCCAATATGAATCACTTATATGTTATCTTGGTAATGTGATTTGATATGCCTGAGAAATTTCTCATAAATCATAGACAATACCCAGTTAACCTACGAAAACCTTGTTTATTTGTCATAGATATTGGCCTCGACCATCCTTCAATTGCTTCTATCATCGATGGGACCATATATATCCAATTTTTTGTGATTCTATGTCCAAATAAATAAAGACCCTTAAACTGAAACACACATTTTATATACCTGGAATAAATCTTCTATGTTTGTAGGGTCTTTTGAATAGTCCTTAGATACTCTTCAATCTCCTCTGTTCTTTGGAATATTATTACAATATCATATATAAATACTAAAAAAATTTGTTGAGGTAATGTATAAAGAAACTTTTAATCAATTCCAAGATGATTTCTATAGAATTAATGTGTCTGAATAGCATCATTATGAACTCGTGGTGCATGTACCTTCTATGAAAAGTGTTCTTGGTGATATCTTCTATATTCACCCGTACATGATAATATCATGACTGAATGTCAACCATGGAGAAGTGTTTTTCTCCATGTAGATGATACAACAAGTCATCAATACAATGTAGAGGGTACTTATACATTATTATGATCTTATTGAGATCATGATAATTAACGAAAAGGTGTATTGACATTTCCTTTTTATTTTTGAAGAGAACCGGTGCACACTATTGTGAATCACTCAGTAATATGAACCATTTACCCATATTCACCTATAGTATTTTCTTCATATTCTTATGTTCCAAAACAACCATTATACACAATTTATTGGATAATTTAAATGTCCATGTTATAAAATCAAATTAAAATTTAACGTCTCAGATAAGAGGATGACAAGAAAATTCCTCAACAAAGAAATTAGTGTATTCCATCACAATTAGCCTATCTTCGAGGATCATTCATTCCATAGAAACAATCATTTTAACTACATATGATTTCTTATGGGGAAATAATATTTATTCTTTAGATGATGGTGTTAAAAAATATTTATCCACCTCCTCTTACTTGTACATAATCAATTGTTGATTCACCATATGGAGAGTGACTTCCTTCTCGGGGAAATTTTTGTTGAAACTATATAGTTAAATCCAATCCATTCATAAAATTTAATCATACTTCTCAAAAGCATTTATGATAATTTATTTCAGAATTTAAACCCATATACTATTATATGGGAAGAATTATATCCATAGTATGCAATAATTACCCAATTTTCAATTTTCAAAAACATCTCTTCTTCCATGACTTATGGTGGTATTTGGATAGTAATAATAAAGAACCATGATATTAAGGGATAATTAGAACTAGAATAAAATATTATATTCTATATTCTTGAATGAATAACTAATGCACCTTCCACCACTTCATTTTTGAGTCCCACATTAACATTAGTGATAAAAAAATATTACCCTTTTTACTTTGGTGGTTGTTGGTTGTCTCTATAAACACTTTTCTTAGGGAAATAGCAGTCAAAGTGACCATGTTTATTATAGCTGATGTAATGGGAAATGTATTGAGGGTTTAATAGATCATTCATTTCTTCTACTACATTAGTGGGTTTATCTTCTCAGTAATTTCTATCTTGGTGACCTTCCTTCTAGAACCAATATAATTTCATCACTCCCATTAGTTAACATCTTTGTTGCTTCATTACGAAACCCTCGACCTGAGGTATGATAAAATTTCATGGAACCATTGAATTTATCCATAATAATTCCACAATTAAATTCCACATTCCTATTATTATACCCATGATACCCTGGGTATTCACTAACCTCTATTTAGACATTGAAGGATCCTCTATCAAGTTCATTAGAGATATAAAATTCATATATCACAATGGATTTTTTCTAGGTTTTATCCAACCAATAAAGTGGTATAACATTCATTCCAGGGTAATGGAAAAGCCAAAGGTGTATCATGAATATATTTAAATGATTTTATCATGAGACCTGATATATTAATCTTCTTTTTTATGAGGGAAATGAAATTCTTTTCTATTTATAGTCAGAGAGTTTGCGGAAAATATTTATAAAAAAATTGTAGTATTCCTTCCACTCCCTTCATTAGATCACTTACATTGGAATTTAATTAGTGATCAATTCCCACCACTGATCATATTCTCCCTGCATAGGATTAACATATATAAGAACCTTTTGATTTGAAAAAAATTAAAGAATAGAGAAGTTCTTTTCAATGGAGTTGATGCATTTTTCCGTGATTAAGGGATCTAATGATCGATTAAATATAGGTGGAATTTTTCACTTAAATAACAGTATCATATATTGTTCTCTCTTACTGGGGTTTTCATACACCTCTTGATCATTTTTTATATTCAGAATCTATGTTAGTTGAGAGAGTATAATTTTAATTTTTGTGACAGAATCTCCCATCGAGGTTGTCATCTCATTTGGGAAGTCATCAAATTGCATGTTGCATTGTCTTTTTTCAATATTCCTCCTATTTTAATCCATTACCTAGTATAAAAATAATATTATTTATGATTATTTTAAAATATTAAACACATAATGGGGAATACAATGACAATAAGGTGATAACTAATTAATTACATTTATTTCTCCTATATTATAAATTTATAGCCATCAATCTATGTAATCGATGATCAATTTACTAATATATATTTCTAAATGGTTTTTTATGTTAATAATGATTCATATTGAGAATATGAATTTAGACAGGAATATAACCTAGGATTGTCAATCCATGTGGGTTTTATCTCCCGTTGTCATGCACCAGGTTACCCAAAGCTAGGCCTCGAACACCTTTTCGTAGTTGTTACTCTTATGTACATCTATTCCAGAACCATGTCCACTAACAGTGTCAAAACATGTTTTTTTATATAACATTTCATCTAAAATAAACATAATTTAGGGATGATTTATTATACTTATTTTTATCCCTAATGATTTATCAAGAGTTTTCTAATCATAATCCCAAAATTAGCTAAAATATTCATCTAATGAAAACCATAATAACCCTAATCTATATTTGAAATTAGTTTAATGTTTTTTACATAAAATTAAACTTAATAAAAATTGAACGATCAATAATTCTATTGTATTTGAGAATTATGAAATATAAAAAATTATTTAACATGGGATAAAAAACCTTATCAAAAACGTCCAGAACATGCTTCAAAATTATCATGGATTTAAAAACTATACATGATAACCTAGGAAAAACATATGAAATGGGTGAGATATAAATTCCAATGTGAGAATAAACAAGGAAAAAATGAATATGATAATACATATTAAAAAATAATCCTATCAATGAGGAATAAAAAATGAATAATATGGATTGATATAACATAACAATCATAATAACATAAATGTGGAAGCAACATAGAACATAGAATCTTAAACAAAGGTCAAGGATAAACCTGAAAAGACACCATAGTAGACAAAGTCAAATAACAGAATCAGGTTCACTCCATTTTAAAAAATGACATATCATCATACTAACAATTACTGAATTCATTACAGAGCTATCTAGGAGGACCCATCATATTCATTTTATTATATTTTTAAACTATTCCAAATTGATCATACAGCATGGGTTCATTAATCATCATAATTTATTTCACAATAATGTAATTTTGAATATAAACATGTATGTAACCAAGATATAAGTATATGTTCATAATATTGAAGAAAATTTATAGAGCAATGGGTATTTTATTCAATATATAACTATTTTGTAATGAAAATAATGGTGAAATTTCATTAACAAAACATCACTACTTTAAAATTCATAAAAGGGATCGGTGATAGGGGAGAGTATTATCTAATCATTTGGAAACAAATAATATATTAACTTTGATATGAAATAACATATCCTATCATAATAAATTTTTATAAAATACATTATTTAAATAAGATACTTTAATTAATAAGATAATGTAAAAGGTCCCTTACAAAATTTGGATATGGTGATAGGTTTAAATAAAGGATCATGACAGGACTAATGGGAGTGAAAAAAAGTATATCATTATTTTTTTCTAAATGGAAAGTAATGGTAATATTTTAAAACATATCCAAAAAAATATATATTAATTGATAAAAAATGAGTGTTATAATTGAAATGAGACTAGAGAAATCCCTTATGAAATTTTGGCATGTTAAAGGCCTAAGTGAAGGAAAAATGAGATAAAATAAATGCTCATTAATTCAAATAAACTCCATCAGTTATTTGGGTATGTTTATAAAAATAATAAATCATAAAAATTGAAATTAAGAATAAAAATTCCAATGAAGGTGCTCCAATAAAATGAAGGAGAGGAAGGTTCCTTACATTAGTGTGTGGATTCAAATGATTGGTAGAGGTTTTCAAAGGGATTGGGTATGCCTTGGGAGAATTATATAGAGAATATAAAATATTTTTTCATCCTCCAAGGAGTTTGAGTGAAGAGAAATGTTAATTTTTGATAGTTTTTATAGGGAAATATGGAGATTTCATTATTATTTATGTTTTGGAGTCCAAATAAGAAATACTCAAGAACACGGACCATCCCATGGTTTTTTCCTATGGATTCGGAAAATTCCAGTGATTTTTAATATTTTATAAATACTAGGTCTGAAAATATTAAAATAATTTCCTCACGCTTGTTGAGGTGAGTAACACTCTAAAAGAAATGATTTTAAAACATAAAAATATATTATTGGTTTTGGATGACTTGTAATTTCATTATCAAATAAGTTAATTTAAATTAATATCACATTTTTCAGATGGTAATATATATATTTTGACATGTATATGGTTTATAGTATTTATTAAAAAACGTTTGAGTCATTATGACCTCATAATACACAATGTGTATTTATACGATATTGTATATTTTCCCAAAAATCCAACTGTCTTAGAAAATTATGAAAAAATTCACTGTTCGATAATTTTGAGATTCTAAATCCAAATTTCTTTAATTTCTTTTAAAAATATGTGAATTTAAACTATTAATATAACAACTGACATTTATTGAAAATGATGGGTTTTTTGACAATAATTATTTTCCAAACCCTATAAATATTACGTTTTTCATTATAAAAAATATAGGATAATTTATATATGATAAAAATTATATAATAAAAATTATTTATTTAAAGATATAATTATTTATAAATTAATTAATTGAATTATAAAATTAACAAAAAATATTTTTTTTATTTTATCATTGTAAAAATCATTTCAAAGTATCAATAATATGATAAAAATATAATCAGTGTTCCATAAAAAATACATATTCAGATTTATTGGTAATTGATACATATCCTCTTAATTCACTAGTAAATTCTTAAATGGTATGGTGTGTGATGGAGGGGCCTTCATGGGGCGGTATGGAAAACATTGGGTGGGCCATGATCTCGATGATCTTGAAATTCTCCCATAAACGTTTTAGCCCATGATTATGTTATTGTATCTCACCTTGTACTTGATCAAGGAAATTGGGAAAAATACTACGTCCTGCAAAATCCCTAATAAATGGGAAATATAGGGTATGATCCTACTAGTTGAGACTATCACCTTTTTTTCTTTGTCAAATTGATTTGTTAAAACATTGTATTTACAATAATCATGTGATATATTTTCAATGACTATATCATCAATGGCAATGTGCCTTTACAATCAATTAAATCTAATAGTATATAATAAAATCCAATATGTTCATTTTTTTTCTATATCCATATTACATACTGATATATTTAGATAAATAAAATGGGAAATTATTATTTATTAATGGTCAGATCGTTAGACCTCTCTAGAGAGAGGGAGACATCTACATATGCATATTTCATATTATGCACATGGACTCCATAGAGAAATAATATATTACTCTCATCAAGGTTCAATGGTTAAGGGTTTTATTAGGGGAATTTCAGGGGATGATCATTGTGGGATCTGGATTATACCCTTAGAAAGTCCCAATGTCCTTCACCAAGAATTAGGATGAGATATTTTTATTTTCTATAGATTATAGACACTTGAACTAGTTTACGGTGATGAATTAGTATCCACTATAATGAATCAACATTATCATCGATTTTGTTGAGAGGGGAGTGTTTCTTCTCAAAGATTGACCTCAAATGAGTTTATCACCAGCTATGTGTATGGGGCATTGATATACCAAAAATGGAATCCAAATTTCCCTATGGTTATAAGGGGGTTGAATTTTGGAATAAATTTTTTTTAAATAGTTTTTTAGGACTCATGAATATGATATTTCTTCCTTTTATAATCCTATTTATAGTGGACTTCATTAATGATATCCTACTATACTTGGAATTTTATGAGTTCAATGATAGAAATTTGGTAATGGTCCCATGCATGCATAGAGATCATAAAAATTAGTAGAATATTTCAAAGTGTCAATTCTAAAATTAGTAGGTCCAATTTTTGGAAATTTCAAATTTCCTAATGGTATAGTTGTGGATCTGATGATGGTTGAGGAAATGTTTTCCTGGGATACACCAAAGAGTTTGATGGAGGTAAAAAACTACCTTAGTATAGAAGCATATTATAAGAGATTCATGACTTATTTCTATATGATATGGGAACATTTGAGTACATTAAAAATGAGTGGAAACCATTCATTTGGATAAAAAGGTTCATTCAGGATTTTTAAGGGCTCAATAGTTGTTGTTGGGATGTCCCATAATGAGATATCCAGAGGCGGGTTTCTAGTATGTACTATTCTGAAATGCCTCAGGAGTAGTCTTGGTAGTGTTTGGATGTAGAAGTAGGAAGTGATTACATAAGAGTATTGAAATTTTATACCACTAGTAAGAACTAAAAAACCCCCAATTATGAGCTATACGTTTCACTCTCCCACATGGAAATATAGTGAAACAACATTATTTTAGAGTGGTTGATTGAATAATATGTTGATGTGAGTAATAATTATATATTATTTCAAAAGGATATTATCAGAAATAAATGAAATGATCAAAGATACTCCAGGACTATGAATTCAATATAATCTGTAATACATGGGAGGAAAATGTGGTATTAGATTCTCTAAGAAAGAGACCTTTCTCATTTTTTGGACATAGGATTTAGTGAATTTATCCATGTTTAAATATTAGTTTATAGAACATTTGTTGGTTCTAACCCTAGTGCCTCCAAATCATGTTATGGATGATCATCATGTAGATACATACAATGATACATTACGTACTCATATATCTACGGTACATGATCCTGATGTATTTTCTATAGGAAGGGGTCTGTTATCATTTTTATAGGATGAAATCATTGACCAGTTACATTGTCGGAGGAGGTGATGAAATATTTTCATGAATAAACCACATTGTGTATGAGTAGAAGTTTTTGTCAAGGATAATAAAATATTGAAAATGGAGATTAATTAAATTTTAAGATTTCATTGATGTCAATACTATGAAGATGATTAATGGTAATGTAGGGCATTATATTTTAAAAAAAAATATTGAAGACATTGATATTTAATGGTGATGTCTGAAGAATTGTTATGGACTAACTAAATTACATTTTATTTCATGGTTGAATAATTCTCTAAGTCACTCTGTTGATTGATGAACTAGATATAATTTTTAAAATACTTGTGTCGAAGGTGATACATTTTTTAAGATAATGAATAAGGATGATTTGAATGAGGTCCAACAATATTTATCCATTTCATGAGATTCATGCAAGAGATTATTTGAAGAATATTAAACATATTTTCAGCATGAAGTAGAACCATGGAATATTAGTAGTTTTTTTGAAGGTTTATTAGAAGATAAATAAGGGGTGTCCATGAATATGTTGGATTGTATTATATAATTAGAATTTTAATAATTTATTTATGTGGGATTATAGTAAAAATCAAGGTATAACCACATGTTGTTGTCATGACTACCTCAACCAATTCTTCTGTAGGTTACAATGGTCAATCATTCCCATGTGAGGTTAGTTTGAGATAGAATACGTGGTAGAAGAGTAGGGGAAGGCAATAAGTAAGCCTTAGGGGGCCTGTGTGTAAAACCCATTTAAAGAATAGATGAGATCATGGAAATTATGGGAATAAAGCTATGAAAGCTTGGATATATTGTATATCTCAAACCCTATGGGTATGCATTGATGTTTGATATGGGAATAAACTATAGTTATATCTCAAACTATGATCAATATTGATTTATCTATAAAAAAGAAGGAGGCACACTCGGAGTAACGATGTGGAACTCAAATATGGGTTTAATATTCACCCATATTAAAATTATATAGGAAATATATGTCCTCTTGATCTAGTGGGATATAAAAATCACTGAGCTGACATGTTTTCAACTCCTTCCATTAGACCCGAGGGTCAACCGACATCGGCCTTTCAACGAATGACAACAGTTGACCGTGCCATTCACAAGGGATCAACTCCAGCGATCGAGACAAGGTTGAGTTTATGATGAAATATTCAAGGATAGTTTCTGATATTCTAAAACAATTGGTAACTTGAATAAAGAGTCTTGGACAATGAAAAATGATGTTTTTGATGCAGATCCCTTGATGTGCATGGGGGAACAGAAATTTTTTCATGAGTGCTAATTCACTTGACCGCATACTAATCCGAGTTCACTAAAAAGGTGAATACTTATTGTTGAGAAAGTAAATCACCATTTATTTTCAATACTGCCCTGTGTTTTGGTGGTGTCAAAGTTGATATCCTATTCTCTTAGATGGGTCATCAGAACAACATGATTTTCTAGTATTTTGATATGACAAAACAATGATGAATGTCTAGGAAAATTTACAATAAAAATATATTACCCTTTACTGAGAGGTTCTTCTACCACTATGAAAACACCCATGGTCTCTCATTTTAATGAAAACATACCCTCTTTAAGGAACTAATTTTAATGGGAAGGAAACAAGTACCATGAGCCTTTAAATCTTTATGAAGAATTGATTTCTATTTTCTAGTTTGGCTTCAAGATGGAGATAAACACACATCATTTGAAAAGGATATATTGTCACACATGACAATTTTTTGATACCCCCACCATGACCACTTATAAAACATGTTTAATGATCTAGTTCATTATTTGAGAACTCCAAATCTGAGTTAAGAATTTGTGGTCTATATAAATAACTTATGTATTGGATAAAAGATGGATAGAAAAAAAAACTATTTCCATAATGTAGTGGGGGTATGTAGAAGAATAAATCATGAATTTAGGGGGTAGTGCATTCCTTCATGAAGCACAATCACTCATATGCAAGATTTGAGATACCTGATTTTGTGTTGTGAAAAGGAATCAAGACTGTACGTAGAATAAAGAAGGCAGTGAATAATATGTGTATATATTTTTGGTCAAAGAATAAAAAAATTTATACTAAATAGTCCATGTATGTTTTCATGCATTCTTGAATGGTGATACCCAAAAAAAATCAATTTCATTAAGGATACCAGAAATATATTCAAAGGTAGAACAAAACAAGAATTGAAATTGATAAATATCCTTATGCATCATTTCACATTAACCATCCATTACATGAAAAATGTATACATGGTATGGTTAGGTTTTTAATTCAAGATGTTAAGAATTGGATTTTTTGAAATATTATTCATGCATCAAATAACATTAATGGAATGGTGCAATTCATTTGAAAAATATATTCTTCACAAATAATAATAGAGAAGAACTGATATATTTACATGTGTTGATATTGTGTATCCCAGGATAAGAATTTATTTTAGATCATGATAATATAAGATGAGATTTTAGTGTTTCAATAATTATAATGGAGTTTTCAAGTATATTAAAAATAAGGATAACAGGATTCAATATAGTTAGTTTTTCAACTAAATAGATGAACATTGTATGATTGACTATTTCATATATTTTTGTGTCATAAATTAATGGGAGAAGGGGAAGTGGATATCCATGTTTATTAATGTTTATTATCATTTGGTCTTGGGATAATTTAATTCATCAGTCTAAAACATAATCTTATTATTGTGAATGATGTTGGAATAAAAATAAGTGAATATTTTTATTATTTAATCTGATGATGAAGATGTTTTTATTTCCTACTATTAGTGTATTTATGTGAAGAAGAAGTTAGTGGAAGAACTAAGTAGAAATGCCAACATTTAACAAAAGTATCAATATATGGCATACATTATTAGTGTTATGAGTAATCATATCCAATATGAGGGTATTATTAGTGGCATTATACATATCTTTCAAGAGCTATAAAAAATGAAATATCAATTCTATATAGGCAATTTTAAGTGAAATGGTTTTTTTACTTGTTATATGCCTATTTAAATGACTGTTTCATACATTGTTGTGTGTTTAGGATTATTTCCACAACATTTCAAGTACTAGATACTGATATTGAGTGGTTATCCTTTTAAAAATAAAACTTTTTTATTCATTACTAGTTTAAAAATATTACATGGGAGATGTAATATATAATAATAGATTTGATATTCTTATAGGTCTATGAGGTAAAGGGATCAAAAAATTGAATTTGATTTATATTTACCCAAAACAATTTCAACCAATTAGTTTTAGGAATATACCAATGAAGTCCTTTTATGTGTTATCTACGAGTTTATTCACCTCTTTTAGATCCTCTATAGTCAAACTATTATCTTTTGATGATTTCATTTTCTTTTTTAAAAGTGTAGTTTTAGTGATCATTCCATTTACCTCTTAGAATAAATATATTTAATTCAAGACCATGACGAAGTAGAAAATTATGTAAAAGTAAATGTTGAAGAAGATGTCCATCTTATATAATGAATATGATTTATATGTTTCTCCACACCTCATAATCAATTAAGACTTGACAGGATTGGAATATAATGTGTATATAGCTAAATTTCCTCCCATGAAGATAGATAACCTTCCTACCTCAATGATAAATAGGATTTTTATTATTCATTTTAAAACTATACTCCTAAATAAGATATTAGATAAAGTGGTGATGATAATTTGACAAAAAATTCTAATGAATTTTCAGTTGATAGATTAAGATATTTCATACATGATATTCTCAGAGAATTATCCTCCCTTGTTTGAGGAATCATCCAATATATTCATGAAATATTTCTTAGATAGAAGGAAAAGATAATATTTTTGAGAGAATCTTATAATAAAATATTTTTTAATTTTTATGTCTTTTTAGACAGGTTGGGTTCTTTGAAGAAATAAATATAGAAATTCATATAAGTTCCTCAAAATTACTCAATGAAGTTGAAGAGAAAGATTTACTCAAGTGGAATCTACAATAAATGTACCATGCACTAGATTATAAATTTTAAAATATCATTTATGTTCGGAAATCAAAATTGGAAAAAAGTTCCATGATACTCAAAGAACCTTAATATTTAATTTAGAACAACATTAAGTTGCTTGAAGATAAAGATAAAGGAATTAATAAGGAATACGATGAAAAGATGATTGTGATGGAAGAACAAAAAATAATCTTCAACATGAAATATATTTAATTTGAAGCTCAATTATCTAATCCTCAGAAGACACATGTTGATACATCACAAAATAAATATATTGTTACTACTTTTACTCAATGACCACATGGGGATACTCATTTATAAAGACCTCTAACATGTGATAAAGATACCATTAATTCATTTTATTATCTATCATAGATTGTTGATAAGAAAAATATATCATCAATAAAATATTGTAATAAATGTTCTAAATTTGTTTCCACTAGCATTGAAGTTTATAAAAAAATTATGAACAAGTTTGGATGTATAATGGTGAGGATAAGCCTATCACCATGACTATGGTGGATAATAAAAATTGTTCATAATATAGTTCTACACAAATATTAAACATTTCCTAATGGAGACCCATAAACCATTTACAAAAGATATCAACAAATCATGATGTTTGGTTAAATGTTGGTCTTGTTGTAGATTTGGACATTGTCTATTTAATTGGTGGTTCAATCCCCAAAATGAAAAAAATTATGGTAGAAAATATTAAGGAGGTGCTAAGCAGATTTATAGAAGTAATATTCATAGGTCCATAATAATCTATATTTAAAAAATACATTTGTAATGCTAGAAACCATTTCTGATATGTGTAGTGGAAGTGGTAATATGTTTTGTACATGCTCATCCCTACAATTATCAAAAGCTGTTAAGAAACGAAGACCATAAAATCTAGATAACTATAAAAATTATACCTTGGGAAGAAATCATAAGAATATTATAAGTATAAATCCTCACATGAAATGTTCTAAAAATAAATCTGTTAATTCATTAGGTTTATAATTCATGAAGTTGATGAAAAGTGACTCATCCAAAAGAATAACAATGTTGGACGATACTCAAGAGAACCCATGATGAAGATATAATCATGCCACCATAGTTCCTAGTGATATGTCTATTATCTAGATAGATAATTTGGAAACAATTATAGAAATATATTATAAAAAATATAATGCTAATGAAAAAATAAAATAACATATTCCACATGATAATAATGGAGCTATGTGTGTGATGTTTATCATGGATGAAAATAATGCTATAATTTTCCTTGAAATAATTTCAAAAAATGAATAATTCCATTAAAAGGAGGAAGTTGCAGTAAGAGAATAATTTTTTCTAAAATCTCATAAAGAAAGAAGGATCAACCACAAAATCAATGATCATGTGATGAAATCCACATAGCCTCAATCATAATTTAATATCAGATGTGTTGGTGTGAAGAGTAATGGAAATTGAGAATCATGGTAGATAAAATCATCTCAACCATACTAGTGACAAAGACGAATTGATAAAGATCCACCTTATTCCATTAATCTTTTATTTATCATATTTTTACATATAATGTTTTGAAATGAATGTGATGTACATTCGTATTGGGATAAATTAAAAAGTACGGAGTTATTTTTTATTGATAAAAATGACAATGAAATCACCATTCTTGAATGATTACTCTAGTTATAATCAAATACTTGTATGGAGGAGGATCATATTTGATGATGTTGGAGAATGTGACGTCATATTCTAGATATATATGATATATTAGTTACCATTATAAAATTATCTTCTTTTTTAGAATCATCAATAAGAAATGTTGAAGGAGATCATCATTAGATATGTTTTAAAAGTTATCCTATATAGAAAATAATAAGTGGAATATAATTTTTGTTTTTTTCACCATAAAGGAATTCAATAAAATACATTATTAATGAGATCTACAACTATGATTCTTTTGAGAAGTGTTTTTTCCAAGGGGTACAAAAATTAAGTAATTTGAGAATATAACAAAACCATTCTTTAAATGTATATAAAATTAGATTGTCTTGGATATTTCATTGAGAAAATATTATTTGAAAATTTATATCCATCTAAATATCTTTTCGCTCGATATAAAAAATGACAAAAAAACATAAAAATGTTGTAATTTTATTAATAAATGGAATAAGAAAGGTTGAAGTTCTCCAAGTTCATTTATATTACCTATTTCACTTGAATTTTTTTTAAATAATTTTTTAAGTGATTGAATGAGTATAATTCTATTATCTTAAAACAGTTCTTCTCACATTATGTACTTTTAGTCTATAATGTAGTGAAATAATCCATCAAGACAAGTCTGTATGTTTCTATTTCATTTTGAATCATGATGAGTTGGTAAGAGACAACTTTTTTTCACCTAATTAAAATCCTCATATTTTCTACACCGATCATAGCTCAAGTATACTTAGAGAGAATTAATGGTTGACACATTACATATGTATTGACTAATATCATATTCCTTGATAATTTATAATTCTTATAAATACAATTTATATTAATTAATATATAATTTAGTTAAAGTAAATGGGAGAGATAATATAATTAACCACATATTTTAACAATAATTTTGAAATAACATTTAATATATTTCAAAAAATTACAAAGGGGGAGAGTGAAGAGACCCTATTGTGCATGAGTTGTATTGTTTTTCAATGATTGTCAATGATTGAAAATGGTGATCAGTGGAGTGGGATGATTTAATTGATATCAGTATTATTAAGAAGGTCATGGTAATCGATATTTCAGGATTTTATAAAGCCTTGATATATAAATAATCCATTTTTAAGACATTGAATTTCAAAGGTGATGCCTGTAGATTTATTATGGATTCATTAAAGGAAATTGTATATCATGATAGAATAATTCTCCTAGACACTCTATTAATTTCTAAACTGGTTATAATGATTAAAATACATTTGTAAAAGGTTACACATTATATATAGATACGATGAAGTATGTTTTAAATGATATCAGACAATATTTATCTGTTTCATTAGAGTTATGAAATAGATGATTTGAATAGAATGTAGAATATTATTTATCATGAAGGATAGAAATGTAATATTATTTTTTCATGAAGGGATATTAGAAGTAAAAGAATATATTTCCATTTATTTAATGGATTTCATTTTATAATTAGTATTTTGGGATGTTAATTTTAAGGGATTATCTTCATAATTATTGTCCAACCACACATAGAATCCAATAAAACCTCATACAAGGATTCTATGATACCCAATAGTAAACCAAACACATGGGTTGTAAAATCAAACCATCATTCATCATATAAGTAGAGTTGATGTCTGTTTTTAATCCCTCGGATGGCTGGTGTGAAAGGAAAATGGAGAGCACGACTTAGGGCTACAAATTTTGGACATGAATCCTAGAAACGTTGTGGACCTCATGTGTCACAATTCGTGTGGTCATGTAGTGAAGTGTTATCCAAATTCCAACTACAGTGCATGTTCGAACATTGAATATTCATTCTTTATCTTATATGTTTTATAGAGGAACACTCTGTGTTCTGACGAAGGGACATGAAGAAAGTTGAACTATTCACTTTTATTAAATGCTATATACATTACACCTGTATTCGATCTAGATTGATCCAGTGATAACTGGGCTATCATGTTATCATCTCGTTCTGCAAGACAGAGGGAATCCCGACATCATCCATTCGAAAATCAGTCACCAATGATGATTATTCCTTGAACCGATGATAATCTATGGATAATAGAACATGTTTTTGTTATTATTCATGTTTTATGGATGGTTTCTAACTCGTACATAAAATTATGAACTCAATAAATAATGCATGGTCAAATTCAAACAATCTGTCATAGGTCGATCTTCTATTATTTATGGAGGAGTCGGGGTTTCCACATTCATGAAGCTTCATTTCAATACATGATAATGAGACAAAATCTTATATTAGAAGGTTTATCTTGGAGTAAGGATTCCACCATTTGTAGAATATCATAACTCAAGGTTTGAAGAAGTCAAAGATGATATCATAGGTTCTCAAATGGGTCATATCATGACATGGTTTAGAAGATTTTGATACATAAATTAAATGTGGAATTGTTGGTATCTGTGTGTACAAATGGATAGAATATTCAACTTATATGTTTTGTTCCCACTCATTATACATCAATGAGATTTCATTTTTTTTGGAAATACAAAGCCTCTTCTAAGAATTATTTTTCATGAGAGGGTACTAATTTACATGATCCTTCAATGCATTTTGAATAGGGGAGTATCAAGAACTAGTTTTGTTACAAAATGAATATACATGGACATTCTACACAAAGGAGATCTAAAGACACATTATTTGTTTTTGATACCCTTGTTGTTCTTGGAGAGAAAATTTTTTCCTCAATCTAGTGAAATATTTAATATATCCCACTATAATTTACAAAGATCTATTCTGTAAAAATTATTTCTGGACTTCTTGAAGAAAAAAATGAAAATGAACTATTTTCATAAAGGAGTGGTTTTAATGAGGGGGAAGAATTCATGATGGAAGGGAAAGTTCATTCATCATGAAACACATGCACTCATGTTCGCAATTTGAGATAATTGAGGATCTATCATGGAAAGGAAGATTGTCTATGCAGTGAAGGAATATGACATGGAAGAGTGTCTATACAAATATTTGTGTGAAATAATAATAAAAAGGGTATTAGAAATTGTGCATTCATGGTTGCATTTATGTAGGAATGATGATACAAAAAAATGGTATATGCATTACAAATACCTAAAAAATAATCAATGGGAGAAAAAAATAGAAAGAAAATGTTGATAAATTTTCTTGGGATTCTTGTGAAAAGATATGTGGATGACATTCACGAAATATATATATTATTTGTGGTTTATTAATTCAATAATTGAAGAGTCATTGTTTGTATGAGATTATTCTTGCATGAAATAACATTAAAGGTATGATGCAATTTAGTAAAAAAATATCACTTAAACATATAATAATAGAGGTGAAAAGTTAATATAACATGTGTTTATATTCTATATCGATGATGAAGTAATCAATTTCTTTGATTCTTAGATGAGGTTATATTTCTGTGTTTCATTATTAAGGATAGAAATTGTGATTATGGAAAGATGGATTATATTAAGATTTAGTGTGGTATATTTTCACTAAAGATATTAATATAATAATATAAACTACATCATATATTTGTGTGAAACATATCAAAGGGAGAACAGGATGTGACATGCCAGGATGATATTAGTTGATTATCATTTGGGGTATAGAGAATTTGATTCACTAGTTTAGAAAACATTCCTATTATTGTGAATGATGTCATAAGAAGAAGAAGTGTAGAATTATGTTTTCTAATATGAAGAAGATGATGTGTTTCATATATTATACAATGTAATTAACCAATTGGAAATAAAAATTAGTTGAAGAACAAATAAATAGTTTGACATTCAGAAACCGTCTCAATATGTGGATGATTTTTTTAGCAATACAAAGAAACATAAAATTGAGGACACTATCTTAATAGGTAGTATAAATATTCATTAACGAGTATGAAATCATGAAATTTCAAATGAATTGAGTATATTTCAAGTGAAAGGGTTAATCATAATTTCATTGTTAACTTATAATGTTTTTTTCTATGTGGTTGTGTCGTCATGATTATTTGTAGACCATGTCAAGGGCTAGACACAATTATTTAATAGTAATCCTTGTAAAAATGTATTCTTTAATTTTTTACTAAATTAATATTCATTAATTTTATCGTTAATGGGGAATAAGAGAATTGATATCCTAACAGGTCAAATATGTAAGGGGATAAAAATGTGAATTTAATTAAAAATTACTTTATAATGATTCACCCACCTCTCAGTGTTAGAAATTTCGCAATATCATATTTTGATTTCATGGATCCCCTTTGGAAGTATATATGGATGTGTAAAATATATATCCTGACCTCTAACATCAGGGTTGGTGGACATTTATGATTAAAAGTGTATAAAAATCTTTCTCTTTATTCTTCACTTGTCACTAAGTGATGGCCAATGAACAGGTTTTGCTGACATTAACTCAACCGCTAGACATTCCATAGATTATCTATGATGAGATATTTATAGAATTCTTGATGGTGCTAGGATGGATGTTTAGATTATAGGATTCTATATTGGTGACAATGTACTTTCTCACCTAGTTATCATATATCATATCCTTCTAAGAGAATAGTTTACTAAAGATCTTGGTCTTTCATTACATGAATGTGATAGTATGGATCAACATAGATCCCCTGATGAATATTTCATAGTATCATTCTGTCACATACATAGCTTATTTTAAATGTATTTTTATTTTAATTTCCATTAATTCTTTGTTTTGGGGGGGTTTCCAAAGTTTTTAAGGAGAATAGGTGAGTTTTCATGAATTGGGCCAAACCGTGAGCCCAATTCCAGATTTAAAAATAAATTTTGTTTCTTTTATAACATATTCATTTTTTAATATTTTTCACTCATTCCAACTCCTAAATGTCCTACCCTAATATATTAACACCAAAATTAAAATTTGGAGCCTTTGGAAATCCATAACCAAGGTGTATTTGGGTTTTTATTCAAGGGATTGGGCCTGCCCGAAAGCCCAATTCCAGTTTTAAAAATAAAATTTGATTAGTTAATAACATATTCATTTTTAAGGGGTTTTCGGTGATTCCAACCCCAAACACGCCCCTTGAACCCAGCCGCGCGTCTAATATCCTCCCACACTCGTTTCAGCTCATTTTCATCGCGGTTTAGGTCGAAAGTTCTTAAGAACTCAAATTTCGCGCAGATTTATAAAGGTAATTTGTTTCCTTCATAACCCCTTCGATTCTTACTCTTTTTCCCCCATTCAAATTCCAAAATGATCTAACTATTCTTGTTCGAACAGACCTTGAAGGTTTGAGTATTTGTGAAATCAGCTACTGGTATTTTGGGGGGCGATTTATACAAGATATTTTAAGTAAGTTGTTCTCCTCCTTTCTTCTTTCAATTTGTTTAGGGTTACATCCAATTTAGTTAGGGTTTCTTCCATTATAATTGAGGTTCCTAATGTCCAGGAAGTAGGGTTTAAAATTTAAGGTTTTATATTGTGTTTTATGGTCTGAAATTCTGGTTTTAGGTCTGGTTTAGCTTTCTTGAGGTGCGGCGGTGGTGCGTTTGAGTTTTCGCACAAAGGATTCAAGGGTTTCCTTGGTTTTGGTAGGTGATTCCATTGTGTATGAAATCTTTGTGAATTGGATAATGTTTTTATGGTATTTTCATGCTTATTAAATTTTATTATTTCTGAAAAATATAGTTTTAGTGGTTTTTGTATTTAAAATGAATCCTAAAGGCCAATTTCATGGGAAATTGGGGGGTTTTCATAGAAATGTATTATTAGTTTAATTGGGGCTATCCTATAAGTAACTGGTTGATTTTATTGAAGTATAATAGGGATAACAATACTGTTTTTAATGATTGTCCCTTGTGTTTGTTGCTGAAAAATCTGGTTTTAATGGTGTTTGTGAACCACATAAAATTCTAAGAGTTGTGTTGTGTAAAAATGGAGACTTTGCAATGATGTCGTTTCTTGAACTATATAGGTTTGACCTAAAAATGATTTTGTGTTTTAACTGAATTGTATTGGGATCTCCTTTATGTTTTGGAAACTTAAATATGTGCACATAGTATGCAAGTGAGGTTTATAAGGTGTTTTGTGTCCGAAACACTACGAGATTTTGAGGAATTGTTTTATGAAAAATCTAAGTGTTTTGTTGCGTGTTTTAAGTGGTATAAAATGTGATAGCTACTGTATTGGTTATGATTGACCAGTAATGGTGTTTTATATGAAAATTTATTTATGTTGCATGCTGAAATTGATTGATCACAAAAGGGGAAGCCCAGGTACCTAGGTGGGGCGGATTTGTACTAGTACGGCTAGTGGACCGGATGGGTTTTGTCCCTGTTTCACTTAGCATTTGGATAACGAAAACTGTAACTAAACTATGTGGATGATTATTGGGGACCACTAGGTTATGGGTGTGTTCCCTACTAGTGGCTCATGCATGAGAAAGGATTTTTCTATGGTTACTTTACACTGAGGTACGAGGTACATAGGGCCCAAGACAACCTAGTGCCTAGGGGTGTTCCCAATGTTGTTGCTCATTGGATTTGTAGTATCTACCCATGTATTAGGGTGTGTTTGGAAGTAAATTACAGTATCTAACATTTCTATTTTAATGTGTTAATATTCTAAAAATTTTGGATTGAAAACTATTTTCAATTAGAGGTTTCATTTCTTGAAATTTGAACATTACTTTTCCTTGCGTTTGAAAACTGCTTGCTTTTTCAAATTGTATTTCTTACTCATTGGAATCATTGGGTGGTATCCTACTGGGCTTAGGCTCACACCCTACTTACACCCCTTGGGTGTAAGTAGACTTGGTTATGTTTGATTCAGGTAAAGGAAAGGCTAAGGGTGATGGCGGTTCATGGTGTTAGTTCCCATTCTTGGTGCGGAGTTGTGGAGATAGCTTGGGGGCGATGACCCCTAGTCGTGTGGAGTCCTTGGGGCTGTCTTAATGATATAATTATTTTTATTTGGACCACTTGTATAATCTTTAAACCAATTTACTCAGTTTTGGTTTTCACTTAAGTCTTGTTTGGCTCAAAAATTTCAGATTTATATTATGGATTGTTTTTAATGTTTTATGCTTTCATACTCGGGTAAATCATTCCCAAACCTATATTAATGATACTCGGGAACTTGTGCCAGCCTGTGGGGATAGGGAACTCCCTTCGGGTCATGTCACGGGCTGGGTTTGGTGCCGGTTTTGGCGGTGACCAGATTCGGTTCGTGACAAAATGGTATCAGAGCAGGTTCGCTCCTTGGGTCATGTTATTTGGGGAAGAGTCAGCATAGTCTGGAGCTAGGATTTTTGGGACTTGAAATTTTAGTCATGGGTAGTGTGCCTGGCCAGCACACCTCATTAAGGGATTCAAGTCACCATGTTAAGTATGCATTTATCTGAGTGCTTTGGTTTTCTTTGTTTAATGATGACTATGGGAAATGAAAAGAGAGTTGGGAGAATAATCTCAGTGAGCTCGCAGGGCCTGGAAATCCATGTGGAGCCATGGATATTTCCATAGAATACTCTCTGTGACGACGAAGTGATTGGAATATGGCTGCCAACCATATGTCCAAGTCACCCACCGAAACTAGTTTCCTCTTGCATTGTTTTGTGCTTTAGTTTTGAAATCTTAGCACTTTGGTTTTAAGGTGACTTGGTTTTAAGAAGAGTAACGTTTTTATGAAATGATTTTCAAATAAAGAGGGAATGGTTTGGTTTATGAAATGGTGGAACTGAATTTTCAGAATTTTTTTGAAATGTAAAATGGTGTGCTTACACCTCTTTGAAAGCAGGAACTATATTGAATTTGTTTTTTTAAGCGTTTCCAATAGAGTTTTCTAAACAATTAGAGTGTGTTTTAATGGGATGATATGTTTCGAAATTGATGTGAATAACTTGAAAGTGAGTTCTTTTCTAAATGGTTGTGTCCTTATGAAATGTTTTGTAAGATGTGAATTGGGATTTCGATCTCATTGTTAGCAGTTTTGAGAAAAAGGTTGGGTTGGTTGACCATTTTGTTTTTGAAAAGTGGAAGGAAGTTTTGTTTTACCCTTTGGTATTTCCATTAGTGACCCCATGCATGGGGTTATATGGGATGATGGATGGTTGATGGCACGACTGGATGAGTGCTGGGATGGATATGAGGAGGGTGCCCGGTGTGGCACACAAACATGCATGTGTGAGGCCCATGGGGTACCATTGGTGGATACTCTTACTGCTAAACCGTTTGTTTTCAAAGAATTGGTTTTAAAGAAAAACATGATTTCTTGATGAATAGTTTGGTATGGTTTGTATTATGGGTTTTTAAAAATGTTGATGTTGTGGGAGGTTTTGAGTTCAAGAACCCCTTCTGTTTGAACTGTTTTTTGGGTTTGTGTTTGGTCGGTAAGCTGTGTTGTAGGGACGATTAGTGGTCTCTTTTGAAAAAAAATTTGGGATGCCTTTACGGCGGTTCCCTCAATGTGTTTGGATCTGGTTTGTGGCATGTTTTGACCAATGGACCAGCTTGGTTGGGTCCTTGGGTTCTCTCATTGGATAAGGTACGCCCCCATTAAGGGTTAATGCACAACTAAAGTGCAACCCGTTTTGTTTCTCCATTGGAAAATCCTCCAGTTGATCAATATAATGAATATTTTATCAAACATTTATTTTATTGAGTCTACACCCATTAATTTCGATGATTTTTGGATCCTCTTGTAGTGGGACAGTGCTTGTGGAAGGTTGAAAGAGACCTTAGTTTCTTAAGTTTCCCGATTCATCAAAGGTGGGAGTGTTCTTTCGTTGTTAGTATAGATGAGTGTCTTGATGGTTTCTAAGAGGGCCTCTGGGTTCTTTATAGTTTCTTTGAAGAAAGAGTTATTATTAAACATCCAATTTTGAGATTTAGGTCATGATATGATATTGTGTCCACTTTTTGGACTTATCTGTTGTTTAGGGACTTTGAATATGGTCCCGTTCCATGTATTGTTTCTATCAATCGTCAGGGTCATGTTTGGTGACGCATTGTGATGTTGTGTTCTCTTTTGACCATAAAGGTTAAGGTCACACAATCCTTTAAGGTTCTATGTTATGTTGGGATTGTGTCTCCCTTGGGAAAAACATCAAATCCTCTATCTTAGAGGAAGGTGTTTATACGTGTCTTTCCCTTCTATTGTTTCTCACCCAAAGAAACAAGGTGTGATGTGTGTGCATCTTCTAATCCCTTGTTTCAATGAAATGTCTGGTTTGGGTAAAGTGGGTTATGGAGTGTGTTATGTCTTGATAAACCCATCAGGGTATGCAGTGTAGTTGTTTGTGGCACCGAAAGAAGAAGTTCCACATAGGGGTTTCAACAGCCTAACTGCGTGGCCGAAGATGCTTCAATATTTTGAGCTCCAGCCATAGGTCCCGGAGAGAAGCTGGCGCGTAGTCAGGGGAAACACCAGTGTCGTTTAAACACTTGTACAAAGTCCTATCCTCAGTATGAAAGATAGGAACAGTTTAAACCTATGGTTTCATCATCTTCCTTCTGTTGTTCTCATTCGGTGGAAATAGGTAGAGGGCCTTGTACCCATGTCATCGCCTAATGTTTTTCCCTCCCACGTTGGTTTCCATTGAGTCATTGGAGAATGGTTGGAAATTTTTCTAGAGTGTTTGAGCACACATTTTGTGCATTATTAGTAGTGTCAGTGTGCTAGGAAGCCACGTTCAAATAATGATCAGCATAGTTAGTGTATGGTTTCCCAAACCGTGCGGACTGACCCTGCACCCTTTCCAAATCATAAAAAAAAAATTGGGTCTTTTTGTGTCGGCCCATGCTGGTCAGTTAAGATGGTTGGTTCTTGTGGTGGGAAGACCCACTGTGGGTATCATGTATATTATTTTGTAAATTTCTAATTTATGTATACCCCTTGTACTAAGGAGTCTGTTTGGGCCTCCCCCTATTAGTGTCTTGATTCTGTCTCGGGAAAAAAAATTTAAGTTTTCTCTTATGGTGGGGAGCCTATTTGTGTCTCTTCATACGAGTAACTCATATTTTTCCTTGGTTTTGTATGGGAAGTAGGTATTATCATTTGGAGATATCTAACTACCTACATCTTTCTTTGGTAAAAATTGATATTGGAGAGTGACCAATGGTTTAGTTATAGTAGGGAAAGTGTAACCATGTTCGATGTTGTCGTTTATTTGGGTAAATTGATTGAGTGTTGTTCAGATTGTGTTAGAGGAGTTTTCATTTGGGATAAAGCATGAACGTGCTTTATTCATTCAGGAATGTGGTGTAAGTCAGGTTTGTGAGAGTATTCCTTCCTTCATTGATCACTGTAGGTTTTATGGCCTTTGGGGGAGAAACCTGGCAAGAGAGTACCACTTGGTTTCTCAGTTGGGTTTAGTTGTTGCTTTGGCCTTACTGTGACTTTACGGGGTGGAAAGTTTTTATGGTGGGGAGAATTTTCACATACATAGCTTATTTTAAATGTATTTTTATTTTAATTCCCATTAATTCTTTGTTTTTGGGGGGTTTCCAAAGTTTTTATGGAGAATAGGTGAGTTTTCATGAATTGGGCCAAACCGTGAGCCCAATTCCAGATTTAAAAATAAATTTTGTTTCTTTTATAACTTATTCATTTTTTTAATATTTTTCACTCACTCCAACTCCTAAATGTCCTCCCCTAATATATTAACACCAAAATTAAAATTTGGAGCCTTTGGAAATCCATAACCAAGGTGTATTTGGGTTTTTATTCAAGGGATTGGGCCTGCCCGAAAGCCCAATTCCAGTTTTAAAAATAAAATTTGATTAGTTAATAACTTATTCATTATTAAGGGGTTTTCGGTGATTCCAAGCCCCAAACACGCCCCTTGAACCCAGCCGGGCGTCCAATATCCTCCCACACTCGTTTCAGCTCATTGTCATCGCGGTTTTGGTCGAAAGTTCTTAAGAACGCAAATTTCGGGCAGATTTATAAAGGTAATTTGTTTCCTTCATAACCCCTTCGATTCTTACTCTTTTTCCCCCATTCAAATTCCAAAATGATCTACCTATTCTTGTTCGAACAGACCTTGAAGGTTTGAGTATTTGTGAAATCAGCTACTGGTATTTTGGGGGGCGATTTATACAAGATATTTTAAGTAAGTTGTTCTCCTCCTTTCTTCTTTCAATTTGTTTAGGGTTACATCCAATTTAGTTAGGGTTTCTTCCATTATAATTGTGGTTCCTAATGTCCAGGAAGTAGGGTTTAAAATTTAAGGTTTTATATTGTGTTTTATGGTCTGAAATTCTTGTTTTAGGTCTGGTTTAGCTTTCTTGAGGTGCAACGGTGGTGCGTTTGAGTTTTCGCACAAAGGATTCAAGGGTTTCCTTGGTTTTGGTAGGTGATTCCATTGTGTATGAAATCATTGTGAATTGGCGACTGTTTTTATGGTATTTTCATGCTTATTAAATTTTATTATTTCTGAAAAATATAGTTTTAGTGGTGTTTGTATTTAAAATGAATCCTAAAGGCCAATTTCATGTGAAATTGGGGTTTTTTCATAGAAATGTATTATTAGTTTAATTGGGGCTACCCTATAAGTAACTAGTTGATTTTATTGAAGTATAATAGGGATAAAAATACTGTTTTTAATGATTTTCCCTTGTGTTTGTTGCTGAAAAATCTGGTTTTAATGGTGTTTGTGAACCACATAAAATTCTAAGAGTTGTGTTGTGTAAAAATGGAGACTTTGCAATGATGTCGTTTCTTGAACTACATAGGTTTGACCTAAAAATGATTTTGTGTTTTAACTGAATTGTATTGGGATCTCCTTTATGTTTTGGAAACTTAAATATGTGCACATAGTATGCAAGTGAGGTTTATAAGGTGTTTTGTGTCCGAAACACTACGAGATTTTGAGGAATTGTTTTATGAAAAATCTAAGTGTTTTGTTGCGTGTTTTAAGTGGTATAAAATGTGATAGCTACTGTATTGGTTATGATTGACCAGTAATGGTGTTTTATATGAAAATTTATTTATGTTGCATTCTGAAATTGATTGAGCACAAAAGGGGAAGCCCAGGTACCTAGGTGGGGCGGATTTGTACTAGTACGGCTAGTGGACCGGATGGGTTTTGTCCCTGTTTCATTTAGCATTTGGATAACGAAAACTCTAACTAAACTATGTGGATGATTATTGGGGACCACTAGATTATGGGTGTGTTCCCTACTAGTGGCTCATGCATGAGAAAGGATTTTTCTATGGTTACTTTACACTGAGGTATGAGGTACATAGGGCCCAAGACAACCTAGTGCCTAGGGGTGTTCCCAATGTTGTTGCTCATTGGATTTGTAGTATCTACCCATGTCTTAGGGTGTGTTTGGAAGTAAATTACAGTATCTAACATTTCTATTTTAATGTGTTAGTATTCTAAAAATTTTGTATTGAAAACTATTTTCAATTAGAGGTTTCATTTCTTGAAATTTGAACATTACTTTTCCTTGCGTTTGAAAACTGCTTGCTTTTTCACATTGTATTTATTACTCTTTGGAATCATTGGGTGGTATCCTACTGGGCTTAGGCTCACACCCTACTTACACCCCTTGGGTATAAGTAGACTTGGTTATGTTTGATTAAGGTAAAGGAAAGGCTAAGGGTGATGGCAGTTCATGGTGTTAGTTCCCATTCTTGGTGCGGAGTTGTGGAGATAGCTTGGGGGCGATGACCCCTAGTCGTGTGGAGTCCTTGGGGATGTCTTAATGCTATAATTATTTTTATTTGGACCACTTGTATAATCTTTAAACCAATTTACTCAGTTTTGGTTTTCACTTAAGTCTTGTTTGGCTCAAAAATTTCAGATTTATATTATGGATTGTTTTTAATGTTTTATGCTTTCATACTCGGGTAAATCATTCCCAAACCTATATTAATGATACCCGGGCACTTGTTCCAGCCCATGGGGATAGGGAACGCCCTTCGGGTCATGTCACGGGCTGGGTTTGGTGCCGGTTTTGGCGGTGATCAGATTCGGTTCGTGACAGATTCTCCCTAAATTTCCCATTTATGGAGAGTATTAAAAGGGTCTAGTTGCAATTTGTTCCATTTGGGAAGGGAATTTTTCTCATTGAATGGTGGTCCAACTATACAGAACACACAGGTTCTAAATGAAAATACTGCGAATATGCTTGTTAGATATCACTTTTAGTTGGTAGGATTACCTAAACTTGGTGGATTTTGTATATAATATCATATAAAATTCCACAATTGGCATGGAATCTTTTTTAGAATTGTATGGGAATCCATGTTTGTCACCAAAATATTTGATTCATCCTGGTGAGTCATCACTCACAACCCTAGGGATTGAATGAGCTAAGGCCTTGATGGTATAAATCTTCCCTGATTGGATGATAACATTAATTATCTATTATAAGTATTATGTGTACAATCTAATGAGGCCTTTAGATTATGAGGTGCAATATCATGAATTCTTAATGATCCCATATTAGACTGGGTAATAGTGATTTTTCTGATGTGGTAAGATATCATTGATGTTCATCATCCCTTCTCAGATACTATGATGATTCAAAAATTAGTGTTACCTATTTTATGCACATAAATAATTAGACTAGGTACAAAACCTATTCAATATTTCATAATTGTGGATGTACATGTGAGACCTGTCACATGTTATTAACTAGGGTAAGCAAAAAATCGATAACAGAGCTACCATTCTGGAGTACCCAGTTGAGATCAAGGACCATTAAGATTGTATCCTCTATAGGAATGTAATTCAATTAGTGTGTGTTATATAGTATCATATGATTCCTCTGGGTGGATCAAAGGATATGAAGATCTAGATGTTAGATCTATACCCACATTTAGCTTGAGTAGTCATTTTATGTTTTTGATATGAAAATCCCTGAAATGGAAAGAGTATAATGTCTTGGTAATTTTCAATGTAATTATATAAAGTATATCTATTTATATTTTTGGAGACATGATTAGATACATCTTAATATTCCAAGGCCTTGTGATCCTGAAATTGATAATTATATAATATTAAATATAGTAATAACTCGAACGAGTAGTTATCATGAAATAGAGGAATTAATCCTTGACAGAGGTTGGATTTGAAATAATGGCCCATATTTGAGTTAACATAATGGTTTTTATCATATTTATTAAATTAAAATGGAAAAAATGGATTCTTGGGTCGAGCATCGTCATTGGAGGTTAATAATTAAATAACTAAGTTTAATTTATATATTTTAAATTTTACATAACTAGCTTCTTCCTAAAAAAATTCTCAATTATTGGAATTTCACTGTATTAGTCATATAACCCTGGAGAGAGAGAGAGTAGCCATTTAACATTTTTAACTAATGAAAACATATCAATGGATTGGATCGATACTATAGGGATTTTCTAGGAAAATGGAGTTTATGGATATCAAAAATGACGAAGAACATAGAATGAATAATCATCAGTGTCCGATCTGAACTCGATATATGCAGTTTTATTTTATGTATTATCCATGTTAATTTATTCCAATTCAAATTTGGATCAATTATAATACAAATAATTGATTCATCCACTGTCAATTGATTCAATTATATGGTTTATTTTATTATTTTTTTGATATTAGTTCATAATTTTAATATAAATATATTGAGTCAAACCCAAACACATCTGAGTTTATTTCCTATTTAAAATTTGATGGACATATCTTCAATTTCATATAAATTCTATCATGGGAAGATGTTTTTTAATGGATCTATGTATACTCAGTATTAGATCATTCATTGATTTTCCATCAATGAAATAAATGAACACTAAATGTCTAATTCATAATCAAGTGCACGATTTAGTTTTCATAATACAGGATGAGCAGTGATGGAATGGGACCAGACCATTGATTTCTGTTTCCCCAGTTTTTTCATGATAGTGGCATGGTATAATGATGGTATTTTTCAAGCAGTCAATTTATTAGATGATCAAATATTTGTTTTTTATTTGAATAAATGGAAAGGGTCATTTAACCATAAAAATAAATGTCAAGGATAGATTGGATATCGTTGTGGAAAAACAATACAATGATTAAATTAACTAATTGGTGGAGAAGAAAAGTGATAATAAATGAGGAGAGACCAGGTGAGCGAGGTGTGAAGACGATGACTATGACGGCCTTTCCCTCTTTGGGGGGGGGGGGAATGGAGATTTTTCAATCGGTGAGAGACCACATGTTTTCTGAACCTTCTCAAATCCATACATCCTTCCTCCTTTCTCAAAAGTCTCTTTGAGCCCCAAGGCGTCTGATCTGATCGATGTGCGCCTAATCTTCAACTTTCAACTTCGGAGTTTTCAGAATCATCAGTGCTTCTGAATCATACATTAATTGCGCGATTTAGGAATAGACGGCCTTCTGTTGATGCATTCGACATATTTATCATTGGTTCATGGGATATTTAGGAAAGAGCAATTTTCAGATTTCTTGACAGGAACCACATGATGATTCGGTTCGAATCTAAGGCAGATCACATTATTGCTTGGATGAGGGCCCCTCATAACTTCAACAGATGTTGTTTCCTTCTCTTACGTTGTTCCTTTGACTTTCACATGAAGCATGATTCGCCATCGGCAGCGGTCTGGGTAAGCTTCCCTAATTTTCCGCTTCCCTTCTAGAATCCTACTATTATTTGCATGCTTGGTAACCTCGTTGGATGGTATTTATATTCTGATAGTCGTATTGATGTTGTGTTCCATCCAGTTAATCCTCATTTTTTTTGTAGAAATGGATGCCTCTTGACAGCTTTTTGATTTTGTGTGGATTATGATTGGGGAAGAGTACAGGTGCAGAAAACAGGTGATTAACAAGAACTGGACGAGTTTATATTCTTCTTGTCACCATTTGGGACATAAAGTAAAGTTTGGCCGTAGGAGTGGATCCTTTATGTCTCGTTTACATGTTCCCAGTCGAAGGGAGGGAGATGTAAGGGGAAGGTCATCAGAGTTTGATTTGATGGCGGGGCGTGATCCGAAGGAGCCTGGACCTGTTGGCGGAGGTGAGGGATCCCACCTTGCTATTGCGGCAAGTAAACTAGTTGAGGCCAACAAGGTGGTAGTTGAGGAGGTTCTTGCTCCTGCTACTAAGGAGAAGGAAAAAAAATGTGATGATAATGATGCTCATGCTCCAGTGGTGGCTGGGCAGTTGGTTGAGGTCGGTATGGTGTTAGAGGAGGACGGTCAAGGTGCTTAGGATTATGTTGATAGGGTACCGACTGAAGGGGGGGGGGGGTCAGATTTGGTTCAGGTAGTGGGGGATGTGAGTAACAAACACTTTTTGAAGGATTCATGTACAAAGGAGGCTGGAGTCTTGGATCCAGCGGCCATGCCTTTAGTTGCTTTAGCCAAAAAAAAATTCATGCCTTGGTAATGGTAGTGTTGAACCTGTTTTAAGTATTGCTTTAGGATGTGGGGAGGAGGGTGTGGGAGCAACCAGAGAGAAGACTTTTCATGGGAATCTGGGAAAAGAGGAGGTCGCCAAGGACATGGATAATCATATCAAGTGGGTTACGCCTTCTTCCATGACTGAAAGTACTACTTCGGACAATGGAAGGAGGGGTAAGAGAAAGTGAAATTATAATAAAGGGAAGGAGGCCTTGTCCATGGATATGGAATAAGCTGCAACTATAGATACACGTCTCTCTTTAGTGGAGATCAACACATCAGATCAGAGGCTGGGTAATTACACAGAGTTCCCCTTTTCTGTTTGGAGGTAAAAACTTGGGAATGAAAGGGAGATTTCAGGGTTAGGAAAAAAATTGTGAGAGGCCCTCCTGGCCTTTCATTCAGTGATGTTGTTAAGAGTGGAAATCAGAGGATGGATACAGGTGATGGGCCTTTGTCTACACCAACAAGAAAAAGAGCACGAAAGGATTACTCTCACCTTCCGCAAACATGGAGGTCTAGATCCGCCTCTAAGATGAGTGGAGAGGGGGTTCTTGATTTGAAAAATGGAAGAGCGGTCAATGATGCTTCTCTTGAGAAGCCTGCACGGGAGCAACTTAGAAGTCGGGTTCAAAGTGGAAATTTTTGGAGGCATCCAGAGTGGGAGTCATCTATGGGAGAAGAAGAATCTTGCATGGGTTTTGGAGACGATTATGGCTATTATGATGTGTAATGTTGTGATTTTCTATGTCGTTTAAGGTTCTTTTTTCTTGTTTGCAGGTTGAAAGATGGGGTATCAGTTCCCCTTTAAACCGACCTTTAAAGATGGAAAAAATGATTTGTAGGATTAAATTAACTATAAAATGTAGAAAATTTGATGTTAAATATCATGTAATACTTGTAGACATGCTATGTAGGGACCCAGATGTAGTGTTATGGTTACCAAATAGGGTAAAATATCCCACACCATTTTTAAAGTGTCACATATTGTGTGACCTTACCTAGTGACTCAACATATACCCTTGGGTACATAGGTGTAACTAGATTACACATCATTAAATGTGTTCTCAAACATTTATAGAGTTCATGGGATGAGTCGTATGCTTGTAATATAATTGAAGTACACTGGAGTAGACTAAAACATGGGAATTGTACCAATGAACTCTATACAAAATGTACCCTGAGATGGAATGTCGTGTATTTTGAGAATTATAAGATGTGTGAGACAACGATACTTGTGAATAATAGAGGATGGAATGCCACATAATATACCATATTTACACAACATGTACTCCTTCTAAATATGTTTGGAACCCTTCGATTACTCAGTATATCCAGGTTTATTTGATTATGATTATATTTTACCTTATCATAAGGGTATATTATGTAATTATATACTTCTAATTTAATTATTATAGCCTTGATTGGTTTAATTTATAATAGAGTTGGGTACATCCCCGAATGGGATACAAATTGGATAAAATATCAATTTTCAGTGGTGTTTGTGGTGTTGGAATGACCACCATATATAGGTCATTGATCCTCTATCTTGATAGACAATCTAGAAGAGTTTTGGTGTCCCCTAGTAGACTTGGGTATGATCCATACATGTATGGAGAGATAATTAGAGATTCAATTTTTTCTTTTTGGGTGGGGTCCAATGCTCATTTCCTCTTGTATAAATTTCACCAGAAAAAAATGACTCGTTGTGTGATTTATCTCAAAACTAGTATTCCCTATAGGCCTTAACCAGAATCCCATGGCTAGAAGTATATCATGAGACCACTTGAGACCTATTTCATATTATGAGTATATATGGTTTTTTATTGTACTTCTTTTATGATCCCCCTACTCAAGATTATTTATTTTTTTATATTATGGGGTGGCATACTGTGTATAATTATACTCAATCCTCTAATGCATGACTATCATGGAGCATGGTAGAATAATTTTTTATTTCGTAGTACAATTTAATAATTATCACATATAGACTTTTATGAGGAGTGAAAAAATCGATATAAAAAAATTTAATGAATTTAGAAAAAGTTGATTTCAATTTTTTATTGTGAAATTGAATATATAAAATAGATAAATTTATCAAATTTAGATAAATTGATAAATATGGAGATATTATCAAAATAGGATAAACATAGCGTTTTATTACTATTGATTCCTATTTTTACTAATTCCATATCTTCTTGTTATAAAGAGATGGATTCCTCTATTTATTCATACCCTCATATAGTAAAATAACGATGGTAAGGGGCCCTAATTAAATCTCATTTGCTCAACCCTCCTTCATATGTGTTTGTGGAATTATAATGGGTCAATTTGTTAAATAAAGGCAATTACAAATTGGATATGTTTCCCTAATTTACAACAGTCCATGTAAAAACTCATCTCACATGTTGGTGATTGGTGAACACTCACTACCCAACCCTATATGATCTATATAAAACAAAGAGGAATTGGTTAGAGGATGATATAGATAATTGAACATGTCGTAAAAAAATAAAATGAATATATTCTCAGTGTAGATGAAATCTTAATTAAAAACTATAAAATATAATTGAATCCAATTTTAAGAAAAAATAAAAAAAATTACAATAGATTCAGAAACAAAAATAGAGATGTTGGTAAAGATTACCCTATTTTATATAACTCCTATAGACTACCCCTTAATGGATGAGTAATACAAGATGATTCTTAATAGGGGAGGTATCATATACTAAAGAAATGAAATGAAGATTAAAGTAGAGAAGTAAATTTGTAGTAGGCCATCATTCAGAGCTTCCCTCATCGATCGCTCCTCATTCCATCCACAAGCCCACTATTTATGAAAATATGGGTATCCCTAGAGAATAATAAGTAGGTAAAATAGTCATTTGACTCATTTCTGGGTGTTTATTGGTAATAAAAGGGAAATAATTCAATAAATCTCATTAAAAAATACTGTTTACACATATGGCATAAGTGTTTCACATAATTTACTTATCTCATAGCATGTAATGGGTAGGACATTAATTATTGTTTCAGAAATATTTCACATCATTAATAGCGGATTCACATATTGTAATATGTTAGGAATAATTTTAATGATTTTTTTTCACATCCTTTTGTTCCACATGTTACATGTCATGAATGAAATTCAGGACAAGTAATGTAGATATACTACAGAGTTATTATATCATCATCTTGAATATCTAGTTTAAATACACTTCCTTGTTCATTTAACATGATTCAACATTAATCTATAATTTAATATCTATTATGAATATACATCTCTATATTAATCACGTGTTATTACTTTCGGATAAAATACTATATCCTTCCACCAAACATTAATACAATTAAGAAATTTATTTTTTGATCATTTAATTTATAAACCAAACCATTTTATATAAAAAAATAAATGCATAATTTTTATTATCATAGGACATGGTATATTTCATCATATTTCACATATTATGTAGATGACATAAAATTTGATTGATTTCTAGTAGGAACAAGAGCAGTACGATCATAGTTCAGTGCTACAAAATCTTAGGTGTATAGCATTGTTTCATTTAACTATTGTCCCCTCCTTCATAGAAGGTAGTTCACATTTCCATTTTTTATTGGTCTTGTATTTTAACCCATTATTACATTCAGTACAAATTTTAATAAATTATTATGTTATATTGGTTTACAAATGAATGTTTTGTATCATTTTTTCTACATTCTTAGCATTTTATGGGATTGGAGATGAGTTAATTTGTATGCGTACTTAAGGATAATGCCTTTAATATATGGTAAATTCATAAACATACATAGTTTCCAACCCCTATATGACTAAGGGTTATCTTAAGCTGGCCGCACTCAACTTTTCTCTATCTATAAAGGACCTTGGCCCGTATGTCTTGATAGAGAAACACATCTAATTTCAGTGAGGTCATTTATTTTCTATAGAACACCACAAAAAAATTTGATATGATGTTCATCCAGAATAAGACCTCATGATTCATATCCAAGAAAACTGAGCCCCATCAACTCTAAATAAAACATAATTATTCATGATTTTTTACCTTACCTTAACAGAGTTAGGAGTCTTCAATCAATGAAAAGGACTCTCAAGATTTCCATAAAAGGATACCACCGCTTGGGGAAAATTCTTCCCCTATAATTATGGGGGACTTCCATGATGAAATTCATCCCCCAAAATTATATACATATCCATTTATGGTTACAAATCTATTGAATATTAAGGTGGAGGTACCAAACATTATTCACTATCTTGGACCTTTTGTACCTCCACATAAATCATGTTTTATTTAAAAAAAATGTGTTTTTCATATATCATTGTTAGAACCCAACCATTGAATCAATGGATGTATTTTTGGAGGATTAGTATTGTAAATAAATACGAAATGAGTAATAAGAACCTTAAACACATCAATCAATTTTGGTTTAGAATAAAATATTTCATCTTTAAGTACCATGAAATAATTAGTATTAGGATTCTCCAAATCTAAAAGAATACAATTACAAAAAAACATGAATTATTTTAAGGATATTTAAAATAAGATCTATCCAAAATTATTCTGAAAACATACCCCTTATATACCATTATTCTTATATAATGTCTACCAAGAAACCCCAAAAAATTCATATTGATGATGAAAATGAAATCCCACCCTTTGTTAAAAAATTCAGGATTCATTCCATGATACCCAAAATATACATAACCGAAATTTGTGTCAGCATATCATGATCAAAGTTACCAATACCCATAGGCTAGTTATAAGATCCCATGAATTTGGAAAAACCATTTTTGATAAAAAATTCCACATCATACTTGAAACAATTTTGTAAATATATAAAAGTTGTTGGTATGCAATAAACATTTAATGGATGACAAATACAACCATCTAAAATAAATTCTAGGAAATCAAAAAAAATAAAGATTCTAAACATAACTTCTAGTGAAATTATGTCACATATATTCTCAAACAACCAGATAATGAACAAATCCAATGATACCCTATGTCACTATTCTCCATCTTACTTTCAATTTTACAATATCTACAAACAACCATTTTTTATGCAATGTGTGACTGAAAGATCGCAATTGGATCCCACCATATGTTTTATAGGTAAACTATATAATATAAATGAATAAATAAAATGTAAATAAAAATAAGTTATGAGAAGTGGTTTTACATAATGAAATGATAAATTTCCCCTATTAAAATATAAAAATATAGGATAATAATCTGAATTTCCAATGAATTTATGTACACACATGATAATTTCATTTTGATGATAAAAATTAGTGAAAACAAGCCCTGGAGTATAAACTATTCATTGATGATTGGGATTTTTTTAATTTTTATTATTATTCCAACCAATTCAAATATTACCGTTGAAAAGCAGGTTCTTGTAATACACTCACACTCTGTAATGTGACAGAATACCTCAAAATAGTCATTTTAGAGTACACATTAGGTATTTAAGCATGCCTTACCAGCCCTTTAACAAACCATTTAAGGATTCTAGAGCTGTTCAGTAGAGTTTTTAGAATGTTCTGTGAAGGTCCATTTTATAATTGATATTTTAGGGTTTATCAACGTCAGGAAATCGGATCTCATGTTGTAATTTCAAGATCCATGACAAGTGCAGCAAATGATTCTAGGGCCTCTATGTGGTAATGGAATATCCCTTTGAAATATATTCATATAGTCATAGTGGAATCACAATATGATCATAATTTATGCTAGTGCATCATCAATATAGTGGATGATGTAAGATTATAAATTTCACAGCCATAATAGGATTCATGGCATATATTTTATATGTATTAAAGAGTCAATGGTGAGAATATAGAAAATTTTAATAATCTTGTTATATATGATATTATATTGGATGATTGCCTTGGTGTTAAATCCATGGTGATTTTGGGAATTGATATTTGTCCTTTTTAGGTGCATTTTCATTGTATCGTTTATTCACTCCAACATTAGTAATATAATTTTTCATGAGTAGTTAAAAAAATTGGTATGATTATAATAAGTATAGTTATTCGATGACCATACATATATAAATTGTGTTTTTGATTTCGATTAACACTTTTGGGACCGATTTGGATATTTCTAGCTTGGATTTTGGAGCTACTACTAACTTATTTCTATAATATTTATCTTTTGGTTTGTTACATTAGAGAAATTCATTTTCATATATATATATATATATATCATGAATTGTGGGTAGTTTTGGGTTTAATATAATATAATACTCAATAGTTTCTTGGTACTCTCTTATCTTATATCTTGATCTTATTATAGTCGTAGGGTAACGGAACTCATTTGTGAAATCATTTTATCCTTGATTTTTGTCACTAATCAAGGTCTTAAAAGAAGAATGGCTTGGTTAGTCATTATCTCTCTTGCATCATTTCCCTCCCATGAGTGTGATCCTTGGATATAGGGGGAACTAAGAGAGTGGAATCTGTGTTTTTCATTGATATATTGGGTGGATATATGTGTTTGAAATTTTAAGGATTTCTTTGGTTATGTGGGAAATAGGGAATGTTAACCTTATTGTGTCATAATTTTCAATGAAACCAGCTTGTGAATTTTATTATTTCTCTCTATGACACAATATATAGACTACGATCTTGTCAAATGATCATGTGTTATGGGCATTATTGTAGGGTAGAAACCTATAAATTCAACATGCCTCGCGGTGGATTGTGTTCATGTTAGAATTTTATTACGATGTGAAATATTAATTAATAAATTAATTGTACCTATGAGAAAAATTACATGGTGCTGGTTTATGACTTACAACATTTTTTATACAAAAGGAGGTTATTTATTATTTTTTAGTGGGTTATGTGGTAGAGGTTTACCAGATTTTTTTATTTCATTTTTGGAGGATTGACCTGAAATAGGAGGATGAGGATACGTAAATGGTCATGTGTGCCCTTTTGATATGTAGATTGGTAATTATTATGGAATAATAGTATATCAAGTTATGGAGAACTAGTTTTAGGATCTTGATATCACATTAGGCTGTATTCAATCTTTTCATGAGTATTGGGTGTCTCTTGTAGTATGTATGTAGTGAGGAGATACATTCCAATGGGGGTCAAAGAATCTTGATGATTGAAATGTAAAAGAAGTGTTGTAGAATAACCATTATATGGTTATCCATTTAGAGTTACTGTTATCATCATCATCAATGAAAGGTATGTTGTAGGATATTCCCTCTTTCAAACATTATATCTTGAGTTTGTGTGTTCTTAGGATCATAGTTAGGAACTCTTGTGATTTTCCCACATGTCTTTTCAATATGAGGAGTCTAGATCATGGAATATTGTGGAGTATTTATGCCTAATGATAATGTGTGGGATCATAATGTTTATCATTTTTATGTATTAAAAAGTTCATATGATGGAATTTTTTATCAAGTAGATACATTCCATCAGAGTTAATCTATGATAGTGTGTGATAAAATGTGTCTCAAGTATCAAAGTTATGAGTAGTTGTATTTGGTAATTATAGACAGTATTTATTTAACTAGAAAGGATTCCAATAAAACAAGTCCCCTACTATCCATTAGAGGCTTTTGGATTTCGATAATATAATTCAAACTTTTTTATTTAACTGTTTTTGGTAAAATGGTCACCTACAAGTTTATTTTCTGAATTGTCAGGGAGTCCATATTGATATGTCTTTTCAAAATAATATTTAGAATTAGATGAATTTTCCTCATTTTACTTTTTATAGGTAGGTATTTTTTGGAACTTTTTCAGTTCTTATGGGTATATTATGTTGGTAAAGGGAATCCTCATGATATTCATCATCGAAGGAGACCTAGGAAAAATTATTGTAATGGAGTCCAATATAAGATAAAAGGAGGAGATAGTTTTGGTAAGATGAACGTGTTTTAATTAGTAGAACTAGTAGGGATAGATGATATTTAAGGTATGATTAGATTATCACAAAATATTATTGTAACATTATTTTATTTATCATCTTCATTCTCCTTTGATTATAATACTTGAGTTCAGGATTTTGGGACTATATGTGGAGAGTTTTTTAGTTTCCCATGTGTCATCTAAAAAAGGATGAGTTTAGTTTTATTTGTTTTAGGTTTCTTAATGATGTATGGTAGTGATAGTGAAATATCTGTTGATGGGAGATTGGTTATTTCTATATATATTGCCATATGATTTTATTCATGGGATGAATTGTATGTATTCTCTTTCTATAAGATTGCAATTTTTTATGATGAATGTTTCATTTTCAAATATTGAGGGTTGGAGAGTAGAGTTCATTGGTGAGAATAATTATTTTATGGGTGGAAGGAAAGTAGAAACTATTTTATCTCAGTTGGGGGAGCTTTAATAGAAGTTAAGGTAGATATTGTTCATATGGTTATGGAGGAATTCAAGGATTATTGTTTGGATGGGGTTGTTACCATAACCCAACACATAAGGATGCGATTTGAAAAGTGTTCAACCATGTGCCTCTCCAATCAAATTGGATCCCAAATTAATGGTGCCTATATTGTTATGTGAGTTTAGGATGCAAGTGGACGATCTGATGAAGATGGTTTTCATCTAACCTAATGTGTCATGTTTGGGTGATTCAATTTTTTCCAAAATAAAGTGGGTGGTTATATGATGATTTAAATAGACAATCAGAGGATGAATAAGGTTAATATCATGGCCTATTACACTATTTTATCAAACGATGATATGTTTGACCATATTTTGGGATTTATTTAGTTTCTAATTAGAGACATGTGGTTTATATATAACATATTAAATGTGAAATATGTGGATATGATAAAGTCAGTGTTCAAGTGACGTTTTTGAAATGTTGAGTATGTTTGCATGTTTTTAGAAATCATGAAATAGTTATTTATGTTAATGGGGACCATGAAATCAATATTCTATGAGTTTCCAGGCTAGTTCATCATCATGTTCACTTATGATATTTTGATTTACTCAGAGTGAGAGGAGAAGAATACATATCCTCTAAACTAAATATTGTATGCCCACTAACACCACCATAAATTTGTAAAACATTCCAAGTGTATATAAAAAAAATGATAGGTGAATTTGTTTATAATTTTGGTGACTCATTAGGTTTTGGACATATAATTTTCTAATATATAGCCATATTGTTTTTAATCTCCCATGAAAAAATAATATGATCACTATTTATTTAGGCTGTCCCAGAATAATTATTGTTTTTTCCTAATTTTATTGATTTAACACCCCAGTATCACCACTGAAAAAGAAGAGAATACCCATCATATATACTGAATATTATCATGTATCCTGTTTTTAAAAAAATAAGTAGTTGGTTGTGATGTAGTGCCTCGATTTCTAATAGAGAGTGCAATATTTTGGGGGTTTCTATGATTCTTATCATATGGTAATTGAGCATGTCATGGTATAGTAGATGGATGTGATCTCTTATGGTTGTTTAATTTTATATACCCATAATAATAATAATGAAACCCATGAACTAGTGCAAGAGGATTTTGGGTTTTTCATTGATTATTTTGAAGAATTAACTCATTTGAAAGAGATTCATTGTTTTCATTAAGTTAAAGATCCAAAAATACATCATTTCTCATCATGATTTAAATCCAAACCTGTATTGGTAGCTAGAATTTATTTAGGATTATATGTTTTGATCCATCACACATTGAGAATGGGGAATATATATTTTCTATACATTTTGTTCTATGACTCGAGGGGATGTGGTTTCAGAGTCAATCAATGTTTTATACGCATAGATGAGATTTTAGTTATGTGTCTTGATATGGGATAGAGTATTGGATGAGGTTTTCTTCAAAATATAACCATAGTTGCATCCCTGATGTATAATATGGAGGATTTCGAGTGTTGAGACACTGAGGTAGATGTTATGGGTTACTATGTTGGCCAATGTGACCCTCCAGAGGGATGGATGTAGAATATGAAAACCAATAATTGTATCAAGGGATATTTTTTATTCTATTGGAAGTGTTTGAGAAACTTATTTATGAGTTTAACAAATAGAAATAAGTAGTTCTACTTGGTGTGACCTTATTGTACAATGTCTTGAGTGGATATCTTTTGTATCCCGGGATGAAATGTCCAGTGGTTGAGTTTTTAGAAGACTATCTATTTTTTTAGTGTGTGAATATGGAACAACATGTGCCTATTTATTTGTAGTCCTTTTATTAACAATGATGGATATTTGAAGATATTTTGATGAATATTTACACTATGATGCCCCATGATCTGGGAGGCTGTCATGCATCTTGGGTTATTTGGGGTGGACATCCAAACTCATTTCAAATTTTAGTTATCCATGAGTTTGGAGTTAAGAACATATTGTAATTTTGTTACATGGTTGATGTATTTATGAATTTTGGTCTACCAAAAACGATCATATTTTATTGGGATCCAAATTTTACCACATGGGTTTGGATGGGATATCAACATCATTTTGTCTCCTAGATGAGCCTTTGAATTTCATTCCACCCTTAGATAGATGTGATGTTGGAGAAGACGATATTGAGTATATATGATGTGATTTTATATTTCCTCATGGATATTGGTGGTTTTTTTGTTTGTCACCTACCATTATGCGAGTTTTCCAAAAAAAGTAGATATCACTCTTCCATTTCAATGGCTCTAATTGAGGTTTTTTTTGTTCATCAATATTGTTCACTATTTTTCAAGAGTGAAGGTGGGGAAATATTTTTTCTCATTATGTATATGGTGTAGAGAATGTAATATAATATACAGATGAATCAATAGGGGATTATGGTGGAATAATACTATTATAAATCATAAACTGATAGTAGGTGGATCCCCCAATAATTTGAGGTTAATGACCATGTAATTTTATTGGATTCACCATAACATTGGTAATGGTAGTTTTCTAGGGGATTAAGTTATATATTATGTACATTGGTCTTTTGAGGTGTTAGAGCATCATATTGTTATGGGGTATTTTTTGGCCCTACAATAATGGTTGTATAATATCAATGACATAACTCATGTTTTCGAGCTTTATAGGAAACTACATGATGAATCCCACATCATTGAAACATGATAATTGTATATCGAAGTAGATGTGATTTTCATTGAGAAACAAGTAGTTATCTAGGATCTTTGTGAGGAGGTTCGTCTTGGAAAAACCATCCCAATGGTTCAAGGGTTTTGGAGGCATGGTGGTCTGGTGAAGAGTACTTCAGAGTGAGCGGAAAAGAAGCATTTCCTACTAATAGTGTTTTTTTATCCATGTATTATTTTTTTTCATTATTGATGTGATATTTTAATCATAATATATTATATTATGTGATATTAGAATGTTGGTGTGATTCATGATAATGTTCCCAACAAATGATTTGTTAAAACCCAAATTTCTAATCCGTACATGTTATACTATGCCACATTTTAAACTTTTGGGTGGGTCAGTACCAACATTAGTAGCTAATATCTTGAGGTGGGTGATATAATTCCATGATATGTGTACTCAGTGGAGTGTTTTTTTATTGTGGAAGTCATTATATTTGGTTGTGTAGAGGATGAGATGGTTGTGTGGAGGTTGATATCGTTATTTGTATGGTAAGGCAATGAATAGATTACACGAGACTGCATTTCAATCATGTTTTTTTATGACCGATGTTAAATGATGATGTGTTTATATCGAGTGAATTTTCAAATTTATAAGGGTGGGTTTGGATGGTCGTAGGGTTTAAGGTGTGATGATAACTGTAATAGGTATCTCACATGGTTGTTTTTCAAGAACAATTATTTTCATTGGGGTTATATTTGATTAACGAGGATGAGATTCATTTGAGATATGTTTAAGGTAAATGTATGTGCCATCCGACCCTAGTATTTATCTAGTATGGTATGTAAATGGTTTTTGGATATGGTTTTCTAGAGGTTGTAATTGTATATATGAGAAAGTGAGAAATATACATAGTGAGAGAGAAAATTACGATGTGATTTGTTGATTCACAACATGAGTAACTAGATAATTTAGGCAATCATTGCGGTAGTGGGGGTGTCTGAGAATTGAATTCAAAATGTGAAATACTAGTTCTTTATGTGAGATTTATACAAGAAGGAAAAAACATGAATTTTATAGAATGTTTCTTGATATGATAATTCATTGAAAGCCTGTGATTTATAGATTTTGGTATATGATCACAAAATAACTCCCAATGTGAATATATAATTGACTATGTGAATGGGTTTAAATATAAGAAGTTTTTTTATATCTTATCTAAATTTATATTAATATTTGGATATTTATTATATGGGTTGTGGAAAAAATACTCACTTTTTATAGGGCCTTTTATCCCACGTTTTCCCCCGTTTATATTTAGATTTCGTGATTGAGTTTTTGTAAAATTATTTGAGTTTTTCTATTTTCATTCCCTTAACCTTATATTCATCTCAATGTGTTTTAATAAAGGCGTGTATTTTTTTGGGTGTATTTGGTATGGGTTTTTTATACCATTTTAATTTTCATGTTTATCCAGAGTTTCCTGATGCACTTTTTGTTTATGGCCTATTTGTTATTTTAAAAGTTGTTTTAACCAACAAAAAAATTCTAATTTGGTGCATGGGTTCTCATTCTATCTCAAATTTACGTGCAACACAAAGATATTTCTGATTTTTCCATGGTTGGGTGGATAGTAATAGACAATTTTAGTAATATATTTAATTATAAAATATAAAATGTATGGGGATGTTGGAACATGATATTCCTTTATATATTATTTGAATTGTTAATGATATTAGTCCATCAGGATACTAATACTGAAAATTATTGGTATTAGGATCCATGGATGTGTTGCAATTTATTTTATTATGATACCCCTATGGTGTTGTTAGAATAATATCACTATAAATAGTATGAATATTGATGCAAATGTGGTTAATGAATTGGTTTCTAGGGAAATTTATTTTTTGGATATTACCAATGATAACATAAGAAGTGAAATAATAATATCCCTTGAATTAAACATGGAAGACGAGGTGTGATGTAATATGTGTTGTTGTTTATTTTATTATGATATCCCTAATGTGTTTTTTGAGTGATATCACTTAAATAGTACTAATAGTCACGCAAATGTGGTTAATGACTTGGTTTCTAGGGAAATATATTTTTTCTGATATTACCAATGATAACTGAATAAGTGAAATAATAATATCCCTTGAATTAAACATGGAAGATGTAGTGTGGTGTAATATGTTGTCATTCTAATTATGTTTCCTTACATGTTGTTAGTTGTTGCGTAGTGGTGGTAGAGACTAGTTGGGCATTGAAATATGTGGGTAAGAGGTGAGAATGATATTGTTATTAGGTATCTTTATACTTTTTTGATGATGGGTTGTATAGAGGTGGTGTATTGGGGTTGTAGTGTTGTAATGGTTGAATTTTGTGGGATGATAGGATTTGTGGAGTTGTTGTTATAGTTACCTAGTTATCCTTGGAAGGATATCTAATATGAAAATTGTTTGTTAGGGCTTTTCAAATGAAGAAACAATGTGATGGGAAATTATGTGTGAAAAATAGTCTAAATAATAAGATTGATAAATGATTGGGATATTTGAATTGTAAATGAAGTTGCACCATAAATGTGAGTTTTTGTAAACCAATTATAAGTGTAATTTTTGAAAAATATAATTGAATGTCGGTATATGTGGCCTTATAAAGTGTTTTTGTGGTACAATGACCCATTATTTTCATTCATGAATATCATAATATTTTTTATGAATATTCATTACATTTCATAAACCCACACATGAGGCCTATAATTGTTTAATCACTTTGGATACTATATAAAAATATAATTATTTAATTAATGATCCTCAATATATCTAATATTTTTATTCTCACATAGTCTTCTTCTCATATTTTCCCTAATAAAGACAATTGTTCAGAGCCTTGGGAAATGAAACAAAATAATGGGTGAATTAATATGCCTTCTATGTGTAAAAAAGGAAACTACATAAACAAAGCACAACCATAAGGGCATGAGAACATGAGAATAACATTTTAAAACCATACCCTTATTATCAATGATTAAAAAAACGAGTAATGGAATAAATATTCATAGTTTATAAGAAATGAATCATAATGAACTAAAATAACAAAATCCTTTGGATAATAGAATTGATATAAGATAAGTAATTATGGAATAAATATATAATTAGAACATAATTTTCTTTGTATTTTGTGATTCATTTCTAATATAGTCATAGTTGAAAGGGTTTTCTCCTCAAACCATTATAAAAGTTAAGGTTGAATCCCAACACTATCAAAGTGGAAAAAGTCTCTCACTGAACTAAGTTCATTATCCATTTTATTCATTATTATCTAATGAGATATAAATTCTTACTATATTCATTATATGTATATATTGGTCTAACCCAAAACCTTATTAGAATCATAAAAACGTTCTAAAAATGATTATAAAACATTCAACATATCAGAACCTATAATAACAAATGGGTTTCATAAAAATTTCAATATATAATAACCTATAGAAATTAAATACGATTAAAAATAAATTAATCATAGAATTACTCATGGAAACGAAGTAGGTTTCATAATCATTTTAAAATTATTTAAAAAATGGAAAAAGAAGTGGGTTTCTTAAAAATCATCTCATCATAAAAGTAACCTTCTATATATAAAATAATAAAATAATACTAGGATCATATATCTTGAATAGAAAAATTTACCTCAAAATATTTCATCATTAATGTCAAATGATTTTAATGATCACATGAAACCATTTTTATGGTAGAAAAATTCTTTTAAAATCTCATTTTAAATCCAATAAAATATAAAAAAAATCATAAACCCATATCATTGAAATTAATCATTAATAATTATAATAGATGAAATTAAATTCATTTTAAACATTTTATGAGGAAAATATCCTTCCCACATTAAAAAAAATATTTTGAAACATAAAAATATATGAAAATAAATTTTCATTAAAATAATCTTTAAGAAATATAAAGGATGATTCCAAAATCATTAAAATCATTTCTAGTAGAAAATACCATTAAAAATTTAAAAACACTTTTATGAAAATAAAATAAATTCAAAATATATTTGTTTTGGAATAACGTTGTAATAATATAAATTAATCCTTAATAAATTCTTTTTTAATGATCGTGGGATATTTTTTCTTACCTTACACATGAAATAACTATTCCTTTCATATTTTTGGTAAATTCCAAAAAATATTTCTTTTTGGAAAAAGACATGACGATTCCTTCTGAAAAAATAAAAAAAAATGAAAACGGGTGAAAATGTCTTTAATAATTTTTTTGAATAACGTAAAAACATTTTTGGAAACATTTTTAGAAATATCAGGAATTAAAAAACGGTTTTTGACAAAAGTGTGAAATAAAGATGATTTTTCTTAAACAAGTCTATTAAACAGTTGAGTATATAATGAGAGTAAAATTAATCGAAATTTTTTATTTTCAGTAAATAACTAGTGGAAATTAATATTCCTGAGTTTTTAGAGATATTTATATTTGTATTTAATATTTGGATGCAAAAATATAAACAATCATGTTAAACGATGATATTGCATCACAAATCCATTACAATTATAGTAACAAAAAATTGTAATCCCTATTAAGTAATAAAATAAAATTAAACATAATATATCATGATTATATTTATAATCATGATATAAATTTCCATGTGGCATTATATACACCATATAAAATAAGATTGATGAATAATGTAACATATGTCTAAAAGAAGGAAAATTGAGAAACAAATAACTCACTGCTTTGGTATCTTTTGAGTGATAATTATCATGAAAGAGATATCCTAAAAATGATTTCTAAATCCCTATAATACATAGGTCAATCAATATAAAATATATTCAATGTTAATATTTACACCACAAAAAATAAGTATGTGGGGAATATGGAATTTGTCCTATATAAGTAAAAAAATCTGTCTAAAATCCCATACCGTAAGTCACAACGTTATTCATAAATTTTTGAAGCTCATACATAATAAATATAATTTTATTAAAAATATATTAATTAACCAATCCTATATTTATAGTTCTATAATAATTTAATTATTAAAATATATTAACTGTTTAGTAAAAATTCTTTATTAAAATTGCGTTTCATGCAATAAAAACATCATCTTTCATGTATTTTTATGTGTGATATTTTGGTTCATCATTAAATTTTTATGGTTCCATAAAATAAAAAAATTCAACCTTGATATATATGTCATATAAATTCATGTAATGTTTATATACATTATACCATAAAAATCAAATATAGAAAATGAAAAACATTGTTCTTATAGATGGTCAGTTGTATGTATAAATGAACAATGCTTAAATTATGTTGATTGATTAAATGAAATAAATTTAATTAAATTTTTTTTATTTAATATATAACACATATATTAGTTAAATTTATCCAAATTAATTTACATTCAATGATCTTGGGAAAGATGAATCACATTACTTCATGAGGTGGTAGTTTTCTATACATAAGTACAATATTATTGTATCTTTAATGGAATGGAATTAATAAAGGTATATCTAACATAATATAAATATAATTATATTTATTTTAAAAATATCACATATATTAATTTAATCATTACTCATTACAATCCATGTAAACAAATTGAAAACAAAATCATATTGGTTCATGAAGAGGTAGTCTGCCATTCCCATGAGAAACATTTTTGTTTTCCAATGGGATGAGATGTAAGAATTTATATATGGAATCATAATTATATAGTTATAATATAATTATATGCATTATTTAACATTAAATAAAAATAATATCTAGTTTTGATAGGCGGTGATAGGAAAAGAATATCATCAATTCGGACGATTGTAGTTTCCCATACATATGAATGAATATTTTGTATACCATTCGATGGAAGAGGAGAAGTATTTAGGTTATAAAATTAACATAATAACATCCCATTATAAGGATGATACCATTATTATTATGTAATAATTATTAATACATTAATGAAATTTTTAATGGAATAATAATAATTAAATATTATTGTGATGATTATTACCATATATAAGAACAAACCCTATTATATATCTTATTAATCCCCCAAGGGTTTGTAATTTGGGATGAAAAGATTATCTAGATCATTTATAATGATTATTTTATGTATTTTGAAGGTTTTTTCAGATATAAATGACTTATGGGTCTTGAATATGTGTGGGGATCATGTGGCCTTTTGTAATAGGGAGGAGTGGAATGATTTATATATTCCCAAAAATACTTAATAATGTTAAGTCACCCACACCTAATATCTTTATGAAATTGACAAATATTTAATTGGAGATATTTTAAGGTTGATCGAAACCTTTACAAAAAACAATTTTTTAGATTTTTTTGTTCCTTAACTTTTAACTTTACTAAATTTTATCATTGAGTTTTTATCTAGAGTTACATTTTTTATTTTGTATTTTAAAAATTAAGAATATAATTTAAATTAATATTATACTATAGTTTTATACCATTGATTCTAAATATTAAATTCTATATATTCAATAATTAATCATTTAGAAAAAATTAATGTTAATCCAAGCACCAGTAATGTGAAAAAACCCTAATTTAACCTTACATACGATAAATAATTTTTATTTTATTTATTATTACTTATGTTCATCAATTAATTTTACCTAATTATATAATATATATTATTCATATTCTAGATACCTAAAAAAAATAAAATTTTATTCAAATAATTGGAAAATGTTAATTTAAAATTAATCCTATTGATGCGAAGAGAAATTATTTGTTGAAGGATAAGATTTAAAAAAATAAAAAAACATTTTTATATCAAATTTTGATATGAAAATGATACCAATTACATAAATTGGATTAAAAATTATATTATTGATCCAATAAAAATTATAAATAAATTAAAAATGAACATTATAAAATCTATAAATGAAATTACATTTTTCAATGAACTCTTATTTTTTTTCAATATTTCGCAAAAAATTAATCTTTTTAGGAAAACATAAAAAATTTAAACCTAAAATAATTGTGAAAATATTATTTAAAGATGATGTTTTTTTATATAATATAATTTTTAAATTATTCAAAAAATTAATATTATTATATTTCATAAAATGAAAAAAAAATGTTTTTTGAGAAGATTATATTTTCAAAACACATAATAGATTCACAGAAAATTAAGTAGTTTTTATAAATATCATTTCTATATATATAAAAATTATAAAAAATATTTTATATTTGTTTACTACCACTAATTCTTAATTTTTTAATTCATATTTAATAATAGTCATGTTTAATTAATAATATTAATAGTTTTTCTAGATTCGTTAAAACTTTGTGTTATGTATAACAGAAGATATCAATGAAATTAATTTTATTAAAAACTATCCATAAAATATCAGGGTGTAGCATTTTACCCATATTAAATTGAATTTTTCCAATTAAATTCACGACTATAATGATTACATTTTCGGATACTTATACCTCAACATATCCTCATGTTCCCATACAACTTCCTAGAACTGGTGGTTTCACCAAAAAACATTGACTAGGTTAGTGGTCCTTTATCTGAGAAAATTCCCTCTATGATCCATAGTCACCAATTTGTGTTCCAAATAATAATTAAATTACTATACTGGTATGACCTCTGAGTCTAGTACACATTAAGGGTTATGTTTTAACTTCCTCAGGAGAGATACGTGGAACACATCATGGACTTATGCGAGATTCAGTAAAAGTCTCAAATGATAAGCTAACACCTTAATGTAATAATGAATATAAAAAGGACATATACCCCAAAGGATTATACTTCAATTCATTCTTACACATATATATATATATATAAACACACACAATCTAAATAACATAAAATTTCATATTCCTTCATCTATTTCCAGTATTTATTTTATACAGACCCTGTGTTGTCCTAATGTGTTACTGAATAGATATATCCTTATCTAAAATTCCATCATCCAACTCTGGTACAAATATCATTATTTCCTAAAATTCAACCTAGTATGTTTTATTTATACAAATTTTTCAAAAAAGTAATTATATAGAGCCATATGAATTCTCGTGTAAAAGTTGTTTTTGGTATGAAAACTCAATTTGAGGAACCAATTTATCCAAACCATCATTAATGTTCATAAAATAAATTCATATCATATAATATAGGGTTTTATCTATAACATTCCATATGTATGAGGTTGATATGAAGTACTAAAACTCAACTCTATATAAATATCTTGGTGATGAATCAGATAGAACATTGATGTATACCTTGATCCCTCTCAAGCATAACGGAATATGACATAACCTGAAATCATAATACTTTCATAATGTATATCCCAAAAAAATATATGAAGAGAAATTTTATATGATATAGATTATGCATGATAAATTTTTATGCTGATATACTACAAACCATGTCGCATTGTTCTGCATATATTTTTTGGAGAGTCTGATGACAAAATCCAAGGTTGATGTTTTACCATTTCTATTTTTGTACGGTTAATGGTTAGATCATACCCATAATAATTTTTCTCATTCCATTATCATTCTTGGATAAAAAACTATATGATATATAATCCTTAATATACTGAATGTCCCAAAGGCCTTCATTTTTATTGATTTTTTATAATCCCACTTTTTTAAGGGATGAGGGGGAACCCTTACAAGGCCCGTAGGATCAGAGATTACAAGGACCATAAGATGAAGATATTACATGACCCTAAGGTCTTAGGGAATTAAACCATACTATCTACAAGTAACTACCCCTCCCCATTATCTGCATCCTGATAGTAGCTCTCCACCATGGCATGATTATCTAGCTAGGCTTCCCTTGCAAGAACAGTCTGGTACCGATGGCATAACCATAACCTCTCATTATGACAATCCATTTGGCTCTGCTACTTAATATATGGCTTCATGTTGTCCTCTAATATGTACTCATTATTTTATAATTGGTATGGTCACTATAAACTAATCATCCAAGGGTTTTGGATTCATTCATCACAACCTTTCCAGATGTGATAGTTCGGCGCCAACCATATCAGTTATTATTTTTCTAGAATTATATTAATATAAATATTAAAAAATTAAATATTAAAAATGCCAATAATTTCCTGAACAATATTTATATGTTAAACCCTAATGTTTACTAATAATTTTAGTATTTTTTCCATAAAAAGTAATTTCTTTCCTCCTCAAATTTTTTCTTCGCAAAATCATTATAAAAAACAAACGTTTTTATTCCCATGTATACCTCTCAAAATATCCTTAAGGAGTATAAAATCCAATTACATCTCTCGTTGAAATGGTTTCATTTTTATTTGAACATTTATGGAAACTTACACACATGTACACACGAAGGTATCCACCAATCATACGTTAATCATACATGAATAATTATATTATTCCAAAATTAATACAACACTTATATGCATCCTCATTATTATAATAAAAATAACTTTTATGAAATAATTCTTCATTATAATTTATTAATATGAATACAGAAATACATCAATCCTTTCACATACATAGTTACAATGGAATATTTCTTCCCATGGTTTAGGGGCTAACCCTTTGTTTTTTGAATTTACTCAGATAAATCCTATGTTCCACAGAAATAAGAAATAAAATTCCATGGAGACACATTATTCTATGACCAAAATTTCTAAATAGAAAAAAAATCCACCCATAAATTAGAGATATTGTTATAAGTTATTCAACCAACATTCATGCCATGTAAGAAGATGGATCTTCATTTCATTATGTTCTTTACAATAGATACATTCATAAAATTCCCTTTTTATATGATTTTACATAGGAATGTCACATAAGTTCTTATTTTTAATTATATTTTGTGATACATTATTAAGTAATGATATTAATATCTTTCTATCCCTTCATCATCCAATTTGGTTTCTAATATTCACTTAATAGCCCACAAAACATACTATTAACATATTTTCTCTTAGTTCCATCTATTGAATAAAACAAAAATTATATTATGAACAAAGATAATCATAGTGAGAAAAAACATAATAAAGAAAATCCAATTATAGGATTTATAAATAAATACACCACAATTTTAGTATATAACACTATTTTATATCCAAGGATATTAATAGTCATAATCTATTTGAAACCATCTTGATTGTTCATAAAGTGTTTTTGATTTTCATATATAAATCCCCTAGGATTATCAAACTAGGTGTACTTTAGGGCCTATCTTCATGTACAAGGTTACAATTGAGACAAGATTAATATTACCTATTTCGAGTTTTTACACCTATGTGTCTCTATTCCACTGAAACATCCATGTGTAGTATCTATACACTAATTTAATGTCAAGAAAATCAATCCCTCTATCCTTTAACAAAATTCCAGGAAATTTTCCAATACTTTTACTCATCATTAGTTATTTCTATATACATATAAATAGAAATATCATTAGAAATATCCCTGGGTATGTCACTATTTTTTACATCATAATCGCCAATGATTGGATAATTCATCCCTCAGATATCAATTATAGCTACATATTATTTTCCTATATGAATATCACAAATTTTTATATGAATATTAAATTCATATCATAATAAAACTCTTGAGATCCACAATAGTTAATTTTTTTTATAATAGAGACCCAATGCAATTATTTTATGAATTATCCTCAATATATCCAATAATTATCTTCAAACATAGTATTATTCCTAAGTGTACCATTCATAAAACAATTATTCGATAGATAGGGAAATGAGTCATAACAAATGCTGAGCTCAGATGATTAGTAATGTTAATAAATTTTTATTCATAATCATAATGGGAGAATAAGGGAATGACAACATGACCATAACCTATGAATATGATACCATGTATATCCAAGATTATAATTAATTGGGATTTAATAATGATTGGTTGTTCATTATATATAAATTATAAGGGAGTCCAATATCATGATCCTTGAGATCATATCATTAAAATAAGAAATGGAATTGTGGCACATTAAAACATAAAAGACCCTATAATTCTTGTTCAATTATTATCTATATGACTATAATGATGGAATTTTTTGAATCTCAAATCAATTATTTCATTCATGGTTCTCTTGTAAGACTATCATAGTGGACCAAGTCCCTTACTAGACTGAGTTAACATCCCATAGTAGTCTTATTTACCTATTGAGATATCAAACTTTTCATAAGAATTTATAGGGAGAATTCTTCCCATCTTTCACATAATTTCTATCATACACTCATGTTTCAAAATATCATAATTATTTAATCATATCAAGAACCAAGAAAATAAATGGGCTTCAAAAAAAGTTTATCATAGAAGAACCAATGGAAAATAAAACAATTTCCCAAAACATTCATCAATGTGTAACACATTGAAAGAATTTTGGTTCATAAATTCATTATCTTGTTATAAACATATGAAAAATAATATTATATCATAAAATACTCTTAATCATAAATATAAACTATATAGAGAATGAATAATATTGGTTTCCTTTGATTATATCCCTCGTAATGTGTAATTATCTTCAAAAAATGTTTTTATATATGAAAAATGATTTAAAAAAATAAATTGAAACATTTCATTTTAAAAATAACTTTTAATTTAATATATATATAATTATAAATAATTTTGTAAATATTTTCTTCCGAAAATAAATTTCATAACATATGATGGAAGATTATAAATTCATATTAAAATTTTATTGAGGAAAATATCATTTACACAATGTCCCAAAATGCTTAAAACATAAAACATTATCTTAATCATTTTTATAATTTAAATTTTGAAATTTATAATTAAATATTTAAAATATTGTATATTCATGATTGATGTACATGTCATGCACAATGTATATGTTAAAAGAAATATTATTTTCAAATTTTCAGTATAAGCCCAATGGGACTTAGATAGAATATGAAAAGAATATTTCTTAAAAAAGAAATGACTAAAATGGGTTTTTTAAATAAATATTTTTTATAAATTTAATAATTTTTTTATTACAAGTTTATAAAATATGGGTAATGAATAATAAGGGGTTTTAAATGAAGAGATAAAAAAGGAAATTTTTCAAAAACAATTACCTGAAAATCTTGAGTACTAGATGATTTTGAAATAATGGGAAAAATTTATTATCATGACATAAACAAAGGATAATAAATTTAATTGGATTATTGATATATATGGATCATGAGATTCATCTTCTGAGTCAGAAATATAAATGATCATAAGAAAAGATGAGATTACATCATAAAACCATTACCTATTTGGTAACATTAAAATGTAAACCCCCTGAATTAATAACATTAAATTAATCATCAAATATCATTAGTATATGTATATTAATGATATACTATTTCATATGGGATTTATATAAACCTCAAAAAATATTATTGGTGTATAACGTGATATATGTATGAATTAGGGAAATTGAGACAATAATTTCATACCTAAATGGAAAATTTTGAAACATAAACCCCATAAACGAGTGATCATAAAATTGATATATAATTCAATATAAATCTTGTACGAATCATAAAATATTTTCATGTGTAGTATATACACAAAAAAAGGGAACATGTGGGGAATATGGCATGTCTCCCCTAAATGTTAAAAAGTTATATATAAATCCCTTATTATAAGTCTCAAATTCAAGAAAAAAAATTTGAAACTACCATTAAAAAACTATGTTTTAATAAATTTATTATATATCCATAAAAATATATATCATACCATATATTTTTTATGACAATTTATTATGCATTTTTTGATAATTTTTTTTCAAACTTTTGTTCTAGGTAATAATGATTCATTTTGACCATATGTTTTGTTATGGTATTGTTTGATAGAATATGTTGATCATATTTTTAAAATATAAATATCATTAAAAAATATATAAATATCATATATTTTCATTACATATTTATTTAATCCAATCTATAAAAGTTATAAATAGACAATTAAAGACACAATTCATGGAGAATATAAGTCATACATACGGTTTACCATTGATTCCATTTTGTTGACAGATGAAATGAAACAAACATAAATAATATATTAAAAAACAAGAAGACACAAATTTTATTTAAATTCAACCCAATTACTTTCCATGAAAAATGTTAGTTTAATACTAGTCACATCATCTCATGAGGATAGAGTATGTCGTACACACAATGAATGTTATCAGATCATCCAAATAACTAAAAGTAAGAAGGTGGATATGGAATCATATTTAAAGAATCATAATTCTTTTAAAAATAAAAAATATATTCATTTAATATATCCTGATTACCATCCTTGTAAAATAGAAATGAAAAACACCTGATATTGCGTGGCATGGTAGTAGTCAACCATAAACTAGAAATATTATTATCATCCAATGGGTATGCAGGATAGAAGTATTGTTGTCATTATACATTAATAAGAAAAATATTATTATAAATATAATATATAATCTTCAAATACATCATTATATTTATCTGATATAGATAGTGATGGAAAGTGAATAACATCGTTTAGTCTGTTGTACACACAAATGATGATTTCACTTTTAAATTGTATCTTTTTACCATTTAGTTACTTTTTATAAATATGATTAAAATTTATATATCCAATATATTAATATTTAAAAATATATTATTCCTAAATGTTTAACATTGTGGTAATAACACTTCTATTTAAATGTTAATATTAATATTTTTTTGTGGTTTGTTAAAACTCAGTGTTACATGCAATGCTAGATATCAGTGAAATTAAATTTATTTAAAAAAAATTCTACAAAACCAAGGATGTTACATTCAATGTACTACATATAGTGGTGTCAGATGGGGTGATAATTTAGGTTTGGTGTAGTTGTGGCATGGTGGTGTATGATAGTGAAGTTGTTGTAGACCTTTAGGGTTAGTATTGTGCGTTATCTATATATCTTTTATTTTGTGTTATTTTATACACAAGAACCACATAAGATTGATCAAAATACCGAATACCAATAATTTTTGGGTTCCATTTTCATACCCCACCATCTAGGTTGGTGTGGAATTAGATAGTTGGATACCCCTTCATCCCTAATATTCCTTCATCAATGATGGATATGGTGTTTTTGGGTGAGATGTGTTGTGAGGGACCTATTGTATTCAAGATATTTATGGTGAGCTAAACACCATGTATTATGTAAATATTTAGTGTGATTGTCCAGGGATCATTATGAAAAATGTGATGTGATGAGACAATGTTGTGATGTGACGTGGTTTAGGGGTCATGTTAAGAAGGAGGAAAGATGATGGTTGATTCCCTTATTGTTCAAAACACTTTACTACTGTAGTTATATAATGATATGTGATGTGATAGATAAATGTTTAGGGGATATATTATAAGATTATTCCAGATGATGGAAAACTATGCTTGACCATATGTGGTTTGGGAAGGTATGTATGTGTCATGATCAACATCTGATATGGTTATTATGTGATGTGATTTGTATAGAAGGAATGTTAGCACATTATGATCAACATAATGGAATGCAAAAAGATAATTTATGTAATAGTTGTTATGGGTGTTTTTGTTCTATTCATATTTATTATGTTGAAATAAGTAATTTTTGATTTTTCAAGAGACATGTGATGCTGCTGGGATTAGTTATTTTTCTTATTTATGTTCTTGTTGGTTCTAATATATTTTTAAAATATTATTAGAATTTTTTTTCACTTGTGAAATCGACAGTGGTTATGAACCAATATAATATACTTATATTCTAACCATATATATGAACTATTTTCATTTTTTAGGATAAATTTATGGACCTAACTTGAAATTTCTAGATTTGGTGGTGGAGTTACAGTTGTGTTTCTACTATACAAAATTTATTTTGGTACATTACATTGGATAAATTTATATGAATCTGATTTGATTGATCATGTATTTTGGGATTAGTTAGGTTTACTTTCGTAATAGACAATATGGTTTTCTTTGTGGTTTCTTATACAATCACATGGTCTTATGTGACTTAGATGAGAATTCTTCCAATTTTAAGATCATTATAACTCGAGTGGTTTTCTCAAATCCAAGTCCAACAAGAGGCATGTAATAGGTGACATTATCTCCTTTACATCAGTATGATCTTATGAGGGGTATCATTGGAGTGTGGGTGTTCTAACATAATAACCAAGAATAAAATTTATTGGGTTTGTATTTCATCCAATGGTTTCTGCCTAAATTATTAATGATCTCATCTAGGTTTATCACATAAAAATTATCCAATTTAATTTCACCAAAAAGGAATACTTTTCATGGTTTGGAACCAATTTCCATAGGAATTTGTTTTGGTGAATTCCTTTAAAAAAACCTAATTAATGACTACCTTTAAAACATGTTTCAATAATTTAAATAGTCTCCCAAATTTATTCCAATTTTATAAAAATAAAGTATTACAAGATAAATCCATGTTATAATACACCTACCATGAAACACATGGAATTACCATTCCCATGGTGTAGTGTAATCAAATATGAGATTAATTTCTTATGAATGGATGAGATATCCTAGAAAATAAAATCTGAAAAAAAATATTCTCTAGATTAGATTGAATATTAATTAAGAGTATGATGGTTATTATGTACTACAAAAGTTCAAATTAAATGGTTCCCAATTGTTGATGATCGAGTATAGAATCATTAATTGTAATATATATATATATTATTAATTTATATTATATACCTGGAACAAAATTTCCCACCAATGATGAATCCAACCATTATAGAGAGTCATGGAGAGTTGGTTGAATATGGAGGATATTGTAAAAATAAAATCAATAGAAAAAGAGTAACACGAGTTAAATCAGCATCTTGATCGTAAAATGAAATTGAATTTCAGGATAATAGAACACCCAAGGAATGTTTCACATATTTTATGGAAAATTATGGTATGTGGGATTACATTAGAATTACCGAGGGAGTCACAACTGGTGAAAATATTATATTACCCCTAACATTGTCATCCCAAAACACAGCCACCTACATGCTGCACACTTATCCAAATATATTTTGATAGCTATAATTCCATCCATCCACTAGGAGGGATTACACTAGCAAAGAATATGTGGAGATATACTTCATTCACGTATGAAGTCCCACCGTATAGACAATGAGATTTTAGTTTGTGATCCCCTTTTCCAATAAACCACCATCTAGATGGTATCATTAACCAGATAGTTGGGGGAATACCTATATACAGTTCACCTACAAGTCTTTTTCTATCTCTATTCCCCCATTATAGGAACCTCGATAATAATGAAACTAGAAATAAAACCTCACCCCTAATATTTATTCCAAACCAAAAGAAGAGGAACTAACAAGTGAATACCAAAAAAAATAAATAATAATAACATGAATTGTATTGTTCCTAAATAGAACATGTGGATGCCAAAAGTTTTCTAATAAAATGTAGAAAAAAAGAATATGGTCAACGTCCTATTTGATAATATTAACACCTCTCACAATTTAGGGCAATGACATATAAGTTAAAATTAATATTAATGATAGACCCAAAAAAAATTATAGAATGGAATGTTTTTATAAAATTTCATGTAAGAAAAAATAAAATTAAAAAATATATAATAGTTATTTATAATTAGGAACCTAAAATTTATAATATATGTTTTCATATATATCTAAAGAAATTATTTCAATTATTATGTTTTTTGATGTAGAATTATATGACATCATGAAACAAAATATTCATGATGAATTCTTAAATATCTTATAAATAATAAATCATTTTTTATAAATCCTTATAATAAATATTTTTTTTATATAAATAATTAATTTATGTTAAAAATCCATTTAAAATTTTTTATAGATTGATTGTATCAAAATTTTCATTGGTATAAAACTTTTCTAAAATATTATTTTTTAGAAATTATTTTTATGATGTATCAAGAACAAAAAAATTTATATTGATATTGGATTATCTAGGTACATGACATGAAATATAAAAAAATTTCCATCATTTGATAAATTTTAATAATATAATTTATCATTTTTTGGAAACTCAAAAAATTATGGTAAAAAATTTTATGATGTTTGAATCCTATAAAATAATCTATATATTGAAAATATTATTCATTAACATATTAAATAATAATTTGATAACTATATCTCAATTTTGTTTTATGATTTTATTTTATATTAATAATGATAAGTATATATTTTATAATTATGAATATATTTTTACATAAAATGAAAACATAATGTATATTTAAATAATTTTATTACAATAATGTATGAAAATTTAAATGGAATTAAATCTTCCATATTTAGAAAATACATTGTCGAATAGAAGGCTCAAACATTCAATTTTTAGGCCATCTTAAAATAAATATTATAATTATTGATTTTGGTATTTTTTGGAACTAAAATTTGAAATCATATCTATTTTTTATTATGAAATAAATGTTAAAAAATAGTGATATATTTCAAAATATATCATTTATTTTAGAAATACAATAATTTAAAATATATAGGTCATGACATGATCATATTAGTATAAACATATAATATTTGTGGTAAGATATATTTAATTGTTAATATATATTTCATAATTGGATTAACATGAGTTTAATTTCATAATAATTAATCAATAATTGTTTCATTTATTAATGATTATAATCTAGTTGTATATTAAAAGTGATAGTTAACATTATATATTTCATGTGATTGATGTAGAGTGATTGAAATATTATTATTTGAAACTAATTATTAAATAATGATTAATCAGAAAAAACAATCTTCTAATAACACATCACATTATTTGTTTTAATCTAAAGGAAAAAATAATAAATTTTAAAAAAATATACTAGAACATTTTTAATTGAATTCATAAAAACAAAAAATTGTTTTATGAAACATTTGAATTAAACATACATTTTGTGTAAATTAATTATTTTATAACCAACTTAAAAAAACATTCCATATGATTTATAAAAGCATTAATACAAAAAAAAAATCATATTTTAGAGCATTGTAATATAATCTATATTTTATAGACACAATATAATTCTTGGATAAATTAAAGGAAAATTATGATACAAAAATATTTTTGTATATTAATATTTTAATAAATCAAATTATTATAATGTAAAATGAACCATTATTAGTGAAAATTCAATAGATGATAAATTTTATGGGATTATCATAAGTGATTATAATGTTGATTTTAAGAAAATTAACATTATTTTGGTGAATTGCATTGTGTAAATGAAAAGAATTCACAATTTAATGAACTATATGAAACCAATGATCATCCTCAGAAACAATAATGAAATGAAAATTGACAACTTCATATTTCAAAATTAATGGTAATTATTGATTCAATTGAAGATACTGTAAAATTGTTGTGAATTTTTTTCTTATCATTATTTTATTTTTTATTTTGTTCCACAATACATTTCCAATACTTTTTTAGGATATTATAAAGGAATGTGTATTTAAAAAATAATTAGATAAATAATTTTTTGACATTAGTTAAACAACATAAATATTTTGTTTTTTTAATTTAAATTTTTAATTTTTAATAATCATGTTGAATATTTATTTAATTTGAAATACTTTTGAATTAGTTAAAAAAATTTATTTTTAAGAACAATTCATAGATTCGAATTAAATTTTTTCACAATTTTATACATTGGAGGCCATTATAATATTATTATCATATACACTCCATATTATTTTAAAATTATATCAAATGTATCTGAAAAGATATTTTTCAATTGGATTAATTTCTAATGACATAAATGTATAATAGAACTTAGTGTTTTGATTTATATGAATCCTAAAAATTTTAAACCATTGAAAATCTTATTATCTGTATAATAAATACCAAAGAGTTTGGAATGAATGGTTTCCTAAATAAATTTTGGAAAACAATTTATAATGGTATATTCGATCCTCCATTGTTTATTATGAAATATATTTTATATATTTTTATTGTTAAAAAACATATGGATTATATGTATTTTTTATCATCATGTATTTTTCCTAGAATATATTTTCCGAAATATTGAGCATATAAATTTAACATGGGACTTATGAGGGATATAATATTATTTCTTGAACATCAAAATTTCTCATGAGATTATGGGATTTTTCTAAATCAACCTATGTTTGATAAAGAGTTAGTTAAATGATATAAAATTTTATAATGTAAATGTAAAAAATACAATTAGTACTTCATAAAAAATTTGGTGTGATACATATACAAAATCAATGCATAATAACCTTTTTATGGGCATGACAATATATTTATTATATTTATAATCTTCTAGAAAATATTTCATATTTAGTGTATCTTTATGTTCTAGCTATCCTGATTACCCCAAGGAATATCATTTATATAAAAGAAAAAATCCATTAAATTTATTAATGGTTCTGTAAACCATGTTATATATTAACCCCTTACAGAATTATTTAATTGAAAAAACTATTCATATTTTTAATGTAATGAATTTATAATATAGAGAAAATGAACTAATATAATGAGTCACTTTTTATGTAAAATTATATATTTTTTATAATTTTGAGAAATATCAATAAATATATTTTTCTATAACTAAATCTATGTTTATAGAATATTATATTTATTTGAAAATAATTATGGATTATCCAAAAATGAACATATTTCTAGGTTTAATTTGATATGTTTCTTATTTTTGTGATAAATACATTGTTACTATCATTTCAAGGATACCGTTACAAAAATCTTTACATAGACATAAAAACATTATATATAATTTTATTGGATAAGATGTTCATTTTAGTGAAATATGTTTATAAATTATCTATACTAACAATCATTTTTTGGAACTAGTTACTAAACATTTTAATTCAATTGTGATTGTGAATATAATTTAGTAACTCGGTATATAGGATATATAAATTTTGAAATTCATGTAAATTTTCTAAAAACAATCATTTCGGTGGTGAGAATATAATTGATCGGTCTATTTTTTATATGTATCTCTAATCACAATATGCTTTGATATAATTCTTTATATATAATTTTATAATTCCACACATATCATAAAATTATTTCAATTTTTCTTATAGACTCTAATGTATTATTCATGTAGATTAGTTATTGTTTTTTTGTAGATACCCAATACTTGACGTACATAGAAATTAAATTACATTTGCAGAATACTTAATACTTGACAAAAAAAGACGCCCAAATACTGTATTAGTTTAGTGTCTTTGGAAACCCGGAACATAATCTTCTAATCAATGTGAAAGTTCTTCAAAATCATCCATAAAGATCTTCCCCTTTGGTTTTCTTTCATAAAATTTTCCTTTATATAATTGGGAAAAGAAAACACAAAAATGGTGACCTCAAATGCTCAGTATGGGAAAACATGGAGAACATAAAACAATCCCTAAACATTTGAACTTATGAACGTGAACATAAAACATCAAAATCCTGAGTAATGAAAAACAAATTGATAGTGCATAAGGCATAGATCATAAAGGAACATTAACCATGATAAAATAAAATTGTAATAAAACATGTAATTGTGGAAACTATTAAGCACATGTTATGATTTATATAGTATCTAAGACATTGCTGCCGAGACCTTCATAGTGGAAAAATTCCATTACTGAACTGGGTTTACTTGTCGTTCTATCCCTGTATTACTGAACCAGATTCACTTTCCATTCCAGTAATATCTATCTCATGGGATATAAATATTTACCCAATGAATTGGAGGGAGATATAGGTCCCACCCTTCTCATAATGAAATCATTATTATGTGTGCCACAAAATAAAAATAAATAATTCGTTATAACCCATAGAATAATATGGGTTTCATAAACATCATCCCATCATACCATAATCAATATAAAAAAAATTTATATCAATTCATCATAAGAAAAATAAAACCATTTAAATAATATAAACCTTATAATAGAAACATAAACATACTAAATAATGTCATCTTATATGGAAAATAGTTTTGATAAAACGCTTGAAATGAATTGTTGAGGAAAATATCCTTTCTCCATCAAAATCATTTTTTTAGAAAATTCCATGCAATTTTATAATAATATGATTTTATTTAAAATGATCATCAAATATGGTAGAGTAATCATCATTAAAATATGGTTTTATAAAATGTTAAAAATCCATTCATGCCGTATAAGTTAAAAAAATATTCTTCTCGTACTTTTGCTGGAAAAGTCAAAAAGTACCTCGTATGGTAAATACAAGATATATTTCATCCATAACATGTAGTAAAAGTAAAAAAAGGGTAAAAATGACTTTAAAAATACATGGATGAATAGTTAAAAGTTTATGAAAACAGTTTTAGAAGACATGAGCATGGATGATAAATATAACCCTAGTAAATACTTACAAATAAACAATCTCACATAAGAACAGGATTGGAATAATTATCCCTCACCTTTTATGATCGGTGGAATCATACATGTAATAAAATAATTAAAATTACATGCATGTGGAAATATCATATCATCTATAATAAAAATCGTAAAACATTCATGGGAAGCATAAGCACCATGCAAAAGAAAATAGATTGTGATTAAGGATTATGTCTCACAGAAATAAAAGTGAGACGAAATAATCCCTTAAATAAGGTCCCATTTCTTCCATACATGTTCAAAAATCCTGTATAGTAGGTTGAAACATATTATTTAATGGAAAAAATCCATAAAAATATTTATGATATCATATATGATTCACTTAGGACTTTATATTACCTGTTCTTTTGTTAATTCAATGTTAAAGCAGCGTTTTGGGTAAAATCGTTTCATTTATCCTACGTGTTTTGACTTTTTGTTCATAATATTATTACTCATATACTGATTTACTTAATTCCATAATGTATACCATGATTTATATATAATATATATTCATCATATAAATATATATGATAGATCGTTACATGGAATGAAATACACCGTTTATGAAGACGGTTGGCTGTACGTACGCATGAATGGTGTTTTTGTTTCCTTATTGAAATGAATGGAATTAAGTTAATGAAACATATATTTACATAAATACAGTATCATTATTATTTCATATATTTCATGATTATTTATTATATATACTCTATAATCATACTTGAATAGTTAATCATGGATAATGAATCTCATCGTGTCGTGGAGACGGTAATCCGTGCGTACTCACAAGCGATGATATCATTCCCATAATTATTGAATGGAATTAGAGTGGATGATATAATTTATCAAAATAAGTCTGATGTTATAATAATCATATATATTTATTATTTCTACCATTATACCCATCCTAGTAATGCAGTGGTGAAAAACAGATTACACCACGGTGTGGAGACGGTATTCCTTACGTACACTCGCGCTGCCATTTCATTTTCCGTAAGATGGATAAAAGGTGAAACAAGGTTGTTTAATATTTATAATAACATATAAGTATATGAGTGATACGTATTTTATTACTTTATAATGAAAAAAATAAAGAAGAGGAAGTAGAAGAAGAAATAAATTTGAATGAATCATTAAAGGATATTACCTCTTCTTCGACGCGCCTCTTCTAAACCACCTCATAGAGAACTAAAGTTGGTTCTTTTAAGAAGACCAAGACCTCGAGTATGTTCATATGGAAGTGTTCAAGATAAATTGTTAGGGGCTGTCCAAGCATTAAGGTTCGAAATGGTGTGAATAGGAGAGGTAGGAGGTGCCTTTTTATAAGAGACGAGAAGGGCACTTTTCGAAACATCTAAAATATTAATTTATTATAAACTCAAACCCTACAATACAACCACAAGAAATGACTAAAATACTAATATTAGATGATATAAGGTTGTAATATCATCAACTAATAATATTTAGAAATGTTGGTAATTTATTTTAAACCTTATCAACTTGATTTATCATTATTTATTCTATTTAATTTTTTTTGGTAATAATATTCTAAAATTTATACTGTTATAAATAATCACTTATGTGTTGTGAATAGTAAATAATTGGATACTTGATGAAATTTTAGACCATATAAATTTTAATTTATAATTTTTAAATATTTTTTATATTTTTAATCCATTCTAAGATATCTTATTTTTATAAAATAACAACAGTGTCAATTTTGACACTATTCATTTATTTGAATTTAAATAAATTCCACAAAAAGGATATATTCGAACCAAAATACATAATAGATTTCTAACGTTTCATATTCTTCTATGAAATTTTTGATGAAAATTAATTAGTTCATATAATATTTATTTTAATATTATTAAAACAATTTATTTGATATTTCAATCAATAAAATAATTTCTACATCACTATTGTGTCATCATTAATGATAATTATTTAATCTCTAAAAATTCTAAGAAAATTCTAATGATGTAGATAATTTCATTAGATTTCTGGAGACAACTTATATTTGATGTTTTATGAGGCTTATCACTAAATAAAAATTATTACATTTATAATATATAAGAGAGTGACATGTTGTAACTTTCTTTGGTTTTAATAATAATTATATCATTTTCATGGACAAAAGTCCATGAAATGAATCTATTCATACCCTTAAAAGATATGGGTCTACTTTTATACACCCAATAAAATTTTAGAAGGTGTTAGGGTAATTTTATAATCTTATTTTTAACCTTTATTAACTGATTTACCTTTAACTGTAGTAATTAAATATTACCTTAGTTACTATTCATAATGTAAAAAATAAAAGTAACCTATTAACATAATTTTGACCCACTGAATACAATAATGGAATCCATTTTTCAAAATTCAGAACATAGAAGTTGCAGTAATTAATTTAAAATTAATCATGTTGTTAATAAAATAAGACTTTCAAAGTCAAAACATTGTCAATGATTGAAATGCATTTACCTATTAATTCAATGTAAAATTAATGATATTGACCTGAATTATATTAAATGGTAAAATTATATTCTATTTATACTTTAAAACCATCCAATATTATAATTTAACCAAGTAAATTATCTTGATGAAAAAAGTTCTTTAATTAAAATTTAGCGAATTTTTACTGTTCATCGAAATATGAAAGTTATCAGAAAAGTATCAAAAATTTATCCAAACTAAATTTTTATATACTGATTCAAAAGAAGAAGTTTATTTTTTAAAACATAACATATAAAATTGTCAAAATTATATTCAAAATGGGTGCGCCATCAAAAGGTGGTAAAACTGCATTTTTTTAAATGCTACTTTTATCGAAAAATTGATTTTTTTTTCATATCTCATTCTAGAAAATGTGTAAGATTAATTATAATGTTATAAAATTTGCAATTCTGTTAATATTATTCATAAAGGATAGTTCATAATATTATTGTAATATATCTTAGTTTAGTGAAACTTGATAATGCGTAAAATATATGTTATCGAGGAAGGTCGCTCTTGCGTACAACAAAAGCCAAGAATAGTGTTTGCATATACTACAAGCTAATACAGTGTTGCGTATAACACAAGATAATATTGGTGTAGCGTACAACACAATAAATCAATGAAATTTGAAAAAATTATTTATCATAAAATGTCAAGGTGTTACATTTGTTATAATATTTTCTCAAATATCATAATACCGAAAATTTATAAAACACCTATATTATGTAGTTACTAGTCTCAAGGATTCTTAAATGATTCTATAAGTATTTTACCATTTAATTTTTTTCATTCTGAATTTTTATTTTTCATTCATCATATTCTATTTTGGTACTTCCATCTTTCTTTTATCGTAATCTGATTTAGGTACAGATTTTATCATTCCCTATCAATCATTTTTTAGCTATTGTGTCCATCAAGATTAGTAATTTTATTCATGTTTTCAATCATTCAGGTTTGGTCATTTCTATCCTGATATTTCTCTCTAAATTTAATTCACTACGATTATACATTAATTATTTCAGAGTCTGTAAAATTTCCCATGTGTTTGGTCATTCATAGTTAGATGTTTTGGCCATAATGTAAGTCTATAATAGTAATTCGTTTTGGTCATACGTTTAGGAAATCAGATCAAGTTGATTTAGATTTTTGGTCATTTATTTATGGTTATACAGTTTTCTATTTCAATCAGTTCCCAAAATTGGTAATACCTTGGAAAACATTAGGGAATTTTTAGTTTTCCTAGTTTCTACTCAAAAAGCATTATATATTTTGATATCATAAAATGGTAACATAAGAATTAAATGTTAGTATTAAAGACTAAATTTTTTATGATACATAATAAATTTAATAACCAAAATGTTACTAACATTAAATTATTCCAATTTAGTGGATTATATGATAAATTAATAAATTAAATAAAAAATGGAATATTTTCGGATATTTGGGGAAACTAGAGAGTTTTATAAATTTTTCCATAGTACCATATTTTAATTCCCGTAACTTATTTTACATGAATTATCTCAATGTATATGTAGTAAAACCATATATCAAGTGTTTTGAAAACCTTCTTAACTTGTTAATTTTTCTCCTATTGAATTCCAAGCATGATGGAAACCCCTTATTTTGGTAGAGTAAAATTTTGATGCATCATTCCATATAGTATAGTAATAATTTATTCTCAATTTATGGAGTTATTATGTGATCATATAATTTAGTAGATTAATTTCTCAAAATCAGTTTTATTATCCATTAGAAAAAAATAATATAGGAAAAATTTGATAATAATAATTATTGATTAATTTATAATTTTATACATGAATAATAATGTGATATAATCACCTAGATTAATGTGTTGAAAACTATTTATACATATTGGATTAAAAAAATAATATTTTTATATTATATTAATTTATTCAATAATTTAACATATTGAATGATGTCTCCACTAAGCCAAGATACCATGGTATTCTAATAACCTATCCATCTTTGAAATTGCGTGAAGGGAATTTCTAATCCCCATGGGTTGGTGACAAAAACCTAGAATCATACAATATAAAAGAGGGAATGAATTTTCCACATAACATTGGAACATAAATGATACAAGTCATCATTCTAATAACTCCAAAAGAAAAAATTACAAAAAACCCAAATATGTATTATATATACACAAAATAGTATATTATCCAAGTACATAGTAGAAAGAAAAAAATATAGACATAGACACCACTCCATGAATGAAGGATCAAGAACATCCACTACATCGAAGTACCTCTTTTAATTTTATCAGAAGGGTAAGAATTAAATCTACAAATTCTGAAGGGAAATTATTTTGTGTGAGATACAAAACCTAGTATGGTCATACCTAATGTCCCATATCATATTTCCTAATAACAAACCAAATCCTTCCTTATATTTTAATAAAATAGGGCATAGAAATATATTTTCATATTTAAAATGAAACATACATTCATTTAAATATTATAGAAAATATTTCATTGGGTGGTAAATAAACATAATATAAAATTGGTTTATATAAATAAATTAGTCTGGAGAAAAAAGATTTATGATCAATGGAATATATATATATATATAACAATCACATTAAGAATTATTTTCATTTACACTAATGTATGACAATTTTCGTTATAGGACCCCTAAACATCTCATACTGGTGATCATGTCTTTTATGTATACATTCAACCATCATGCTCAGGAAAAATGTGAATCATCAATATCCCATCAAGGATAATCTCTACTTAACTTGTATTATTTTTGGGTTTTCATCATCATTCCATTGATATGGAATCACCATCCTAGTGTTATTACCCCAAATAACATAATATATACCTAGGATCACATGTTCTCAATAAATAAACCAATAATAAGAAAATAATATTATTTTAAAACAATCACTATTTATAATACAATTTCAAAATTTTTAGTTTCAATATGCCAATTTAATATTAAAATAATAAAATGGGATTTTCATCATTTCATGAATTTTCAATAAAAAATCATAGTTATTTATCATTTAAATTTAATTATTTTTTCTTAGATATTTTATCAAATAATCTCATCAATTCCTTCATTATCAAATATACTCCCCAGATACCAATTCCAATGGAATTGGGTTTTTATTTAAAATCAATCCCCATTTAACATCCAAATACAATTTATGAAAAATATTTTCATAAATAAATATAATTATATTCTAAAAAAATAATCAAATCAGGGTTTAATCACAAGGAATGTCTCATATGGAACCACCAACTTTTAATAAAGCACTCACAATATACGACACTCGTAATGGGGAACACCGGTAAAGAAATAAGGTAACTGATATCAAAAAACAAATCCAAGAATCAATATTCAATTAAATGAATTTTCTATTCAAAAACAACACAATGATATAAAACTACTAAGGAGGAGATAAATTGATATTAGTAGAAAACACATGAAAGGATAATCTCTTACCAGGAGGGGATCAAATAAGATCTGCCACACATTGATTTTCCAAGGAAAGGGGTCACGTGGTTCCAAGATCACTTCTATAGATCCCTACTGTCCATGAAAATAAAATTAGGTCATGTCGGGATCGATTAAGTGTAAAATTATTTGCAGGGGTGGTCTAGAAATATAAAATAATTTTTCAAAACTAAATATTACATGCTCAATATTATTCATGGAGGGCCACATAGCTATAGAAACAGTGAACCCTTACTGTGTCCCCACTCTTGACTCTATATCCAAGGAAAAATGTATCTAAATGGTGGGTTCATGGTTTTTAAAACCGTATTCCGACATTGAAAACCCTCACTATGTAGGGATTCATGGTTATCACTATGAGGGTTCACTACTTGGTGAAACCATGACCCAACCATGGAAAGCCCAGAAAACATCAAAACAATTTCTGATTCATCCTAATTCACAAATAAATATGACTAATCTTAAATGTGGTAGAAATATGGTTGAGGATTACCTAAATACATGTAATATTTTGTTAAAGCCTCCCTACCATAGAAACATTATGTCCCAAAAAGTATTTTTAACGGTTTCAATATCAATGTGATGATTCTATTTCTCTCTCATCAGGTTCTCACACTCTAATGCCTCATGAGAATGAGAACCACGCTGCCACAACACACAAACCAACTTTATCTCACTCCCATGAATTATCATTTCATATAATCTACTGTCCAAATTAGATGCTCATTCAGGGTTGAATTTGACTCAACTTCAAGATAAAACCTTCTCAAAACATGAGATGGTTCAGAAATAATTTTTCAAAGTATAGATACATAAAACACATTTTATATTGACAAAAAATATGACAGAACTACAAAAGTGTATAACACCATCCCTGGCTTATCAACATCATCATAAGGTCTTAAAACATTTGTAGAATGATTACATATCATATCAAGACATCAATGAACCAAATGTGGTGATACATTACCAATACATGTTATCCAACAAAAACCACTAATTTTATAACATAAAGATCAGCATATGATATATAATTGATTTTTCCCATTTTCATTATATAAATAATAAACTGAATCCTTTATGACATATCTTGGACAAACCTCAATCCTACCAAGGAACATTCACCAATCTCTAACTATATCAATAGGGATTTGAATATTTAACCATAAAATGCCTTAAAAAGAGTTAGTTTGATAATGTAACAGAACAATTTTTTAAAAAAATTTCTACTATTCCAAAATGACTATCCTAATATCTACCAAAATTGATAACATAGGAATGAATCATATCCTCAAGAATATGTATATCCCTCAACTTATATCCATACATGTGAAGATGTTATATCATAATCAAATTAACCTCATATACTACCACCTCTAGAAGTACTCTAAAAATGAGAATTAAAAGAAGGATCTCTATCAAAGAATAGATAATATGGAACCAGATAAAAAAGAATAGTCTATTTCAAATAGATATCTCCCAACTTCTCAATATTGTTTGTCTTAATAATAAGTATAAACTGGTCCAATTTGGTCTGGATACTAATAAAAAATCATATAGAATTCTTCATTCGATGGGTATGTGGAATCTGAACAAAAAATTATGTAGATATCTCATCCCTATTACATTTTTCCATTACAAATGATTGATGAAAATATAATGGTTTATTTTTCATGACCATGAATAGTTGGAAAGTATATCAATATGAAACAATTTATGTGATTTCCCATTGCATATATATCCACCATAACCAGCACATATTATCATAGAACATATCTGTGGTTCTGATCTGTTGTTCCCACTGAGTATTTTGGAAATCCAATATAACATCCTTTCTTATGGAAAACAGTACATCAAACCGATTTTGAAATATAGAATATTCTCTATGGATAATGACAACTAAGTTATGGTTTCCCCATAATAAATAGATATATTAATTCCATAAAAGTCATCATCAAGGTGTAATTAATGAAGAGTAATCTTGATAAGAGTGGAGGTCAGAAATATCTAGAGAATAAAATATCATCCTATGTTTCCAGATCAACTATATGCTACTAGGATGAATGTTTCATTTAGTTCCACTATACCATTGATTCATTCACAGCCTAGTTTGAAAGGATCCTACTCAAATAATTGAAAAATAATTTTCCTTTCCCCAATGTATTAGTGATGTTGAAATAAAAAGACTAAATTTACTCCTCCCAATTTTGGTAGAGGAGAATAAAATATTTTTGAGAGAGAATATTACTCTAGAAATTTTTCCCATAATAATTGGTAAAAACATTCATTGAAAATATAATGCCACCAACTATAATGAATATGCATCAAATATTTAAATTCAAGGTTATTGGTCCAAAATTCATATTATGTGGAATAATCTATAGAGATAGATATGATACTATGTGATCACATGACATAAGAACACAACCCAAACCCAAATATAGTGCATCAAAAAATGTCACATACCAATTCCAGGCCATTAGAAGAGTCAAAAATGGTTAAAAAGGGAAATTAAATTTTATCTCTAAAATTAAATCTAACAATTATTACACTATGAAAACATATCGCCTTTTTGAGTAAGGTCAGTCATAGGAGAATCCATATTAGTGAAATAATTTAAAAAATTGTGATTATACATCACAAAACCCAAGAAAATATGAATCATGAAAACATTTAATGGGTGATCTCATGTCATATGAGCCTTCACCATTTCAATTTCTATTGAGATTCAATGTATTATATCCATGTTTCATATCATCATTAATTTCTGAATCTAAAAATTACATTTCAATATCATCACATAAATAATAGATTTCAAATCAATTTTGGAACTGCTCTTAGATGATTTACATGTTCCTCCTCCAACAGATAGTATACTTGGATGTCATCCATATAGACTACTATGTAAGTAACAATATACTCTTTTAATATCATGATCATCAATTCTATAAACATTGTATGTAACATCCCAGGTAAATAAAGAATAAAGCATTTTCATATTTATTAATATTTGAAAATTAAATATTAATTTTAATTTAAAGGGGTAGCTATGTTCGATAGCGTACCCGATACGCAACAATGAGTTTCTTTGAAATCTTACGTTGCACACTAGTAATATAATAATATTATATTAAATGGTAGTTAACACGTAGTCGTTGTATTGGTGGGAAAGAATAGAAATAACTAAAATATGATTATAAATGTTTTTTAAATGTTTTTAAATTTATCCAATAAAAGATAATGTCTTAAAATAAGAAAAGAATTCAATTTTAGGCATAGATACTCTAATATTCACTAAAAGGTCGAACTATCACCTTTTGATGGAAAACCCTATTTAAATATAGTTTTGGTCACTCTTATAAATTATATTGGACCTAATAAAATTCTTCTTTATAATCGGGGCATCAAAATTTACATTGTGTAAATTTTTGGTATTTTTTTGATAAAGATCATTTTTAATGAATAGTGAAAATGTTGTATTTTAATTAAAAACCTCTTTTTAATATAATTTATTTATCTGATTAGATTATCTTTTGATTTGGTTTTAAATTGAAATTAGAATATATATTTACCATTTAATCCAATAGTGGTCGTTGGAATTAATTTCACTTTGAAATCAGACTTAAATTAGTGTCAATCTTTTGATACATTTTGTTTCATAAAAACACGCTATTTGTTTGGACAACGGGAATTAATTATTAAATTAATTAATTCAACTTATATGTTTTGAATTTTCTAAAATAGGCAAAATTTTTGAATTGATAATATCAAATATTTCTTAGGGAGAATTTTTGGTATTTTTCTGAAAAACTTCAATTTTTGATGAATAGTGAAACCACTAAGTCGTACATAAAAATCTGATTTTTTCATTTAAATGAAAATTTACCACCTATGTATTTTGAATTTCAAAAATCTGACATTAATTTTTGTCATTAGAAAGTAAAATTTGGTTCAATGGGATTAAAATAATTTTTTGGTGAATAGCAACTTTTATGTTTTTAATCGCGATTAGAGGTAATTAGTGTAATTTAAGGTAAAAATAATGTTTTAATAATATGAAATGACCTTGAAACATGTACTAAATTTATTGGATGTGTCATGGCCGACCAAGACAATCCATGGTTCAACTTGGGTACCCCATGGAGCAACTTTGGTAGGAAAATGACATTAATAAATTTTTATTTAATGTTAAAATAAAAATGTCAAAAACATGTGTTGTTTTACTAAAACAATTTTTAAATTGGGTTATACAAGTCATATTTTTTAATATAAATATTAATTAGAAATCTAAAAATATTTCCTACATCATGAATATTTTTTATAATTTTTAGACATTAAATAAATTTAATTATTTTTGACATCGTGACGATGCAGCGATTACCTCATTATTTAACGATTTAAATAAAATGAAAAGATAATGTAAAATCTAAGACCAAAAAAAGTAAAAAACCTATTGGATGGGTGGATTTAAAACTCTTATCACCTTATACTATAAATACATCAATGTTGGACCTTTAAAATTCAAAAATCATTTTATAATAATGTAATATTTTATAACCTTCCAAGAATGCCCCTCCTCTCCTCTTATAAAAGGACCCCACCTAGACCACCTTACCCACACCTCTCAAGCCTTTTTCTCGGCCAACCCCTGCTCATTTTATCTCTCCACATCCCTCTCCTCATCCTAGAAGCGTTACCTTGGTCAGAAAGCTCTTCAAGGAACCATTTTGGTTCAAACCAAGAAGAGGTACCTGATTTTAAGGTAATGTCTTCACCTGTGTTCTTTTGTTTTATTTTGCTTCTCCAACCCTCTAAACTATATTTATTCCTTTATTTTGTAAGAACACAAGTATATTCAATATACTAGTATGTTTTTATGATATGGATTCGATCTACACCTACACACACCTCCGTCTAATGGTTAAAAAACATATTGTTTCTGTTGTTGACAAATTTCGCCCTCACGAAACAATGATTGTTCAATCATCTTTTAACACCTTTAATGGTGGCCATTAAGATGTCACTATATTTATATATGATATATAATAAGTTTCTGTTTTCCTTATTCTTATGTATTTTTCATTTGTGGTTTACCTTTATGGTTTCCATTATGGGTAAACATGATAATTTCATTTTAGGAAGTGTGGACTACCGCCCCCTCGAAGTGATTTGATTCGTTAATGCCATATGTGGGATGTATAAAGGATGGAATTAATGTTATTATATATGATGTTATACTAGAATTATAATATAACCTTATATCATTATGATTTCACTCCATTAAATACGAAATAGAAATGGAAGTAGCGTTCATGCGTACGTACGGCTTACCGTCTCCATGAACGGTGCATTTCATTTCTTACCTCTAAATGTTATGTACAACTATAAATACAAGTATATTCTGGATATATATGATATATATGATATCTAAATCATGAATATAATTCTGGATATAATGAACTTTTGACCACATGAACAACATGTAATTGTGAGAAGTCCATTTTTGTCTTATGAACCAAATATCGACAAAACGAAATTTATTAAATTCAATGATTACATAACGTTTATAACATGGAAATAAGTTATATAAAAGGAATAATAAACTTGAAAAGGGTTCTTAAGGAATTATAAATTAACACTAGTTTATAATTAAGGAGATTAAAGAGAAATCAAGTCACATTGGACATGAGGTAATGGACTTTGTCTCAATCTCCTTTCATTGATGCATATTTTGTTCTAATACAAGACTTTACTTATATATGGTGTATAAACCCCTTTGACTTTTAATTTTATACAAAAAGAATCTTTTTTTATGAAGCGTTTTACAAATTGAAAAAAAGTAATGTTTTTTAATGTACATGGTGACAATGTCCTTTCCGCCGCTGCGAGTATTATTTGATCTTTGGCTTCCTCAACAAGCCGTTATATTTTTAAAAGTAAATAAATACCATATACTCTTTTTTGGTATTGAAAATGGTTTTGATAATGGATTTATTATTTCAATATATTTAATTGATATATTGTGCTTGAAATGTGGAAATGTTTTATTTCCATTATAATTGTTTTATGTGTTATGATTTTATAATGGTACTTGGACATTTGACGGGTGGTTACGTGATAAACCATATGACGGGTGGTGTTGTGAATACCAGGACGGGTGGTTACGTTATAACCTCCAATGAATTGGGTATGGAAGTCATCCGTATGGCTATTCCATTAAGTGATATGTGTGGAAGTGGACCGTATGGTTATTCCACTTAAGTATGTTTATGTCCTAAGTTACCTTTATATGTTATGTGTTCCTTATATGGGTTTTATGGTAATATTTTGGTTACAAAAGGGTAAGTAGTGATATTTTATTCAGTGGATATTATTTAGTACTCGATAAAGGTGAAATGTATTATATTGATAAAGTATTCATGGTTTACTTGTTGTTCTGATAAACAGACAGTTTTCATTCTGTGTGTATCCCTTACTGAGATTTTTATGTTCACCCCATGTTTTTTTAAATGGTTTTCACATGACATAATGTAGAATAGGGTCAAGGATGGGATCAAGGAAAAGTCATGCTTTCCTAAACATGTAACTATAAATGATTTTTTTAGAGTTCATGATTTGAAAAAAGGGAAACTTTGTAGAAGTGTCTACTATGTAATATTTTGAAATGTAATAGTTATGATCTAATTCTCTAAAACTATAAACCTAAAAAGATCCTCAATGGGAATTATTCATTTAATTCAATATTATGTAATGTTTAAGGACGGGGAATTATACTGTAGGAGAATTGGTTTGACCAAATTTCATGATAAGGTACTCATTATGTCAATTCCTTATACGGAAGGAGGTTTTCTGAATGTTAGATTATTTTATTCTAAACGGGTGATTACTATATAATATTTAAATATTTTAGATCCACTTAACATATTTAAAAAACTCAAATATATAATAAATAAATTGAAAACTATTCTTGTTCTTTACAGAAGTTTGTTGAGTTTTCGATAAGTAAAACATAGAAAACGTATTTCTAAAACAATTTTGAAAAAAATACCATGAACCACCCAAGGTGAAACAAATGGTTGTGTTAGTAATTTCTCTAAAAAGTCATCAGAACGAGTATTCTAATACATCATTTCATATTTTTCAATACGATAACAATTTAAAGATACCAACAGGGTACCGTGTACTTAATAAATAGATAATTGTGCCCCTCATACAGATTGAAAACCAAATAATTAAGAAGGAAAAAAATCAGGATACTCAATGAAAAAATAATTGAGAACATCAACCAATAATTATGACTCTAGATCAAAATGGAACACTAATATTCGGTTCCTTTATCCAGATAATATTTATTGGATCTAGTCGACCTAAGGTCCTATTCTACCTAAATGATATGTCTAACCACATCGCGTATAGTAAAGGATACAACACTATGACTGAATTCAATTTACACCTTATTAGTAATAATCCAATCTATCCTAAAAATCACATCATGTGGTTTCATGTTGGAAAATAAAAAATAATAGGAATGCTTGATATTTGAAAAAGACAAAACACAAGCTGGGCGATGGATACCCATATCTCTATTCCTTCTTATGGGAAAATAAGTATAGATCAAATAATAAAAATGTTCCATATGAAGATTTATGCGGCTCACAATATGAGTGGATAAAAACAAGTCAGTTGAAATAATATTAATTAAATCGGTCACTAAAGATGAAGTTAAATTGATGGTACAACTTATAGTTGATGGATTATATCTTCTTATTCTACAGACTCTACTACAACATGAATAATTTTCATTATAGATTAGTGAGGTTAATACTCTTTCTTTAAGGTATTTTTTGATTTCAAGATAGCAATTTTAGGTTTTGATGATCCCATTCCATGATGGGGCTAAAATGATATTGTATTATTTCGCCTACATTCTTGAGTTACCACAGGAACTACATATATTAGGTTCCTCATTGCAATATTTTTTCAAATTCTCAACCTTTCCACACTAGAATCATGTCAAAGGGCCTCTTCCAGACACCACAAGAGGTTTGGGAGAACCTTGATGTTGATAAACCCCAAAAGAATAATCAAATAAAATGATGTTAAATATTAACATTCTTTTTATTATATATATATTTCATAATAAAGTTACACCTATTAATTCCCACTAATTCAAAATAAAATCTTTAATGATCATACATAAATATTTATAATTCATCTAAATATATATATATATATATATATTATTTTATTTAAGGGGAAATATATCAAAACATTCAATTATTTAAAGCAAATGATATATTAGAAACATGGAGTAGTAAATTCTTCCACCATTAACAAAATATTATCTTGAGATTTTTATTTTTACTCAATAATGAATGTAGTTGAGGGTATTACTGACATTTTCATAACATGAGATATAAATTATAGTATTCTATCTACAATTATCTCTTATGATTTATTATAATTCTTATATTTATTTAAAAAACAATAATATTTAATATAATAATATATTCATGTACGTATATGTCATATTCCAATATTCATCAACATATACCCTTCTATAGAACTTCTCCATCTCAATTAAATTAATAGGAAATAGATCCATTTAAATTTATAGAAACTAAGGTTTTATTGAAACCTTAAAAGTTATTATCATGTAGTTCATTAGGTCAAATATTATTAAATATATAATTCAATCTTAAAAATTAGGCAAACATCACCAAAAATAGCCAGATTCCATCAATCATGTGTTCATTAATAGTTATCCATAAATATATAATATAGTAAAATATTTACATGTCAATCTTATTTCTATAATATAATATATGATTCCAAAAGGGTAATGTAGAACTATTGAAGAAAAACAATTAAATTCTTCACATAATCATCATAACATCATAGAGTATAAAATAGAAATTTTGATGAGTATTATTCACTTTTAATAATTTCTAATAGTTTAAATATTTAATTTACATTAAAATTTAAATATCTCTACACTAGGTGGGAATTAGAAACTCACCATTTCAATTATAATAGAAACATACTATAATTCACCACCATTTATGTATATAGGTTTTTTTCTGTTATAAGAAAAAGTGTTTTCTAGATATATTCCACTCTTATATTCATATATTTGATCCTACTTAAATGGGATAGTAAAACAAAAATGGTTATGATAATATCAAAAATATTAATTTCAAAATATTAGTGAGAATATTTTTCCCCTATGAAGTCGCCAATTTAAACATATGATACTTTTGGTTAACATGTGAATATCTTTATTCAATAATAGGTTATCCTTGGTAATATTTCATATTGGTTGACTAATAGAATTTGTTATAATCAACCATATATCCTTCATAATAAATTTTTTATATAATATTATAAAATAAAGAATATCCCAGATGACTATCAATCAAAGTGTGCTCCTGTGATTTTTTTCATACACTATGTAATGACCATATTAATACGATATGCACCCCCTTTTATTTTATTACCCATATGATCATCTATTCTAGATCCTACGATGAATTTTTCTATTGGTATATGGATGTATTTTCAAGGAACTATATACTAAAGAATATACCAAAATGTTATGGTGTCATCCTACACATCAATTTATTCTACATATTGTCATTGATTCTTTCTCTATCCAAATATATAGAATTTCCAATATTACATAAATTATTAAAAGGTAACCTATAAAATAAAAATTATCAACATTAGTTTATCAACTAATGAATTACCCACTACAATAATCCAAATCTAAAATTTTATCAAAACCACACTATGCTACAAACTATAATGTCATGATAGGACCCACTAGTGCCTACATGGAATATATTATGTTTATTGTGACAACCCCAAGGCAACATGAAAAATGCTAGGTCCTGGATAATAGTATCAAATAAGAATATCCAATACTTGGTAGTTTTTATCCTAGTTTTAATATATGCACATATACAACTCCAAATCCATACAATGATTCGAATGTAAGTAAAACTAAAACGATAAATGGATGCATCACATCTATACCACATCAAAGTAAAATAAATGCACTAAATATGATAAAGTGGAAAAATATAAGCCTAGTGATTATATTAATAGAGAATAACTAGCTCATAAGGATGGAGCAATAGATAAATTCAAGCTCTATAAAAACACACTGGACTGTCTATCGAAAGTTCACTCATCTTGATCATTATCCTCCTTGTACACCATAAAAAGGACCATCATCTTCATGGGCCTCAAAAAAAATCCCATATATGGTCTATTATAACTATATCCATTATGTCACACCAAAATCACCGATCATAAGGAATCCATAGTAGTTATATCATATTAGTATTATCGTAATAAACATTGATATACTCATAAGAGACAAATATCCCTAATTGAAATCAACCAAAACCCTCTAATCATAGGTTACATGTCGAAGATTCAATTTAACGTTCATCTTAGGAGATCTGACTCCATGTTCATGCTATAAATATTTATTATCGTTCAATAGGTTATTATCATTGGGACCCTCCTAATAAGTACTCACTCGATTCTAGAGGAACACATCATCAATTTAGGGGATCACCCATATGGTTATTGGGGGATACAAAACACCCTACTACATCATCCTTCTAGATAAGGGATCAATTCAATGCGTTTTGTGTCCCACCGATAACATGAAACCCAAATATTAATGATAGAGGGCCCCACATTAGAAACATTAGAGGACACACCAAACAATGTCTAATACTTCAATCCTAGTGGGGATCAAAATGTTATTCTTATGATGTAATTATACATTGTAGCCTCATAAGAAAGTGACAAGGTATCACACTCAACTATTCCCTATCTATACATAATATAAAAAGGCTCCAAACCATATATAAGTATGTAAAGTGTATGTACATAGGGTACATTGTATGTAGAGATAAATATGGACCTACATGTGTCCATCCCTTGTTCCTCTCCATGCTCTCATGTACCTTAGGTCATTCTTCTTTACACCAAGTTGAATATAGGTACATGGCTAGTCACAAGGACATTGGCCATGTGTGAGTACATGTATTATGCTTTTCATTGGACTTGTTCCAATAAATACTCTTTGATACATGGAAATATCATGACCAGGGTCCAACATATTGTAGTAGAGTCCACTTTATGTGAATATTATCTTTTTTAAGGGTACACTAGAACAATTAACAGGGGTCCGACAAGGCATGCATCTCAGAATCAAACAACATATACCAAAAAATATTCCATATTTTATTATTCATTTACACATAATTTGGATCACTCATGAAAATAATTTTCCTCTCTTAGAATCTCTGATATGAGGTTACACAACTGCCAATATCACCATTTTTCAGAAACTGAGAGTCAATTTCCTGGGAAATCGATCTATTGAATTGAATAGCCTCTAAACCCTAGCACACCATGTAATTTCCTAGAAAAAGAAATTTATAATTCTTATCATGATCTTAATTTTCTCTTCCTACATCATCGCACCATGATTTCACATTTTATCCTAATGTATACCCATGATATTAATTCTTTTCATTAAGGAAATTCACATATTAATCCAATAAAGGGGTTTCCTTGTTTTGATGTCCAAATAATTTTACCTTAATAAACATTTGAAAAAATTGGTGACAAAACCATAAACAATAAATTTTAGGAATGACCATTATAATTTATAAATTTAACCCCCAATTTACAAACATAAAACAGATTAATGAAGTGGAATAATTATTAGGGAAAAAATAAATCAACCATCAATGAATGAATAAATTCTTTTTTTTGTAGAATTTATACACGGTCAACATTTGGAATTTAAAAGGAGAGAACCATCATAAAAAAAATTTAATAAATAAATTTTTAATTGATCATGGATGATGAATAGTTGTTAATTGACTCTATATTTGAGAGCCACAAACCCTATTAATGTTGATGATCTGGGTAGTATCAATCTGTTCCACTTATCTGACATCATCATCCAATATCTCTCCAATGGTTCCTATATTTGTGTATAGGGTTATGAGGATAACAATGTTATATTACCATAATAATATTTTTATGGAGTAAGTATATAGGTTATTAAATTAATTAAAAAATTAAATTAGATGGTGGATAAATTTACTTTTAGTGATAAGGGATTTTTTATAGAAATATCTTGACCCCAACAATTTTTATTTCATTCCTAGTGTAAAAACAACATTTTAAACATAATAGTAGCATAATATTCCAAATTATAGAGTCTAAAAAGATGTTATTATAAATTTTCATGAACTATATGCATGAATTATATTAATATATCGAATATGTTTCAATTATCAATTTTATTATATCTCAGCTTTGGAATCATGTGCTATCATATAAATTGGTAATAATATTAGAAAAAATATTTAACTAAATTACATATAATTACATTACATATTTCCCACCATAGGGATTTTCATTTGAAAAAGTTAAAAATACTACTCTAAAAATTTAGATAATGAGAATTAATTTAATATTCCCACAACCAGGTGCTCTCCTAAATATTCCCATTCTTACACCAAACATGCAATACAGGAATCAGTCACTAATGAGGTATCTTATTCTATAGATCTCTGATATCCACAATGTATACAATAAGAATATCTCCATAATCAAATTATAGAACTCACAAGTCTATAAAATGTTATTAGTCAGGCATATACCATGTCATATGTGACCCAACAAATATATCATATACCCAATCCAATAATGGGGGTGGACAAAACGATTCACCACCTCACAAAATCTAAATAGTATCTGGAATGGTCTAATAAATCACATAGATTTACTTCTAACCAACCAAAAGCTCAATAATATTTATCTAGGTGAGTCAATCAGAGACACCCAATCTCCCTCATTATACTCTAATGGCATGTTTTGTTAGTCTGTATAGGGCTTATAAAGGCTCTGTGCAGTTCATGTAAAACCCTGAGATTTGGGAAATTTTTAAATATTTTTTCCATTTTTTTATTTTATGTTACCCTAAACATTTAGTCTATATTTAATTGAATGAAATACTCTTTTTTTATTGTGTTACAAATAATTCCGAGTGGAGCTTGCGGTAAATTAATCCCCGAGTTCTAAAGAAATATGACATACTATTTAATTTTGTTAATTTTATGGTTATTTAATATAGATTGTAATGAGTAAATGAATATGATTAAATTAATTATTAAAATATAATTTTTACATTTTTTAATATATTTTTCATAATTATTTTTAAATTAAATTTAATCCCCTTGGAAAATAAATGGGAATCCTTTTCCAAAAAACTATTTTTATGTGAAAAATTGTGTTTTATATCAAGAAATTAAAACAATAAAATTTAGTTATTGATTGTAAATAAATGTACATATATATTAAATATTTTTTTTAATATTCATATTATATGTTATCTTGATAAGATATAAGAATAAATCCAATTATATAATTAAAAACTTTATTTTTCTAAAAGACAAGTCTGTCTAATTATTATGGTGTACTTATATTAATACTAAAATACTAAAACTTTAGATAATGAATTTTATAAAATTTAATTATGTTTTGGAATTTGAATATAAAAGTCATCATATGGGGTATTTTTTTATTTTTTTAAATGTTTTAGTTTATTGGGAATAGTTAAAAATAATGAATTTTATTTGAAAAATGTATTTTCTTTTAAATTATTTATAAAGTTAAATTATAATATAAATACATTCCAAAATACAATTAATATGTTTTAATATTTTTTTAATCTATTATATGTTATTATAAAAAATATCAATTTTAATTTTTATATAATATCATTTCTATCTTTTGAACTATTTCTTTTCTAAAACCTGCTTTATTGTCGAGTCTATGAGATTAATTTGAAATTAAATTTTGACACCTCTATAAAATAAATTTGGAAAAGGGATTATATATTTTCTATTAATAATATTTGATAATATATAATTATTTTAAACATATATTTTTCTAAAAACATAGTGAATACAATAGAAATAAATTACAAGGATTATGGTTAATATGTGTTTATCGATGGGTTAAACTCAAAAGATAAGGGTTAGAATCACCAATAAACGTGTATAATGAATATATTACATGAATATATTTACAATTAATCCTATAATAATTTAAATTTTTTATTTATACCCTAATTACATATACAAATTTGTTGTGTAATTATCTCTTTAAAAAATTTCCAAATATTCCACTCACCAAACATAAAAAAGGTTATCCCCTATCCTCTTTTATACACAGCTGTCAAGAATTTTTCCACAACCAAGATGTACATAAATAAAGTCTCAAATTACATAGAATCATCTTATAAACATTATCATATGGATAAATCTAACTATTGAATTATTTAGTGAGAACCTATGGAAGATACCCAAACAAGAGGTAATTTTCATCTAGATGTGTCATTATATTATCTCATTCTCCACCTACTTAAATTATTAATATACCATTAGTTTATAATATCATTAATATATTTTATATACTATTATGTAGATATGCTGTGGTTAAAACCTAAAACCAAAAACATATCTATCAAATGGGATATGAAATCATTATTCGTGTGTACACATGAAAACCGATTCATGAATAAATGATATTCATTTTTGAATTACCACATACCATGGTTCCTTATAATTATATACATTGTATTTATGTTTTATATATATGATATTTTGGATTTTATTCTGATATTATAATATTTATATGACACATACCTTCATTGATTCCAATTTGTGTGAATATGATGACATCATCAGTGTGTAGAGCAGACTACCTCCTTGTGAAGCGATCCAATTCATTCACACTATAAATGGAATGTAATAAGATTGATTTTCATAATTTCATTTTCATATATATGAAAATATATGTTTATATGAAGATAATATATATTATTTAATTTTCATTCTTTGAACCCAACATGACTATAAAAAAATTTGTTCATGCATATACGTATGATTGGTTGTCTCTACGCATATTTTATTTCGTTCCAATTTAATAAATTTAATAGCTTAAAATAAATAAATATTTACTGAATATGTATTATATTAATATAAATTTTAACATTTTGGAGATTATGTATTAGTGAAGAAATTAATATGATAGAAACTATAAATAATCATAACGTATACAAAAAAACTGTTATTACCGGGAACATAAAATTAACACAGAATTGAAAATAATTGGGAAATGATTAGGAATAAGGAAATAATATTGTTATAATGTATATTAATATGGTTCTTTACAATATTTATAACAAAGATATATTTAGTACACATGAGGATTGAAAAAGTATAGCACATGTTAAGTCATAATGTATGTGATGTCCATCTCACCTTTAACCTCAGTGAGACACAATTCATGTTCACCCCCAATTAATTTTATGTTGTGTATATAATAGACATGAATTTGTTTTATGATTATTCAAATGATAATTATTATTATTTAAAACTAAATTTTAGTATCTCTCTTTAATTTATTATACGATTACATGGGTACCAAATAAGTAAGAGATTTTTATCTCCATTTTCCATCATAAAGACATACGATTTGTTATACATCAATTTTCACTCAAAACGTGTATATATATCCCATTTGAAATGTAATTTAGTGATTTTATTCATCATATTGATATTTTAGTTTTTATTTTATTTTATTAATTCATGGGGATTATGAATCAATGTTACCAATGTAGTTAATATTCCATGTTACAATTTTATTATTTATAAGAATTATTTATCATAATGTTTTTCTTGATAAAATCTTATGATCCATCAATTAATAACTCTCGTGAATTTTATATCATTTGTTTCTTTATGAAAAAATCATATAACTTAACAATTTTTTAAACCTTCTTATAAATAATACTTTTAGGGAAATGGTTTTTTAAAGTAACCTTATTTATTTCTTTGGTTGGATATCTATTTTATTCTAAAACCATGTTTAAAAAAAATTATTAATATATTTTTTTAAAGAAATTTTGATCCATTATTGTTTTTTTAATGTGTATGGAATATTCATGCTATTAAGTCAAAAATTCCCTTTTTATTTTTCCATAAATGTACAAGAAATCTATATTTAAACATGTATGTCCAGAACTATATTTTACAACAACATGAATATTATTTTATTCAAATACTCCTTTATTTGTTATCAATGTTATTTAAAAAAAGTATTTCAAAACAACTTACTTTTTTAAAACAATTATTTCAACGGATAAATAATATTTTCCTCAAGAAATGATATAAATAACTAATAAATTAATCCTTTTTATTTTTTCAAGGGTATTTGCAATAAAATTTATTTTCATATCACGTTATGTTTTGAAAATTTATATTCCATTAATAATTATTTTCACAATAATTCTCCAAAGTTTACTTTCTAGATTATTTTCTATCTAAATGAAATTATTTGGGGTTATTTTTTCTTTATGAGGGATCCAATACCATGGTACTATTAGTATTTTTTCACGGAATGCTATTTATTTTTGATGAAAAGATGATTATTAAACTATTTTCTTTCCATAGGTCATACCATGATAAAAATCTTATTAAAACTACTTATTTTTCTATGTTTTTGATTTTATGAAATTTTGAAATAACTTTGAAACATGTTTTTTTTCCAAAGGTAATGTTGTAGTGAAATGTTTATGAAATCAATTTTATTTAATGGGTTATCATATGATGAATGTTTTATGATCTTATGGTACAAATATATATGTATTATCATTAAGAGACTTTGGTTCCATTATATCTAAGGATGGTGATCATATTATAACCAAATATAGGTGAATAATATATCTCCCCCCAATCGATTGGTTAATGATTTTTCTTTATCAGATATATATGACAAGAATAGAGAGTCAACCATGTTCCATATAGTACTTTGTCTACGTTGATAGTCTTGGATGTGAAAAATTACTTCTATAATGTTATGAATGGAACAATATTTCATGTACATAATACTAAATGTGAACCTAATTAATTACCCAAAAGTTATTTCGAGAACCTAATAAAATATTGACAATGTTATCCATTGACTTATCTTTCATGTCTATATTTTTAGGGGTTTTCATGGTTCCATGTCCATCGGTTTATGAAAGGTCTATATTTCATGAATATTACATAATGAATTGAATGTTATGTATTTATGTATTTTCACAATGTTATTATCTGTTATTTATATCAATAGTTACTTTTCTTATTCCAATTTTATAATCTCATGGATCATGTTATATGATTGAATTATGATTCATGTCTCATAAAATATAAATCAATATTCCATGGTTCATGATTTAGATAATTGATATGTATTCATTAATTTTCAATTTTATTATGATGTATAATTCCATTATGTTCACATTATGATTATATATATCCTTTTGTCCCTTATTGGTCTTAGTAGATCACACATTATTTTGTTTTATTTCCCTTGGTTATAGAGAAAGGATCTATGTTGGGTGTGTTTGTGAAGAGTAATGAAGGGGAAGATCTTTATGGGTTATGTTGAAGATCATTAACTAGATTAAAACATTTTGTTGAATGTTTCTTAAGGTAATAAACTGTTGAGTTCCTTGGGTACATTTTTTTGTAATGTAATGAATACTCCTATAAAAAGTTTTAATATCCATGTATGATAATAATGTTTGTATATAGTTGGTATAAGAGGAAAGGTTTTTATATCATTATGAAATTAAGAATAGAAAATATTAAATATATACCAATGGGTATTTCAGATGGTATTTCAATGGTTTTTTCTAAGGATGAGTGTAAGGATGTTTCAATGTATATGAAGTTGTCCTAAAATTTTTCAAAGGGATAGAGATAGCGATTTCCTTGAAATAATATTCATATCTTGATACAACAAGTGGATTTTTCCTTAGAAATTTTTTTTCTAGATTTAACTACCATTAAAACACTGTATTGAGAAGGTCTAGATCGAGATGTGGAGTATGAAAATGGTCATTACTACACAATATATGGGGAAATATCGAGTGACATGTAGTTTAAAATTTTGAAATTTATATGAAAAATAATGAATAGTTTGAATACATGATGGAAATTCATAACCTACGATATATCTATGGTTTTACTAGTTAAAATAATGTGTCATGATTTAGACATATTATATGTGCTTTTTCAATGATTGTTTTATTTTATGATATGTTTAATTTTTCTCACATTATGATTTACAGTTTTTTTCAACAGAGAGAACTGGAAGGGACTAGGATAAAAATGAGATTGATAGGAAATTTTATGATGATAATAAAAATGGGATGCTGAATAGAGTAAATAGTGTTCTCATTATAGAAAAATTTTTTTATGAAACATTATTAACAATTATTACCATAATAAACTCTTAGAATCTCTTAAGAAGGGAAATAAATAGTTCAATAAGGGATTAGTTAGCAGACACCATGGGGGAAAAAGATACAGATTTCTAGGTTTCGTGAATGTTAGAAGAAGGAAACAAGTGAATATATCTAATTAATGGGAAGATATTTGGGTTATGGAGACAGAAAAAAATAATTAAATTAAAAGGAAAAATGAAAATTAAAGTAATCATAATGGATAAGAAAATTGGTCCCCTAGTTATTCACTTTTAAATGTTTTTAAATTTGTTGTTATGGAAATTGTGTAAATCAATTTATTAAATGGAATTCTAATGAAGAAAATATGCAAGGATGTATGGGTATTGGTTATATTGATACTCATTAATAGACTACGAATGAAATATATATTAACTAATGGGATGATAGAGATTGGTTATTATATAGAGATGATAGTGGGGTAGATAAAGTATTTATTTATTGAAATTCAATGATTATTTTATAAGAATCAGGGTAGATAAAATTATTATTCAGACAACATTATTCATTGTGAATTTGTATAAATTTCTGGAATGGTGACAATGAGCTCTACATGTTATTAAATTTAAAGGTGGTATTCATGTTAAATAAATGATAATGTGAAATATAACCCTTATCATTTTTTGGATTTTGGTATTCATGTAATATACATGTTTATTTGAAATATAACCCTTAATATTATCTATATATTAATATAAATATGTTTGGATAAAAACTTTTAAGATTTCGATAATGTAAATTGAATATTATTGATGACCTTGAAATTGATGATGGATTTATGAAAAACAATATTAATGTTATATTTATTAGAATTTATAGAATTTTTTAATTTTAGGAATATATCAAATTGTATATATTTTATGTATCTAAGGAGGAAGTATTATTGTTTTTATTATGGTTTTATAGTAATTAAGGTTATTTCCATTCATTAAAAGAATACATAATGAATTAGTACACTTGTTTGATATGTGACAATCAAGAGACAATTTACGATATATCGAGGATTATTGTTACAATGAATTTTGAGAAATTTAGTTACCCAAATTATAAATCTGGAATATTTGAAGGGTTAGAAGGTTAACCATTTATGTATTTTTTACATCAAATATTAGATGAATTTATTTATATTAATATATTATTTCTCTATATGAATATATATGCATATTAGATTACCTATTATTACCATTCTGTTTAACTATTAGATAATAATAGATGTAATGACTTGTTATTTTATTTACGGATATTATATTTCACTGGTTCATTAGATAAATAATCCACCTTCATTTTTTTAGTAAAATATGAAGTAAAAACTGATCAAGAAACGACCAAAGAATGAGATAGTTCATATTAAATGAAATGAAATCAAGTAACTATATCATCTTCTAAAAAATCAAAAAAACTGGGCAAAGGATCATGAAATATGGTGTTGTCATATTATAATCATTGCAATGATATAAATTTACTTTTTGAAGACATTTTGGGATATTTTATTTGGTCATTAACATTCTCCATATCACCAAATTTCTTATTATTTGTGATCGTTATCACTCTATTGAATTTTTTACACTATTATTCCATATCAAAAATTTAATTTCCCACCTATGATCTCTTATCTTGAAACTTATTTATAATTTTCTTTGGGTAATTTTTATGTTTCCAAATATCCATATTCTAGATAATTATTATTATTATATATCATGATGTGGGTTACTATGATGGAATTTTCAAATGATAAACCATCGATTAAATAGATGAATTTTGAGGGAGAATTTCATTTTATTGGGGTAGAATATATTACATTATGTACTGATTTTATCATCCAAAAAATAAAATATTATGTTTTTCTTTTTTTGTACACAAGTTTTAGTTTATCATGCATTATATCCAACACTACATTTAAACCAAAAATGAAATTCTATTTAAATATTATTATATAATATGATAGTCATAAAATAAAAATTGGGATATATTTTATTAATACTATTAACTAAATTATGAAAATATTGTTTTCACAAGTTTATATTATAGTTTGGTGACATATTATTTGGATATAAAAATAGGACCCTTTTAATAATAAAAGTATTTATTCTAAAAAAACCATTTTTATGTGCATAAGTATTATTTTTATCAATATATTAACAAAACATTTTTTTCCAATGAATGTTTTTAATTATATTTTTATATTAAATCATATTGTTATCCTTAATATTTTATATTTTATAGAAAATAGAATAAAATAATGAAAATTTTACATTGAAAACAATATTTTTCAAAAAAGAAGTTTTGTCCCATTTTTATTGTCTAGTTAATTAAATTTTTTATAGAAACATTTGAAAAGGAACATGAAAATTTAACATCATATTTTAAATTAAAATATATTTAATTTCATTTGGATGAGTTTTTTGTATTTTTTGTAAAATATTATTTTTTTAATAAAAAGTTAAAAAAATACTAAATTTTAATTAAAACAATCATTATAATTTAATTTATTTATAAAGTTTAATTATACATTAAATAAGGTTTAATGAGTATTTATTATATTATTATATAAATTAATAATAATTATCTTATCAAAATAATTGTCATATTGAAATTTTATAAAATAACATTTCATTTATTTGAACATTTACTCCTTTAATCCCCTCTTTCTCATCACATCTATGGATTAAATTTATTATTTTAACATCTATGAAATTATTTTGAAAAAAATTATTTTCTATTTAAATATGAAAATTTTTAATTGATAATAGTTGAAACTTAATTTTTGGCTAAAATGAATATAGAATACCATATAAATTAATTATCATGGTTAAGGTAAAAATCAGTTTACTAGGGGTTAAACTAAAATGATAAGGGAAGAAACAATTTATATACATTTATAAAACCCAATGTAAGGGTATATTTCTAACATTAATCCTATAAGGATTCAAAATGGATTAATTTAGAAATATGATACATATGAAAAACATGGGTGGACTTCTTTCATTAAAAAATATACATGTTTTCTTCTCACCTCTTTCATAAAATTCATCTCCCTCTTATCTCATATATACACTTATCAAAACAATTTTCATGACCATGATCTTATGAAATAACATCAAAATTTACATCATATTATTCTTTAATCCTTAATTTCAGATTAAATCCACCATTTTAAAGCTTTAGTGAAATCCTAAGGAAGATACCCTAAGATTAAGAAGCGTTCTTCTAAAAGAGACTTTATATTATTTTAATATCCACCTCATTAAATTGTTATTATACCTTCATTATATAATAAAATCAATATATTACATGAAATTATATGTTTTAATGTTAATATTTCCACTAAAAACCTCACATATATCAATAAAATGTGTTATGAAATCATCATTCTTATATACGATAGACTACCTCCTTATGAATTAATATCATTCGTTTTTGAATTACAAACTCTCAAAGTGTGTAAAAATTATGGAAACAGTATTTATATTATATATATATTTAGGATATTTATGATTTTATTATGATTCAATAATTTCTAAATCCCACACACATTCATTAATTATTATTTTTTTTGGAAATATGATAACATTGTTCGTGTGTATGGTTGACTACTGCCTTGTGAAGAAATGTGATTAGTTAACACTATAGACGGAATGTATTTTTTTTAAGAAAATATACTATATATATGATATAAATATGATTCTTAATTGATAATATATATCATTTAATTTTATTTATTTCAACCAAATAAGAAAATGAATAAAATATGTCTCATGTACAGGAACAACCTACCGTCTCAATGAACATCATATTTCATTTTCATTCCCAATTGTTTTTTGGATTTTTATAAATACATATACAATTAATATATATAATTTTTAAATAGCTATAAAAATTATATATATAATTCAACAATGATCAAATTATGAGGATAGAAAATATAAAAAATCAAAACATATTCTAAACACAAAGTGGTTATTACCCAAAACATAGAATTAACATGGAATTGTTAATAAGAACATAATAAAAATGAATTAGAAAATCATAAATGATATGATATAAGTGAATATGGTTTTATAATATTTTTAAAATATACATATTTTTATTATATATGACTTTTCAATCAGTATGACGGAAGTAAATACTTAAGTTAATGTGTTCCCATCTCATTTTTTACTTATATGAGACACATTCCATGTTCACTTCTTATTTAAATTATGTGATGTGTATAATGGTCATGAATGTATTTTATGATTATTATAATAAGAATAATTGAGATTTACCTAACCATTCTTAGATCTCTATTTCATGGAGTTTGTTATTAAAATGATGCCAAAGTAGTAAAGAATTGTTTTATCAAATTTTATTAATTGAGATGTTCATTATGTTATGAATGTATATTATTTCTTAAGGTGTATATATGGAAATACTAGAATTAATATCAATAATTTATTCATCCTCGTTATATTCTGAGTATAATATAATGTTATTTCTTAATGGGGCTTATGAATCATTGTTATAAAAGTGAAAGATATTTCATATTAGAATCTCATAATTTATCAAGATTATTTATGATTATGTTTCCTATGATAGAATTTTATGATCCTAAGTCACTTTTTTATGAATTTTGTTATTCAATGGTAATTCATGATATCTTTATATATTGATATGAATTTCCACCCCTTTGTACATAAGCTAATTTGGAAATGTTTTTTATGAAAATTTGACATTATTTCTCTCTTTGACTAGATGTCTATTTTATTCTAAAAAATATACTTTAATATTTTTTTAAATTTTTTTTACAATATAAATATTTATAATGATATATTTACCCAGGATTTAATTTTATCAAAATTATTTTACTGGAACCTTCTTGTCATTTTAAAAAAAATCCCAGTTTTTACTTTTACCAAAATAATTTAAAAATATTTTTATTAATGTGTGAAAATTAAAATAATTTTCCAATGTGAAGAGTAATAATTTCATTTATTGATAATTTATAATTTTTTAGACATAATTTAAAATAAAAATGTTTTCAAAATTCTTTATTTTTAACAAATATATTTATAGTGTGGATAGAATATTTTCCTAAAGAAATTTTATAAATGATTTTTTAATGATTACTTTATATTTTTTCAAGGTTATTTTTGATGAAAATGGTTTTCAAAATATTTTGTGTTCTTAAAATAATATTTTTAATGATAAGTTATTTTCATCATGAAATATCCCATATAGCCTTTAAAAATTATTTTTTATGTAGGATTACACTCTTTGATGATACATATAGATTATTGTGGATGTGATCAAAGATAACACACTTATTTTTTTATCAAAATGTTTTCTGTGTATGATGAAATTATGATTATGAAATCCATTTCTCTTCAACATGTTAAACCTTGATTAATTATTATAAACCCCACTTGTTTTTCATGATTTATTCTTTGATAAAATGAATAAATGATTATAAAATATGTTAATTTTGCATTAGTTTTGTTAGAAATATTTTATTTTAACCCATTTTATTTGATGAGTTATTATATGATTAATGATTCATGATCATGTGGAAAAAATATTTGTTCCATTTGTAATGTGATTGTGCCAATGTTATAACCATGGATGGTGGTTATTTTATAAAATCAATATGGGTGACCCCAATATCTCACTCCAATGTATTGGGTAAATAATTATATCTCATGAAATAAACTAGATTATAATGGATAGTGAACCAGATTTTATAAGAAAATTTATCCTCTATGATTGTATTTATTGTGAAAATTTACTACTATAACTTCATGTGTTTACTTGTCTTTCATTACCATAATGTAATGTGTGAGCCTTATCACATGTTCACAATGTTATTCGTTAAACCGATTACCTGATTGTAATGATATGAATAGAACTATGTTTCATATCAATAATTTTTTTCATGGAACTATTTGAATATCCATAAGTTTATTTGATGGATTGATTTCACATCCATAATATAATGAGTATACAATTTTATATTTATACATGACCACAATGTTATAATAGGATGTGTATAGAAAAATATACATATTATTCCAATATTATTCACTCACAGATATTGTTCATTCACTTCTTAATGATTTATATCATATTAATTTTCAAATATTATTCTCTGGCCAATGTTTTAGATCTTTTATATGAAGGATATATTTTTCAAAATCTTATGGTCATGTTATGATAAACATATATTCATGTTATGATTTCTTATCTCACTATTTTTCCTTACTGATCATCATAGCTCACCCTTTTGAATGCATCCATTACATAGGTTATGAATAAATTTTCTCTATAGGGTTTTTTAATAATGATTTATAAAGGGAAATATCTTTATGGGAGATGATTCAGATCATTCACTAGATTAGGCGATTTTGTTCCATTTTTCCAAAGGAACTAAAAAATTACGGTCCTCTGGCATTTTTTAATGTAATGAATATTAGTATAAAAAAATGTTATTTAATTATAATAGAATAATATGTTGCTATTATCCACATCAAATCCTATATGATCGTGTCCTTCTCTGTCATTTCTCACACTAACTCAGGGTCAATGAGTATTTTCTCACATCCGTCAGTCCATCTTATTTGTAACCTAATGTTTTTCCTATAAAATTAATCAAATGCATCCATATTGATGGTTAAATATCATGATAAAATGGAACTAAGTCTCAAATGCCTCTTATAATATTCTACAATATAATGATTTGATTTGAGAATCAATATATTTATCTATTTTTTAGGGACATTGATTGTTCAAAAATATCCCTTTCCTATAAGGGTTTCTCAAGAGCTCTACTGAACTCTACTCATGATTAATTAAGAAGTGGGACAACATGGTGATTCAGTCTATGATCACCCAGATGGTACTATGTCCTATGCATGTATATGGAAACCCCCATAATGAATTATATAGATATTTCATACCACATCGACTCTAGAACCTCAAGAGGGAGAGACAAACCCTCTACAACATGGTGCTCATCCTTTACCTACTAACAAGTGAGGAATCGATAAGAAATATTCACTATACAGTTCATCATTCCATGAAATAAAAAATGATAATATATTTATTGATACATTTTTTCAATAAATTTATTTTCCACCAAAGGAGATGTATGTTACTCCATCATTACCACCTCACAAAATGATACTGGTACCATATTCCATCCTTAAAAAAGATATGATGATCCCCAGATTTCAAAAATCCATCAAGTATATATCCAGTGGATTTATAAGTTTGTAATATCTTATACAATGTACATGAATACTGATATTCCCAAATATGATATAAAATATGATGTGTTATAACCTTTTTACTAATTATTTGAAGAACTTCCATAGTTTAATAAGGAAAAATTTAAGGAGGATGACTACACTGATTCCTTGAAAACTAACTAAGAACATGATCAAAGGTTGATAAAAATAAAAACATATTACACTTACTATGAGTATAGACTATATCTAAGATATTTTTAAGCTGGAATCCCAGCCATTACCTTTGTCTCATGTTTCAACCTCCTAAGAGATATATAGATGTGCCTCTTGTGGTTAGATTATATGATAAACTTCTCAACTACAATGTTGTTTCTTCACATCATCCAGGAGAAGAATTTTTAGGGTTTCTCAAGATCAGAGGCCATGTAGTTATTCTAATCCTATATCAAATTCTAAGATTCATAGTCAATCATAACCATCCTCTTCATCAGAACACAACCACATTCAATCATTGAGGCATTAAAGAACACATTGAACTTGACCCCCTGCTATGAAAATCTCAATATGGGTGAACTCATCAACCTCTTACTCTAGAAAAAAAAATCCAACTCTCACTATTCCATAAAAATGAATATATCCCATTCTATGTAAATCATTTCATTTTTCTGATATCCTAGAGAAATTGGGCTGAAATATATTATTGTAATAATCCATCCTAAGATTCTCTGCATCATCCACATGATTTTATGTTGATAAAAATCTAACACTACCATGACCATGGATTTTACACTACTATACCAACATCCTAGATGATTTTCCCATGAATTTAGACAACATGAATCCATAACTATAATTTTTAGAATTTTCCATGATGATTGTTCTCTTGGATTATATATATAGGACCATCCTCAAGTTCCACAATTTCTCATCCTCTAATTGGGAGTAATCTAGGATATCATACATTAATACCATCAAAAACAGGTCTATGAAAGGATGAATGGTCTGGTTCATTAATCCTAATAACACTTTTGGTGAATTTATCACTCCCAAAGGCATCATTTTCTGTATATAGTTACTTTAAAAATATCTAAATTTTAAATTTAGTATATCATCACACAATTGTTAGCTCTTGTGATAGCCTAATCTGAGGATAATATTTATGAACCATAATTCTATTCCTCACATATTGAGGAGTCCATTATTCCCATATAGAAGGTACTTATTCTATATGATCACCTGAATTAGGCATTGTTAATCTTTACAGAACCCTAATTTACCATTGTGATTCTTGAAGAACCAAACTATATTGAACAAAATTATATTCAATTCGCCCAATTTCACACATATCCCTTGAAGAACTATGTGATCTATCCAATAAACCGAGGTTTATATTAGGGCCATCTCGAGGTTTATGTTAATTCATAAATCCATCTCTCGATGGATAGGAAATTAATAAAAATCCTGAAGAAAAACATCCTCAAACTCCACCACCCATAAGTAAGTTGTATTTTATAAAATCACCTACTACAAGAATCATTCCATCCAACTTGTAAGTAATCAACATTAATCTCCTAAATTGGAACCCATGTTTATTTTTCTGGGTTTACTTCTCAACAATGATGGGAAATATCATACAATCATCACACACACAACACATCATCCTCGTAAATTAGTTAATATTAGCATAACTATGGATATTAAATCCATACCTAAGATGTAATTGTAATTTATCATAACTACTATAGTGAGATCCCATAACAATTTTTGAAATCCAAGATTCAGTTCACACTTTTACCATAAGTGTTTTATCATTGAGTCACCACTAATTGTAATCCATATGGAAAACCAAACTAATGGAACAACATGATTGACTATGTGTCAAACCAAAGGAGTATAACGAATGGAGTAACTGAAAAATTCATTTATAATTAAATTAGCTATGTTAGTAAAATAATATATTGTTCCTTATATAATAAATGGGGTCTTGATGTTATAGGAATTCACTATTAGTAGTTGTCCTCACCAATACCCACCAGCTCTCCAAGCCTTATGAGGAGCACATTTGATTGTGGTGGAAATAAATCAGAACTTCTACCACATCCATCTACAATATATGGTCCTCTTCCAGGTCAACTACCAATGAAAGCTTCTTGCTCCTACATATGTCCCTATAGGGGTGGACCCTCAACAATCACTATGTCAGTACTATGATTGGATGGACAATCACATGCAAGATGTCCCTAACCACTGTAGGAGGAACACCAACTCTACCTCAGCTAATGTGATACATCCTATGATACATGAACTACTAAAAGACTATCCATGGATCATCTCATAAAGCATCTATCATTCCTATATCCCTGAAACTACCATCATATACAAGCTTCATAGGTCTCTTCTCCTCGGTTCCCATTACTAGAATCAACAATATGTATCTTATCTTATAATAATATTTCAAAAAACTAATCATATCAATCACTTTATTCTAGGTTAGAATGGATATATTAAACACTAAACCCAAATATCATGGTGTAGTCTCTGATCGATGGACTTTTGCCTATAAGATTGATCTCTCACCATATCGAGGGTATACCTAGTGATATCATTAGACCTCACTGATTACCCAACTAATTTCATACCTATCATCTAGAGTTGTGGATGTTTGTATATTTTATCTTATCACAACATTTATAGATACAACTCCTCCTAAAAGAGATTCTTGAAAAATCACTGATATAATGATGTATAGTTTTGTGACTATGTCATAGGAATCAAAAAATTACATATATATCCTTGTAGATGACACAATTTTATGACCACAATCGGATCTAATGGCACCCTCATGAGGCATACAACATGGATGATTTCCTCTAACAAGTCCATAGGCACCTTGTGGTGTTATCAAACATTGAAACATGGGAGGTATCAACCTTTAAACCCCAACAAGCCAAATTAACCTAGGTAAATTCTCAACTAGTACTATTGGTACTAAATTCTTCTCAATTAGAGGTGTTATGGATAGAAAACCACATTGACATATCACCTCTACAATATATATATATATATATATATATACCAAATCCCCATCACATGGAAAATTATCTTCATGATCATGTTGTGGAATCCTTGATTATTTTTTTGTAAATATGTTTCTTCAAATATATATGTTAATACATAGTCAAAAATCATGGCATGGGTTTTGGATCAAGAAGTAAATAAAAATAAAAATCCATTCTTATATAATGAATATACCAATATTTTATCCTTAATCTAGTATCTACATTTACTGAGTGAATTAGTAGGTAATTAGATTCTTGGTGAATGCATAATTTATCTGGGAAAAAAACTCGATTCTCTAGCCTAAAATATTTTATAGTTAAAATTTAACAATATTTCCATTAATAAAATTCCTATATCATAGCTATATAAACATCTATACAAAAATCCTATGTAGAATAACTACTCCGAAACCAATCTCTAATGATATGTCACTCCATATCCTTCATGGAAGACGATAAGTCAAGTGTTGCAACCATACACTTAACTAAAATTGGACAGGGGTTTGTGACCAGTATCGAGTAGGTATATGCCTTACATGGGAGGCATTAACCTAAATTATCTATAAACACACACACACACACACACAAAAACACACATCTCAAATACTACATTATGATGATATAATAAAATATGTTGATTTAATGATTTCATTGGAAATAACTATCCCAAATTATAGTATGAATAACATAATGAAACTTATAAATGGGAAAATTGAATCCCAAAAAATAGTACAAAGACGAACTGTAGAATAAGATATGGAAAAATATCTTGTAAAACCACTTAGAAAACACCTTGGAATGCAAATACCAACTATGCTCTTCCTTCTATATATCCTTGTAGAATACATCAAACATGTTTCCATTTACATTAGATACAACACAAAAAGTCAGAGCCCATGTAGGAATGTGTATAATAATACCTAGTTGGACACCATAAAATCACAGAGAAAAAAGAATCAATAGTAGTTATATTTTAACAGTAATATATTAATAAACCCAGATATACTCCTAACAGAAATCCATTCTCAAATGGGGTAATAAATACATACCTACCATAAGATACATTGTCAGGCATCAAGGTAACACTCATTTTTGGAGTTCTTAGTCTATGATACATGTTATCATTAGTGATTCGCATCCAAGAGGTTATGATCCTTTGGAAACTCCATTAAATTAATCAATAGATCTTAATAGGTATCATTAGAAATGTAGTGCATCACTACATTGACTATTGTGGGACACTAAAATTCTTGTGGGACCTACCAGAATGATATGGGATTGATTTCTTAGGAATGGAAGTCATAAATATACCATTATCATATCAATGAAATGAGAGAGTATCCCACTATGGTATGATAAGTGGTTGCATTGAAATCTATAAAATATCACACCCATAGAGGGGATAAAAATCATATGTTGATTATGTAATACATCATTGTACCCTCATAGTAATGGAATAAGGTATCACACACAACTTAACCTCATTTTTAATAATTATAAAAAGGATCCAATACATACCCATGTATGTATATGGAATATACATAGGTTACATTGTGTTTACACCTATTTAGGGGCTATCCCGTTTCTGTTCTAGTGTTCCTTGACCCCTGCTAGTGTACATTGGGTCATGATCATGTACACCTGTACGTTTCCAAATATACAGATCAACTCTTGTACCCATGTCAATCATATGTATGAAGATTCACCTATGAATTGAACCCATACCCATGTATACTCGGACATACATGTCAAACCATCAATTGTGGTCATAGGGTGGGCGGTAATGTCAACATATATTCATATACATATCTCTTTAATGAGTACCCTAGTACCATATATGGGGGAACGACACTACATGTATCTCTATATTACATGTTGTTCACTGTGGAATTTTCTAGACTCCACTATTCGTTAATGTGTCATCTGGGTATATATCCACTACCATAAATCTCATTGGGAAACATGGATATGTGATCTTCCAAACCTCATTATCACAAATCATTAGAAATTAGGAATATTTTCAAATAGAAAATTTTTTGTCCTGCCAAACCACAATGACACCAAGCATCCTTCATAGGTCAATTGATAAAAATAAAGAGTTCAATCTTATCATGATCCTTCTATAGTCATCCTCCAATATCATATCACTAATCATTAATAATAAACCATTTATTGATCTATTGCACAACATAACGGTAACGTAATAATGAAATACCAAGTATTAATCTATCAATGGGACAAATAAAAATCTTGTGATGAATGTGTAATAAAATTGGGGTGAAAAACATAAATCATAATCTAGAGGAACAGACATCTATCTTTATTTTTCTGACCATGAATAATATTCATATAATATATGAATTTATATGGACTTGCAACAATGGAAAAATAGATAAAATGTAATATAAATTTTTCCCTGATGTGGGAATCAATTCATCATGGTATAATTTTTCCCTGTTTTACACATGATAAATAAATAGAATAATCCTACAAAAAATCATACCATTATTTTTGTTTTATCTCTATAGGATAATTATTTTTTGATGATGTCCTTATAGAGTCCAGCAAATTTCATTTCCATATATTGCATGTGGGGTGTCAATGTGATCTTCTAATATAATATCATCTACCAAAATATCCCTAATAGATCCTCTATGAGTCTCCATATTTATATGGATATCCCTTTGATTTTCCCATAATATTGAAATTATATATAATCTTTCAATGATGATGTGTAAATGAAATAAAATAAATAAAATAACACATTTATTTATTTTGAGCAAAAACAATTTTTTTAAAAAACTCTTGACAATAATGTGTTTTATGTCTTTCATAGAATTATAGTCATATTTTGAACGTAAAGGTGGCCTCAAATTTCTAATTTGATTCTTTATTCAAAAGTTATTCCTTTTTTGGAAAACATTCCACCCATGATTTTAATATAATTAAGATTTGTTAGATTTCAATTATGGGATCCATGGGCCTTAGACGATCACCCTCACACAGTTCCTAGTTTCAAAAATTTTACTAGATACACCCTAAATAATTAATTGGAAAAAACAATGAAAATAAATATAACCCATCAGACGATCCCTCCTTCATCTGGTTCTATAAATACATAAATTTCACAATATATTGAATTCATTATATAGAGTCTTTGACATAAATTTACTATCAGTGAATCACATAAAACAAATAATTCATTAAAAATATTCAAAAGAACCTTTTAGGAATATTGAATCAATGAATTAGAATAAACTGCTTCAAGAAAAATACAAAAATTAACCATTAAAGGATTGTTTTTTTCCACTATATAAGAAGCTAAAAAATTCACTATATGTTTTCAAAATATACAATAAATTGTCCATATAATCTATCCTAAAAGGCATGTTATGCTTCATACTTTTTATCATAACTGAGGGAAATTGATGAATAAGAAAATTCATATCCAAAGATATATATGGTAAATAATATAACTGAGTACATCATGGAATAAACATGGTTGATATATTATAGAAATAATATAGAATCATAATAATTTCAAAATAAACTAAAAATTATTTTATATTATATCTAGGGATTGAAATGAAAATAAAAAATTTACATAGATAAAAATTACTGGATCCTTAGTGATAAAATTTATAATTTCAAACAACTAATTCCATAATATTAGCCTATGTAACCTAATAATATAGAATATGATCTTACCAGGAAAAAATAATACAGTTATAGTAAATCATATACCAAAGTACAAAAACATGATTATAGAAGGATAACTACAGATTCATCAATGGGATATATAAGGTTGGGATCCACTAGTCACTTGATTAAATCCAATTAATTCATTATAATTATTAATGAGAAAATAATACTTTATCAACTTTTCAAATAATTGTCCATATTTTAATATCAATGCACAAAAAACTGATACTTTTCCAAATTAAAAAATGATAACATGATCACAACCCATGTGGTTATTGAATGTAGATGGTAAATAAATATAACTTCATCTAAAAATCATTAATTTGAAAAAAAAGGTAGCCCTATAAATTGGAATGAAGATAGGTTATCCCGATATACAATTTTATTATTGTCACAATGTTCTATTTGTTTTATTATTTATTTTGAACCAAATGTGTGTTAAAATTAAAAAATTATACTAAATAGTTTTATTATAAATATGGGATTAATTTTATCAAATTCCACATTAATATGTGGTTAAATTCATTTCAAAATGTCACACCAAATTGCATTGAAAAATAGTTTTTTTAAAATATATTTTTATGTATAAACGTATTTTTATACCATGATATTGTATATTGATAAATTAATTTAGACAAATTATATTTCATATAATTAAATGAGATATATGTCACATGAATATAAAATTCAAAAAATTAAGGGGGAGTGTTTCTGCATTGGGGGGAAGCTGTGATGCCCGTTACTCCTTCGTGACAGTGGCGACCAATGAGCCAGTCCCTTTCTTGTCCGTGGGCGTGGAAACTCAAAGTCTTGAAAGGGATTGGGTACTTATTTATTCCCATTTTCTATCCCAGATCTCCTTCACCCAATTCTACAATATTTGATGTGTCCCAAAGTTCCTTGTTTTTTTGATTTGTTCCCTAACCTCCCATTAACAATCATAGAGTTAAATGAAACATTAGCACTTTTTAATCTTACACTGATTTCCCTATTCAAGTAGTGATATCCATCAGTTGGTTCGTTGGATAGATATTTCTTTGGGTATTTTTATTTGATGGAGAGGGTGATAGTGGGTTTGATCAACATCAGAATATTATGATACATTTCACTTCTGAGGAGGATTTAATCTGATCCCTGTCTAGTGCACCTAATTGCTTCGACGAATCCTAGTTATATCTCTTTCTAGGGACATAAAAATTCATATTATTAAGTGTGATTCTCGTACATTTTTGTTTTGGCTGACTTTCTCTAATCTCCCTTTACCATTTCAATATCACTCGATTATAAGACTAGTTGTGATATTAGTTGGTAGGTACCAATGTTCAGATAGCCACACTAAATATCTTTTCCATCCTGTTATCCCACATTTTTTTTGTTATGTGTATTTTTTCATATTGACTTTCGTGTATGTTTGGATATTAGTTGGGTACGAGTTTTGGTAAATACAACATGTGTTCTATGAATCATGGATTTATTTTTTTCTATCCGAATTTGGTTGTCACATATGATAGAAACATGTTGACGAGGGTATAAGAGTCTCACAAAGAAGGTGGTTGAGGATAGTGGTAAGGAACCAGAGACTCGTGGTGTGGAAATATTGTCTTGAAAAATTCCATTCGGTGTGCACTCTGAGGTTAAATCAACAATGGATATGATGTTTGGATCACCAGAAGTGAACCCATTGGTAATTGATCTCTTCTCTCTCTTGAGGGATGATCTGGTCGGACCTCAACCTCCTCTCCCTACTCCTTTGGGTCTTTTAGAAGATGTTTCATAGGAGGAGAAACCTGGAAGTGGACCAAATTATGTGGATCCTTAGATAGTGGATAAAGGAGGCTCCAAGGCACCCATGGATGCGTTATATGTTGAGGTAGTACACTCAAGGACTTGTAATTTGGCTAATGTTCTGTAAACCATGGAACCATGTGAGGGTGATTATTCTTGTTGTATGGTGAATTTAGAGATTTTATGGAGTAATCAATGTAAGGATATTACTGAAATAATGATATAAAATAGATTTGTAGAGTTGATGAATGTTAATCTAGTTTAGGAGGCTAGAATCAATCTAATTATGACCTAAAAAAATAAGAGGCCCCCCGAAACATGTTTAATGATGAGGATTTCAATGAATTATTAAGAGATATAGAAGATGACATTCAGGGTGATCGGATTTCAAGCCCAAGGAATATTAAGAGCCAGAGGAGTACTTGGAAGGAGATAATAGAAAATTATTATATTACACCACCATGTGAGACTAGATCTAAGATGAAATCTAAGCCCACAACAATGGATAGTGATCATTTCCTTCCACATAAGGATTCCACTTTCCAAAAGTGGGTGTCTGGTGCAGTGATTGATCCTTCATTGGAGCTGCTTATGCACCCAAGAGAGGGAATGATTGAAATAGTATTCATGATTAATTCTACCGATGAAAGAAGATAATAGGATTAAGGGAATATTTTTATAGTTGATTTCCAATGAGGAGTAGAGTAACTAGATTTAATAACAAGATGTGATATTGATCAGGGGATTCAATGAGTGTAATATCATCCAAAATAAGTACATTTTGTCTTGGAAAAAATTGGTGTATTGGATCAAATACATTTTTAGGGATGATTCTAATAAATAGGCAGCTTTATCTCTAGGAATCTATGTATGGTGATCAAATATAATAGGCTTAATGTTTCCTTTACTTTTTTATTGTTTTCTTTTAGGGGATTGACTATTGGTTTCTCACTTCTTCCTTAAAAGTGTTTCCAAAATAAAAAATTAATTTTCTTTTAAATCATTATAGGTTTATAAATTTCATTAATCAATTATAATAAATGACAATTTTATAAACAAATTATTTCACGGTTCCCATTAAATTAAATCCTTCTAGAAAAAACCTAGAAATTCACAGCAATATTTGATGTTCTTGTTAAAAAATTATATTATTTGCAAAAAAAATATTTTAAAAAAGTGTGTGAAATTAATTATAATATTTGATAAAAAAATTAATAAAAATAAATTTTTGTTTTTAAAATTTTTTTAAGAATAAATTGAAATTACTATATATTCTATAGATATTTTTTACCAATTAATATATTATATTAAACCAATACAAGTATTTTTCATGGTGTGTTTATTCGTATTCCATCCACCAGTTTAATGGATATTTTATAGTGATGAAAATTGAAAAGTAATACTTTTATAGCATATCCTTTTTTTCATAAAGCTAATTGTTTTTTTTATGCATTCTATTGAGAATATTATTCAATTAAACTAAATTTTTGGGGTGGCACAATTCAAAAAATTTGATTATCATTCTAATTCTCTATTTACTATAATATATACAATTTATTAAAAGATCAATTATATTTATAATATATTTTTCTTATGATTACATTACAATTTTATTGTTGTGAAAATATTTTGGTGAATTTAGAGATATAGATAATATTTTAATAATAATTTAAATTCCATATAAATCCATTTTATTTGAAGAAATAATTAATTTCTAATTAAATAATAATAATATTAGTATTTATGTTCCTATAGTCATAAATGATAGTGTTTTATTACTTTTATCAAGTATGCGATCTAAATAACCAAGATGTGAAAAATTTATACCTTGATTGGTTAATATGATAAAAGAATTGTATAATATTAATATAATAGATTCTTAATGATATTATTTATAAACATATTTTTTGGATCATATTTTTTTTGGATAAATGATGAATGAATAAATAACGACTTTTCAATGAATATCATATCAAATTAGTATAATATTTCATCTAATTTTATCATATTACTATAGTTACGATAGGTTTAGAAGAGAAATAGTATGAAAAATTTTAATGGAGTCAGAACTAATAACTTTGGTATTATGGAAATTCATTTTATAGAATCCTTCTAAATGAAAGGATTTGGATAAATAATAATATATTATAGGGTTTTCGAAAAGGTATGGGTTTCTAAGAAAAAACATTTATATATTATCAATAATTAATTAAAAAATTAAGGGGTTGAATTATCAACATTTTTTAGTGAAGAAAATTTTAGTTTTTATAAAACCATTTAATTTTAAACTATATTATTGCAATATTTAGTTTTAAAAGGCACTAAAAGATATCAATAATATATTTCCGGTCTATTTTGGGTTGATCAAGCCTTAATCATGTCTTCTAAAGGTGTTTTAAACTTGTCGTAAGTCATTTTTTCTTTGGTTTGTAATTTTAATTTTAATTTTATTTCTTTGGTAAATATTATATAGGAATGTAAATTATTTATGAATAAAATTATAATATAATCAAAATAAATATTCATTTTAATAAAAAATTATTAAATTTCTATATAACATATTTTAATTTCAATATAATAAAAAAAATTAATTATATCATTTCACATATTAAAAACTGATATTTTTTAGAAAAAAGTGCATTTTAACCATTATGTGTTCATAATGTTATTTATCATTTGTTAAAGAATAAAACGTTTTCATTTTTAATATTTGTTTTTATAGATAAATTTTTATTCAGTATTTGTGTAATTTCACGTTCTTTAATATGTTTAAAACTACACAATATTAATGAAACAATTATTTATAAATAACAACCATTATCATAGTCGTTACCATTAAACATTGTCATAATAAATTAACAAAAAAATATAAATAGAAATTATTTCATAGTATTCTAATGTTGATATGAAATGTGAAATACATTTTGATATATTTAATTTTTATAACTGATGAAATGAAAATATTAATATAAAAAAACTATAATGTAATATAAGTTCCCAATACAATATGCATGTTTTTATAAAAACATAATAGAAATTTTATGTTATTTAGATTACATTTAAGTATAAATAATTTAAAGAAAATTGATTAAAAAAATTATATCACTCTTCTATTATGATCACTTCATCAAATATATAGGTTATAGGAATTTAGATATTTCATAACTATTTACCAAAAAATAATTTATTCATAAAAAATTGAAAAAATTCATCAAAATATAGTTTTATAATTCGAAATAAAAAAATTATGTTCATTTTTTAAAATTCAATTCCAAAAAATAATAAATTATATATATTAATAAATTCATGATTCATTAGGAAATAACTTTTTCATTAGAAAACTGATTTTTCAATTGAAAACAATTATTAGTCTTCTTTCATATTATTTACCAAATGTGATACTGTAAAAAAATACTGTCAACCATAATTTATTATTATTAATTGTTCCTTCCATAAAATTTATATTCCTATATCATAAAAGGTGAAATATTTAGAAAAATAAATTTATAAACAATAAATGAAATGTTTTAGAAATTTTATGAAAAATAATTTAATTTCTATTCCATTAAAAGTAGACTATATTTTCATTAAAAATATATTCCATAAAGATCTTGCTCATATTAATTACTTCTAATTTAAATTATATGTTTTAAAAGTTGCACATAAATAATAGTATTCAATCAAAATGTATCACACTTTATTTATGGTTACTGTTTTTTGTATAGAAATACATCAAATAAATTACGTTAATGAATGGTATTCTCATTTTAAAATCCTAGTGTGGTAAATAAATCCACAATAATTTTATCCTCTTTTTACAAATTCTATAATGAACAGAATGATCCAAGAGTGTGATCATAATATATTCATGGAATAATTCATATAGATTCAAATTCTTCTCCAATTAACTAGGTGTCCCTAATGAATTATTTGGGGGGAAATGAATCTGATTTTGGTTTTAAATCATTAAAGATATACTTTTTCAAGAATTTTTCAATGATAATTGAATTTCAAGTTAATCATGTGGTGGTAAAAGGTGACACCAATTAAATTGGATGATAAATACAACAAGATATAAGTTGTATAAATCTTCATGTTAAATGCAATTGATTTTAAATTAAATAATTAAAAACACAAATAATGTATAAAAGGATGAAAAATTGTAGTGTTACATGACCCCTATAATCAGATTCATTATAGCCTCTTTGTCATAAATAGAAATCCACTAAAAGGAAAAATTGTGAGATGGAATAACTCCCCATTCCCCAACCCCATTTATTTATAATATATATATCTATAATAATTTAAATATTAATATCAATAATATTTTTGCATTTCAATCTGAAGGAAATATTAAATAATTGAATAATCTATATCAATTTTTTTAAAGGCTTGTAATGGTGATGTTTCTTAGGGTTTCTATGTTTATATGAATGGATTTTTCGGCATCTATTGAATAACAATGGTCTAAAATGAGAAGTATTATTAATATACAACAAAATATTTCCCTTATGTATAATAATATTGATCAAATTATTTTTTTATTCAATATCAATTTGTTTTTTAACATGAATTTATAATTTTTTGATATGAAAATTATAGGTTTATTTTTAATGAATAGTGATATAGATAATTTTATTTTCCAAAATCTACATAATATAGTGATCCAAGAGATGATTTTTCAAATTCTTTGCATCATTTCAAGGGAAAATGTTGAGATGACAAACCTTGAATGGGATGTTAATGTCTCTAGTGGTAACTTTGATAAATATTGTTTCCCCAATTTAATATTACAAATAAAAATAGTGTTTATTTGTTTATTTGAAAATTATTTGAGAAAATAAATTATCCAATTTGAAGAGATGCTAATCTCCATGAACATGTTTTTAGATATGTTTGGAAATATGACGACTGTAGGATATTATCAATATCTATATAAAATGATCATTTATGTTGATAATAACTACTGTAAATATATATAATATATATGTTATAACTTATATAAAATATGAAATATTATTTTATTGGATTATAAATGTAGTAAAGGGACTATATTTTAATGGATACAAATGATTACTAATTTTAATGTGACAAAAATGGTATGAAATAATAATATTTCACTAATAATTATAATACTCATAAGTGGTGAGATCTATACAAGAATGAATATAAATTTTACAATGATTTTATAATGATTAATATTATCTCAATATGATTATTAGAAATAATGAATTTATTGATTAATTAAATGAGTCATTATAATTGTGATTATGAATACATGTAATTATTTTTTTAACTATAGTGGATGTATATTGAACTACATATATCAATATAATCATTTCCTCCATGAAAAAACTAACGTCAAATTGGAAGTGGGGTGGAATATGATTATTTTAATAACTAACTAATGATTAGACATATTTATTATGAATAATATAAAATATATTGATTCTTGGAGAACCTGAACACGAAATAACCATACAGAGGATGTTAAATATTTGAATACATCAATATTTTCTTCTAGGATATTTCAAATAAATTACTTCCATGAATGTTATATAATATCCATTGAAAATGAAACTCTTTCTACCATAGATAATATTTAACAATTTCCCAAAGAATTAATGTATTCTTCGATACTAATTATTCCTAAATTTAAACCATGAATAAGGATTTAGTCTTCAAAATTTTTCCTTGAATTGTTTCAATCATAGAGATTAATCAAGATGTTTCTATCATATATTTCTTTATATTAATCCAATCTTTAATATAAATCCATAACCTCTACCTAAATTATTTCATTGTTATTTATAAGAAATACTAATTTAGATATAGTTACTTTTACTTATTACATACCAACATCACCCCCCATTCTAAGATCAAATTGTTCCATGATATTAGGGAAATAATTACCACCCTACATTGATGGAAACATGGAATTGGTTTTCTCAATTCCCATTTTTTGGACACCATCCCACTCTATATTCACTAAAAACATATACATCTCTATTCTAGGTAACTCTTCATAATACTTTAGTTCATGATATTTTATTTTTGACCATGTTTTCATTTATTTAGTATTATATGAATAGTCATTTCTACTTCTGGTTTTCCATCATTAATTAATTAGGTAAAATAATATGATGATCCACCCATTAATATCAATTTTGGTACTTGTATTTAATACTTTTCCATCTTGAGAATCATTTTCTAACTCAAAGGAGACTGAACGAGAGTCCACATCCTAAAATTATCATCAGATACAACACTTCCTGTTGATTTCCTTTTGATAACATGCATCCCATTGGTAATTTCTTCTTATTGTCTCATCAAAAGTATAAGATTCATTTTATCTTGTATACTTTGGAGTTTTCCATTCTTTATCGTTAGTATTCAAAAAAAATTCACCACATTGAGAATGAAACATGTTTTTATTATATCATTGGTTATCACCTCATGAACAGCACCATAACCATATGATAATGATGTTATTACTAATGTGGTAATCATAGAAAACACCCTAACAATATTTTTGATAGGGGGAATTCATATAGAACTCCACTATTTGGTTAATATATTTTGTTGTATTTAATTTATTTATAGTTCCTAGAATATAATATTTTATAGATATACCACTATATTAAAATATTATCTTGAATATATGATCATTTGAGGTTTATTGAATATAATGTCCTGGAATATTCGTATAATTTATTTAATTATATGGAATTATTTCGAGACTGCAAAATCTGACGGTGCATGATTACGAGGCCCGAAGTGCACGGAATGATCTGTTGAAGTTTTGTTAAACATTAAATATCAATCTAAAGCAGTTTTCCAGAGATATTGGGATAATTATTAAATGGTTTCTCGGATCAGGAATATGAGGGAACCATTGCACTAAGGATGGCAGGTTTACCCTAGGCGCGACTTATGTTTAGACGGCACGGGGCTCCTGTAAGTAAACCCAAAATGGCTTAACTATATGTAAAATAATTCATTAAAATTATTTTATTTTTCAAATGATTATAACTCACAAATGGTATCTTGGATTAAAAAACCGAGACCACTATTGAACTAGTGAGGGTTTTATATCTTTAGGTAGATACTAACATTTACTGGTGCGAGCCACCAGTGAATGTAAGTTTTTGGCTGTTAATAAAATAATTATGTGACAATTATTTTATTGTAAAATCTATAACATTTAAATGGTAACTCAGATTGGATTTATGATAGTATCGATGGGTTCATTGGGGAATGTTTCACTTTGTCAGAGCTTAAGCTCCACCAGCGTGGGACGACGATGACTGTTAATAATTTTATAAAAAAAATTTCGAGTACATTATGTAAACTCGTGAGAAGTTTTTTCTAACTTTTGAATAGTTTCTTAGAATAGAAATCCAAGTTCAATGTTGAATCCACAGTGCATATATTCACGTAAGGGAGGCATAACATTGAACATAGTAGGTCGGGTGAAAATGTTTTTTTGTTGACTTTTGAAAGATTAATAAAATAACATGTTTTTCTATTTTATTTTCTTCTTTACTCTAATGGATGAATGACGATGGCGGTACTGGCGATGTTTCTAGCCAATAAATAGATTGACTCTTCTTTTTTCTATAACCACACTTTTGGGAATTTTGGAGGATCATTAATTAAATGAACCTCATTAATTTCTCAATCATTGCACACTCCTTATCCTCTCCTATTTATATGCAGCGTGGGGAGGGGTGTTGGCATGAATTCACCATGCAATGAAGCCCTAGGAAAGTACCGCGATGCCAACCACCTGGAGGATGATACTGGTTCCAACGAGTGGTGACAAGTGCCACCGAGTGACAAATTGAAGACAACAATGAAGGAGATTCTGTCGATCGTAATCAGCAGACATCTCTTCCAGGTGGGGGGCTATTTTTGTTTGGGCGTATTTGATTCCATCTTCCCCATTCTTGAAATTATATGAAGAATGCGGGTCAACCGACTAACGGGTTGTCCCGTGATTCATTCGTCTTTGTGGGAGGTTATTGTGGGTAATCTTTTGGGGTTAATCTTGTGCCCAATACAAATGTTTATTGAACTCCCCTAATATCCTCCATATTATGAGTTAACATTGATAGTGTGAGTATAACTAACACTTCCTGAACCTTTCTCTATCTTGCATTCCTTGCGCCACCTTGGAAGACAGCAAGCATGTTGGAGCATGCTGCAAGAGGAGGGCCACATCTCATTAGTCGCGGTGAATGGAGGAGGAGGTCGGCATGACGACCTATCGCGGGAAGGATGATATTGTGACTACCACACTGCAGATGAATGGAAGCCGCGACTGAAGCCGCAATGGAGGTCGAACATGGCTCAGGTGGGTTTTATGGTGACTGAGTGGATGGGACCAGACATCATCCTAGTAGGGAAAGTCCACCCTGGCCCAGCCCAAATCTAGTCGGGTCAGGTCAGTCGGACCGAACCCAGGCCCAACCAGACCCAGGAACACTTATAGGGGCATATCTTGAGAATCAGACGCCTTTTTGAAGAATTGTCTATATTGTTGTCATCCTTGGATCAAGACAGCCCTTTTGGAATAATATATGTGAGATTAGGAGAATGTTGGAGTATGTATGGGTTGGATTAAACTCGAATCCAACTGATCTGTCAATGCTAAAACACATATAACTCACAGATCAGGTGTCCGATTGATGTACTGTCTATTGCATTGGATCTCTAATAACATGGAGGTCCTTTGTGTTACCCCTTTTTTTATATCATTGGTAGTTTTGGTATGACCGATATCTCGAGGGGTAGATTCTACGGAACTCGAGCGAACCGGTTGCAAGGAAAACTGTGGCAGGCTGCAACGTCATGAAAGAACATCGATCCTATATGGGTTAGCATCTATCGATCCTGTGTGGGTCAAATATTGTGTGTGTTAGCACTCAGTGATCATGTATGGGTCAGCGCATACCGATCCTGTGGGGGTCGGATACTGTGTGGGTCAAGGTGGGTTAGTTACCTATCGATCTTGTATGTGTCAACAATAGTGCTTCTTAACAGAATAAGATGATCTAGTTTACGACTAATATTTTTATTTATTTACTTAATTTATACCTGATTTTGAGCTGATTCTTTTACCGGTGTGGTTCTTCTATGTTCGTGGTGTTAACTGTGTGGTACTTCTGGCTTTGTGGTGTTACATGTGTTGTACTTCTATCTTTGTGCTATCATCTTCGTGGTGTTAATTTTGTGGTAATTCTATCTTCATGGTGTTACCTATGTGGTACTTTCATCTTTATGGTGCTACTTGTGTGGTACTTATATCATCGTAGTGTTACCAGTGTGTTACTTCTACCTTTGTGGTATCATCTTTTTGGTGTTACCTTTTTGGTACTTCTATGTCCATGGTGTCACCGGTGTGGTACTTATATCTTCATTTTCTTGCATGTGTGGTACTTCTATCTTCGTGGTGTTACCTATGTGGTACTTCTGCCTTTGTGGTATAGTGATCATGGTGTTACCTATGTGGTAATTTAATCATTGTGGTGTTACCTGTATGGTATATCTACCTTCTTGGAGTTACCTTCGTCGTGATATCTTGGTGGTGTTACCTGTGTTGTACTTCTACCTATGTGGTATACCTATGTGGTGTACTTACCTCATGTATGAGATGAATATATCAGTATAACTTTGGTATATGTATGCGAATATACCTAAGTAGATTGATGTCTTTCTTTGTGGTTTTTCCTTTGTGGAACTCCAGGAGACCTACGGGGGTATGGGGTCCCTACTGAGTATTGTTATACACACCCCTGCATGAGCTTCCCCCACATCATGTATTTTCTGGTGTAGACAATGTACAATGTTGATAATGGTTGATGGAGCTAGGGCTAGATGGTTCTCGGAGGTGGACCATTCAGCGTGACGTGATGCAGAAGAGACCGACAGATGTAGAGTGCTGAGGAGGCGATCTGCACCTACCATACAGGTAGGAACCTCAGAGGATTACCCAGTAGATTTTTTCCTTTTTCATTATGTTTTATTTTACATCTATTAATACTTATACTTTTAATGTTGGGCTTGTATTCCTTCCCCTTTTTAGTTTCATCACTCTTTTAATACAGCAGTTTACTTTGTGGTTGCATATTTTTGTGTTCTAGTATGTGTGGTTGCTTCTTATTGTGTTCTAGGACTATGTGTCTGTATAGTTTAAAAAAGAAATTCCTTCCCATTTAAGAGATACACCTTTCCAGTGCTAGTCACCAGCCCCTTGACAATGGTAGGCGGGTTTGGGGTAGTCACGATACGGGCCCCGAGGGATGGGTCGTGACAAAGTGGTATCAGAGGGAGGTTTGGTTCTACAAATGAAATAGGACTCTGATCTTTTCTGTGAAGAAATAATTTGTAGTGTTATGAGTGAGGTATTCAATTCGGGTAGTCCAGTGATGGTGTGGCGGATGATGAATCCATACACTAGGAACCTGAATTCTAATTTATGACTCAATGCACAAAAATAATAATTGTGTGTGTTTTGAAAAGTTTTTCTTTTGATTTCATTGGAGTCATCTCACCAGGTATAACATAATGACCATGAAGCACTGGTTCCTTATGAGGATGCCTCTATAAAGATAATCACCCAAGTTTCCCAAGAGAGTACATGATGACAGCTCACTGAGTGATGAGGCTCCAGTGTATGGCCCTCTTACTGCGTTGGAACATTCAGGTGGTGTAACAGTAGAACCACCACCCGTTGGTAAGTAGTTACAACCTGCAGTAATGGTAGAGGACACATTTTGGCTTAGTCACTTATGGATGTTTCAACATCAAATACCCCACAGGCTCCGAGGTGAGCCCAACTCATAGGAGCCTGGTGACTGGCTTGAGGTGGTGGCTGAGAGTTCTTTATAGCTTCTATAGATTCGGCAGGAAGAAATGTCGGTAGATGAGTATTCATCGAGACATACCGACCATACCAGGTACTAGATGAATAAGATATTATTAGTGATTCAGGGCTTGGAATTCCGAGCATGGTGTGTTTAAGGACGTTTGAGCCATCACACTTCCTCTATGAATTCCTACCTATGTTATGGTTATAGAGAGAACCTTTGTGGTTGAATGTTCTTTGGATGAGAGGATATAGCCAGTGAATGTTAGTAGTAGGAAAGCATGAAACTGGTGTCAGTCTCAGAGACATGTGCATGTAAAAATGTTTTGGGAAGAAGAAGTGTAAGGGACAGATAAATCTGCAGGGTTGCAAACTTGGAAGCAGAGCTAGGAGAGCAACATGAGGTGGTGTACATTTCAACATGTTACAACCACCCTCCATTGTGGTCCCCACCAGGCTCAGGGAGCTGGAGGACAGGGGATGGAAGTAGCTTTATATTGTCAAGGAGTGAGACCAAAGGGCTCTAGTAATGATTCGATGAATTATATGTGTCTATTACTAGCTACCGTATTAATATACATAGGTACCTATAATTCCATCATTCCATGAATTTTGTCCAAATCCAAGAGTTTCCATTTAATACATTGACTTGACCCTCACGTCTGGTGGTACCTTTAGGAGGAGACCTGATAATCACACTTATGCTGATGGTGTGATCTGACCCTTGAGGTGAGATTTTCAATTGGTACCTCATGGTGGCAGCATCGAGGTATTATGACGTTAGTTTGGGTATGGACTGGACATCCACAGTTCATACTCATATTGAACGTATTAGGAAAAAAGGTTGTGGTTTACCTACAACGTTGGAAAGGGTTTTTCCTTGGTTAGTGAAAAAGGAATCCAATGAAGCACAAGATAAACTCATGCATATGAGGGTGCAGCCAATCACTCTTGAGTCGGCCAGCCTTACCCTCGTAGAAGAAGGAGTTTTGAGTTTTTCGTTTCCAGAATTTGTGGCAGAGTGTGGGGACATATTTTGAAAAAAATGTTTCTGGGATTACCTCCCCGAAGGGGTATAGACTTCTTCTTTGGTTGGGCACTACCCGAGTTTTGAACCAGACATCTCCAGGGTAGTGGCACCCTTGTCAGCTTTGACACAGAATGGGGAGCCCTTCCTGTGGACAGAGATGTGTCAGGAAAGCTTTCGGAAGTTGAGATAGATATGATTTATAGAGATCCTATAAGACTATGACTTTGAGATAGTCTATACTCATGGTAAGGGGAACGTGTTAGTAGACACACTCAGCAAGAGCTCTTTTATACAGTTGTTGAGTTAGGAATCAGGTCAGCTGGTCGCACTTTCGATATCCTTCATGAATTAAGGTGGAGCAGCTTACCTCCAATCTATTATTGTCAATCCCCCAATTCCACAGAAAAATCAGGTGGCATAGGTTGGGATGTGGACTACGAGGCCCAACATGCTCAGATATCCTCAGGACAGTATCCTAAAGAATATTTCGAAGGTGGGGAGCACACCATCCTCTTTAGAGGTCGCACCATGGTATATGTGACTCTTTGGGAGGAGATGTTGAGGGAGAAAATATCTTCCTATGGGTCTCACCTAGATGAGGATTGTAGTGGTTTGGATCTGTGGAAAGCTATCTACGAGGTTCGTCGGACCATTCTAGATTCTTACTAGAGTGGGAAAGGTTGTGTACCATCTATCACTTTCCCCAAAGATGCACTGGTAGCATAATTTTTTCCATGTGTCACAGTTGAGCAGATGTTTGCCTGATCCATCACGTGTTATCGACTCGAGAAAGTTGAAATTTGACCATGGGGTAACTTTTACGGAGTTCCCAGTGGATATAGTGAATTGACAGGACTGATTCCTCTATGGGAGATTCATACCTTTTTGTGTGTTCATTGATAGCACTGGAACCTTCCAGAGAGCACATGTGAGTGAGAGGATTAGATTCATGCTCAGTACCACCATTTGTTTCCTTAGTCACTGTTTTGTATTTTTTGGAATAGAATCCTACGGTTTGGAGAATGTAATGTCCAGGAATTTTTGTATAATTTTTTTAATTAAAATGATTTTTTTGAGACCGCAAAATCTAACGGCAAGTCATTCCAAAGCCTGGAGTTCCCAAAATGATCCGTCGATGTTTTGTTAAACTTTAAACAGTGAAGGTATGATGTTTTCCAAAAAAAGAGGAATAACTCTTAAACGGTTTCCCATATCAGGAATAGGAGGCCACCATTGCGCTCATTAAGGCAGGTTTACCCTAGGCGTGACTTATATTTAGTCAGCGCGGGCCTCCTCTGATAAAACCAAAAAATCGCATAACCGTAAATAAAATAATTAAATAATATTATTTTATTTTTTAGATTATTATAACTGACTAACATTTACTCAAATTACAAATCTGATACCACTGCTGAACTTCTAAGGTTATGATATTTTTAGGTAGATACTAGCATTGGCTGACGCGGGCCAACAGTGAAAGTTAGTTTTTGGTCATATGTAAAATAATAAAGGGACAATTATTTTATTTTAAAATCCATAGCATTTAAACGGTAACTCAAATTGGAAATCCGGGAGTAATGTTGGGTCTTTTGGGACGTGTTTCACTTAGGCAAAGTCTAACCTCGACCGGTGCGGGATAGGGGTGAATGTTAATAATTTTCCGAACATTTTTTCTGGTACGTTCAGAAAACGCATGAGCGGCGTTTTCTATCTTTTGAACCATTTCTCGGATTAAAAATCTGAGGGCACCGTTGAATCCACACTGCTGAGATTCACATAAAGGAGACATAACTTCAACCAAAGTAGGTCGGGAGAAAAAGTTTTTTCTAGACTTTTGAAGAATTAATAAAATAAAATGTTTTGTAATTTTATTTTTTTTCATTTCTCTAATGGAGGAACGGTACTGGTGGGACTAGAAATGTGTCAAGCCAATAAATAGCTTGACTCTTATTTTCCAATAACTGCACCGTTTTGAATTTGGGGGTTCATTAATTAAATGAACCTCATTAATTCCATGGATGTTGCACACTCCTTCTCCACTCGTATTTATAATGTGCCCAAGGAGGGGTGTTGGTATGACTTCACCAAGCAACAATGCCCTGGAAATGTATCCCAATGCCAACCACCTAGAGGAAGATACTGGTTCCAACGAGTGGTGATGAGTGCCACCGAGTCACGAACTGACGAGAATGATGAAGGGGGTTAGGTCGACTGTCCTCAGTGGATGTCTCTTCCCGGGAGGGGGTTATTTTCATTTGTGTATTTCTAATTCCCCCTTCCCCATTCATGAAATTATACAAAAGAACATGGGTGAACTGACTAACGGGTTGACCTACGATTCATTCGTCTTTGTGGGAGTTTATTGCGGAGAAAATTTTGGGGTTAATCTTATGCCCAATACAACTATTTTTTGAACTCTCTTAAAATACTCCATATTAGAAGCTAACACAGACTGTGTGGGGAAAACAATCCCGGCCCGAAGAGTCTGCTATATTTCTTTCCTAGGGCCACCTCAAAAGACTGTGATTTTGTCGATGCACGCCAGAAGAGGAGGGATGTGTCTCGTCAGCTGTGGTGAATGAAGGAGGAAACATGCATGATGCCCAGCCACAGGAAGGAAGGCAGTTCGACCGACATGCTGCCAATGAATGGAAGTTGCGGAAGAATCCATGGTAGAGGCTGAACCCACCTATAATGGGTTCCACGATGAACGAGCGGTGCCCACGTAGCTCTGCCGCCTCTCCAACCGAACGAACTCTAGGCCATTTGTTAATCCAAGTGACCAAGGGGTTACACCCCCCCCCCCCGTGTTAGACCAAACGTGGATGCCGCCCTTGGAGCGGGCACCCCCCCCCATGCGGGCCACCCTATTCTAGCTGGGCTGCCATTGTGGGCTACTACTCTTGAGGGAAGAACCAGACATCAGCCCAACGGGATGAGTCCTACTCCATCCTAACCCATATAAAGTCGAACCTGGTCGGTCCAACTGGGTCGGACCATACCCAGGCCCAACCAGACATAGGAACATTTAAATTCCCATATCTTGAGAATCATACATCTTTTTGATGAACTGTCTATAGTGTTGGGATCCTTGGATCGATATAGTTATTTTGGGTATAACCACTTGAGATTTTGAGAAAGTTGGAGTACGACCCGGTTGGATCAAACTCGAATCCAACCTCGAACTCAAAGATAAAATGCTTATAACTCAAAGATCGGGCATTCGATTGATGTACCGCCTATCGCGTTAGAAACCTTACATCATGGTGGTCCTTTTTGGTACCCCTTTGTGGAGATTAGTGGTAGTTTAGGTACAACTGATTTCTCGGTTTTAAGATTCTACGGAACTAGAGCGCACCGGGTGCGAGGAAACCTAGGACATGCAACAACGTGAAGACAGAACATCAATCCTATGTGTGTTATCATCTATCGTTCATGTGTGGGTGAGATCTTGTGTGGGTCAGCACTCAACGATTCTGTGTGGGTTAGCGCAAATTGATCATGTGTGTGTCAGATCTAGTGTGAGTCAGCAGGGGTTTCTTACCTTTCGATCATGTGTTGGTGAGAAGGAGTTATTCTTACCAGAATTAGATGATCTACATTATAAGTAATCATCAGTACTTTTATAATTATGTTATAATAATTTTGAGGTGAGTCTTTTACCTATGTGGTACTTCAATCTTCGTGGTGTTACCTTTGTCGTACTTTTAGCTTCGTGGTGTTACCTATGTGGTACATCTACCTTTGTGGTATAATCTTCATGGTGTTACCTATGTGATACTTATATCTTTGTGGTGTTACATGTGTGGTACATATATCTTTGTGGGGTTACATGTATGGAACTTTTATCTTCATGGGGTTACCTATGTGGTACTTCTACCTTTGTGGTATCATCTTCGTAGTGTTAAATGTGTGGTAATTCTATCATCGCGGTGTTATATATGTGGTATTTCTATCTTCATGGGCTTATCTATGTGGTACTTCTATCATCATGGTGTTACCTGTGCGGTACATCTGCCATTGTGGTATTGTCTTCATGGTGTTACCTATGTGGTACTTCTATCTTTGTGGTGTTACCTGTGCGGTACTTCTACCTTCATGGAGTTACCTTCGTGGTGTTATCATCGTGGTGTTACATGTGTGGTACATCTACCTTTAAGGAGTTACCTATGTGGGGTCCTTACCTTATGTATGAGATGAGTATATATTTATAACTTAGATATATGCATGGTCAAATACCTAAGTAGGGTTGAGGTCTTTCTTTGTTGTTTTTCCTTTGTGGAACTCTAGGAGACCTACAAGGGTCTTGGGGTCCCTACTGAGTGTTGTTATACTCACCCCTATATGGGCTTCTCCATCACCTAATTGTGTCTGATGTAGAAAACATACATATTTTATTGAGGATGAGTGAGCTAGGACTGGATGGTGCTCAGAGGTGGACCATTCGGCATGATGTGACGCAAAGAAGACTGACCAACGTGGAGTGCTGAGGAGGCTATCTATACCTACCCTATAGGTAAGAACCTCAGAGGACGACCTTGTAGTGATTTTCCTTTTTCTTTCAGTTATATTGTACTTCCATTCATACATGTTCTTTTACAATTGGGCTTGAATTCCGGCCCCTTTTTTCTTTCATCACTCTTTTACTAAAACAGTTTACTTTGTGGTTGCATCTTATTGTGTTCTAGTCTGTGTGGTGACTTATTATTATGTTCTTGGATTGTGTGTCTATACAGGTAAAAAATACAATGTGTTCCCATTTAATGGTTATGCCTTTTCGGTGCTAGTCTCTAGCCCATGGCCAATGGAAGGCAGGCTTGGGGTAGTCACGACATGGGCCCCGAGGTATGGGTCATGACATTGAACTACACATGTCCCCTTATCCAACCATATTAGGGATAATAATTTTCCCAAACATCCAACTCCTTCCATATGAATCCCTTAACAGATACAATGGGGTCAGAACACACAATCTGATTAAAAAGGAACATAACACTATAATTACATATCCTAATCCAACAATAATTTTAATTTAATTAATATATAAAGATAAATTAAAATTTTAAATCATTAGAAACATCATATCAATAATATTTCAGCTAAACAATCCTTGGATGAAGAGAACACATTTTTTACATGTAGACCATTAAATAAACAATGAATGTTTTCCAATATAAAACTCAAACACCACTATCTAATACAATTAATATAACTCACTAACCTAAATATATAGAAATAATATAGAGGATTGTATACGACAACATCGAGAATAGTAATGATCTAAGAGGTGACACAACGATAGAAAACTAAAATCAAAATCTATAAATAATGAATCAAGATTACCAAGAACATGGATAATAGATAAATTTCAATATTACAGGGAAAATAGTTGGAATATAACCAAATTTACCATGAATGGTGGATCATTCTTCCATTGAAATACGTTGTCCCATCTGAATTGGGAAAACGTAATATTGTATCCAGATTGTTGGCCTTTAGTAAAAATATTAGGGAGATCCTCAGTACTAGAAAATTGTAAAATAGTGTGTTAGTGATCCATTATTCAATCAACGGAAATATAATTCATATTCCATGATTTTTTTTAATCTATAAAATGTTTCAAAAATTAAAGCTATATGTTATTTAATATCATTCCCATCCAATGAGTTTTGGAGGTGGGGATCTATTGACTATTTCATAGTTACTGTATTAATCTTTAGTTGTCTTAAGATCTATAGGGGAGATCCTTGTCAATGATTGTGGTTATTTTTCTGTTAGGTTAATCTTCTTGATATTTTATTCATCCAATATTGAATGGATATCGATTGAGATGGGTTGTAATGAAAGAAGATCATTACACTCAGTCAACATCAAGGAATATAATTGCATGATATTGATAATTCTTCTTCTCATCCATAAATTTGGGTAGAGTTCAAAATTATCATATTCATTTGTCCAAATATTTTCAACAACTTCAATGGGTGAGTTATTTTAAATATCTCAACATGATAATTAAAATTGATTAATTCCCCTATCATCTTATCTTTGGTATATTTGGTGATAGTTAATTCTTCCATTATACCTAAATTTAGTATATTATGTATAGTATGGGATGATATGGATAATTCTTAAAAAACTAATGATATGAGAGTTGGATGTATAGAAGTTCATCAATCTAGAAATTCACCTCACATTAATTTTTTGGGCCAAGGAGGATGATGATACACCTTATATTATCTCTAATCATTACCCATAACCCTAGGTTTTTTGTACTTGATATATAATAATATCTCTACGGATATTTATTTCCTATAATATTATAGTATACAATGTTTTTCCTATATATGTGTATATTCTCCACATTCCTGATTTGGGTAAAACTATTTCTATAAATACATGTGCTTACCCCACCAAAGTGGGAGGTTTTATTTCATCCAAAACATCAATTACAAATGGATAAATATATATATATATCATCTAAAAATGTAGAGATAACTATGGACAATTACATATTATATCATCTCATTATTAGTTTTTCTATGAAGCATATTTATTGGGAAACCAGTTATGTTTTTTGATATTTCGTTTTTATTCATTTCCTCTAAATACATTTATTTATAGATCCATAATAAATGGGATCCTTATGTTGAATACATAGGATTTACTGTGAATTTTGAAAATATTTTATATTGATTTTGAATGACATTAGAGTATCATAACTTTCTATAATATTGATACATACATAACCTAGATGCATATGATTTGGGGTCAATAATTGTTATGACCATTATCTGTATTCAAATAGACACCCTTATGTGAAAACATTCATGATTTCCTCCATATGTCCATGAAAATTAATGAATGAAAATAATGTAATATTATGGAGCTATGGGGTATCTGATTGATATGGCATAGTATTTGAGTGGAGATCTCATAATGACAACCACCATCTTGTTTATTTTATTTTAGATAACATTTACCTGGGATTTAATATTGGTTTGTATAAAATAATTTGTTAATTTATGAATTAATAATGTTAATTTGATTATATATTCAAATCTTATAATATATATTATTACGTTTCATGGAAATTGTAGAGGTTGTTTTCCTATAATAGTTTGTGATATGTTTAAGTTATAGGTAATTCCTCTCATGATGTGCACATTTATCATTTCTCGTCTCTATAAGATTCCCTTATAGAGGTAAGGTTGTGGAGTTCACTTCCCGATGATATGGTATATGAATGATAATTAGTAGAGTGATAATATTCTGTATGGTGTGAGACACAAGTTATAATGTAATGAGATAGACATTATAGATACTCAGAAAATATCACTAGAACACATGGTCACATCAGATGGATTTTTAATGGATGCCATTGAAGACATATTCTTAAGAATTTTTTTTAAAGAGGAGAAAATATAGAGACAATACCATATAAACTAGAAATATAAAGGGATTTCAATGCATAATATTGTTTTAGAACATTATTATTTTTAGGATTTCATGTGTTATTTTATTGCATTAGATGGTTTTTTTTGGATGACCTGGTGGATAATGTTTCCCATTGTCATTATTTGTTATGAATAAATGTATGATATATTGTCTTGTTAATTATTCATAGATTTCCATGATTTAGGTATTTCCTTTTATATTTCTATGAGGCCAACAAAGATACATAGGCATGACTAGTGATGTATTTTACCATTGCATAAAATAATGAATTTTTGAGCACTCAATGAAAATAATGTAATAGTATTATTTTATAGTTGTGATTTTTTGTAAAATGAGAGAATTTTATTTATGATTTTGGTATTTCTATTTTCGATGTTTCTACTTGACAAGAAATTGATATTCATTCTATATGATAATTATTGTTTTGAGTTTTTTTAATACAATGGTTATAAAATGGAGCTCTATATGATTATAGCTTCATTAGTTGTAATTTTGATGTTTTTGGATTTTAGTGATCAGAGTAGGGCAGGGGGAGAATAATGTCCGATGAGATATATTTTTTACTTTTCCAATTACTTAATTGATTCTATGTTAATAATAATTCTAATCCCACATTCTCTCTTTTTCCCTCAATTTTATATGGCTCATAATATGGTTATCGTAATAGGGTTTGGAGAGATGATTTCTTTAGAGAATGGGAAATAATCCCCCTTCATAAGGAATAATGTATTACTTCTTAGGGAGGACAAAAGAAAAGGTATTAAAGAAACCCCTCCTCATTCAACATGAGACATATTTTCCCTTAAAAGAAAAATATGATTTAAAAATAAATTGGGAAGAATATTATTTTATTTATTGAAAATAATATGGTCATTTTTTATGTATTAGTCTTGGGTGTGTTTCAATAATAGATAAAACCCTATTTCCTATGTTTTTTAGTGCCTTTATGTCAAATTATTATTTTTCCATTTATTCTAATTTTGAGTCTCTTATTTAAATTAATAATTAAATTTATAGGATTTTGTTTATTGATGATATAGGTTCTTCCTAACTCATGGGATGTCAATATAAGAATGGGTTATATTTATAGGTAATGGATACCTTGTAAATTTTTAGTCTCTTTCCAATTATGTAATTCAATATTGGTGTTTTATCATTACTATTATTCTTCTTCAAAAACTAAAGAACCTTTTTTATTTTTCCTCATAATATGGGATGATATTTTATTGAACAAATAGTATAAATGTACTCCTAAAATTAAAAAATTGATTAATTGAGTAATATTCATCAATTGAGTTCCCATGGACCTCTTTATGTTTCCCAGGGTTGTGTGAGATGGATTTCAAATTGAACGATCCTTCATATTTTAAAGTTCCATTTAAAAGGAGGTTTAATTGAAATTAAATTTTCAATAGAAATTTGTTATTTGAGAATTGGATTTAATATTGTATTTTATCATGTAAGTGGGGTTTTCTAAAAAACACCTTCATTTGTTGTTTTCCAATTGCCGAGAAAGGGTAAGATTTCAAGTCATACATTTTATAAATGGATTAAAAATAAGAATTTATCATGAATCATTAATAAATGTAGTAACAACATTGATGAATTTATTTTGTATTTACCCCTTCTAAGTGATTCACTATTATCAAAAAATGGTTTCTTTTATAGATATCATCGGATTCTTTTTCATAGTATGTATATATTTTCATGATTAATCGCTGTTATAAGAGAGGGATCGATGATTTATTTCTATTATATCAAATTCTAAGATGTATTATTTTGTGATTATTTACCCGTAGGGGTAAAAATGGGTTAATTGCCACAATTTTAATAAAACTTATCCTAATCCCATGATATGAGAATTGGATATCCACTTAGATAATGATATTCCAACATGACCCTTATATGCCTTGTTAAAGCTCAACACACTGTGGTGGTATTGCAGAGTTTTTTTGATTCGGATAGATGGGAGTTCAGACATGTTATATACACTAGGATAAGTCTTTTTTGATTAGGACCCTACTGATCAGTTAGTGATCATATGGAATTAGTTATTTAGATCATTTTATTTTACCATATAGGTCCATGTTTGGTGTAAATTGAATGAAAACATGCAAATATTTACCTACCCATGAGTGGTAAGGTATCACCATAAACCTTTCCTTGAGGGATTTGGAAGGGGTCATAATAATGCTACCTTTAGTAATAAGGTAGTGGTTTGGATGATTTCATCACATTTAGATAGAATTCATTTATATACACCACCTTTTTTATGATTTTGGGATTAATTTTTGATGTCATATAATACCGTACTATTTGTGATAATGTGGTTGCTAAGATAAAATCTCCACCATGATAGATAAGGTGTTTGTTGACCCTTCATTGAGTTAGAATATATGTTATGGGTACATGATGTGTATCTACCCATGAGTAATATGGGATAGTTTATGAAAAATTAATGATCTACATTGAGTTTTTAGGTTGTGGTTTGATCATTTTATGAAACCCTAACCAAAATATTTAGTTATGGATTTCGATTATGTTATATTGCAAAACTTATCCTTCCACAATTTTTTACATATGTATGGTCATGTGTCATGGTGGGACTGTTAAAAAATGAATAATTAATAAGTATGATTATATGAGAATTATGTATTATAAATTTGGTTTGGAGTTTTGTACAATCATTCCTACATTAGACATATATAATTTATTCACATACATATAATCCCAAAAACACTCTATATAGTGGAGTTATTATACATTCTAGAAATATCATTTAACTAACCCCAAACCCACATACATTAAATGAGCTTCATTGCTTGTGGGTATACCACCAAGTTTCCTCTCCAACACACATATGAATTTGAGATGGAAACATGTTATATATTTACAAGGTTATGTTGGCCATGTATTTGGCATGTTGAATTATGTTATTGGGGTAGGATTCCTAATCGGTTTACATTATTTAGTTTTTTAAACTATTATGGTAAAATTTTATACTATTTATTAATATAAATTTCATGATAAACATTATCTCTCTATATTACACTTAACTATAATTTTTCACTATGTAAGAAATTTTTCTTCTCTCAATTATGGACCACATGGCCGTCTTTTCATCCTATTTACTTTTCAATAGTATTTGTATGTCTAGTCTATGAAAACATGATTCCTAATTTCAGGTATATTTGAGTTTAAACCTTGTGATTGATTATTATGGAATAGTCTGCAGACGGTTTTTTAGTTTATCATTAATAATATGTAGTCTCTAAAAGATGATAAGTTATGCCTAAAGTCATGTGATGACTACAGTAGGGTTTGGTTTGGGAGATATGGGATAAAATATTTAAAATATATCAGATCATGTATTATGATGGAATTGTTTTAGGTAGATGTAGATTTTTGTTTTTAGGGATTATGATGTATACCGAGAGAATCCCTTGATATTATAAAATTTTTTGATGCTCATGTTTCTTTGGGATGTCTAGTATTCAGTGTAGGTATTTCAATATTTGTGTAGTCTTGGACCGAGTATCCTAGAATTGAATGGATGAACCTCAAAATGAGTCACAGGGTTCTGTTGGGGAGTTTGTATGTATTTCATGAATCGGGATAGTGGAATTCTTAATCCATGGTAAACATTAATAGGGGTGATCTTTTTTGAACTGTTTACTTATTTGTATCACTTATTAGTTTAATTAACAAATATTATATTATTTTCATTATAAAATATATTTTAAGGGTTGATATAAATAATAAGGATCCCAGATCTTATTTAATTTATTCTAAATAGGATTATTTATCCACCAAATGAAAATAAATACATATATGTGTAATGATTCATAAAAACATGGGTTTTAAATGATTTATTTTTGATCGAGATATATATATATATATATTCTAATTTCATTCCTTGAAATAGCTTCAAAGCCTATGTTTTTTATTTGGGATTGAATTATCAGTTTTTGAGAAACTTTTTTTATATTGTATTTATAATTTGATTTCAAAATGAGATTGGATTTCTATATAGTGACTATATTTGAAAGGGATTTATGGATTTCTTTTTTTTGTGAAACCCTTGTATAAATATGAGTTTTTTGAAATGTTAAATGATTATTATTATGTGTGAATTCTATAACATTATATATAAATAAAGAGTGTGTATATATGTATATCATAATTTTTTTATTCCATTTTATTAGATTGGAGTGATAACATGATTGAATTTCTGGATAGGATCATTTTTCATGTTCCTTTTTAATGTTTAGGCGAGGATAGAGTTTAAGGATTGGTTCAATATGAAATTGGGGAAACACAACTCGTTCTTATATAGACTGGGATAAACTGGGTTGTTGAATAATTAATTATATACTTTTATTATGGTTTATATGATAAGTAATGTGAATATTAATAGGATATTAATGATTTATGTTTACATTGAGTATTCAAAAGAAAGGTTGATTGATCCATGTGTTGGACTAGTTGATTCAGGATTTGATAGAAGATTATGATAATTTTGAGAATAGATAGTAAGAATATTCCAATATATGTGGAGTATTTTGATGGGGAGACCATAATACATGATAAAATTAGTATGATGATTCAATTTTTTTCTTTTTATTGATTTGTGTGGTTGAGCACAATCATGGTGTCTTTTGTTCAATGGTAAATGTGGGTGATCTGGTATGACAATGGTGTTCGTATATAGTCATTGTACCTTAAAATGGATACGACATAAAAGATAATAAATTTTTTTGGTTAGTGAGGGAACCATAAATCTACTCAAATGGTGAAGTGAATAAATTCTATCCAGCATGTCTTTAACTCAAGTTGGTTAGGGTCATGAGTTTGGTGAAATATGAGTGTGTGTTGGATTTGTGAAACCTCAGTACTCATAGGTGGAGAATAATGAGGTATTTTACTATATAATGATCTAAATAAGAGACTAATTTGAGTATCATGTTCATAAATTGGTTTTTCTATTTAAACGACTCATCTATGGAATTAGGAATTAAGGAATCACCCCTTAAAAAATTGTCAAGGAATAATTAGGTAACACTAATATTTTTTTAGAATATCATCATCTGATGAAATTAATATTGAATCTTCATACACGCTAGTGCAGTAATGAAAAAATATGGAATTATTATGATAATATAGATTTTAATGATTCTAGGGATATTATAGAAATCATTGTTATAGATATTGGAAGCATAGTGAGTGGGAAGCACGATTTCTGGTGAATTTATTTTGTTCATACATATAGTTTCACATTGGACGTGTATTAATTATTTTATAATGAATCATGGTGTGTTTATATCAGAGTAATGATTTTGATAGGTCACAATTTAGGTATTTATGAGCACATGAAATCCATGAAAAATAGAAGAATTATAATTAATATTATATAATGACTCAGGTCATTTGATATTGTTGAATGTCAATAATGATTTTAATTTTTGGTCATAAAGAAAGTGGCTGGAATATTGATCACGTTTTGGATGATTTATGAGATCTTTGGAGAATGAATTTTTATTGGAAGTATTAAAAAATCTATTTATCAACAAAATAATGTTTCAATTTGAAGGATGTTGGATGGTTGTTTCAAGACTGAAACGGGTCAAACAATGATTGTTCTTGTCTAGTCGATTTGGAAATCTATTATGGGGTGGTAATGTCGTTAACCAAAGGTGTTTCAGAGTGGAAAATACATCCTAGAGTTATTCAAAAAAATATCCCATACCAGTTTCCCTTTATTTTTTCATGTATTGTCTTCCCACTACCATGGGGTAGTGTAATTCTGATATATAGGGTTCATTTCATGAAAAATTGTAGTAAGGGAGCCCTATTACTTGACTATCCTGGTCAATGACCTAGAAATATTTATTATATATTATTTAAAATTGGTAGGGTGGTTATTTTTGGGTGGATATCAAATAGGGTGGTTCTTTTGGGATCCCTCATAGTTCATTATTGATTTATAACAAGTGATCTCCTATTTAGGCAACATACTCTCCATTTCCCCTTCAATCCCAATTATACAATAGGGTTTAACTTTTTGGATTTGATATGTGATATTACAAATTCTCTTATTCTATTGGACCATATAAATCCACGGTTTTTGGTACATGATTAGTCTATAGAGACACAATTTCACAAGAAAAGTTTGAATGATTCCTACATATTTCTGTGTTTCTATATAGAATATAGAGTAGGTCACATGAAAATTTATTCAATCCTTTAATGATCAATATCTTTAAGATATTTTTCCACATAGATATAATTTGTATTTATAGATAAATAAATTGATTTTGGATATCACTTTGGTTTAAATGTTTGGTGCATTTGTAAGGGTTTGGTTTGGGTGTTTGTAAAATTTAGAACAAATCATATTGGTTATGGTTTTTGAGTCTCTCCATTACTAGGAGATTTTGGTGTATGTTATTATTATTTGGATATTTTATTTGAAATGAATATTTTAATAAATGTTATGGTGTCTTTGTGTATATTAGGTTATCATACACATGGATGTTGGAGATACGAGACTGGCATAGATTTAAAGATCACATACTCATTTTGGATTCCTTGAAATTTTATATTCCCTATTTTATTTGTTATATTATGTTAGTGTATGGGAATTACTATTATGATATTTGGAAAACATCATGAATTATGTTGTTTCTCCCACAAAATTACAACATTGTAACATTTTTTTTGTATTCATGATAGACCGTATGATAATCTAAATGGCTCAAAGGTGGGACCTTTTTTGAATCAGTATCAGTTTCCATATTTTTTATTTCATATTTTCATGTGTAAAATTTCCATGAGAAATTATATTACCATATCATCATGGGTTGATTATTAATTGGAATATCAATTGAAAAGAGGTGATTTGATGAATTAGTTTTCTTGTCCTATTTCAAAATGGAAGTGGGGTATATAAAATAATTTATTTATTTTGATTAAATGTATTTCATGGAATAGAATAGATGAAATGTGATGAATTTTATAAATGGTTTAAAATGGATTAATTCACTTATATTAAAAACATATGATGAAATGTAAATTTTGATTTGTTTTTATTAACCTCATGTGTGTAATACCATATTTTTTATTGTATGATTTCGTTGGTATATTCCACCTATATTTTTTATTGGTATGTATTTTGTATCAGGTTGGAGCATGGTTTTGTATTTAAGAATGATTATGTATTAATTTTTTAACAAATTATTTGTTTTGTTTGGATGATATTTACACTCAATTGGTCATATATATGGGTAAATTTGATGGTTTTGATGGAAATAAAATTTTTTCTATGGTGTCAAGGTGGGTTTCTTTCTAGTGTCATTTTATCTTATACTGAACATTTCATAGTAGTTTTATGCTAAAGTGATTGGTATGGTATAAAGTTTGTTCAATGATGAGGCTAGATCAGAAAGGAGACATTTTTTATATAGATTGATATCTATCAACTTACTAGTATCAATGTGATGAGCTGATGTGATTGTATGAAAAAATTTGTGACAAATGTATTATTTCATGTGTATTCCTAGATATATATATTCCAAATGACTTGACAAGATATTGAAATAACCTTGAGTGAGAAGGTATTTTCATGGTTTCTACCATGATGGATAAGATAGAGGATAAAAAACTATATCAGACCCTACCATGAGGGATATGTAGGGTTCAATATAATGGGATTACCCTGAGAGAGATATTGCATTCATAAAAAACCATTAGTGAGAAGAATGGCCTAGTATGTGTTGTAATATTGGACATTAAAATGAGTAATGAGGTAGTGAGCATGGAAATGAACACAATATGACTAAAAATATGATTTTAGAGATTACCATGATAAATATATAATGTTTACAAATATTATGTGTGTCTCCCTTGAGTGAGAATTTATGTTATGGGTATATTTATCCACCCTTGATTGGGAAATGATGGTTCAATGCTAATTGTGTGGAATATACAATAACATCATGTGATGCTCTAAGCTTACTATTACACCTTACCATGAATCATTATTTATAAAATTGGATTGTTGTATGTGGATACTATCATCATACTAATAATTTATAGTGATGGTGTGGTATGTTTTAATAGTGGAATATTTATTATGTGATTACCAACTAAATATACTTATATGTTCATTGTGTTTTATTTTTCTGGGGGTCAGGCCTTGACATTAATGATTTTACTCCTTACACACATTTCATAGAAATATAATTAATAACTGAAAAACTAAAAATTATTTAGGAATTAGTGATTCCCAATTGGACATTTGACTCACCCCTACACTAGTACATGGAAAGGGTTTCATTGTACATTGGTAGACCAATGTGTTTTCTATTGATAATATTTTTTTGATTATAGGTGGATAGTTGGTATAGGTCTATCAATCTATACTGGTCTATTATTTTTCATGTTTAATTATTTTAGTGGGGTTTTTGGCCAATATAGTTCTCATTAGTCATTATTCAACACTTTTATATGACAATTATCTAATTCTTACCCTCATATAATTTTTTATATGTTTTCTACTACTTATATTCTATTATCTATTTTTCAATCATATATACAATTTTATTTAATTCAATTATACAATATTGGGGGCCTCTTGACAAGTTTTAATTTGTTAATATACATTGGGTTTAAATTTTTAATGATTTATAATGTTTTATTTTTAATAGATTTTCCATTAATTGTGGGATGCATTTTTTTATTTCATGGTATCCTCATGGATATTTTTGGATCGATACAATATTAACAAACCTAGGAAAAAATGGGAGGGAATTATAATGTATTATTAATACCCCACTTTAGTGTTTTTGGGTGATCTAAGATGGGATATGGAAGGAAGGTTTTATTCATTTTATATGAGATGAATATGGGGAGGTTTTATTAATGGAATAACCAACTCTACATGTCATTATGAATTTTCAATTTGATGGACATTAGTGGAAAGAAAAAGTGTCGGTCCATTATTATATCATTAATCATTATCATATATAATTGAATAATTTTTTGGATATTAATCATCCTTGTGTTCACAGATAGAAGTAGGGTATAAGATGAATCCTTGTTTTCATTTTATGTCGACCCTTTGATATCATTTAGATACACATATATGGGTGATTTTATTCACCATAGGATGATAATGTATTTTTTAAAAGGAATCTGATAGAGTTGTCTCATTGAATTTATAGATTTCAAAATTCCAATTAGTGATCAGCCTTCCCATCAGATGATCAAATACCAAGTTTAGTTGATGGTTGACCTGTGTGACATTATTTAAATTAAATTATTTGGATTCATCAAGATATAATTCATCAAGTAATAATTATATAAAAGTTAATTTGTTAACCCATAGAAGGGATCTATGTGGATATTTTAAAGGATGTTTCTTCCTTATATCCTTAGTCATGGTATGTATATGGTTGTACTGATCCATCTGAATGAAATATTAATTCGAAACCATGTAATCATATTGCATATTGTTATCATGGAATAGGATATGTTATTACATCCCTCAATGAAATTATTCCTTAAATACATATATATCAAACATTTAAATAGATGCTTATTACAATGAAATGCATTTGTGGATTTACATTCATCAATTAAAATATTGAGTTATTAATGAGTTCTTTATAGCATTCACTCACGCATTAAAATTTATGAAATATTTCAATATAACTTAGGAACATCCTCATTGATATATAAAGTCATAAAATATAAATATTAAGGTATGCCCGCAAATAAAGAAACTTATCAAACTCTTTATCCCATAAATCTCTCTTCATCTTATATTTATCATTTGAGGGGATAACATGAGGTGGAGGAAATATTGATATAAGGCCCCAGCCTTAAACCATAATTAATCTTGAGTTATTACAAGATTACGCATTGAGGATATTTTCAGGTATAGAGTTTTAGAGAATTAGAACATAAAACATGCATTACATTCCACATTTGAACAAAGTGGTTACATAAAATATAGTATTCATTTTTCCCATCAACGGAAATATATTTAAAATAAAACATGGATTATTTCTTGACACTTCCTTGACACTATCATCATATCATGTACCCTTCCCTTGACCCGTGAAAAACATTTCAAAAACTTGGGATGAGCATAAAAAGCTCAGTAAGGGATATAAAATTTTGGAAAGGAAACATGAGTACATGTATACATAATAATCAATGAAATCATACTTTACTCACAAAACATAAGCAATTTAACATACCTCATCAAATCATGAATAAAACATAGAAATCATAAGACATAATGGTAACTTGAGGCATTCATAAAATTCTTACGTAGGGAGTAACCCTCTTGGTTATGTTTGGAATACCCATCACACTATATCCCCTAAATCACTTCGGAAAAACCTTAACGTTTCACTCCTTCACGTTACCCAATGCATTGGAGAGCTATATCCGGCTCACCCACCCTTAGTTTATCACGGAACCACCCATCTTCATAACAATGCCCAAGAACAACAACATAATAATATCACATAAAACATGCATAAAGGAAACATAACATTTCTACATTTCAATCACAATATAACATTTTAGGATATTGAAATAATGAATCCTTTAAAAAACCATTTTCAAAACCATTTAAAACATTAAATAAAGAGATTTTTGAATCAAAGGGTTCTATACCACCTTGAAGATTTTTACATTTTAAACCATTAATATCCATATAAATAAATCCTTAAAACCATTTTTAAAACATGGATATTAATAAGAACAAATCATTAAAACATTTAAAGTGATAATATGGTTAAAGGGTTTTTACCAAAATTAGAGACACTTGAATACAATAATTGAGGAATACCATTTAGTCAGAACTTTATAATATCATAAGAATAAATGGTTTCATGATATAATATTCCAAATGAGAGTATATACACCATATAAGAGTGAATTGGTGCATAACAACAATGAAGTCTCAATAGAAATGTAAATTGAGATGAAATCCATTATAAAGGTGGTATCCTTATATTAAGGATAAATCAATCTCATAATTATGTGAGAAAAATATAATTACACCTAATATAAGTTGATATTAAGTGTAAAATAATAAAATGTCATTCACACATATTCCAAGGATGACATATTCAATAACTACATGTTTACCCAAAGAAATCGAAATTGGGTTAAGAAGTTCCCTTGACAGCCTAACGGCGTCACATCAAAATGAGTTGATGAGAGATAAAAAGGGTATCTCATCACTTGGACATAAAATTTAAATCAATAAGGATATATAATAACATATCCCCATATAATGTTATGTGAATTAAATGACATAACAAAAGAAGTCTTTTAAAAAGATGAGGGTGAAAGGATCCCTTGCCGACATGGGCATCTTTCGAAACATACACCCTGTGAAAGAAGGACAATACAACATTGATGTAAATAATCATAAATGAAATTATATTACACAATGAGTAAAATAATGGTCATGAAATACACCACTCAAAAGAAAATTGTGGAAATGTAGCATAAGTCTCACGAGAATAAAAGTGAGATGAGAAATCCCTTACGAAAACTCGGCAGCCTAACGGTGCCACTTAAAACTTCCAAAAATGGATTGATGAGAAAAAATAGGGTATCTCATCATATTACAACAAATTTTACAGAAATAGGAATATAAAAGAACATCCCCCATCATAACAAATAGGAGCTTAAAAGAAGTGACATAAAGGAGAGTACTTATAGAGAAAGAGAGAGGTTAGATCTCTTAGGAAAATTCGGCAGCCTAACAGCGCCACTCAAAACATCCAAAATGGATTGATGAGAGATAATAGTTTATCTCATCATATGAACATTAAAATTACAGTAAATTTAATATAAAATAACATCCCAATCACAAGAAATATGAGCTTAAAAGGAATGACATAAAAGAGTGTACTTAAAAAGAAAGAGAGGAGTAGGATCCCTTACATCGGGTCCGACTTGACTCGATCGTTCTTTAACGTCATGAATAATAAACTTGAGTTAATTTATACTTTCTTAAGAACCTTTTTAAAGTTAAGTATTCCTTTTATATCACTTATTGCCATGTTATAAACATTATGTAATCATTTATGTTAATAATTTTTGTTTTGTCGATATTTGTTTCTTAAGTCGAAAGTGGACTTCTTACAATTACATGTTGTTCGTGTGGTCAAAGGTTCATTATATCCAGAATGATATTCATTATTTGGATATCATATATATCATATATATCCATAATATACATTTATTTATAATATTACATAATCATTTAGAGGTAATAAATGAAATGCACCGTTCATGGAGACGGTAAGCCGTACGTACACATGAACGCTACTTTCATTTCTATGTCATATTAAGGTAATTAAAACTAAATTAGAGGTATATATATTTTAATTCCATAATTATATTCATCATATATATGTAACATACATCATATATAATAACTTTAAATACATACTTTATACATCCCACATATGGCATTAACGAATCAAATCACTTTGAGGGGGTGGTAGTCCGCACTTCCTAAAATTAAATTATCATGTTTACCCACAATGGAAACCATAAAGGTATGCCACAAAAGAAAAATACAGAAGCTTAATTAAAACATAAACATATTATATATCATATATAAATTTATTGACATCTTAATGGCCACCTTTTAAGGTGTTATATGAGTGTTGAACAGTCATCGTTTCGTGAGGTAGAAATTCTCCATCCACAGAAACAGTATGTTCTTTAACCATATGATGTAGGTGTGTGTAAGTATAGCTCAAATAATTCTTATAACAAAATCCTAGTATATTGAAGATACTGGAGTTGTTACAAAAGAAATGAATAAAAAGAGTTTAGGGGGTTCGAGAAGCAAAATAAAACAAAAAAACAAAAGTGAAGACATTACCTTAAAATCGGGTAACTCCCTTTGGTTTGAGCTCAAAGGCTTCCTTGGGAAGACTTCTGCCCAATGTGAGGCTTCAAGGAGTAAGAGAGGGATGTGTAGAGACAAAATGGACAGGGTTTGGCCGAGAAAAAGGCTTTGGAAGTGTGGGTAAGGAGGTATAGGTGGGGTCTTTTATAAGAGGAGGGGAGGGTCACTCTTGGAAAGTAAAGAAATGTTTCTTTATTTTAGAATGATTTTCGGATTTTAATGGTCCCACACTGATTTGTTTCGGGGATAAGGTGATAAGGGTTAGAAATCCACCCATAAAATATGTTATGGACATGTGTAGGTCTTAGAGTTTACATTAGCATTCCATTTTATTTAAATCGTTAAATAATGAGGTCATCACTGCATCATCATGATGTCATAAATAATTTAATTTATTTAATTTCTAAAAATTATAAAAAAAATACTACAATGTAGGAAATATTTTTATCTTTACAATGTATATTTATAGTAAAAAATATGACTTTTATAACCCCATTTAAATTTTTTTTAGTAAAACAACTCATGTTTGTGTCACATTTACTTTTACATTAAATAAATAGATAATAATATCATTTTCCTTCCAAAGTGGCTCCATGGGGTCCCCAAGTTGACCCATGGATTTTCTTGGTCGTCCATGACACATAAAATAATTTTAGGACATGTTTCAAACTCATCTCATATTTTTAAAACATTATTTTTACCTTAAACTACACAAATTACCTCTAATCACGATTAAAAACTTAAAAGTTACTATTCACCAAAAAATTATTTTAATTCCATTGAAAAACATTTTACTTCTTAATGAAAACCATATATGTCGGATTTTTGAAATTCAAAACACAGAGGTGGTAAAATTTCATTTAAACAGAAAATCAGTTTTTATAAGTACCACTTAGTGGTTTCACTATTCATCAAAAATTGAAGTTCTTCCAAAAAATACCAAAACTTCACCCTAAGATATATTTGATATTCCAAATTAAAAAATAAAGTATATTTTAAAAAATTCAAAACGTGTAAGTTGGATTAATTAATTTAATAATTAAGTCCCGCTGTCAGAGAAAATAGCGTGTTTTTATGAAACAATATGTATCAAAAGATTGACAGTAGTTTAAGTCCGATTTCAAAGTAAAATTCATTCCCTTGACCAAAATTGGATTAAATGGTAAAAATATATTCTAATTGAACTTTAAAACCAATTCAAAATATAATCTAATCATATAAAAAAATTAGATTAAAAAGTGGTTTTGAATTAAAATACAACATTTTTCACTATTCAAAAAAATGAACTTTATCGGAAAAATACCAAAAATTTACACAAAGTAAATTTTGAAGTCCCGATTCTAAATAAGAATTTTATTTTTTCAAATATAACACATAAACTTGTTAAAAAGTGGATTTAAAAGAGGTTCACAATCGAAAGGAGGTTAATCGACCTTTTAATGAATATTAGAATGTTTATGCTTAAAAATTGGATTCATTCGCATTTTTAATCCTCTAACATTTATTGTAAAGAGTAAAAATATTTGACAAACATGTATAATAATTCTTTTAGATAGTTCTGTTCATTCCCGCCATTACAACGGCTAGGGGTTAACTACCATTTAAAATTATATTATTTTATTATTAGAGTGCAACATAAGATTTACAAGAAACTCATTGTTGTGTATTGGGTACGCCATCGAGCATAGCGTCCCCTTTAAAGTAATATTAATATTTTATTCAAAAATAGGGATAAATATAAAAATTTCATATTCTTTATTTACGTGGGGTGTTACATCCTTCCCCCCTTTTGGGAATTGCGTCCTCACAATTTCAAAATTGGGCTTGGAAACTCCATTGAAAGTCCCACATCGGAAAAACAGTCAGTAAAACAAACACTTTAAAATAAATAAAGAGAATTAAAAAGGTCACCCGAGTTAAGCCATACTAGGATTCCATGTAGGAAAACATGGACATGGAAGAAAAAACAAAGGGTCATGTTCTGAGGGAGAGTGATAGTAAACATGTCTAGGAGAAATTTAACCATAAGAAAATCACAAACATGTGGTGGGTTAAACGGTATTCGATTCCCCAGTAGGAAAAGTTAATAGGAAACATTTTTGTTTTAAGTTAATTTTAATTGATGAATTTAGTTTTGATCTTAAGGAAACATACTTACTTGTCGTGTAGACTCTCATCTCCTACTAGATTTCTTACACAATCTCATATTTTCTCCAAAAGACAAGTATTTAGGATGACTTCCTAATATTAAGAGATCTATAATCAACTTCTATAGAATCAACTAATCCACAAAAGAGAACTATATATTTCTCATGTCTTTAGACTTTAACCAAAACCAAAACCAAAAAGTTAGTACAAGATCAGATAATCCACAAATGGATAATCCTTTATAAAAAATAAAATCTATTCTTAATCTCCATAATTTTTCCAACAAAACCCAAAGTTCAACGAAGACCATTCAATAAACAATTGTCCATAAAATTCTTCAAAGTAAACCAAACTAAGATTGGAACCCAAATATTTGAAGTATTTAATCACATAGTCTTCCAAGGTACAAATTAACTTTTATCTCCAAATAACATCAGATGCTCTTAAATTCTCACATTGAAAAGTAATTAAACTAATCACATATCCTCCATTATAGGTTAATAATTTCCATAGATAACCCAAAATAAACTTACTCTTGATTCCTAAAATCATCTAACTAAAATGAATTACTCAAACTAACCAGGGACTTCACGTAGTCCAGTGGTAGGTGATAAATACCAGTTGCACTTTGGTTGTAGGTTCGATTCCCACAGCTTTGTCCGACGCGACGGGTTGTCACACGGTCTACGTGTTGTCCCTTTTTCCAAAACTACATAATTCTTAAAAAAAATCCCCAAAACGAGATAAAATCTTTAAAAATGATCATAACATATTTTAACCTCAATTTTATCTCATGCCTTTCATTTTCCATCATATCATAGAGTAACCCATAATTACCTGAAAAGTAAGGATCATATAAACCCTAATGGTTACCTTTATAATTATTACCTGAACTTCCGCATCGAGTTGGTCATCTCGTACATGATACATTAGAGAACTCACCAAGGTTAAAGTGGTTCATCATGAATCCTTGATAGTTGGTTTAACACAACCACGAGATTCCTCACTGAATCACCCATTTCCTCCCGTCTCTTAATCAGAGAACCACCATAGTTTCCATCAAACCCATTGTCACTTTGGTGCCTGCTTGATCCATCCATTTACTAAAAACAGAAATGTCAGTGTGCGTATATCAACAAAATCATTATGTACTAATGAGGAAGATAAACACTAAGATATACTTACCCATTCACTTTATCTAAAAACTATGAATCTTTCTGAAATCCTATCCATTATGATAATTTCACTTATGCTTAAAGAATATCCTAACCTCTAAAGTTATCTAAACCAACCTTTGATACCAACTATAAGGCCCAAGCCTTAAACCTTACTTAATCTTGAGTTATTACAAGATTCCACATTTAGGATCTTTTCAGGTTTAGAATTTTAGAGAATTAGATCATAAAACATCCATTACATTCCAGATTTGAAAAAAGTGGTTACATAAAATATAGTATTAATTTTTCCCATCAACGGAAACATATTTAAAATAAAACATGGATTCTTTCTTGACACTTCCTTGACACTATCATCATATCATGTACCCTTCCCTTGACCTGTGAAAAACATTTCAATAACTTGGGATGAGTATAAAAAGCTCAGTAAGGGATATAAAAATATCAAAAGGAAACATTAGTACATGTATACATAATAATCAATGAAATCATACTTTACTCATAAAACAAAAGCACTTTAACATACCTCATCAAATCATGAATAAAACATAGAAATTATAAGACATAATGGTAACTTGAGGCATTCATAACATTCTTAAATAGGGAGTAACCCTCTTAGTGACATTTGGAATACCCATCACAGTATATACCCTAAATCTCTTCAGAGAAACCTTAACACTTCACTCCTTCGCGTTACCCAACGCATTGGAGAGCTATACCGGTCTCACCGGCCCATAGTTTATCACGGAACCACCCATCTTAATTACAATGCCCAAGAACCACAACATAATCATATCACATAAAACATGCATAAAGGAAAAATAACATTTCCACATTTCAATCACAATATAACATTTTAGGATGTTGAAATAATGAATCCATTAAATAAACCATTTTCAAAACCATTTAAAACATTTAATAAAGAGATTTTTGAATCAAAGTGTCCCATACCACCTTGAAGCTCTTAATATTTTAAACCATTAATATCCATATAAATAAATCCATAAACACATTTTGAAAACATGTATATTAATAAGAACAATTCATTAAAACATCTAAAGTGATATTTTGGTTAAAGGGTTTTTACCAAAATTAGAGACACTTGAATACAATAATTGAGGAATAACATTTAGTCATAACTTTATAATGTTATGAGAATAAATGGATTCATGATATAATATTCCAAAGGACAATATATAAACTATATAAGAGTGAATTGGTTCATAACAACAATGAAGTCTCAATAGAAATGTAAATTGAGATGAAATCCATTATAAAGATGGTATCCTTATATTAAGGATAAATCAATCTCATAATTATGTGAGAAATATATAAATACACCTAATATAAGTGGATATTAAGTGTAAAATAATCAAATATCATTCACACATCTTCCAAGGATGACATATTCAATAACTACATGTTGAACCCAAAAAAATCGAAATTGGGTTAAGAAGTTCCCTTGACAGCCTAACAGCGTCACATCAAAATGAGTTGATGAAAGATAAAAGGGGTATCTCATCACATGGACATAAAATTTAAATCACTAAGTATATAGATGAACATATCCCAACATAATGTAATGCGAATTAAAAGACATAACAAAAGAAGTCTTTTAAAAAGAGCAGGGTGAAAGGTTCCCTTACCGACATGGGTATCTTTCGAAACATACACCCTCTGAAAGAAGGACAATACAACATTGATGCAAAAACTCATAAATGAAATTATATTACACAATGAGTAAAATAATATTCAGTACAAACACCACTCAAATGAAATTGTGGAAAATGTAGCATAAATCTCACGGGAATAAAAGTGAGATGAAAATTCCCTTCCGAAAACTCGGCAACCAAACGACGCCACTTAAAACTTCCAAAAATGGATTGATGAGATCAAGTAGGGTCTCTCATAATATTAAAATAAAATTTACAGAAAGAGGAATATAAATGAACATCCCACATCATAACAAAGAGGAGCTTAAAAGAAGTCAAATAAAGGAGAGTACTTAAAGAGAAAGAGAGAGGTTAGATCTCTTATGAAAATTCGGCAGCCTAACGGCGCCACACAAAACTTCCTAAATGGATTGATGAGAGAGAATTGGGTCTCTCATAATATGAACATAAAAATTACCATAAGATTAATATAAAATAACATCCCAATCACAAGAAAGATGAGCTTAAAAGGAATGACATAAAAGAGTGTACTTAAAAAGAAAGAGAGGAGTAGGATCCCTTACCTCAGGTCCGACTTGACTCGATCGTTCTATAATGTCCTGAATAATAAACTTCATTTAATTTATATATGATTAAGAACCTTTTTCAAGTTCATTATTCCTTTTATATCACTTATTTCCATGTTATAAACATTATGTAATCATTTACGTTAATAATGTTTGTTTTGTCGATATTTGGTTCTTAAGTCGAAAGTGGACTTCTTACAATTACATGTAGTTCGTGTGGTCAAAGGTTCATTATATACAGAATTATATTCATGATTTGGATATCATATATATAATATATATCCATAATATACATTTATTTATAATATTACATAATCATTTAGAGTTAAGAAATGAAATGCACCGTTCATGGAGATGGAAAGCCGTACGTACGCATGAACGATACTTTCATTTCTATGTCATATTAATGGAATTAAAAATAAATGAGAGGTATGTATATTTTAATTCCAGAATTATATTCATCATTTATATGTAACATAAATAATATATAATAACTTAGAATACATCCTTTATACATCCCACATATGGAATTAACGAATCAAATCACATTGAGGGGGCGGTAGTCCGCACTTCCTAAAATGAAATTATCATGTTTACCCACAATGGAAACCATAAAGGTATGCCACAAAAGAAAAATACAGATTCTTAAGTAAAACAGAAACATATTATATATCATATATAAATATAGTTACATATTAATGGCCACCTTTTAAGGTGGTATATGAGTGTTGAACAATCATTGTTTCGTGTGGCAGTAATTCGCCATCCACAGAAACAGTATGTTCATTAACCATTTGATGTAGGTGTGTGTAAGTGTAGATCTAATTATTCTTATAATTACATCCTATTATATTGAAGATACTGTAGTTGTTACAAAATAAATGAATAAAAAGAGTTAGGGGGTTGGAGTAGCAAAATAAATCAAAATAACACAAGTGAAGACATTACCTTAAAATCGGGTAACTCCCTTTGGTTTGAGCTTAAAGGCTTCCTTGGGAAGACTTCTTCCCAATGTGAGGCTTCAAAGAGTAAGAGAGGGATGTGGAGAGACAAAATGGGCAGGGTTTGGCCGATCCAAAGGCTTTGGAAGTTTGGGTAAGGAGGCAGAGCTGGGGGCCTTTTATAAGAGGAGAGGAGGGGCACTCTTGGAAAGTAAAGAAATGTTACTTTATTTTAGAATGAGTTTCGGATTTTAATGGTCCCAAATTGATTTTTTTCGAGGATAAGGTGATAAGGGTTCTAAATCCACCCATAAAATAGGTTATGGACATGTGTAGGTCTTAGATTTTATATTAGCATTCCATTTTATTTAAATCGTTAAATAATGAGGTCATCGCTGCATCATCATGATGTCATAAATAATTTAATTTATTTAATGTCTAAAAATTATAAAAAAAATACTATGATGTAGGAAATATTTTTATCTTTCCAATAACTATTTATTGTAAAAAATATGACTTTTATAACCCCATTTAAAAAATTGTTTTAGTAAAACAACTCATGTTTGTGTCACAATTACTTTTACATTAAATAAAAAGATAATAATGTCATTTTCCTTCCAAAGTGGCTCCATGGAGTCCCCAAGTTGACCCATGGATTTTCATGGTCGTCCATGACACATAAAATAAGGGTAGGACATGTTTCAAGCTTATCTCATATTATTAAAACATTATTTTTACCTTAAACTACAGTAATTACCTCTAATCACGATTAAAAACATAAAAGTTATTATTCTCCAAAAAATTATTTTAATTCCATTGAAAAACATTTTACTTATTAATGAAAACCATGTATGTTGTATTTTTGAAATTCAAAACACAGAGGTGGTAAAATTTTATTTAAACGGAAAATTAGTTTTTATAAGTACCACTTAGTGGTTTCACTATTCATCAAAAATTGAAGTTCATCAGAAAAATACCAAAACATCACCCTAAGATATATTTGATATTCCAAATTCAAAAATGAAGTCTATTTTACAAAATTAAAAACATATAAGTTGCATTAATTAATTTAATAATTAATTCCCGCTGTCATAGCAAATAGCGTGTTTTTATGAAACAATAAGTATCAAAAGATTGACACTAGTTTAAGTCAGATTTCAAAGTGATATTAATTCCAATGACCACAATTGGATTAAATGGTAAAAATATATTATAATTGAACTTTAAAACCAATTCAAAATATTATCTAATAATATAAATAAATTAGATTAAAAGGTGTTTTTGAATTAAAATACAACATTTTCACTATTCAAAAAAAATGAACTTTATCGGAAAAATACCAACAATTTACACAAAGTAAATTTTGATGTCCCGATTCTAAAGAAGAATTTTATTTTGTCAAATAAAAAACATAAAATTTTTAAAAAGTGGATTTAAAAGAGGTTCGCCATCAAAAGGCGGTTAATCGACCTTTGAATGAATATTAGTATGTTTATGCTTAAAAATTGGATTCATTCGCATTTTTAATCCTCTAACATTTATTGTAAAAAGTAAAAATATTTGACAAACATATATAATCATTTTTTTAGTTAGTTCTGTTCATTTCCGCCATTACAATGGCTAGGCATTAACTACCATTTAAAATAATATTATTTTATTATTAGAGTGCAACTTAAGATTCCCAAGAAACTCATTGTTGTTTATTGGGTACGCCATCGAGCATAGCGTCCCCTTTAAAGTAATATTAATATTTTATTCACAAATAGGGATAAATATAAAAAATTCATATTGTTTATTTACTTGGGGTGTTACAATTGATCCCATCCAAATAGAGGATAACTCATTCAACTTGTGGGTATCATCAATGGTGGTATGTATATCCTCTACCACACATTAAGAATTATCATGACTGTTATTTTGTTTTCATATGTGATAATAATGATGCATATTAACTTCAGTGAAATATAAATGTTTTTAATAGTTTATTTTTTTTAAAATTTTTCATATTTTAATCATATATATCCTCTGAAGAAACAATTAATTAGTTGAATTCAATATAATTATTTTTATTATAACATAATGTAACTATTTAGTGGTGTTGGTATATCAATGATTTAATTTCTGTAATTGATTTTGAAAATGAAGAAAACCGAAAAATAGAGTATTGTTTTTCTCTATCATAATGAAATAATAGAAACACCATGATGTATAGACTATTCCAATAAAATATATTATATTACAAAGACAATGTTTTAAAAGGATCCAATACTGAATTAGACCACATGAATCTCCTTCTGGGAGACCACAATGAACAAATCTATGTCTTGTTCAATATGTGGTTATAATTTTGTTAACCCTAAGAGGAGTCTTGTATATCTAACCTTTTCATGGTTATTTGAAAATTAGATTTTAAATTTTTCAATTATATATTGAATTTATAATTTATTATATTTTTAAAATTAATGAAGAATGATAGTTTTTGGATTATTAATTAAATATAAATGTTTTTAGAAATTAATTAATTATAATGAGTGTGTTATTACTTAATTAAATGTTATAAAAAATTTAATAATATAATTTATCAAATATTAATCTCGCAAGATTGTGATAATTTTAAAAATATTATATATCATAACGTATTTTATAAAAATAATAATTTTATTAAAAAAATCATAAGTGGAATCTAATAAAATGTTTTAAAATTAATAAACTTCTTCAATATATAAGTTATATGGTTTTTATGATTGCTTTTCATCATATTTTATTCATGTATGGAAATTTAATTATCCTTAGTTGAGAATAATTTAAATATCATAATATTTTTTAATAAATGATATGATAGTTGTTTAAATAATGGTAGTTATATAATATATATAAATTTTTAAATCTTTCTTATTTAAGTGTTATAATTGTTTTATAATATATAATTATGACATAAAATTTCAAATAATGATAATATTAAAATGATCATATTATGAACTAGATATAAAGTGTTTTTATTCGTGGTGTTCAAATTTCTATAATAATTAACTATGTTATGAAATGTTTAAATTTAGTTATTTATTAATTATCAAGAAGTTGTTATCAAAATTATTAATATTTCAATTATTCATTTTTTTTAAAAATTTATTCATTATTTTAGTCTTAATTTTGATCTTTTTATATTACGAGTATTAATGTTCCAAAATTTATATGATAAATTACATCTATACAGAGACATAGAGTACAATATAAGTGAGACTCAATAAAAATAATTATTTCAACTACCAAAATCTCATTGTAAAATTGGATTTATTAAAATGAATTTAGTTATTGGTAATAATTTATGTATAATAAGTTTAAAAAATATTTGGAATTATATTCCCTATAGAGCAATGTTTCACTAGAGAGAGAGACTTGAGGTTGTTCTATATATCTACTTAGGAGGTTATTCACTGTTTATAGAGATAAATGGGCTTAGATATCATTTTCTATATGATTACTAATGTGGTTATTCAGAATCCCATATACATATCATCTTTTAAATTAATAGTTCATATAAATTATGCATATGATGGATTTGGATGTGTGTACATGTATTTGGATTCAAATATATTTGGATTAAGAAAAATTGTTTGTTTTATGAATAATTACACATTAATATGGCTTGAACATATTGACTTGGTTGAGGGAATATTATTGAAAAATAAATACCTTGAATAATTAATACGTAATTATAATAACATGAGATAAAATTGTGTGATGAAATTACATTACAATTCAAAATGCTAGATTCCATCAAATGTTGAAATTTTCAAGAACCTGATAATTCAATAAGGTAATTATTGTTAAAACATTATTCCCTTAGATTATCTTTTGTAATGATGGAATGTAATAAGTGACCTATATCTTTTAACATGAATGCCAAAACAATGATGGGTTCTCCAATATTATGATTTTCACACTAGTTGTTGGTTTTTCTTTTGGTTACCATAACTATGATTCATTAGTTTGATTTGGTTAACTATGTATTAATGTTTTCGAATATTATTGCTTTCTCATATAAAATTCAATTAGAATATCAATGTTTCAGTTATGATTTAATTACATTATTCACATCCTAAATGGAAAAAAATGAATGTAGCGCTAAACCATTACTATAGATTAGCGAAAGATATTAATTGGATTAAAAATTATTATCATGTTTTCTTAAAGTGTTCATCATTTTTGTGGGATTCCATTCAATATAACTGTAAATTATATTTTTAGTAAAGAATCTCACTCATATTGTAAAATTAATTTTTTAAAATGTATATAATTATAAAAAAAATTCCTTGATACCATTAATGACAAGGATAAAATATGAGGATAATACTTCGAAGACTAATTATTGTATTTGGGTACAGTTAATGAAAATGAGCGAATGATATATGTGTTGTAACAAACTCTATCAAGGAAACCGTCAAATGAATCCATTTGTAAAACATATTTTGATTCCATTAATAATAATAAAAAATTCTATGGTTGTCTCCACAGTAATACATGATACCAGAGAGACTAAGAAATCACAAGAACACAATATAAAAGATTCATTATTTAATGATAGATATACTGACAAAATTATCATGAAAATTATATGAATGAATAGTGTAATTTTCAAATTGTTAATTTATTTTGTAAAATCACATAAATAACCTAATTTTCCCGACATTTAATCAATATTATTGGGTATTTAAATGTTATCTAGATGTTAGGTTCACCTATTATTCTTAAATTGACTAGAAATTTCATTCTTCAATCACTAACAGAAATTACAAGCCATTTTTATGTATTATAATATCAATGAACTATATCAACCATAACCTAATATACTTAATATATTTATGTTTAATGATTATTAAATTGTAAGACTATGATGATGTACCATGTTTATGTAAAAAAATTATCATGTAAAATTATTTTACATCAATTATTAGAGAAGAGGTTATTGTGATTCCACATCTTCATGTATGATGTAAAAAAAGGACACATTTTTTATAGTGGAAATATTTTACTTATAGGAGGAATGTTTACATTTTACCTGAAGCTTTTTAAAGAGATAATTAGAGAGTCCATATAATGTATACATTTTATAGAATTCTATTCAAATATTTTGATAGATATATTATATATTTCATTTTTTTCAACAAAATCATATAATAATTAATATTGAGGGAATGAATTGATGATTATATAATAAAAATTGAGTTCCAGTAATCAATAAAAAGAGTTTATCCATTTATTTCATCAATTATTTAATATTAGATAATCAATTAAAATTATTTTTATTTATGTTATTATTTTATTGATAATAGTATTTATGGAATATTCGTGTAAATGAAATGAATTTTTTAATTGATATATATATTAATGGTTTCCATAAGTTTATATAATACATGATAGGTGAAAGAAATAGTTCATTCTGATTAAGGAAATTAAACTTTTTTAATTTATGGAAATGATTCTAAAATGTGAACAAAATAATTCGATGTTTTTCCTCTATTATTATAATAAACTTTATATACAGAGTGGAAGTATGACTTCATGGTTCTATGTGTTTAATAAAGAAAAAATGTTAATAAAATGTCAAATAGGAGGATAATTGAAAAAATCAACAGTACTTCATTAATTTAACATTCATGGTCATTTAATATTAAGGTTGTTAAAAATATTGAATAATATTAATATTTAATTTGATTACATATAATTCATTAATGAGTTTATGAATCACCATGTAAATTATATTTTTGGTACAATAATAAAACAAATAAATACATTAATTTTTATGGTTATGTGATTCCAAATGTGAATTTTATACATTTTTAAAATGAACATGAATTCAAAATAAATGGGGTAGTTAAATTGGATTTTACATTATATTAATTTAATGAAGTACAATAGATAAAATATAAAAAATTATATATAATTGAATGTATTAGGATAATAAATATATAATTATAGTATATGTATGTTCATCACAATTATCTTATATAATAAGAGAAATTGTTAATTATAAATGATTTTTTATGAATAATAATATATGATTAATTATATACCATTGGATTAAGATTAATTGGTTTATATGACATATTTTTAAAAAGAAATAAGGATTAAAATGTTATATACAAGGAAAGTGTTTATCTTGATGTTTTTCAAAATATTAAGGAATGTGTTTCTTATATCCATTAGTATTATATTTTAACAATATCATATACTTAGTAGAATATATTCCAAAAAAGTATAATACCATATAATATTACATCATTAATTTTTAAATCATTCTAAATGTCAATATGTTGTTTTCTTATCTTATCATTTTTTTATCTTTTTAAGATATTATGTAAATTATAATGTAGCTGAGAGCCTATCAAGGGTATAACTTATATTATAGAAGTCCATCATTAATAAAAAAAATTAAAGTATAAATCAATGATAAATTTTAAACATCATATGATATCGTAAGACTTTGTGGAAATTTTTTTATTTTAAATTTAAATTAGTTACGTTAGTTACTGTAACAAAATGAGCTTCTCATTATTTTATAAGGGTTTTTGATTTAATAACAGATAAATAATTAAAAAAATTAATTTATTCATGATGGATTGAAATTACTATGTTATCTATAAATGGATTAATGTATGATGATGAGAAAAATAGATAATGAAATAATTAAAAAAATAAGTCATCATCCAAAAATTTATGATATGTAGTTATGAGTTTTGAATATGATCAAAGAGCTAAAATTTAGAAATATTATTCCAAAATATCACCGTTATTTAAATTATTTTTTCACGGTAAAAATATATTTTTATAATAGTTTAGTGGACTAGAGGTTATCATATTTTCACATAAATATGTGGAATTAATTATATGCATATGACATCATTTAGTTAAATTGGGATTATGTTCGCTGAATAGCCCATTATATATACCAAATAGAGTAGATAAATGATATATTTTCATAAAATAAATCTTTACGTAAATGAGTAATCGATCACATATAATTTTAATAAATGGTTTTGGCATAATTAATGTACCAAAATGACTATATATTTTAGCAATGTGAGAATATTAGAATTCATGTTTCTATATGATGAAAATTTGGGTACATAGTTATTTTTTTATTTAAGATTACTATCAATCATCCTAAATTCTTGTATTTATTCAAAATTATTAATAATTTCCAATATAATTCTATTATATTATATTTATGAATCATAAGATATATATATTTTGATCATTCGATATAGGAATGTGTGGTCATATATTTTTTAAATAAAACGGGATAAGGTTTGACTAATTTTTCATCTCTAAAAGTGATCTATTCTTAATCCCAATTTTTTTTGGATTGTATATTCAATTTTTATTTTTTATAATGTCATGTACAATGAAATTAATGATGAAATTATATTTTTTTAAGAAATAAATACAAAATTAAATTTTTATATGACTATAATATTTATTTTAAATTATATTTTTTAAGGTAAAATGGAAAAAATCCTATTAATAATTAGTATTGGAGCGATATTGAAGGACATATATGCACTAAATTATTGTCTACTAAATTCATAATCTAATTTTGAGACATATGTCAAAAATATGATTTCATTCCCATGTAGTCATATTTCAATGACACAACTTTTCATATGAATTATTTCTACCACCCTTAATAGATTTTTAAAGAACCAAACTATTGTATTCTAAGCCTCATCAACCACAAACCCAGCTCCAATAGGACAGAGGTCAGAGAATAGCATCAAGAAGGCATACCAAACCCATGGGATTCATTTTCCTAAGGTATATATATATATATATATATATAGACACACACACAAATATCTAAGATAAAATAATACTGACATGTAAAAAAATGATAAAAATGAATTCAAGTATCTATAATACCATAATAAGAAATTGAAATAATGTACTTGAAATCATGAAAAGGTCTTTAAATACAAGACCACTAAAAAATGGATTTAATATATTATCGATTCAAATGGAGGGGACTGTTTTCATATGAAAAATTGATATACACCTCAATCTATCTATCCTAAAATAATATCCACCTGCTCCTAGTACTTGAAGGACTTAGTAAAATATTTTTCAGCTTTATAAGAAGTTACATGTGTGGGAATATCCCAAATAGGTTTGTGTATAACATACCTAGAAGTAAACCCCAAAATTAAAATGCATTATACATTGAGAACAGTCATCTCATCAAACATAACTGTATCAAATACTATATTAGTTAGAAAAGTAATCATGGATATCCTGGATATACTAATAGAAGACTCCAAGTCTCTAGGGTCTAAATGAGTGATAATGATCATTACACATCAATGTTTCAATATAATTATTTTCCTTGTGATATCACTACATTATCCTTGTATTCAATGATGGAACTCAACAGAGAGATATTAGTTATTGGGTATTGCAAAACTAATGGACCATCCCCTCCATTACAGTGGTCATGAAAGTCAATTCTAGCCATGTGGAAGCACATAAGAAATTCAGATTGTTCATTCCAGAAACCCTCTCCACCAATATAATAACCCATCAGAATGATCTTATATCAATACAGTGATAAGTTTTAAAGTCAACGAATCACTGGGGTGACACCAGTCGATACCCAAAATGTCCACTTAGTTAGGCGATCGACGTATGTGTAAATATTTTTCACACCAATTCACAAGAATCGCATCATATGGAGTCTGAAAGACATAAGTATATCTATAGGCCTATATGAGAGACACATGATCCAAGATTTTGATATATTTTTCTATGTGAATATAGAAATATTTTTCCATAATTAGTGATCCCTCCCACACTACACTGATTTGAAGAATGCTATAGTAAGGTCGCACTATTTGGCCAAAACATAATATCGCACAGAAAAAACCTAGAAATTGACCATGGGAACACAATCAGCTGATATTGGACTATGGAAGTACAGACATGTTCACCACGAAACATAATTGTGGAGAATGTGTAATTTAATCATTACATGAAAGATTACATTGAATGAACTTGTGTATTCTTTTTGTGTATCACTATTCTTGGAATTACCTCTCTCTCTCTTTCATGATATGAACTTTTAATCAATAAATGGTATTCCAAAAAGATAAAAAATGTGTTGTTGTATCCTTGTAAATATACACATCGAGTACCCTTTATTATTTAATATTACTATGTAAAAAACATGCATCATGTCACAAAAAACATGATAGACCACCCGATCTCCTAGTTACATATTTTTTATACATGCTGAGATGCCTTCCAGGGTGTACACAACATGTGGCATGGAAAACGTGGTGTGTTTCTATAACTATCCCTATATTCATATAGTCCCTATGTAATAAAAACTAGTAGGCTAATTGTTACATGAAATGTGACATGTGTCACAGAATATGTGACACATATCTATATATGGAAACCCTAGTGAACCACATAATGGACTACACTAGGTGTTTTAATAGGTCAACACACCATATAGTATAAAATTTGATAGAATGTATATAATTTTCAATCATTTAAAACTGATCTATTTTCATCGATTGAGTCTTTAAAAAATCATTCCACATGTTATAGATCTAGGACTTATCAGATCCTATCATAATTGTTAGATAGATTTTGTTTATTCCATGCTTATCTGCTACTCAGGAAGCATCTGATATCAAGACTCATTATAGTTTCACACCAATACAATGAATAATAACTCATGATCTATATATGAAACATTTTATATAGTGGTATAAAACTTCTTTGATGTCGGATATCCATCATGAACTCATGGTATTGATTAATTATACCAAATATCGATTGTGGAACTAAGGTTCAATAGCTAATTGTCGAATCATAGGATAAAGTAATTATAAATTCTTAATTGACCTACAAAAGGTATAGAAAATCAAAAAAAATTAGAGGAATGATCCTAAACGATTTGTTTCTTTATCGGTCTTATTCCATTCTTATAAGACTGATGAGAAAATAATAAAAACTAAACGAAAAATAATAATTAGTGCCCAAATCCTGAATAAATTAACCGATACACATAAAATTATTGAACTAACAAAAAATCTATTATTATTTTGTTATGTGTTCATTGTGGGACAATAAAATACAAGGATAATTTTACATAACAAAAGTCTTACGACAATTTTTATTCCCTTTAGGCAAAGAATGATTGCTCTTCATAATCATTCACAAGATCCACAAGACACATTGACGTACGATCCGGGATATAATATGGATCTAATGTCATCTTATAATGATACTACAACGGTTCCTCTATAGGGTTTCCTCTTAATATCTAGTACATGAGGATAACCATAGATATTAGGTCTATAAATTTCTAAATATAGTATTCTCGTTCCCCACATTAAAAAAGTTAAATAAATTAAATACAATCAATATTAATTATTATTTTCTCCAGCAATAGAAAAATTCCAAAATACATGATGCTAAAAAAATTATGTCCTTACAAGGAAAAGAAACATATTATAATATCAATATATATTTTATATTTCTGATCTAAACAATAATTGGGATAGATTTCACCTTTTATTAAAAAATCAGGTGATTCATATTTAATATAATCAATATATATCTAAAATTTAATCAGGGATTTCCAGGACTCATAATCTCATGTTCTATTAGTGTCATGTTCGAGAAATATTTCAGTAAATATTCAGATGTCATTCAAAAAAATGTATATTACATTGTTCACCGCCTTTATGGATTATCATTCCATACAATCACATGATAAGATAAAATTTCAAGATATTAAGCTGCCAACTTTGTCTCCCATACCTATGTGGTCTCCTAAATGTTTCATGTTCTATGAAAGAACACACACCTAATGGAAAAAACATACCCATGAAAGGGCATTCACTACAATTTCTCAACACCAAAAGGTCATTTAAAATATATAATTCACACTCAAAATTCATCATACCCAATTAAATATCATAAAATTCGTTTTCCACAAGACTTCCTATATAAGACAAGTTGAGAACACTATTAAAAAACTACTATGGTAATGGGGTCATGTGGTACCCCGACTCACTAACTCGGCACCATAGTTGTAAAAGAACGTGATTATGAACCCAAATGATATCCCATCCCCCAAGATAATAAATTGTGACTCATAAAATTCAAAGTCCTATTCAATCAATATGGAAAGGATTATTTCTATTTACATAGTGATTTTCATCCTCCCCGGGATGGATCATGCCATTTACAACCATCATGAGCACCAAAACTAGGACCCAACTATATTTACCTAGTTTCTTTGACTAGTATAACAACATTATGGAATATATATCATTCATTTCCATGAAATGTTACTACTTCATTGGTGGAGTGGTAATCATCATGATATGAAAACTCCGCTAATGGAAGATGACCCTCCATGATATGGGCCAAAACCAACATGAAAACCCAATGAACATTTACCATAACCTAAAAAGTTCACATAAATAGACAACTAAGTCAATTAAATCAGTATTTCAACTAAAAATCAATCCATATAACGTTCATTAATCCTATACATATTCATTATATGATGTAATCATCACAATATGAAAGGATCGTTAGTGGAAATCAATAATTCCAAACATCCTCCTTTATGCATAGTTGTCCCAAACTCACCATAGATATCTATTATTCATCTCCCATAGACATATGAAAAAATATTTTCTTATCTTGAAAACACATTGCAACTCCCATGGAAATAAAACTACGGTATAGAGATACTAATAAATCCTCACCTCCACCAGATGTATTTAAAATTGATTTATAACCTCCTCAATAGCTTCTTCAACAACATGACTCATGTCACCAACCATTATTGAAAACATATAATGATATTACCTCCTTTTATGAATATGTCTGGAACTTCTCTATTAGTTTTACCATAATGTAGAATATCACAATCAATATTCATAAATTTTTACTCCTATTCCCACTAAATATGTTTATTGGTAACAACTACCAACTAGAGTTTAACCGCACTATACTCATGTGTCTCATGTTTCCCAACACCAAAACTAAGAACATATAGATTTCAATGAATTATACCGATGTGATCTAATCCATAAAGGGGAAATGATCCATTCTATAGATCTCTCAATTATATTTTGGCATATAAAATCATCAAATGGTATTACCACTTACTCATGAACATCCATAGAGGATTTCAAAATCCATTTCTAGTATATACTACTCCCAAAACAGATTTGGTGATAACCTATTTCATCATCAACATTATAAATAACATTGACCCAAACGACTAGTTGATGAACACAATGGTGGTGTGTGGTACTTTTCCCACACATCACCTGGTTCTATTGACGCAAGTTAACACCCAACCTTGAGCACTCATAATCTATTTGGGTGAATTAATACATGGATTCCTAGAAAATAAAACTGGACCTTACAAATAACTTCCACTTAAGACTCCTTTAGTAGCAACACGAACACTCAAAGATATACCAAGTCATCCAATATACTAGATTAGATATTCAGTTGTGAGGTGACATTCTGTGACAAAAGAAAAACACTCTATGTGAAGGTAAAATGATAAATCCTCAATATGGATTCTCGTATACTCCTAAATCAATGTAAAATGGATTCTCAATGCATCCACTTGACTAATAGAAATATTACATAAATAATAATGAGGACAATACAACCTATTATGAATGATATATTCATGATCTACTTGGGATCACTCATTATCAATGGAGGAATACTCAACCCAACAAGGAAAAGAACCACAACAATAATTTTTGGAAAAACACTAAGCATGGATGGTAGAGAACTAGTCCATACCAAGGAAAAACATTGTACTGTATCACTAAGGATATATCTCCAACATGATTTTGGTCACATATTTTTAAGAAGTTTTTATTGTATATCATATATACAGGAGCACCAAATACAGTGTTTGGGAAAAATTAGTCCAATTTAATCTATAGGTTTCACCAGGTGATGTTATTAGGGATATATATCTCATGACTATGTGTGAAATCTGCAACTGGTGCAATGAGGAAACACATCATTCCATGAATCATACTCAAATACTCATAATGACCATTCTTCTTGAATGTCATCCATTCACGTTCCCACAATTTTTTCAATAACTAGGTTTTTCTCTAACACCTTGTCACATAAAAAACAGACACATAAAACTTATAGGAACTCATCCACCACACCTCGACACTATCCTCAATGGGTGGAACTAACCCTCCCACATAGTTTTGGATCATTTCACATAATAGAGACTTAGTTTTGGAATTTACCATATTCAATGAACATCCAATTTCACTCCAAAAAAGGAAATACAAACACCTTTGTCTTCCTTGAATTGAATAAAAAAAGGAGTCAAAAGGGCGGCCTATAACAATCTCTACCATTACTACCAAAATAGTTGGGTAAACATAGGTCATACCACAATATACTCTTCATGAACATGGGTATAAAAGCTACATCACTTACAACTATCCATGATTATATCCTCAATATTCCTAATACTATAGTGGTATACATATGGTTGATGGTGGTAGAATCAAACCAATGACCCTAAAATCACATACTTTACACCCAAATCCTCCATGAAATATTCTAATCCATGTACCTCCTTGATCTACCTGCTGCCTCTTTCTAGTTGGTTCATCAACCATATCTCTAATTGTAGTACAATGGGACAGATAATACAAAATTATATTTCCTATCTAATCATAACAATAGAATCAGCCCAACCACATTGATCTAATTTTTCCCCAAGAAATCTGATGATTCCTCATGTTCCATGACTCTGTCACACATCTTCTATAAATAGTTTTTAATGATCATACATATGATGTGATACCATCCTCGTAATATATCGATACATTCTTTAAAATTTCACATAATCATAAAGAACAAATATATCCTTACATGGTTCATTCATACATGTCACATCCACCTAAACCCTTTGAGGTGGGTCTATGTGGGGATGAATAAGTGGACACTCTACTAGCTGTCTACTCATAAGAAAACCTGGATCGGCACCTAGACCCATCCCAGATTCATCATCACACATCATATGAAACTCTCTACATTTATTTTGAATCTTCATTGGGAAAAATTTCGAAAACACATTAAGATAAAAAATATATACCATAATCAATGAGTATATCTAGTGTGATAACTCAATGAGGACATATAATTCATAAAAAATATTATATTATGCATTTACCAATGATTAATTAAAAATAGTTTCTATTTGTATAGAGGCAAAAGGAAGGTTATTCGATTCCTAGTGAATGCATATGTCCTCCACCAAAAAAACTCGAAACCCAAGCTGGATATCCAGATATGAAACATATTAACATTATTTCACTAGTTCTTAAACCACAACTAACATCAATACAAAAGAATCTCAAAACCTTGGTCCAAAACATATGTTTTTTTCAAAACAATTGATTATACGTTTTACCCTTTAATAGCATTCTATCATGACTCACCTGTCCACAATCCATGTCATTACATCCGGAAGCCATCCCATAATAGGCCATTGGATGGAGACTAGTGTTGAGGATGCATATCACACACTTGGGTGGAATTTCAATAATGTACCTCTATGACTGACAACGTCTTTATCCCCAAAAGATGATGAAATTTAAATCAAATAATAAAATGTATATTATTTTTATGCAATCCTACGATCATTGTATGACATAAAAGTACTATATATCCTGAAAAAGGGAACAAATGAAATCCCAACCAAAACATGTATATAATGTATTTCATGATAAGAATGAGGGGAATACTTTAAAAAGAAACACCAGCATACACCTCCATCTATGTAGACCAATATATGATACAAATTTTCATATTACCCAATGGAATCCATAAAATATATGTTGTAAATATAAGACATGATATGTGTGGGCACCACCCATGGAGGGGTGATTATAAAAATTCATTGTAAAACACCCTGAAATAGTTATTCACAATCAATAAACAATAATTATCTGAAAAAAATGTGTATGTAAAACAATAAATGAGAAATAATAGTAACATAGGATATCATAGATAGAATCATAAAAGACTCTAAGTCTCAATAGTCTCATGAACTGCTAACTATAGTTCCATTGTGAGGTATCAATATAATGCTCATCTAGGTGATATCACTCCATGATCCCTACAATCCATGAGAGAACAAAACAATAGATTTAAATCATCAGGTGTCTATAAGATGATAGATTATCCCCTCCATTCTATATGGGTATTTTTAGTTTTCACCAACATAAATAACATATGATTGTATGAGGTTTGTTCTGAAATTCAAAATCCCCTCGACTAATTCCTCAATAGAAAGAACATATCTTTATGAAAACATTGATTATATGGCCTAGTGATCACTAGTGGTCACCAGAGCCTTTTTTAAGCAGCCAACAATATAGTTAATCATGACCCATGTAAATATTGGAAATTTCATTTCCCTCAAACCACATATTAAGGGATCATGAAGGACATGATGATCACTCTGGACCACTCCAAGGGATTCTCGCTCCAGGACACTCTCATATTAGTTAGAGATGATTGAGATAACTCAATACAGAATAAGGGATATCTCCCACACTACACTGGTCATTAGGAAGATGTAGAGTGGTTAGCTAATATGATGGTAATTTTATGTCATAATGGTCCCTAAATAGAATGGACTATGGGAGAACACTAGACATATACTGGTCCAAGGTAGCTCAGAGAAGCTCATGATGAAGCAGTGCTAATTCTAGGGAGGAATCCAAACTGTCACAAAAAAAGTAAAAAATGTGTTTATATGAGTACATGAATTGTCTCACTAAGCCTAATAGTTTCAATGTCTCTTGATGACATGAAATTCACTTTTCCATAAACAATTGTGTGTCATTGAGTTACATGGTTTATAGTTGGCTCCCTGGAACTCCATAGATATCCCATATTTTAAAACTTATATATCTATTTTAAAAAATATATATTATATCCTATAAAATTATTTTCAGTACACTATAAAAACACATGCATGGGGATATTAATTGTTTACTTCCACGAAAATCTTGGAATGAAATAATTTAATCTATTGAAGATCATCAATGTTTTCCTCAATGATCATCATATTTTGTACTCTTAAAAGACAAACCCAATATAAAAAAATCCTCATTACCTGGGGAATGGAATCGTATTAATGGGTGAGATCATATGATGATTAAGGGTAAAAGTATACAATCATATGAAGTCATGTTATTAGAATACTCATATATGATAATGGTCATACCTTATAAAGTTCATACCCAACATGTCATAGATCATAAACATGAGTTATGGCATCATGATCATCATTTTACTTGATATAAATCAATAGATAATCATAAAACCATGATACTTGAGAGAAAATCCTTAGAGTAAAATATAGTTGTGTTTCATAATCATCATATAATAACATTTTCAACATCTATAAATCGTCAGATTTTCTCCCATGAAATTATAGAGATGAAATCAGTCCCTAGCTAAAATATATGGCCACACAACTGGGTCCACGAATAACTATGAATACCTGAGCCCGAATATTTAGAATTAGTATATAAAAATGCTGTATTTTTTTAATAAAAAAATGTAAAAATACGTAGATAATTTTATATTTGATTAACTTTTCTAGAATAACTTTTGATGAATTAGAAAAATATATTACAATTTATCATGTTGTATAATAATAAAATATAATGTCTAAAACTCTTCGCATGAACTAACAACATAAGTGAATTCATCCATCATTGAACTTAAAATTAAACCATGAAAATAATTTTAAACAATGTATGATAATTAAATTTCTGTGTTTGTAGTTTCTAAAAAGAATGTGGAAAAAATTGTCTTCAAATATTATTTTTTTAAAATCTTTTGAAAAACATAATTAAAAATACTAAAATACATTGAAAATACATTACAAAAATATAGTTATTTTATGAAAACATTATGAATTCATTTGAAAACAAAATCAGGGGGTTACTTAATACACCAAGGTTTTTCTAGACCAACACACGTTTTATAGGGATGGTTTCACTCCCCACACCAGTATAATGATTACAAAGTTCATGTTCCTAATATTATATAAACTTCTCAATATTTCCTTATATATATATATAAATATTTAAATGGTTGTTTTACCTAAAAAAATTATAATTCATGAAGAACATATATACACATATATTTATATAAGCATTATTAGAAAATCTATTGTAAAATTCATTACGACCAAATATCTTGATATTTAGACACAGTATAACTACATGGATTCTTAATTGACATACATGTAAAAAAATTCATTTATAAAAACATTATATTGATTTTATTAGAAAATATGAATTTTGAGCATTTATGATTAAAACATATCATTGAATAATGATGTTAAAACTCATTTCCTTAGTTTATTTCATTCATAAAATACTGATGTAAATATATGAACCCTTCAAATAAAATAAAAGAAATAGTTATTTGGAATTCACAAAAAACTAATAAATATTTAATTTTATTTAAAATATTCACACAAAAAATTATATAAGTTCGCATAAAATTATAAATGTAACATTTATAATTAAAACATTCCTTATTTTAAAAAGTTGTAATTATCACCTTGGCCAATAGTTTGAATTGAATTCAAAACCATTTACCGATATGAATTTCATGCACATTAAAATCATCCATTAATAGCTATATTATTATATAAATTTACCCATAATATAAGAATAAAAATTATAATATCCATGAGGATAATCTCTTGGTCACATAAAATATTAGAACATGAAATCTTAACAAAAATTCATAATTGAAAATTTTATAATTATTTTCAAAAAACGATTCTTTGAAAATATGAAAATATCTTTATATAAGAACCATATTAAATGGAATAAATATATTGGTGTAATATATATATATATGAATAATATATATTTTTAAATTCATGAAAATAATATAAATAAAATTAATTTAAATCTTAAGAATACGAACAAAATGTTCATGATAATATTGCATATATTTATGCATAATATTGCATAATAAATAACTAAAATTTTAAATATATACTTATAAAAACCATAAATCAATATTAAATAAAATGTTGATAAATAAAAATAAAAATAAAAACAATCCCTTAACAGATTATCATATTCAACATCTTTTTCTATGCTGAAGAAACATTGTCTAATTAATCTTTGCTTACGATTAAAAATATTATTTTAAGATACTATGAATGTATTTTATTTCCATTTACATCACTAGTCACACATAGTGAAGACAAATATATGGACTATATTAATTATCCATATTAATAAATTGAAAGTTATTTATTTCCATTAAAAATATTTTTTAATACTCATGGGTTTCTGAGAAAGAATTAATTGATAATATATTTTTTTTATAAAAAAATCATCAATTTTGATATCAAAATTTTCAAATACTAATTTGAAAAATATGTTCATCACTGTAACTAATTAATCAAATTTATGTAGATTTAAAATTTTAAAATATTATGTCTATGTTCTACTACAAATGCAATAAAAATAACTAAAAACTATAGTTACTGTATGTTCATAGTTAGATGTAAACCCTATTGAAAACTAGTAATATGAAAATATCATATAGACAACAACATGGACCACTGATTATAAATGAAGTAGAAATAATGATTAAATAATGAAATCTACCGTCTCTAAATAGATCCTTTAAATACAATCTATAGGACGATTTTAAGTCTAAAAAATAAAATACATGAAAACATGTAAAAGATATGTGAATCATTAATTAAAAAAGAATATGATGATACTTGATTTCCCACAACTACCTAGGAATCCCATTTTTATGATGATAGATGATATCTATAATTGAACTGTCTCCCTATGTTCAAATGCCTTTGGTTTTCGATTCCTCTTTTACATTGAATCCATATCCTTGATTCGAAGCTTGTGGATGTGCTCAAACAAACCTCCCAAATAATTATTTCTTGACACCTCTCATTCAATTATGACCTTAGGTAGAATTTCTTTAATCCAGTGGATGCTTCCCCCTTGATATTTCACTATTTCCTTTAATTTTTCAAAATTATTTATTTTAATTATACAAATTTCATAAAATAAATTATAATCTCATAAGAATAATATTCATATTATTATCATAATTTTTTTATAAAATATCTTTCTGAATATTTTTATATTACAATAATACTTAATAATTTAATTTTCATAATAAAGTATGTGTAAAATTTATTTATTTCAAATAAATAATATCACTTTAAATTTTTTAAAAATATAAATATTAATCATGTATTTCTTTTATGAAAGTACATTTCTATAATATAACACTTACATTACAAAAAAAATCAAATAAACACATTTGGCATTTTAATACTAAAACTTATAATTCATGAAAATAATAATTTATTTAAATTAATGAATATTTTATAACACATGTATTTATAATAATAAATAAGTACTAACTAATAATATATCAAAATGTTATTTACTATATCTAATCATATACTTTTTCTCAAAATAATCAATATAACATATTAATATTTCGTAATAATATTAATTCTACGATTAAAATTTTAGATATCAGAAAACAAATAATTTTTTAAAGATAAAATTAGGAACAATCATTCAAATTAGCTAATTTTAGTTATAATTTAAAAATTAATTTTAATATAATTTATAATATCATAAAATTTTAAATAAAAAATCATACATTAATGATATTTTTAAATTTATTTATTTTCATTTAATACAAATAATATATCATGAAATATAAAGTATTATTTAAGAATCAAAACAAATTTTAATTATACAACACATCTTTGTTTAATTAATGATTTTATTTAAAGTCAATATCAGTTATTTTTAAATTATAAAAAATCTATTAGATAATAATTTAAAATAAAGTTACGATTTTAATTTATTTTTTATTTAAACTCTTCCCCATTAAAATAATATCTCTAACACAATTTATTCTTTGGATTTCAAAAAATTTGGAATATATGTATTCAAATTAAGAGAAACTATATTTGACAAAGTATAATACACTACCACTTAGAAGTATATACCTCTTTTAAAAGACACTTAAGTTATAGAAGTTCATTTTTCTTAAGCATAAGTTATATCTAAATATGATTTTCTTACACACGTGATAAATCTATACCTGATGCAATTCCGGATATGGCCACCCACCAATAAGTCTATGAATGGATAATAAAATCCCCCTACATCTAAATAAACTCGACAAAGTGAGAAGTGTCCCAGAGAATATATTTCATAGTTTTCAAATCTATTCACATTTATTCACCGCAATAAATTAAACAAAAAGAATTGGAAAATATCTTTATCACAAAGCATCGAAAAATAAGGAAAATGTCTCAGTTTCAAGACATGGTAACTAAATGATTAATATATCCCCACTACATGATGTTGAAATTTTAATTCCATCATTCATCCTCATTCCATCTCATTGTTCGAAAAAAACTAGACAATGCTCATCTAGTGAATGGAGTGATTCTGTCATCAATTAATCTCCTCAGTCTAGAAGCCTCACTTCATGTCTCGAGCTCTTCAAGATACCAAAAACCTTTTATATCACTTACAAAACAATATCACTTAATTTGATGATGATATCATTCTATAAGGTCTTATACCTACAAAAAAAATACATATTGGACCTATAAGAATCTTTTTTATATCCTTATGAGCCAAAAATTCAAATGTTTGAATATAACAACTAATTGTTTTTGATTCATACCAAATATGATTGTTTCATGTAATTAAACATTACCCGAGAAAATTGTTTCAAGAGTTCTGATAGTTTCATCTCCCACTCAGAAAGGTCATTGTACATTTGAGGAATCAGATATCCTAATTAGTATATTTTTTAACATTCCCATCATATCTAGTCCATGTGCATCACGACCTTAAACTTCATGAAATTTGTTCAATTTACTACGACCATAAACTCTATAGTATAATTGTCATGATCACAACACCCTACACAAATGGTAAAAAAGGTAGAAAACTTATCAGGTTTGAAACCTATAAAAGGTTTTTTGATTATGAGTCTCATATTTTCTCACTAAACACTTCATATAAAGAGTTTATGGAAACAATAGAGTGAAAATAAGTGAAAAATTCTCAAAGGGACCACTCGGTGACCCTGGTAAATATAGATCCATTTTCGATGGACCCCCTATTCTAGAATAATGTTATATTAAATATTTTTTACATAGCCTTTCCATGATATGATGGTAATTTTATGTCATATTGGTCCCTAAATAGAATGGAATGTGGTAGAACACTAGACATATATAGGTCCAAGGTAGCTCAGAGAAGCTCTCGATGAAGCAGTCGTAATTATAGGGAGGAATCCAAAATGTCACAAAAATAGTAAAAAAATGTGTTTATATGGGTACATGAATTGTCTCACTAAGCCTAATAGTTTCAATGTCTCTTGATTACATGAAATTCACTTTTCCATAAAAAATTGTGTGTCATTGAGTTACATGGTTTATAGTTGGCTCCCTGGAACTCCATAGATATCCCATATTTTAAAACTCATATATCTATTTTAAAAAATATATATTATATCCTTTATATTTATTTTCAATACATTATAAAAACACATGCATGGGGATATTAATTGTTTACTTCCATGAGAATCTTGGAATGAAATAATTTAATCTAGTGAAGATCATTAATGTTTTCCTCAAAGATCATCATATTTTGTACTCTTAAAAGACAAACCCAGTATAAAAAATCCTCATTACCTGGGGAGTGGAATCGTATTAATGGGTGAGATCATATGATGATTAAGGGTAAAAGTATACGATCATATGAAGTCGTGTTATTAGAATACGCATATATGATAATTGTCATACCTTATGAAGTTCATACCCAACATGTCATAGACCATAAACATGAGTTATGGCATCATGATCATCATTTTACTTGATATAAATCAATAGATAATCCTAAAACCATGATACTTGAGAGAAAAATCCTTAGAGTAAAATATAGTTGTGTTTCATAATCATCATATAATAACATTTTCAACATCTATAAATCGTCAGATTTTCTCCCCTGAAATTATAGAGATGAAATCAGTCCCTAGCTAAAATATATGGCCACACAACTGGGTCCATGAATAACTATGAATACCTGAGCCCGAATATTTAGAATTATTATTTAAAAATGCTGTATTTTTTTAATAAAAAAATGTAAAAATACGTAGATAATTTTATATTTCATTAACTTTTCTAGAATAACTTTTGAATAATTAGAAAAATATATTACAATTTATCATGTTTTATAATAATAAAATATAATATCTAAAACTCTTCGCATGAACTAAAAACATAAGTGAATTCATCCATCATTGAACTTAAAATTAACCCATGAAAATTATTTTAAACAATGTATGATAATTAAATTTCTGTGTTTGTCGTTTCTAAATGGAATGTGGAAAAAAATGTCTTTAAATATTATTTTTTAAAAATCTTTTGAAAAACACAATTAAAATACTAAAATACAATGAAAATACATTACAATAATATAGTTTTTTTTTGAAAACATTATGAATTCATTTGAAAGAAAAATCAGGGGGTTAATTAATACACCAAGGTTTTTCTAGACCAACACACGTTTTATAGGGATGGTTTCACTCCCCACACCAGTATAATGATTAAAAAGTTCATGTTCCTAATATTATATAATATTTTCAATATTTACTTATATATATATATATATATTTCAATATTTAAATGGTTTTTTTACCTAAAAACATTATAATTCATGAAGAACATATATACACTTATATTTATATAATCATTATTAGAAAATCTATTGTAAAATTCATTACGACCAAATATCTTGATATTTAGACATGGTATAACTACATGGATTCTTAATTGACATACATGTAATAAAACATTCGTTTATAAACACATTATATTGATTTTATTATAAAATATGAATTTTTAGCATTTATGATTAAAACATATCATTGAATAATGATGTTAAAACTCCTTTCCTTAGTTTATTTCATTCATAAAATAATGATGTAAATATATGAACCCTTCAAATAAAATAAAAGAAATAGTTTTTTGGAATTCACAAAAAACTAATAAATATTTAATTTTATTTAAAATAATCACACAAAAAAATTATATAAGTTCACATAAAATTATAAATGTAACATTTATAATTAAAAGATTCCTTATTTTAATAAATTGTAATTATCACCTTGACCAATAGTTTGAATTGAATTTAAAAACCATTTACTGATATGAAGTTCATGAACATTAAAATCATCCATTAATAACTATATTATTATATAAATTTACCCATAATATAAGTATAAAAATTATAATATCCATGAGTATAATCCCTTGGTCACATAAAATATTAGAACATGAAATCTTAACAAAAATTCATAATTGAAAATTTGATAATTATTTTCAAAAAACTATTCTTTGAAAATATGAAAATATCTTTATATAAGCACCATATTAAATAGAATAAATACAAAGGTGTAATATATATATATAATTATATATGTGAATAATATATATTTTTAAATTCCTGAAAATAATATAATACATATATAAATACAATTAATTTAAATCTTAAGAATACGAAACAAATGTTCATGATAATATTGCATATATTTATGGATAATATTGCATAATAAATAACTAAAATTTGAAATATATACCTATAAAAACCATAAATAAATATTAAATAAAGTGTTGATAAATAAAAATAAAAATAAAAACAATCCCTTACCAGATTATCAGATTCAGCATCTTTTTCTATGCAGAAGAAACATTGTCTAATTAATCTTTGCTTAAGATTGAAAATATTATTTTAAGATACTATGAATGTATTTTATTTCCATTTACATCACTAGTCAAACATAGGGAAGACAAATATATAGAATATATTAATTATCCATATTAATAAAGTGATAGTTATTTATTTCCCTTAAAAATATGTTTTCAATACTCATGGGTTTCTTAGAAAGAATTAATTGATAATATATTTTTTTATAAAAAAATCACTAATTTTGATATCAAAATTTTCAAATACTAATTTGGAAAATATGTTCATCAGTGTAACATATAAATCAAATTTATGTAGATTTAAAATTTAAAAATATTATGTCTATGTTCTACTGAAAATTCAATAAAAATAACTAAAAACTATATTTACCGTATGTTCATAGTTATATGTACAACCCTATTGAAAACCAGTAATATGAAAAAATCATATAGACAAAAACATGGACCACTAATTATAAATTAAGTAGAAATAGTGATTAAATAAAGAAATCTACCATCTCTAAATAGTTCCTTTAAATACAATCTATAGGATGATTTGACGTCTAAAAAATAAAATACTTGAAAACATGTAAAAGATATGTGAATCATTAATTAAAAAAGAATATGATGAAACTTGATTTCCCACAACTACCTAGGAATCCCATTTTTATGATCATAGATGATATCTATAATTGAACTGTCTCCCTATGATCAAATGCCTTTGGTTTTCGATTCCTCTTTTATATTGAATCCATATCCTTGATTCAAAGCTTGTGGATGTGCTCAAACAAACCTCCCAAATAATTATTTCTTGACACCTCTCATTGAATTATGACCTTAGGTAGAATTTCTTTAATCCAGTGGATGCTTCCCCCTTGATATTTCAGTATTTCCTTTAATTTTTGAAAATTATTTATTTTATTCATACAAATTTCATCAAATAAATTATAATCTCGTAAGAATAATATTTATATTATTATCATAATTTTTTTTTAAAATATCTTTCTGTATATTTTAATATTACGATAATGCTTATTAATTTAATTTTCATAATAAAGTATGTGTAAAATTTGTTTATTTGAAATAAATAATATAACTTTAAATTTTTTAAAAATATAAATATTAATCATGCATTTCTTTTATGAAAGTACATTTCTATAATATAACACTTACATTACAATAAAAAAAATTCACATAAAAACATTTGACATTTTAATACTAAAACATATAATTCATGAAAATAATAATTTATTTAAATTAATCAAAATTTTATAACACATGTATTTATAATAAAAAATAATTACTAACTAATAATATATCAAAATGATATTTACTGTATCTAATCATATACTTTTTCTCAAAATAATCAATATAACATATTAATATCTCATAATAATATTATTTCTACGATTAAAATTTTAGATATCAGAAAACAAATAATTTTTTAAAGATAAAATTATGAACAATCATTCAAATTAGCTAATTTTAGTTTTAATTTAAAAATTAATTTTAATATAATTTATAATATCTTAAAATTTTAAATAGAAAATCATACATTAAGGAAATTTTTAAATTTATTTATTTTCATTTAATAAAAATAATATATCTTGAAATATAAAGTATTATTTAAGAATCAAAACAAATTTTAATTATACAACACATATTTGTCTCATTAATGATTTTATTTAAAATCAATATCAGTTATTTTTAAATTATAAAAAATCTATTAAATAATAATTTAAAATAAAGTAACGATTTTAATTTATTTTTTATTTACACTCTTCCCCATTAAAATAATATCTCTGACACAAATCATTCTTTGGATTTCAAAAAATGTGGAATATATGTATTCAAATTAAGAGAAACTATATTTGATAAAGTATAATACACTACCACTTATATTTTTCACAAATAACAATGCCAAATCTCCAATGTTTTTTAGACCATTGCACTGCAAATAACTACGAAGCTATGAACCTGCCAATTCTAATTCATTACATAAAAATGATATGTGTTTGTTATAATAACATGAATTTAAAAAATACATAATGTATTTTATATTCCATGACTTTTTCCTGTCTAGACATTTTATAATTTTACAAATTAATAAAAATTTATCAATTTTCTAAAAAATAATATAGACATAACAATTTCGTTTTGATAACCCCATAAGTGAAATCAACCATCTTAAAACTTCTTATTTACCTATCATAAAATTCTTATAATAAAGGATAAGAATTTAATTTTCAAGTAACGGGGTCTCTAAAATCCAATTGATCATTTTTTAAAATTAATTTATATAATATCCTTTAAAATTTACATCTTAAAATACTTTCTTACGATGAAAAATATTAATAATAATTAGGATATTATTGGAAAACATTATGCAATATTTTTAAAATAAAATCAGGGGTCACTTTAAAAAATAAAGGTGGTCTAGGATACACACATTACTAATGGTTTGGTCTAAAACCCACATCCCTTGAATGTTTAAAAATTTTAATCCCATAAATTTATAAAATAATATTAATATTTATTTGAATATATATATATTTTTATTAGATATTATTCATTAAAAACATAATAAATAATTAAATACATATAAGAAATTATATATATATATATATATATATTATATTTCGTAGAAAATGAAATTTTATGTTTTGGAAAACCAAATATTTTGATTTTTACACATTTTATAAATACAAATTTTTTTAATTAACATCCATGTAATTGAATTTTTTTCATAAAATTAAGAGATTCATTTTATTTAAAAATGAAAAAATGTGATAACTTTTATCATTTAGAACCCATCATTGAATAAATAAATCAAACCTAATTTTCTTAAATGATTTTATGCATAAAATAATCAAGAAAATTCATATCCCCTTCAGATAAAATTGTATCAAGGGTATATTGGATTTCACAAAAATTAATTGATATATAATTTTTAAATAGAAGATTAATTATATAAAAAAATTATATAAGAACACATAAACTTATAAAAAGAAACATGTTTACATAAAACATTATATCCTTGAATAAGCTGAATATATAATCATGAAAAATATATTTATTTTAAATTAATCCAATTTCCATTCATGAATTTCTTGAAAATTATCACAAATTTATAGTCACATATGTATATATATTTATATATACACATACCATAAGTATAAAAATTTCAATAACACTATATACTTACCTCAACTCAGAAAATATATGAACTTCAAAACATAACATAAAATCATAATTGAAAATTTTATAATAATTTTCATAATATATATGATTGAAAACATGATAACTCACAAGTATAAACACATACATAAATGGAATAAATATGTGGTAATAACAAATACATACATATATATATACATGAATAATTTACATGTTGATCATCTAGAAATTTATATAATACATATACACAAATAACAAATTGAAATCATAAGGATATAAACGTGATGTCTCTAAAAATGTTACATATATTTATTTTTGTCCATGAAAAATAAAATAAATATTTAAAATACATATATATAATAGTTTTTATTTAATAAAATATAGATTTTCACATAAAAAACAATAGATTTATATTAAATAAATTATTTATATATTTAAAAAACAATCCCTAACTAGATTTTAACATTCACCATATTCTTATTTAAAGAATACTCATTTTCTTATTCCTCGTTCATAAAGATTTAAACTGTTATTTTTAAACAAGAATGATGGATTTTATATCCTTTTACACCACTAATAACACAAAATGTTGGAATATATATTATATTTTATTTTATTATATTATATTATATTATATTATATTATATTATATTATATTATATTATATTATATTAATTGGGTGTATGAAGGAAGAAAAAATCATTATTCATCTTAAAAATATGTGGTGAAGACTCCTAGGGTGTCAATATCACTTAGATTGAGTACAAATTTATTTTATAAACTTTATTTAATGTTGGATATCAAAATTCACGAATACGGAATAGTTAAAGATGTTAATTGTATAAATTATAAAACAAAACACCATTGATTGAAAAAAAATATTATGTCTAAGTACTGGTGTGGATACAAGACAAGAACCAAAAAAATATGTCTCCCATATTTTCAATGTCAAATTAGCAACCCAAAAGAAAATAAGTAATAAGAAAAAAAATTATAGAAATCGACATGAGCCACTTATAATGAACAATTAATGACCAAAAAGTAATGAAATTGAACATAACACTACCAGGTTTAAATTAATCTTTGTAATTGTATCCATATGAAAATTTAACATCTTAAAAATAATATTCACACTTATCTTTTAATGATCAATAAATCTTGATTTAAAGAAGCAATTGAATATACTCAATTTCCCCCAAACGTGTATAAAATCCCTTTTACGATCAAAGATGATATCTATATTCAATGTTTGTCTATTTTTTCAACTCCATGATAAGTACAATTACATTGACAGTCTGATTCCTTTATTTGTTCAAATTCATCTCTAGGATTCATAGCTCGATGTCATGGTTGGACCAACATCCAATTGTAGACCTACTCAATGCCTCCTATGAAATGAATCCCTCAGGTCCCTCTTATCTTTATCTGATTAATGGACTTTGATGTTTCACTATTTTATTCCTTTTTTATAAATAATTTTTTTTAATTCATTGAATATTTAATGAAACAAATTATAATACGGTAAAATTAATGATCACATTATTATAAAAAATATTATAATAAATTATTTATTTTTATATATTTATAATTTATTATAAAACATATTACATTAGTATTCAATGTCATGAATATTGAAATTTTCATCATTCCAAATAAATTATTTCACATTAATATTTATAAATTGACTAAATAATAATTGTTTATTTTTTTGAAACATTTAGTTTTTAATCATATAACACTTAAATTAGATAAAAAAATTTAACATAAAAATATTTAATAAATTAATTCAAGAAATTATTGAAATTAATAATTTTTTATATACTAAAATTTTGATAACACTTGTATTTGTAATGAAAAATAATTTGTATCCATGAATATAAAATAATTATATTTACAAAATACACTCATATATATTTTTTAAAATAATTAATATATCATATTAATAATTCATACTAATATTATTTATATCATTAACATTAGATCAATATGAAAACAAATATATTTTCAAAATAAAATTTTAAATTGTTTCATTCATGTTATTGAAATTTAATAATACATTCAAAAGTTATTTTTAAATAATTTATAATATATTCAAAATTTTAAATATGAAATCTTATATTAAATATATTTATAAAATATTTTAATTTCATTTATATATAAAAATATTATTTATTGAAAAATATAAAGTAATATTTTTGAATCAAACCATATTTTAATTATATAAAATATCTTAATTTGAAGAAATTGTTTTACATGCTTCCTTAGGTTGTTTTAAATTATATACATTCTATTAAAAAATGTAAAATAAAATTACTATTTGGATTTCATTGTATATTACAATAAAATTATGTACATGATTGATAGGTCCATGCATAACATCATGAACATTTAAATATGTTCTCATATAATATTGAGAAGATGTAATTAGGTTCACACATAACATTATGTAGATTAAAGACAAGTCTATGCATAACATCATAGCAGTGAATGTTTACTCCTATGAACATCATTGCATAGAAAGTCCCATACTGAACACGGTTAAATCTCCATTCCATTCGTTTATATTTCATTAGATATAATTCTTCACTTGTTAAATATGAGGATATATTGGTCCTACCAATCAATGTTTATAAATTAATCATCATCCTTGGATATAACATAACAACCTTTCATGTTTGTAATGTAACAACCAACATATAAAGAAAGTCATACATATGTGTTCCATAAGATCATAAAAAATTCATGATATCATATTCCATGATATTAGATGGATTTAATAGTCATTTAATTATATAATAACCTATTAAAATAATGATGTTTCATATGTTTTCTATCATGATATAACCTTTGGAGGAGAAATAGGTTTCGTAAATATCTTTTCATCATTAACAAAAACAATTTATAGAATGAATATGAGTTTTATCCATGGATAATATCACTAATAATTCATAAGTAACCTCTATAGATTAATTTCTAGATATAAAAATTTTTCGGTGAATAATTTAAAACATTTATTTATAGAAATATCTTATCATCTTTTGAAATCATTTTTTAAATCTTAAAAATATAAAAATAATTTTCTTTTTAATTACATTATTTAAAATCTGAAAATTTTCACAAATAATAAGTAAATGTTTTTATATTAAAATATAATTTAATACTTGAAAAAATATTTAAAAAATTCATCAATCATTATTGATATAAATATATTGAATTATGTGAATACTAAAAACAATGATTATTTTCATGTTTTTAGTAAAACGCATTTGTGCATTGTTTTGTAAATGACCTGAGAATTAAATATATAATATTTTTTAAAAATGAAAACACGGCTAAAAATTAATTTCTTCATTTAATAGGAAATACATAAAATTATTTTTATATGCATTTTTATAAATCATTGTTTCGGAAAAAAATATTCCTAACCAAAGAGGTAAATAATGTCATATTATCTTATAATCTTTTTCATAAATATATTCTATACCAAAGAGTGGGAAATGGGTAAAAATACATGAATATATCATGAATATACATATTATAATAAATTTCATGAATATTTTTATATTTAAATCATCATATTTCAATACTGGATACTTATTCAAAAATAATCCTGATAAATCATGAGATTGTAGCACAGAATCATTACAAAATTGGTAACACTGAATCCCAATACCGATGAAGCAATAACAATATATTTATGTAAAAATATAATAATGATAAATAAATTGATTATATTATATGTAAAGTGAGCTTTATATACACCTCATAATGGAATACATGTGAATAACAAAACATACATCTCGAAGAAAAAACATTGAGACAAAAAGAACTTTTCACTTTGGTTCATTTTAACAATAAATAACAAGAATGATAGACCATAAAACTTATATTTAAATACCAAAATATATATTTTATTCAGTCATAAAATTAATTCCTTGGAATTATACATACCACATAAAAGAAATAGGTGGTTAATATGACTTATATCTAATGGAAGTTGAAAAGGTGGGATGCAAATCCCTTACCATAAGTCTTGACTTCCATCGTACTCATTAAAGACCCCAATATATAAAATATAGGATTAATATAAATATATTATAGAACCATATTCATATATATCATACCATATATTATCTATTTGTTACCATTATTATCTTGTTATTAATAATTTCATGTTAACGTAATGTCTTGAGTAATAAGAACTTTGTTTTTTATATATGTTCTAATGTGTTATATTTCTCCCTATTACATTGACCATTGTTACATAATACCCATAATTAGAACCAGGATATGAATACCATATTAATTATATATATATATATATTTATATAAAATAATAAAGTTTATTGATATAAAAATAAGTACAAAATTCATAGAAGGAAGGTTATGTCAACACATGAACGATATTTTCAATTTCTTGCTTGATTGAAAGTAATAAAATTAGGTGATATTTTTAATCCTTATATAATAAAATTTATGAAATATATATCACATATATTAATTAAAAATATACATAATAACCTACATTTATATCATTATTGAATCACATTTCTTTATGATGCAGTATCCCTCCAATCACATAAATGACGTTATTGTATCCTTAAAAAGGAAAATATTATGGTTTGTCTGATATAATAAAACAAGATTCATAATGACATCATAAAAATGATACATATCATATATAAATAATTTATACATCATTATTTCCATCCTTGATAGGTGGTAATAAAAAATTGATTGAATTCTGTTCGTGAGGCGGTAGATTTCTATTCCCACAAATGATGATTTTATATCTCATTTTATTGAAGAGGAGATGGTTATAGGTCATGAATGTAATATAATGAAATCTTGATATATGGAAGATAATAAAGGTCTTTATATATGATTTATATATTAACAATTAAATATTTATATGAATACACAAATTATAAAACCCTTCTAATGAATGTTTTCTCTTCATTAGGTACCCTCCTTACATTTTCAAAAACAATGCTTCCTAGGATGGATTTCACCCAAAAATGAGGCATATAGATTGAAGGGAGGCATGTTATAAATTTATTATTCTATATAATGGATGAGAAAAATAGGTTTTAATGTAATAATATTAGAGTACATGGACTAGGTTTTATATGTGTGGGAGAGGACACACTTGGTTTTTTTCAATTGAAAAAATGGATCCCAGTTTTTTTAAATGTAAAAAGAGTAAAGAGTAGGTCAATATTTTACCAAATGGGTTTCATTATATAAATATTTACATATTATATTTTTTATACTATTTTATAGGTAATTTTTCCTTATATTTTTAGATTAATAAACTCGCAAACCCATATTTACCTTAATTGTGAAATATAATATTTACTATATTCACAATTTTTTTAAAAAAACTTTATTTTTAGATTAAGATTAATTATAAATATTTCTAGTCTAGAATACTGGATCCATTTTTTCTAAATACCATCCACAAAAGTGGAAAATAAAATTGTAAATTAATCCTATATAAGTGATGAGAAAGCTGGTTTTAAATCAATGAATTTCAAAAGATTGAAATGTTATTGTACAAAATCAAATATAAAATTCATTAAAATAACTTCAATTTTATTAAGGGATATAGTGTTAAAGTAATTTTTCTTTAAAACAAATCGAATATATATCTTATCATAATTAATATTTGGAATATAATTTTGTTTTTCCATTAATGTTCCATATTTTTCACTAATAATAAAAAAATGACACTTTTCAGAAAAATCACAAAAGTTAACAGAAAGTTAATTTTAATATTGTAAATTTTTAATAGAATTTTATTTTCTAAAATTTATCTATAATAGTGTCAAAAATTAATTTTATTATTGATCAAAAATGAAATTAATATAATATTTATAGAAAACTATTCTCAAAATGTACTGGGTTTTTATAGAAAATATGGATTTGGTAATCATTATGTTTTTGTTATACCAAACAATTATAATCAATATTTAAGAATTAGTTATTACTATTCATATTAAAATTTTTAATTACTATTTTATAATGGTCCCATTAAATTAAATAAATTAATAATATATAATTTTTTTTAAAACATAGTGATCCATGTAACAGAAGTTACGCCAGTGTTGTGTGTAGTATAAGCATAACATGGGGTCTCATATAACACCATATTTACATTGTGTTTCATGTAACTCAAGATATCAATGAAATTTTCTTTTAAAAAAAACAATCTCATAAAAACATAGTTTGTTACATTCTACCCCATTTAAAATGAATTTCACCCTCGAAATTACGCATTTTGATGAAAATAAAATTGGATGTTTATGCCTCATCATATCCTCAATTTCCCACATAAATTCCAAAAATTGATGGTTTCACAAGAATATATTTACCAATTTTGTTGCATTTTTTCATAAAACATTCTCTATTGGGTCATTAATTTGTACTGGTCATTCCTCGTATAAAATTTCACACTCCAACAGTACGATATTAGCATTAAGTACATGTGATGTATTAGTTATGTACTTCATTAAGAGACACAAGTGGAACATAACATGAACCTAATTGGGTTTCGGTGGATGTTCCAAATGATAATCTACTATCATGGTGTGATTATGTATTTTAGTGGGAATGATGTACCATGGGATTAGTTTTCCAGTATTTTACCCCTGGAGAAAATTGTAGAAAGACATTCTCACTAAAATCATATTAAATATTTCTTCAATGATTATAAGCATAAAAAATATATTAACATTTTTCAATCCTTATATGATTTTGAATGGATTTAACCTTAATATTTATCTCATCATCTTTCTCATTTCCTAATATATTTATTTTTATAAAATCATTCAAGTGAATTAGAGTTATATAATTCCTTCCATAATGTACTTCATAAAGTGGAATATGAATACTCATGTAAAATATATCATTGATAAAAAATTCAATTTGGGGAAGGTTTTATTCCAAACAATATTTAAATCCATAGGAATTTAATTTATTGTATCCATTAAGCATATTCCCACTTGTTTGAAATGAAGTCCTCCTCAAATAAATCTATCAATACATATAATATCAAAGGGTTTTGTTTCCAGAAATGTATCTTAAAATTTTATTAATATCTATAAACCAAAAATGGGGGTTTCAAAAATTCTCAACATATGACCAACCATGAACATTTTAACTCATTTAGGTATTTATAACCCTTATTATAAACATAACTAGAAAAATATATGATCCCAATGTATATTTTACCCTTTATCCCTTAAATATTTTATTTCCATCCAGGACAATTCATAGGAATCTTGGGGTCATCTTTATAATGATAGAATATGAAATTTGATTTTATTTTTCTATAATCCATGTTGATGGTGATAAAAAAATGAAATTTCATTAAAATATAAACAATAAAATTTTCATAGGGCTCATTGATAAAAATTCAAACATGAAATTCCCTACAATGGAGGGGATGATAAATGATCACTAATTATCATGAAAACCTTCATCCATTGTGATTGCATAATATATCCATATTTAAATTGTTTTAAAATGTTTTTGAGGATAATAATCCACATTATCCACAATATTGGGGAAAATATTCTCATAATACCCAATAATCCATTCACTTTAAATAATAATGTGTGGTTGGTGAATTTTCTAGACCTCTCTCTATTGTAATTTCATAGACTATACACTTGACATCACTTCAATATTAGTTTTCTCAATGTACATGATTATTAAACATTAAATACATTCATTTAATTTTTAATTACACAACTAAGTGCCCCTTCCAATAAATTTGGAATGTAGGACATCGAAAGAATTTTTTCCCTCCATGTGACATATAATTGTATTTTCCATATAACCTCATTTACCTTTTTTTATCCCTATAACCAAAATATTTCCTAGCTTCCATTTCCACTTTTATTTCACATTGAATGATTTCATTGAAGCATACAAATTCCCTGATTACTAACTCCATTTAGAGATTATATTTTATGGAACTTATTAATTTACCAACATTACATTAAGGATGAATTATAATACCTGAATAATATCATTCAATCTTTTAAAATCTTATTCATATGCACAAAAAATTCATCAACCTTCTGATTCAGATCTAGTGAAAACTTCTACATTTTTTTAATGAATACTAGGAAATTTCTTATTGAAATTTATGATTTCGTACGCATCACACCTAATGGAGTAAATTTATTCTCATTTCCTGGTATTCATAATTATATTACACTATTGATTCATGTCACCTTCTATATGGTAGACATAAAATGTTTATTTTTCATTCTATGAATAATAGAGAAGGGTAAATATATTATATGTTGTATGGTTACATTGTTAAGCAATAGACAGATCATTAGAATCATTGAAATAAAGTGGTAATTTTCTCATGAAAGACTCAATAGATTGTTGTTACCTCTGTTTCTTGTTTGGATTTTCAAAAAGATTCATAACTCAATAATGGTGTGTGATCATTTTAATGAGGTGTTTAATTCCATCTCAAATAAAATATTATTACTCAGGAGTATAATCATTCCATTTTCCATTCCATTTCACATTGACATGTCTTATTTAGGTACAAGTTATTCACTAAGCCCAAATATCATAGTGTGATGGATTAGAATTATAATGGTATATAAAATAGTCCAAAAAATTATTTAAGAGTTCTAAATCAAGACATGTTATTTTTTAATCTATGAAATTTTAGTTTCTCACTAGGAAATTAATATCCATCACCTATTTAAATCCTTCCTTATTGTTAGTAAAGAGTTTATAAATTTCCAAGTCATATCCCCTGGGTGTGTCAAACCATGTGTGCTATAAGGCCTATTTTCATGCATTTATTTCTGATGGATTCTATCTCAATACAATGCTTTTGGGGATGTCCCCAATGTGTACATTTGGTCTAGATAAACATTCACATGTAGTATCGTGATATGGATATAATTTCCTAGAAACCACCCACTCTATCCTTTACCAAAATTCTATCAAATTTTCCTATACTTTAACTAATACTTTGTCTTATCCTTAGTGACATCCAAAGACATTTCCATAGAAATATCCCTATAAAAAACTCTAAATTATTATCATTTATGTTTCCAATAATTTACTTAACCTTTCAAAATATAAAACATATAGTGATGTGTGGTTTTTGAATATAATATTACATATGTTAGATTAAAATTCATTAAATTTAACAAAAACAATATTGAGGACCTTCATATATTAATTCCATTATAAAAATGGATCACATTCATCTAATATAGTGAATGATTATAAATGTTTCCCACATTTATTATACCATTTAATAATCATAAAATAAATTACCTACCTCAATAAATTCCTCATATCCTAGGGAAAATAAACATTAGAAAGTGTTAGCTACGATCCCCAGTGAGATTAATCATAATAGATATAAATCTATGCTCATATTGAGGAATAAGACAAGCACAAGGGTAAGGGATAATGAACATACCATAAAATTTTCATAACCAACCTTTCATAGATCTTAAATATAAGTCATTGAATAATGACTGGTAGATCATAACACATGAAATACAAGGTAATCATGGAACATGATCTGTAAGAGTATTATACAGGAATGAAATTTTAATATTTGTCGTATACAATAGATTATAACATTGTGTACATGTATAAATATAAATATAATCAATCATTGAGTCAATGATAGGAAATATATCCCTTACATAAGTATATGTACATGTAATGAGGTGAACTCATTATATTATTGAAATGAATGATATGTCAATACATAACGTCATGAACATATAATCAGGTTCACACATAACATTTTTATATTCAATCTGGTTCACACAAAACATTATGGACATGAATGGAAGGTCCATGTATAACAAGTTATTATTCAATGATCACACCCAAGACCAAGATAGTGGAAAAACTATCTTATTGAAATAGTTTCACACTCCAGTATAGTCTTTTATATCTAATGAGATATAAATCTGTACTCAATCCACCAGAGGGAGATTGAGGCCCCACCCATTTTTTGGTTAAAATGTATCCCCCTTATAGGGTAATAATAAAACCACTCTCACATATTTAAAATCATACATATGTGTGAAAATATATCATAAAACATTAACCATATTAGATCCCAAAAAATGAAATGGGTTTAATAAGCATTTCTTCATTGTGTATCCAATGAACATAAGTGGATCTCATAAGTTATCCATGATATTATAAATGATGGAAGAGTAACATGTTTCATAAATATATTTTCATCATAAATATAAACCCTTAAGAGACAAAATATTTAAAATGTAATTGTATCATAACCCTATAAAGGAATGGGTTTCCTCAATGGCTTAATTTATATATAGAAAAATAATATTTATCAATCATTTAATACATTTCATGAGGAAAATATCATTTCCAGTTAAGAAATAATTTTTTAAAACATTATAAAATTTTAAAATAATTGAATTTTTAAATAAATTAATTAAAAATTTAAAAATATCCCAAATATTAAAGAAATTATTTTTTTGTAAATTAAATTGAAAAAATTTAAATAGACCATGAAATCATTAAGCCTCTATTAATGTGGTAAATACTTTTTATGGAGTGCATGATAGAAAAAAATATTCCTTTCACATGTTTGGTAAAAAAGATGGAATTGTTTTTTAAAATGAAATGAAAATCAAATTTAATATTAAAAAATAAAACATTGTTAAACATATAATTTTAAAAATAATATGATATACATAAAAAATATAAAACATTTTTACAATATATGTGTTTGGAATAAAAAAATTTTCCAAACAAAGAGAGATATATTTTCCGATTCAATTTTAGTAATTCTTACATATACTAAGTATGGATGAGTAGAAAAAATGGATGAATTAATTTTTTATATATTAATTCATCATATAATAATAATATTTATGATTATTCATTAGATTTAGGTCATTGGATTTTACAATTTTAGACTTCATGACAAACAATCTTTCTAAATGATGAGATTTTATCATAAAATCATTACCAATTTCATAACATTGAACCTTATGCAACAAATTATTATAAAATAAAATTGTACACAAATTATCTTGATTTTAAATAAATTCATCATATTACTTTTATAAGGGTCTTTATAAACACCTTGAAAAGGAATATAGTCACATAACCTAAATTATGTCTCAAAGAAGGGAAAATGTAACAATATTTCATTACAATTTCTGTAAAGTTGGAACCATAAAATCTATGAAATATGAATACTAAAAATGATATGTAAATAACAATAATACATGTTATTAGAATCATAAAACAAATTTATGGGTAGTATACACACCACATAAAGTAAATTATTGGTTATCATGGAATGTTCCTCATATAAGTAAAAAAATTTAGATTAAAATACCATAACGTATATCTTGAAATATATCATACTCATTAAAACATATAATATAATAAATATAATAATATTATAAATATATTTACAAAACATAATCATATATATCATACCATATATGATTTTCATATGACATATTATTACCCACTTATTGACGCTATAATGTCAATGTTTTATCATGGTAAATCACATCTTTGTCTTTCATATATGTTTTTATCTATTATATTTTCGTTCCACTTAATTTAATCATGGTTCCAACCTCTTCATAATGATAAACATGACATAAATATCATATATATTTAGTATACATGTATTTGTATTAATATATTAAATTTTGTGATATAAAATGAAATAAAATTCTCTTATATACAGTAGTCCATACGTGCGTATGAACACAATTACCATGATCATATTGGACTGAGATAAAAATATTTAATTTATATAAATAATCGTTATACATTCATATAAATTTTATATATGTCACATATGTTCATTATATCCATCCATAATATCTTCCATAAAAATCATAACCAAATCATTTTGCAATGTAGTAGCCCACTATTCACCAGGACAACATTTTGGTATTCCCAAAAATGGAAAATATAAAATTATTTATGATATAAAAATACTAGAATAATAATTATATAATAAAAATAATATATATAACATATAATCATCCTATACTTTTGTTCATAATAAACCACCCACGTGGTAGGAGTAATAATATTGAATGAGAACTCTACATTCTATTCTTTTAATCCCAATAGGATGGTGCCAAATAATATTATTTCACATTGGGTAGAACATTTTTCTTTGTTTTAAAATGTCCTTCCACATGGTAGGTACAAATTTGTATTATGATAAATATTTTTTCAATTCCTTTTATCCTTTAAAATACATGTCATAGTTATATTATTCCACATTGTTTTCTCCATTTTCAATTCATAGGAAAGTGGGTGTCTTGATGATTCCTGAAAAATTATTATGAGTGGGGTTTAATGTGTTACACAATAAATCACCTATAGTTTACCATTTTTCTATTTCATGGAATCTCCCAATGGTTATCCCATCCATAAATGAGTAAATACCCACACTAAATAGTTTTGTGGTTAATTGGGAATTCATCCCCAATAAAACATACATACACACATTGGTTGAGAGGATGGGAGGATAGGTTCATCACACCCTTTTGTTGTGAAATTATTTCCTATTCCAGGACTAACATATTTATTTAATACATGTTCAAGAACCTCTTCATAATACTGATATGAGACTGATTACCCTAACAAACTAATCATGTTTTTAATCCCTCTTAATGAAAATGGTGTTTAATTAATGATTTAATCTATATGTATCTGAGGGTTTTCATCCATTTCCAATTAATGGGTAGATGTTTAAAAGTTGTGTAAATATTACCAAGAACTCAGAAAATTTCATTCATCCAATGGGTGATTAATATTTTGATAGTGGGAATGAACTATTAGGAGGCATCCCATATATCTTTCATATATCATGAATAAAAAACCTCATAGGTTTTTAGAACCATGCAGTTTAACATAATGAATAAAAAACATATATGGGGGAACATAGGAACAATGAATTGCTATTGAGCCTTAAGGGGGTGTATATCATATACTAGTTATTGTACGTAACAAAGTCATTTTCTGTTGATCTTTCCATTTTGACTTACCCCAATTTGGATGTCCTTGTATGTGTGCCTTCATATTATTCCACATTGTAGGGATTTCACAATGTGGTTTCTCTGACTGATGGAGATTCATTCTTTGAATGATATGATTTTTGAAAATCCCAAATCCCACATGAGACAAGAGTTTTCTGAGAATAAATGGATAACATATAATCAGTCTCAATGTATACATAATTAAGAATTATATAATAGTGAATCCATTTTGATATTTTATATAGAGGTCAGGACTTCAGAAGGCATCCAAAATATTCTTGATATAGAAGGAATAAGTGTAATTGTAGTTAATTTTCCATATCAATGCACTCGAGGATAAAGAAGAATGTTAATCCCATAGAAGAGACTAATCTTGATGGTATATATGTTATATAATGGGAGGGACATATGCCGAGGTAGGTCCCAAATTTAGTTTGGTCCATGAGAAGGTGTCCTACAAATCCTTTTTATGGAAAGAATCATAGTTCATATTGTTTAGTTGGGTCATAGAATACATACTATGTTTTACTTTATTTTACCAGATGACAAGGTTATCAAGTCTCAGGACATCTTATTTGAATGGCCTAATTTTCTTCCAAAAATTTTCTGATTGTCTAGATGACGTGTATGAGGCTCATTGGAGATGTCAGATTTTTTCGAGGACATTCCCATGAAAACTTTCATGGCCCTGTTGAATTTTCAAATGTATGTTGTATAATATGAACCGAATTATTGGATACCCCCGCATGATCAATTATAACATGTTTGTAGGGTGTCGAGTTATCTATATTAATTTTCATGATGACATCATATGATCAATGCTAACATATCTAGAAGGAGCCATATAACCTGGATAACATTTCTAGAGGTAGTCACGTGATCAATGCTATAATTTTTATAGAGTTCTACATGTCCTAGATAATAAATCCTGAGGGAATCCAATGATATATTCTAAGATGCCTTAGTCATATCATGAAACCTAACCGACATGTCTTTGTAACATCATGAGACTTATCTGAAATGTTATGGTGTCATCACATAACATGCAAGACATTTCTAGATGAAACTATAAATAGTGATCACAAGGCCACCAATACATCCCATGGCATGGGTGTAATGCGTGGATTGAACCGTGTGACATGATTTACAAGTCTATGGGACATCACATGATCCAAATTACATGTCAAGGGATGTTATATGACTTGAGGGATTTGTCATGATAGTATTAAATGATCTATGTTAGTCGTACAATGTGTATTAGGATCAATGTATCTATATATTTTTATTCATATAATATTTTGGGTATTTATTCTAGAATTTATTGAATAAGTTCAATGTGATTCTCAACTATTATCTTATTTTAGGATTTATGTGATCAATCTAAAATGTTATACCTGATTCTCATAATTTGCATAACACACTATAATTTCATTACAGGATCTATAGAGTAATCACACTATGCACCTATGAATGATTCATGATCATTTAAGTCATTCCCTAGTATTTATGTGGTGTATGAAAATTTTGATTGTATGATTAGATACAAAAATAAGTATCCTCCTGCACTCCCATGCATATAGATTGTGTATTGGTGATTTTTTGTTATTAGGGGGAGGGATTTATAGGCCTTAACATCCTAGTTATATGCCTCCTTTAATCATGTGCCTCTCACAGATTTAGATATGATTCAATGGAGGGTTTTGGGGTATGATATTCACATGATCATTTCATGGGTCATCCATTGAGATTCTCATTGAAAACCACCATGATAATATTCTACCCAATCCATTTTTTTCCACACAAGTCTTTCAAAAGGTTTTCTCTTGGATATGTGGACTTGTCAAAGATCTTTCACAAGGTCTCTATGACATGTCAAGTGGTCATTATGCGATCTTGATTACATTATCAAGGTTGTCCATTATTGAAGGAAACTTTTCTAGGGTATTTGTTGAGATAATGGTGGCTTACCACGGAAAATTATGACATCATGTCATGTTGGCTTGTTGTGGGGGGACACACTTGATCAATGGTGATTCATTGGTAATGTTACTCTATTCTCATTAACTAAATTAAACCATCACTACATATTATTCTTATTCATTTTATCATTTTATCTTTTTCGTCATTTTATAGGGGTTGGGAATCTAACAATGTTGTGCGAGTGTTATCGAAGACATTAAGTCTCATTTTCAACGTTGTGTCATGTGACCAATAATGTGTCCCTTGTTGTTTCAAAATAATTTCAATTGGATAAATCATAGAGATGGAGGGGAATTCGTAATATAATGGACACGTTTGAATCCCTTTACATTATAAAGGTGACATTCCAACATTATTTTACACGACAAGTTGGAAATGTCTCTAAGGGCTTCACTACGTTTTGGGAATCACATGAGCATATCTCATGAATATAAATGACCTCAAAAGGTCATTTAATTTTATATTTTTTCGTCATCTATTTAAAAATGGTTTTGGATTATTATCAGGTATCTTCTAGTTGAAAATTCACAAGACTCAGACAAACTCTTATGGATTCCTCTATATGATCACCAATACTTTTCTGGGATTCATATTCAAGGATATGAAGGATTCTAAAATTCTCTCCTTGTGATCTCAATAAGATCATTAAATATAGAAGACCCCATTTTATCACCTTATAATGGTCCCAATTCCTATTTATTGTCACTTTATTCATGTCTTTTGGTCACCTTCTCTTCTTTTTTCAATCTAAATATCACCCATGCTTCTGGTATTTTGTTACTTGTAGTTCTGATTATTCTTATTTTGTGAGAAGCTACAAATTCCCCCAAGAGCAATTTTTATTGGAAAAATGGCTTTATTTTGGGTAATGTAAAATCATGCCTGTGTTTATGGGAATGCAACCAATCCATGTCATTTGTGATTTATGGTCTACCAAGAAATTGTTCGTATTCTGTGAAGTGTGATGAATAGGGGTGATGATATGAGAACATTTCATTAGCTAATTATAAACTATAAATATATTTTTAATTCCGATTTAATGTGACTATTTATTATGACCTTCATTAAGACCATATTCTCAAGAATTTCTATGTAAATTTATCACAAGACCTATTTCACAATACTATTTTTTGATAACAATTTCTTGAGATTATATTTTTTCAAAAACATCCATAACAAATCATGACTCAAATCTATGTAATTTATTTATACATGTCCTATATCCTTATCCACAATACATTCTATATAGTTCTAAAATGATCATCTATTTTGGTCTCATAATCATTCCACTATCAGTTATTTTTCATGATCATGTCAATGTCACACAATCACAATGTTGATGAAGGGTCATGGGACCATGAGTTGTCATGAATTCAATGTGGTATAAATTATATCTTTGGATCATTCTATTAATGAGACTTGTATCGGGTCATGTGATCACAAAACCCATCATTATTCATATTATTTACACGATTTTTTTAATTTATTTGTATATTATGAATGGATTCTGTTTTTGTCATACATATTCCATTTTCTTTTGTTCAGGTTGCATCAAAATATCATGCATCTTTTACACTTGTTATCTAGAAGTTTATGATTGATGGGAACAACAATTATGGTCCGTGATATCATTTTCATTTGAGGAATGAGGTTTTGAAGAGTAATCTGATATCTAAACATTAATGATTTCCATTATCACAATTTCTTCCCTTGTATGTATCCAGTCTACTCGATGATGTTTTCATTATTTCTAATAACTAAAATATTACAGATTTTTTATTCTGCATTCCTTTATTTTATTCAAAACATGATTTATAATTATATCAAAATAGGTGTAGCATGGTCCCAGGGGTTTTCTTATAATGACCCGAAGCTTATCGTACATTGACATTACATTACATTTGCGGAATACTTAGTACATAACAAAAACACACACACAAGGATCGTAATAGTTTAGTGTCTTTGGAAACTCGGAATAAAATCTTCTAATCGTGGGGAAAGATCTTCAACATCTCCCATAAAGATCTTCATTTTTTTTACCTAAAACCTTTCTTTATGTCCTGGGAAAAATAAAACATAAAAGGGTGAGCTCAAATGCTCAGTAAGGGTAAACAAAGGATATATCAATCACATCGTATTCATAAGAACATAACATTTTGGAAATCATAACCTGCAAAAGAGAGCATAATTTCATAACATGGGATAAATCATGGTAGTGAAATGTAATCACAATAATCATAACTTAAAACATGAAACTTTGTGGCATTCACACATAATCATAGAGAATCATTTATTGTTAGTCAAGACTCATTGCCAAGACCATCTTAGTGGACAAAGTCCCTTTCTGAATCGAGTCACCCTCGTTTCAGTCCTGTTTCACTGAACCGGTATAACCTACCATTCCAGCCATGTCTATCTCATGAGATATGAAATCTTTACCCAATGCATTGGAGGGAGATATAGGTCCCACCCATCTCATAATGATACCATTCTTATGTGTGCCACAAAATCATAAATCATACATCATTTCATAACCCATGTAATAAAAATGGGATTCTTAAACAACATGACATCATAAAACCATTCATATAAGATAAAGGAATTCATAAACATAATTCCATCACAACATAGTCAAATCAATGTAAAAATATGGATAGAAACAGAACCCTTTATTATCTTAGATGGAAAATAATTTTGATAAAACACTTGAAATGAATTCTTGAGGAAAATATCCTTTCTTCTTCAAAATCAATTTCTTTTCACAAAACATCATACAATTTTAAAGAAAGAGATTTTATTAAAAATAGTCATGAAATATTTTTGAGGAAGGTTCATGAAAATAAGGCTTTATAAAACCGTAAAAATCCGTTCGTGCCGTATAAGTTAAAAAAACATTCTTCTCGTACTTTTGTCGGAAAAGTCAAAAAGTACCTCGTACAAAAAACGACAAAAGATTCCTTTCATATCTTTTACTAAAAACTCACCGAAGGGTAAATTTGGATTTTAACAATTGTAAGTGGATGGAAATAACATTACATATTGAGGAAACATGGATTTTGATGATAAAATACACCCCAGTAACTTTCAAAGTACAAACAATCTCGGATAAAAATGAGATTGTGATATTTCCCTTACCTTAGGTCCGACTTGCTTGTACGTGTCCGAACCTCCTGTATAATGATTTAAATCATTTTATTGACTTATTACAGAATCATATTCATTGTTATGATATCATATATGGTTCACTTATGACATTATATTACCCGTTCTTTTGTAAATTCCATGTTAAAGAAGCATTTTGGGTAAAATCGTTCCATTTATCGTAGGTGTTTTGACTTGTTGTTATTGACATAGTTATTACTTATATCATGATTTACTCACTTCCAGAATATAAAATATGATTTATATATCATATATATTCAGTATATATATATATAATAGGTAGATAAATAAAATGAAAAACATCGTTCATGGAGACGGTAGTCCGTACATACGCATGAACGCTGTTTTCCTTTCCTTATTGTCTTGAAATGGAAGTAAGTAGATGACATACATATGTATATATATAAATAAATCCAGTAGCTTTATAATGTCATATATTTCATTATTATTTCTTATATATACATTATAATCATTCTTAAATGGTTAACATGGAGAATGAATCTCATCGCGTCGTGGAGAAGGTAGTCCGTACGTACGCACGAGCGATGATATCATTTCTATAAATATTGAATTGAATTGGAGTGGATTATAAAATATATCAGAATCAATATGATGTTTTAATAACTATGTATAGTTATTCTTTACACCATTATACCCATCCATGTATGGTGGTGGTGGAAAATAGATTACACCACGGCGTGGAGACGGTATTCCGTACGTACGCACGCGCAATGATTTCTTTTTCCGTAGGATGGATAGATGGTGAAATAGGGTTGTTTCATAATTATAATAGCATATTAGTATATGAGTGATACTGATTTTATTACTTCATAATGAAACAACCTAAGAAGAAGAAGTGGAAGAAGAAATAAAGATGAAAGAATTGGTAACGGTAATTACCTCTTCTTTGAAGCGCCTTTGGGAGACCTCGTCTTAGGGAACTAAAATTGGTCATTGAGTAAGACCAGAACCTCTAGGATGTTTCTAGGGAAGTGGAGAAGAGATTTTGGCAGGGGTTGGCCGAGCTTGAGTTCTCAAATTGGTGTGAGGAGGAGGGGGAGGAGGTGTCCTTTTATAAGGGAGGGGTGGGGCACCTTAGGAATACCTCAAAATATTATTTTATATTAAAGTCAAAATCGGTTTATAATGGTTCCAAAGGGTCTTATTTCGAAGCTAAAGTGGGGATGGGTCGAAATCCTATCATCAAATAAGATTTAGACAAGTTTAGGGTATTATGTTAACCTTATCAATTAGATTTAACTCTAAGTTAAATAATTTAACTTTTACCGTGTCTTTTTGTTTTCTTTCACTATATGGTAAATACACTTACTATAACATGCCAAACGAACCCCAAATTGTATATTATTAATACATATATCCTTATCTAAGTCATTTGGCCGAACCCTAGATTTTTAGGAATAAAATAACAATTAATAATATAATATTTGATTTAAAAACTATTTTGTGTCAGTTTTGACACTATTTGATACATGATTTTTGTGAAAGTCATAACAAAATTATATGTTCGAACCAAGTTGGTTAAATCAACACTAATATATCATAGTAACCTATAAAATTAGTTTAATTCATAAAAAGTCTCAAATTACATTTATTTTGGTGTTTATAACATCAATTATGTCAATATTTCATTAACATGATAATTACTGCATCATCTTTGTGTCATAAATAAATTAAATTATTTGATTTCTAAAAATTACAAATAAAATACCATAATGTATTAAATCTTTTTATCTTTCTAATGAATATTTACAATCTAATTTATCTTATGTATAACCCCATATTAAAAATGATTTACTTATTAATCTTTGATTTTAACTATTTTAAACCTTCTTTAAATAAATTAATAATAAATGTCCTAATCTAATCCAAGTGGGCCTAAATGGTCATATTTTATTCCTAAGTTTGTTTTTGGTCGAATTACACTTGTCCAATAGAATTAGGACATGTTTTAGGGTAATATTAATATCATATTTACCCTTAGTTACCCTATTTACTATTAACCGCGGTAAAAAAAAAGTAAAAAGTTACTATTCACCAAAAATTATTTTCATCTCATTGAACCACATTTTAGTCCTTGATATTAACCGTATTTCTCGGATTTTCGAAATTCCATTCACAGAAGCGGTAAAATTAAGTTTTATGCAAAATTCAGTTTTTAACCTACCACTTAGTGGTTTCACTATTCATCAAAAATTGAAGTTTTTCAGAAAAATGCCAAAATTTCACCCTAAGCTATAATTGATATTCCGAATTCAAAAATGATTTATATTTTACAAAATTCCCAACATATAAGTTGCATTAATTAATTTTATAATTAAATCCCGCTGTTAAAACAAATAGCGTGTTTTTAAGAAACAATATCTATCAAAAGATTGACACTTGTTTATGTCTAGTTTAAATGTGAAATTACATCCAATGACCAACATTGTATTAAATTGTAAAAATATATTCTAAATATACTTTAAAACCACTCAAATTAATGATTTATAACTATTAATTATTTCAATTAAAAAAGTTGTTTTTAATTATAATTTAGTAATTTTCACTATTCATCAGAATATGAAAGTTATCCGAAAAGTACCAAAATTTCACCTTAGGCTAAATTCGATACTCCGAATCCAAAAATGAAGTCCATTTTGAGAGTTAAAATTTCTAAAATTTAAAAAATAGTTATTACTATTCATAACGGCTAGTTTCAACAATATTTTAATAGCATATCATTGTTTCGTGAAACTCAGTATTACGTACCACACACGCTATCGAGGAAGGTTGCGATTGCGTGTAATGCAAGGCAAGTCAATGATGCGTGTTGTGCAAGCTCCTTTTGGTGTAGCGTACAACACAAGACATTAGTGAAATAAAAAAAGAATATTTTTCATAAAATCTCGGGCTGTTACATTCTACCCCCCTTAAAATGAATTTCTCCCTCGAAATTCGTCGGGGTTATAAATGGTTTACTATTATAAAGTTTCTTTAATAGAACCCACATCGTAAAAGGGAATACCAAAACCTGGCTTTAAAAACTAAAGTATGAAATGTAACGATTACCCAAATAAACTAATCACTGGGTTTCCACATAGGTGAAAATATGGATATGGAAGAGAAATCTAACCATCATGTTCTGATGGAGAGTGGTAGAGAACATGGCTATGGAAAAGCCAGTAATCACAAATCCATAGATTTGTGATGATATAAGGTACCATCTGATTCATCAGGTATAAGATCACTAGGACAACATTTTTGGTTTTCAAGATCATTTCCCTAAAGTTGAAAATTTTCTTACAATAAATAATTACTTTATTTTGGTACAATCTCACTTTTGTTCGTGCCTTGAACAATTTCTACTTCATCTCTTAAATAAATGAAGTTGAATTTGTTATTTGTGAAGTGTTAGCAGATCATGTGATAGAATGACTGTTCATTCCATCTGTCTCAAACAAAAGATTAGCAAAAGTTATTAAATATACATAAGTCATTCTATAGTGAGATTAATCATATATGGTTCTTAAAATGGACTTATACTTCATATATCATACTGCTTAATATAATAAAACTAATTTATACTAAACAGGGACTTCCTGTAGGCTAGTGGTAGGCGATAAAGGCCAGTCGCACTTCGGTTGTGGGTTCGATTCCTACAGCCTTGTCCGAAGCGATGGGCTGTCGCCCGTCCTGCAGGTTGTCTCTTTTTCTAAAACTACATTACTATAACATCGAAAATCTTCTATCCTTAAACAATACTAACTTATGTCCAACATAATCCAGTCTAATCTTTAGGCTTATACATAATACTGCAGTCCACTCTCATAATATAGTGACAACGATTACCAGAGATTTAATACAGTCGTTGATCCCCACATATCCTAAGATATGTCTTGTTGGTCACATTCCAAACATTCAAAGTCCTTAATCGTGTATTCTCTTGAATACCTTAGTGAAAACATGAGTGCAGTTAAAAGTTAACACTTTCCACATACCAAAATCCTCAAAATTCTATATACTCAAACCATGATATCACTTAGTCCTTATATCAATCATGAGCTCATGAACATTTCATTTTCTCGTCTTCATTATGCGCATATCATCTTATTTCCAAAAAATATCTCAATCACTTTGAATACCACATCAATAAATATTGCAATACTCAATGATACAACATTATTTTGGAATCCCATTACATAAACACTTAATCATTCCACCACATCGTTGTCATATTCAACATTGCCAATAGTGATCGCAAGTGATTTCCCTTTGTCCTTTGCCTTCAGTGGCTGCTCATGTTGATCATCACTAACCCTTGGATTAGGGAAATTATTAGCATAATTCCCCATTTCCTTGCACTTGAAGCATTGAAGTGTTGGCGGTGCGTTCTCTGCAGTGTTTGCTTTATTCACATCATTAGAAACCCTTTTTCCATTACTTCGACACTCAGCTGCTCGATGACCTTCTTTTCCACACTTAAAACATTTTCTAGTCCCTTTAAGACAATCTCCACCATGCTTCTTTCCACACTTTGTGCATAAGGAAACATTCATCTTCTTTTCATCATTATTCTGAGATTTCTCCTTGAACTCCATTTTTCGTTTCTTGTCAAAACCATGAGATAGATATGTAACACCAACTTCCATTTCTACCTTGATAGCACAATGCACAATTTCTTCATAGCTAGTGAAGTCTCTTATAGCTAATGCCCTTCGAAGACTTGGTTTTAAGCCACTGAAAATTCGATCAACTTTACTTTCAGGTTGGATGATAATTCCAGAATCATACCTTGCAAGTCTTGTAAAATTTGCTTCATAGGTACCAACAGATTCATCGTCCCTTTGCTTCAGTTCAAGAAACTCTTTCTCCATCTTTGTTCGAAGAATACGAGGGAAGTACTTACTGAAAAACAAGTTCTTGAACTCGTCCCATTCCATGGACTCAATTTCATCTCTTGGCCTTGTATTCTTGATAAGATTCCACCATTGATCAGCTTCACCTTCCAAACGATATACTGCTAAGATGACTTTATCATGTTCAGAACATTGAAGAACTGAAAATATCTTTTCAGTAGTACTAATCCATTGTTCAGCAACTAATGGATCAGTAGACCCACTGAAAGAAGGTGGACGTTGCCTCATGAAGGACTCAATAGAATATTGTTCCCTTCTCTGCTCATTTGGAAGTCCAGAATGATTCATAGCTTGTGTTAGTATAGCAATAAGATTTTTCACTCCATCTCCCATAACATTTGTTTGTTCAGGAGGGCAATCATTGCATTGTCCATTGCATTGATCAACACGGTTCCTTCGGGTTCCAGCCATCGTCTAAAACCCAAAAAGAATAGTGTGAGAGGCAAAAATCATGCTAGGGAAAACAACATAATAAAGGGGGAGTACCTTCAATATCCAACATCTTAGGTTTAATTCTATGATCGTTAGCGTAATTCTATTACTATAACCTATACGTATACTTATCCCTAGGGACATCCCTAGACATACCTTAGAAATATCTCTAGGGATCTCACTAACGTTTTCGCATCCTAGTTTCCAAAGGTTGACTAAACCTTTCCTCTGATACCAACTATAATGACCCGAAGCTTATCGTACATTGACATTACATTACTTTTACGGAATACTTAGTACATAACAAAAACACACACACAAGGATCGTAATAGTTTAGTGTCTTTGGAAACTCGGAATAAAATCTTCTAATCGTGGGGAAAGATCTTCAACATCTCCCATAAAGATCTTCCTTTTTTTTACGTAAAACCTTTCTTTATGTCCTGGGAAAAATAAAACATAAAAGGGTGAGCTCAAATGCTCAGTAAGGGTAAACAAAAGATATATCAATCACATCGTATTCATAAGAACATAACATTTTGGAAATCATAACCTGCAAAAGAGAGCATAATTTCATAACATGGGATAAATCATGGTAGTGAAATGTAATCACAATAATCATAAATTAAAACATGAAACTTTGTGGCATTCACACATAATCATAGAGAATCATTTCTTGTTAGTCAAGACTCATTGCCAAGACCATCTTAGTGGACAAAGTCCCTTTCTGAATCGAGTCACCCTCGTTTCAGTCCTGTTTCACTGAACCGGTATAACCTACCATTCCAGCCATGTCTATCTCATGAGATATGAAATCTTTGCCCAATGCATTTGAGGGAGATATAGGTCCCACCCATCTCATAATGATACCATTCTTATGTGTGCCACAAAATCATAAATCATACATCATTGCATAACCCATGTAATAAAAATGGGATTCTTAAACAACATGACATCATAAAACCATTCATATAAGATAAAGGAATTCATAAACATAATTCCATCACAACATAGTAAAATCAATGTAAAAATATGGATAGAAACAGAACCCTATATTATCTTAGATGGAAAATAATTTTGATAAAACACTTGAAATGAATTCTTGAGGAAAATATCCTTTCTTCTTCAAAATCAATTTCTTTTCACAAAACATCATACAATTTTAAAGAAAGAGATTTTATTAAAAATAGTCATGAAATATTTTGGAGGAAGGTTCATGAAAATAAGGCTTTATAAAACCGTAAAAATCCGTTCGTGCCGTATAAGTTTAAAAAAAACATTCTTCTCATACTTTTGTCGGAAAAGTCAAAAAGTACCTCGTACAAAAAACGACAAAAGATTCCTTTCATATCTTTTACTAAAAACTCACCGAAGGGTAAATTTGGATTTAAACAATTTTAAGTTGATGGAATAACATTACATATTGAGGAAACATGTATTTTGATGATAAAATACACCCCAGTAACTTTCAAAGTACAAACAATCTCGGATAAAAATGAGATTGTGATATTTCCCTTACCTTAGGTCCGACTTGCTTGTACGTGTCCGAACCTCCTGTATAATGATTTAAATCATGTTATTGACTTATTACAGAATCATATTCATTGTTATGATATCATATATGGTTCACTTATGACATTATATTACCCGTTCTTTTGTAAATTCCATGTTAAAGAAGCGTTTTGGGTAAAATCGTTCCATTTATCGTAGGTGTTTTGACTTGTTGTTCTTGACATCATTATTACTTATATCATGATTTAATCACTTCCAGAATATAAAATATGATTTATATATCATATATATTCAGTATATATATATATATAATAGGTAGATAAATAAAATGAAAAACACCGTTCACGGAGACGGTAGTCCGTACGTACGCATGAACGATGTTTTCCTTTCCTTATTGTCTTGAAATGGAAGTAAGTAGATGACATACATATGTATATATATACATAAATCCAGTAGCTTTATAATGTCATATATTTCATTATTATTTCTTATATATACATTATAATCATTCTTAAATGGTTAACATGGAGAATGAATCTCATCGCGTCGTGGAGACGGTAGTCCGTACGTACGCACGAGCGATGATATCATTTCTATAAATATTGAATTGAATTGGAGTGGATTATACAATATATCAGAATCAATATGATGTTTTAATAACTATGTATAGTTATTATTTACACCATTATACCCATCCATGTAAGGTGGTGGTGGAAAATAGATTACACCACGGAGTGGAGACGGTATTCCGTACGTACGCACGCGCAATGATTTCTTTTTCCGTAGGATGGATAGATGGTGAAATAGGGTTGTTTCATACTTATAATAACATATCAGTATATGAGTGATACTGATGTTATTACTTCATAATGAAACAACCTAAGAAGAAGAAGTGGAAGAAGAAATAAAGATGAAAGAATTGGTAACGGTAATTACCTCTTCTTTGAAGCGCCTTTTGGAGACCTCCTCTTAGGGAACTAAAATTGGTCTTTGAGTAAGACCAGAACCTCTAGGATGTTGCTAGGGAAGTGGAGAAGAGATTTTGGCAGGGGTTTTCCGAGCTTGAGTGCTCAAATTGGTTTGAGGAGGAGGGGGAGGAGGTGTCCTTTTATAAGGGAGGAGAGGGGCACCTTAGGAATACCTCAAAATATTATTTTATATTAAAGTCAAAATCGGGTTATAATGGTTCCAAAGGGTCTTATTTCGAAGCTAAAGTGGGTATGGGTCGAAATCCTATCAACCAATAAGATTTAGACAAGTTTAGGGTATTATTTTAACCTTATCAATTAGATTTAACTCTAAGTTAAATAATTTAACTTTTACCGTGTCTTTTTGTTTTCTTTCACTATATGGTAAATACACTTACTATAACATGCCAAACGAACCCCAAATTGTATATTATTAATAAATATATCCTTATCTAAGTCATTTGGCCGAACCTTAGATTTTTAGGAATAAAATAACAATTAATAATATAATATTTGTTTTAAAAACTATTTTGTGTCAATTTTGACACTATTTGATACATGATTTTTGTGAAAGTCATAACAAAATTATATGTTCGAAACAAGTTGGTTAAATCAACACTAATATATCATAGTAACCTAGAAAATTAGTTTAATTCATAAAAAGTCTCAAATTATATTTATTTTGGTGTTTATAACATCAATTATGTCAATATTTCATTAACAAGATAATTACTGCATCATCTTTGTGTCATAAATAAATTAAATTATTTGATTTCTAAAAATTACAAATAAAATACCATCATGTAGTAAATATTTTTAGCTTTCTAATGAATATTTACAATCTAATTTATCTTATGTATAACCCCATATTAAAAAATGATTTACTTATTAAACTTTGATTTTAACTATTTTAACCCTTCTTTTAATAAATTAATAATAAATGTCCTAATCTAATCCAAGTGGGCCTAAATGGTCATATTTTATTCCTAAGTTTGTTTTTGGTCGAATTACACTTGTCCAATAGAATTAGGACATGTTTTAGGGTAATATTAATATCATATTTACCCTTAGTTACCCTATTTACTATTAACCGCGGTAAAAAAAAGTAAAAAGTTGCTATTCACCAAAAATTATTTTCATCTCATTGAACCACATTTTAGTCCTTGATATTAACCGTGTCTCTCGGATTTTCGAAATTCCATTCACAGAAGCGGTAAAATTAAGTTTTATGCAAAATTCAGTTTTTAACCTACCACTTAGTGGTTTCACTATTCATCAAAAATTGAAGTTTTTCAGAAAAATGCAAACATTTCACCCTAAGCTATAATTGATATTCCGAATTCAAAAATGATTTCTATTTTACAAAATTCCCAACATATAAGTTGAATTAATTAATTTTATAATTAAATCCCGCGGTTAAAACAAATAGCGTGTTTTTAAGAAACAATATCTATCAAAAGATTGACACTTGTTTATGTCTAGTTTAAATGTGAAATTACATCCAATGACCAACATTGTATTAAATTGTAAAAATATATTCTAAATATACTTTAAAACCACTCAAATTAATGATTTATAACTATTAATTATTTCTATTAAAAAAGTTGTTTTTAATTATAATTTAGTAATTTTCACTATTCATCAGAATATGAAAGTTATCCGAAAAGTACCAAAATTTCACCTTAGGCTAAATTCGATACTCCGAATCCAAAAATGAAGTCCATTTTGAGAGTTAAAATTTCTAAAATTTAAAAAATAGTTATTACTATTCATAACGGCTAGTTTCAACAATATTTTAATAGCATATCATTGTTTCGTGAAACTCAGTATTACGTACCACACACGCTATCGAGGAAGGTTGCGATTGCGTGTAATGCAAGGCAAGTCAAGGATGCGTGTTGTGCAAGCTCCTTTTGGTGTAGCGTACAACACAAGACATTAGTGAAATAAAAAAGAATATTTTTCATAAAATCTCGGGCTGTTACATTTCTGATATGCTATAGAACTCCCCTTTGGTTCAGTTTTCAACAATTTCATCTACTATCACATTACTGAAAACTACCTAAGAATATTTTTATCTTCCATAAGAAATTTGAGTGCTGGATAGAGATTTAAATGGGATTCTTTCCTTGGTGGAAATATTTATGATGAATTCGGTGGGATTTTCTAGAATAAATATATCATTTTAAAATTTCACTCAAGCTACATGCTATCAGTCTATTTGTGGACCTATGGGTTTCATAGTTCATTGTTTACTTTCAGTTATATAGTCATAGAGAAATGTTTTGTTTTCATTTTCCTCGTAACTATCCACTCAATCTATCGCATGAAGAAGTATGAATCATCCTTGGGTATATCTATCATTTTCGACATAGAATTATCTATGTAATTTAATGACACATTGTAAGGATAATTAGTGTGCATTTTAGCATTATGAGGTAAGGATATAGATATGTTATTAAATTTAAGATTGTTCTTATAGGACATAAAATTATGTAATGTTTAACAACATTCTTCCATGACAAGTTTGTTGTATATAGAATTTGGGGAAAACATGTTAGGGATGAACCAAAACACCCCCTTGTTCAAAGTTCCACCATGGTGTTTCTATGGGTGGTGAGGATTATATATCCTTTCACATAAGGAGGAAATGCCTATAGATGGATAGTAGAAGACCATATACCTCTATCATGAGTTCAAATAGTGTTTTTCTGACTCTTTTCAATTTTCCATGAATGATTTTGGAAATGTAATGAGTGGATGGTGGAATTATTGTGAATCTGACTCCACCTAGATAGTTGTAATGCGAGTTAGGTAAATCATACCCCAAAAGATTGAGTCTTTGAACATAGAATGTGTTATAAATGAATGTAATAACTCATAACACCCTATGATTTATTGTTCTTCCAAGGTTTTATGCTAGCTGATAAGGATCATAGATCCTTTACTACAAAGATGATATACTTTTTTTCAGTAGGTTAAATCACTTATATATCGATTTTATTCTAAAATAAATGTTTTATACTTTTTTCATAGAGATATGAAATATTTTAAAAGTGTCAATAATGAGGAATATAACTTTGGGTATAGAGAAAAATATATCTATGAAGATTCTGGAACCCTAGTGAATTGTATCTCTTTGTTGGGAGGCTTGAGCCAATGCCATGGGGTTTTGAGTCATGGGGTGTGGTCCATAAAATATTTTAGGAATGGAATTTACATTATTACATTGTGAAAGGGAAAAAAACATTTATATAATTTTTAGGATTTAAAATCCATTTTAATAGTCCATTTTTGCGGATTTTAAATATATGTCAAATGTTCTCGGATCATGAGGATGATATTTGACAATAATGTGGTGCATCGCCCAAAGCACCTTAAGGAGCTGCATTCCCCTAGGGAAATTTTAGTGATCATAATGATTAAAAATAATTTTTTAAGATAGGAAAAAAGTTAGGATTAAAATAGGCACATATACCGGATCTATAGGCATGGATGCATTTTAAAAAAAGGGTCTCTTGAATCCAGTTACGCATTACCAATGTCTATGGGATGTTTCAGTGATCCGAGTAACTCGAATCATGAATTTTGTTTTATAAAAAATATAATATTCATGAAGGGTTAGACCACTATAAAATTTGTCTATACAACTAGTGAACAAGATATCATGGTGAGGTTATGTAAAAAATATTTAATATAACATTATTCTAGAATATGGGGTCCATAGAAAATGGATCTACATTTACCAGGGTCACCGAGTGGTCCCTTTGAGAATTTTTCACTTATTTTCACTCTATTGTTTCCATAAACTCTTGATATGAAGTGTTTAGTGAGAAAATATGAGACTCATAATAAAATAACCTTTTATAGGTTTCAAACCTGATAAGTTTTCTACCTTTTTTACCATATTTGTAGGGTGTCGTGATCATGACAATTATACTATAGAGTTTATGGTCGTAGTAAATTGAACAAATTTCATGATGTTTAAGGTCATGATGCAGATGGACTAGATATGAGGGGAATGTTAAAAATATACTAATTAGGATATCTGAGTCCTCAAATGTATAATGACCTTTCTGAGTGGGAGATAAAACTATCAGAACTCTTGAAACAATTTTCTCGGGTAATTTTTAATTACATGAAACAATCATATTTGGTAATTACCCAAAAACAATAAGTTGTTACATTCAAACATTGGAATTTTTGGCTCATAAGGATATAAAAAACCTTCTTATAGGTCCAATATGTATTTTTTTTGTAGTTATAAGACCTTATAAAATGATATCATCATCAAATTAAGTGACATTGTTTTTTAAGTGATATAAAAGGTTTTTGGTATCTTGAAGAGCTCGAGACATGAAGTGAGGCCTCCAGACTGACGAGATTAATTGATGACAGAATCACTCCATTCACTAGATGAGCATTGTCTAGTTTTTTAGAACAATGAGATGGAATGGGGATGAATGTGTTAATTAAAATTTCAACATCATGTAGTGGGGATGTATTAATAATTTAGTTATCAAGTCATGAAACTGAGACATTTTCCTTGTTTTTTGATGCGTTGTGATAATGATATTTTCCGATTCTTTTTGTTTAATTTATTGTGGTGAAGAAATGTGAATAGATTTGAAAACTATGAAATATATTCTATGGGACACTTATCACTTTGTCGATTTTATTTAGATGTAGGGGGATTTTATTATCCATTCATAGACTTATTGGTGGGTGGCCATATCTGGAATTGCATCATGTATAGATTTATCACGTGTGCAAGAAAGAAATATATAGATATAATTTATGCTTAAGAAAAATGAAATTCTATAACTTAAGTTTCTTTTAAAAGAGGTATATACTTTTTTTATTAGGTTTAATTTCATACAGCTGGGACATTCAATGCATATGTCTAGCTCAAATGCAGTTATGCGTGCATTTTTATCATTTCATATGTTTTACTTGAACCCCTTATTAGATGACTAGGTAAAACTACATATCATTTGATAACAAGAATAATAACCAACAAAGATCTAGCTTTAATTCCCTACTGGAATTCTCGGTATTTTTGACGGCTTATTTTCAACAGGATCTCGTCGCAAATAATCTTTCATGACGAGGCCCCATCGCATATACACCATTGCAGAAAACGTTTTCGCAAATACCATTATTTGTGACGGTCTCGTTGCAAATACTTCTTCGATATTATGTATTACATATACATAATCTTTTTTGGGACGGGCCCGTCATAAATAGTTTTTTCAATGAGCATGCTGTCATGTCGCAATATATATATATATATATATATATATATATATATATATAACGTTCTGCGATGGGTCGGTCGCTACAATGTATTTATGATGGATAAGTAGTCATGTTGCAAATATGTTTTTTAAAAATATTTATTTAGACTATTTGAGACGGGGTCCCATCGAAAAAGGTCCCATCGAAAATAATAAATTAATAAAAAATAAAATAAATTTAATAAAATTACGATTACTGAAAAAATAATACTACTATTATTAAAAAATTATAATTTTCAAATTTTCAATATTTACAAAAAAAATAAAAAAATTACAAAATATTATTATTATTATTATTATTATTAGTAAATAATAAAACTAAAAAATATAATAATAATAATAATATTTAATAAAAAAATATTAATGTTTATAAAATAATAAAAAATAAAAAAATATTAAAATTCTCAATATTCACAAAAAATATTAAAAATTATTAAAAATTAAATTATGTAATATTTTCACTAATATAAAAGACTGAAAATGTAATTAATTCATATTACAATGTTAAATTCAAATGTTTTTAACATGAAAAAATCACTAGGGGTCGCCTTCTGGAGGAGTTGGAGGAGCTGAAAGAGATGGTGGAGGAAACCCCATCCCTAAACTACGAGTCAGAAGGAGCATGTACTCCATCTGCTCATGATGCTGCTGCTACCATCAAAGCATCTCCTCTTCATGATTCTGCTGCTACAACTGCCATTGACGCATCTACTCCTCGTGACGCTGCTCTTGCTGCTGCTACTCCCGACTCATCTCTTCATGCTGCTTTGGCAAAGTCTCTATAAGCTCAGCCTGAGTTCACAGCTTCTCCTAATACTGTGAGACAGAAGATGATGTCTCTCCACAAGCTCCTCTCGAGCTGGACGCCGACATTGCAGCAGTACCATAAAAAGTTCCAGGAGTCAAATGACAGCTGATACCAACTACTGGGACCTTCTCAAATCCATAATGAGTCGCCTGCATCCATGCTGCCTCATCAAAATGGTGAGCACCGGTCTTCTCTATCATCTCGTCCTGACGCTCATCCTCTGTCTGAGAGGTCACAACCTCATATGAAACCTTCAATTCCAATTTAAAATTAAAATTGTAAAAATATTATATGCAGTAAATTGTCAAACTGAAAAAAAATAATATTAACCACAATCTAATACTGGAGATCACCTTTAATCTCTCCAGTGGCTGGATCACTGTACATCCTCCGATAAATGTCGAACTCATTAATAACGGGATACTTGACTACCTACAAAAATATAAAATAAATTTTTTATATTTATTGATATTTAAAATTTTTAAAATATATACTAACCGGATGCTCTCTATGCAAACTGAATGTACGGCTACCAGATCGATGTGTCACCTCCTATTTCCCCCGGTTCTGCTGTCCCACTGATGATCTCCTCTGAAATCCACCACCCAACTAGTGTAAACATAATCCATCCCAAACATGAGATTAAATGTACTCCGGTCGGTGAGCTCTACATGACTCATCAAATTCTGTCACTCCTTCATTCTTAATGGTTGTCCTACTCAAATTTTGCAAAAACTAACAGAAATGGTCACGCATAGAAACCTTTCATGCCATGTAGATAGCATCGTGCATTATGTCATCGATAGGATACCATAAACCCTTCCAAAAATTTATAATATCAAGTAATTAATAAAATAAATTTCAAAATAAATATTATTTATTTACGTACTAGCCAATGATGGAACATGTCTCGTCGCACATCAATGGGAATCTGTTCCCATGTGATATATGGCTGGGAAAAATAACTGTGTAAGATAGCACTCCCCTGTTTAATAGATAATGCGCAAAACTATAAAAAATGAATAAATATTCAAAAAATTAGTATATATATAATTAAATTAATGAAAGAAAAAAATATACATGTTACCATACCTCTGTGTGTGTGGATCGAAACGAAAATATGGACGTCACTCGGGGATAGGGTCAGGAATCATCAGTCATGCAAGACCATGCCCCCTCCGCATACCCCAGAACCGCCAGTAGGCTGAGGGTCTAGTGATCCAAAATCTCCCTCATCCAGTGGTAGGTCATCCTCCTGCAACTCGTAGAATATATTAGAGTCCATCTTTAACACAAAATTATTGTTGATAACAGATAGTTGAAAATAACTATTTAATATAGATATATATTAAGTTATGATTATAACCATCATTTAACCGTGTCAATGTTCATCTTCATCCTTTTCTCCATGGATATCAATATCAATGTCTTCATCTTCCTCCTTAGCATCATCAATATCCATATGAGTTTCAGTTTCAGCATCTCATGTCATTTCAAATTCATTTGTAACATCTTTATCATCTTCATCACTATCGATCCTTAATTGTAGGGTGTCATCATCGATATTCATGTCTCTTTTGTGAATCAGATGGATTTTGAGAAGTCTCTTGAAAATTATCATTTCCTTCCACTTCAGCAGAACCACATAAAGTATTTTGTAAACTAATTTTCCTGAGATTTCATTTTTATTATGCTCCAACAATCGTTCAAGTCTCATTATGTAGCACAGTACTTTGCCTAATAAATTTGATGGGCATGTTTAGCCAGTAAAAATTGTTCATTTACAGCTAGAAGACATTTAAATTTAATATCGACGATTCCATGAGTCAGATGAATATACAAGCCTCTCTCAGTATCCAACCACCGATATTTTAACATTGTTAAGTAATTCTATCCAAGATTACACAACTCAAAACATTTATCCAAAATTCCATAAAATTCAACTTCAGTTTCTCTTTAGTGTGTTCATCTCAAGAAAACTCCAATGTTCATTGTTTTTTTGATTCCTCATATGCATGAGTATGAAATCGAAAACCATTCACCACATATGCATTATAAAATTTAACCATTTTGAATGGTGGGTTACTCAATATACACAATCTCTTATCATATTTATCAGCATATTAAAACACCTAAAAATTTTTAAAACAATTATTAATATATTATATAATAAACTGAATTGATATTAAACCATCAATAATTTATGTTACCAGTTTTGGAAACCATTGAGAAATTTTTTTTGTCTTCGTTATTCAAGGGAAGCTGCTGTAATTTGTGGAAGTTGTTTCTTGATATGATTATCATATAACATACAAATAAAATCAATTAAAATACTGTATCAAAAATTATTGAATATGTGATAGAATCACTCACATGAAAAATGATGTCATTTCTTCACAATTGAGCAGAACATATGTATAAGCTCTGTGATGTTCATCATCTGAAATCCATCATTCACAAACTCCACCAAAAACAAGATTTGGCTGATTAAAAACTGTTAATTGATTTTCCATTTCATCATTAACATTCCCTTCATTTCATCCCATGCAATTTTGTTTTCAGGGATTTTGATATTCAAAATAATGAGACCAGGAAAAAGAAATTTCCTCTTGCAAATAAGCTTCAGCAATTGAGCCTTCAACTAATGCTTTGTTACGTACTTTTATCTTCAATTTCTGCATGCATCTCTCGAATGGGTACATCCTTCGAAACTGTACAGGACCTCCACATTTAGCTTCATGTGGGAAATTTAATATTAGAAGTTCCATTGAGTCAAAGAAAGTCGGCATGAAGTTTTTTTCTAGTTTACATATAATTACAACAACATCTTCTTCATGATTTCTAAGCACATCGTAGTCTGTTGTCACTGCACAAATGTCTCGAAAAAAATATGATATATCTGTTATAGAATCCCAAATCAATGAATTATTGGTAATTATTGGTAATTATTGTGATTATTGGTAATTATTTGTAATTATTTGTAATTATTTGTAATTATTTGTAATTATTGGTAGTTATTGGTAAATATTTGTAATTATTGGTAATTATTGGTAATTATTGATAATTATTGGTAATTATTGGTAATTATTTGAAATTATTGGTAATTATAGGTAATTATTGGTAATTATTGGTAATTATTGGTCATTATTGGTAATTATTTGTAATTATTTGTAATTATTACTAATTAATGGTAATTATTTCTAATTATTTGTAATTATTACGAATTATTGGTAATTATTACGAATTATTGGTAATTATTACTAATTATTGGTAATTATTACTAATTATTGGTAATTATTACTAATTATTGGCAATTATTACTAATTATTAGTAATAATTACTAATTATTGGTAATTGTTACTAATTATATATAATTATTACTAATTATTGGTAATTATTACTAATTATATCTAATTATTAATAATTATATCTTATTATTACTAATTATTACTTATTATATCTAATTATTACTAATTATATCAAATTATTACTAATAATATATAATTATAACTAATTATTACTAATTATATCTAATTATTACTAATTATATCTAATTATTACTAATTATATCTAATTATTACTAATTATATCTAATTATTACTAATTATATATAATTATATATAATTATTACTAATTATTACTAATTTTTATTAATTATTACTAATTATATCTAATTATTACTAATTTTTATTAATTATTACTAATTATATCTAATTATTACTAATTATATCTAATTATTACAAATTATATCGAATTATTACTAATTATATCGAATTATTACTAATTATATATAATTATATCTAATTATTACTAATTATATCTAACTAGTACTCGCCCGTGCTATTGCACGGCGTATTCGATTAGTGGTATTTGTTTTAAATACTCATTAGTATTTCTAAATGTTAGATCAAACAGTAATGTTGAACAAATAGTGAAAGATAAGTGAAACAGAAGACAAATTGTAATAATAAAACTGGGATATGTGAAAATGCTTGTATTAAATAAGGCAAAATGAGAAAAACATGTAAAAAAGCTGGTGAAAAAATTCCAAGTAAAGGGAGTTCATGAAAAACACCAAAACATCTACCAATAGACAATCTGCAGAAAGAGAAACCGAAGTTTTGAAAATTTTTAATAGAAACTTCCACCATCTAGAATCTACCGCATAACAAAAATACATTCAGCTTTATCCTCCTCCATCATGAGTAACATCTTTCTTTTTGATAAACTTTCAGAATGAGAAACATCCATCTTTATCCTGCATTTTGATGAACATTCTGCTTTTTCCTGCATGAAATACTTCCCGAATGAAAAAGAGATAATCAACTTGTAGTAAAGTCACTGTAAATTGTGCGGCATGAGATATCCAAAATACATCAGTCATTAGAACAGATCACAGTAGAAATACTTTATAGACTAATCAGATTTTCATACTAACAGTCAATACATAAACTTATAACATGTATTAAAAAGGTTGAAAATCATGTACAGATTAGAACATGTGGATAAATTGTATAGAAATTTAGACCACAGTAGATTTATATGTTTTCGAAGAGTTATTGTAAATTCAAATGACATGTGATAATATATGTAAAAAGTTTCAGGTTCTGTTGTGTAATGTAATTATTTTTCTGTAAATGGTTATTCATCATCTTCATTATACTCTACAGGAAAAGATGAAATCTGAAATATTTTTCTATAATCTCACTGTATGTATTCTATGTAAAACTTAATTTGTGCAGTCTATGTGAATAATCAATGTGTGCATGCAGAGTACGTGTGTGTATTCTGTTTCTCTGTGTTGATAGAGTATGTTAATGTAATTTTTTTGGTTAAAATAGAAGATTTTGTGTGTGTAATATGTTTTTGGTGTCAATATAAAATTTAGTGTGTGTAATCTGCACAGATTTCAAACAGATTCTGTGTGTAAACATAGTCAGTGTGTGTAAACACACTCACATGGTCTATGATACAAATGTGCTTGATACTTTATGAGAGAAGTTGTGTGTAAACATATTGAACATCTCTGTAACAATGGTTTGTTCTATGACACAAATGCTCTCATAGAGTGATGCTGTGTGTAAACAGAGTCTGTGTGTAACAGCATCACAGAGTCTGTGTGTAATAGCACCATAGAGTGATGTTGTGTGTAAACAGAGTCTATGACACAAATGCTCTCATAGAGTGATACTGTGTGTAATAATGTTGTGTGTACATTGTTATAGAAATGATCGGTTAACAGCATCACTCTATGAGTGCATTTGTGTCATAGAACAAACAGTGTCTCTGTGTGTGTAAACAAAGTCTATTTCTGTGTGTAAACAGAGTCTGTGTGTAATCTGTTTTTGTGTAATCTGTTTTACACTCTGTTTCTGTGTGTAAACAGAGTCAGTGTGTAATCAGAGTCTGTTTGTAATCAGAGTCTGTGTGTAATCTGAGTCTGTGTGTATTCAGAGTTTGTCTGTAATCAAATTCCGTGTGTAATCATAGTTTGTGTGTAACCAGACTCTGTTTCTATTTGTAAACATAGTCTGTGTGTAATCTGTTTTTGGTTGAAAGATAAGATTTACTGTGCGGTATGTGTGTGTAATCTGTTTCTTGTGTATACTCTGGCTAAAATCTGTGCTTGCTGTCAGTGTGTATTTACGGTGTGCAGTATGTGACTGTAGGAGAAATATGTGTATAAACTCATAGATTCATTTGTTTTTATTAACTACAGTATTTGATTTGTTTGTATAAACATCGGGATGACAGTCAGTGTATAATATCATTGTGTAATCTCTGTTTACAAGCTATCAATGTTTGAAAACTATGTGTAAGAAAACCCTAGTTTCTTTTCCCGAACAGTATCCACTGAAAATTGAAATGTCCAATTTGATTAACACATATAGAATCAATCCTTTTGACTGATTTTTAAAACAGCAAAACAGGGTGAACATTAAACTATGGTCATTGTTATAAGAAATAGGAAATATGGTCATTGTTAGTGAAAATGCCAGTGCTGGTAAATTGACCATATGAAAAATATTGTTGATAGGAAGTCATGTATTGGAGGTGTCTACCTGTAATCAGAGAGGGATCACCGGTTTTTAAACTTTCAAATCACATACTAATCAACTGAACAGATAAGTTAGTCATGTTGAACTCCAAATAATTTTGAAGTCAACAGTGGATAGTCTTGTTATTTATTTAATTGTGCACTTGTTGGGGAACTTTATTTAATCATTTGAAGATATCACAAAAAAGGAGTGAAATAAGAAATAAATACCCAAAAAATTCTATTAGCAAGACGTTGGGGAAGAACATCTTAGTTGGACTGCTCATTTGAATTGTCCAAATTTCCCTTCATTGGCATCTCAACTTGAGTAGAATTACTTGTTGTACCGATACTGTCTCGATAAATCTCAGCATCCTTTCGCACATCATCCTCCATATCTAATTCATGTGACAGGTCTTTCTACGTAGATAGTATAGTTAGAACAATTGGAAACTACTTGCTTTAGTTGAAATCAATAAAGCACATATGTCTTAGTTAACAGTAGATAGGTACATATAAAAAGTATTGTATGTCAAAATAATTAGAAACAACAAAACTCTATATTAATGATGGATGTATATGAACATAAATGGAATTAGGTTAACAGTAAATGAGTAGAAATGAAACATACCTTTGTAGATGACATATTCGATGTACAACCTTCATATCTACTCACAATGCTTGAAGTTGATGGAGAAGACCTACATGTTTGATGATCCTATTGTGCAAGGTTGCAATGGAAATCACAGCAAGCAATTTTATGTTTAGGTAGTGGGGAAAAACTGATACATATAGTACCTTGATATATTCAATTCTAGTACTGACATGTGTGTACCCACTGGTTTTCTGTCCCTATACAGCAAAGTAATGACTGAGTGTCAAATTCCATAACAGATACTTATTCAAGCAAGGTATGAATAACTGTATTTTATTACCTGATATTGTTCAAGGATGTTATTAAAACTGGTGATGTAGTAATCATTATCACTGATATACATCACTTTGAAGCTGTTCTGTTCAAACGAACGATGACGGTTTTGAATATTATAATTTGTTACATCAATTGATAATAGAACTTTCTTTGATTTGAAAATATCCAATTCCATAGGAAAACCATACTCACCATCTGCCTAAATTAGAAATGATAATCAGTGTTAGAATATTTAATGGAAACAGATATTAATGTCATAAAAGAATTTGGTTATACCTGTATCATTGCAGCTCTTAACTCTGGAGCAGTTTTATGTATGAATTGGATGACTTGTCTGTCAAATAAAACAACTGAACACGAGTCGGTCGCATCATTAACCATTAGTTGCACTCTGAATCTGTTGGATTAAATATTTTTGTTACAAAGTCGTCGATATAGAGTATTTTTCATTATATGTTTGAAGGACAACTGATGAACAAAAGTACTTTAAAATAAGATTTGAAACCTGGGAGTAGTGCTGCTGGGAGATAATTTACAGTTGTGGCACCATTTTTTGTCATTTAAAACATGTATTTTCTTCATGCAGGAGTTACAGGAATAAAAAATATATTTGTGAGTACTTTGAATTTTTATTATCGTTGCTGCTATTAAGCACCGTGTAGGCTACAGAAGAGTTTGTACATAATTATAAACTCATTAGTAAAGGACAGATGTAAACAGTCCATAAAATAGTGTATTGTATTTATGATGATAACGTTCTTATTGTTACCTCGAGAGAGCTTTTCACCTCTGTAATTTTTTTTTGTTATTCCAATACAAGACCTCTATAGTGGGGTTCACATTAGTTGTTTGGGTTGGTAACTGTGATGTTATTAACACCCCAAACCTGGTAAATATTTACTGAGTCATTAAAATATAAAATAAGCATATTTCGGACATAATTTTGGGATGCACATTGTAAAGAGTTGTAAATATACAGAACACCGATTATGTAGATTGTTACTTGTTTCTGTAATTTTCTACTTCTGGAATTTGTAGATTATAAATTATTTTTGTTGCATTCACAGAAGTTGTTACAATAATAGAGGCTAAAAGGAGTTTTAAGTCAAAGAACACTCCATTAGAGAGTCAAGTGGACATGCAACATATTTTAGGAAATATTTACAAATTTCAAATTGAAACTAAACAGACAGAAACCATACTGCTCAACCGCTTCACCCGGACGAGTTTTAATATCATAATGGTAGACCCCTCATTGGTCTTTTCCATGTAATCAATCAATTCATTTACGTAGTCCCCCCAGAAACTACATGTTAGTTTCAAACCTCTGTATGAAAATTTAGTAACAATATCATTACATATAAATTTTAAGTAGTCAACTAATATAAATATAAAAAATTAATGACCTGTCATCCTCAAGAGTAATTTGCATCCGGCGGTTGGATGCACCGAAATATTTCACCGGTTTTGTGTATCGAAAAAGTCCAATAATTTATATAATATACATGTGAAAAAGAGGCTTTAATAGGTAATAATATAGAGGAAGTATAAAATTCTATAATATTAAATATATTTAATTTTCTAGAAAGAGGAATGTACCTATCAATTGTTCTTCTGGAACTTTCAATTGAATAATATCATCATATTAAGTGAAATCAAAACTAAAAATAGGTATTTCAGCATCACATGGACGAACATATGTTTTCGTCATGAATAGTAGTCTACAAGCATGTCTAGATCCCAATTAACTGCCTTGGTTTGAAGATATCTGGATGTTTTGTATCATATAGCATCGCCCCTCATGCAATCGATTTTTTTACTTAGAGATAAGTTGGCGGCTATTGATTGTACACTGAATTTTTATTCCCTAGACATAAAATGTTAACAGATAGGAGAATACAATAAAAATAGAAATGTGCAAGGACAAAAAGATATTTTAGACGTATTGACAATTGTATTAATCAAAATAGGATAATAGGGAGAAATAAACAAATAGCAATCATGAAATGTAAACTGACCTCTTTATCAGCAAGTATTAGATCGATAGCCACAACATCATTATTTTATTTTGGCGACGAATTGCACCACATGTTCGAAACACGCACCTCAATATGTAGTGTTTCGTCATCCTGAGGTGTAATCTCATTCAACGGGGTAAGTGATCTGGACATCTTGTTTTGACTGTGTACAAATATGATTAGTGCTGAAAAAGATAGTATACTGAGTAGTTACAGACTTTAGGAATTACATATTGCAGTCTGAAACATTAGTAAAAAAACTGATGTGCAAGTTGAAAGTAGTACCTAATAGAGGTTTTCAAATATTTCTTTGTACACAATATTATGTGTGTAATGAGAAGATGTGTTACTATTATCATCAACAATAATTTTCAAACCTGTAACTGATGTAACTCTAGAAACCGCAACATATAACTGACCATGAGAGAACACAGGTTTGCGGAGAAATAAACCAACAGAAGACAATGATTTTCCTTGACTTTTATTAATAGTCATTGCATAAGAAACTGTCAAAGGATATTGTCTTCTTTGTAATTTGAAAGGCCATCTGAGATCAGAGTGTGTCATAGTTAGTCTTGGAATGAATGCTAAATTTACCGAATGACATCCAGTCAAAATTGTTGCCCCAATGACATGGTCCCCTAAGTGTGTAACAATCATACGAGTACCATTACATAAACCAACAAATTGATCAACATTTATTAATAACATAATGGGAACTCCAATCATTAATGTAATTTTATGGGCATCCATTCCGGAGACGTTTATTCCATTTAACATCTCAGAGGTATATATGTTTTCTGCCCTATCTATATCAAAACTTGCATTGCAGACTGAATCAGAGCTGAAGTAGTCTTTATGTTCAGAATTAGTAAGAGACAACATGTAATCATTTAATTCTTGAACAACATCACGGGTTGGATCTAGAATGGCACGCTCTTTCAAATAGGATAGCTCACTGTATCTGTCACTGAAATTAGGATAAGTATGCTCCACAATTGCAACCATATGATTTCATGTGTAGTAAAGAAGATATGATGAAGGAATTTCAAAGAGAACTTCACCGTCATTTGGTTCTCAAACACGTCCTTTGCCAATATCCAAAGTCCATTTAGCGAATTCACGTATTTGAATGGATTCATCGATGGATGTAGATGAAATCAATCTCATATTCTTTGTAAGAGTTAAGACCTTACAGTACTACCAAAGACACGACGATTTTATACTTGCAAAGACAATTTCATTTCTCCCCCCACCTGGTATTACAGGAAATATTTGTCTGAAATCTCCACCCAATACCACTGTTAGACCACCAAATTGAAAATTCATTGCATTACAATTTTTTACTCTCATAATATCCCTGAGAGTACGGTCTAGGGCCTCAAAGCAGTATTTATGAACCATAGAAGCTTCATCCCAAATGATCAGTTTTGTAGAGTGTAGAAGTTCAGCTACATCACTCCCTTGCTGAATATTGCAAACTAATTGCTCATTACTGGTGATTGGAATACGAAATCTAGAATGTGTCATGCGGCCACTAGGAAGCAGTAATGATTCTATTCCACTTGAGGCAACTGCAAGTACAATAGAACCCTCAGATCGAAGAAATCATTTTAAAATATTCCAAATGAATGTTTAACCTATGCCTCCATATCCGTGCAAGAAGAAGAATCCTCCAATATTTGTAGATAATGAAGACAAAATGACATCCATTACGGCTTTCTGTTCAATAGTTAGCATAGTATGTAAAGTTCTGTTCTATCTTCGTAGGACTTCTGTATTGTAATATAGTTCTTCTGCAACTAAATGATTCGAATGAGTATGAATTGCAGAATCTGGAACTGGCTTGGGTGGATAAAATCGAAGAGATGTTCCGTTGGATCGTAAAATCTGTTCTATTTCCATCAGAGTATGCATATGTATTTGATCTTCTCTGAGTGTCAAATCTTGAAGAATGAGGTACATTGTTTCGGAGTAGTGAAAACAAAAACCACATGCATTGAATCAGTCAAATAATATTAAATGAAACAATAGAACATATTGCATGTGAGGGAATTTATTATATAGACTAAACAATGTATTAAGCATGCCTGCTAAAAGCTGATTGATAGTATACTTGTGAAACTCTGTATTTAATGTCATGTGAGTCTGAATTGTTATTTAAAAAATCCCTTTGGATTTAAATTAGTTATGTTTAATGTCTTTCGAGGTCGAACTGATATTTAAATAACAATACTTACTTGAAAGGATCAAACCTTTATTTAAGATCCTCCCTGACTACATGGCTACCAATAATTAGCTTTTGATTTATGGAACTCTCCATATGATTTCTGGAAGAAAGAAGTTAATGTAATTATAAAACTGGAAAAAAATATTAAAATATCAGAAGCAATGAATAACTATTCTGTTTATGCATTCAATGAATAAATAACATCACATGGATGTAGGTTTTGTCATGTTTTCTGTCATGTGAGGCTGAAATGTTTTTTAAATAGCCAATTGGATTTAAATGAATTTTGTTTCCTATCATTTCAGACTGAATAGTTGTTTAAATATCTATAGTTACATGATAAGATGACACATTTCTTTAAGAACCTCCTTAACTACATGGAAGCAAATAAGCATCATTTAATTTCTATATATTCACTATTTTTAATTCAATAGTATTGTCAATACTATATTAATAAAACTGTCAAGAACATAATGGAAATTTGAAATATGCAATTAATCAGCAGCAACATGTTATAAAATATATGATGATAAACATAATTGCACCTTGCACTTGTAGCCTTTGTCTTTTAGAGTGTAATATATCTTCGGGTAGGATGTGGGAGGTTTGTTTCCATACAATGTCTGGACAAGAAATGTTATTGGAAAATAACATGATTGCAAATATCCTGCACACATAACGTCCCATTCCCCATGTTGAAACCTCTTTTATTGCTTCAATAAATTCTGTGTCATCTGCTAGAAGTCCCATCGCATAACATGCCTCTCTAAATTTTGTATGAGTAATGTTGTTCACTGTCTTCAGATCTTCAAATGAAGTAGTACCTTTGATTTTTGTTAGAAGTATCCGCAAGTAAAATAGTTCCCCAGTTTTTGGAGGAACATAGTATAGTCTGTCAATAGAAAAACCCTGCTTTCTGAGATTCCATGTCTTGTCATTTGAGTGGTAAAGAACTCGTAGGGAATTCTGCAAATGTTAGAGATCTGCCCTCCGGGTACATAATATTTTCTTGAAACCAAGACGTGAGCATCGTTTTAGATATGTTTGTGTGATTTAATACATCTCCAATATTATCATTATCATTGAAGGTCAAAAAATGTTGTCTGGGTAAATGGAAAGCTAACCTCTCATCTGGAGGATATCTGTAATGGATATCATAAGAAAATATTCTCATAGAGGCCTCACAAGGAGATATGTACCGACAGTCATAGTACATTTTTATTTCATCTACTTCTTTCTCTGATAAATCTTTATTTCTACTCTCATAGAGTGATGTTGTTACCCGATCATTTCCCTTGTTAATATACTTAAAAAGATATTTGTTGGAGGCCATCTGATTGCATACTTCAATATTGATATGTGCTTGATACATTAACAACAACACAGGACTGTATGGCACAACAAACCGATTATCTAAAGGGGCTCCATTTTTTAGAATTGTTCTCCCATAATCCCTTTTGCGATAGGCCACGTAACCATCATCATCAACAGTGGTATGTCCCACAAATTTCTTTGGAAATAATTTGGAACATTTATCATTTCTCATATAGGTAGAAGTATGGTTGGCAGCACCGCAAGGGCCATGGATCATAAAATTCTTTAAAGCTTCATGTAGTCTTGGGTAGGCACAATTATTGGGAATTTCAGCACATACAATCTTGTTGACATCTGTTGGACTGTGAAGTTTGCTTTCATGACATAGAAATAGTAGGATGTGCACATGAGGAAAACCACATATTTGAAACTCCACTTTTCGAACAACTAAAAGAAATAAAAATAGTTTAACTGTTAATGTTAGATGATAGATTATAGAATTAGTAATTGAAAATACAGGATATTGAGTTCATAAAAACTAACTTGCACGTGACTTCCCAAATAAAATTTTTTGGCGTAAATCATTTAGTAAACGATCAACTTTAATATTTAAAACCCGAGATAATATTTGCGGGCAATCTGGTGGATGAAGATTGCGACGTCTAATAAATCGAGTTATTTCAGGCCACATCGGGTTACATGTAAATGTTAAAAATAGATCTGGATATCCTGCCCAATTACATATTGAGATAGCATCTTGGTAATTCTGAATCATATACCTTGGACCGCCCATAAATGTAGAAGGTAACACAATACTCTTTCTCCATGATGTCCCTTCATGATCTCCTCAAACTAGTGCATCCTGTAAACCATTGTATAGTTCGACCCTTAATTTCTTCTGATTGAAGCGAATGAATGATAGTCTTTGAGACTCAATCTTCATATAAGCATCAATAGTAAACTGTTGTAGTAATATTATGGAATGTAGTAAGATCGATGCTTCATTTTCATGAAATTGCAAGTGGAATGCAAAGTACTCTCTCATTGTTACCTTTCTGAGAGTAGTACTTTTCATTAATTGAGTAGTATGATGCAATACATTGTCTCAATATCCATCCTGGCCACCAAAGTAAATCAAAGGATACTGAAATGGAAGATACAATGGGTGAAGCACACCGATTCGCAGAAAATCTCCATTTTTGGTTTGAATGATGATATCTCGTTCATGGTTGAGATCCTCAATGTCACCGACAATCAGCATCGCAATTTCAGATGTATTTGGAAGATTATATGTGGCACAGTTTGTTTCTCTTCTTTTTAGAAGCCGTAGCTTTACAATTGGAACATCCTGATGGCTAAGAACCTCTTTTGCACTTATAAATTCTCGAGCCAGAGCATTGGATTGATGAAGAAAATTTTGTAGGTTTTCAAGAGTATTGTAATTAAAAATATATTGAAGATTGGTGTCGTTAAAGCTGGATAAATTAGTAATTTTTGCATAAATAGGTGAAGATTTTATAAACTTATCAGAAAGCATTGAATTAAACGATAACTCATACTGCGAATTCTATTTTGAAATTCATGTGTAGTATCATACACGTAAAGCTGTGCGAACCTTGGCAGTTTTCCATCAGGTGGACATAAACTACCAATGTGATGGTAGTTTTGTCCATGTAATCTAAATATACATGGAGCTCGACCATTATTGAATGACCTATCTAACTTCCCACCCATTGACGTGAATGCAAACATTTCATTGTAAATATGCATGTGGTCTTGGAATAATCGGGCTTCAACAGATGTTTGATTGAACACCAACATGCTAAGGTTTTCAGGATATTCAGGTAGTAAGTCCAATGCAACCTTTCCCATTGAGAAACATAGAGAGAAGCGTTGGTTTTATCTATTACTGAATTTCTTGTTGCTCTCATCAATCCAAAAAAAAGAGTGACAATATTGGCAGACCTTAGTAGGGTCTCCAGTATCATAATAACCTAAATGTACATAACAGAAATGCAGAAAGTTTTATTACAAAAATATAGTCAGTAAAATAGAGAATGATATTTTATTAAGGAACCATTAATGCATGTTTAGTAAGAACCCAAACCCGTATTCTCAATATTTTATTCTTCCACTGACTCTCCTGCAGTAGGAAGCGTTATGTGATACTGGGCTTGCTTAAAAAATACAGTACTCAATAATGTTAGAGGAGAAGTGTGTACAGTAAATTACCTCTGCAGTTTTCTTCAGCATTATTGTTCTTATTTATGTTTTCTCGATCGTCGATGATATTTGATATCATTGTTTCTCGGAAAGTTGATTATTGAACAGTACCTAATGAAAACAACTCAATACTATACAGAGTAGAGTATGTGGAAAATTTGTATAGAAATTTAGATCACAGTGGATTTATATGTTTTCGAATAGTTATTGTAAAATCATATGACATGTCATAATATATGTATAAAGATATAGGTTATGTTGTGTAATTTATTTATTTTTCTGTAAATGGTTAGTCATCAATTTTATTATACTGTACAGAAATAGCTGAAATCTGAATTATTTTTCTATAATCTCACAGTATGTAATCTATATAAAACTTCATTTCTGCAGCTATGTTAATAATCATTATGTGCATGTAGATTTCGTGTGTGTATTCTTTTTTTTTTTGTGTAAATAGAGTTTGTGTGTGTAATTTGTTTTTGGTTAAAATAGAAGATTTTGTGTGTGTAATATGTGTGTGTGTCTCAACATATAGCGTACAACATACCTGCAATGGATATTGTATTGTAGTTTCCATCGATAAAAGTTAAGTTTCATCTCTTTGTACAGGGAAGGAGAAGAAATATAATTGCAAGTTCATCTGATTGTAATGTGTACAAATAGTACTGTTTCTTACTGCGTCGAGGTCACATATGATGATTTGGAGGGAGTATTGTCTACATCTGCTAAAGCTAGGAAAAATGATGGCCAACATATTGTAAGTGAAATGCAGATACGGCACCACATAACATGTGGGAATAAAATAAACATCTTATCATATTTACCGAAAGGTAGTGGAGTAATATTCAGTACTCTTGGTCGTTGTTTTATTTTGTTAGATCTAGCAGATAACGTTGACCAAGCTGTAGATGTTTCAGCTACTGTGGACAAAGAAGCAGTTTATTAGTAACAATCTTTCTTACTGTGAAATAAATTGTACAGTTCAATGGGTAATACATGTAAATTTAAATAGAAAAAACCATTGTTACAGAGTCGTGATAAAGGCATTTTTGTCATATCACTGGTGAAAATATTTGTTGGTAGAGGTTCACTGTTTGGAGTTTGAAACAGAGAACCAGCTACCACAGTTGATTTTCCAGTACATGTAGACACTATTGTTGTTGTATATTTATGGTCAATTTATAATAACTAAATGTAAACTAATTGAACAATTAAAAGTGACGGTATTACAAAACTCACAATATTTTTGTCGCTCCTTCATAAGAAGACTGTGTTGTAACCGTGCATCTATACAGTTTGACAGGTTGTTCAAGTTTGTATTCGACCGAGGAGACAACATTTCAGGGAATGTAATAAAATCAATTCAGTAAGGTTCATACCAGTAATTTGTTATGTAGTTTGATACAACGGAAAGTCTGTAATGCTTAATTTAAACGGAACAAACTGTTGATAAATAGAGATGATTGTGGCATCCGTGTGATCCCACGTGTGATGTCATCTGTTGAGGTTGGTTTTCTTGATGGAGTAGCAGAGTAATTGGTTGATTTCATTGAATCATTTCGACTATTTTTCAGCACCGATCATAAATAAAGTATATTTATTGAAACTGATGAATAGATGGTAGTAAAGAAAAAATTTCCAAGGTTATAGAGTATATAACTCACAAACTGCCAGTCGTTCCTTCATAACTTGCCTTCTTTGCAACCTTGCCTCTCTAGAGTTAGTTGGAGAATTCATGTTTGTTTGTTTTTTCTTTATAGGTTATAGTCAAGGGGTGTTGTGAGACCGTATAATTCAAGAGTACAATGCTTTGTTAAAAAATTTGGCATACTAAATGAGAAGACGTAATAGTCTGTAACAAACTGTAGTATACATTTATGTTTGATTCAGTTATTGTAATATTAGTAAACAATATATGTATGTGGATGTCCACATGGATATCGACAATGAAGTTGAAAAAACTGTACAAGAAACTCTAACATATGATGATAGTAGAACATTATTTTCTCATAAATGGGCTTGTAAAATAAGATAAATAAACATGCAGGTGGATATGAACATGTTAAACAGAAATGTTAACTGAAAAAGTTCTGCTTGGAACTTCATACAGTTTAACAATGAATAACTAACTCTAAGTGAATGCAAACAGTTTAATCGGATAAGTAGATCCAGTCATGCGGTTGAAAAGATTTACTTTATCTAGTACGAGTATACTTTATTACCTGTAGTGCGAAGATGAAGTGACTGTGGATTCAAATGGCCTAAAGGCTATGGCGATTGGATACACAGTTGCAGTGAAATGTAAATATAACCAATTCCTGGAATAGCAGAGTGAAATTTAAATATGCATAGTATGTTGTCGATCGATTACCTCGAGGATGATCTGTATGCTTCACAGGGTACCGTGACTTAGTCTGGAAGGTTTGAAATCTGAGGACGACTTCAAGATCAATGAAGGTGTATGCTACTACCTGTGCAAGGAGGGAAACGATGATTGAGAATGACGATATGCAGGATATCCGGGAGTTAGGTAACAGCTGTGTGCGCAGACAGCCGCTACCCTAGGTTAGAAATATACTTACCCCGAACCAAATCTGCAGAACAGTAAATTGGGGAGGAGGAAGACGATGTCTTAGAACAACAAAATGCAGGTTTTCCGGGAGGTAGGTATCGACCGACTGCACTGATAACCGCAACTGTAGTTCCGAAATGTTCTTCCCCCGACCCAAATCTAGAGAACCCTAAATCGGCGAGAACTTAGTAGAAATCTGGTGGAGGTCGGCGGAGGAAAGATGGTGTATATGAGGGTTGCGATGTAGCATGGGGTGTTCAGTTTGCTGGAGAGGGATCGATAGGGCATGATACAGGTTCCTCTTCGGGCAATGTTGTGGGAGGTGGAAGAGAAATTTTACATACCGCGATGGGAACAGGACAGAAAAGAGAGCCGAGGTAGGGGTAGAAAGCGGCGTGGTGCGCCGAATGCATGGCACGTCAGAAATTGGAGACGTGGAAGCACATATGAGGGACACATGTATGATGGAAAGCCAGGATTAGTAGATATAGTAGATTACAACTAATTATATCTAATTATTAATAATTATATCTAATTATTACTAATTATATCTAATTAATACTAATTAATACTAATTATATCTAATTATATCTAATTATTACTAATTATATCTAATTATTACTAATTATTACTAATTATTACTAATTATATCTAATTATTAATAATTATATATAATTATTTCTAAATATATCTTATTAATACTAATTATTACTAATTATCCCTAGTTATAACTAAATTCTGCTCATTATCTATAATAATCTCTAATTATTGCAAATTAACATTAATTGTTTGTAATTATCACTAAAAATATCAATTTCATACTATATATATATATATATATTTAAATCTAATTTAATTAGAACTAATATACAAAAATTAAAATTAAAATAAAAAAATTAAAATCAATATAAAAAAATAAAATATAAATACCTTAAACTTTGATTTTCTGATGGTATTGACACCTTCCAATTTCTCTCGTATAAAAAACTTCAACTAAAATAAATTTTTCCTTTAAAACTAGAGAATGAAGAGAGAAAGAGAGGAAGATCTGAGTGATTTGAAAAAAATGGGTGGAGGTATATATAGGTTAGATTAGTTGTGAATGGGTTATTTGCGATGGGTTTCCCATCGCTAATAGTGCTGTTTGCCACGAGCCCGTCGCAAATACCATCGCCCACATTAATTACAGTCCATGTTAAAATAGGTATTTGCGATGGGCCCATCGCAAATACCCTCACCCACATTAATTACAGTCGGCAGTTAAAAGGGTATTTGCGATGGGGCCCGTCGCAAATAGTTCCTGTCGACACTCTTTTTTGCGACAGGACGACAGCCCATCGCTAAAAGCTATTTATCGCCGCTGGGTATTTGCAACGGGTACCGTCGCAAATACTTTTGCGCGGTTTTGCGCGCAAGTCGGGCCAAAATATTTGCTATGGGAGAGAAAATATCGTCGCAAATAACCAATTATTTGAGATGGGGAAATTTCCCCATTCAAAATAACTTCATGGACGATTTATTTGTGATGGGATTTATTGAAGTTGCAAAAAACCCATTGCAAATATTGATTTTTCCCATAGTGATGATTCCTATGCAGGTCTAACATGTACGTAAGGATGGGAGGAATTTTTTTCTAGATGGCCCAAATAATTAGAGATCCAGCCACCACTGCATGCCTTATGATGATTGGAACTAAGACAAAATTAGTTTATTAATTGTATACTCTCTACCTAGGTCTAACTGATACTTAGTGGATGGAATTTATCCACTTTAATATTGTATTTGGACCCATGATTCGAGATAAATGCCTCATTTCATATACTATGATGATGAAAATCATACCACACAATGTTCTTCTAAAACTATTTAGTGTAATGTCGGTAAATGACATATTATCCCTATATTTTTAATTTAATATTAATATTAGGCCTAATAAAGGAGGTTAGGGCATCACAACATATCCTCTTATAGCAGGAATAAAACAACACGGTGTTTTCAAATGCAAAACTCTCCTAGGAGGTCTAACCCATTTATATAGGCGGGAATTGTTCATGTTGAATGTTACATCGTGGACCCAAATTGGATGTTTGGGTGTCACTACATATCTTGTGATGGTAAGAATCATGCCACAAATAGTTTATGAATAGAGGTGTGGGTTAATCCCAACACTAAGGTTAGTGGTTCTCTCATGAATGGTTCACAATATTGCAAACTTTTCTATCATTAAACATACATCAACCATGTAATATAATGCCATGTGGTGAGGACTCATGGTTTTCCTTATAACATCTTTTATCGATTACTGAATTAACCATTTCATGAATTGATAAGTATGGATCATGAGTGGGAGAACCTACCAAAATTCCTAATCTCATCTTAGATATGCACATTGTAAGAAAAAAAATGTAAAATGTTACCATCATGAAATAGAGGAAACTATTGAATGGACATGTTCATTGTTATTATGTGGTGGATTGGAAAAGATAAATGATCTTGTAATACCTACAAATCTCACTATAATGAGGATCAAGATGTATATAGTTTCGAAAAAAACCATTCAGTTTTGTATAATGAAGTGATGAAATAAAACATATAGTCTAAATTATTTTCGTAAATATGAATGTCTATCAATTTTAGAGAACATAAAAATTGTGTTTGGGACCAATACTGGAGGTTTGGGAATCACTACATATACTAGGATGGATGGAATAAAGCCACACATAGTTTTGAGAAACTATGTAGTGTAGTGTCACATGGTGAGGACATAAGATGAGGAGTTTAATGTATTGAGGTAATGAAGAGGTTCATCACTTGATGAATAAAAGGATTTATCATTTTCCTTAAATATAATGTCTTCTAACTTGAAAAAAATATATTTTTCCCCCATGATTAGAGATCTGAGAGTCACTATATATCATATGTTGGAAGATATGAAGACATTTGTTTATCATGGGTGAGGAATTACCCATGTGGATCTAGCTCACACATAGGGTTAGGGGAACTTCATTTATGTTCTTCATTGATCTAGGTTTTGTGAAATGAATCATTGGTGAGACAATTCTTCTTTTTTTGTTTAATTTCACGTGATTAGGATAAATCCTATGAATTTAAACATCGTATGATGTGGAAAAAGTTTGTATATTTAATTATAATGTTGTTAGGATGATTATTTTAGATTACAATGTTCCAACCAAGATGTGGTTAATTCATCATGAGAGCTACGCAATGAATTTCATATGAACCCTATAATTGGTAGGGGTGTGACTTGTTCCCCTTGTGTTATTTTGAGTTAGTATTCTCTATTATGATAGACCATGCATATGATATACTTATTTCCCATTTTGGTTTCATATTAGTAGGCTTCTACCCTAGTATCATTGGGGTTCAATGAGACAAAAATAGTTCTACTTTAAAGAACATGCATTGGTAATCCCTTTTCATAAAGGCTTTGGTATACTGTTTTTTATAGAATTCATGGTTATGCAATGTATGGTACCATTTTTTGTCGAGTTGTTCCAATAAATCCAAATTAATTTTTGAATACACATCACATAGGAGTTGTCCACCTATTTCTATTCATAACATGGGAAATTGAGCCCCTATGGGTAATAGTATCTCTATTTTCTACACTAGTAAATATAGAGTTTCTAGTGTAGTATTGTGTGACCATAAATAATGGATGATTTTTTCCAGCTAGGACATCATGTCCTTATTTTAAATATTATGGAGAATATTTCACAATGTGTAATTAAAGTCCTCTATTTTCTTTTTTTCCACTAAATAACATTAGAATTAATTATTGGACTCATTTTTTTACTTCTCTTAACATATATATAACTTAGTAACACAAAAATATGGATTCGTTTTCATTTAATATCATGTGAGTTAATAAAATGCATTTTATTATATTTTACTTTTTTAAGTTGAATATATACATTGTCTTGATATCCTTAAAGGTATTCCCTCAACACATTTAGAAAAGAATTTGGTAGGAGAAATGATATACATAAACTTTTTTTTTGTGGATGGGGGATATAACCCCACAAAAATAATTCCATATATTCCAAACTCCGATTAATATTTATATGTATATATAAATTCTTGTGAATAATGGTTTATTTTTTTAGGAATATGATATACATGAAATTTTCTGGTGCCTTCTATGCAGGAATATATTATAGCATTTAAGTAGTAATCTTGCCTTTTGTTTCGGTGGGAGTACCTAGCCTTAGACTGATGAGTGTTGTAGGAGCCTTAATGAACATATTCTATAATTATGGGAATATATCATTCAATATATAAAAATTACTTTTCATAAATTCTTATTAAATATTTGAAATGATAAAAAAATTGAACCATTACACAACTAGGATCCATTTTTTATCTTTGTAAAATTTCGACCATACTATACTTTTACATAATAAATCATAGACATTTATTTATTCTATATTCTATAACTTCTTAATTCCCCTCATTTTCTCCATAGTACAAGTATTCTCCAGAGGATATAAAAAAATAATGGGCGATCTAAAAGATGAGTAAGAGTATGAATATGTTACATAAAAAAATTGTTGTGAATAATCATCATTATTATACTGTATGTAAAGTATCATCATCGTAATCAGGAATGTAATCATTGGATTTAGGCGTGGAATATATAATTTCATATAATGAAATATCCTGACTTAGTGGTCAAAATCCAGACCTTATTGTGAAATAAACTCGTATCATGTTCATGTATATTTCAATTTATCTCACGAGACACATCAAAATATCAAATTCATATGAGGAATGTATAATTCTAGGTTCACTTGTAACATCATAACACTTACATGCTCTCTATAATTCTTGGACCACCCATCACATCATAACATTTACATTTTAGGCATTTCACATTGATTTTATATCAATATTAGATAAAAATTTACCCATGGAATGTAAAGGGTTCATTGAAAAATGAATACATTAAAAAATTACGAGGTTTTAAAATACATTAGGTAATGGCATACTTGGTAATGGCATACTTGTTTTAAGAGGATGAAATCTCAGAACAAGTAAAATATTTATTTTTAGTTAGAAAAGTTCATTTGAAAAAATATTTTAATTTCTCATAAATCTAGATTCCAAATATATATATCCAAAAAATAAAGGTACATGGTAAAGAAATTATGTTTAAGAAACATTAATGGAACATCCATGCTGAAAAAGTAGTGAAATATAGAAAACCTAAATAAAGAGAGTTGGATTCGGGACTCTACTTACCATATGTCTGAATTCTATCATCCCTTTAATATCCTAGATAATAAATCCAAAACAATTAATTAAAAAATATAGAACCTATTATACGTTAATTTGATTCATTATAGTTTTATTATGTTCATTATTTTTTTTGATGGGTTATATAGTTTAATTTACATATTTATATGTGTTTGTTTCATTGGATTTCATGATCGTTTCACTTGTTTATAAGTATGTGTGTTCACATACATTTATAAATATTATCATGAATTGAAATTATACATTATTAATGAACATAATGAAATTTAATTGGTATTATAGAAAATCTTTCTATATGGTTAGTGACTACTTTAATATATTGGTTGTTAATGAAAATTATTTAATTTATTTTGGAATGTTCTTACGACCATTAGGATCATATATTATTTTATTTAACATAATGTTTATATATTTGTTCCAGAACATTATTTAAGTTATAATATGTGTAAAAAAATATTTAATTATTTTATTGGTTGAATGTCTAGATTTTAAGGATTTAATAGAAAACGAAAATGCATCATCCATGGTGGTGTTTAATAGGAAAACCAGTGATGATATTTTAATTTTTAGGATAAAAGAAAAAGGGATGAGAAATTAAGATAAATTATTTCATTAAAATAATAAAATTGAGGTATATATAATTTAGTGGAGGTATCATTCCACTTATATAATAGGAGTTGACCATAATATAATAAATCAATGAAATTAAAAAGAAAAATAATAGAAAATGATTGAGGATTTTACCTATTGAATTTACTCTATTAGGACCTCATTAGGTGAAAACAATTTGGTCTATTTATGAAACTAGGGGCTCTTATATATGAGTAAGAGGATATGAAAAATGATTTTGAATAGTTTGGAAGAGGCTCAAAGCTTGGATGGTGTGAGAAGATTTGGTGAGATATGATATTTATAAGAGAGAATAGGGGTGTTTCCCCATTATTTTATTTATTAGTTTATTATTTTGGCATATAATTGTGAATAAATATAGAATTATCATAATAATATATTAAAATAATAAATTAAAGTTTGATATTTCAGGATAACATCATCCATACATTATCCATGACTTAATAATTCATATATTTAACTTTTATTATAAATTATCATATTTAACTATTCACCAAAAAGGTAATTATTTATAAAAAGAAAAAAAATTCCCCCATCCCATTTTTTGACAGGTATAATTCTAGAATGAACCCCAATTTATGATTGTTGTTTTAAAAATATGATAAATGAAATTTTTTAATTAAAATTATCATCAATTTGAAAAATACTCATTTAAATATTATTACAGATTTTCAAACATTTTAAAAATTAATTAAGGTCTTATAAACACTGCAGATAATAATAGCACACCAGCATATTAATTTATGAAACCATTTTTTGATAATAAACATTTTTAAAATAGTTACATTAATTAAAAATTGTAAAGAAATATTTTAGTTTAATAATTATACAAGAACCAAATTAATAATATCTAAAATATTTATCTACTTATACATTTATATAATTATATAATTTTTTAATGTATAAGATTGATAAATATTATTTATACAATTATAGATTAGTTTTTTGTTCTATTTTCTAGATTATTATCCTAATACTCATGTTGTCATTCGAAGCATCACATTATTATTTTATTGGTATAGATACCTTAATTTTATTCAGTTTCATTTTTCAATTATGTGAGTAATGTTTTTATTGCTTCCAATATGATATGTATCTGTTTTATACCATTAGATAATCATAGGAAATACTTCCATTTATAAAGGATATAGTCATTATATTCATCATCCATTTGAAATTTCATCCTCAAAATTTTGTTTTACATAAATAGGTGGGGGTACTTCTCCTACATCACCTCCTCTAATTCCAAAGTCACCTATTCAAACTTATGGTTCCTTCATAATAGATTCATAAGGTGGGTTTTTTATTGGTTATAGCCTTATCACCATATCCTAAAATCATTATTGGTTTCTCCTTATAAGAGAGATAATAGTATAGTTGTACACCTCTGAGTTCAATACATGTGAGGGATCAGGTAGTACATCCTCCAAAGAGGTACATGAAATAAATCATGAACTTTTGCAATACTTGGTTTATGTTCAATCTTATAGGACACTTATCCAATGTGATCAAAGATATCAATGGTGCCAATGTACTTTGAGATAATTTTTCATTAATTCACAAACCACATAACTCTCTTCAATATTGATATTCAATGTTGTAATTTATCTCAAATATCCAACTCTAATTTCCTTCATTGGTTGTTAGTACCACATTTTTCCAACTCACAGAATCGTTGATATGTTTCTAAAGGGCATAAAACTTCTTTATCAATTGTTGAACAATATCAAGTCCAAGTATCTTTCATTTTCCATCATCATCCCATCATTATGTATTTCTAAATCACATTCCATATAGAGTTTAATGGGGATCCATTTGAACACTCCAGTGGATGATAATTTTTTTTCATAACTCAACTAATGGTATATACTGATCCCATCTACCTTTTAATTCCATTTTGAATGATCTCAGAAATTTCCCATGATTTGGGATAGTTATTTTATATTTTCCATTATTTTGGAGGTGATAGTCCATGATGAATTTAATTTTAGTACTCCAGGAATGCGAAGTCTCCTCCATAAATTTTGTGTGAACCTCCGATGACAATAAAAGGAAATAGAATGTGGAACCCCATGTAGTTGAAAATATTCCTTCACATATATGCTGGTATGTTCTTCAAGTAAGCTATCTTTCTGAAATTTAATAAAGTGAGTGGTCTTGGTATGTCGATCCACCACAATTCACATCACAATTTTTCAATTTGATGTATTTGGGAGACTAGGGACAGACATCATAGTGACACTCTCCCATTTCTACATGGGTATAGGAAGTTATTAAAACATAAACATGTACTTTTTTTATTCTATATAATCTTTTTGACATATGAAGAACCTTCAAGTGTTTTTGAAATATCTTTATTCATGTTTCCCTACCATAAGTGTTTTTTGAGATCATGGTATATCTTGATACTCCAATGATCGATGGGGAAATGCGAGCTATGTTAAGTATCCAATATATCCTTATTTATCATTTATTATGAAGGAACATAATTTATTTTTCTCAACAAAATAAAACCATCATCACTGATGTGTAACTATTGTATCTCGCCTTGTTGTACAACTCACACCATCATTTAAGGCTCTAGATCTTCCCTTTGTTCCTCCATGCTCTTTTATTGGATAGATGGTAGGGAAATCATTTGGGCATGTTAAGATATATTCCTTACCATTATGATTTCAAAATAAATATGATGTCTATCCATGAATATATGGCCTTTATAAATCCTCATCATGGATAGACTGGCATGTTATTCTGTTCTATGAGAATCAACTACCCTATTTTCTATTCCTAGATGGTATTGAATTGTGAGATAATTGACATTGATTAACTCTATCAATATCATTTGACAATTATTATTCTCATTATATGTGAATATATACTTTAGACTCTTCTTATCAATATATATGTCCTGTTTCTCACCATATACTTAGTGTTTCAAGATTTTAAAGGAAAAAATCACAGCTACTAACTCCAGATCAGGCATTGGATTGTTATTCTCATGTGTCTAAAACTACAATAAGGCATAGGCTTTCACTTTTCCATTTTTTATAAGCACAAAATCCAAGCCATCCATTGAAGAATCATTTCACATCCAAAAAATTCACTAGATATTGGTAATGTGAGTACAAGTGTAGTGATAAACCTATTCATTACCTTTTTAAAGCATTACTCACATTATTCCATCCAAAAATAATTTACCTCATTCCTTGTTAATATTGTTAATAGGCCATAAAATCATGGGAAATTTCTTAAAAAATGTTGATAATACATCCTATTCCATGAAGGCTATGGATTTTTGTGACACTAGAGGATATATGACATTCCTCAATTACCATGGTTTATTAAGGGTATAATAAATTCACTAACTTGTGACCACATGTCCCTTGACTGAAAATTGTTGTAGCCATAAATCAATATTTCAGAACTCGGTGTAAAATTTCCCCCTCTATAATGCCACCATCACAATCTGTTGATGTTATTCATGTTCCTCATTTCAATTAGAGAATATTACAATATCACCCATAAACAGCACCATAATATTGTCAAGGTAATTTATAAATACATTATTATTCAAATACATGAAGATTGAAGAGTAATTAGTAAGAACGAAGTGCAACAATATAATCTAATAGTTCCCATAACATGTCTAAAAGGTAGTTTTTTGTATGTCTTTATTATTCTCCTTCAAATGATGATATCTAAAATAGATATATACCTAATAGAATTTTTGATCTTTTCATAGTACATTAAACAAGTCATAAGTCATTGCAAATGTATAAATTTTCTTTATGGTGATATTTTTGTTCTCCATGAATTCAATCTAAATCATCATTGTTCCATCCTTTTTTTCTTTAAAACGAGAATTGGCACACCCCAAGGTGATCCACTAAGGAGTATGAATCCTTTGTCCAAATTTTCATAATGATTATTCTTTATCCCATCTGGATAGAATGATCCCATCCTATGTTGACAAATTGAGATAGGTGTAGCTCTGGGTGTGAGTTCTATTGAGAACTATGCCTCGTGATTTTTGGGAATTCTGGGAAACAAAATGAGAAAAAAACCAATATATTCCCTCATGATAAAAGTTCCCCCTAGGATGATACCTTACATTGACTCGACCATTGGAGAGTGGTTTTCTTCTTCATAGGGAATCAACACCCACACCATTGCGAGATATTTCTGAGGACATTCATTGTATTTCATGAATTCTTATAGGATTATGGGATTGTTCAAAATATTACAATACATTTCCTTTTCCTGACACATTATGTGTTATATATATAACGAGATCCATTCCATCCATATTGTATCATCTTTTTCCACCAACTAGAGTATCACAATATTTCTTATAATAATCATCCCATGTAATAATTAAAAATAATATTCCAACACTTAATTTTCAATGGTTTCAATAGTATGTGTTTTTATAGATATATCTACGTCCTGATATCAAGGAATCAATTAAATTTCTTTTGAAAACATTAAATATATAATGAAATTCATAGAATAATAATAAAATTTTAATTTTTTTCATTCGTGGGGGAATATGAAGTACACTTTTTCAACATCACCTTCTTGGTCCACTTTAGAAGTAGTGATTGAATATTCTTATCAATTATCCTTTGTATTTAGTGGTAGATGTTACTGAATCCCCTTAATGTCTAAAGTTTTAGTGTACTATCTTGGATCGTTGCCTTTCCCCCTACAATTGAAGCATTTAACTATGGTTGTTTCTATCCATTCCACCATTATATTAGTCAGAATAATTATGTCTCTACAACAATCATGATATTGATTTCATTTTATCCCACACATTTATAATTCCCCCATCAATTTTAGGTAATTCACATGATTCCTCTTCAAACATTTTTTTTCATGTGATTGGTTGGGATTTTATTCCACCATTTTCCTTAGATTAATCATCTTGAAACGTCATATATTTTTTTATTTTCCCAATATCTATGGTAGAATTCAACAAACTCTTTCAACACTTTGATATCTCATCTAATAACACCAATATAACAAAACTGGCAACACACATTACATTAATTGTGAAATTTTCTTAATATCAGTCATATATTCACCTTCCCTTTTCTTATATTTATGAATAATCACTCCATATTTGTATGAAGAGTTACAATGAAAAACATGTAATGAAATGTTATCTTAATGTCTTCCCACTCCATATCTTCAATTTTTTTCTTTGTATTAGTTATTTTAATCAACACCCAACATTTATCAACCTCTAGAACCTCATATCAAATGGCCAGAGTCAGCTTCTCCATCTTAGAACAGAAATGCATTAAAATGATATTCTCTACTATTTTGGTATTCTTTCTCCTGGATCACACCATATTATGAAATAGATTTTTTTTGATGAAAACATAAATAAAAATGTCATGAATAAATAAATTTTTCCTTTTTGAAATTAACTCAGAAGGAATATCTAGTATGATCTATATGATTAGTTTTTTCTTAAAAATTCTTCATGGATTATTACATATACTTAGTCTCATATGAAGGGTTTTCACTAATTTTCCTTATTTTTAATCACAAAATTAACTAAACCATTCTCTGATATCAACTATAGCGACCCTACATTTTCTACATGAATATTACCAAATTTTATGGATAAATAATATAGAGTCCATTACAAATAGGATAAAAATTTATAGTATCCTGGTAAACATAGTAACATACATAATTTTACATAATAAATCATAAAAACCTATTTAAATATTTTTTATATAGCTTCATTATGTCCCCTATATTCTCCTTATTATAAGATACCACCTAAGGATATACATAAACATAAAGGGTGTGATAAAATCATAGTGTGAAGTCAAATAGAAGAAATGATTCATGGGTTGGAATAATAATCATTATCATAATTTAAGGATGGTATCGTCATAATTACAATGAAATGAAGAATTTCATAAAGTCATGTAATGTGGCAATGCATAATGTATTAGTAGAAAACTACAACACATATTTGTTTACAAATATAGTATCATTTTCAATAATATTCCACATTTTATCATGAGATACCTGGAATTAAACAATGAATCGGTGTAAAAAATAATTTTGGGTTTACCCTTCACATAATAACATTTACATTTTTAATGAAATAATGGGGGAGCCCGTCACATCCTATCATTTACATTCTCATGCATGCCACAAATAAAGTATATAAAACCTGGACATAAAACAACCCATGTAATGTAATGGGATTAATTTCACATTGTTTACATTATAAAATATTATTGTTCCCAATTTAATGAAAAAACAACATACTTGGTATAAGAGTAATTGATATTGAGTGAATAAGAAACTATCTCATGAGATGTATAAGATGTATTTTCGGAGAAGAAGAGTTGTTTTGGAAAAGTCATTTAATTTGTCATAAAATAATATTTGAATCCTATATATATATATATATATAATAAAATTAATTGAAAAAATTAGTGAATATTAATTGAATATACATATAGAAAATTTCCAGAAATAGGGAAATCTAATCCAATGGGAGTTGGGTTTGAGAATCCCATTACCTTATGTATGGATGCTATATTAACATTAATATCATGGATAAAAAATTAATTTATTTTATTAATTTATATAAAACTTTTAATAGGTCAATTTTATTAATTATAGATTAATTATGTTCATTTATGAGATTCTTGACTAGTTATAGAGTTTATTTTGATCATTCAGGATTGTTCGTTTCTTTGGCTATCATGCTTGGATCACTTGTTTATAAGTATTGTAGATTGTGTACAATGAGAATTATTCTCTTGAACTGAAATTATATGTTAATAATGAACATAGAAAAGTTTATCCATTCTTATATATCATATTGTTATATTGTTTGAGGATGATTTATTATATTGGACATTAATGTGAATGATATAATTTATCTTTTTTTGGTTTTTATGAAAATTATGAGATTATGTAATTTTATATAACATAATGTTTATAATTTTCATAATGATTATTATTTAAGTTATTAAATTTATAAAAATATTATTTACCTGTATTAATGGTTTTAGGAAGGTTTTTTAATGCGTTAGTGAAAAATTAAAACACATTATCCACAGTCATGGTATATCAACACACGTGAGACAATGTTTTTATTTTTAGGATAAAAGGAAAAGGGAATAGGCATGATGATGAATTAATCCCTTAAAATAATTATATTAAACTATATAAAATATAATTGAGTTATAATTGAATATTTATATGTGGAGGTCATTATAATAATACAAATAGAATAAATTGAAAAGAAATATAATAAAAAAAGAATGAGTATTTTACATCTTGAATTACTCATCCTCTAAGACTTCCTTAGAGAAAATTAAGTGTTGTATTTATTAGACCATGGGATCTTGAATGTGTGGAAGGGTCTTATGAAATGTATAACAAATAATTTGTATTAGTCTCTAATCTTGGAATGTGTGGGGAGAATAACTGGTGAGAGGAGGTATTTGTAGGCAAGGATATGGGTGTTTCTTCATTATTTTATACATTAGATTTTTATTTTGGATCAATAATATAAGTAGTTTTAGAATTAAAAATAATCATAATTAAGTGTATATTGGGATTGGTTTGATACAATATCCATACATCATCTATAACTCAATAATTATTGTATTTATCTTTTATTAAAAAGTAGCGTATTTTACTAATTATGAAAAATTAAGGTGTTTTATAAAAATACCAAAATTAACCCAACCAATTTTTTCATTTTTGTAATTCAAAAACTAACTCCATTTTAGGAAAATAATTTATTAAATATGATGACTTTTAATTTTTCAATAGAATCATCATTTATTATAAAAATTCATATTTATATATTATAAAAGATTTTGGGAAGTTTTTAAAAATTAATCAATGTATCATAAAATAATAATATAATAATAATACATCAATATATTAATTTTTGTATCATTGTTTTGAGAAATTTTTTCTTTCAATCATCATATTATTTATAAAATTGTTATTAAAAATTTATATTTTATATAAGATCGAACGCATTATTAATAATTAACAAAAAAACATTATTCTACTTATACTATGATATAATTTTATATTTTTACCATTTATGTGATGCATAAATATAATTTATAATTTCATAGATGAGGTTACTAGTTTATTTTCTAGATTACAATTTATAATGGTCATGTTATATTACAAGATTCATGTTACTATTTCATTAATATAAGTCCATTAAATTCATTAAATTTCATTTTACATTTATGAGGGTAGTGTGATTATTAGGATTTATATTATCTGTCTGTGTTTTATACCATAAGTTAATCATAGGAATAATTCCATTGATACATGATTCACTCATTAAATGCTTCTATGCATATAAGGATAATTGTATCAAACTAGGCCAGTCAAGGGAGTCCAATTTACGGGATAATCAAAAATGGTCTCCAACCATCTAAGGGTGGACATCAGTTCATCATGATCTGGTGCAGTGTTGACCTGATTGATTTCATCCATGTCGGAGATGGTGACTGATGAAACAATCCTTTTTTGTGTAATGTGGATGATCATTTCCTTCTGATCAGGTTCATCCAAGACTATGGATACATTATTCAATGCATCAGTATGACCATTATTTGATCGAGGTCATGATATAATATGGTCTCAAAATAGATCTCCACTATCATGATTGAGCATTTTTTCACCTTTTTTCTTATAGGACATCAAAAGGCTCCATAAATAATACATATCCCATGTCTAAAGACTGTCATGGGTGTAGAAACCAACCTTTGTAGGAGGATCTATGTTAATTGGTGTACTTTCATGGCAGGAATGTTTCACAAGTAAATCAGCTATGGTGTTCTCTTTCTCTAACATTTGTGACATGAAATGAATTGAAAATTTATTCATAATGACCATTGATCATTTCAAACACCTAGTAATCATGGGATGTCCACAGATGGACTTGAGCAGATTGATATGAGAGTTTAGGTGGACATTGGTGTGCTGAATGTAGTTCCTCGTCTTTATCATTAAAATGATGAGCTTGAGGCAGTTTTTCTCAACATAATAATATATGGGGTCAATTTCAGAAATATTTTGGTGGAGGAAATAAAGAATATTCTTATTCTTAACATCATTTTTCTATCTAAGGAGTGTGTCAGGTCATCATTCCCTATAGGCCACATATATGATGGGTGAATTTTTATTCACTTTGGGAATTAGGGATGGTTGGTGAAGAACATACCAGTTAAGACTCTCCAAGGATTCCTAGTTGACCTCATCCCATCAATAGAAGGATGCCTTATTCATTAGCATGGTGAAGATTATATAATTTCCAAACAGGTTAGCTGGGAAACATCCAATGTAGGAAATATGACCTTCGATCCCCAATAAATCTTTTAGGATCCAAGGGCAAGGTAATTTTAGGATTTCATGAGTCTTTTCTAGGTTAACCTCGATGCCTTGGTGGAATATCGAAGATTTAAGTATCTTCCTTGATGTTTCCATAAATTCACATTTCAGTGGATTTATCATGAAAATGTGTTGTCACAAAATGACAAAAATATTGTAAAGATCCATTTCGTGATCACACTATTTTAAATATTTGTACAACATGTTGTCAATATATCATTATTAAATTAATCCCAATAAGGTTTTAAATAATGATTCATGGCTCATTGATAAGTGGCACCATAGTTCATTAATCAAAATGGAATGACCTAATAAAAAGGGATCTACGGGATTCTATGAACGTTGTGGATTCCTAAACATCATATAGAATCTTTATCTAATTGTGCACTATTTACCCAGAAATGAATGATGGGTCTTGGAATATAAAAGTTGCATCTATCATCATTTTAGCAATAAGAAATAGGAAATCATTATTTTGTATGTTTTAATTATGGAATTTGAAATTTATTCATACCTGAATCTCCTCATTCGTTTTCATGATATAGAAGATGTTCCAAATCAACTTACATTATATCAATTCTTATACAAAATATTATTTGATCAATTTATCAACATTTACCTCAATTATTGTGGAATGATAGGGGTTTATACTCTTTGATTTTGTCATAAAATCATGATAGTCGTTGTTTAAGCAGATATGGTGTATATCCTTATCAACATTCACTCTTGTAATTTCATTATAATTTTCTGAAAGAATATATTGATGTTTATTTAGGAATTTGACATAAAAATCTTGATCCTATAGGTATATGTAAGAACTAATCAATGTGTGTCTTGAGTCTTATTCGGTTCAAAGTTTTACGTATCTGAGTTCTTCAATGGTGGGGGAGACTCCCACCACAAATGTTAGAGGGTCATTCTTAATGTCATCATTTTCATTATTCTCTAAAGTGTTTGTGGTGTAATTTTTAGAAGAAGTATATCTTATGTAGGAATCACTATCACTATTGGGATGAGGGAGCCCATAGGGATAGTCCTTATCAACTACTACTACCAAAGTCATTTCTAAGAGATTATGGAGCTGAATTTCATTTTAAGAGTTTCTTGGGAAATATGGGTTTTTCATCTGGGATTAGAAATACAATCGATATTTGTTTTATACATTGGACATAATTGTTATCAAGAATATTCTATTGATTCCTAGAGGTATTCCCCAATAAATTTGGGTCTAGAACCAATATATTTCCATCCTCCATGTTATCTTTAGATTACCTTTTATTGAAACTTTCCTCAGTATTTGTGGATTCAAAATACATAAAGGGGGTTTTGTAATAATATTGTTTTTAGACCGTCTCATCTCTGTGGTATTTAAAACACTTTTGAAATGTTGAGGGTTGAATAATTTTCTTGGGATGAAAAGGATGTCAGAGAAGGATATTGAATATGGTGTCTTTTTTTATATCCATGAACGCAGTATTAAATGTGATATCCCAAAACTAAGTGTTGAGTTTGATCTTTAATGAGTGGCATTTTATAAATCTTATCATACACATGAAATGTAATATTTATGGTATATAAACAAACTTCCATATGTCCAGAATTTCATAAGATCAGAATCATGATGGAGTTGATCCTCAAACTATTTATAATCAGTTCCATAAAATTTATAAACAATCAAATTTGCATCAAACATATAGGGGTATGATGTTTTCATGGATGGCCTCTTCACGATCCATCTCTATTAATGGGATGGAGACCTGGAATTCTGATGGGATAATATCAACTATATAAAACATGCTTGCACTAGAATCTATCTTAAAATCCCAAGGTCTAAAGAGAGATTCGACGAGGGACTCTCTGAGTTATATTAAACAATGGATCACATAAAGATTGAAATTCTGTCTGGGACCACAACCAAATATGTCATAATTTTGTACGTTTTTATATAGGTTAGTACCTTTCAATGTGGTGTTTATCACTCTTTTGAATTTTAGATGTTGAGGTTTGTTAGTTATTTAATTATAATTTTTGCGACGATGATGGGGCTATCTATGACCAGCGTCATAGGACACACTATTATTCCCTATTGTCTATATAGATCATACAATCACACCCCCACCAGTCGATCATATAAGATGAATATGAATAAACGACCACAGGGAGGTTATGGGAGAAATTCATGTTTCTGTTGGCCTTACTATAGTTATTTCCCAAGTGCCTCATTTACATATATATCATCTATTGGTACATGACCAAAATATTAGGTCTTACCATGCCTACACTTTCCTCTGTATCCTTGGTTCCTGTTCCTTCAACAATTGGATCCCCATTCCGGTATGGGGAACTCATACTCAGAGTAATATTCACAATCATGGAAGGTTTTTCTAATTATATTATACTAATAAAATAAAATATGAGCACTATTTCTTATTATGGATAAATTTGGGGGTGGTTTTCATTATTTGGGTGTTATAAGGATGAAATCATCCAGTTCTAGAGCTTGCATCAATGATGAATATGAATATTCCTCTTATATCCCTTTGTATGTATGATGGACACATTATCCTTCATAAAGAATATTATATGTCACCTACCTATGTGGTAGAACTATTATGGGTCTACTAATTTGGGGACTAACTATGGTATTATGTCATCCATCATCTTTTCTAAACAACCTGTTGTAGAAAATTTAACCATGAATAGCGAGAAATTTATTCCATTCACCCTCTTCCCCAAACTAGGTAATTGTTTTGTAGGTAACCTATTTTGGGGATTAATCCAGAATATCTTTTTTGGAACCAGCCATGCATTGAATGTTGTATTTTAAGACTAAGACATTCTTAATTTTGTGACCCAACCTTCTATGACAATGATAGTAGTCGAGAAGATTTGATCCATTGAACTCATTAAGATTCCATGGATATGATAGTTTGAAGAGTTTATTTCCCATGGATTTATATAAATAACTATGGGAATGGTCATTTAGGAAGGATTATTAATTATTCATCTATACACCAAATTTTCGGCAACCCTGATACAAAAGTCATCATCCTGTGGGAAATTTTGTTATTTCTACCACTCAATTAGAGATTCTTGGGAGTTCATGATCTTCCTCAATCCTAAATGGGTACTTCTAATAGATTTTTATGTAACTATGGTAGTCACAACCTTTCTGAACCTTTTCCCTAATGATTACATTAGGGGTAGTGAATTAACTCAGGTCGACTAAATGGTGCCTTCCAATCATTGGGAAATTTCTACAAAATCCTAGAATCTACATGGAAACATCCCCGAGATCGGGGATATCGAAAACTCCTATTATATTTTTTCATAATGAAGATTTTGGAAGTGTTCATATGAAATTTGGATGTTGTGTAATTACGTTGGACCCTTCCATATAGAAATAAAATCAGAAACACTATAATATTTATGTTTCTTACAGCTTTTTATGATGAAAATTGTCATTATCTTTGTGTGGAGATGAACTAGTCATGGAATTAATGACGAATGTATTCTTATACTGAAAAATATTACTATAGGAGACTATTGTTCTAAATAAATATTTTCCCTCTATGATTCAATAAAAAGAACTGAAACATGGCCTCCTTCTACTTATCTGAACGGCCCATCAAAAAAATACATCATTATATTATGTGTGCAAGAATCTATTATAGGTATGCCTCGTCATCAAAGGTAGAGAATGTAGGGTTTTTGAAATTGGGTAGGGTAAATGTATCATCTACCTAGTAGTGATATATAATATTCTCATTTTTCAATGTTTAACATCACTCATTCATTGATTCCAAGCGAACATGCAAGGAATCAAAGGAAATGATCGATTCTGGAGGTACTGATTTCTTAGTTTCATCCCATCTCTATGGATTTGAATAGGTTTTATGATTTGGCCCTATTTTCATCTCATTCTAGTTCTAGTTTCATCCTAATATTTATTGATCACATTTGGGAAGGAGCCATTATTGTCTAAATGAAGATAAATCATGATAATATTTGAATTCCCCATTTATATAGACTGGAATCATAGATCAAGAGTCAGTATTACACTTAGGTTACACTATTTCTTGTAGATAATCTCCTTCATGATGTGTGTGAGGAAGGATATTCATGTCTTCATGAATGAGATACTGATTGGGAAAATTTACCTAGTGTATCTTCTTATTGTGTTGTTTGATATTTTTTATCTCTTTATCTTACTATTCCAACATATCCTCTGTGGATGTAATTATAGATCATCATGCTGAGGATTGGGATATGACAAAAATTTTCCTTTTATTATTTCTTATGATCCACTTTAGAGATATAAATTTAATATTTAGAGGTTCCAAGTATTTGATTTACACTAGTTTCTCTATATCTGATGCCTATGTTGGTGTATCTAGGTCACCCTCTTCATGGGGTATATTTTCCTTATTACATACCTATATTTTTTTTTCTTTATCGACGTTGTTTATTATGTTCATGGTGAAGACATTCATAATGTTATATTGGGAGATGCTGGTTTTCTAAAAACACTCAACACAATACAATAATTTAATTTGATTTAGTAAGTATTTTTTCTAGAACCCTTGGCCATATTAAATTTTTTTGTCTTATATCCATGTTAGGGGATGATTTACTTCACCATATTCTGATATTTTCAACTCTCGTGAATAGTTAACTCATGGGTTGTTGTGGTCATTTTTTCAAATAGGACTTGAATATCAGAAGTTATTATAATATTGGGAGGATCATACAATATAACATCTGTTGATATTTACCATATAACAAGATAAAATATATATTACATTGATGGTAATAATGATGATGAATATTTACCCATACCTATGGGTTGCAGGCTATTCAGGTCCAAAATTAGAAAGTTTGATCTTGCTGCCGAGGAATCTATAATTCCAGTAAATTATATGATGACTCCCAGTACAGAAATTGAGATATAAATACCCCCATAAAAATTGTTTGGGGTAGATTGGAACCATCATTGGGAAATCCATGACCCTATTAAGGGGATATGATCATAGTTATGGATATTGAGATAAAAATTCCTTTGTCCAAGTGGAATTTGGCTAGTTAGTAACATCTGCTGATATGTATTTAATCCTCTATAGGATTGATGATTCACATAGTGGAGGTGGTGGTAGAAATCCCTCCTATCCTAGCCGGTTGTGTTCTCTCTCGAGGACCTGTAATGGAAGCTACTATCATTAAGGATTTAATATTTTCCACTTGTTATTCATTATGAGTTTGGTTAAATGGTATCCCATGATGGTATTTATTAGGAATGTGATGTTTTTGGTTTATAAACAGCATTTAATTTCATGTCTGAAATGCATTCCCAATGCTTCAAGGGTCCCAATTCAAAGATTTATGGGATTTTCAATCACTCAAATCGTTCAATATTAAAAGATTTTATGTAGAGAAATTCAATTTTACTGACCAAATTGATAACAAGTTACATGTTACCTTGATTTCACTAAAGGCTATGACATTATAGGACACCATATCTGGAGGGAGTTATACTATTAAATGGGTGTGATGTAGTTAAATTTTCCATAAATTCCCCATCCTCTAATATAGATATTTGAAGAGTCTTCAATGATCAGTTGTTGAAGATTCATTATAAAATTGAATCTAGCAAGTTGATGATTTGCATAGTAAATTTTCAGTTTTGGGTCCTAGTCAAGAGTGATACTAGCCATTTCATGTAGACAATATATTTTCATGATATTATTAATTTGAACCTCATGTCCTAGATATGTTAGTTTTCTTGAATTCAATCATTGATGTATTTCCCATGTATTTTGGTTTAGTTATGAAATTAAATCCTTCTCTAGCTTTTTTTGTGTCTCATATTTAGTACTGGAAAGGGGATTGAACATGGTGGGGAGTTTTTTTTGGTTAACTGTTTCCATACGTCAATTTCTACTTCCTCTTCATGAGATTAATATTCCATTAATAGGTCTTACCACTCATTTTTATTCTTGGTGCTGCCTACTGAAAATTGTGAAGCATTATAGGTACTTGATGGGGGAACTATATAAATATGACCCTAATGTTTCATGAACTTATTTATATGAAGTAATATATGATGCGTGAACCTATCTATATAGAGGTATTGAGGATAATTTAGGATTTAATTTACTATTGGTGATAATCAAATGGGGTGGTTGTCAATGAAAAATGTTAGGAGTAGAGTCCTTGTGATACATCTCAACACTAAAATGAGGAGTAATATCATGGTAATGGTTTCCTTCTACTTTAGTTGAATAATGTTCATAAACATGGGGTGTTTATAATGGTTCTCTAACAACCTCAAGGACACGTGAAATGAAACAATTATGAATATGATCCCCATTCTATATCATGGTCAAAATATTTCAACATTCATTTTGGTATTTTGTAGGTATATGAACCTTCTATTTCAACATTCATTTTGGTATTTTGTAGGTACATGAACCTTCTATATAAAAGATACTAGAGAAAACAATAACTATCCAGTTATAGGGGAATATTTTCCCCTACTAAAAATATACCTTGATATTTTAATGAGTTTTTTAATTATCATAATAAATATGATCCTATATATGTGTGGTTTCCAAAATATATGAGTCAAACCTATATAAATTTGTGTTATGAACCTTGTTGACATATGTATTTCCTATCAGAATATGTTGAAAATCCTCCAAAATAGGATAAGAGATATGGGCCTCTCTTATTATATCCCCTGAAGGATGCTGGTGTATTTGATCATTGAAGAATGTTGGAATATGATCTTTGATTCTCTTAGTTTTTTGAATATTCCATGTATCGACACGGATATGATTATAAGACTTCCATGTGGATTGTTCCACTCCCACATGGTGATCCATGGTCAGAATGATTATATAATACTATCCCTGGGCCTTTCGAGAATGTTGCATGTATTTGTTTTAATAGGGAAATGACCATATCCCAATGAATATACCACTCAAACTAGGTGGACCCAATTAAAACACATGTATGATAATTATTCTATCTATTTGGATTAAATTTTCATTTATTTTCAACCTTATTTTTCCCATGTAAAAAATAATGTACTTATCTCACATGATGATCCTCTATTGGAATAGGAATATATGGACAATTTGGTAACTCTTCTTTTATTGGATTATGACGATAATACTCTTTTATATGAGTTAGAATGTGTTATTGCTTCTGAGAAAACTTTTTTCCATAGTGATCACAGTGTCGTTCTCGCTGGGATGTAGGGATCAGAATATATGCATGTATCTATATGTGTACCAATGTCGTAATATATCAGTGGAGTTCTTCACCTATTCATATGAAATGATGGCATAATATAAATTTGTGTGCATGAATATAGGCCTATATATTTTCTATCCATAATATATAATAGAATATATCATCAATTGAATCATTTATATGAGTCCAATTATGTGCATCTTGTTTCATCAGAATATGCAGATGGACTTTATGCATGGGTTAGGTATATTCCCCTACCCATGCATCCTTCATGAATAGGCCCATAGACATGTTCCATGTGACCTGGTTTATAATGTTCCCAATTGGAAAATTCCCCAATATGTCTCTCAGCTAAATCAATTTAAGAATAGATAATATTACACTACCCATTATCCAAATATATTCATACCACAAGTTCCTTCCTTTCAGTTTGTGCATGGGTGTCATATGTAGAAATTTGTCATGTGGTTTTCGTATCCAGTGACTAAGGTGTAGTTGTGGGATAGAAATGATGATTGAAGTTGATTGGATAACTCCTCAATGGATCCAAAACAAAAAGAGTCAGATTTTTTACTCTTTTATCCACCTACATTGTCTAATGTAGCTCATGGTTACCATTCTCCAGGGTTATGGTTCGGAAGGGATAGTTCGTGGAAACGAGCACCTCTGGATTTATATCAAATTTCTTTAGAAAAAGTGGATTCTTATGTTTCAATGTTTTGTTACCCACATGTTTAGCTTCAAGGGTTGGGATCATACAATTTCATTGGTATTAACATACCATTGAATTCTCCACCAAACACTGAATGTGTGGGATGGAAGGGTTTTCTACAACCCACAGGGGATTCATCTATTGAATATTTTCAAGAAGGTTTTCTAGATTTATAAAGGATATGATATCATGTTTTCCTTGGGATATCATCATTTACAGTAGAGAATGCAACATGGAATATGGTAACCAATTCTTACATCATCATATTCATGTAATGTTCTCAATTTGATCTAAAAGGGTAACACATTTTTAAATTATTATTCCTGATCTAGATATTCTTTTGATTTGGTCCTTTCATATTTCGAATAAAATTATTTCCTTTGAACATTTAATATATGTAATCAAATGATAATTTTTATTATTCAATTGATTCATGTTTGGTTGACTATTATTTTCATAGGATATGAAAAAATGGACAACCACATGGTAAATCTATCTTTTTTGAGATATTTACCTCGAGTTCACCATTATTATTTTTTTAGAAAAGACCACCCTGATAGTATGAAAAAATTGTTCAATAAGTACTAGAAAATATTTTCTATTTATCATTTAAATAAGAATAATATTTTCAAATTATTTCACATTATGATCTTCATTTTTTCTCTTTATAAAAGACAACCACATGAAAGGAATGATATCGTTTGATGAGATCTAGAAAATATATTCTACTAATAATGAAAATGAGAAGTCATAGTTAAATGATTTTACATTAAAGTCTCCATTTTATTCATGGGAATGTGGGATTTTTTTGGATATTCTCAATGATTTATTGTGAGGAAGGATGAAGATTATTCACAATTATCCATGTCGGGTTTACCATTTTTTCATTTCATAGATTCTCCCAATAGTTCAACCATCCATATTTTAGTATGAACCTACTTTCCAAAGGTTGGACGTTAATTTTTGTTTTAAACATAATGAAACACAGTGATGAATATATGTAATGATGATGGGAGATCATGCTAATTTTACTCTTCTTCATGGGAATTTTTCGATATTATTAGACTCTATAATATATTTTAGATATGGTCAATAACCACCTTTTAATATAGATATAGGATAGGTTACCCATAAAAATGAACACCTTTTTAATCAATCCATATGAATAGGGAGGTCTATTAATGATTCCATAAATATGTATCTAATTTTCTTCATACAATACTAATCGAAGAGTATATGATTTTATGGTAAAACCATATAACTAGACACGTCATAATTGTATGTAATCCTAGGGGAGACTAAAATTTATGGGATGTGATTGAATCTTTAAGAGTTGTCTTATGTGTCCTTATTAGATTAGGAATGAATGTAAATTTATTTTATTAGACTAGTTCAATTTAACATCACGTATAAATTGCATATATTGTAGAACATTGTTAGCAGGTATTGATCTTGAGTCCTAGGGATGATTCCTACGTATCCTTTCTATGGTAGAATTCAGATTCATCGTAGATTGATCCCCCATTGGGACATACCTTGTGATGGATACCCTTGTATGGGGGCCTTCATATCATTCTATATAGAGGGAATTACACACTACAGTTTCCATAAAATGTGGGTATTAATGACTTAAATTATATGGATGTTGAAATTACCTAATCCCATGTGATCCATCTTCAGTGTAAGAGTTAAGGGGTATAATGTATTCAGTTGCATTTCATATGGATGTAGGACCTACAAATTGGTGTATCCCATTATATGTTTCATATTATTCGTGGGTATTTATAATACATCCTACATATCCTAGTTATGGAAGGAATTAGACTCATAGTACTTCAGTTACTTTCTCAATCTATTGGTTGATGAGGAAGGAAGATATGTCCTTGGGAGATAATGGGTCTCGAGGGTTTGGCAGTCAGAGACATGGATGATCTAATGCCGAGGAAGGTTCCAATTTTTTATTGATCAATATAAATATGTCCTAAATATCTTAGTTATATAATGAATTAAATTTATCTTAGTTCAGTTTGATAGGGGCATACACACTATTGTTTCCCTCATATATCCACTATACAATGATATTAGGTTTTGGGGCGCCTACTTGAGACAACATAATTATCTTTCTGACATGTTATAATTTTCTTCCTGACGAGCCTAAAAATTCTGAGAAACATCCTAGTTACATTTTTGACATTTCTAAGGACAATTCCATGATCCAGTTTACTTTTACAAAGGATTTCTGAAAATCTAAATGGTATTTTTATAAACCGTCACATTATCAAGGAGGTCAATTTTTTAGGGTGTCGTATGATCTGGATGAATTTTCTAGCGGATGATTAATGATTGAGTCTGACATGTATGGATAATTCCACATGACATGGATGACATTTCTGAACTTTGTCACATAGTAATGATATATGTTTTTATGGAGAATAATTTTGAGCATAAATTGGGTTTCTTATTGATTTATGAAACATATAATGGGTAAAATTTTAAATTTTGACTAGTATATGATATTGAAGAACCTTTATCATGAATTAATCGGTCCTAGAATAGGGTTTTATCCTAGTATAGCCTTTTTTTGTAAATGTTATCCATATTTTTGTGGTGGAAACTATATATTTAATATTTAATAAATAAAACATTAATTTATTTTTGAATTTTTGATTGGTCATATATTTTGAATGGAGTGTCAGATTTAAATTCATTATCTTCCATTGAGTTAGGAATGTGTGTATTCCATATATATAATAATAAACTCTAGTTGTCCACTAAGGCTATTCTGAGCCCCTTTTTCTATTCCTTTTCTTTTTATTCTTTTTCATTATTTTTGTTTACTTTTCTTTATCTTCCCCTCTGATTCTTCCATATTCCTCTATGTATTCCCTTTCATGTAAATAAGTTATATTGCAGAGAGAGTGGTATAAATAATATATATATATATATATGGATATTTATATATAATGAGGGAGAGAGGTGTTGTTCTGGGGCTAACAACGCACCAGATCATGGTGCATGAACCATGTATAACAGAAATGAGTGAAGCATCTATAGTTTCTCAGAAAGGGTAATTTCTATAACTGTTATTCAATATGTCCTGATAGATTTATCATTTTATCATTTAAAATATCATTCATTATTTATAATATCCCATTGTTGCAATATTTTCTACTTTTGGGGGGTAAAAATGGGGTTCTAGTGTGACTCAAGGGTTTTTTGTTCAAGAAAATCCATCTACACATTGTATGGTTCAACGAAAACTGGTTATGTAGTCATCTAATATTGGGAATATTATGTTTTTGAATAATAAAACATGTACTTGGGTGCATAAACAATGTACATGGACATTGACATTTAGCTGAGTAGTTGTTCAGGCTACACGTTTAGTGGTACATAGTCGTGTAGAGTTCACAGCTGGACCCCATGTAGATTTCAAGCTAGGTAGAAGTACATGGAAAAGAAAATTACATGTCTATTCCATTTTAGAAAATCATGAAGGTACCTTAGGTATTTTTTACATGATTTACCCATTTTACACATCCTGTATATGGGCACTAATGCGATTTCTGGCCAGAGTACATGCCCAGGTGGGGCTTTGGGAGTACAAATCATGTTCTTAGGGATGCAAGTCATTTACTACTCATTTTTCAACCCTCTTTGGAATTTCTATAGATTTTCAACATTGATTCATAATCGGGCCAAATATTAGTCCATTATAAGTATATATTCACGTATATCATGATCGTAAAACACATGTGGTGTTTTGAGTACACCTATGTGTCATTTAATTGATTTTTTATGAAGGGGGATATTATTCAACTGGTAATTGAATTAAGAAATCTTTATCGAGTGAGACTTGATTAGATAAGATCCTTGAGCTATCTCTTGTGAATAATGATATGATATCTCTTTTTTTGAGGACATATCCCATATGATATGTTTGCTTCTAGCCTTACATGTTGGGATACATGTTGATTCCAAGGATCCGTGTAGGATTCCTATACATACATTTCATCATAGAGGATCCCATATAATATGCCTCTATATTCATATATATTTATCGAGGATCCCATGAGGTATTATTTTTCTTATGATCTTATCTAGGGAATCCCTTGTAGAATACCTCTTACATGTATACAATTCTGAGTATCCCATGTATGATGTCAATGCCATTTTATTCAGTTATAGTGGGTCCACTGTAGAATACCATCATTGTTCTGTCTTACCAATGATTTCATGCATGATGCATTATTCTTGATTATGGATAAAGGACCCCTTGTATGATCCGTCCATTTAACTTTTCAATTATGGATCCCATGTAGTAATTATTATCTCATGTTTAGTCCCTAAGGATCCCATGTAGGAGGCCTCTAAGTGTTTGACTTAAAGGACATAGTGGGTGTCCTTTTTAATAAAAACCATAAGCTAGTGCATCATGTTTGGGTATAGATGATAGAGTAAGTAACCTTAGAACCCATACCAAATTGTGAATCCCATTGGGTTTTGGTTTTAGTTTGTGTTTTAAGATATAAACCACCCTCACTTTTTGTTTACACATCAAATTTTTATTACTGATGTAGTGATGATTAACTGATTTTTTTCTTGGTTGGTGGATTTTGAACATGATGTGAGACATTTAAGTTTATCTTTAGGGTTCTCTGATGTTCTACACAAGAATTGGCTTCTATGATATCTAATTTCTTATATTTATTCATACACCAAAAGGTACTGCATATTATTTCCATATTGATCCGGTATATTTTATAATTATATTATGGAAGTGTATAGAGATGTTTCCCAGTATCTGAAAATTGAGCCTATACTTATGATATATGGGAATTACATCCCTATTAATGATTCTCGTGTATTATTCAGATCTTTTATGGGATGGGGATGATTCCACTCTACATTGTTAGATATGTAATGAGGATGGTTATGCTCTCATCAAATAGTGGCTTATGGAGAATGGATATGATATCTTCCATTTTTCATATGATGAGGATATTCATACATGCACTTAAGGATATGGATTATAATGCCTTTTCCTTATCAAGTTTGATTATTATTGTGTCTCAAAACTATTATTGACAATCACTTTTAGATATCCAGGGGCATGACATCTCACCAGTAATCTCATATATAGATTGCCTAAGTGTTAGACCCTTAGTGTTTATCTTCTCCACAATTTATGGATTGCCTATAGACTCAAACCTAAGGTTAGGATATTGGATATGAATTACATGTAATTATTACTATGTCATCTAGTTTAGTGACCATTTATAGGATTCCCAGATGTACTACCCTAGAATCATTATTTATAATGATTGTCCATGACTACAGGTGATTCTAGGTTTATGATGATTATCCCCATGTGGTAGCATTGCATGTTTGGAGATATTTATAGAATTTGCAGAAGGAGTTGTATATCAATTGAGATTATGGACCCATAGATCAAAGTAATTATACATGGACTGAGGGGAATGATTTCCATATAAATTTACCTTCTTAGGATGACATGGTGATCAGGATTATAGAACCAAGGATTTATATCTGATTGGTTTCATGTAAATTCATTCATCTTTTTCATTAATATTCATATAAGTATATATATATATATAGAGGTATGGGACTACACTACTATAAAAATATAGGTATGGACATCCATGGTGTCTCCTTCCTAGTTGACTAGAATTTTGGACACAGGTTCGGTAGTGGTTTCACATTTTTGGATTTACATATCATCTTAGTTGATTTTTAGATATGATGAGATTTCCTACCTTATCAAGAACATATAAGATTGTATTTTATATGATCCTCACTGTAGTTTCCTACTGAAATTATTTCTCACACCTTCATGTGTACCTTGGTTAATATGTTGACAGTATGTATTTTTTTAGGTTGAGCACTAGTTCAAAGTGGATAAGGTTGAGGTACTGATTTTCATGTTAGTGTAGAGCTTTTCACGTGGGTTCTACTAATTTCCCTAGTGGACATCGAATGTGTTTAGATACCGGGTACATATTTGGGCACTATTTTAATAGTATATCCATGTACATTTGTTTCAATTATTTATTGTAATCCACTATCTATATGGTATTCATAGTGGGTGACTAGTGTTGTATATATGAAATTGTTGCTTGGTTATATAGAATTTCTATTTATTATTATATTATCTTCTATTTCAGTTTACTAATTTCCTTTTCAATCTAGTTATTTACTATAATGTATTATACATATCTATTTTTGATGTTTTCATACACTGTTATGAAAAAATACTCTCCCCAATACCACCCCCTAAGCCATTTTTCCTAGTCAACAGCCTCTGTTAAATGAGGATATACGCTTGAGGCCATGAAACCGACCGTCTCAAGGCCCTCATTTATTGGAATATTGGTTGTGAGGATACAGAGATATATCAAATTTTTTATTTTCCTAGCCCCTACTATTTGGGATATGGTAGAAATGAGTATTAGGAATGTGTTGGAACATGTTATGGATATCAGACCAGTGCATCGATAATACTTGTTTCTGTAATAAGTCTTAGTTTCCAGTGGTATGGTATTTTTGTTCTAATCTACATATGAAGATTGGGTTTTATATGATTTTTTTTCCTTTAGTGACACATGTATTGTGTAGATGTTATGATTTACTAGGTATATTTGGCTCAAGGGCATTGACAAGAGGTCAATAATAGATTTTAACTCTTTCCTAACAGAGGAATAAGGTGCCTCATGAATCATAATTTTAATATAAAAATTTAAAAATATAGGCATGATAGTGTGTGATTTTCTAACTACTAATGCATTTCTAATTTTTCTTATAGACATGTATATTTTTTATTCCTATGGATGTTTATGTTGATCTTTTTTGAGGTGTTGGTGTTTAATCTTATGGCTCAATCCTCATGCATAAGTGGTGAAGTGTCCCTAGTAGGTCTATATTTTATGTGATTCTCTTGTTTTATACACCTTGTAGGGTGAATCTTCTAATTTATTGGATATCTAGTTGGATAACTATGTACAATGTTTATTCATAGCATGAAAATTCATTTGTGATGGACCTCATGAGGGTAATACTGTCTGAAGATACAAAATTTCTATCAGCTTAGTTGGTCTTATGTGTTTATATCCTGACCTCTAGGGAGCAGTTCTTTATGAGGATTCTTGGTGAGGATCAAGACTGCATAGGTTCTGTAGGTATTATTAACCATTTTTGGTCATTGATATATTTAACTTCTGTATAGTGGTTTTATCTTTTGGGTTCTGTTGTTTAAAAATGTCACCCAGGTGTGAGAATTGATCTGTATGGGCTGATGGGATACCTAAAGACAGTTACTTTAAAATAGAACCTTGTAGTTCAACATCAATTTTTTCTAAAGGAAACCTACATGAGAGAATATGTACTATGTTTTTAAGATGACTTTTTAGGTAGTGAGACTATTTTTACACTCATTTTGTGTTCGTTGTTCTGTAAGATATTGATTTTTGTGATGTAGGTATGTTGATGAGCTCATCATTTGTTAAGTACATGGGGTAATTTTATATCAAGAATGGATTTGATGGTTAAGACTATTATGGTTCCTAGTCTTGCTGTTAATTTTATTAGCTATTTCTTATATAGGTAGAGCATAGGTAGACTCTCATTGTTAGAATGAAACTAGGTGATGGGTAGTTGTGTAAAAAATCATGGCACGTGGGAGGGCCCTGATTTTGAAGAGGAGTTCCAATAGAGATTTTGGATTTTTTGGAATAACGTGCAATCTAGCTCATTCTGGTTAGCCAAGTATTGGATGACTCAATTGATCATGGGTATGGTGATAATGGTATACACTTTTGTGTTTAGATCCCTTAAATCACAAATCAATGACTGGCAATCTATGAACCATTAATTAATGTTTTTATGACTTGTTGTGTGAATGGGTTCCTCCAGAATCCTGGATAAAAAATAATGTCTCTCCATGGTAGTGGTGACATCAAAAATTATTGTGTATCGAGAGACAGATTACATGGGTCTACACCTATACTTGCATTATCGGGGGACATTGTCTCAGGTTTTGGTTAAAGGTAAGCTACCATGTTAGTTGTGAGAGTGGATCAGAGAGGGTTATACCCATAGTGTTTCTAGAATCATAGTGTACTCCTATTAGATATGATTAGGCTCTATCTTTTCATTGTACTTACTATATAGAGAGAGCATTATCCCTACACTATGATTCATTTATTTTTTAAACCCACTCTTAGTTTATTGGTGTTAACCTGTTGAGGTTGCACTTGAGAAGAATTGTAAGGTAATCCATATGTTTTGGAGTGCACCATTTTCCACTAGAGGGTAGTGGAATTTTTTTTACTTTTTTACTTTTATTTTTTCTATGATCATTTGTGATTAGTGTTGATTTAGTGATGATGATAAGGGTATTATTATATAGAAAGTACTAGATCAGTCATATTTGGATTTTTTATGTACAGTAGATAGCTATTGAATCTTTGGGAGTGATCGTTGGATAGTCCATATATATATTTCTTTATAGATTATCCGGTTGAGAGAATGGATACTAGTTTTCCTTCAGGATTCTCAATGATCAAAAGGATGTTGGTGGTGAGGTTACAATGAAACATGTTTTTTGGACTAGAATTTTGAGGGTATATTTGATATTTTTTTCATTTAGAGGCTTTTATGGGGAAATTTTTGAAATAAATGATCTCAAAAGAATTTTTGGACCTCTCCATTTTTCATGGAATATGTTTTTACCCTAGTTAAGGCGCCTAGTGGAAATACATGTTGTTTTATATTTAGTTGAATCAATAATGTTTAATACTTAATAAATTAAATATTTATTTTCTTATGTATATTCATTAATTCATATATTTTAACAGAGTGTTTTATTGGGAATATATCTATAATTTTGAGTCTATAATGTGTAGTTTTTCCAAGATGAGGCATAAACTAAAGTTGGGTTCCATGGCTGGTCTAAGGTATTTTTTATTTTTATTTTCATTTTATTCCTTTTCTTCATTTTATTTTTCTTTTCTTTAATTTCCTCTAAGCATCTCAAATATTACCCCATAACATCCACTTTGTGATACAATGAGAGAGAGGAGAGGGAGCAGTAGAAATAGTAATTCGTAGGGAAAGAGGGAGATGTGTCTTTATAGAGCTTAAGAAGCACCAGATCGTCATGCGGAAAACATAGACAGTGGAAATGGGCACTGATTTGGTAGATTCCACCTAAGGGTACTCTATTATTAAGTTTTATTCTAAATACCTATATATAACTATTTTTTATGTTTCAATTACCAATTTTGATTTCTTAAATCCCATTGTCACCTAAGCTACTACATAAGGGGTAAAAGGAGAGATTCTAGGGCATTTGAGTGTATTTTTGTTTGGAAACCATGCCAACACAGTGTGTGGTTCTGGGAAAACATATCATATGTTCATTCTGTTTGGAGAAGATGATGTTTTTGAAGTGAGAAATGTGTTACCGGGTAAAAATAACATGTTTTGGGACTAGGTTTCCAAGAAGGGTTCTCTGACATGCTACTCTTGTCGAGGTACTGATCTATGTAGAGTACAAAGCCAATCCTCATGTGGGTCTCATGCCATATATTAGTACACAACCTGGAAATTTGAGGGACAAAGGATGGAACCCTATGTTGGGTATACATAATGTACCCATTATTCACATGGTGCACTTTAGAGTTTACACACCATGTTTGGCCAGAGTACATGCCCTAGTAGGGCTTCAGGAGTACACTTCATGTCCAAAATGAGACATGTTGTGTGAAACTCTTTTTTCAACCCTCCTTGGGTTTCCTATATCTTTTTTACCAAGAGTTCAAATTGGAGCCATCAATAGTCCATTTGGTTAATATTTTCACATAAATCATGATGGTGAGACTCATATGGTGTTTTAAGGAATCCTAATTATAGTACAAACCATTTCATGGATGTAGAGGTTCGTCTTCAGGAATCTTAATTTATTAATCTCGTTAGAGTGAGACCTTATCAAAGATAATCCATAGGATATCTCTCATGGAAAATTCTTTTTCATATTTTACATTGAGGATATATCCCTCATGAGATGTTTCATTTATATCGTATGTGCCTGTGAGATTACTTATTTTTGATGATACCCTACAGTATTCCATTTTATATTAATCGACCAAGAGTATCACATTTAGGATGCCTCTAACTTCTTATCTATTTACATAGGATCCCATGGGGGTTATAATTGAAGACAAGCTGATCTATGGAATACCTTTCTAGATCAATTTTACCTAGATACCATTCTGAGGATCCCATGTTGGATGTTTGTTCCTTATTATACATTTATAGGGTCCCCCCTGTAGGATTCCTTCACTGTTTTATTGTTCTAAGGTTACTATGTAGGATGCCTCGTTCTTGTTTCGCATTCATGGATCTCCTGAAAAATTCATCATTTTAACTTTCCATCTATGTATCCCTAGTGGGATTTCATTTTGTTATATAGACCTTTGGGAGCCCATGTGGGATTCCTCTAAGGGTCTTAATTGAGGGACCTAGTGGGTGCCTGTTTATTGACTGATCCTATGCTAGTAACCTGAGTATGGATATTTATGATAGTTGTTGTATCCCTATAACCCATCCCATTAATTTTGAGAAATTGGTCTATGGTTGAAGTGTTGTTGTTTTGAGTCTATACACACTCAATCTATGATTGTACATCAGCTGCTAATTTTTTATGCCTCGATTAATAAAAGAGGTAATTCTAGGCTAGTGGTTTTTTAGGCTAATATTAGGCATCATTATTTCTCTTTGGGATGCCCAAAAAGTCATCCAGTGATCCAAATTTTGATTCATGTTATTTTTTAAGTATTTGTTCATACCAAGAGTTACTACCAAGAATATGGCTCTATAGCCCATATATTTTATTATTATATTAATGAGATTTCCAAAAGTGTTTTCCTGTATATAGTTTTTGATACTATTATTATGATATACAAGAATAACATATATAGTAATTATACTTGTGGATCATTACACTCTCCTGAGGGATAATTATTATTATTCTATACTAGGGTTCATATTTGATGAGGATGATTATTCTCTCATTGGATCTTCGTTTAAATGAGGATAATTATCCTATCCAAAAACCTGGGTTTTCTATGATAGATTACGCTCTCATCGACTTTTTTATTATATTGGATGATTATGCTCTAATTGACTTGTGGCTTATGTTAGATGACAACACTCTCCACAATTTTTAATATGATGTGGATCTAAAGATTTTCTCTATGGGATCATTCACGTGAATCCTTTTCCTATTCAGGGTGGTTGATCATGTAATCTCACACCAATTTTTGAATGAAATTTTGGTTCTTTGGTGGTGGGAATGTCATCTCACCAGTGAGACCTCATAATGAGTTCCAAAGTGTTTGACCATTAGCATTTTTATGATTCACAATATGATGGCCACATATGGAATGAGATGTAGGTATCAAACATATTCTTGTATTTAAATGGTTTTGAGTAGAATGTACTATAGATAAGTAAATATTTAGCTCATATCTAGATTTATATCTCTTTTATCCATCAATAAAGTGATTAGAGGGTGGTACGAGTGATCCCATATGCGAGGCAAGTATCCCCCTTTAAAGATATATCTTACAAAGAGATATTTCCATATTTGGATGAATAATGTATAAGTGTATAAGTATTACATAAACAAAGATTGATTTAATGACACATGGATTGAGTGGCATGATGTCCTGCTTAATTACCTTTCATAGGATATCAATGTGATTAGGATTAAAAACCCACGGATCAAATGATACTTTGTTTTATGTTGTTTCTTTAACCATACACAAGAATATATATATTTTTCGATATATTTATATCTATGGTAATAAAAATGGAAATTAATATTGATATGGACATCCATTGTGTCACATTACTACTTGACTAGGATTACAGACCCAGGGTTCGAATGTGGTTTCACTTCTTTGGAATTAAATATGTTTTCAGTTGAGTCACAATAATGATGAATTGTTTTTAATGAAATTATAGAATATAATTTTATAGGTTCCATGTTGGGGTGGACTATATATATTTTTTCTCACCTATAAACATGTTCTTTAGTGTACTTGTAGACCATATGCCTACATTTTAGGTTGACCAAAGTTGTACAGAGGATAGGGTCTCCACCCTGAGATAGATGTTTTTGTGGATCTACTCACATTCATTTTTTTGATCATCCTATTCTAGTTAGACAGTGTTTAGAGACTGAGCATGTGGTCTGATGAGAAATGAGTATTAGAACATTATAATTTTATTTATGTTTCATTTTGTACTCTTAAATCTATATTGTCGGACCAGTGGGAGGTCATTGTTGTATATATCACAGAGATATTCAGTTTCTATATAATTTTCATTTATATTTAGTGAACATTCTACATTATTTTATTTACTACTTCAACACTTGGTCTTTTTACTATTGTGTATGATAAATAGTCATTTTCTATGTTTTCTTACTCTGATTTGAGTCCATGTCTCCAAACTATCTCATATAATCCATCACTACCAGTTGGTATCCTCTGGAATATGAGGAGGCATGCTTGATGCCACATAACCAAGATGTTAGAAGCATTGTATTAGTGGAATCTAAGTTTGGATGTAACACACATGATCAAGGATGAAATTCATTTAGGGTTCCACATGACCTAGATAACATGTCTGTAGGGTGTCACAAGATCTAAAATGACATGTCTTTATGATATCATGAATCCTATAAGACAAGTATTAGTTATATCGCATGACCTATATGACATGTCCTGGTGTTGCAGCATTATGTGGGAAACATTTCTAGATGACATTGCATGATTTTAATGGAAATCAAATAATCCACTGAAATAATTAGGTAGCGTGCCTATTGGGTAACTGAAACCATTCACAACATTTACCTAGGACATTTCATAATCAAAGTGGTATTTATATGGAACTTTGACAGTGTTGTGCAACATGTCTTGGTGTTTTTTGAGGATCTAGGTCAGTCATACAATTTAGACAAGGATCAATGTATATGTATTCTCAGATGTTTCCTTTATTTTTGTCGATATTAAGTATATTGTTTCATATGTGCCTTATGTTATTCCAAAGTAATCTTATTTTAGGTTTCATGTGACCCAACCAACATGCGGGACCTCCTTCGCGTATTCCTGTTGATATGACATAAGTCATTTTCATGATCTATAGACTTATAATGTGAAGAACCTAATCATGTTGTGTGATCCATTAGGCCATTCCTTGAATTTTCATTGGCCATATACTTTTGTGATCATGTGATTGGATTCTCCAGGAATTCCACTCTAGTGATACTATGTGTGAAGGATTATGGAATTGTAATTGTATTTCTATTATAAAACGATTCATATGCTTCACCACCCCAAATATATGATTCAATGTTTGGATCATATCTCTTTTATTTTGACCAGATTCAGTAGAGGGTTTGGGTGTCACTAACATCACATAATATTTCTATGGGTCATCCAAGGTGTTACTTAATGATATGGATTGTGATAACCTTCCACCTTATCAATTTTTATTTTTATTAGGTCGACAAATGGAGTTATTACTGCCCATTTTTACATGTAAATAAGTATCCAAAAGGTCATGAATAAAAAACTAGGGGTTTTATGAGATTATTATACCATTTTGATAGATTTCTCATTCATATAGACAACTTATCTGGTGTCTTCAAAAAGACAATGGTAGCATTCTAGGGGGCCTTCACGAGATCAGATTACAGGTTCTAGAGAGATCATTATATATTATCAAGGGGTTCCTCATGTGATTAATAGAAATCTATATATACATATAACACATTTCCTGAGAGGGCTACTTTATCCTTCTTCCATAATATGCTTCCATGTTTTACATTTTTTTAACTCCATCAATATTTTATAGGGGATTGGTTTCTATTAATGTTTTTCCACTGTTTTGAAGAAAATAACACTCCTAGTATGTGATGAATTAGTTGAAATATAATGGACCTATTGGTGTCACACAATCATTTTCATGGGAAACCCTTATTTTGACCTATGGATCCAGAGGAGTAGAAAATAATCTAATGTACATGTTTCAATCCCTTCACATTGTGAACTTGAAATTACAACATTCTTTAGCATGACATCCTGCACTTGTTCCCATGGGATTTGTGGTATCATGAAAATCACATGATTTCATAAAATGGGAATATATTAAATCATAAGGTGTCTCCCATTTTTCAAATTATTATATATTATTTTGTAAGAGTTTTGGATGATTGTTATGAATCCTCTAGTTGTAAAGTCACATGACATGAAAGAACTCATTTGGTAATAATATGGTGATAAAAAATTTTAGTATATGTGGCATTTATTGAATAGAGGGGCCTTTAAAATGGTATCCTCATGAAATACAAAAGATCATGCACTTTTTTTGACCCATTCACATGACGTTTTGAAGGTCATGCTATCACTTTTTCTTTTGAATGTTATCCGATTCATTTCTATTGTCCGCCTTATCTTCCATTATTTTTTTGAGGAAATATTACCCATATTTCGATTATTTATTTATTTATTATCTCTATAATTATAATTAATTGATAATTTGTATTATATAATTATTTTTACACTCGACAGCGTTAAATGTGAAACCAAATAACATCCATTCATGAGGTGGTAGTCCATCAAACACATTAACAATGATTTTGTAACCCATTTGATGGAATTGGAGATGGTCGTAGGACATCCCCATAAAATAAAAACAAATTAAATAAATATAATACACTATGTTTTTTATGTAATCATGATATATTAATAATTTATCTTTTTAGAGAAATAAAAAAACAAAAACATTCATTGATGAACGATACCTTTTATTCGGGCATCATCCATAGGTTATCAGTAAAAGCCATTATAAGATAGATTTATGACAAAATAAAATCATCAAGGATGAGGGCAAGGATGATGGACCGTTATTTGTGTATGAATTTTCTAAAAAAAATAGGTGTGAAGGTATGAATAGGGGACAAGATGGGGTGACCTTTTATAATTGGAGAATATGAAACACTTGGAATTTTTGAGAACAAATATGTGACCCAAATTTTTTATATGTAATAAGGGTGAAAATTAGACCATTCTCAGAACCTTATAGGTTCAATAGTCTGTATATTGATATCTAATAGTTTTTATACGTGTTTATATTTAATTTTTATGTTTTGCTAGTTATTTTAACTATCTAGGAAACCCATTTTTTACCTTAATAGGGTTTAGTAATTTTATCTAAATTCATAATTTATTTTGGATAAAAAATATGTTTCTCTTATTATGGATAATAATATATGATAACTCAAATTAATGAATAATTTTTTTCAAAATAAATTTCATATAATTGTAAAAACATAATTTAAAATTTATCCTTCAAACACGATAAGAATGATTGTTCTTAAAGAGAAAAAGGTCAAAATATTAAAAAAAAATTAAATCAAAATTTAATATGAAATTAATTCCAATCAACTAAATAAGAGTATTAAATGAAAAATGGAATAAATTTTATTTAATACCAATGAAAGATAATATATAATTATAATTAATTTAAAATAATGGTTATTTTCAATTAATATTCAATATTTTTAATTATTCATAAAAAATGAATCATTTATGAAAATTACTTAAAATTAACCATAATCTAAATGTGATATTTTTATTTAAAAAAAGATTTTGTTTTTGGAAATTAATTTCTAGACGTTTATAAAATTTATTTTATTATGGTTCACAAATGCCATTCAATAATTTTTTTAGAAAATAATTTTTTTGAGACATAAATATTTTACAAAAATTAATCTCTATAAATATTTGTACACTTATTATAATGTTGATTATATCATTTTTAACAAAAAAATAACTTCTCTGAATTAGATTATCCATTGATAATGTCATTATTAAATATTGGGATGATATGTTATGTTTAATGATTAAACATTATCATTAATTATGTAATCTGAAATTAATCCTAATAGAATTAAATATATATTGTATTATTATATATTAATTGAAAATTTTAGGATTTTTATGGAATAATAATGATTTTCTAGAGAATGATTATAATATGGTAAAAGGAGGAATTTGTTATTATTTATCAATGGGAATAAAATAATAATATTTTACTATGGATGTTTATTAACATAGGATATGTCATACCATTGTTATTGAAATGGTTTATTTTGTGATAAAACTTTTAATGATTTAATGTTAAATATAAAGAATGATAACATGGAAATTTAGGATTTTGTGGAGGTATCTTTATATTAAATATTTATATTACATGGAATTATATAGGAATCATGGTGGAAGTAAATTATGTTACAGTAGGTGATGTAAACAAGGGTTCTATGTGGAATGTTGTATAAACTCTATCATTACAATGAATGACGAATATTTTAATAACTAAATTTATTGTTTATTGAATCTCAATTTCCATCAAATGATATTGATAATGCATATCGTTATAGGATTCTATTTTATATTGATATGTGGATTTTTTGTGAATTAGTTGATTATCATGTGTTCATCAACATAGTAAGATGTGATTCAGCCTACGATTGAATGATATTGATATCTATGTGTTTAGATGATGGAACTTCCTATCAATCACTCTATCATTAGGCTTGGGGTTAAATGTTAGAGACTATTTCCACCCTCACCCACCGATCTGGGTGGAAACTGATGATGGACTCTACATTTACCTACCACAAAAAATGACTACACATGGATTTAATATTTTAAATATTTACATGAGATAGTTAGAGAAGGGTAATTGATCAAATAAATAATTATTTGGATTTATATATATGGGTAATTTATCCAGTATCACCAATATGATTATACGATAGTTTGGGAAGGTGATGATTTGAAATTCCTCCTTCACCTGTAATATTAAAATTTTATTGATGGTAATTCACCCTTGTGGAAATGAAACTCATCACTTATACAAGTGGGGTCATTTTAAATTTTGATTCCATAAATTTTATCAATTCTCTTTAACCACTACTATATGATTTTGAATATATGATATAATGTCCCATCATTGAGGATATTGATTTTCTCTTACAATATTTGATATAGAGTTATCATAGTAGATGATTATTCAAACTAGTATTCAAAAAATTATATATCTCTTCTGCTACAAGAATATATTTCCAATTTTATTTTAGAGATATTTATTATATTATCTCACTATAATTTTTTCATGGGTGTTTTATTGAGTAGAATTTTTTTATATTTTTATATTTTATTTTTTCATACTGGTTTTATTTGAGGAGTTCATTAAAATGTTTTATTGGGTAGATTTTTATTTTTTATTAGGAAAATATATATTATTTATTTTTATAGTTTCAGTTATATCTACATGTATATACATTTAATACAATAAAATAATGTTGAAACATTTTGTATATTGAGTTTACTTAAGGAATTGGATGACCATAATGGGTACTGTTATACTCCCCATTTCATCTTCACAAATCAACAATTAATCATTTTCTATACAAATTTGAATAAAATGTTGATATACAATCATGTAGAAAACAATATATGATCGATATTGATAGCATGGAGTAGAATATCTCAATATGGGATCTACCATCGTGTTGATAGTATATTAAATGGAATATATTTAAGATGAAATTTTTGTTTATTGAATATCAATTTTTATATGATTTCATAATATATTATTGGCTTCACTATATATAACATTATTAAACTCTTAAATTTATTATTTATACATGTTTTTATTGATGTTTTCAAATGATAATTGTTTAATGGTTTTATTTAATAGTAATTCCACCTTAATTTTTTGGATACATAAGTGTTGGTCACAAGCTAGAAGCCTTGTGGTAGTGATCATTAGGATCTCACATTTTGGGGATCTAGGAGGTGACATTGGTTTCCAATAGTATTCTTCCCATTATAATCATATAAAAATAATTATCGTGGATTAATGTACTTAAAAATACACAAATATGTTTATGAAAACATATGTTTATAAAACTGTAATATAAGGTAAATAATGAATGATGAATAAATTATTCATTATGTGTAATTTTCTACCAATTTCATTAATAGGCTCGATGTTATTAGATGTCGAGTCCATTGTTCATCTATTATATTTAACTTTGTTAGGTGGATCTCTGTAATCCTTGAATGATTTTATAATAATTCCACCTCTTCATTACCATTAATTCCAACATGGTTGAACCATTAATTTGGATATATCTTAAATCTATATATCCATCATCAATCTGGATTGATACACGAGTCACAAATAGCCTCATCTTCATCCATTTGTTTTACGCATTAAATATTGAGGGATCATTTTCTAATGGACCGTATGGTTTTGGTAAAATTAATTTCATATTCTATCTATATAATATGAGACATATAATTGTTAGATACTTGTATATTCAACAAAATTAGGGTAAAATCATTATATTCACATTGAAATATGAATAATAATAATAAAATAGGATTCATAAATGTTTTTGATTTAATGAAATTGAAATATAATATTTAGAGTTTATATTTTCTTCTATATCGATAAAATCTACTCTACCATTGTGTAGTAGCCAGTAGAATTTTAATATTGTCTTTTTTCTCCCCATTTCTACATCTGACATATTTTGATGAGTAAAACAATATTTATGTTTAAAGGGTTTATCCTTCCAAACATTTCAAAAATAATTTTTAGGGGTTCGGAACTACGGAGGATGGTGTCACATATAGGTTTGTGGTCGGGGCTTTAAAATAATCTTAAATAGATCTCAAAGATAAAAATTCAATAAAAAATTCATTGTCACTCATGATGATACAATTTGTATAATTTTATATCAAATTATTAAACTTCCTAGATAACAAATTTTTTATTGAAGACATTCTCCTATAGAAGTATATATTACATATTTCCATAATGAATTATAATGTTTCAGTAACTCAATGTAGTGTGATTCATTAATTATAGTATACAATTTACTAATTTAGATCCAAAAATGGGTGTGAAACTTAGATACCAACTCATTTTTTCAACTATCATTTTAATTAATGAAATTCCATTAGGTTTATGTCATTCCAACTTCTCTATTATAATCAAGAATTAATAATGTGTTCTAGTCATCAAATTATTCTTTTGAGTCATGTTAAACATATCCATAAATCATGTGGATCTTTATTCATTGTTTCTCTATTATATATATGATCTGTGTGTGTCCAATCATACATCAAATAGATCACAAGTGTATATTTTAAATTGAACATATTGGGCATAACTAAAAGAATATATTGATGAATTATATAATAATTTCATAAAATTCCAAGTATAATTACAATAAATAACAAACACTAATCAATTGTTTAGGCAATGTAAAAATTAGAATGTATGGTTTTCATGCGAGATAATCATCCCTTAGAGAAAAATAATTCTTGTGTACAAAGGAATGTCCAAAGACCATTGATATGTTTCACGGAATCTGTCTTGTTCTTAATAATCCATGTAATTCCTTAACATACACGAGTAATTCTTATGGAAGTGCAATGATGTGTTCTTCAATGACATAATTGTAGAATTTCTTCAAACATATCATCCATACTAATTCCCCTCTAGGTTCCAATCAAGGCATGTAATGATCTCAAAAAAAACTTCTTCTACCACTATAGATAACATGGATTATCCATAGACAGTCATAATATTTATGATACATGAATTACAATGATAGTATTTCTACGTCTGAAGTAATCGTTTATTTATTGAATTATTATCACAATATTCAATGTTCATTTCCCATGAATGTAGAATTATAATTCTTAAATAATCACACTAATATCCCTTCTATGTTTGAAATAAAAAATTATTTTTATGAGCGCATTTAACTCCCTAGGAACATCAATATCCTCAAGGTATTATTCTTATGTCATTTTTGGTCACTAAAAATGCATATGTTATGGGAATAAAACCCAAAAAGAAATAAATAGATATCATTTATGATATTCACTGGCACATAATTTCCCTACATTTTATATTTTTCAATAAAATATTAATTAATCCATAACATCATAAAAATAGTTAACTTTAATTATTCTTGAAAGAAAGAAATTTATTGTTATTTTCACAATGATATTAACCACCAATTGAAAATAAAATCTTTTGAATCATACAAAAAATTGAATTGGTATTCATTATCTAAAACTATGAAAATATATTCAAAATATTTCTTTATATATTTTTGTATTTTTCAAATATATCTCTACTTTGATGAGTTCGAGAGTTTCTCCCAGTTTAAATTAGAAATACATCTTCCCAAATACATAGGGATCTAAAAATATTCCTTCATTAAGGATTTACTACTACATTGATAATAAGACATTGATCTTATTATCTCTATTTTATAATGATTTAAATAATTCTTAAAATCAACATATATATTAGAGAATAGTGTTTATGGTCAAAAGGGTAAATATATCGATATAATATCCATTAATAATTTCACAATGTTATTAATTACATTAAAATATCATGTTAGATAATAAAAAAAGTGACCTTGATAATAAAAATTTCAATCAATAACTCTAATCCTATTCTGGAAAACAGAATACAATAAATCGATAAATAATAGTTAAGTTATTAAATCTATAATAGATCCTTCCCAAAAAATACACCACTGATTTTTCAATTCAGAATCCCATTTCATTTTATGATATCATCAAAATCTATTAATAAAAAAAATAAGGGAATACTACTGTTAAAATAATGCATTATATTTTTATAACAGTTGATTTCTCCATTCTAGATTACATTGATTTAAAAATACATGTAGGGTTACCGTTGATATATTGCAGCACTATATTTTATGGGAATAATAAAATCATATTGGTGTACTCCGTTTATTATTACATTTACTACCATCATATAATTATATCATTTAGTTTTTTAGATATCCCTAATATTATATCTATCTATATAATATTATTATACCCCATTCATATTATGAATATAGTTTTCAATATGAGATAATTTTCCACTAATTATTTTATAGATTATTGAGTATTTTGAAAAAAAAGAAATGATTCACTAACTGTTTTAGCGATAAGTATCTTAATATTAATGTGGTCTACTAAATATTTTTTGGGGTCCACCATGTTTTAATCCACTAATTTTTTAAGGAAATAATTATAAACTATATTCATATAATATTTTTAATCATCCTATAACCACAATTCTTTCAAAACTATGTGAGATATATTTTTATAGTTATTCAAAACTGTTAGAAAACCCATAATTCACATTCCATACAGTAATATTGGTAGGAAAATTTACCTCATATATTAATATTTTACATTGTTTTCATTATTGAATATTTTCATTGGGATTTATTACTAGTGTTTTTCTAGTTCTGGAAAAATGAAGCACAACATGCGAAACAAATTTGGGTCCTGGAATCTTCCATGAAAATGTTTTCTTAATAGAGTACAATAAATATTATTATCCTTCTTAACTATAATTTGTAGTAGAATCAATCTTGTTTATTGTATCATTCAATGTTAATTCCTCATAATCCGTGATTCCCCCTCAACTGTAATTATAATCCCTCTTTTGTATAATATTTTTCTCAATATTAATACAATTATAATGTTCATTATGAGAAATATAAGTCATTCTATAGAATATCATCTCCTACTTTTTAGCGGATTAACCCTTGGGTTTTATCATACTAGTAGTATATGGGTTGGAATCACTTCCCAATTCTAATAATATCATCCATAATTTCATATTTTCAATGTATACACATTACATTCTGAAATATAATTACAATTTTCAATTGTTTTAATCAATCAACTGGTTTTTAAAACTGATTCAGAATTATGTTTTCCTTTTAGAAATTTCATAAACATTTACATTTGAAAAATTGAATGGAAAATTTCAAGAGGCTCAAATTAAAAAACATATTCTATATTCCATTAACCTATTTAGATATAGTGTAAAGTAAAAATATATTAGTGTTATGATTTATACTCCATATACACACATTGATTAAATTCTACAATCCTTCGATGATAGATTAGTGTTCAGAAATTACCAAATATAATTGTCAACATCATCCCTAATATTTAAGGTTTATCCATTCATGAAATCAGTATTTTCTTACTCTAAATGAATAATATTCTTATGAATTGAAATATAATTTATATGATTTATATTTTGAAACAAAATCAATAATAAATTTATAAAGTAATAATATGAAAATAATTAGGGTAACTCAACAACATACATTATTTCCATGAATCACATTTCATTCGATACCATAATGTATTATTTTGAACACTATCTACTATTAAACTAAAATAATTCTACATAGAATTAATAGGATTATAATTACAATTAAAATTAATAATATAAATTAGAAAAAAAATTATTTTTAATTAAATGATATATCCCTAAGAACATAAATAAATCCATTAATAAATATATAAAATTAAATCTTCTATAAAGAAATCCCAAAATAACTGTAACAAAAGTTTTTAATATCCTCTTATGAAACCATGTTTCCAAGAAATAAGTAAATATATAATTCTGTATCTAATGAAAATTCATGCTAGAATACTTTTTTTTAAAATCATGATCCACATGGTTATGCCAAGAACGTCTTCCGATAAGATTATAATAATTAATTTTTTTTAAATGAATTAAAAAAGTAATAGATGATGGGATCTATATTAATATACCTACTCTGATACCAATTCTCTTCCCATGATGTGTGCCTTTTGACTAGTGAGATGTGGTTAATTAGGGTCGATAGTGATAGATGATGTTTTCCCCATTTTTATACTCAAAAAGTATTTTTAAAATAAGTTAAAGTATGTAATATCATTTTATTATAGTTTATATTTTTTAGATATATAATTATATTTAATAAAAAAACAATACTTATCCAATAAAAAAATTAAAAATTGAAATAATAATGATTAAATATAATTTTTCTAATGTAATTGTTGGTTTAAATGGAATGAATGAGAATAAATAAATATTGAATATATATAATGCCTTTCCATAATCAAAAATATATATTCACATAAGAAATTTTAGATTCATAGAAATTTTGTTACAATGAAAAAAGTATAAGAACTTTTTTTAGTGTTATGTTTATTAAAAAAATACATTTTTGTGTGGTTTTTTAAAAAATGTATCTAAATTTAATAAATTTTAATCAAAAAATTCATTTTCAGTTTAAATTTTTATGTAATTATAATTATATATTTTATTTATAGGACTTTTATAAATTTTTTTATTTTTCATTCAATAGTTGGATATATATAATTTTGTAAAACTATCATATATTTTCCTTAAATAAAAAACTTAAAATAATTTCTATATTATATTGTATTTCTATTTAAAAAAATATTTTATAAAATAAATTTAATTTAAAAAATTCAGTATTCATTGATTATATTTTTATTTTTGTATATATTAATTGGTATGCCACCGATTTCATTTTTAACAGAAAGAATTTTATATGGATAATGATTTTTAAAATTGAATAGTTAAATTAATATCTTATGATTATTGATTTAATTTTTTTATATAATATATATATTTAAGAATTTAAATTTATATAATGATGATTACAAATAATATAATAAATGTTAATTAATCTAATACATCAAAATTTTATTTTCTGGAAAATCCTATTTTTCATATATATTTTCGTGGTTTATAAATAAATTATTTACTAAAAATTAATTATGTTTAATTTTATAAAATTATTTGAATATTCGTAATCATGTGGTAAATATTTGGTAAATTCGTATATATTATTGTCATCCATTATGAAAACTAACTATGGAAATATTTATCACATCGGTAATGGATAAAACTGGATAAACAAGATCTATGCAATAAATTAAGTCTTAAAATGCATCCATAAACGTTCAAATAATTTAATTGATGAGATTAATTCAACCAAACCCTCCTATATTTCAATATATGACTTCTTGTTTCCTTCCATAGTAGAATAAGGCATATAGGACATTTTATGAAATGAAAAGTATAAAATTTTCACAATCATTATTTTAGTTTCTATTTGAGGTTCATCGAGATATAAGACAATTTTATGAATGCATATCTATTATTATTTTAAATAGATATTAAATTTTAAATGACATTAATTTTTTTTGAAATTTTTTATGTCACATAATTATGAGAAATATTTACTAAATTGTTACACAATTATTATTCAAGTAGTTGAAAAGTAAATGATTTTAAAAACAAAAAAGTGATATATTAAGGATAAGTTATGTGTGAACATGAATTTTCCGGTTAAATATAATGATAAAAATAATATTTAAAGAGATTATATTCAAATAAAATTCATATATTAATGTTATCAATATGAAAATATGTGAATTGTTCATTAAATAAAATTAATGGAATTTTAGGATAATAATTTTTTAATACATGATTAAAAATTTATATATACATTTTACATGGCCATTTTAATTATACATATCCTATAATATCATCAATTTGTAACTTATGGTTCACCTATAATTTTAATGTTATTTCCAAAATCCTTAAAATCAAAAAAATAGCACTAATATCCGGATAATCATCAAAAGTGGTAATGAGGGATTAAAAATAGGATATCATGGGGAAAAGAGAAACATGAATTTTAAAAAATATCATTGATGATATTTTTTCAACTAATATCCCTAAATATTTCAAATCTATCTTTTTGTAAATAATTGAATATGAAAATTAATTTATAATGATTTAAAACATTATATTATTCTTGGGGTTCCCCTCTCCTCACATATAAATAGACCCCCTTCTCCATTATTCCTCGTGTATTTTAAATACAATATCTTAGTTAAACCCTCTAATAATCTCCTCATATCTTTAGTATAAAAATTCTATAGGTTTTGGTATTCTTCACATGCCATCTCTACGATCCTCAACGTTTGATTATATTGTGACCTTGTTTTTTCTTACATATATTATTTCATTATTTTAAGGACAAACAAAATTAAATAATTAAAAGAACAGAATCCAATCATTTACTGTATTTATAAAATTAGTATCATATATAACAATTAAAAAAGAAAACATAAACATTTTTTAATTCGTTCTTCTTGTATCTTCTAATTAGCGCTTGAATTCCCTTTAGTATGTATAGTCATGTGAGGATATACATCAAAATAATGGCTAAGAAAAAAACCTAGTAAGTGGATGAATTAGAGTAATTATTCATGGGTGAGCATAATCATCAACATCATTACATAATCAAGGATTATCATCATAGTCATGAGCAAAAAATATATGTAAAGGAATGGAATTTTTCAATTCATAAAAATGAAACATCATGTCTTAGTGGAAAACTACTACAGATAGTTTTGAACAAAGCTATAATCATGTTCCTATATAATTAAATTTCTCATGAGATATTTAAAATTACCTATTTCACTAGATTCTTATATTATTATTTTGTGCACCCATCACATCAGATCAATTACATTTTTCTATATAATTTGGAGCACACCAGTCACATTATAGGAATTACATTATTATGCATGGAACATAGAACATATATTAATCATGAACATAAATAACACATGTAAAGTAATGGGATTAATTTAATAAATATTACATTAATGTAAAAAATTCAGGAAAGAAAAAGGTAATAATATTCATTGTATACGAATCATCAATCGTGATTAAAGAATAAAAAATCTGAAAAGAACATATTGGTGTGTTTTGGAAAGAATTAATCTTTTAAGAAAAGTTATTATTTCCATAAAATCAAGTCAAAATCTGTATATCCCAGAAAATATAATATAATTACAATGAAAATATATTTAGTGAACATTAATGGAATATCCATACTGAAAATGGGGTGAAAGATGAAAAACCCAAAGAAAGGGAGTTGGGATAGAGATTTCTCTTTACCTTATATCCTAATTTGTTCTTCATTTTCATATCCACTATAATAAAATTATAATTATTAATTAATAAATACAAAACCTTTTTTACATGAATTTTTTCATTGCAGTTTTATTATATTCAGTTATGGTATTTTTGATATGTTTTATTGTTTAATTTCATCATTAGGGACATTTTCATTTCGTTGTTTTCTTTATCAGTTCACTAGTATACAAGAATATAAGATCATATAAAATGAATATAAATAAACTGAATTTTTTTCATATGTTATTAATGATCTTCAAGTAGTTTAAATGATATTATAATGAATTTGGTTCTTTGGTTTGACAATATATACATAGATAAAAGTTAATTATGACTATTTTATGATAATTTTGGTGGTTTTTTTTCAAAATGATTTAGACAAATGATTTTTACCTTATAATACTTTGGATTTTTTAAACATGTATTTATTAAGATATGATCTGAGATGAAATGTGATTCTAAGGTCAGAAGTTCCAAAAAAAAATTAATAAAAATATTACGTATTTCTATACTATGGACATGAGGAAAATGAGATATCATTCAAAACGTAGCACAGATTAGAAATATGAGGCCATGATTAATTTTAGAGAATTTTTTTTACACTATGATGGAAATATGTTTTCTCATAGTGGGCCATCTATAGAAAAATACATGGAGGGTGAAACATTAAATGAAATAATTAAATAAAACAATTTTAACTCAGACCTTAATTTGAATAAATTTTGAATAAATACTCGATTTTGTAATACGAGACCACTATTGGGTTCATATCAAAATGTTAACCATAGGGAAGACCTCAAGTGTGATGGAACAAGAGTTTCAGATTCTTTGACCACTGGTTTTTCCAATAAATATGTGTTTAATAAAATGAGAAAGGGTTTGAATCATTTCCTCCAATGGTCATCAAGGCACCATCCTCTCCTTCTAATGGCGATTTGATTTGGAATTCATGATGGATAATGAAATAAATAGATCTATGTATTTCAATGTATAGGGAATGTAATGATGGATCCCAAAAGTAAGTGGTATTATTCTTTTAGATTCTCCTTTCCCTGATTGATTTTTTAGTCAAATTTGATTATTACCAATTTTTTCTACGTCACTTGCAATTTTCAATGGTCAAACATACATAGAAATTGAATGATTTGATTTCTGGAACTCTCATTATTTATTGTTATTCACATTATTCATTGGAAAATTTTCACATTATCAAAATGTCAATAAATCATCAGGTTGAAACATTGGTCTGTGAAGCTCTTGATCTGAAGAGTCCATATTTATGTTCAGTTTTCATATTTGGGAACCAAAGGAGACGCAAACATGAGAATAAGTGGTGAAAAATTTTCATACTGTCGAAACGATGCCACATATCTCTTAAAATTTTACTGTTCTGTACTTCAAGATTCGATGATCCCTAATATAGTCTTAGTTTCATTTTCCAAACACTAAAATAATCTCGATGGTCCATAGAATGAACAACCAGTGGGGTTAGTCTATTGGGGGTTCCACCACAGAAGTTGGTAGTCCGACCACAAAATGTGGAAGAAGTAGAGAGATTGTGGTGGCAGATCATTTGGGAGGAACGGGGGCATAGGGCATGTGGTGAAGCACCAGGCTGGCCTAGCGGATTGGACCGGCTAGAGCAGGCCGGTCATGCCAGAGCAGGCCGAGTCATGCCAATTTGAATTAAAGCGTCTATATGATTCAAATGAGGCACCAGTTTGGTGTGAAATCTACGGAATCATGATCATATATTTGAGGTGGACCATCTGAATCTATCTTTAGAGTTTTATGTTTTGGGCATGAGGCTTGGTATCATGAAACCTATAATCATAATAATAATAATAGCATAATTATTATTATATGAGGAATCATCAAAAGGATTAATATCCTGTATCGAGAATCCAAATGATCCACCTAAAGCGGCATTCCCATAATGAAATTATGTAGGATATTTCATGACTGAAATTGAGCACTTAATCAGAAATTGATGTGTTCTCCTAATGAGGCCCAATTTGGGGCATTTACGGTGAAATGTGACTTCTTCAATATGCATCCATTTTGGAGAAATAAAAAGATGATCCTGTCTATTTTTTAAGGAGGCTCACAATGATTCATTCTATATGATTTGTTTTGGAATAGAGGGGTGGGCCCCATGATTCAACATTTACACACAACAATGAGAGATGAATCTTCTTCACCAGGTGTTTGATTCGAGAAAATGAATAGTTTATCCTGTGCGCTGATCCAAAAGGATAAAATGGGTGTGATCTATTTATTTATCTGAGGTTGTCTGAGCAAGAAATTTAGTAAAGTAACATTTTCTCCCTTTATATCCAGCGAAGTGAATTGTACCCTTTTCAGCCTTGCGGTATGATGTTCCATGTACTCTAGGAGTGGAGTGGCATGCCTAGGTGTAGTGGTGCACAATTTACTACACATGTATGGCTAGATACATGACCAGGTGATGAGGCAGGGTCACACATTGTGTGATCCCAACACTCACCATGTAGAAAATTATGAATATTCTACCTCTTATATCTCATTCTTTTGAACTTGGTTTTTGACTCGGGAGTAGCATATACTAAGTCTTTTTCAGGGTAGAATGTGAAAGTGCCCTCCATGGTGACTTTTCAGATATGATGCGAGATATTCTGAGCATGATTTCTATCTAAGGTGGTGCTTGATGTTTTTGAGTTGGACACCTATCCATGGTGATGCTCAATAGAACATATGGCGAGGTGATGACAGAAAAATATTTTCAATGGAAATCTCATACCGTGCTAGGAATGGGTCCTCAATGACAATATAGGGTAACCCTCCAACTGGTATGGGCATGGGTCCTTGACCATTTTTGAGTGGAACCCTCCCGCAATCTTAGGCATGGGTACTCAACATTTTTTTAGTGGAATCCTCCATCCATTCTATGCATGGGTCCTCGATGATACTAGAGTATAACCCTCTAACCATGATGGGCATGGGACCTCGACCTTTTACTAGTGATCCCTCCTATCATCCTGGCCATGGTTCCATGATCATTTTCGAGTGGTACCATCTAGTTGGGTTAATAATGGGTCCTCATTATTGAGGCATGACCTATTGACTATGAGTATCAATGAAGAAATATAGTTTGATGTAAAATTAGAATCCTAAGGATGAGGGATTATTTTCCCAGTAATTCTTTTCCATGTAATGTGAAATAAAATTTTAAATGAATGTTAGTTCCACCCAAAGTAGATATTATCAAGGTGCGGTAATTGAGACCCTTTTACTTTCATGTTATGGACATATATGTTGGATTATGGGAATCAATGATGGATACTTATGCAACAATTATACTCTTTTCGTGGGATGAGTTGGGATATGGAGTTCCCCTTAATCCCTCTTTTGGGAGTCCTTTACACAGCACACACACACAGACACACACACACACATATATATCCTATTACATTACCCACTCCAAGGGCATTGGTTACTCTCCTTTGAGGAGAGGAGAAGACGCACTGGGGTATGCCGCATACTTTCTGTGTCAAGATTCTCATTGATAAATGAGTCTATTCTCCTACTATATGTAATGAACACTTGAGGATATGGTCATATTCTCACCATTTCTTTCTCCTTGTTTCTGGATGATCTTACATCACTCCCTTTTTGGGTAAATATGTAATCACATTACTGCACCTTCTTCTATCAACTACATTATTCTTTAGTGTATCTCTTAGTTATCTCCCTTCACCTTTTTGGGGGGTCCTAAAGAGTATTTATATACTCTCTCATTCACAGAATTTTGCCACACGTGTTGTTCTTTATTATGATTAGGGATAAGTTGATCATGACTTCATAGGATCTTAGGGAAATGGGTCCTTGAGCTGTTTACAGTGGTCGTAGCATAGTATCAAGGAGCAGGGCCCTCTCAATAGTTTTACATTTTAGTTACTAACAAATTGTGGAAATTGTTTAGTGGGGTTTGTATTTTTCCTCTATTCTTTTAATTTTATTTTTATGTACTTGTACTGATTATAGTACTATGCATGTTTTTCGTTTATATATTGTAGTATTATAACTTCAGATCCATTTAGTCTGCACTTTTTCATTGAAATAACTGTGTGTTTCTGTAATGTTTCTTAATAAAAGTCCCCCTTGGTTTTTTGTTCCATAAATTATTTTCACCCCCTAGCCTATGGAGGCCAGCTTTGGGTAGTTGTGGCTCAATCCTCAACATGATTCTGGTTGGTAAAAAGTGGTTTCATAGGTGATTCATTCATTGGGATATAATTTTTATATTCCATAAAATAGAATTGGTTGGTTTTAAAGAAACAGTGTAAACATGTCTCAAGAGTGGCTCTCAGTCTGGGGATTCTAGGGATGGTGTGGTGGATGAAATAAACATTCACTAGGACACTAATTACAAACATGTCTACTCGGTATACTGAGATATTTGTTATAGGGAACATTGGTACATGCACCATATAGGGTTGAGACTTTGACTATATTTATGGATTCAACTGCCCATTGTTGTTGATATATATATATATGTGATCATTTGACTCTAGTACTCCTTCATAAATTTCAGTTTTCCTCCACAGTGACAGCCATTCATGATATTTTCTCTAATTCATGATGAAGACCCTATAAGTGACGAGTCCTTAGTTAAATATCCATCATACAATCCCTATTCCGATAGGTGTAAAGGTAGCATCCCTTAAAAGTATTGAGTAGTAGTCCAAAAAGAGCATGATGGGGATGTGAACAAGCTAACCACACTCCGCGAGTTCCATAATCATCGACCATTGGGATTCATAGTGAGCCAGATCCTCAGGATGCATATGGTTTCCTAGAGATGGTGGTCCATCTATTCAGGCTTGTTAGGGAACCGATTAATTAGATGGTGACTTTGGAAGCTATTATTTTCTATTGCGTAGCTGGATGTTTGTGTATTCTATTTACATAGACACATGATGAGTAAGTACTCTCATGGAATGAATTCTAGAATCTAATCCAAGATAAGTACTACCCTGCCTTCTTATTCTTCATTTGGATTTAAGATATTATAGAGCATCAGTAGGGATGAATGATAGTGGATTAGTATGAGACTAGGTGTGTATAAAATATGAAATACTATCTAGACATGAACTGTGATGGTCACTTTTGAGTAGGTAATCGTAAGTAGGGAATCCAAATAAAGATTTATGTCAATGTTGTGCCAAAGTGAATCCCCAAAAATTCCTTGGTTCTGGAGCAAGCACTGGTGAATGAAATATTTCTCTTAGTAGAGAACAAGTTAGCTTGTTTCGAAAGTGGGCATGTCAGAGATGATATGTCTTCTAAAGCTCACAGATGTCAGTTGGTAGGGCCTCAACATAGGAGGCCTTCCCATGATCATATTTAGGAACTTGGTATGCGACATATGTAGAGACCCGAGGCTTGACGTACATTGACATTACATTACATTAGTGGAATACTTAGTACATAACAAAAACACACACACAAGGATCGTAATAGTTTAGTGTCTTTGGAAACTCGGAATATAATCTTCTAATCCTGGTGAATGATCATCAACATCTCCCATAAAGAACTTCTTTTTTTAATACCTAAGACCTTTCTTTATATCCTGGGGAAAAGAAAACATAAATGGGTGAGCTCAAATGCTCAGTAAGGGTAAACAAAAGAAATATCAATCACATCATATACATAAGCACATAACTTTTGGAAATCTTAACCTGTGAAAGAGATCATAATTTCATAACCTGGGATAACTCATGGCAGTGAAATGTAATCACAATAATCAAAACATAAAACATTAAACGTTGTGGCATACACACATAATCATAGAAAATCATTTCTTGTTAGTCAAGACTCATTGCCAAGACTATCTTAGTGGACAAAGTCCCTTTCTAAACCGAGTCACCCTCGTTTCAGTCCTGTTTCACTGAACCGGTATAACCTACCATTCCAGCCATGTCTATCTCATGAGATATAGAATGTTTACCCAATGCATTGGAGGGAGATATAGGTCCCACCCATCTCATAATGATACCATTCTTATGTGTTCCACAAAATCATAAATCATACATCATTGCATAACCCATGTAATACAAATGGGAATCTTAAACATCATGACATCATAAAACTATTCATATAAGATAAAGGAATTCATAAAAATAATTCCATCACAACATAATCAAATCAATGTAATAATAGGGATAAAAACAGAACCCATTATTATGTTAGATGGAAAATAATTTTGATAAAACACTTGAACTCCATTCTTGAGGAAAATATCCTTTCTTCTGCAAAAACATTTTTCCTTTCTTAACATGTCATGCACCTTTAAACTAAAATAAGTTGATTATAAATAAACTTGAAAACTTGTAAAGGATTCTTCTTGGAAATAATGTTTTAAAAAATCCATTCATGCCGTATAAGTTAAAAAACATTCTTCTCGTACTTTTGTCAGAAAAGTCAAAAAAGTACCTCGTACGAAAAACGACAAAAGATTTCTTTCATATCTTTTACTAAAAACTCACCGAAGGGTAAAATACGATTTAAATAATTGTAGGTGAATGTAAATAATATTACATATTGGGGAAACATGGATGTGGATGATAAAATACACCCCAGTAAATACTAATGTATAAACAATCTCGGATAAAAATGAGATTGTGATATTTCCATTACCTTTGGTCCGATTTGCTTCGTAAGTGTCCGAACCTCCTCTTCTTTGAAGCGCCTCTTTGAGACCTCCTCTTAGGGCACTAAAATTGGTCTTTGAGGAAGACCAGAACCTCTGGGATGTTGCTAGGGAAGTGGAGAAGAGAATTTGGCAGGGATTGGCTGAGCATGAAGTCTCAAAGTTGTGTGTGGAAGAGCGGGAGGAGGTGCCCTTTTATAAGGGAGGAGAGGGGCACCTTTGGAATAACAAAAAATATTATTTTATTATAAAGTCATGTTCGGTTTTAAATAGCTCCAAATTGATTTATTTCAAGGCTAAGGTGGGGATGGGTCGCAATCCTCTCACCCAATAGAATTTAGACCAGTTTAGGTTCCTATTTTAACCTTATCATTTAGATTTAACATTAAGTTAAATAATTTTACTTTTACCGTGTCTTCTTGTGTTGTTATACTATAAGGTTAATAAACTTACTATATCAAGCCAAACGAACCCCACATTGTTTATTATTAATATATATAACCTTAACTAAGTCATTTGGCCGAACATTAGATTTTTAGGAATAAAATAACAATTAATAATATAATATTTGTCTTAAAAACTATTTTATGTCAATTTTGACACTATTTAGTAATTGATTTTTGTGAAAGTTAAAACAGAATGATAAGTTTGATAAAAGTTAATTAAATCAATAATAACATGTCATATTAACCTAGAAAATTAGTGTAATTCATAAAAAGTCTCAAATTAGATTTATTTGGGTATTTATAACATCAATTATGTCAATATTTCATTAATAAGATAATTACTGCATCATATTTTTGTCATAATAAATGATAATTGTTTAATCCCTAAAAATTATAAATAAATTTCTATGATGTCGATAATTGTATTAGATTTCTGGAGACTATTCATGTTCGAAGTTTCATGAAGTTTATCACTAGATTAAAATTATTATACTTATATAATTTAAGAAAGTGACATGTTGTCACATTCTATGGTTTTAATAATAATTAAATTATTTTCATTGAAAAAATTTAATTAAATGAATCTAATCCGACCCTTAGGTGATATGCGTCGACTTTTAGTCATCCAATAGGATTTTGACATTTGTTAGTGTAATTTTAAAATATTATATTTACCCTTAATTACCCGATTTACCTTTAACTATGGTAAATAAAATTTGTCGTAGTTACTATTCATAATTCCCAAAAATAAAAAGTAGCTTATTAACATAATTTGGACCCACTGATTCCAAATATGGAATACATTTTTCTAAATTAAATACACAAAAGATGCATAAATTAAATTAAAATTAATCACGTTTTCGAAAGAAAACGGGTTTTTCTTTAAAACATTGCAAAAGATTGAATTGATTTAACCTACGAATTCAAGGTAAAATCAATGATAAGGACATACATTATATTAAATGGTAAAAATATATTCTATTTATACTTTAAAACCATTCAATGTTATAATTTATCCACATAAGATTTTACGATGAAAAAAATTATTTTTAATTAAAATATAACGTGTTTTTACTATTCATTAAAATATGAAAGTTATCGGAAAAATATCAAAACTTTATCTAATGTAAATTTTTATATCCTGATTCAAAAGAAGAATTTTATTTTGTCAAATTGAACTTATAAACATTTCAAAAACTATATTTAAAGTGGGTGCGCCATCAAAATGCGGCAAAACTGCATTTTTGAAAAATACTTATTTTACCCGAAAAATTTATTTTGTTCTTATACCATGTTCTAGAAATGTGTAAGATGAATAATAATGTTATAAAATTCAAAATTTAGTTAACACTAATCATAATGGCTAGTTCATAACAATATTATAATAATATATCGTTGTTTAGTAAAACCCGGTATTGCGTACAACACATGCTATCGAGGAAGGTCGTGATTGCGTGTAATGCAAACCAAGTCAGGGTTGCATGTAGTGCACAAATCCTTTGTTGTTGCGTATAACAGAATCCAACCATATTTTATTTATACACTGAATATATATATATATATATACACTCAATTTTTTGTAAAATAACTTCTATCAAACGAACTTGAAATTTTGTATAACATAGGCCAAGAATTGTGTTGCATATACTGCAAGCTAATACGGTGTTGCGTATAGCGCATGATAATCATGTTGTAGCATACAACACAAGACATGAATGAAAGAAAAAAGAAGGTATCTTATAAAATCTCGGGTTGTTACATTCTACCCCCTTAAAATGAATTTCGCCCTCGAAATTCGTCGGGGTTATAAATCGTTTACTATTCATAGAAACCCACATCGTAAAAAGGAATACCAAAACCAATCTTTAAAAAAAAGTATGAAACATAACGGTTACCCAAAAAAACTAATCACTGGGTTTCCATATAGTAGAACATAGGTGAAAATATGGATATGGAAGAAAAATCTAACCATCAAGTTCTGATGGAGAGTGGTAGAGAACATGGCTATGAAAAAGCCAACAATCACAAAGCCATAAATTTGTGATGATCTAGGGTACCATCTGGTTCATCGGATATAAGAGAACTAGGACAACATTTTTGGTTTTCAAGATCATTTCCCAAAAGTTGATGAAATTGGAATTAGATGAAATACTTTCGCGATTTCGGTATAGTCTCACAGTTGGCCATTCTTTAGACAATTTCCACTTAATCTCTTAAAAAAATGAAGTTGAATTTGTAATTCGTGATGTGTTAGCAGGTCATGTGATAGAATGATGGGTCATTCCATATCTTTCAAACAAAAGGATAGAAAAAGTTATAAGTCCATCTTATGGTTAATCGTATATGGTTCCAAAAATGAACGTATACTTCATATATCATACCGCTTAATAAAATAAAACTAGTTTGTACTAACCAGGGATTTCCTGTAGGCCAGTGGTAGGCGATAAAGCCAGTCGCACTTCGGTTGTGGGTTCGATTCCCACATCCTTGTCTGACGCAATGGGCTTTCGCCCATCCTGCAGGTTGTCCTTTTTCTAAAACTATATTTCTATAACATCCCATTAATAATATCGGAAAACCTTTTATCCTAAATTATGTCCAACATAATCCATTCTAATCTTTAGGCTTATCTAAAACACTTCGGTCCAAGCTCATAGTATAAAGAAAATGATTACTTGAAATGTTACAGAACAATCACATGAATGCCATCATTTATCCCCCATATATCATAAGATATATCTTGTTGGTCAAATTAAAAACATGTGAATACCTTAATCATGTATTCTCTTGAAGAATGAATACCCATTGAACCTTAGTGAAAACATGAATGTAGTTAAAAGTTAACACTTTACACATACCAAAATCCTCAAAATTCTATATACTCAAACCATGATATCACTTAGTCCTTATATCAATCATGAGATCATGAATACTGTCAAACATTTCATTTTCTCTTTATCACTTCATTATGCGCATATCATCCACTGTCCAAAAAATATCTGAATAACCATTCATTATTACTCATACCATTCATCATAAACTTTCAAAACATAAGGAAAGACAACAGTGTAACAATCCTTAGATGTCTTTTTATTCTATAGTACAACATTACACTTGATAAACATGTAATCATTCCACTACCTTATTAAACCATTGACTGAGCTTCAACAATTCTTTCATCTCACATATCATTTGTAGTCTCTTCATCATCATCAACAAAAATACTACCCATACGACCATACCGATTCTCTTCATGAGACATTCCCTTAGGGAATTGGTTTTCATAATTCCCATACATTCCACATTTAAAACATTTAACCATTGTTGATGTCATAGCAATACCATTATCCTCATCCCTGGTGTTAACTGAACCTTTTCCTTTGCACTTACTGGATTTGTGTCCTTCTTTTCCACACCCAAAGCATCTTCCATTTCCTTTGAAACATTCTCCTTGATGCCTCTTCCCACATGATTTACATTGGGGAAATTGAACTTTCTTTCCTCTATGATCATTATGAAACTCCATCTTTCTCTTATTAGCCGAGTTAGGAAACTTACCAAATTTTACTTTATTGATCATATTATGAGATGGCTGATTCGGAATAATAATGAAGTTTGGACTTCCAAATCCCATTTCATTTTGTTGCTCATGAAAAATATCATTCCATTGTCCATCATATCCTCCATTATCGTGAATCATCTTGTTTCCAGCCATTTTCTAAAACCCAAAAAGAATAGTGTGAGAGGAAAAATCATAATAAAGGGGTAGTAACTTCAATATCTAACATCTTTGGTTTAATCTAATATCGTTACCATAGTTCTAGGACTATATCCTATATGTATAATTATCCTTAGGGACATCCCTAGACATACCATAGAAATGTCTCTAGGGATCTCACTAACGTTTTCGCATCCTAGTTTCCAAAGGTTGACTAAACCTTTCCTCTGATACCAACTGTAGAGACCCGAAGCTTGACGTACATTGACATTACATTACATTAGAAAAATACTTAGTACATAACAAACACACACACAAATGGATCGTAATAGTTTAGTGTCTTTGGAAACTCGGAATATAATCTTCTAATCCTGGTGAAAGATCTTCAACATCTCCCATAAAGATCTTCTTTTTTTTATACCTAAGACCTTTCTTTATATCCTGGGGAAAAGAAAACATAAAAGGGTGAGCTCAAATGCTCAGTAAGGGTAAAAAAAAGAAATATCAATCACATCATATACATAAGCACATATCTTTTGGAAATCTTATCCTGTGAAAGAGATCATAATTTCATAACCTGGGATAACTCATGGCAGTGAAATGTAATCACAATAATCATAACATAAAACATTAAACTTTTTTGAATACACACATAATCATAGAGAATCATTTCTTGTTAGTCAAGACTCATTTCCAAGAATATCTTAGTGGACAAAGTCCCTTTCTGAACCGAGTCACCCTCGTTTCAGTCCTGTTTCACTGAACCGGTATAACCTACCATTCCAGCCATGTCTATCTCATGAGATATAAAATCTTTACCCAATGCATTGGAGGGAGATATAGGTACCACCCATATCATAATGATACCATTCTTATGTGTTCCAAAAAATCATAATTCATACATCATTCCATAACCCATGTAATACAAATGGGAATCTTAAACATCATGACATCATAAAAAAATTCATATAAGATAAAGGAATTCATAAAAATAATTCCATCACAACATAATAAAATAAATGTAATAATAGGGATAAAAACAGAACCCTTTATTATCTTAGATGGAAAATAATTTTGATAAAACACTTGAACTCCGTTCTTGAGGAAAATATCCTTTCTTCTTCAAAAACATTTTTCCTTTCTTAACATGTCATACAACTTTAAACTAAAATAAGTTGATTAAAAATAAACATGAAATCTTGTAAAGGATGCTTCTTGTAAATAATGTTTTAAAAAATCCATTCATGCCGTATAAGTTAAAAAACATTCTTCTCATACTTTTGTCGGAAAAGTCAAAAAAGTACCTCGTACGAAAAACGACAAAATATTTCTTTCATATCTTTTACTAAAAACTCACCAAAGGGTAAAATAGGATTTAAAAAATTGTAGGTGAATGGAAATAATATTACATATTGGGGAAACATGTATGTGGATGATAAAATACACCCCAGTAAATACTAAAGTATAAACAATCTCGGATAAAAATGAGATTGTGATATTTCCCTTACCATTGGTCCGATTTGCTTTGTAAGTTTCTGAACCTCCTCTTCTTTGAAGCGCCTCTTTGAGACCTCCTCTTAGGTCACTAAAATTGGTCTTTTAGGAAGACCAAAACCTCTAGGATGTTTCTAGGGAAGTGGAGAAGAGAATTTGGCAGGGATTGGCCGAGCATGAAGGCTCAAAGTTGTGTGTGGAAGAGAGGGAGGAGGTTCCCTTTTATAAGGGAGGAGAGGGGCACCTTTGGAATAACAAAAAATATTATTTTATTATAAAGTCAAGTTCGGTTTTAAATAGCTCTAAATTGATTTATTTATAGGCTAAGGTGGGTATGGGTCGTAATCCTCTCATCCAATATAATTTAGACAAGTTTAGGATCCTATTTTAACCTTATCATTTAGATTTAACATTAAGTTAAATAATTTTACTTTTACCGTGTCTTCTTGTGTTCTTATACTATAAGGTCAATAAACTTACTATATCAAGACAAACGAACCCCAATTTGTTTATTAGTAATATATATAACCTTATCTAAGTCATTTGTCCGAACCTTATATTTTTAGGAATAAAATAACAATTAATAATATAATATTTGTTTTAAAAACTATTTTATGTCAATTTTGACACTATTTAGTAATTGATTTTTGTGAAAATTATAACAGAATGATAAGTTCGAAAAAAGTTAATTAAATCAATAATAACATATCATATTAACCTATAAAATTAGTGTAATTCATAAAAAAGTCTCAAATTACATTTATTTGGGTATTTATAACATCAATTATGTCAATATTTAATTAATAAGATAATTAATGCATCATCTTTGTGTCATAATAAATGATAATTATTCAATCCCTAAAAATTTCAAATAAATTCCTATGATGTAGATAATTGTATTAGCTTTCTGGATACTATTCATGTTCGAAGTTTCATGAAGTTTATCACTAGATTAAAATTATTATACTTATATAATTTAAGAAAGTGATATGTTGTCACATTCTTTGGTTTTAATAATAATTAAATTAATTTCATTGAAAAAATTTAATTAAATGAATTTAATCCGACCCTTATGTGATATGGGTCTAATTTTAGTCATCCAATAAGATTTTGACATTTGTTAGGGTAATTTTAAAATATTATATTTACCCTTAATTACCCGATTTACCTTTAACTATGGTAAATAAAATTCACCGTAGTTACTATTCATAATTCCCAAAAATAAAAAGTAGCTTATTAACATAATTTGGACCCACTGATTCCAAATATGGAATCCATTTTTCTAAATTCAATACACAAAAGATGCAGAAATTAAATTAAAATTAATCCCATTGTCGAAAGAAAACGGGTTTTTCTTTAAAACATTGCAAAAGAATGAATTGATTTAACCTACGAATTCAAGGTAAAATCAATGCTAATGACATACATTATATTAAATGGTAAAAATATATTCTATTTATACTTTAAAACCATTAAATATTATAATTTAACCACATAATATATTACGATGAAAAAATTTGTTTTTAATTAAAATATAGCGTGTTTTTACTATTCATTAAAATATGAAAGTTATCAAAAAATATCAAAACTTTATCTAATGTAAATTTTTATATCATGATTCAAAAGAGGAATTTTATTTTGTCAAATTGAACTTATAGACATGTCAAAAACTAGATTTAAAGTGGGTGCGCCATCAAAAGGTGGCAAAACTGCATTTTTTGAAAAATACTTATTTTACCCAAAAAATTTATTTTGTTCTTATACCATGTTCTAGAAATGTGTAAGATGAATAATAATGTTATAAAATTAAAAATTTAGTTAACACTATTCATAATGGCTAGTTCATAACAATATTATAATAATATATCGTTGTTTAGTAAAACCCGGTATTGCGTACAACACACGCTATCGAGGAAGGTCGCGATTGCGTGTAATGCAAGCCAAGTCAGGGTTGCGTGTAGTGCACAACTCCTTTGTTGTTGCGTATAACAGAATACAACCATATTTTATTTATACATTGAATATATTTATATCTATATACACTCAATGTTGTGTAGAATAACTTCTATCAAACGAACTTGAAATTGTGTGTAACATAGCCCAAGAATAGTGTTGTGTATACTGCAAGCTAATACGGTGTTGCGTATAGAGAAAGATAATCATGGTGTAGCATACAACACAAGACATGAATGAAATAAAAAATAAGGTATCTTATAAAATCTTGAGTTGTTACAACATCATAGTGCACTAGGGGATCTCATTGATGGATGGTGTTATTCATGTAATTGTCGAGGTCACATTGTACAACACTACCCATCTAGACGTGTTGATCTTCCTGGGTAGATATTAATGAAACTTCCATGGAATAGATGATGTAGTGATCAGGGATCTCCCCGGCGGGGATCAGGTGGTCCCAGAAGAGGCAGTGCTATCAAAATTAGTAGTAGGAGTTCTGGTTGGTGGATGAATCAATGTAATCATTCCACCACAAAAGGGCGACCCACATCCGGATCAGGGAGCTGGTGGCTGGGGATGTGGAAAGTTAATTTTTATAGATTTCAACAACCCTGCCGCATGTGAAAGGATAAGAGGTACACTATGTTTCTATTCTATCTTTTGTAGTACAATGTGTTTGCCACAACGTGAGGTAGAATTTTCTTTCAACTTGTTGGTTGAGGGTTTTAAGAGGTTATTTTGGGGAATATTTGTATCCCTTTATTAGATTTATTAAACATAAATTAAAATTCACAAGGAATAGGGGTCCTTACCCCACCAAGACATGTTTTTGTGATGCGAGCAAAGCAGTGAGGGGGAGTCAGTTCTACCCAATTTGGATATTATTGAGGTGTGGTGGATGAGTCTTTATAAATTGTGAATTTTTGGCAGGGTTGTGTGGTGAAGTGTTATATCATGTCTTCGCATTACTTATGGGTTTCTTTGTACATAACCTCCCTTCATTTGGGATGTAACTAGTCAGTGTGTTAGAGTTCCTGATTTTGGGATTACACTCCTTCCAAGAGAAGTGAAGACACACATGGTATGCAATATTCATTCTATTTCTAGATTCTTATGGTTGGATGATTTCACTCAATTTCACAATTAATTGGTACCTTTTCCTTTCCATCATTAACCATGATATAATAGTTATCAAGTAAAATCCATGGTGATGGAGACACCATGAACAGAACTTGGTCACTCAGTACTTCGTGTAGGAAACAATAGTACTTTCCCCAAGTATCTTGGTAAACTACATTCTTGGAGAAATTAGTGTGGTTTGTTGAGACCTCTAAATTCATAGGTACATCTACACTCAGATATACTTGAACATATGGTGGTGACGCTAGTTAAACATCTAGCAGGACTATGATTTATGGATAGTCTATACTATAGGAAAGGGAAAAATTATAGCTGATTCTGTAAATATGAAGTCTCTTACTCTCCTAGTGAGGGGTGTTCCAGGGTAGTTAGTTTCCCTATACCTAACCCTGTTAAAGAATGATGGTATAGTTTTTCATCAGTCAATGGTGCCAATCCTTCGCTTCTCGAGCATGTGATAGATTCCTACTGGTAAGACCCTGACAGTGAGATAATTTGTGACACATATATCCACATTTGATGCACCAGATGGATTTTCTAAATTGTGGAATCAAGAGATCTTGTTATAGAGGTAAGTAATGGTTTTTGTTGTGATGTAGGAAAATGTGATGCGAGACTTCAACATTTCTCCATTAGCTATATATCAGGTTATTGGAAAGATGTACATGGATCATTGGTAGTATTTTTGGTGGTTCGATGTCAGATGATGTGTAGTTTAATTAAAGTCTTGAAACCTCACATATCAGTAGTTAAAGGATGAGCATAGATTTCAGGTTGGTTCTTACAACATATTGAAATCCTAGAGTAATAATAGGATGAAATATCTATGGACATCATCACAGGGATTCTTCACATAGAAAAGGCCCATGATGTCATATGGGTAGTAACAGACCCACTCACAAAGTCATCACACTTCCATGCGATCAAGGAGTAGGCTTCAGTGGAGATTTTGGGGAAGTTGTATATATGGGAGATCATTCTACTTCAAAAGGTGTCGTCAACTTTTGTCTCCAATTATGAGGAAAGGATTATATAATTATTATGATGAGTCCTACATGAGGAGTATGTGACCCACCTTTTGATGAGTATAACCATTGACCTCCAGAACGATGGGTAGAGGACCACACTACCCATGTGTTCGAAGATATGTTGAGTGCAGGTGTGTTAGTTTTCAGCTGGGGGGGGGGAAGATATCCCTTAGGTTTTTCAAGCTGTTAGAGATCATAATGATTGATGGAGAGGTTTCTCACCACCTCACCCCCCACCACCACCACAACTAGAGTAGGTGCACGATGTTTTCCCATGCGTTGCAGTTGTAGAGATACGTGAAAGTTTATATACATGTCATTGTCTGTAGTGAACCTTATAAGGACATGAAATCCCTTTGGTTCAAATTTTGTGGTAGCATAAGAATATAAAAGAGTGTTCCTAGGTGTGGGAGATATAAGTGTGAGCAGAGTATCATGAGTTTTTTTCCCTAGTTTCTCATTTCAGGGATTAAATACATTAGGTGGGGAATTATGTAGAGACCTAGTTTTTTCCTTGTATGACTTTCTAATATTTATACATATATTTCCAGAGCAAGAAATTGGCACAACATATTATTTCAAGGCCCAGGGTTCTGAAAATAAATTTTATTAAAAGGTTAAGTATTTTCATACGATGCATGTGACAAATGTGGGATATATCCTAAATGGTAGATCAGATCAGAAATTAGAGGCCTTGGTTTATCAAGGAGCATTGTGTTTACCCTAGGTAGGACATAATTTTGGTCAACGTGGGTCTTCTGTAGAAAAATATACAAGGCATGAAACCATAAATAAAATTATAAAATAAAATTATTCTATCTAGAATGTTAATTCAAATAACATCTGAATGGATACTCAAATTGAATATAAGATACCCCAGTTGAGGTTTTAGTGTGTTTTTTACTATGGGGGTGACCTCAGGTGAGAGGGTTTAGGATGTTCTCATTCTATAACCGCTAGAGGTTCGGATAAATAGGTGGTTATAGAAATTTAAAATGATTTGAGTCATTTCCTCCCACAACCGGTGGGGTTCCATCCGCTCCTTCCGATGGTGATTTGATGCCAAATATTTGATGGATTGTAGTGAAACATCAAATTCGAGTAGATTATATCACAATGAACTTGTTAGTAGATCCCCAATCCAGGGAGGATTCTTCTTTCAAATTCAACTTTCCTCAATGGATGATTTTTCTTTCAAATTTGATTATCTGCCATTTCTTCTTCTACTCCTATAATTTGCAATTGAAAAAATAACACTACCATAAAAAGATATGATTTATGTAGTCCTATTTCGTCTTCATTCTTCATCAGAAAATTATCACTCCATAGAGATGTTGATGAATCCTTGGAAAAACCATATGTCTATGAATCCCATGATTTGAGGAGTCCATATCTATCATCGACATTGAGTTTCATGTACCAAAGGTATTGCAATGGTGACCAGAAGAAAAATAAAATTTCTATCACATATAAATGGTGAATGATATTTAAGGGAATCTTACAGATGAGTGATCCAAATTAGAGGATCCTATATGTGGACTCAAATTTGTTTGAGCACCAGAGTGATTTCGATGGTCTATATAAGCGACTACCAGTGAGGGTGGTGTAGTGGTGGTCTGGCAACAGTCCAGCTATGGAAGGTAGTGGTCCGACCAATATAGAGGGAGACCACGAGTTTGTAGTGGTGGATCTCCAGGCCAATACGGGCGCACGGGGCTGACGATCGAGCAAAGGAGGCTGACGTGGCTTGCGGGCTAAGGTGACTAGCCAGCGGAGTGGGTCGGTGGGGGAGGGGTCTTAGACCAATGGGTCGGGCCTACTAGAGCGGCCCGACATAGGTGGAGTGAACCTACCGGAGCAGGCCGGTCCTACCAGAGCAGGCTATGTCAGGCTGAGAGGACTCCAAACCACTATATATTTCAAACAAGGTTCATGATTTCGGTGTCTTCTCTGGAAATGTGATCATATCATCAAATATGACCTTTTAAGGCATACTTGGGAGTTTTATGTTATGTTCACGGGGCTAGAGGGAATGAATACAAAATTTTAATAATAATAATAATAATATTATTATTATTATTATTATTATACGATTCTTGAAATGATTGAATCAGTTACATCCGACATCCAATTGACATGTTGTCAGTGGTTCTACATCCCTGACATTTATTCTGATTTTTCAAGACTGATTTAGAGCGCTTACACTGTAACACCCCAAGTATTTTTAAATAAATTTATTTCTGAATTTTTGAAACACTTAGTATCTCTAAAACATCAATTTGTTATAACCTATCCAGAAAACATAATGTTTCCACCTCTGTGATTTTAATTTTGAAAAACTGATATACATGGCTACATTTACTATTAAATTTATAGTATGATAAGTCAAAATAATTTTTCTTAAATTGTAACATAACCTTATAAACAGTAATATAAATAGTAATATGAACCTTTTGAATAGGAAACATATTATTAATTTATTGTCTTAAGGTTATATGATAATTAGATCTTGATTATTTTTTCAAGGTGTATAAAACGATCTATAGTTTATAAATTTTTATTTTTTCAATAAATTATGATATTTTAAAATTAATTTTATTTTATTTATATTATAATTTTCTAAAATTGATTTCATTCTTTAATGCTAAATGACAAAAAATGGTTTGGATGAATTTTTTTAATTTTTCTGAAATACTCAGATTTTTGTGAATAATAAAATACGGTAATATATAATATAGATACATTATCACATAAATTCACTATTGATAGAATCATGGATGATGTAATCACACTTGGTTATAACTGACATGCACTAAGTACTGTTATGGTTCATATGAATTAAAACGGTTGGTTGTCATGAGGGAAAACAATAAAATAATGAATAAGATATTAAAACATCTCCCTCTGCTCCATTATAAACCACTCAGCACTCCCTCTTCTCTTCACTCCTCTATAGACATATTCCATGTCTCAATTATTCTCAAATATCCTACTAATATCCTCCCCCATTTCCATCATCCCTTGATCTACTAAAAATAACAAAACCTCTCCCACAAAGAGGCTCCCAAGGAAGATAACTTCAAGAGGTAAATTCCTCTTTTTATTTATTTTATTTTGAGTTTGTTTATTTTATTTTTCGTCCTCACATCATGCCATCCAAATGATATGATAACTCTAGTACCTTATATATAGTTCAAATTTTTATACTATAAATGGAAATACCATCTGAGATGTTATAATTTATCACATTCAAGGATGACGAGTTTTCAAATTGTTTTACCATCTTCAATTATGGTCATGAATCCTTATTGATGGTTGAAAGATACTATAATATATGTATTATAACTTATTTAATGTTCGGGAATTTTATTTACAAATGATATTAATGTGTAAATAAAAATGAGTTTATTATGATAAAATCCCACAAATTAACACAAAAAATTATTATTAATGTTTTATATAATGATTAATCATCAGTCACAATAAAAAAATGAATTTTATAACCATGAAATTTTTTGTCATTTAATAAATAAAATAAAACTTATATTTTGTAAAATCATTCTCAAATAACATGTTTATCCTTATAATTAACTGGTCATGAATACCAAGGAATAAAACACTCCCAAACATTAAAATTTAACCTATTAAATCCATCATGAAGGCCATGAATGAACTTAATAAGGTAATAATAAATAAATTACAAAATGAAGAAATTTTAGAAATATTAATAAATTAATTTAATTTGGTTATCCTGAACACTAAGATCATGTGAATAACACTATCATACATAAGGTAATAGATTACTACCAGATCCTCCATTTTCATTCAGGTTACAATTATTATATACAAACCTCAATTAATTTCTTATTTATTAATATATAATCTTCATAAATTATATTTTAATATTCTATATATTTGTAAAAAATATTCCTATATTAATATATGGGTTGTTATGTGTTTTGAAAATATTTTTATAAAATTCATCCCAAAATACATACTAGATTTAAGGGAATTTCACAGATTCTTACTTATACTCATGGGAACCCTATAATATATTTTTTGAAACCATTATATTTGGAAATTCACTCTTTTAATTATGAAAATAATATATTACTTCAAAACATAGATTATACAATTATTTTCCAAATTAAATCTTCTTTTCAAAGTAAAACAGTATTTATCTAAATAATTACTTGATTATTTTATAATAGTATTTTCATATATTTCAACACTATTTCTAATTTTTATTTATTATTTGGATCAATATTTTAGGATATCATCTACCATATTTAATATATTTGTATATTATTATTTTTACTGTGGATTTTCTTTCTTAAAACCATTCACCAAATTATTCTAAATGGTTAGTATTTATGATTAATGTTCAGGGAAATTCATTTACATTTAAATGTTAGTTTCAATATGAATGTATATGATGTATATGATTATCCGCATTTAGATGAGAAATTCATTATATTTAGCATGTGACAAATGGGGCCTATTATAACCCCTTGATCCACTAGTATGTCTATTGAGACAAACTATAATCTCGTCATGTGGCCTTGACAACATGGTTATTTATGTTCTTGGCACTAGTTCTTGACAGTGTGGTTATGATGTCCGGAATTATGAATTCCCTCATTACGTAACCATTAATTGAATGTTTATTTGGTTATTTGACTAGTAGAATAGTGGTATTATTCTTTATTTTGGCATTATTTATTCATCGCTTATTCTTACAACAATATGTTCTTGTTTATTTTCAATGGAAAGCGTTTTTAGATTTTCAACATACCTAATATTTTTGTTTATGATGTATTTTTTTGTATTTCATGCCCTTATTGAGCGTTTGAGATCACCCTTATAATAAATCAGATTTTCCATTTTATTTGTATAATTATATGGGAATATTACGAGTTTGCGAAAATTGACGGCGCGTTATTTCGAGGCCCAGCGTGACCAAAATGAAATTCTGAACATTTTTTTGTGTACGATCAATAATTGAGTGGGATGGTTTTTGTAAATTTTGAACCATTGATCGAATTAAAATCCAAGTACACTGTTGAGCTCGTAGCTCTGGTAAAGATACCTTCACCTCGACCGTAGTAGGTTGAGGGATGAAGTTAGTTATTCAGTTTTTCGTGGGAGAAGAAAAATAAAATAAATACCATTTTATTTTTCTTTTTGAAACCTAATTTTTGAGATATGGAGGTGGAGACCACTCAAGTTTGAAACCTCCTTTTTAAATTCTAGTGTTAGGGACTACCATAATCCTTCATTAATATGGGTAAATCCCTTAGAATCCTCCGATTAAATTGTGCCATTTAATTATGCCATCATAAATGTGCCAAGATAACAAAAATAATTGTGCCAACCTTATTAGTTTGATAAAAATATTTTAAAACATTGGATTTTAATTTCCTTGATGGAAATCATTGGCAACGGGGAGTTGAGAGAACCTTGGATAACCAAGAAGAACTTTTCCCCAATGAAGACTAAGGAACCGACCCCGCGCCCAGATTGGAAGAGCCTTGCGGAAGCGATGAACGCTGATGTTCTTCATCAACTATGTCTTCATCCTCAAACCACAACCAAAGGACAATTTAGGTAGTGGATTTTAAGAATATTGAATATTATTCTATTGTTACTTCATATCTTAAATTTAGGATGATGAAGGCCAAATAAACACTGCCATCATCCCGCAGATAAATCAATCTCCTCCTTTAAATTTTTTTCACATTCTTTATGTGTTACTCAATACATAATATTTATTGGTAATGGAAATATAGTGTTTTTCTGAGAGTGATATATGGATGTGAAGCCCTCGATGGAAGAATCACAAATATGAAATCGTTTAATTTTTCAGGCTTGGAACGAATCAGAAATGGCTCGCGGAAGGAGGTGGTGGCCGGCTCCCGGCTGGCCGTGAGGAAGGAAGGGTGGTGCATGTCTGCGCCACCAGATGATGAGATGATCACCGCATGTCAGTCGTGGCAGAGTTGGGTGGTGGCCTGCAACAGGCCGGAAGCGTGACAGAGCGGCGGTGCGTGTCTGTCCCACCGGTGGAGCAAGGGGGCTGCGGCGGAGGCCAAAGGGCGTCCGACCTTCCAGCCGGCCGTAATAGAGCAGTGGTGCATCACCGAGGCACTAGGAGGAAGTCCAAATGGCCTTTTTCAAGTCTGTTACAGGCTGGGCGGGACCCCTCCGATGGGTGGCATGTGCCACCTAGCCCAAAAATCTGAGGGACCATTCCGGAGAAACCGGAAGGGGGCACACCCCCCTTTCGACGTCGGCTCGAGCGGACCACGCCCAGCTGGCCATGCCATCAGGCCTTGCCACTAGGCCTCCCCTATGTGGGTTGAACAGACCATGGCCTAGCGGGCCGAGCTTGCCAAGGCCCTAGCTAGGTAGGTCCGACCAGGTCGGACCAGACTCAGGCCCTTTCAGACCCTTTTTTATCTTTATAGTCATAAATTGATAACCGGGCTTCTATTTAACGAACCGTCTACTGCGTCGGGATCCTTGGATCAAGATTTTACTATTGATATAATCCACATGTGTTTTGGATAAGAATATTTTATAGCCAGGTTGGATTGGTCCTCGAATCCAACCAGGCCCTCAGAGTAGAGACGCTAAAAACATACAGACCGGACATCTGATTGATGCACCGTCGGTTGCGTTGGGTCCCTTTTGACGTGATAGACCATTGGAAAACTTTTTCATGGAACTCAGGGCTAGTCTAGGTATAACCTAGGGATTTTTGGGGTAATCCCAAGAATGATACGTATGGAACCATGTGACTGGCTGAGACTTGACGACTACAGACCGTTTCGAATCAGAGTGACTCGACCGGCCTAGTGGGGAGCACCTTTGTGTGCCACAACAGACCCAAGGTGGGGAGCACCTTGTGTGATGTGGACGCTCCACGGTACATGACAAGAGGAGTACCTCATTAGGCCACAAGGGGGAGCACCTCTATGTGACGTGATCAAACCATGGTGGGGAGAGCCTCTGTGTGACACGGTAGACCCACAATACTCGATATATGGAGTACCTTAGCAGTCTGAGGTTAGTAGGAATCACCCGTGTGTGACTTGGTAGGCCCAATTTACTAGATAGAGGAGGAGTTCTCCAATTTTCGAGGTGTTCATAATATTACTACCCTTATAATTAATTTTGATGTACGTTATCTTTACTTTGTGTTTGTGATTGAGGTTATTCAATGTGATACATCACCTTCACGGTGTTACCATTGAGGTATACTTCCCACATGTACGTAATTTGTATTTCTTGATAACATAGGTATATGTATGGGCATATTACAATGTAGAGTTTGGATCTTTATTATGGTTATTACTTTGTGGAACTCTAGTAGACCAATCGGGTATCAGGGTCCCTATTGAGTGTCATTATACACACCCATGCACGGGCTACACCCGGACCATGTTGTGTTTGGTGCAGACGAAGGACAATCCTGACTAAGGAAGAGGGTACTAGGATTAAGGTAGGTAAGAGGTGCACTTCAGACGAGGCATAACGCAGAGACGACCATTCGAGAGTTGTACCTACCCTTCAAGTAGGATCATTTGCAAGTGTTCAAAGGAGCTATTTTTATTTTTACTTGTACATATCAGTTTACTTGTACTTTACAGTAGGGCTTGTATTCTGGACCCTTATATATTCTATACACACCATGTTTACTATATTCCTTTACTTTGTGCATGAATCCAACATTGAGCGTAGTTGTGAGAGCTTACAGTTTATAAAGGCAATTCCTTCACATTTTTAGGAAATACACCTTTCTATTCTAGTCGCTAACCCTTGGCCTATAGAAGGCGGGCTTGGGGGAGTCACAACCTGGTCCCCGAGGGTCGGGTCGTGACAAAGTGGTATCAGAGGATTTTGGTTCTACTGAAAAATTAGGAATCTGATATTTTTTGTGTGGAAATAGTGTTAAGTGTTATGAGTGTGGTTTTCAGTTTGGGGAATCTAGTGTTGGTGCGGTGGTAGACGTATCCATAGAAAATAACCATGAATTCTTATTTTCGACTCAACATAAGAAAACACTGATTGTGTGTTTTTTTGAAATGTTTTTCATTTCATTTAATTAGAGTCAGATAACAAGGTATAACCTAATGTTTTTGGCACACCTATTCTTTATCAGGATGCCACCACGAAGACATCCACCTAGGTTTCCTAAGCGAATATGTGATGAAGGCCCACCGAGCAATGTGGATTCGGTGCAGATCCCCCTTACTACAGTTGTACCACCGTGTGGTTTTCCAGCAGCACCACTACCTGTTGGGAAGCCGATGTAACCATCCCCCGCATCAGAGGGTGCACACTGCTTGAGAGTGTTGCATGAGTTTTAGTGCTAGAGGCCACCAATGTTCCGGGATGAGATTGATCCATAGGTAGCTGAGGATTGACTGGAGGCTATGTTTAAATTATTTCCACTATTAGGTACACCGACTGATCTCATGGTGATCCATTCAACATCCTTCTTCAAGCAGTAGTTGGAAAATGGTGGTGGTCGATGCACCATGTTCACAACGAGGTCACTCTCATCAAGGCTGACATCGAGAGCCTTTTCCAGGAAGAACTTTTTCCAGTGACCGTATGCTCTGTGCGTACACAGGAGGTTCCCCCTAGTAGCATTGTAGCATAACTGTGGCTCTGTATTTTGTGAGATTAACTGACCCCTCATGCTACTCCACTGACATGGTGTGGGACCCTTTCTTTAGGGCCCAGACCTTTGACAAGATTAGAGTTTTGATGGGTTTTCCTAGCATCCTAACATAGTAGGGGGTGTTAGAGCCAGAAATTTTAGTGGAATGTTTCCTTTCTGAAAAGTCCTTGAAAGAAAGACCCCCCACCAGACGACACATGGCATAGTCATCGGAAGCGGGAAGTAGACAGATGACACATAGGTCCAATAGGACTAGACCTAGAGGTAGATGACTGCATGATACATGGTCGGTGGTGCCAGGATCTCAAGGAAGAATATGGCAGGCGAGAGGCACACAATGTTACACGTGCGGCGGACAGGGTCACAAGGCTCGTGACTACCCGACCTACCGTACCATCAATTAGCAGACAGCCGGGGTACCCCCGAGGCAGAGACATAGGTTCGATCGATGAGGTTCGCATGCTGGAGGTGGACTTGGAAGAGGAGAAGGTCGTGTTGTAGGTGGTGGGCGACGTTTTGAGGTTCTACCACCACCACCACTAGGAGGTCCACCCAGACCACAGGAAGTGGGTGGGCAGGGACGTGCTCATCTCTAGGTAGCTGAGGCCTACAATCATGGATCTCGAGAGATGATACAAGGTACGATATGTGTCTACTCCACCATAGTTTTTATACTTATATACATAGGTTCTAGTCATTATTTTATTTCCATGACCCTAGTTCCGAGCTCAGAGATTCCGATGGAGCCGTTTGCTCGATCCTTACTATTAACGACTCCTACAGGAACAAATTCAACAATTATGCACTAGGGCCCGATGTTTGTGCTTACTCTAGGAGGCAAGAGGTTCATCTGGGATCTCTTAGTAGCGGCATCTAGGCCTTACGATGTCAACTTTTGTATGGACTGGTTATGCACATTCCATGCTCAGATTGACTTTATTAGGTGCAAAGTGTAGTGTGCCCACATAGATGGGATCAGGTTTTCCTTCACCGGTGAGAGGGGAACCTTTGCATTATAGGATGAACTTACAATGAGGAAGGTTCAGATGATCACAGATCAGTTGTCTAGACTTACCCTAGGAGTTGTTGATGATGAGAGTCTGAGTTATCCTATAGTGGATGACCAGTATGCTGAGGTTTTCCCTGATGATGTTCTATGTCTACCTCCTCACAGAGAGGTGGACATTTACATCAAATTTTACTCAAGGATGACACCTATATCTACCCCCGTATATAGGATGGCTCTTGCGGAGCTTCGAGAGCTACGTGTATAGCAAGAGGACCTGCATAGCAAGGGGTTCATTAGGCCCAGTGTTTACCCTTGGGTAGCCCCAATTTTGTTCGCTAAGAAGGAAAAAGACAGTTTGAGACTTTGTGTGGACTATCGGCGCCTGAACTTGGTGACTGTGAAGAACAAGTACCCACTTTTGAGGATTGATGATCTCTTTGATCAGGTGAAGGAAGAAAAATGGTTTTTGAAGATATTTCACAGATCCATCTATCACCCGCTCAGGGTATGAGATAGGGATGTGAAAAAAACATACTTTAGAAGAACGTGTGGAAATATTGAGTTCATGTTTATGACTTTCAGTGTGACAAATTCCCCATCAGTCTTCATGGGACTCACAAACAGGATCATCCAGCCATACCTCGATCACTTTGTGGTATTATTCATAGACGACATCCTGATATACTCAGCGACGAAGGAGGATCATGCCTATCATTTGAAGATACTTCTAGACACAATCCAAGAGCACCGACTTTATGGTAAGCTCATGAAGTGCCAGTTTTGGATATGGGAGGTCCACTTTTTGGGAAAAATCATCTCAGAGGCAGGTGTTGTGGTGGATCTAGTGAAGATTGAGTTTGTAGTAGCTTGGGTGCCACCTAGGAGCGTGATGGAGCAGCAGAATTTTCTGGGTTTGTCTAGTTACAACTGGTGGTTGGTGCCTGCACTTTCTAGAGTTACGACACCCTTATTAGAATTGACAATGAAGAGGTAACACTTCTTGTCATCAAACAGATGCGACTGGAATTTACAAGAACTGAGGTGGAGACTGACGAGTGCCCCCATCTTGAGGCTAATGCAGGAAGGCGTATAGTATGTAATCTTCTGTGACTCACCAGGGACCGGGCTTGGATGGGTTTTGATGTAGGAATGAGATATGATCACTTATGGTTCTCGACAACTGAGACAACATGATCATAACTACACAACCCATGACATGCAGTTGGCAGCAATAGTCTTCAACTCAAATATGTGGTGACAATATTTGATGGGTGAACCTTTTACAGTCTACGATGATCACACGAGTCTCATGTATATATTCTCTCAGAAGGACATGAACCTGAGAAAGTTGTGTTGGCTTGAGTTCCTCCAGGACCACGACTTCGAGATAGTCTATACACCTGTGAAGGGGAATGTAGTAGTAGATGCACTCAACAGGAGATCTGGTATACAGTAGTTGAGTGAGGTGACAGAGAGGCTATCCACATTGCGGATATCATATGTGGATCACGATAGATCTTCCTATCTTCAGTCACTGACAGTTGCTCCCCAACACCTTCACTAAGTCATGGAGGTGCAACTTGGGGACGCTGACTGCGTGGCTCGATGAGCTCAGATATCCATAGGACAGACACCTGTTGGATTTTATGAATATGGGAAGCATGTCATCCTCTTCTGAGGGAATACAGTGGTACCAGTAGCACTTAGGGAGGATGTGTTAAGGGAGTTCTATACATCCCCTCTAGCGGTACATCCAGGAGAGGCAAAGAAGTACCAGGACCCCCGGCGTCAGCACTAGTGGTCGGGAATGAAGAAGGTGGTGGCAGAGTTTTTTTCTTGGTGCCTTACTTGTCATCAAGTGAAGGTAGATCATCAGGTTCTAGCAGGCTTAGTTCATCCATTATAGGTGCCAGACTGGAAGTGGGATGAAATTTCCATGGACTTTGTGACAGGATATCCACAAACATTCAAGAGACATGATTCTATCTGGGTGATCGTTGACTGACTCACCAAGTCTCCCCACTTCCAACCTATCAGAGAGCCAGGATCTGAAGAGGTCTTGGGACAACTTTACATACAAGATATTGTACAGATTCATGGTGTTCCATCTATGATTATCTTCGATCGTGATGCATGGTTTACTACCCAGATATAAAAGGGGTTGTAGGAGGCGTTAAGGACACAAATACGTTTGAGAACCTCCTTCCATCCACATATGGAAGGTGTAGAGACCCGAAGCTTATCGTACATTGACATTACATTACTTTTTCGGAATACTTAGTACATTACAAAAACACACACACAAGGACCGTAATAGTTTAGTGTCTTTGGAAACTCGGACTATAATCTTCTAATCGTGGTGAAAGATCTTCAAAATCTCCCATAAAGATCTTCCTCCTTTTTTTTACCTGAAACCTTTCTTTATATCCTGGGGAAAAGAAAACATAAAAGGGTGAGCTCAAATGCTCAGTAAGGGTAAACAAAATAAATATCAATCACATCATATTCATAAGAACATATCATTTTGGAAATCATAACCTGCAAAAGAGAGCATAATTTCATAATCATGGGATAAATCATGGCAGTGAAAAAGTAATCCCAATAATCATAAATTAAAACATGAAACTTTGTGGCATACACACATAATCATAGAGAATAATTTCTTGTTATTCAAGACTAATTTCCAAGACTATCTTAGTGGACAAAGTCCCTTTCTGAATCGAGTAACCCTCGTTTCAGTCCTGTTTCACTGAACCGGTATAACCTACCGTTCCAGCCATGTCTATCTCAAGAGATATAAAATCTTTACCCAATGCATTGGAGAGAGATATAGGTCCCACCCATCTTATAATGAATCCTTTCTTATGTGTTCCACATAATCATAAAACATACATCATCGCAAAACACATGTAACAAAAATGGGATTCTTGAAACATCATGACATCATAAATCAATTCATATAAGATAAAGGAATTCATAAACATAATTCCATCACAACATAGTCAAATCAATGTAAAAATATGGATAGAAACAGAACCCTTTATTATCTTAGATGGAAAATAATTTTGATAAAACACTTGAATTTAATTCTTGAGGAAAATATCTTTTCTTCTTCAAAATCAATTTCTTTTCACAAAACATCATGAAATTTTAAAAGAAAGAGATTTTATTGAAAATAGTCATGAAATCTTTTAGAGGAAGCTTAATGAAAATAAGTCTGTATAAAACAGTAGAAATCCGTTCGTGCCGTATAAGTTAAAAAAAACATTCTTCGTACTTTTGTCAGAAAAGTCAAAAAGTACCTCGTACGAAAAACATCAAAAGATTCCTTTCATTTCTTTTACTAAAAACTCACCGAAGGGTAAAAATGGATTTAAACAATTGTAGGTGGATGGAAATAATATTACATATTGATGAAACATGGATTTGGATGATAAAATACACCCCAGTAAATACTTACGAATAAACAATCTCGGATAAAAATGAGATTGTGATATTTCCCTTACCTTAGGTCCGACTTGCTTTGTAAGTGTCCGAAGCTCCTGTATAATGATTTAAATCATGTTATTGACTTATTACAGAATCATATTCATTGTTATGATATCATATATGGTTCACTTATGACATTATATTACCCGTTCTTTTGTAAATTCCATGTTAAAGAAGCGTTTTGGGTAAAATCGTTTCATTTATCGTAGGTGTTTTGACTTGTTGTTCTTGACATCATTATTACTTATATCATGATTTACTCACTTCCAGAATATAAAATATGATTTATATATCATATATATTCAGTATATATATATATATAATAGGTAGATAAATAAAATGAAAAACACCGTTCATGGAGACGGTAGTCTGTACGTACGCATGAACGCTGTTTTCCTTTCCTTATTGTCTTGAAATGGAAGTAAGTAGATGACATACATATGTATATATATACATAAATCCAGTAGCTTTATAATGTCATATATTTCATTATTATTTCTTATATATACATTATAATCATTCTTAAATGGTTAACATGGAGAATGAATCTCATCGCGTCGTGGAGACGGTAGTCCGTACGTACGCACGAGCGATGATATCATTTCTATAAATATTGAATTGAATTGGAGTGAATCATACAATATATCAGAATCAATATGATGTTGTAATAACTATGTATAGTTATTCTTTACACCATTATACCCATCCATGTAAGGTGGTGGTGGAAAATAGATTACACCACGGCGTGGAGACGGTATTCCGTACGTACGCACGCGCGGTGATTTCTTTTTCCGTAGGATAGGTAGATGGTGAAATAGGGTTGTTTCATACTTATAATAACATATCAGTATATGAGTGATACTGATGTTATTACTTCATAATGAAACAACCTAAGAAGAATAATTGGAAGAAGAAATAAAGAAGAAAGAATTGGTAACGGTAATTACCTCTTCTTTGAAGCGCCTTTTGGAGACCTCCTCTTAGGGAACTAAAATTGGTCTTTGAGGAAGACCAGAACCTCTAGGATGTTGCTAGGGAAGTGGAGAAGAGATTTTGGCAGGGGTTGGCCGAGCTTGAGTGCTCAAATTGGTGTGAGGAGGAGGGGGGGGGGAGGTGCCCTTTTATAAGGGAGGAGAGGGGCACCTTAGGAATATCTCAAAATATTATTTTATATTAAAGAAAAAATCGGTTTATAATGGTTCCAAAGGGTCTTATTTCGAAGCTAAAGTGGGGATGGGTCGCAATCCTATAAACCAATAGGATTTAGACAAGTTTAGGTTCTTATTTTAACCTTATCAATTAGATTTAACTCTAAGTTAAATAATTTAACTTTTACCGTGTCTTTTTGTTTTCTTTCACTATATGGTTAATACACTTACTATAACATGCTAAAAGAACCCCAAATTGTTTATTATTAATATACATATCCTTATCTAAGTCATTTGGCCGAACCTTAGATTTTTAGGAATAAAATAACAATTAATAATATAATATTTGATTTAAAAACCAATTTGTGTCAATTTTGACACTATTTGATATATGATTTTTTGTGAAAGTCATAACAGAATTATATGTTCGAACCAAGTTGATTAAATCAACACTAATATATCATAGTAACCTAGAAAATTAGTGGAATTCATAAAAAGTCTCAAATTATATTTATTTTGGTGTTTATAACATCAATTATGTCAATATTTCATTAATAAGATAATTACTGCATCATCATTGTGTCATAAATAAATTAAATTATTTGATGTCTAAAAATTACAAATAAAATACCATCATGTAGTAAATCTTTTTAGATTTCTAATGAATATTTACAATCGAATTTATCTTATGTATAACCCCATATTAAAAATGATTTACTTATTAAACTTTGATTTTAACTATTTTAACCCTTCTTTAAATAAATTAATAATAAATGTCCTAATCTAATCCAAGTGGGCCTAAATGGTCATATTTTATTCCTAAGTTTGTTTTTGGTCGAATTACTAATAGAATTAGGACATGTGTTAGGGTAATATTAATATCATATTTACCCTTAGTTACCCTATTTACTATTAACCGCGGTAAAAAAAAAGTAAAAAGTAACTATTCACCAAAAAATTATTTTCATCTCATTGAACCACATTTTACTTACTGACATCAACCGTGTCTCTCGGATTTTTGAAATTCCATTCACAGAAGCGGTAAAATTAAGTTTTATGAAAAATTCAGTTTTTTTAACTACCACTTAGTAGTTTCACTATTCATCAAAAATTGATGTTTTTCAGAACAGTGCCAAAATTTCATCCCAATCTATATTTCATATTCTGAATTCAAAAATGAAGTCTATTTTACCAAATTCATTACATAAAAGTTGCATTAAGTAATTTTATAATTAAATCCCGCTGTTAAAACAAATAACGTGTTTTTAAGAAACAATATCTATCAAAAGATTGACACTTGTTTATGTCTAGTTTAAATGTGAAATTACATCCAATGACCAACATTGTATTAAATTGTAAAAATATATTCTAAATATACTTTAAAACCACTCAAATTAATGAGTTATCACTATTAATTATTTCGATTAAAAAAGTTGTTTTTAATTATAATTTAATAATTTTCACTATTCATCAGAATATGAAAGTTATCCGAAAAGTACCAAAATTTCACCTTAGGCTAAATTCGATACTCCGAATCCAAAAATGAAGTTCATTTTGAAAAATAAGATTTACAGAATTTTAAAAAGTGGTTATTACTATTCATAACGGCTAGTTTTAATTATATTTTAATAGCATATCGTTGTTTAGTGAAACTCGGTATTGCGTATTACACACGCTATCGAGGAAGGTCGTGATTGCGTGTAATGCAAGGCAAGTCAAGGATGCGTGTTGTGCAAGCTCCTTTTGGTGTAGCGTACAACACAAGACTTTAATAAAATTAAAAAGAATATATTTTTTTATAAAATCTTGGGCTGTTACATTCTACCCCCCTTAAAATGAATTTCGCCCTCGAAATTCGTCGGGGTTATAAATGGTTTACTATTCGAAAGTTTCTTTAATAGAAACCCACATCGTAAAAAGGAATATCAAAACCAATCATTAAAAACAAAAGTATGAAACGTAATGGTTACCCAAATAAACTAATCATTGGGTTTCCACATAGGTGAAAATATGGATATGGAAGAGAAATCTAACCATCATGTTCTGATGGAGAGTGGTAGAGAACATGGCTATGGAAAAGCCAGTAATCACAAATCCATAGATTTGTTATGATATAAGGTACCATCTGATTCATCAGGTATAAGATCACTAGGACAACATTTTTGGTTTTCAAGATCATTTCCCTAAAGTTGAAAATTTGAATTAGAATAAATACTTACTTTATTTTGGTACAATCTCACTGTTGTTCGTGCCTTGAACAATTTCCACTTCATCTCTTAAATAAATGATGTTTAATTTGTTATTCATGAAGTGTTAGCAGATCATGTGATAGAATGACGGGTCATTCCATCTGTCTCAAACAAAAGGTTAGCAAAAATTATATGCATAAGTCGATCTATAGTGAGATTAATCATATATGGTTCCTAAAATGGACTTATACTTCATATATCATACTGCTTAATATAATAAAACTAGTTTCTACTAAACAGGGACTCCCTGTAGGCCAGTGGTAGGCGATAAAGGCCAGTCGCACTTCGGTTGTGAGTTTGATTCCCACAGCCTTGTCCGAAGCGATGGGTTGTCGCCCGTCCTGCAGGTTGTCCTTTTTCCAAAACTATATAACATCCCATCAATAATATCGAAAAAACAAACAATACTAACTTATGTCCAACATAATCCATTCCAATCTTTTAGGCTTATCCATAATACTGCAGTCCACTCTCATAACATAGTGAAAACGATTACCAGAGATTTAATACCATCGTTGATACCCATATATCATAAGATATGTTTTGTTGGTCACATTCCAAACATTCAAAGTCCTTAATCATGTATTCTCTTGAATACCTTAGTGAAAACATGAATGCATTTTAAAGTTAACACTTTCCACATACCAAAATCCTCAAAATTCTATATACTCAAACCATGATATCACTTAGTCCTTATATCAATCATGAGCTCATGAATACTATTAGACATTTAATTTTCTCCTTATCCCTTCATTATGCGCATATCATCTACATTCCAAAAATATCTGAATAACCTTTCATGGATACTGGTAACATTAATCATACACTTTCAACACTCAAGGAAAGACAATAGTTTAACAATCCATATATGTCTCTTTATTCCATAGTAGCATGAGATTACTTATACAAAATTACACATGATAAACATGTAATCATTCCACTACATTCTTTAACCATTGACCGAGCATCAAAAATTCTTTCATCTCACATATCATTTGTAGTCTCTTCATCATCATCCACATAAATACTACCCTTATGACCATACTGATTCTCTTCATGAGTCTTTCCCTTAGGGAATTTGTTTTCATAATGCCCATACATTCCACATTTAAAACATTTAACCATTGTTGATGTCGTAGCAATACCATTATCCTCATCCATGGTGTTAACCGACCCTTTTCCTTTGCACTTACTTGCTTTGTTTCCTTCTTTTCCATACCCAAAGCATCTTCCAGTTCCCTTGAAACATTCTCCTTGATGCCTCTTCCCACATGATTTACATAGGGGAAATTGAACTTTCTTTCCTCTATGATCATCATGAAACTCCATCTTTCTCTTATTAGCCGAGTCAGGAAACTTACCAAATTTTACTTTATTGATCATATTATGAGATTGCTGATTCGGCATAATAATGATGTTTGGACTTCCAAATCCCATTTCATTATGAAGAATATCATTCCATTTTCCATCATATCCTCCATTATCGTGAATCATCTTGATTCCAGCCGTTTTCTAAAACCCAAAAAGAATAGTGTGAGAGTCAAAAATCATAATAAAGGGGGAGTAACATAAATATCTAACATCTTTGGTTTAATCTAATATCGTTACCATAGTTCTAGGACTATATCCTATACGTATACTTATCCTTAGGGGCATCCCTAGACATACCTTTGAAATATCTCTAGGGATCTCACTAACGTTTTCGCATCCTAGTTTCCAAAGGTTGACTAAACCTTTCCTCTGATACCAACTGTAGAGACCCGAAGCTTATCGTACATTGACATTACATTACTTTTTCGGAATACTTAGTACATTACAAAAACACACACACAAGGACCGTAATAGTTTAGTGTCTTTGGAAACTCGGACTATAATCTTCTAATCGTGGTGAAAGATCTTCAAAATCTCCCATAAAGATCTTCCTCCTTTTTTTACCTGAAACCTTTCTTTATATCCTGGGGAAAAGAAAACATAAAAGGGTGAGCTCAAATGCTCAGTAAGGGTAAACAAAATAAATATCAATCACATCATATTCATAAGAACATAGCATTTTGGAAATCATAACCTGCAAAAGAGAGCATAATTTCATAATCATGGGATAAATCATGGCAGTGAAAAAGTAATCCCAATAATCATAACTTAAAACATGAAACTTTGTGGCATACACACATAATCATAGAGAATAATTTCTTGTTAGTCAAGACTAATTGCCAAGACTATCTTAGTGGACAAAGTCCCTTTCTGAATCGAGTAACCCTCGTTTCAGTCCTGTTTCACTAAACCGGTATAACCTACCGTTCCAGCCCTGTCTATCTCATGAGATATAAAATCTTTACCCAATGCATTGGAGGGAGATATAGGTCCCACCCATCTTATAATGAATCCTTTCTTATGTGTGCCACATAATCATAAAACATACATCATCAATAACACATGTAACAAAAATGGGATTCTTGAAACATCATGACATCATAAATCAATTCATATAAGATAAAGGAATTCATAAACATAATTCCATCACAACATAGTCAAATCAATGTAAAAATATGGATAGAAACAGAACCCTTTATTATCTTAGATGGAAAATAATTTTGATAAAACACTTGAATTGAATTCTTGAGGAAAATATCCTTTCTTCTTCAAAATCAATTTCTTTTCACAAAACATCATGAAATTTTAAAAGAAAGAGATTTTATTGAAAATAGTCATGAAATCTTTTAGAGGAAGCTTCATGAAAATAAGGCTTTATAAAACAGTAGAAATCAGTTCGTGCCGTATAAGTTAAAAAAAACATTCTTCGTACTTTTGTCGGAAAAGTCAAAAAGTACCTCGTACGAAAAACATCAAAAGATTCCTTTCATTTCTTTTACTAAAAACTCACCGAAGGGTAAAAATGGATTTAAACAATTGTATGTGGATGGAAATAATATTACATATTGATGAAACATGGATGTGGATGATAAAATACACCCCAGTAAATACTTACGAATAAACAATCTCGGATAAAAATGAGATTGTGATATTTCCCTTACCTTAGGTCCGACTTGCTTTGTAAGTGTCCGAAGCTCCTGTATAATGATCTAAATCATGTTATTGACTTATTACAGAATCATATTCATTGTTATGATATCATATATGGTTCACTTATGACATTATATTACCCGTTAAGCGTTTTGGGTAAAATCGTTTCATTTATCGTAGGTGTTTTGACTTGTTGTTATTGACATCATTATTACTTATATCATGATTTACTCACTTCCAGAATATAACATATGATTTATATATCATATATATTCAGTATATATATATATATATAATAGGTAGATAAATAAAATGAAAAACACCGTTCATGGAGACGGTAGTCTGTACGTACGCATGAACGCTGTTTTCCTTTCCTTATTGTCTTGAAATGGAAGTAAGTAGATGACATACATATGTATATATATACATAAATCCAGTAGCTTTATAATGTCATATATTTCATTATTATTTCTTATATATACATTATAATCATTCTTAAATGGTTAACATGGAGAATGAATCTCATCGCGTCGTGGAGACGGTAGTCCGTACGTACGCACGAGCGATGATATCATTTCTATAAATATTGAATTGAATTGGAGTGAATAATACAATATATCAGAATCAATATGATGTTGTAATAACTATGTATAGTTATTCTTTACACCATTATACCCATCCATGTAAGGTGGTGGTGGAAAATAGATTACACCACGGCGTGGAGACGGTATTCCGTACGTACGCACGCGCGGTGATTTCTTTTTCCGTAGGATAGATAGATGGTGAAATAGGGTTGTTTCATACTTATAATAACATATCAGTATATGAGTGATACTGATGTTATTACTTCATAATGAAACAACCTAAGAAGAATAAGTGGAAGAAGAAATAAAGATGAAAGAATTGGTAACGGTAATTACCTCTTCTTTGAAGCGCCTTTTGGAGACCTCCTCTTAGGGAACTAAAATTGGTCTTTGAGGAAGACCAGAACCTCTAGGATGTTGCTAGGGAAGTGGAGAAGAGATTTTGGCAGGGGTTGGCCGAGCTTGAGTGCTCAAATTGGTGTGAGGAGGAGGGGGGGAGGTGCCCTTTTATAAGGGAGGAGAGGGGCACCTTAGGAATATCTCAAAATATTATTTTATATTAAAGTAAAAATAGGTTTATAATGGTTCCAAAGGGTCTTATTTCGAAGCTAAAGTGGGGATGGGTCGAAATCCTATAAACCAATAGGATTTAGACAAGTTTAGGTTCTTATTTTAACCTTATCAATTAGATTTAACTCTAAGTTAAATAATTTAACTTTTACCGTGTCTTTTTGTTTTCTTTCACTATATGGTTAATACACTTACTATAACATGCCAAAAGAACCCCAAATTGTTTATTATTAATATACATATCCTTATCTAAGTCATTTGGCCGAACCTTAGATTTTTAGGAATAAAATAACAATTAATAATATAATATTTGATTTAAAAACCAATTTGTGTCAATTTTGACACTATTTGATATATGATTTTTTGTGAAAGTCATAACAGAATTATATGTTCGAACCAAGTTGATTAAATCAACACTAATATATCATAGTAACCTAGAAAATTAGTGGAATTCATAAAAAGTCTAAAATTATATTTATTTTGGTGTTTATAACATCAATTATGTCAATATTTCATTAATAAGATAATTACTGCATCATCATTGTGTCATAAATAAATTAAATTATTTGATGTCTAAAAATTACAAATAAAATACCATCATGTAGTAAATCTTTTTAGATTTCTAATGAATATTTACAATCGAATTTATCTTATGTATAACCCCATATTAAAAATGATTTACTTATTAAACTTTGATTTTAACTATGTTAACCCTTCTTTAAATAAATTAATAATAAATGTCCTAATCTAATCCAAGTGGGCCTAAATGGTCATATTTTATTCCTAAGTTTGTTTTTGGTCGAATTAATAATAGAATTAGGACATGTGTTAGGGTAATATTAATATCATATTTACCCTTAGTTACCCTATTTACTATTAACCGCGGTAAAAAAAAGTAAAAAGTAACTATTCACCAAAAAATTATTTTCATCTCATTGAACCACATTTTACTTACTGACATCAACCGTGTCTCTCAGATTTTTGAAATTCCATTCAAAAAAGCGGTAAAATTAAGTTTTATGAAAAATTCAGTTTTTTTAACTACCACTTAGTAGTTTCACTATTCATCAAAAATTGATGTTTTTCAGAACAGTGCCAAAATTTTATCCCAAGCTATATTTCATATTCCGAATTCAAAAATGAAGTCTATTTTACCAAATTCATTACATAAAAGTTGCATTAAGTAATTTTATAATTAAATCCCGCTGTTAAAACAAATAGCGTGTTTTTAAGAAACAATATCTATCAAAAGATTGACACTTGTTTATGTCTAGTTTAAATGTGAAATTACATCCAATGACCAACATTTTATTAAATTGTAAAAAAATATTCTAAATATACTTTAAAACCACTCAAATTAATGATTTATCACTATTAATTATTTCGATTAAAAAAGTTGTTTTTAATTATAATTTAATAATTTTCACTATTCATCAGAATATGAAAGTTATCTGAAAAGTACCAAAATTTCACCTTAGGCTAAATTCGATACTCCAAATCCAAAAATGAAGTTCATTTTGAAAAATAAGATTTACAGAATTTTAAAAAGTGGTTATTACTTTTCATAATGGCTAGTTTTAATAATATTTTAATAGCATATCGTTGTTTAGTAAAACTCGGTATTGCGTATTACACACGCTATCGAGGAAGGTCGTGATTGCGTGTAATGAAAGGCAAGTCAAGGATGCGTGTTGTGCAAGCTCCTTTTGGTGTAGCGTACAACACAAGACTTTAATAAAATTAAAAAGAATATATTTTTTTATAAAATCTTGGGCTGTTACATTCTACCCCCCTTAAAATGAATTTCGCCCTCGAAATTCGTCGGGGTTATAAATGGTTTACTATTCGAAAGTTTCTTTAATAGAAACCCACATCGTAAAAAGGAATATCAAAACCAATCTTTAAAAACAAAAGTATGAAACGTAATGGTTACCCAAATAAACTAATCATTGGGTTTCCACATAGGTGAAAATATGGATATTGAAGAGAAATCTAACCATCATGTTCTGATGGAGAGTGGTAGAGAACATGGCTATGGAAAAGCCAGTAATCACAAATCCATAGATTTGTGATGATATAAGGTACCATCTGATTCATCAGGTATAAGATCACTAGGACAACATTTTTGGTTTTCAAGATCATTTCCCTAAAGTTGAAAATTTGAATTAGAATAAATACTTACTTTATTTTGGTACAATCTCACTGTTGTTCGTGCCTTGAACAATTTCCTCTTCATCTCTTAAATAAATGATGTTGAATTTGTTTTTCATGAAGTGTTAGCAGATCATGTGATAGAATGACAGGTCATTCCATCTGTCTCAAACAAAAGGTTAGCAAAAATTATATGCATAAGTCGATCTATAGTGAGATTAATCATATATGGTTCCTAAAATGGACTTATACTTCATATATCATACTGCTTAATATAATAAAACTAGTTTCTACTAAACAGGGACTTCCTGTAGGCCAGTGGTAGGCGATAAAGGCCAGTCGCACTTCGGTTGTGGGTTCGATTCCCACAGCCTTGTCCGAAGCGATGGGTTGTCGCCCGTCCTGCAGGTTGTCCTTTTTCCAAAACTATATAACATCCCATCAATAATATCGAAAAAACAAACAATACTAACATATGTCCAACATAATCCATTCCAATCTTTTAGGCTTGTCCATAATACTACAGTCCACTCTCATAACATAGTGAAAATGATTACCAGAGATTTAATACCATCGTTGATACCCATATATCATAAGATATGTTTTGTTGGTCACATTCCAAACATTCAAAGTCCTTAATCATGTATTCTCTTGAATACCTTAGTGAAAACATGAATGCAGTTTAAAGTTAACACTTTCCACATACCAAAATCCTCAAAATTCTATATACTCAAACCATGATATCACTTAGTCCTTATATCAATCATGAGCTCCTAAATACTATTAAACATTTAATTTTCTCCTCATCCCTTCATTATGCGTATATCATCTACATTCCAAAAATATCTGAATAACCTTTCATGGATACTGGTAACATTAATCATACACTTTCAAAACTCAAGGAAAGACAATAGTTTAACAATCCATATATGTCTCTTTATTCCATAGTAGCATGAGATTACTTATACAAAATTACACATGATAAACATGTAATCATTCCACTACATTCTTTAACCATTGACTGAGCATCAAAAATTCTTTCATCTCACATATCATTTGTAGTCTCTTCACCATCATCCACATAAATACTACCCTTATGACCATACTGATTCTCTTCATGAGTCTTTCCCTTAGGGCATTTGTTTGCATAATGCCCATACATTCCACATTTAAAACATTTAACCATTGTTGATGTCGTAGCAATACCATTATCCTCATCCATGGTGTTAACCAACCCTTTTCCTTTGCACTTACTTGCTTTGTGTCCTTCTTTTCCATACCCAAAGAATCTTCCAGTTCCCTTGAAACATTCTCCTTGATGCCTCTTCCCACATGATTTACATAGGGGAAATTGAACTTTCTTTCCTCTATGATCATCATGAAACTCCATCTTTCTCTTATTAGCCGAGTCAGGAAACTTACCAAATTTTACTTTATTGATCATATTATGAGATTGCTGATTCGGCATAATAATGATGTTTGGACTTCCAAATCCCATTTCATTATGAAGAATATCATTCCATTTTCCATCATATCCTCCATTATCGTGAATCATCTTGATTCCAGCCGTTTTCTAAAACCCAAAAAGAATAGTGTGAGAGTCAAAAATCATAATAAAGGGGGAGTAACTTAAATATCTAACATCTTTGGTTTAATCTAATATCGTTACCATAGTTCTAGGACTATATCCTATACGTATACTTATCCTTAGGGGCATCCCTAGACATACCTTAGAAATATCTCTAGGGATCTCACTAACGTTTTCGCATCCTAGTTTCCAAAGGTTGACTAAACCTTTCCTCTGATACCAACTGTAGAGACCCGAAGCTTATCGTACATTGACATTACATTACTTTTTCGGAATACTTAGTACATTACAAAAACACACACACAAGGACCGTAATAGTTTAGTGTCTTTGGAAACTCGGACTATAATCTTCTAATCGTGGTGAAAGATCTTCAAAATCTCCCATAAAGATCTTCCTCCTTTTTTTTACCTGAAACCTTTCTTTATATCCTGGGGAAAAGAAAACATAAAAGGGTGAGCTCAAATGCTCAGTAAGGGTAAACAAAATAAATATCAATCACATCATATTCATAAGAACATAGCATTTTGGAAATCATAACCTGCAAAAGAGAGCATAATTTCATAATCATGGGATAAATCATGGCAGTGAAAAAGTAATCCCAATAATCATAACTTAAAACATGAAACTTTGTGGCATACACACATAATCATAGAGAATCATTTCTTGTTAGTCAAGACTAATTGCCAAGACTATCTTAGTGGACAAAGTCCCTTTCTGAATCGAGTAACCCTCGTTTCAGTCCTGTTTCACTGAACCGGTATAACCTACCGTTCCAGCCCTGTCTATCTCATGAGATATAAAATCTTTACCCAATGCATTGGAGGGAGATATAGGTCCCACCCATCTTATAATGAATCCTTTCTTATGTGTGCCACATAATCATAAAACATACATCATCACATAACACATGTAACAAAAATGGGATTCTTGAAACATCGTGACATCATAAATCAATTCATATAAGATAAAGGAATTCATAAACATAATTCCATCACAACATAGTCAAATCAATGTAAAAATATGGATAGAAACAGAACCCTTTATTATCTTAGATGGAAAATAATTTTGATAAAACACTTGAATTGAATTCTTGAGGAAAATATCCTTTCTTCTTCAAAATCAATTTCTTTTCACAAAACATCATGCAATTTTAAATGAAAGAGATTTTATTGAAAATAGTCATGAAATCTTTTAGAGGAAGCTTCATGAAAATAAGGATTTATAAAACAGTAGAAATCTGTTCGTGCCGAATAAGTTAAAAAAAACATTCTTCGTACTTTTGTCGGAAAAGTCAAAAAGTACCTCGTACGAAAAACATCAAAAGATTCCTTTCATTTCTTTTACTAAAAACTCACCGAAGGGTAAAAATGGATTTAATCAATTGTAGGTGGATGGAAATAATATTACATATTGATGAAACATGGATGTGGATGATAAAATACACCCCAGTAAATACTTACGAATAAACAATCTCGGATAAAAATGAGATTGTGATATTTCCCTTACCTTAGGTCCGACTTGCTTTGTAAGTGTCCGAAGCTCCTGTATAATGATTTAAATCATGTTATTGACTTATTACAGAATCATATTCATTGATATGATATCATATATGGTTCACTTATGACATTATATTACCCGTTCTTTTGTAAATTCCATGTTAAAGAAGCGTTTTGGGTAAAATCGTTTCATTTATCGTAGGTGTTTTGACTTGTTGTTATTGACATCATTATTACTTATATCATGATTTACTCACTTCCAGAATATAAAATATGATTTATATATCATATATATTCAGTATATATATATATATAATAGGTAGATAAATAAAATGAAAAACACCGTTCATGGAGACGGTAGTCTGTACGTACGCATGAACGCTGTTTTCCTTTCCTTATTGTCTTGAAATGGAAGTAAGTAGATGACATACATATGTATATATATACATAAATACAGTAGCTTTATAATGTCATATATTTCATTATTATTTCTTATATATACATTATAATCATTCTTAAATGGTTAACATGGAGAATGAATCTCATCGCGTCGTGGAGACGGTAGTCCGTACGTACGCACGAGCGATGATATCATTTCTATAAATATTGAATTGAATTGGAGTGAATCATACAATATATCAGAATCAATATGATGTTGTAATAACTATGTATAGTTATTCTTTACACCATTATACCCATCCATGTAAGGTGGTGGTGGAAAATAGATTACACCACGGCGTGGAGACGGTATTCCGTACGTACGCACGCGCGGTGATTTCTTTTTCCGTAGGATAGATAGATGGTGAAATAGGGTTGTTTCATACTTATAATAACATATCAGTATATGATTGATACTGATGTTATTACTTCATAATGAAACAACCTAAGAAGAATAAGTGGAAGAAGAAATAAAGATGAAAGAATTGGTAACGGTAATTACCTCTTCGTTGAAGTGCCTTTTGGAGACCTCCTCTTAGGGAACTAAAATTGGTCTTTGAGGAAGACCAGAACCTCTAGGATGTTGCTAGGGAAGTGGAGAAGAGATTTTGGCAGGGGTTGGCCGAGCTTGAGTGCTCAAATTGGTGTGAGGAGGAGGGGGGGGAGGTGCCCTTTTATAAGGGAGGAGAGGGGCACCTTAGGAATATCTCAAAATATTATTTTATATTAAAGTAAAAATCGGTTTATAATGGTTCCAAAGGGTCTTATTTCGAAGCTAAAGTGGGTATGGGTCGAAATCCTATAAACCAATAGGATTTAGACAAGTTTAGGTTCTTATTTTAACCTTATCAATTAGATTTAACTCTAAGTTAAATAATTTAACTTTTACCGTGTCTTTTTGTTTTCTTTCACTATATGGTTAATACACTTACTATAACATGCCAAAAGAACCCCAGATTGTTTATTATTAATATACATATCCTTATCTAAGTCATTTGGCCTAACCTTAGATTTTTAGGAATAAAATAACAATTAATAATATAATATTTGATTTAAAAACCAATTTGTGTCAATTTTGACACTATTTGATATATGATTTTTTGTGAAAGTCATAACAGAATTATATGTTCGAACCAAGTTGATTAAATCAACACTAATATATCATAGTAACCTAGAAAATTAGTGGAATTCATAAAAAGTCTAAAATTATATTTATTTTGGTGTTTATAACATCAATTATGTCAATATTTCATTAATAAGATAATTACTGCATCATCATTGTGTCATAAGTAAATTAAATTATTTGATGTCTAAAAATTACAAATAAAATACAATCATGTAGTAAATCTTTTTAGATTTCTAATGAATATTTACAATCAAATTTATCTTATGTATAACCCCATATTAAAAATGATTTACTTATTAAACTTTGATTTTAACTAATTTAACCCTTCTTTAAATAAATTAATAATAAATGTCCTAATCTAATCCAAGTGGGACTAAATGGTCATATTTTATTCCTAAGTTTGTTTTTGGTCGAATTACTAATAGAATTAGGACATGTGTTAGGGTAATATTAATATCATATTTACCCTTAGTTACCCTATTTACTATTAACCGCGGTAAAAAAAAGTAAAAAATAACTATTCACCAAAAAATTATTTTCATCTCATTGAACCACATTTTACTTAGTGACATCAACCGTGTCTCTCGGATTTTTGAAATTCCATTCACAAAATCGGTAAAATTATGTTTTATGAAAAATTCAGTTTTTTTAACTACCACTTAGTAGTTTCACTATTCATCAAAAATTGATGTTTTTCAGAACAGTGCCAAAATTTCATCCCAAGCTATATTTCATATTCCGAATTCAAAAATGAAGTCTATTTTACCAAATTCATTACATAAAAGTTGCATTAAGTAATTTTATAATTAAATCCCGCTGTTAAAACAAATAGTTTGTTTTTAAGAAACAATATCTATCCAAAGATTGACACTTGTTTATATCTAGTTTAAATGTGAAATTACATCCAATGACCAACATTGTATTAAATTGTAAAAAAATATTCTAAATATACTTTAAAACCACTCAAATTAATGATTTATCACTATTAATTATTTCGATTAAAAAAGTTGTTTTTAATTATAATTTAATAATTTTCACTATTCATCAGAATATGAAAGTTATCCGAAAAGTACCAAAATTTCACCTTAGGCTAAATTCGATACTCCGAATCCAAAAATGAAGTTCATTTTGAAAAATAAGATTTACAGAATTTTAAAAAGTGGTTATTACTATTCATAACGGCTAGTTTTAATAATATTTTAATAGCATATCGTTGTTTAGTGAAACTCGGTATTGCGTATTACACACGCTATCGAGGAAGGTCGTGATTGCGTGTAATGCAAGGCAAGTCAAGGATGCGTGTTGTGCAAGCTCCTTTTGGTGTAGCGTACAACACAAGACTTTAATAAAATTAAAAAGAATATATTTTTTTATAAAATCTTGGGATGTTACATTCTACCCCCCTTAAAATGAATTTCGCCCTCGAAATTCATCGGGGTTATAAAAGGTTTACTATTCGAAAGTTTCTTTAATAGAAACCCACATCGTAAAAAGGAATATCAAAACCAATCTTTAAAAATAAAAGTATGAAACGTAATGGTTACCCAAATAAACTAATCATTGGGTTTCCACATAGGTGAAAATATGGATATGGAAGAGAAATCTAACCATCATGTTTTGATGGAGAGTTGTAGAGAACATGGCTATGGAAAAGCCAGTAATCACAAATCCATAGATTTGTGATGATATAAGGTACCATCTGATTCATCAGGTATAAGATCACTAGGACAACATTTTTGGTTTTCAAGATCATTTCCCTAAAGTTGAAAATTTGAATTAGAATAAATACTTACTTTATTTTGGTACAATCTCACTGTTGTTCGTGCCTTGAACAATTTCCACATCATCTCTTAAATAAATGATGTTGAATTTGTTATTCATGAAGTGTTAGCAGATCATGTGATAGAATGACGGGTCATTCCATCTGTCTCAAACAAAAGGTTAGCAAAAATTATATGCATAAGTCGATCTATAGTGAGATTAATCATATATGGTTCCTAAAATGGACTTATACTTCATATATCATACTGCTTAATATAATAAAACTAGTTTCTACTAAACAGGGACTTCCTGTAGGCCAGTGGTAGGCGATAAAGGCCAGTCGCACTTCGGTTGTGGGTTCGATTCCCACAGCCTTGTCCGAAGCGATGGGCTGTCGCCCGTCCTGCAGGTTGTCCTTTTTCCAAAACTATATAACATCCCATCAATAATATCAAAAAAACAAACAATACTAACTTATGTCCAACATAATCCATTCCAATCTTTTAGGCTTATCCATAATACTGCAGTCCACTCTCATAACATAGTGAAAACGATTACCAGAGATTTAATACCATCGTTGATACCCATATATCATAAGATATGTTTTGTTGGTCACATTCCAAACATTCAAAGTCCTTAATCATGTATTCTCTTGAATACCTTAGTGAAAACATGAATGCAGTTTAAAGTTAACACTTTCCACATACCAAAATCCTCAAAATTCTATATACTCAAACCATGATATCACTTAGTCCTTATATCAATCATGAGCTCATGAATACTATTAAACATTTAATTTTCTCCTTATCCCTTCATTATGCGCATATCATCTACATTCCAAAAATATCTGAATAACCAATCATGGATACTGGTAACATTAATCATACACTTTCAAAACTCAAGGAAAGACAATAGTTTAACAATCCATATATGTCTCTTTATTCCATAGTAGCATGAGATTACTTATACAAAATTACACATGATAAACATGTAATCATTCCACTACATTCTTTAACCATTGACCGAGCATCAAAAATTCTTTCATCTCACATATCATTTGTAGTCTCTTCATCATCATCCACATAAATACTACCCTTATGACCATACTGATTCTCTTCATGAGTCTTTCCCTTAGGGCATTTGTTTTCATAATGCCCATACATTCCACATTTAAAACATTTAACCATTGTTGATGTCGTAGCAATACCATTATCCTCATCCATGGTGTTAACCGACCATTTTCCTTTGCACTTACTTGCTTTGTGTCCTTCTTTTCCATACCCAAAGCATCTTCCAGTTCCCTTGAAACATTCTCCTTGATGCCTCTTCCCACATGATTTACATAGGGGAAATTGAACTTTCTTTCCTCTATGATCATCATGAAACTCCATCTTTCTCTTATTAGCCGAGTCAGGAAACTTACCAAATTTTACTTTATTGATCATATTATGAGATTGCTGATTCGGCATAATAATGATGTTTGGACTTCCAAATCCCATTTCATTATGAAGAATATCATTCCATTTTCCATCATATCCTCCATTATCGTGAATCATCTTGATTCCAGCCGTTTTCTAAAACCCAAAAAGAATAGTGTGAGAGTCAAAAATCATAATAAAGGGGGAGTAACTTAAATATCTAACATCTTTGGTTTAATCTAATATTGTTACCATAGTTCTAGGACTATATCCTATACGTATACTTATCCTTAGGGGCATCCCTAGACATACCTTAGAAATATCTCTAGGGATCTCACTAACGTTTTCGCATCCTAGTTTCCAAAGGTTGACTAAACCTTTCCTCTGATACCAACTGTAGAGACCCGAAGCTTATCGTACATTGACAGTACATTACTTTTTCGGAATACTTAGTACATTACAAAAACACACACACAAGGACCGTAATAGTTTAGTGTCTTTGGAAACTCGGACTATAATCTTCTAATCGTGGTGAAAGATCTTCAAAATATCCCATAAAGATCTTCCTCCTTTTTTTTACCTGAAACCTTTCTTTATATCCTGGGGAAAAGAAAACATAAAAGGGTGAGCTCAAATGCTCAGTAAGGGTAAACAAAATAAATATCAATCACATCATATTCATAAGAACATAGCATTTTGGAAATCATAACCTGCAAAAGAGAGCATAATTTCATAATCATGGGATAAATCATGGCAGTGAAAAAGTAATCCCAATAATCATAACATAAAACATGAAACTTTGTGGCATACACACATAATCATAGAGAATCATTTCTTGTTAGTCAAGACTAATTGCCAAGACTATCTTAGTGGACAAAGTCCCTTTTTGAATCGAGTAACCCTCGTTTCAGTCCTGTTTCACTGAACCGGTATAACCTACCGTTCCAGCCCCGTCTATCTCATGAGATATGAAATCTTTACCCAATGCATTGGAGGGAGATATAGGTCCCACCCATCTTATAATGAATCCTTTCTTATGTGTGCCACATAATCATAAAACATACATCATCGCATAACACATGTAACAAAAATGGGATTCTTGAAACATCATGACATCATAAATCAATTCATATAAGATAAAGGAATTCATAAACATAATTCCATGAAAACATAGTCAAATCAATGTAAAAATATGGATAGAAACAGAACCCTTTATTATCTTAGATGGAAAATAATTTTGATAAAACACTTGAATTGAATTCTTGAGGAAAATATCCTTTCTTCTTCAAAATCAATTTCTTTTCACAAAACATCATGCAATTTTAAAAGAAATAGATTTTATTGAAAATAGTCATGAAATCTTTTAGAGGAAGCTTCATGAAAATAAGGCTTTATAAAATAGTAGAAATCCGTTCGTGCCGTATAAGTTAAAAAAACATTCTTCGTACTTTTGTCGGAAAAGTCAAAAAGTACCTCGTACGAAAAACATCAAAAGATTCCTTTCATTTCTTTTACTAAAAACTCACCGAAGGGTAAAAATGGATTTAAACAATTGTAGGTGGATGGAAATAATATTACATATTGATGAAACATGGATGTGGATGATAAAATACACCCCAGTAAATACTTACGAATAAACAATCTCGGATAAAAATGAGATTGTGATATTTCCCTTACCTTAGGTCCGACTTGCTTTGTAAGTGTCCGAAGCTCCTGTATAATGATTTAAATCATGTTATTGACTTATTACAGAATCATATTCATTGTTATGATATCATATATGGTTCACTTATGACATTATATTACCCGTTCTTTTGTAAATTCCATGTTAAAGAAGCGTTTTGGGTAAAATCGTTTCATTTATCGTAGGTGTTTTGACTTGTTGTTCTTGACATAATTATTACTTATATCATGATTTACTCACTTCCAGAATATAAAATATGATTTATATATCATATATATTCAGTATATATATATATATAATAGGTAGATAAATAAAATGAAAAACACCGTTCATGGAGACGGTAGTCTGTATGTACGCATGAACACTATTTTCCTTTCCTTATTGTCTTGAAATGGAAGTAAGTAGATGACATAAATATGTATATATATACATAAATCCAGTAGCTTTATAATGTCATATATTTCATTATTATTTCTTATATATACATTATAATCATTCTTAAATGGTTAACATGGAGAATGAATCTCATCGCGTCGTGGAGACGGTAGTCCGTACGTACGCACGAGCGATGATATCATTTCTATAAATATTGAATTGAATTGGAGTGAATCATACAATATATCAGAATCAATATGATGTTGTAATAACTATGTATAGTTATTCTTTACACCATTATACCCATCCATGTATGGTGGTGGTGGAAAATAGATTACACCACGGCGTGGAGACGGTATTCCGTACGTACGCACGCGCGGTGATTTCTTTTTCCGTAGGATAGATAGATGGTGAAATAGGGTTGTTTCATACTTATAATAACATATCAGTATATGAGTGATACTGATGTTATTACTTCATAATGAAACAACCTAAGAAGAATAAGTGGAAGAAGAAATAAAGATGAAAGAATTGGTAAAGGTAATTACCTCTTCTTTGAAGCGCCTTTTGGAGACCTCCTCTTAGGGAAATAAAATTGGTCTTTGAGGAAGACCATAACCTCTAGGATTTTGCTAGGGAAGTGGAGAAGAGATTTTGGCAGGGGTTGGCCGAGCTTGAGTGCTCAAATTGGTGTGAGGAGGAGGGGGGGGAGGTGCCCTTTTATAAGGGAGGAGAGGGTCACCTTAGGAATATCTCAAAATATTATTTTATATTAAAGTAAAAATCGGTTTATAATGGTTCCAAAGGGTATTATTTCGAAGCTAAAGTGGGGATGGGTCGAAATCCTATAAACCAATAGGATTTAGACAAGTTTAGGTTCTTATTTTAACCTTATCAATTAGATTTAACTCTAAGTTAAATAATTTAACTTTTACCGTGTCTTTTTGTTTTCTTTCACTATATGGTTAATACACTTACTATAACATGCCAAAAGAACCCCAAATTGTTTATTATTAATATAAATATCCTTATCTAAGTCATTTGGCCGAACCTTAGATTTTTAGGAATAAAATAACAATTAATAATATAATATTTGATTTAAAAACCAATTTGTGTCAATTTTGACACTATTTGACATATGATTTTTTGTGAAAGTCATAACAGAATTATATGTTCGAACCAAGTTGATTAAATCAACACAAATATATCATAGTAACCTAGACAATTAGTGGAATTCATAAAAAGTCTCAAATTATATTTATTTTGGTGTTTATAACATCAATTATGTCAATATTTCATTAATAAGATAATTACTGCATCATCATTGTGTCATAAATAAATTAAATCATTTGATGTCTAAAAATTACAAATAAAATACCATCATGTAGTAAATCTTTTTATATTTCTAATGAATATTTACAATCGAATTTATCTTATATTTAACCCCATATTAAAAATGATTTACTTATTAAACTTTGATTTTAACTATTTTAACCCTTCTTTAAATAAATTAATAATAAATGTCCTAATCTAATCCAAGTGGGCCTAAATGGTCATATTTTATTCCTAAGTTTGTTTTTGGTCGAATTACTAATAGAATTAGGACATGTGTTAGGGTAATATTAATATCATATTTACCCTTAGTTACCCTATTTACTATTAACCGCGGTAAAAAAAAGTAAAAAGTAACTATTCACCAAAAAATTATTTTCATCTCATTGAACCACATTTTACTTACTGACATCAACCGTGTCTCTCGGAGTTTTGAAATTCCATTCACAGAAGTGGTAAAATTATGTTTTATGAAAAATTCAGTTTTTTTAACTACCACTTAGTAGTTTCACTATTCATCAAAAATTGATGTTTTTCAGAACAGTGCCAAAATTTCATCCCAAGCTATATTTCATATTCCGAATTAAAAAATGAAGTCTATTTTACCAAATTCATTTCATAAAAGTTGCATTAAGTAATTTTATAATTAAATCCCGCTGTTAAAACAAATAGCGTGTTTTTAAGAAACAATATCTATCAAAAGATTGACACTTGTTTATGTCTAGTTTAAATGTGAAATTACATCCAATGACCAACATTGTATTAAATTGTAAAAATATATTCTAAATATACTTTAAATCCACTCAAATTAATGACTTATCACTATTAATTATTTCGATTAAAAAAGTTGTTTTTAATTATAATTTAATAATTTTCACTATTCATCAGAATATGAAAGTTATCCGAAAAGTACCAAAATTTCACCTTAGGCTAAATTCGATACTCCGAATCCAAAAATGAAGTTCATTTTGAAAAATAAGATTTACATAATTTTAAAAAGTGGTTATTACTATTCATAACGGCTAGTTTTAATAATATTTTAATAGCATATCGTTGTTTAGTGAAACTCGGTATTGCGTATTACACACGCTATCGAGGAAGGTCGTGATTGCGTGTAATGCAAGGCAAGTCAAGGATGCGTGTTGTGCAAGCTCCTTTTGGTGTAGCGTACAACACAAGAATTTAATAAAATTAAAAAGAATATATTTTTTTATAAAATCTTGGGCTGTTACAGAAGGTCATATGGAGAAGACCATTCATACCCTTGAAAACATGCTATGCGCTTCCATAATTGATTTTTTCCGCTGTTGGGTGGATCACTTGACTTTGGTGGAGTTCGCGTATTACAACAACTATCACTCAACTATCGGTATGGATCCATTCGAGGCATTGTACGAGTGTCCTTTCATATCACAATTATGTTGGGATGACCCATGGGAGTCAGCACTCGTGGGACCAGAGATGGTACATGCTACCATGGAGAAGGTGCAGGTCATCCAAGAGCGGATGGAGACTGCACAGATCATGTAGAAATCTTATGCTGACATGAGACAGAGACCCTTGGAGTTCAAGGATGGCGACCATGTCTTTCAATTGGTCTCACATCGACGAGGTCTGCGGAGATTTGGATGGGTGATTAGTTTTCCCCGAGGATCATCAGACTATTTCTGGTCCTTAGCAGAGTTGGAGAGGTGGCTCACCTCTTAGATATTCCACCTCAGTTGCACTGGGAACATGATGTTTTCCACGTATACGAGCGGAGAAGATATGTGCATGACCCATCTCACATCAATGACCACAGTAAGCTAGAATTTGGCAATGGGTGACATTTATGGAGGTCCCAGTAGAGATTGAAGATCGAAAAGACCATGTCATTTATGGGAGGTCGATACATTTGGTGTGCGTTCTGTGGAAGCACATGAAACATCAAGAGAGTACATAGGATAGGGAGGCTTAGATATGTGCTCAGTACCCCGACTTGTTTCCATAGTTTGTGTTGTGGCTTTTGGGGATGCAAAGCCCTGAGGTGCGGAGAATGTATTGGCCTAGATTTTCAATGTAATTTTTTTTATTATATCGAAATATTATGAGTCCTCGAAAATTGATGGTGCATGATTCTGAGGCATAGAGTTCCTGGAATGTAATTATGAACTTTTTTAGGGTAAGTTCAGTAAACGTGTGAGCGTGTTTATGTAACTATTGAAACAGTTCTCAGAATTGAAATCTAAGGACACCGTTGAGCTCGTAGGGCCAATATTCGCTTAAGAAGACCTTTACATCAACCGTACTAGGTCGATGGAGGATGTCTATTTTTTTTGTTTTTCATGGGAGAAGAAAAATAAAATAATAAACATTTTATTTTTCTTTTGGAAACCTCCTTTTTTAGTTATAGTGGTGGGGACCACCCGAGTTTGAAACCTCATTTTTGAATTCTAGTGTTGGGGACCCCCGAACACTTCTTTAATGTAGAGAAATCCTTTGGAATCATCCCATTCAATTGTTCCATTTCATTGTGTCAACTAAAATGTGCCAACATAACCAAATTAACTGCGCCATCATTATTAATTTGATAAAATTATTTTAATACATTTTCTCCTCATTTCCTTGTCTGAAATCATTGGTATATGAGAGTTGAGAGAACCATGGATAACTAGGAATAACTTTCCCCCAATGAAGAATGAGGAACTGACCTCAAGCACAGATCAGAAGCCTGTTGTGGAAGTGATAAACACCGATGTTATTCATTGACTACGTCTTCTTCCTCACCCCACCACCAATGAACAATTGAGGTAAGGGTTTTTTTAACATTTGGAAGTTTATTCTATTGTTTCATCATATCATAAATTCAAGATGAAGATGTCTAAATGAACATGACCATCATCTCACACATAATCCATGATCCTCTTTCTTTTTATTCTTCGCACATTCTTCATGCATTCTTCATGGCCTAATATTTATTGGAACTATAAATAGGGAGTTTTGAGGAGTGAAATATATGGACATGAAGCCCTCGATGGAAGGATCACAAAAATTTGATCGTTTAGTTTTTCGGGTATGGAACAAATCCGCAATGGCTTGCGAAAGGAGTCGGAAGCCGGCACCTGACCGGCAGCGTGGTAGAAAGTGTGGCGCACGACCTTGCCTCCAAATGATAAGAAGGCCGTGGTGGAGTAGGGTAGAAGTTGACAACTGTCTGGCTATGTGACGGAGTAGTGGTGCACGTCCGCACTGCTGGTGGAGTAGGGGGTTGTGGCTGTGTAGGCCACGACTGATGTCGAAGGATGGCCGACCTTCTGGTCGGCCGTGGTAGAGTAGCGGCGGCTAACTGCGCCGCTAGGAGGAAGTCTGGCCAGGCTTCTATCCGGCCACATGAGACCGGGCGGGACCCCTCTGACGAATTCCACGTGCATCCTAGACAAATGTTACAAGGGACTGTTTAGGAGAAACCGAATGGTGGTGCCCCCCCCCCCTCGGCATCGGCTCGAGCAGACTGCACCATACGCGGGTCGGGCCACACAACTGGGTCGCGCCCTACACGGGTTGGGCCATGCCACGGGGCCGCACTAGCAGGCTGGTCTAGGCCACCCCTTCGTGGGTTGGGTTGGACCATGACCCAGTGGGACGGGACCGCCAAGGCCCAGGACAGGTCGGTCTGACCGGGCCGGACCAGACATGGGCCCTTTCAGAACCTTTTTTCGCATTTATGGTCATAACATGAGAACTAGACGTCCGTTTGATGAACCGTATATGGATACATGCTCCATGGATCTAGAAGGTCCTTTTGATATACTAAAATTGAGTTTTGGATAAGGTTGTCGTACATATGGGTTTGATTGGACATAGAATCCAATCGGCCCCTCAGAGCGGAAACACTAATAACATATAGGCCATGCATCCGATTGATGTGAAATTTGTTGCGTTGGGTCCCTTTTAACATTAAGGACCTTTGGTTCACTTTTTCGTGTAACTTTGGGATGATTGAGGTATGAAATATGGCCTGGGGGCACTTCTCCCAAGCGCGATATGTACGGAACCCTACAACTGGATGAAACATGACGACTACTGACCATTTCGACTCAGAGTGACTCGACTTGCCTAGTGGGGAGCTCCTTTGTGTGCCATGGTATACCCATGGTGTGGAGCTCCTTGTGTGATGTGGTAAAACAATAGTACTCGATTAGATTTGTACCTTAACAGGCCCCGAGGGGGAGCACATCTGTGTGACGTGGTAAACCCACGGTTGGGAGCGTCCATGTGTGACATAGTGGACCAACATTACATGACAGGAGGAGTACCTCAGCGGTACAAGGATTGTGGGATGCACCTCTATGTGACGTGGAAAGCCCACTGTACTTGATAGAGGAGGAGTTCTCCAGAAGCCAAGGTGTTCAGAATATTTTACCCCTAGATTAAATCCTTGTGTGAGCTATCTTTACTTTGTGTTTGTGATTGAGGATATGTTATGTGATACATCACATTCATGGTGTTACCTTTGAGGTATACATACCTCATGTATGTGATGAGTATAGTTTTAAAACTAAGGTATATGTATGGGCATATACCTAAGTAGAGTTGGGCTCTTGATTATGGTATTTCCTTTGTGGAACTCTAGGAGACCTTCAGGGTCTCGAGTTCCCTATTGAGTATCGTTACACGCACCCCTGCATGGGCTATGCCCACACCTTGTTGTGTATGGTGCATATGACCGACAATGCTAAATGAGGATGAGTGTACCAGTACTGGAGGTAGATCAGAGGTGGACTTCAGATGAGGCATACCACAGAGATGACTATTCGAGATTTGTACATACCATTCAGGTAGGATCCTTGGTGGGTGTTCACATGAGCTATTTTTAGTTTTACATGTACTTTTCAATTTACATGTACTTTATAGTAGGTCTTTTATTCTAGCCCCTTTTACATTCTGTACACACCCCATTTACAATAATGTTTTACTTTGTGCTTGTATCCTGATTTGTTCTTAGTTGTGTGAGTTTACAGGTTATAATGTCTATGCCTTCCCATTTTAGGGAATACACATTTTGGTGCTAGTCGCTAGCCCCTGGCCTATGGAAGGCATGCTTGGGGTTGTCACGACATAGGCCCCAAGGGTCGGGTCGTGACAAACACTTTCTTATTTATCATTTTCCTTGTACATGAAGAGGTATATTATGAATTACTTGTATGGATAACCCCATAGTTATAGACTTTGTCAAAGGAATTTATTTATTTAATTTCCTTTCATGTTGAAATGTTGAACTAATGTATGTATATTGGTCTCCAAATCATATAAACTATTTATTCCTTTCAAATACGACTTTCTTATAATCATGCCAATGTAATGGATTAAAGAACTGGATCTGGGAAACCGGGGTTTAGGTCATCATAGATGGTATAATAGGGAGTTTATTAGAAAACATGGAAAACATATTTAGAAAATCTAAATTAGGGAAAAAACCAAAGATAGACTTTGAGGATAAATATAATGGAATGACATTTAATTTTATTAAGGAATATATTATGTGTGTATATATATAAATTATATCTCTATTTGGATACAATAGGTTGATGAGATTCTGGAACACAAGCACCAAGGAGTAACAAATCCAACATGGAGTTTTGGCCTTGACACAAGATATATTGGAATATGAGAACATGCCATACTATGGATCTAGTTTTACACTCTAGGAGGATATACTTAGGATAATTCATATTTTCATTACAATCCATTATGAATGATTTAAATTTTAATTTTTCCTCAATGAAACAATGTTTTGGAGATTAGTTATGTATTGGATTTAAATTTAACTTAAGTATTTCTATATTTTGATATGATACATTATGATTCATAACCTAATACATAGTATGAAATTATTTCTTAATGGAACCTAGTAGAAGTAATTAAAACCACAAGAATTCGTGTATCCCATATAGGCAATTCACTTCGATGCAAGATAATGATGTTGACTCTGGTTCATCAACTGGTGCAAAGAAACATACAACTATACTGGGATACTAAATTTTTTTATGAAAAATAACCTTAACGATATGGATCTTTTGTATCCACAATATGGAGGATATTTTCTTGACATATTTATGCAACAAAAACATCCATCATTTAATGGAATTACAATCACATTTGTATAAGAGTAGTGGATAAGAACATTAGAGAAGATATTTATCGCTATTGGATATAATGACAGAGAGAAGGTTGTTACTGCGGTTTAGAATCTATTGGGAGATGTGGGGAAGTGGTGGTTTTTTAATTAGAAACACAAAGGAGTAGGAAGAAGAAAAAAAATATATTGGAGGGATTTTAAAGAAATAGTCGTAGAAAAATACTTCCTCCAAGAACAACAAGTAGATATGGAAAGATAGTTCCAGAATCTTTGGGGAATAGAGAATGAGAATGTTGCAAAGTATGAACCCAACATCACAAGGTTAGTAAGACAAGTCATTGACTACATACATCATCAAAGGAGAAAAATTGATCTATTCTATGACGGTTTAAAACCATTCCTCCAAAAGGCTCTAGTCTCTGAATGTTTCTCATCAATTGAAGATATAGTCTCATGTGATATCAAGACGGAAAAAAATTCTCTATGTCTTATGATTTTAAGATAATGAAAGGGAATAATATTGATAATGAAATCTCATAAAATGTAAATAATGAAATGAGAAAGAAGGGATGAGTTGACCTTCCAACCTGTAATCAGTGATGGAAGATACACCCTAGTATTTTTTTGAATGGTATGGGTATTTATTACATTTTTTTGAGAAAAATACCACATATCCAAAGAATATATGGGTATGATAGAATATAAAAAAATTAAATGAAAGAATTTTATATAGTGGATACTTAATTAAAATTCTTTTCTTAGGCATCACGGAAATGTTCCCCAATGAAGGAAAATGGTGCAAGTCCAAGAAAATGTGACCACAACTACAGATATTGAAGTCCCTAATGACGTGGTGTCATGTATAGTAATTGTTTTCTCAAACTTATCCAATGCTTTATTTAATTCTGTATCATCACATTTTTTCATATCTTCCTAGTTTTCTATGAAAATTTGGTATTTCTAATTTTATCTAATAACGGAGTTGCCAGCCAGAACTCTATAAGGAAGTATCATTGGAATACTAATGTGTCAGGTAGTCCCTGTTGTGGCATATAAACATGCTCTATCTGTAGATATTATGATCACACACCTGAGTGACTTTGATATACGCTTCATTATTTATTGTCATTCGAATCATGATGAAAAAATAATAATCAATAATAAGGAAGTTGATTTTTTAGGTATGAGGTAGAATCCCTTATCATTAAAGAAGAAATGTTAGAATCTAATTTTTATCTATTCCACAACTTGTAGCTCAGTTGAATAAAATTTCGGGGAGGATATTAACTCAATATATATGAGTTAGGAATGGAATATTCAAATTGATTATGTACCAATTCTGAAATAATATATTGATTTTTTAGAGGATTTTCATTGACATCATGAGGAGCAGGAAGTTGAGTTTTATATTGATTTAATTACTGGTTCATGGCCTATATGAAATGCGCATTATAGAATAGACACTATAGAATTAGTATAATTGAATAAAAAACTAGAGGAATTGACTGATAAGGGATGTGTTCTCCAATGTTTTTCTCTATGGGTAGCCCCTATTATTTTCATTAAAAAAATTATTGATATATGGGGTTGTGCATGGAATAAATGGAGATCAATGCTATAACAACAGAGAGAAAGTATACCCTAACATGAATTTGTGATTTATTTGATCAAATTCATGGAGGCCAATAATATTTGAAGATTGAACTTTGATCGGAATATCAATTCAAACTAGGTATAGGCATTACAAGTTTACAGTTATTCATTTTGGACTGATTAATACACCATATATTCTCAAGGATATGATGAAACATGTTTTCATGGAATATAATAAAGACTATGTGGTGGTATTAATTGATAATTTAATGGTATAATATAAAACATATGATGATCATGAAAATCACTTGTGCACAATTCTGAAGACTCTTATATGAAATGAATTTTATTGGATGTTTAGAAAGTGTGTATTTTGGATTCCATCAATTTCCTTTCTTTGACACATTTTATCTTACGATGGAATATCTATTGATCATATGAAGGGAAATGTAGTTCAGGACTGGCCTACACCAATGAACATAAATAATGTACATAGTTTTATTGGTTTAGAATGTTATTATCAACATTTCATTCAGAACTTCAATCGTTTTGACAACCCATCAACCAAGCATTATTGACAAAAGGTTAAGATCAAATGAAAAAAAATGTGGAAAATATTTCCAAAACTACATAGTATATTTGTGAATTCTCTGATCATAACTATAGCATCAGGGAATGACAGGTTTGTGATCTATAGTGATTAATTAATGGAAGGATGTGGTTGTTTCCTTATGAATAAGGATATGGTTATTGAATATGCATCAATGAAATTAAAATTTCATTAACACAACTATCCTACACATGATTTTGAGTTAAATGATGTGATCATTTCTTAAAAAATATGGACACAATATCTCTACAATGAAATATGTGAGACATATACGGATCACAAGATTTTGAAATATATCTTCTCATAGAAAGAACTAAACATGTTGCAAATGAGAAGGATCATGATACTCAATGATTATGATTTTTCCATAGACTACCAACTAGAAAAAAAAATAAGGTAGTTGAGGCATTCAATAACATGGATAATAGAGTTTTAAACAAAATAGAAATTGAGAGGGATCCATTATTCATGGATCAAGTATGGTTAGGTATAAGAATTATTAAAGAAGATGAATCATAATTACATTCTCAATTGGTTTCCCAACCATATATATTAGAATGTAAAAAAATCTAAAATCCTAATGATGAGAACCTTCAAAAGAATATTAATTTTGTGGAATATGGGAAGTTGGCTGACTTCTTGTGTGATTATGGGATTTTGAAATTTGGGAAGATCCTATGTCTCTCTTCTATACCCGAGCTGAAGAGGGAGTTTTTGGTTGATGAAAATAGCTTGAATTTCTTTATAAACCATGGTAGTACTAAAATGTATATATATTTGAAGGAACATTTCTCATGGGACATCATAAATTAGGTAATATATGAATGTGTATCAAGATTTTTAGTCTTTCAAAAAGTGATGGCCGAACAAAAACATCATAGAGTAGTCATGAAACATATCTGGATTTATACATGGAAATGGGATGACAACATCCTGGATTTTGTCACTAGTTTTTTAAAACTCCAGGAATGAATGATTCAATATGAGTAATTATAGATCAAATTATGAAATCTGCACATTTCCTCACTGTAAGGGATGATTTCTCACTGGGGTGCCTTACATGACTCTATATCAATGAAGTTGTAATATTTCATGGAGAACCTCTTTCAATATTTTCCGATCACGATCCTCAATTTATATCAAAATTATTGAAATATCTGAAAAAAATATTTGCATATTCAGATTTGTTTTAGTACTTTTTATCACCCTCAAACTGATGGGAAATCAAAAAGGTTGATCCAAACATTAAGAGACATGTTGAGATCATTCTTAGGTGATTTTCTTGGTTTGTAGGATCTGTATTTAACTTTTTTGGAGATTTCATACAGTAAAAGTTTCCATTATAGAATTAAAATGGAACCATATGTAGCATTTTATGGAACAAGATGTCGTACAACATCATGTTGGGATGTTGTTGTTGAAAGGAATATTATTGCTCTAGAGCTTGTGGAGGAATCAACATCGAAGGTAAATACTATTGAAACCCATATCCAAGAAGATCAAAGTAGGCAAAAGATATATGATTTTAATCGAAGGAAGGATTTGTAATTTCAAGTGGGAGATCATATTTTCATTAAAGTATCTCCCTATAAGGGTGTTATGAGATGTGGGAAGAAAGGGAAACTGATCCCCAGGTACACTGTTCATTTTGAAATTCTGGAGGGAGTTGGATTTGTGGCTTATTTTTTGATAAGCCACCTAGCCTATATAAAGTAAAAAATGTGTTCTATGACTAATTGTTGAGAATGTATAAGATTGAACAAATGGATGTTGTAAAGACCCGTAAAATTCAAGGGATATTTTTTCTTAGTTTTCATTGGGATTTTACAAGTACGTAGTTTCTGACGGCACCTACTTCTGAGGCTCGTTGTGCCCAAAATCATTTTCTGAAGTTTGGCTTGGGTACGTTCAGTAAACGAACGAGCGGGTTTTCCTAACTTTTGAACTGGTGCTCGGAATCGAAATTCGAGGGCACTGATGGAATCGCAGCACCAGTAATTGCTTAGGAACACCTATACCAGAGTTGTGTTTACACGGGAGGATTTGTTTAAAAATTGTGGAAGTTAAAAATAAAATTTAACTACAAATTTTATTTTTCTTTCTAAGTGGTAGTCCTTTGAGTGGAAGTTGGGAACCACCCAACTTCCCATGAGAGGTTATGAGGGCGGTGGGTCCAGCACGAACCCCACCCCTTCGTATTCCCTAAACTCCCATAACCCTCCTATTAAATGAAACATTAGTTAATTAAGTGGTTTAATTCAATTTTTGAATTTAAAACTTGAGTCATCAGTAATAAAATAAGTGAAACACTTATTTTATTATTATTGGTCTTGTTGTGTTGAGTCTTTGGGAGAAAAAGGGAAGTCTTGATGTTCTTCGTTCTTCGTCGAAGAATGTGAAGAACACACCACCACCAACGAAGAATGCCGACCTCTGATGAAAGATAACGGCGAGGGATGCCTTCCTCGGAGATCAAATGCCAACGATCATCTCCTTCCGCGACACCTTCTTCTGCGATGGTTAATTCATTGACGAACCCTCGCTCAAATAATTCGACGAGGTATGGGATTTTGTTTTTGTTCGTGATTACTTCCATTGTCGTTCTTCGCGAATCTTTCACTTACTATCGATTAACGGGAGGGGGCCGGACCGCACAAACACGGCTGACCCTCCTCCCTTATCTTTGTGTAGTTGCGGTTCGAAGGAAAGTGGCACGGTGCCACGGCACCGTGCGGGATCATACGAAAAGGGTGCACGGCGCCGTCGCTCCATGCCATTGAAGTCGAACAAAGGTGCGGCGTCGTCTCACTGCACAGAAGAATCATGAAAACACTGCTGTCGGAGCGGGGACGCGGCAGAGCAGGGACCGGCAGCCGGTTCCGGGACGCCGGCGTCGGAGCAGGGGGACTGGCCCATGCCGGTCTCGTGGCGGCAGCAGCCGGCCGGCCGTAGCGGGCCGACCGGTCAGAGGAGGAGCCAGGGGTTAGGACCCCCGACTGGCCAGACAGCAGCGGCCCCCCACATGGGGGCCATGTTTACAAACAGGTGGGGGGGGGGGGGGAAGGGGGCAGCGCCCCCCCCCCCCCCGCACCCAAAACTGTCGGCCGTTTCGGCCGAACCAGATGGCCAGCATGCCGGGCCGGGCCGGGCCGCAGCAGCCATGCCGGGCTTCTCCAAAGAAATCCAGACCCAGACCTGGGTCGGGTCGACCCGGTTCGGGTCGACCCACGGGGGTCTCGGGCTGGGTCGGTCCGGGTCCAAAACCCCCACTTCCAGACCTCTTACGGTCTTTTGCCCATAACATGGGCTAAGGACCTCCGATCGACGCACCGTTAACTGCGATGCGATCCTTGGATCGAGACGGTTGTTTTAGTATATTACACTCATGGTTTCATAGAACTTTGGGTTCGGCCGGGTTGGTTCATACACCAAACCAACCGGGCCCTCGGAGCGGAAACTCTTATAACATGAGCTCGAGACGTCCGATTGACGTGTCGTCGACTTTATTGGATTCCTCGTACTGAGACAGACCTTTTGGATTACTCCGCTCAAGGTTTGGATGCAGTTGGATTATGGTCGGTTTGGTTTGACTAAAAAACCAACCGGGCCCCTGGGACGAAAATGCCAATAACTCACTGACCGGACGTCCGATTGACATGTCGTCTATGTCGTTGAGTTCCTGTTGACGATACGGAACTTTTGGACACATCAACTCCGGACTTCGTGTCAGTTGATTTATCAGCCCCTCGGCTTGTGGAACGAACCATCCCGAACGAGATTGCTGTGTGCGAGAATCCTAGAGCTGGCTGCGACTACGACGACAATAACGATTGTACAGAAATCCTCCGTGGATTCGACGGTGATGAATACAGCACTCAACGATCCTACGTGGGTCAGTGCTACCGATCCTGTGTGGGTCAGCGCTCAGCGGTCCTGTGTGGGCCAGCATATACCGATCATGTGTGGGTCAGATTCTGTGTGGGTCATTGCGGGGGTTAGTTACCTATCGATCCTTTGTGGGTCATTGCTGGGGTTAGTACCTATCGATCCTATGTGGGTCGGACGGCTTAGATGAATTAGTGGCTACATCTGATCATTTCTATCGTCTTACAAAGAAGTATACCTGTGTGACCTAAATCTTAACTTTTAATCATTATCTTCGATATGATTGACTTTTTTCCTATGTGGATTGTGTTGTGATATCCTGTGTGGACGTGATCAAACATGGGCTCAGATTTTGGAGCTAAACTAGAATTGATGACTTAGGTATATTAATGGGCATATACATAAGTAGTTTTCAATATTACTTCGTGATTGTATCTTTATTTTGTGGATTATCCTTTGTGGATTCTGGGAGATCTACGGGGGTCTCGGGGTCCCTACTAAGTAGCTTATACTCACCCCTACACGGGCTATGACTGCACTATGTTGTGTTGGTTGCAGAAGACGGACAACGCTGATCGTGATTGGGGCTTGAGGATCATGTCAGTACCTGGAGGTGGACCACTGGACGGGACATACTTGTAGTGGACAGCTGGACCTGAGGAGATGTGGAGGCTATCTGTACCAACCCTTCAGGCGGGACTTCCAGTGGAAGGCTCGACGTTGCATCTTTACTTTCAGTTGTTGTTTTCCCTTTCTAGTTGAACATTACTTTCAGTTTGGGTTTTTATACTGGTCCACTTACTTTACCGCACTTACTATTCTACCTAGTTATTACTTAGTGTTACTTATGCATGCTTACTCTGTGTTTGTTTGTTTACTTACAAAGGCAATGCATTCCCTTTCATCAGGAATTACGCCTTGGAGCTAGTTGCCAGCCCCTGGCCTATGGAAGGCGGGCTTGGGGTAGTTATGGCAAGAGCCCTGAGGATGGGTCATGACAAATTGGTATCAGAGAAATTTGGTTCTAATATTGAACTCATGACTCAGATCTTTTTCTATGTGAAGAAATAGTGTTAAGAGTATTGAGTGTGGTTATCAGTCCAGGGAGTCCAGTGTTGGTGCGGTGGCCGACGTATCCGTACACCAGGACCCCAACTTCTGATTTCCGACTTAGTGCACGAAAACATTGATTGTATGTGTGCTTCACATTTTCTTTGTGATTACATTGTGTCAGCTCACCAGGTATACTGTTTGACCATGGCGCACCTGTTTCTTTTCAGGATGGCCCCACGATGGTAGCCAGCTAGGGTTTCGAGTTTTGTACGTGACGACATCTCACCGAGCGAAGAGGCTTCAGTACATGGCCCTTTGACAGTAGAGGCACATGTGGTACCTCTACCAACCGAGCCACCGATGCTACCAGCCCACTCCGCTGAGAGTGCACATCGCCTTAGTGCACTGCACGAGTTCCATCATTAGCGACCACCCAGATTCCGCAGGAAGACAGACCCCTAGGCAGCCGAGGATTGGCTGGAGGTAGTTGTACGAGCTTTCCATTTGGTAGGGACACCAGCAGACCTCATGGTGATCCTTATAGCGAGTCTCCTATACGCGGTAGCAGGAAGATGGTGGAGCTTGATGCTCTAGGTGCACGATGAGGCATCACTCCTCTGGACGGACTCTGAGAGCCTCTTCCGCTTGGAGTTTTTCCAAGAAACCCTCCGTGCGGTGCGCATCTAGGAGCTTCTACAGCTGCGGCAGGGCAGCTTGACGGTCGCCCAGTACTCAGCGAGATTTACAGACCTCTCGTGCTATTCTACGGACATGGTACGTGACCCATTCTTCCAGGACCGGACCTTCGAGCAGGGACTGAGGCATGAGATCAGGGCATTGCTGATCTCCCTCAGCATTCCGACATAGGCAGGGGTACTGGAGAGAGCCTTTATCATCGAGAGATTCCTTGCTGAGCCTACATCAGCAACGAGACCTACTGCAGGGCGGCACATAGCAGAGTCTTCTGCATCAGGCAGTCGATGGATGACACATGGATCCCGGAAGACTAGACCCTCAGGCAGACGTCCTCAAGACACTGGCTCTGAGGTGTGGGGCACTCAGTGTAGAGCCAGCCTTTCGAGAGTCAGACAGTGCTACGCATGCGGCGGGCAGAGCCACATGGCTTGTAACTTCCCGACCCGCCGTGCTGAGGAGCAGAAGACTATTGAGGGACCACCTAGGCAGAGGCAGAGGGTCGACCGTGGAAGTCTTCCGGGAGCAGGAGGACGAGGTAGAGGAGCTGGCCGAGCAGTAGGAGGTAGGGTACGCTTTGAGGCTCTACCACCACCACCACCAGGAGCTCCACCCCGACCACAGGGAGTTGGTGGGCAGAGACAAGCACAGCTTCAGGCAGTAGAGGCCTACGACCACAGCGCGCCCAAGATGATTTGAGGTACTATCTGTGTCTATTACAACCTTACTGCAGTTTTTATAGACACAGGATTGAGTCATTCGTTTATTGCCGCTGCCCTTCTTCGGAGATCGGAGATTCTGACACAGCCGTTGGCTCGATCCTTACAGCTAGAGACTCTTACGGGAGTAGACTCGACGATTACACACTGGTGCCGACAGTGTGAGCTTACTCTAGCAGGCGAGCTCTTCGGCTGGGATCTTCTTGTAGCGGCGTCGAGCCCTTAAGACGTCATCTTGGGCATGGATTGGTTCTCTATAGTCCATGCTCAGATTGACTGCATTAGGCGCAAGGTGCGGTGTATACGCACCGATTGGAGCAGGTTCACCTTCACAGGCGAGAAGGGAGCCTTTGCAGTGAAGGATGGACTCACATAGAGGAGAGGACAACCCATCACTCATCAGTTGTCTAGCCTCATCCTAGGAGCAGTTGACGTGCGGAGTTCGAGCTTAACTACAGTGGTGGATCAGTATGCAGACGTTTTTCCCGACAACATTCCAGGACTTCCTCCTCATAGTGAGGTAGAATTCAATATTGACTTGTACCCCGGGATAGCCCTGATATCCACTCCATCATATCGGATGGCCCCCGCTGAGATTCGAGAGATACGTGTATAGTTGGTGGACTTGTAGGGCAAGGGATTCATCCGACCCAGTGTTTCACCCTGGGCTTCCCCGATATTGTTCGACAAGAAGGAGGATGGGAGCTTGCGACTTTGTGTCAACTATCATCGCCTGAACCTGGTCACCGTGAAGAACAAGTATCCGCTACCGAGGATTGATGACCTCTTCGATCAGCTCAAGGGAGCACGGTGGTTCTCAAAGATAGACCTTAGATCAGGCTATCATTAGCTCAGAGTTCAGGACGAGGACATGTAGAAGACGGCCTTCAGATGTCGGTATGGCCACTATGAGTTCTTGGTTATTCCATTTGTCATAACCAATGCTCCAGCAGTGTTCATGGGCCTCATGAACAGGATCTTTCAGCCATACCTCGATCGATTTGTCGTGGTCTTCATTGATGAAATTTTGATATACTCGACCACTGAGGAGGATCACACCTATCACTTGCGGGTTGTACTAGACACACACTGAGAGAACCAGCTTTATGGAAAGCTCTCGAAGTGTCAGTTCTGGATACGTGAGGTCCACTTCTTGGGACACGTCATCTTTGAGGCGGGAGTTGCGGTGGATCCTGCGATGATCGTGGCAGTGCTTTCTTGGGAGCCACCCAGGAGTGTGACGGAGGTGCGGACTTTCATGGGGATAGCTGGATTCTACCAGAGATTCATGCCAGACTTTTCCATAGTTGCGAAACCACTCTCAGCTTTGACGAAGAATGGGAAACCCTTTGTGTGGTCTGACAGATGTAAGTAGATCTTCCAGTAGCTGAGACAGAGATTGACCAGTGCGCCTATCTTGAGGCTACCGGAGGAGGGAGTAGGGTATGTAGTCAACTGCGATGCATCAGGGACCGGACTTGGATGTGTCCTGATGCAGGAGTGGGCTGTGATCTCCTATGGATCACGTTAGTTGAGGAAGCATGAGAAGAACTACTCTACCCATGACCTGGAGTTTGCAGCAGTGGTCTTCGCTTTGAAGATGTGGCGATACTACCAGATGGGCGAGCACTTTACAGTCTACTCTGACCACCAGAGTCTCAGGTACATCTTCTTGCAGAAGGACATGAACCTCAGACAATGGCGATGGCTCGAGTTCCTCCAGTACTATGACTTTGAGATAGTCTATACTCCTGGAAAGGGGAACATAGTAGCTGATGCTCTCAGCAGGAGGACGAGCATTCAGCTACTTGGGGAGGTGACAGAGCATATAGCCGCTTTGTAGATATCCTTCATGGATAGTGATGGGGAATCATTTCTTTAGTCACTCACAGTCACTCCTCCACTTCTATAGCGGGTCAGAGAGGCATAGCGTGGGGAAGATGACTGTGAGACGTGGCATGCACAAATATCCTCAGGATAGGCACATGATGGATTCTCTATGGGAGGAGAGAATTCCATCCTTTTAAGAGGATGTACCATGGTACCAGATGCTTTACAGGAGGAGGTGATGAGGGAGTTTTACACTTCCCATTTATCGGTACATCCAGGAGTGGCGAAGATGTACCAGGACCTCATACGATAGCACTGGTGGCTAGGTATGAAGAAGGTTGTGGCAAAGTTCGTTTCTCGATGCCTCACCTGCCAGAAGGTGAAGGCAGAGCACCAGGTACTAACAGGCTTGGTACAACATTTGGAGGTCCCGGGGTGGAAGTGGGACGGGATATCTATAGAGTTCGTGACTAGACTTCCATGCACTTCAAGAGGTCAAGACTCCATTTGTGTGATTGTCGACTGACTCACCAAGTCGGCACACTTCTTACCCATCAGAGAGCAGGGCTCAGTGGAGAGCTTGGGACGTATCTATGTTCAAAAGATTGTACGGATTCATGGTGTGCCATCATCTATCATCTCCGATCGAGATGATATCTTTACTTCCCGGCTTTGGAAGGGGTTGCAGTCGGCGTTCGGGGCACAGCTACATCTGAGCACTGCCTTTAACCCTCAAACAGATGGTCAGACGGAGATGACCATTCAGACTCTCGAGGTCATGCTCCGTGCATGTGTCCTCGACTTTGGTCGCAGCTGGGAGGACCACCTACCCTTGGTGGGGTTCATGTACAACAACAGCGACCACTCCACCATCAGGATGGCACCATACGAGGCGTTGTGCATCCGACCTTGTAGATCACCTATGTGCTGGATAGACCCTGGGGAGTCAGCACTTGTGGGACCAGAGATGGTGTAGGCCACGACAGAGAAGGTCCAGGTCATCCAGGAGTAGATGAGGATAGCTCAGATCCGACCAAATTATAATGCTGACAGGAGGCGGAGGTCACTGGAGTTCGAGGATAGCGACCACATTTTCTTGCGGGTCTCACCTTGACGTGGATTACAGAGATTTGGCCGAGGTGGAAAGCTTTCTCCACGCTTCATCAGACCATTCCAGGTCCTCAGCAGGAATGGAGAGGTGTCTTATTTCCTGGCTCTACCACCTCAGTTGCACCGGGTGCACGACGTCTTCCACGTATCTCAACTGAGGAGATACGTGCACGACTCAATTCATATCATTTACCATGGGGAGCTGGACATTGATGATGTGGCAACTTTTGCAGAGGTCCTAGTGGAGATCGAGGATCGATAGAAGCAGGTCCAACATGGATAGTCGATTCCTCTAGTGTGCATCAGATGGAAGCACGGGATCCTCCAGGAGAGCACTTGGGAGCAGGAGGCTCAGATGCGTGCTCAGTACCCACATTTGTTCCCCTAATTTATGATGTATCTTTACGGGGACGTAAAGCCCTTAGGTGGGAGTAATCTAAAGACCCTTAAAATTTAAGGGATATTTTTTCTTAATTTTCATTGGGATTTTACAGAACGCAGTTTCTGACGGCACCTGATTCCGAGGCCCAGTGTGCCCGGAATCATTTTTCGAAGTTTGGCTCGGGTACGTTCAGTGAACGAACGAGCGGGTTTTCCTAACTTTTGATTCGGTGCTCGGAATCGATATACGAGGGCACCGATGGAATCGTAGAACCGATAATTTCTTAGGAACACCTATTCCGGAGTTGCGTTTACACGAGAGGAGTTATTTAAAAATTTTGGAAGTTAAAAATAAAATTTAACTACAAATTTTATTTTTCTTTCTAAGTGGTAGTCCTTTGAGTGGAAGTTGGGAACCACCCAACTTCCCATGAGAGGTTATGAGGGAGGTGGGGCCCACACGAATACCACCCCTTCTTATTCCCTAAACTCACATAACCCTCATATTAAATGACACATGTGTTAATTAAGTGGTTTAATTCAATTTTTGAATTTCAGACTTGAGTCATGAGTAATAAAATATGTGAAAAAGTTATTTTATTATTTTTGGGCTTGTTGTGTTGAGTCTTTGGGAGAAAATGGGAAATCTTGAAGTTCTTCGTTCTTCGTCGAAGAACACGAAGAACGCACCGCCGCCAATGAAGAACGCCGACCTCCGACGACGGACGGTGGCGAGGGACTCCTTCCTCGGAGATCAAATGCCAACGATCCTCTCCTTCCGTGACGCCTTCTTCTACGACGGTTAATTCGGCGACGAACCCTCGCTCAACGAATTCGACGAGGTAGGGGATTTTTTTTTGATCATGATTAATTCCATTGTTGTTCTTCATGAATCTTTTCTGCTTTCTATCTATTAATGGGAGGAGGCCAGACCGCAAAAACACGGCTGAAACTCCTCCCTTATCATTGTGTTGTTGCAGTTCAAAGGAAAGCGGTGTGGAGCAACGGCACCGTGGGGATCATACGGCAAGGGTGCGCGGCGCCGTCGTGTCACGCCATAGAAGTCGAACAAAGGCACGACGCCATCAAGCCCCGCCGAAGAATCACGAAAACACCTCGGCCTAAGCGGGGCCACGACGGAGGGGTGTGGCATCGTCGCGCGGTGCCGGACAGACCAAGGCTGCGGCGGAGCAGGGATCGGTGGCCGGTTGCGGGCCGCCGGCGTCAGAGCAGGGGGACCGGCCCATGTCGTTCCCTTGGCGAAAGCAGCCGGTTGGCCGGAGCGGGCCGGTCGGTCAAGGGAGGATCTGGGGATTACGACCCCAGGCTGGACGGACTGCAACGGCCCCCCACATGGGGGTCGCGGTTACAAAAAGGAGGGGAATGGGGGGGCAACGCCCCCCCCCCCCCCCCCCCGCACCCCAAACGCTCGGCTGTTTAGGCCGATCCACCTGGCCAGCGCACCAGCACGCCGGGCCGGGCCGCGCCAGCTGGGCTGGACCATGCCCAAACGGGTGGACCCGGACCCGGGTCAGATCGACCCGTTTCAGGCTGATCCAAGGGGGGTCTCGGGTCGGGTCGGTCCGGGTCCAAAACCCCCACTTCCGGACCTCTTACGGTCTTTTTCCCATAACATGGGATATAGACCTCTGATCGACGCACCGTCGGCTGCGATGCGATCCTTGGATCGAGATGGTCGTTTAGGTATATTAAACTCAAGGTTTCGGAGAACTTTGGGTTCGGCCGGGTTGGTTCGTACACAAAACCAACCGGGCCCTCGGAGTGGAAACACTTATAACATAAGCTCCAGACGTCCGATTGACATGCTGTCAACTTTGATGGATTTATCTTAGTGAGAAAGACCTTTTAGATTACTCCGCTCGAGGTTTGGACGCAGTTGGAGAATGGTCGGGTTGGTTTGACTTAAAAACCAACCGGGCCCCTGGGAAGAAAAAGCCAATAACTCACAGACCGGATGTCCGATTGACGTGTCGTCTGTGACGTTGAGTTCCTGTTGACGATACGGAACTTTTTGATACATCAACTCTGGACTTCATGTTAGTTGATGTATCAGCCCCTTGGCCCATGGAGCGGACCCTCCCTAACGAGCTTTCTTTTTGTGGGAACCCTAGAGCTGGCTGCGACTGCGACGATGATGACGACTGAACAGAAATCCTCCATGGATTCGACGGCGGTGACTACAACACTCAGCAATCCTACGTGGGTCAGTGCAACCGATCCTGTGTGGGTCAGATCATGTGTGGGTCATTTCGGGGGTTAGTTACCTACCGATCCTTTGTGGGTCATTGCGGGGGTTAGTACTTATCGATCATGTGTGGGTCCGACGGCTTTGATGAATCAGTGGCTACATCAGATCATCTCTATCATCTTACGAAGAAGTATACCTGTGTGAGCTGAATCTTGACTTTCAATCATTATCTTCGATGTTATTGACTTGCTTTACTATGTAGATTGGGTTGTGATATCCTGTGTGGACTTGATCGAACATGGGCTCAGATGTTGGATCTGAACTGGAATTGATGACTTAGCTATATGTATGGGCTTATACCTAAGTAGTGTTGGATATTACTTTGTGATTGTATCTTTCTTTTCTGGATTATCCTTTGTGGATTCTTGGAGACCTTTGGGGGTCTTGGGGTCCCTACTGAGTAGCTTAAACTCACCCCTGCACGGGCTATGCCAGCACTGCATTGTGTTGGTTGCAGATGACAGACATCGTTGATCGTGGTTGGGGCTTGCGGAGCAGGTCATTACCTGGAGGTGGACAACTGGACGGGACGTACTCAGAGCGGACGGCTGGACCCGAGGAGCTGTGGAGGCTATCTGTACCATCCCTTCAGGTGGGACTTCCTGTGGACGGCTCGACGTTGCTGCTTTACTTTCTATTGTTGTTTTTCCTTTCATGTTGTACTTTACTTTCAGTTTGGGTTTGTATACTGGCCCACTTACTTTACCGCACTTACTATTGTACCCAGTTATTACTTAGTGTAACTTCTGCTTGCTTACTCTGTGTGTGTTTGTTTACTTACAAAGGAAATACCTTCCCTTTCATCGGTAATTACGCCTTGGTGCTAGTCGCCAGCCCCTGGCCTATGGAAGGCGGGCTTGGGGTAGTCACGGCACGGGCCCTGAGGACGGGTCATGACAAATGTCTTCATTTATGATGGTATAGAGTTGGAACCTGACTTCTTTTACTTGGAAGAGACTATCCATATTATATAAACTAAGGAACATGTTTTGACAATCAGACAACACATAATTTAAAGGTACTTTGGAAAAATTACATAATATAAGCAGAAGCATTGGAGCCTATGTATACTTTGATGACGACCTTCCCAACTCATCTTATGAGGTAAAATTTTATGAATTTTGAGGATGAAATTTTTTTAAGGAGGAGAGTGTTTGACACCCAAGGAATTTATAATTAAATATAATATTGAACAAATGAAACAGTTATTCTCAAATAAAAAAATCCTGTTGTTATAACCTATCCAATAAACATTATTTTTCCACCACTATGATTTGAATTTTGAAAAACTGACATACACATTTACATTCAGTTAGATATTTAGAGTATGATAAGACAATCTTAATTTTTGGGGAATAGTAACATACCCTTATAATTGGTAATATGAATTGTAATATAACCTTTATGAATAAAAAGTCATATTATTATTTTATTGTCATAATTTTATAAGATAATGAGATCATGAATAATTTTTCAATGTGTTATAAACAAATTATAGTTTTAAAATTATAATTTTTTAATAAATTATGATTTTTTTTAGAAATTAAATTAATCATATTTATAAAATTATATTAAAAATTGGAGTTCATTTTTGAATTATACACATCAAAAAATTGTTTTACTTAATTTTTTTTGGATTTTTTTGAAATACTTGAATTTTTATTGAATAGTAAAATATGATAATTTATAGTATATATATACATAATCAGTTATATTCACTATTTATATAATCATGGCTAATATAAGAACACTTGGTTAGAACATACATGCATTTATTATTATTATGGTTCAAATGAATCAACACTATTGATTTTCTTGTAGGAAATAATAAAATAGTGAATACTATATTCAAAAATCACCCCTCCCCTCTAATATAACCCCCCCAACTCCCTCTTCCCTACAATCCTCTCATGCCATGTGAATTATCTAACTTCTTCTTAAATATCCTCCCATGATCTTCCACCACATCCATCAGCCCTTGATATCCATAAAATTTCATAACCTCTCCCCTAAAATGGCTCTCAAGGAAGATAACTTTAGGAGGTAAATTCATATTTTCCTTTCCTTCATTTCGAGTTCCATTTTTTTCATTCATATACTCCTTTCATCGAAATGTTATTATTAGTCCGGTACCAGACATTTACTAAAATTTTTTATGATAATGGAAAATACATTATCTTATCTGTTTTCCCCATATATTATACTACAAATGAATACACCATCCATGATGTGTTAAATTTTCAAATTCAATGATGACGGGTTTTAGATTTATATTATCATATTCTATTATGGTATAGAAACCATTTTTATGGTTGAAATGGAACATAATATTTGTATTATAAATTATACATGGTTCTATAATATTTTTAACACAATATATTAATTTAAAATTAAAAAGTGTTCGTTGTGATAAAAACCAACAAATTAACCCAAATAATTATCATTAATGTTTTATGTAATGATACATATTCACTCCCAATAACCATATGGATTTTTTAAAAATGTACTCGTATAGATGATAAAATATATAATACAACTTTTATTCAAGAAAATAATTTCCATATTACTTGTTTATCCTTATAAGTTAACCAATCATGAATACCTTGGAAGAAAACCCTCCCAAAAAATAAAATTGAACCTCTTAAATCCATCAAGAAGGGCATTAATGAACCTAATAATGATATAATAAATAAATTAAATAAATTATACATTATTTTAATATTAATTAAAAAATTTTATTTGGTTATCCAAGAAACCATGATCAAGTGCAGAACACCATCAGACTTAATGTAAGGTTTTTTTACCCGATCCTCCATTTTCATTCAAGTTAATTTTATTCCCTACTTGTCATAGTCAGATTATTTTTTTTTCATAAGTAATACTAATAAATTATGTGTTAATTCTCTATATATGTGTACCAAAAATAATAATACTTCCATTTTTTGGGATCTATATGTTTTAAAATGATCCTCTAAAACATTTACTGAAATATATGCCAGATTCAATTGAATTTGTCAAATTATTACCTATTTTGAATGGAATTTTATAATCTATTTTCAGAAATCATCATCTACACTAAATCAATAATTATATTATGAATATACTATATTACTTTACTTATGGTTTTATACAATTATTTTTCTATAGGAACTCATCATTTCAATGTAAAAGAGTATTTATCTCAAGAATTATTCGATGATTTTACAAGTGTATCTTCATATATTTCAAAATTCTTGTTCATTATTATGTATTATTGGGACTAATATTTTATGATATAATCTAAATATTTAAATTATTTGTTTATGATTTTTTTTATTTTGGTGTTTTATCTTAAAAACATTAACCAATTTATTCTGACTTTCTAGTGTTTATGCTTAATGTTTGGGGAAACTCATCTACATTTCATAGGCTAGATTCCATATGAATATATATATTTTTTTTATTTTTTTAACATTCATATGGGAAATTCATTGGTCCTAGTAAGTGATGGGTTAGTCCCACAATATCCTTTTCTCATCGGTATGTCTCATGTGACAAATGACGGTCATGGAATGAGGCCTTGACAAAATGGGTATTTATTATTTTCGCATGAGGCCTCGATAGTATGGTTATGAAGATCATAATTATTTATTCCTAAATTATGAACAAAGTAATTGAAACCTCATTTGTTTATTTTACAAGTTTATTTCCCATGATTATACTTTATTGTGCAATTATTTATTCATCTCTTATTACTTCCATAATGTGTTCAAGTTTATTTTCAAATGCTTTTGTTTTTAGTTATTCAACATGCCTAATTATTATGTTTATGATATATTCCTCTCTACTTCATACCGATATTCAGAATTTGAGTTCACCACTTTCTTATTTTTCATTTAACAAGTACATGGAGAGGTATATTATAAATGACATGTTTGGATAACCTAGGAGTTATGGATGTTGTCGAAGGAATTTATATATTGTATTTACTTCCAAGTTGTAATGTTGAACATATAAATGTATAAAGTTTTTCAAATATTATAAAATATTTGTTCCATTCGCATAAAACTATATTTTAATCATTATAATGTAATTTATTAAGGCACTGGTTCCGATAAATTGGGTTCGGGGTCTTTACATAAATTGGAATTGAACTATCAGCCCCATGGGGCCCAATTTTGGTGTATACAGTGAAATGTGACTTGTTCAACATTTTTCTATTTAGAAAAATTGAATATCTTATATCCTGTTTTTATTATACGGGGATTACAATGGTTTGATACATATTATGTTTTCTAGCATCAAGGCCTAGGCCACATGAATCATCGTTCATATAGGCATTGATAGATGCAACTTCTTCACCGAATGTCTGGCTCAGGAAAATGAATAATAGATCATCTATGCTTTTTCCAAAGGATCGCAATGGCATGATCCATTTTTTATCTAGTGATGTATAAGGAGGAAATTCAGTAATGTTACATTATCTCCCTTTTAAACCATAAAATACCATCATGTGCTCGTCATCTTTTTGACCGGATGTTCAATGTACTCTGGGAGTGCAGTGGCATGTCTATATGTAAAAGTGCATAGTTTAGTACACAAGTAGACTCCGTACTTGACCAGGCGATGGGATGTGGTCAGACATCATGTGTGGACCACACACGTTATGTACCACTTTAAAAATCTTCTACCACTCATATCTATTTCTTGTGTACTCGTATTTCTTCCTATGAGTAGACTATCTTTAGTGTTAATCCATGTAGAACATTACGTGCTCTCCATAGTGGGTATTGAGATATGATGTGAGATGTTCCGAGTGAGAAATATATCGAAGGTTATGTTCTATGTTCCAATAATTATTAATCTATTATTTGATGTAAAATTGTAGCAGTGTTTAGGTGATGAAATCAGAGTATTCTAAGTGGAACCCTCTAGCTGGGATAGGCATGGGTCCTCAATAACACTATAGTGGAACCCTCAAACTGGATTTGGCAACAGTTCTTTACCTTTTTAGAGTTTAACCCTCATGTAGGGATATGCATGGGTCTATCAACTTTTCTATGTGGAACCCTCTAGATGGGCTATACATTGGTCCCTGAAGACACTAGATTGAAACACCCCAACCGAGATGGGCCTAGGTACTTGACCTTTTCTGAGTGGAACCCCCTTCTCAGCTAGACATGGGTCCTAAAACAATTCATAGTGGAATCCTCCAACCAATCTAGGAATGAGTCCTCATCCTTGACGAACAACCACTTCACTATCTGGATTTGTGAAGAATAGTTTGATGTGACCATGGACTCACAAAGAAGAGGGATTTTTGTCCCACCAAGAAAAATCATGGTGACACTACCTGAAACCATGACATCGAGTCAGTGCCTCCAAAAGTGGATAGTATCAAGGTGTAGTGATTGTTTCCATCTGACATGAATGTTCAAGGAATACATGTTGGATGATGGGCATCATTGATTTATAAATCACGATCTTTTGAGGAATTTTATTTCTGAGGTTGAAATAAGAGATAAAGATCACCTTATTCTCTTTTATTGGATTATTTGATGTAGTATATATATATATATATATCCAATTATAGTACCCACTCATTTGGATTATGTTACTCTCCTATTAAGAGAGGATAATACATGCATGAAATTCCACATGCTTTCTATGTCTATCTTCTTATGGTTGAACGAGTCTACTCTTCTATTATAGGTAGCGAAGAGTCGTCAATAAGTTCATATTCTCATAATTTATAACTCTTATTGTAGGGATGAGCTTAATTTAATATCATGTGTTGGTTGATGTGTACTCTCTTTTATAAACATTGTTTTATCTACTTCTTTCATATTAATTGTATCACTTACTCCCCCCTAACAATTTTATTTCATCCTTTTGAGAATATTTATGCTCACCCCTAAATGGTATTTTCCAACACTTTTTTCACCTTTTGCAGATGACAAACATAGTTATCATAAGTTTAGAGAAACATAGTGATACAAGTGCTTGGACTGCATACAATGGTAATAGCTTAGGATCCACGAGCCGGGACGTCATAGCTATTTTAATTTCCAGTTACATCCTTATGGCACTTTTTTGGTTTGGTGTGAATTTTTACTATTTTTTCATTCAGTATACTTTTCTGTACATATACTGATTAGATATTGATGCATGTTTGTTGTTTATATATTTTATTCTCGTGTCCTTTGTTCCTTTTCATCAACAATTTTCTATTGTGTTTGCTTTATGTGTGTGTACAGGTTCTTAGGCAATGGCCTCCCTGAGTTTATTCTTCCTTTGATGCTTGTCTCCACCCATGACCTATAGTGGCAGGCATGGGGTAGTTACGGCTCTAGCCCCAAAAATGGTTGGTTCATGAAGAATATACTCATTGTTTTATATGAATTTGTATTATATAAATTTTTTATTTCCAAAACATAAATAGGGTTGTAAAATACATATTAATATATATTTCAACCGTTATAATGGTTTCATTAAAATTATTTAAGTATTCAAAGGAAAATGAATTTTCTTCTCCCATTATGTCAGTAAAACGACACACAATGATAAACAATTTCATTGTCACAAAAAAGTGTTATAATGTCTAAAAATAAAAAAAAAACATGAAAATAAATTAAAAGAAAAGAAATAGGAATTTACCTCATGAATTTTTCATCCATGAGACCTTATTTAGGGAAAGAAATTTGGTCTTCTGAATATAAAAACAGTAGATAATTGTATTAGAGAGTCTAGGGAAGTTAATTGGTAATAATTTTTACAAGGATCAAATCATGTGCAGTGTTATGAAAAGAGATAGTGAGGTGTTGTACTATAATGGTAGAGAGGGGTGTTTTATAATTATTATATTCATTAATTTATTAAAATGAATCATTAATATAGATATTTTAATAATAATTATTAAATATATTAAGATAAATAATGGGTTTTTTCAATTTCTTGTTTACATTAGCAACCGATCATCTATGACTCCATAATTCTTGTATTTATCTTTTTGTGTAAATTAACATATTTTACTATTCATAAAAATTGATCTATTATAAAGAATCCCAAAAAATAAAATCAATCCATTTTTATACTTGTATAATTCAAAGAAGATACATATTTTATAAAAATAATTATCTAAATATGAGTAATGTTATTTTTAAATAATATCATCATTTACTTCGAAAATCCAGATCTTAAAATTATAAATGATTTTAGAAAAAATTTTAAAATCACATAAGGTCTCATAAAATTCTGTTAAAATAATAATACATAAAAAATATTAATTTATGAATATAATTTATGAAAATTAATTTTATTTTTTATTGTTAAATTAATCATAAAATTGTAATTAAATATTTATGATATTCAAAAATACCAACACATAATAAATAAATTTTAGACAAATTAGCTACATAGACAGAGATATAACTATACCATTATATCATTTATGAAATTCATATATAGTATTTATATATTAATGGGATAGTTTATTATCCATTTGGCATGATTACTATCCATAAGGGTCATATTACTATTCTTATGGTCATGTTACTATTTCATCAGTATTGGTTCTTGAACACATAGAAATACATCTTATTTCATTAATTGTTTGTTTATAATATTTTTATTATGATCCATTTGTGATATAATGTTATTTATAGTGTATAAAAATTTTAAATTAAGGGATAAATTCCATTGATAATTTATTTGTCGTTATATGTTTTCCCCATTTTGAATGTTCACCATCAAAATTTTATTTTTCATTAAAACGTGAGGGTATTAGTCCTTCATCACCTCATCCATTTACAAATTTTATTCATTATACTTGTGGTTCCTACAAAACACATTGACATTTGTGGGTTTTTTATATTGTGTAGAAAGTTATCTCTTTATCCCATAATCATTTTTATATTCTCCTCATAAGATAGATCATCATCCAGTTGTACAACTTTGGAGTTCAGTACATATGAGGGATTTGGTATGTACTTTCTATGGACTGATACAAGGAACACATCATGATCAAGATCCATATTCAGTGGATGTGCAAGATGATTTTCCATGGCTCTTCTGTGATCAAGGATCTGAGAGGGGTGAATATTCATTAGGCTATCCTTCCCTTTCTTTTTAAACCACATGAATATCTTCCATAGTGATATTTTAAGGAAGAATATATCTTTTCCACTGATCTCCTAGACCCTTTAACAGTTTATAGTATAGATAATTTTCGGAAAATGATAATAATTGATTTAATGTTGGCTGTATTGACCCTTCTATGTCATCTACTACACAAGATCAGGACCAAGATGTTTTCAATCACCAACTCCATTTTGAAAGTTTGGATTACTACATCGCTTTCCATAGAGAGATTCATATAGAGCGATCCAAATATTTTATTGGAAGATGTTTTTCTATAATAATTCAACCATTTTTATTTTTTTATCCCATCCAAAAATTAATTCTAATGAATATGCTCTTAGAATATACTAGAGAATCTAAATAGTCCTTTCATTATTTTGCGGGTGATAGGATGTGCTAAAATTTAATTCAGTAGTCAAAGCATGTTGAAGACTCCTCAAGAATATAGATGTCAACTATGGATCACGATATCAGACAATAGAGAGGGGAACCACAAGCATTCTCACCATTTCCATCAAATATATATTTTCACGTAATTCAAGAAATAAATTTTCCCAAGTAGCAATAAAGTTGTATTCTTGGAGATTCATTCCACCAGAACCCATAGAACATTATTTATTTTTGATGTCATTGGGATAACAGTGACAAGGACTATAGTGACATTCTCCAATTTCAACACGAGTATAGCTAATGGTTGAATCATCCCTTTTTACTTTTATCACTCTCAATTAACAGGTTTCAATTTCAACCACCTTTCAATATCCCCCCAAATCTCTTTCTTCTTATTATTATTCTAGAAGTGTTATTGAAGGTCATGATACATCTTGTTTCACCCATGATGGATAAAGAATGTTGAGTTATTTGAATTATCCAATTTCAACTTCTTCATCCTAGGGTTTTAAGGTACACAAATACCTATTCAAAACAAAATAACACCATCATTATCGATATGTAACTCATACAACATCCATTCATTTACTACCTTCACTTTCTTTTTATTACTCTGGGTCATCTTGTTTTATGTCCTTAATATTCTCTTGGATAGATGGTTGAGAAATAATTTGGGAAATATAGGATGTATTCCCCTCCATTATGATTTCCAAATCCATCCTTCTTCATATTGATGATGATATGGTCTTTCTGAATCAGTAACCTAGATATAGTATGTAGTTTTTTTTTACTAAGAGCATCTGGTACCTGATTATCTTTGTTAGGATGGCAGTGAATAGAGAAATCATAGTCCTTTATTATCTAAGACCATTTCCTTTGTCACATATTGAGCTCCTTTTTGTGAATATATACATTATGATCTTTTTATTAGTATATATTTCAGGATTCACATCATAAAGGTAGTTCCAGAATATTTTCAATGAAAAAATACTAGCTACTAATTATAAATCATGCATCTGGATGTTCTACTTATAGATCATCAACTACCATGAGGCGTAGGCTATCACATTATCATTTTTCATAGGTACACAACCTAATCCTTTCTTTGAAGCATTACTATATAAACATAAATTCTACACTTTATTAGTAATGCGAGTACAACTGTAGAGATTCTCCTTCTCTTTATCTTCTTGAAGATTTCCTCACATTGATATGTCTATATATTCTTTAAACACTTCTTTTTTTACATAGATATAAATCTTTAAAATCAAGAGGTATTTCCTACAAAACATCAATAGTTACAATCTGAAATAATACAATTTTATATTTTCATGACACTGGAGGGTTAGTCCCATTTCTTAATTTCCTTTGTTTTTGTAGGGTCTATAGAAATTCCCCCACTTGTGATCACATGTCCCCAGAATGTGACTTTTTGTATCTATAAGTCACACATTATAAAGTTAGATCACAACATCTCTTTCCATAATATCACCAAAACAATACATATATATTCTTCATGTTCTTACATTCTCTTGTATTAGATGAAAATATAATCCATAAACACTGTCAAAAATATTTTGGGGTAATGTCTAAATAAAATATTCCAAAAATCCATGAACATTATGGGGGAATTAGTATGCCTGAAGAAAATAACTAGACACTCAAGGATCCCATAAATTGTATAGAAGAAGGCCTTGTGAATATCTACCTTACTTAACATTTTTTGATGATATTCAGAATATTGATTCGCCTTTGAGAAGTACTGATCTCCACATTTATGATCGAAACAGTCATAAATCCTTTGAAGAGGATAAATGTTCTATATTTTGATCATTTTGAGTTATTGATAAGCTATTCATAGACACATTGTGTAACGCCCGGACCCCAGTTACCCAGAGTCGGTGCATTATTACGCAACTTTGGCATGATCACAAAAGATCAAGTCTCGAATGAAATATTAGTTTAGTATCCTTGGAAACACTAGATACATTCATAAATGTTACATTACATCATAATGTAAAAAATCACAATAACATAGTCTCTATAGTCCACACTCATATCCCTATCAGACTATCCCTATAGGTCAGTCATAAAATATTTCTTCACATCCTAGAAAAAATAAAACATAGAAAGGGGTGAGCTCAGATACTCAGTAAGGATAACAATATAGTGGAAACTTTCATAAATAAAAATAAACATTTAAGGCAATGTATAACAAAAATAAAAGCCTTTTAAACTTGAACATTAGCATAATATGACAAAAGTAAAATTAAATAATTCCCTTTAATTACTCACATGGATATTCTACTAGTCAAATAATCACATGCAATATCAATATCCACTTTCATAATGATGGAATGCATAATGCCAGACTGTGATAACCACGTAGCCAAGGCCTCATGCCAATGCTACAAATAATATATTGTCAAGGCCTCATGCCAAGACACTATTTTGTCTCATGAGATCTACCGATGCATCGAGGAGCTATAGCGGGCTCCACCTATTACTTATTATGTCCAAGGCATTCCTTATATAAAAAGGTTTAAACATATCATAAATCATAATATAATCGTATCACATAAAACACGCATAAAGGATACATAAAATTTCCACATTTCAATCACAAGATATCAATACAACACATTAATATAATAAAAACACTATCAAAACCATTTTCAGTACCAAAATAAAATAAAATTACAACTTGGTATTTATATTTCATTTAAAAAATGTTATGGCCTGTAGAGGAAGCCGAATCTCAAATAATGGTCCTGGCGGTGGAGAAGTCGTTGTCACCGCACATGTAAGACAAAACATTCCTTTTGTCGTTTAGTAAAATCACTTCATATTAAAAGATTCTTTTTGAATAAATGTTAAAGTCAAAGGGGTTTATACACCGTATAAAGCAATGTTGTGTATAAACAAAAATATGCCTCAATGAAAGGAGATTGGGATGAAGTCCCTTACCTCATGTCCGACTTGACTCGAACATTCTTTAACCTCCTAAATAATATCTAGATGTAATTTCTAATTTCTTAAGAACCTTTTTCACGTTCATTATTCCTTTTATATCACTTATTACCATGTTATGAAAATTATGTAATTATTTATGTTAATAATGGTCGTTTTGTCAATCATTGGTACATGAGTCAAAAAATAAACTTCTTGTAATTACAAGTTGTTCATGTGGTAAAATATCCATTATATACAGAATTATATTAATGATGTAGATATCATATATATCATATATATCCATTATATATATGCATTTATAATATTACATAACATTTAGAGGTAAGAAATGAAATGCACCGTTCATGAAGATGGTAAGTCGTACGTACGCATGAATGATACTTTAATTTCTATTTAGTATTTAATGGAATGAAATCATAATGATATAAAAGTATATTATAATTCCAGTATAATATCATATACAATATCATTTACTCCATCCTTTATATGTCCCAAATATAGCATTAATGATTCAAATCAATTTGAGGGGGCAATAGTCTTCACTTCCTAAAATGAAATTATTGCGTTTACACATAAAAAAAATAAAGGTATTACATAAATGAAAAATACAGAATCATAAGTAAAAAATAAACATAATATATATCATATATATAAATAGTGTCATCATAATGGCCATCATGAGTGGTGTTAAAAGAATATTGAACAATCATCGTTTCGTGAGGTATTAATTCGCCACCCACAGAAACAGTATGTTCTTTAACCATTAGACGAAGATGTGTGTAAGTGTAAGTAAAATACTTATCATAAAAACATCCTATTATAATGAATATACTGGTGTTGTTACAAAATAATTGAATAAAAATATTTTAGGGGGTTGTAGAAGAAAAATAATACAAAAGAACACAAATGAAGACATTACCTTTAAATCGGGTAACTCTTTTTGATTTGAGACAAAGGCATCCTTGGGAAGACTTCTACCCAAAGTGAGGATTCTAGGAGTATGAGAGGGAAGTTTAGAGAGTATTTGTGCAGAGGTTGGCCAAGCCAAATGGATTGAAAAGTGTGGTTAAGGGGGTAGAGTTGGGGACCTTTTATAAGAGGATAGGAGGGGCACTCTTGGAAAGTCATGAAATGTTACATTATTATGAAATGCTTTTCAGATTTTAAATGACCCACAATGATATATTTCAAGGATAAGGTGATAAGGGGTCGAAATATACTTATACAATAGGTTTTTGACAAGTGTAAATATTATATTTTACATTATCTTTTCATTTTATTTAATTTTTTAATTAATGAGGTCATCATTGCATCATCATGGTGTCATAAAAAATTTAATTTATTTAATGTCTAAAAATTAAAAACAAATATCATGATGTAGGAAATATTTTTTTCTTTCCAATGAAAATTTATAGTAAAAAATTTGACATATATAACCCCATGTAATAATTGTTTTAGAAAAACAACACATGATTTTGACAATTTTATTTTTATATTAAATAAAAAGTTATTAATGTCGTTTTCTTACCCAAGTGGCTCCATGGGGTCCCCAAGTTGACACATGGATTTTATTAGTCGGCCATGACTCATACAATAAGGGTAGGACAAGTGTAAAGGTAATTTCATATTATTATAACATTATATTTACCATAAATTAAACTAATTATCTTTAATCGTGATTAATAAAACATAAAAGTTACTATTAACCAAAAATTATTTTCATCCCATTGAACCAAATTTTACATACTAATGACAACCATGTATGTCGGATTTTTGAAATTCAATTCACAGGAGTGGTAAATTTTCATTTAAAAGAAATTTTTTTTTTAACTACCACTTATTGGTTTCACTATTCATAAACAATTGATGTTTTTCAAAAAAATACCAAAAAATCACCCTAAGATATATTTAATATTCCTAATTCAAAAATGATGTCTATTTTACAAAATTTAAAAAAAATAAGTTGAATTAATTAATTTAATAATTAATTCCCACTGTCACAACAAATAGCATGTTTTAATGAAATAATATATATCAAAAGATAGACAATTGTTTATGTCCAATTTCAAAGTGAAATCATTTATAATGACCACCATTGGATAAAATGGTAAAAATATATTCTAATTATACTTTAAAACCTATAAATAGTATAATTTATCACTATAAATCATTTTGATTAAAAAACTTGTTTTTAAGTATTTTTCAATATTCATCAAAAATTGGAAGTTCTCAGAAAATAACAAAAAATTCAACTTAGGAAAATTTTGATATTCCGAATACAAAACTGAAGTCCATTTTGAAATATAAAATTAAAATAATTTCAAATAGTGGGTATTACTATTCATAACGGCTACTTTGATTGGTCACGGTGTGTTAGAATCTAGAACTTGCGTACAATGCAAGCTATTGCCTTATTGAAAGAGAAGAATATCGTGAAATCAGGGGGTGTTACATTTTACCATCCTTCAATAAATTGCGTCCTCGCAATTTGAAAATTTTGTTCAAAAATAAAAGTTTGAAAATAGAAAATACCTTTGTGGAAAACCCATATCGGAAATAGGGTTAATAAAAATATAACTTTAAAGGAATGAAAGAGAAGTACAGAGGTCACCCGAGATAGCCCATACTAGGATTATATGAAAACAAGGATATGGAGGAGAAACAAACCATCAAGGTCTGATGGAGTGTTTTAGAAAAAAAAGTATTAAGAAAAATTTAACTACAATAAAATCACAAAATTGTGATTGGTTAAACGGTCTTTGATTTCCTAGTAGGAAAAGTTAACCGAAAATGTTTTTGTTTTAAATTACCTTTCATAAAGTTGAGGAATTCATTTGAGAGATTTACTAAGAACGTAATGAAATATACTTACTTGTCATGTAGACTTTCATTCTTTAATTAATTTTTTCCACAAACCTATATTTCGCTCCAAAAGGTATTAGAATTCAAAAATATTATATTTATCCTAATTGTATAAGGTTCAAAATATTAACACATACCATGAAGAGAAATGTTTTTTATAACCAGTGACTTCTTGTTGGCTAGTGGTAGGTAATAAAGGCATGTCACACTATATTTGTGGGTTCGATTCCTGCAGCTTTGTCCGACGCGATGGGTTATCCCCCGACCTACAGGTTGTCCTTTTCCTAAAACTATAGTATAATAATATTCAAAAAATAATCTTTAGAAATGTTTTAACATTGAACAATACTATCCAAAGTTCAACTTAATCCATTCCAAACTTTATAGTTATCCAAAACACCTCTGTCCAATCTCACAGTCCAAATTTTATAAGGAAGGTAAACACAATGAATATCCTTTTTTCTGCGTAATAACATGTAAGCCCCTTCATCATGTATTCTTTTAAAACACTGCATCATCCTGAATTACCATAAATCCTTATTGATTACATTCATGATCCCTTATTCTTTATAGAATCGTAGATATACTCCTTCTATCCAAAAATTCATACAAATCATTAATCAACTTCAAGGAAGTCAAGAATATCCAATATAATTTATCCAAATCAATCAGGTATTATTCCAAAATCACTATCTATGTATCAGAACCATATTATGGTTAATCTTTCTCTTAACCATATATTTTCCAAATAATTAACCTGCTATTGAGTCACTTTTCTTGGTTCCACGCAATATCAAGCCCTTAATGAAATAGTAATTCAGTACAATCCTTATATACTCCATAATTACTATAACCAGTACATCATTGATAAAACACTCAAATGACACAATTCTTTAATAACAACATAAGAACTCTAATCATTCCCCCTCGTCTATGGTAGTATCATAACTTGATTATTAATCAATAGCGTCATTTAGGGCATACTCTGATGATTTTTACATTGGTTTGCGTAGTGTCCCCACTCCTTGCAGATGAAGCATTGTACATTTGAAACTTTTTTCTTACCCTTGCAGTCACACACTTGGTGTCCTTTTTCTCCAAACATATAACATAATCCCATTACCTTCAGGAAAGTTCCAAGGTGTTTCTTCCCACAGTTATCACATATTGGAAAATTCGTCTTTTCCCTCTTCCCTTTATCCATCTTTCTCTCTTCCATCTTTTTCTTCTATTGTTTACCTTCAAATCCATAGGACTCAGAGAATTATTTACTTATCGTATTAACACATGACACTATTTCTTTATATGTTGAGAACAGATGGGAGACTATTTCCCTTCTAAATTTTGGCTTAATACCATGAAAGATATTATCCTTCTTACTCTTTGGATCATATGTATTGTTGGAGTTCACATTCCTTCTGCTGGGCGCCATTTCTATACAATGGCATAAACTAGGTCAGTTTATGAATTGCAATGAATAATTCCAAACTTGTAAAATACTTAACATAAATTGAACAGTTTATTGATATAATCCATAATAATAAATATGTTTTCTTTGAGATTGTATATACTCATAAACCCTTCATAATGGTTTGTAAAGAAATCGTGAATTATCTTAAGCGTATCCCCCAGGAGTGTCATAACCAAGAGTGCAGCAAGGCCCATTGTCGTGCACCAGTTCCCGTTTGAGTCTAGCTCAAAGCGGTGTTTTCAGGTTTTTCCCCTAGGTACATCTGTACCAGAGCCGCCTCTACCTGCTCATATCCAAATAGGGATCTATTGCTCAGAAAACTGACAAGATATTTATAATTCCAAAATTCTAGGAAGTTCTTCTAAACTAATCCTCAAAGTCTATCTTAGGGCTATGTTCTCTAATCAGATTTAATCTGAATCTAGCTTCCAAGGTTAGTACTAAACTGCCTCTGATACCAACTGTAATGCCCCGACCCCAGTTACCCAGATTTTGTGCATTATTACGTAACTTTGGAATGACCACAAAAGATCAAGTCTCCAAATACTGATTAGTTTAGTAGCCTTGGAAACTCTAGATACATTCATAAATGTTACATTACTACATAAAGTGAAAAATCACAATAACATAATTTCCATAGTCCACACCCATATCCCCTTCAGACTATCCATATAGGTCAGTCATAAAATATTTCTTCACATCCTTGGAAAAATAAAACATAGAAAGGGGTGAGCTCAGATGCTCAGTAAGGATAACAATATAGCGGAAACTTTCATAAATAAAAATAAACATTTAGGGCAATGTATAACAAAAACAAAAGCCTTTTAAACATGAACTTTAGTATAATATGGAAAAAGTAAAATAAAATAATTCCATTTACTTACTCACATAGATATTCTACTATTTGAATAATCACATGAAATATCAATAGCCACTTTCATAATGATGGAATGCATAATTCCAGACTATCATAACCACGTAGCCAAGGCCTCGTGCCAATACTACAAATAAGATTTTGTCAAGGCCTCATGCCAAGAAACTAGTTTGTCTTATGATACTTACCAATGCATCAATGATCTATAGCGGGCTCCACCCATCACCTATTATTCCCAATGCATTCTATATATGAAAAGGTTTAAACATATCATAAACCATAACATAATCGTATCACATAAAACATGCAAAAAGGAAACATAAAATTTCCACATTTCAATCAAAAGATATCAGTACAACACATTGATATAAAAAACCATTTTCAGTACCAAAATAAAAGAAAATAAAACATGGTATTTATTTTTCATTTAAAAAAAGTTATGGCTTGTAGAGGAAGCTGAAACTCAAATAATGGTCACGGCGGCAGAGAAGTCGTTGTCGCTGCATACATATGACAAAACATTCCTTTTGTTGTTTAGTAAAAACACTTCATATAAAAAGATTATTTGAGAATAAAATTAAAATTCAAAGGGGTTTATACACTGTATAAAGGAAATATGTGTATAAAATAAAATATGCCTCAATTAAAAGAGATTGAGACGAAGTCCCTTACCCCGTTTCCGACTTGACTCGACCGTTATTTAACCTCCTGAATAATAACTAGAGTTAATTTCTAATTTATTAAGAACTTTTTTCAAGTTCATTATTCCTTTTATATCAATTATTACCATTTTATGAACATTATGTAATTATTTAAGTTAATAACGGTTGTTTTGTCGATCTTTGGTACTTGAGTCAAAAAATAAACTTCTTATAATTACAAGTTGTTCATGTGGTAAAATATCCATTATATGCAGAGTTATATTCATTATTTAGATATCATATATATCATAGATATACAGTATATATATGCATTTATAATATTACATAACATTTAGAGGTATGAAATGAAATGCACTGTTCATCGGGACGGTAAGTCGTACGTACGCATGAACGCTACTTTCATTTCTATTTCATATTTAATGGAATGAAATCATAATGATATAAAGGTATATTATAATTACAATAAAATAGCATATATAATATCATTTACTCTATCCTTTATATGTCCCACATATGGCATTAACGATTAAAATCACTTTGAGGGGGCGGTAGTCCGCACTTCCTAAAATGAAATTGTTGCGTTTACCCATAATGGAAATAATAAAGGTATGCCATAAATAAAAAATACAGAAGCATAAGGAAAACATAAACATAATATATATCATATATAGAAATAGTGTCATCATAATGGCCACCATGAGAGGTGTTAAAAGAATATTGAATAGTCATCATTTCGTGAGGTAGTAATTCTCCACCGACAGAAACAGTATGTTCTTTAAAAATTAGACAAAGGTGTGTGTATGTGTAAGTCAAATAATTATCATAAGAACATACTAGTATATTGAATATAATGGTGCTGTTACAAAAGAAAGGAATAAAAATATTTTTCTTGTTTGGAGAAGAAAAATAAAACAAAAGAAAACCAGTGAAGACATTACCTTCAAATCAGGTAACCCTTTTAGATTTGAGCCAAAGGCTTCCTTGGGAAGACTTCTGCCCAAAGTCAGGCTTCTAGGAGTTAGAGAGGGAATTTGAAGGAGTATTTGGGAAGAGGGTTTCAGATCCAAATTACTTGAGAGGTCTGGGTAAGGTGGTATATGTGGGAGCCTTTTATAAGAGGAGATGAGGGGAACTCTTGGAAAGTTATGAAATGTGACATTATTATGAAATGATTTTCAGATTTTAAATGTCCCAAAATGATATATTTCTAGGATAATGTGATAAGAGTTCGAAATATACTCATACAATAGGTTTTTGAAAAGTGTATGTATTATATTTTACATTATCTTTTCATTTTATTTAAATCATAAATTAATGAGGTAATCGTTGTATCATCATGGTGTCATAAAAAATTAATTTATTTAAGTTCTAAAAATTATAAAAAAAATATCATGATGTAGGAAATATTTTTATATTTCAAATGAATATTTATAGTTTAAATGTTAACTTATATTACCCCATTTGATAATTGTTTTAGTAAAACAACACATGTTTGTGACAATTTTATTTTTACTTTAAATAAAAAGTTATTAATGTCATTTTCTTACCCAAGTGGCTCTATGGGGTACCAAGTTGACCGATGGATTGTCTTGGTCGGTAATGACTCATCCAATAAGGGTAGGACAAGTGTAAATGTAATTTCATATTATTATCACATTATATTTACCTTAAATTACACTAATTATCTTTCATCGCGATTAATAAAACATAAACGTTACTATTCACAAATAATTATTTTCATCCCATTAAACCACATTTTACTTAATAATGACAACCATGCATATCATATTTTTGAAATTCAATTCATAGGAGTGGTAAAGTTTCATTTAAAAGAAAAATTAGTTTTTTAAATACCACTTATTGGTTTCACTATTCATCAAAAATTGAAGTTTTTCAAAAAAAATACCAACAGTTCACCCTAAGCTATATTTGATATTCCTAATTCAAAAATGATGTATATTTTAAAAAATTCAAAACATATAAGCTAAATTAATTAATTTATTAATTAATTTCCACTGTCACAACAAATAGCATGTTTTTAGGAAATAATATATATCAAAAGATTGACAATTGTTTATGTCCAATTTCAAAGTGAAATTAATTCTAATGACCACCATTGTATAAAACGATAAAAATCTATACTAATTATACGTTAAAACCTCTCAATTTTATAATTTAACACTATAAATTATTTTGATTAAAAAAGTTGTTTTTAAGTATTTAATAATATTCATCAAAAATTGGATGTTCTCAGAAAATTACCAAAAAATCAACTTAGGATAATTTAGATTTTATGAATACAAAAATAAACTCCATTTTGAAATATAAAATTTATATAATTTCAAATAGTGTGTATTACTATTTATAATGGCTACTTTGATTGGTCGCGGTGTGTTAGAATCTCAAACTTGCGTATAATGAAAGCTATTGCATTATTGAAAGAGAAGCATATCGTGAAAGCTTGGGGTGTTACACATTGATCAACCCTTCTCCTTGAAAAATAATGTCAATGCATCCCAAGGTGATTCACAAGGATGTATGAACCATTTTCTGAATTCACTTACAGTTTCTTCTTTATCTCCCCAAGTATAAAAGAGGCCACCCTATAGTGGAACATTAATATAGGTGTAGCTTTGAGTGTTATTTATATTGACAAATCTACATCGAGATCAAGGGGATGTCCACATAACTCTTCCAAAAATACCTCATTATATTCCATCGTAATGGGCATTTACCCTAGGATGATACCTTCCTTTGACTCATCCTAATTACTGAGGTATGCTTTATTACAGGGATTCAAAACCCACTTTATTAAAGTATTTTAAAAAAGAGACTCATTATATTCTTCGAATTTATATATTTTCATCATTTGGTTTGTAATATGAAATGTAATTTCCATTTCCTGATATTTTATAAAGGATCTATATAATAAGAGGCAAAATATTCTCTTTAAGTCTTTAAATACTAACATGGTAAGTATCACAAGATTTTATAGAAGATTCCTTCCACATATTCAAATATTAGAAGAGTCCAAAATGTGGGGTGAAATGATTTCACCACTTGGTGTATTTACAGATATATCGCATTCAATGTTTTAGGGCTTCGATTCTATAGTTATAAAAAACAATAATAATGTAATGGAATGTTTTGAACTAGAATATAATAATAGTGTTGCCATAATTGAATGAATATGAAGTGTAACTTGTAAAAAGAAATTTCATGCTCCACTTGTACAGTAGTGAGGGCATAATACATTCATTGATCATTTTGATTTTTTTTCTGATGCAAATTACCCTCGAGTGATTGAGGTTTAGTGCACTGTCTTACATTGTTCCCTTTCCCCCTAAAATTGTAGAATGTGACCTTGTGTGATGTTATCCTTTCCTCCACCACATTTTCTTTTTTCCTCATGCCTTTTCGACATTAATGAGCATGGTGTAATTCCCTTTCACACTTGAATCATTTCACCACCCCATTGAGGTGGTTCCCCCAATTCTTATGCCCACATTTTTTACATGTGTTTGGTCGAGGTTTCATTCAATGTTCCTCATTATATCATATGGTGTTCTCTCTATATTTCATTTCTTTTCACCATATCCATGATAATATTCTTCAAACACCAATTCTACATTAACAACACATTGAAAAACTTCTTCCTAACTCCTAAAGTTTCAAATTTCTAAATACTTACAAAGATTTATTTTAAAACAATATATAATATACCAATTTTTTTTTCATTTTCGATAAAAGACCTAAAAAATGCCTTCCAATACTTTCTAAATTTTTTTCATAGGCCATAAAAGATTCTCTTAACCCTTTATTATTCTATATTAATTATTTATCAATCATTATATGATGCTTTTGAGAGAAATAATTGTTAATAATATCATCATAATATATTTCCACACCATCAATTCAATTTCTTCATTCAGATTGGTGATCTTAATCAAAACCCACTATTGGTCGGACTCTAAATCGAGATGATAAATAAAAAGATTCCACTTCTCTAGCCTTGAATAGTGGTGTAAATAAAATATATTTTCCATTGGGTTGACCCAAAATTCCATGACTAGTGGATCAGAATATCTAAAAAACAATGGTGGAATTTTCCACATAAAGGACGAGATAGCTAGTTTACCCCTATTATGTTATGGTGCATATTCCACATTCTTCGAGTTATTATTCATAACCTGAGACAAATAAGTAAGAATCCCCAAAAAAGTTTTAACAACACCTCCCAAAGCATTAGGGATGTCATTTGGGAAATTAGTAAATTTTCCCTCACATGGATTGTTGGCAAGGTTTCTCCTGGTTCATACCATTTTCTAAAATAGAATGCATTAGAACACCACATAAGTCAACACATGATAAATAAATAAATTATCAATTTGCGCAATTATGTATAAAGTTATTTATTGTGTGATAACAATAAATTTATTTTTATAAAATAATAATTATTGGTTTATTACTTGTATATAGTCTCATACTAATTGTTTTCTCTAGGTATCTGTAATCCCAATTCCCAAATTAAATAAACCATGGTCTGATACCAATTTAGTGATCCAAAGTATTATTCTATATCTTATTAAATTATATTAAATATAATCAACATTAACTAATTTCACAACCATAATAAAAAGGTTTAGTGTCTTGGGAAAATTATAAAAAAACATAATATATACATAATATAACATAAACATTAATTTAAATTATTTCTTTTTTCTATTCTTATTGGAACTTGAATTCTCATTAGTAAATGTAGATATAAGAATATTCAAAAAACGAATGGGTGATATAAAATCCTAATAAAAGGATGAATAAGAGACATGAAAAATGTGTGATAATAATAAAGTCAATCATTACATAAGAAATGATAATCATCATAATCATGAGGCAAAACATTGGGTAAAGACATGAAATGTGGAAAATCAAAAAAATGAAACATCTTGTCATAGTGGTCAACTACAACACATAGTTTTGAACAATTATAGCATCATGTTATTAAATAATTTATATAATTATGAGATAAATCACATTATCCAATTAATTGGATACCAATATAATTCTAGGTGCACCATTCACTTTATTACATTTACATTGCGATTTATAAATAGAGGCACACCGGTCATATCATAAAATTTATATTATCATGCATGCCATAGAGAACTATTTCAATATTGAACATAAAATAACCAATGGAATTAGATGGGTTTAATTTCATATATAAAATTTAATGAATAATATTTGGGAATGTAAAATGGAATAATAATATTTGTATATGATTCATCAGTCTTGAGTGAAGAAGATTAAATCTTAAGAGATGTAAATGCTTTTTCTTTTAAATATTACTTATTTTGAAAAATATTGTGTTTGACATTAACTCATTTAATATTAATTAATATCTTATAAATTATATGTTATTGAATAAGAGATTATATTTAGTGAAAATTAAAACCATATTAATAATGAAAAAGTGGTGAATTAGGGGAAACCCAAATAAATAGAGTTGGGATCTAGTATTCCCCTTGACTTATGTCTGAATGCTATCCTCACATAAATATTATATATAATAAAATTAGATTCGTTAATTAAAAAATTAATAACATTTTATAAATTATCATGATTCATTTTGTAGTTATTAATTTCACTTTTGTGATTATTGAGGTTTTATATAGCTTAATTTCATCGCTCAGGAGTGTTCATTTTTACAGTTATCATGATTTGTTCACCTGTATACATGAATAGATGTTCATGTAAAATGTGGATAAATATCAAGAATTTTTATTATAATATAATAATGATCATATAGAACATGAAATGATCTTATAAATATTTTTATGAGGAGGAATCATTTGATATATGATAATGATAATAGTTCGTGTTAAATATTGGTAGTTTTTCGATCACAACAAACTCATTTTGTTTTATCATATTCTATTATGTATATATGTTAGTTAAAAAAATATATAGAGTTGTAACATAAATTTTCTAATACTTCTCAACCATTATAATGGTTTTATTAAGTTACATTGAGGAATTCAATGAATTTGAATGTGCTTCACCCACAACGTTGGAAAATTGGCACAACACGAGAGATGATTTCATTTTTTGAATTAAAGAGATAGAGTGTGGGATTTGATGAGTGACATACCATTAACATGATAAAATTATAGTATATCTATGTAAATAGAGTTATCATTCCATTTTTATGAGGGTAGGTTAGGAGAAAAAAATAGAAAAGAACATGAAAATAAATTAAAAGACAATAAAGATGAATTTACTTCTTGAATTTCTTCTCCTTCAGAACTACCATAGCATTAGAGATTTCATGTTTTTATGTGAATAATATATTCTAGGAATTTATGAGGAATAATTAATTGTATTGGGATGAATTTGGACAAGGAATAATGATTGAGAGCTGGGAGGAAAATAGGTGGAGAAGGGTGATATTTATATTGGAGGAGATGAGTGTTTTGTCATTATTATATTCATTAAGTTAAAATTTTGGATAAATACTATGAATAATTTGAAAATTATCACTAAATATATTTAAATTATTAAGGATGTTTCGAGATATTGAGCATATATCATCAATGAATCTTTTACGACACCATAATTCAAGTATGTGGTGTTTATCATAAATTATTGTATTTAACTATAATTGAAACAGTCATGTATTGTAGAAAAACCCCAAAAATAACTGTATATACTTTTAAGAAGTATAATTTTAAAATGAACTCCATTTTATGAAAATAATTATCTATATTTGAGTAATTTAGTTTATAATTAAAATCCTTATTTACTTGTGAAATACAGATTTTAGAATTTTAACTAATTTTATAAAATAATGAAAAATTACTTAAGTCATCGTTAAATTATCCTAAAATCATAAGTCATCAAAAAAATAAATTTATGAATACATTTTATGAAAATAAATTTACTTTTTAATTATTATTTTATTCGTAAAATTATATTTAAATTTTTATGACATTCAAAAATACAAACAGTTAATTAATAATAGTTATAACATTTATCTACATAGACTATGATGTAATTATAAAATACATTCATTAATAATATACATTAATTTTATTTATAATTTCATGGGTGATCTTACTAATCATTTAGACTGTTTAGTATTTATAAGGATCATATTACTATTCCAAAGGTCAAATTACTATATCATTGGTATTGATTCCTTAACTTCTATAAATACTTATTATTTCACAAATCATTCATTTATGATTTTTTTATTGTGATATTTAAGTTATTTTACTTGATTTATAAAATATAAAATTAATATACTTGGTGATACATACCATTTTAAAATATTGGTTCATTACACATTCAATGGATGATATTTAAAGAGGGTGTAATTATCTTAATGGTGAGTTTTCTTATTACATCATCCTCAACCATCTTAAATTATATCCTATATATTAAATTATAATAAAATATTTATCTCCCATATAATTTTATTTTGTTATATTATTATCTTATCCTCATTTTTCTCATTTTAAATCCCATAGGGAATGAAAATAGTGTATTTTCCTATGTTTGTAATACCACCTCCACTATGTGATGTGTTCATTTTTTCACAACCACCACAAAAAATTGGTTAGATTGAATAATTTGACTAATATATATGATATTAATTATATCATTTTTATTTTCAAATCATATCAACTTAATGAACTACAATTTACTTCAAAAATTAAAAGAATGATAATTTCACTCATGCGTATGTGTGGAATACCATCCCCACAAAGTGACATGATTAGTATTCAACAATTAACATATATGGGGAACTCAAAATTTTCATTTTAATATCAAAATAATAACAATATAATTATTTTTATTATCGACATGATTAATCCATAACCACTTTGACCATAGTCAATATAAAAAATGTTTTTTAAAATTATGAATTCAACATCCTCAAAACATCTTTTCTCAAATTAAATTAGCGAGTAACCAAATAAATTCTTCAAATAATTTAAATAAATGGATTAATATTATTTTAGTAAATAAATAAACCTACCAGACTACTAAATAATTAATATTTTCCTAGTATACACTAGATTAATGAAAAACATAGCATGTATTGACTCAAGGAAAGGGTCATTGTTTTTCAATTTCTATTTACGATGTTTTATCAATACATCATTGAAAATTTTATTTTGAGATTATAATTGAAATGAGAATTGATTTTTTTCCAACATTTTTTGTATTTTAAATTTTAACACATAAATATGTGAAGGAAAAAATCTCACTTCAAAGATATTATTATTCTATTTGATTTGGCCTTATCTTCCATTATATTGTGGAATATTTTGTATTTGGAAATTATTTTATTTTATATGGTTTATATACACAATATTTTATTTTTAATTTTTTGAATATATATTTATTACTTGAAATTAATGTACTGATATAATTTTTGACTTTCAATGGGATTTATGTTAAATGATACAAAAAGGTAACATTTTATTCAAATTTATTTATTTGGAATTACATATATTTTTATCAATGGAATATTATTTTTAAACCATCATAAAATCCATGAATTATATTATCCTATTAATATTTAACTAGTTTAATATTTCTTTAAATAATTATCTCTATTTTTTAAATCAATCATGAATTAAATTGTCTAAATGAAAATCTAATATTATTTTTATTTTTAATCTAGTTTATTTTTCTAATGTCCATATTTTTGAATATTCATTAATAATGACCATTCTATTTAAATAATTATTTACTATGTTAAATTTATGTTATGAATTACTTCATAGAATGATTGAAATGAATCTTTCTAAAGTATTCTAAATATGAATTTTTTCACATTATTTTTTAAAACTCAAAATTAATGATTCATTTTTAAATATATGGAATTAATTTATATTTTTCGTTAAAACAATTATATTCTATTTTGCATCTATAAAATGTTTTTAATTGTTTAAATAAATTTATAAAATGAAAATTTATTTTATATGTTCAGTTCCACTTTTTTATTCAATAAATAATATAGATTTATTAAAAACATATATTTATAATTATTCATATTTGAACTTTATTATTTAATTAATATTGTATCCATTAAAATTTTCATTAAAATTTCAATTTGTTGTGATCATATTTCATAAAATATTAATTTACTTTTCTAAATTTAGATACATTTTTCAAAAGATATGGTAATTGTGAAAGATTTATATCATTCATACAGATAGTGTTCTACTATGAAAGATATTTGATTTCCTATGAAAATGTTGATATTCAATATTCATTAATCCCATTCATTAATTTTGATATGAAATATTTTTTTTGTAGTTAAATTTATTCTTACATATATGGTAAATAAATTTCATAGGTAGTTTGAGGTGGGGAATAGTTATAGATATCCCCTTGATGCATCGATAGGACTCTTGACACAGACTAGTTGGAAAGCCTCATTAAATCTGTTTTCATTTTGTGGAAAACAATATTTGAATGTATCATGGAATAACGGATTTATAAAGACATTCTAAATTACTGTTTTCTATCATTATAAACTTAGGTATTCATATATATGAGATTATTACATTGATAATATTAATGCATACCATTTCTGATCATGTTAATGGAATTTATTATCATTTATGTATGTTTCATATATATGTCTATCATTATTTTATTATGAAACATTCCATATTAAAAAATTATTATTGAGAGTTAGATATAATGCTTATTTAGTTTCCCTTTCACCATGATATGATAAAAGAAAAATTTAATCAGTTTCAAGGCTATATAATATTTAATTATATTTTGTTATAAATATTATTTCCATTTTCTAATGGGAATAGTGTATGTATCTTATTCTCTAATTCTAATAATCCAATCAGTTGTTTATGTTGTGATCCCATGTATCTTATGAAAGGAAAATAAAAAAATTTGTAGTGTTATTATTGTCACGGTAATTGCTATTGCAATTAGAGAAAGAGTATTTGATATATTTGTAAATAATTTTTTAAAAATATATATTAGAGAACATAAAAATATGACATAATATGATGATATGTATATTTATTGGTTAATATAACATGTTTCTGTAAAGTATATATTGCGTGGTTTTCATACAAAAACATTTAGGATACCTTAATGTTGACGCCATTGAGGAACAAATTTATGTCCCTCTGACAACTCTAAAAGTGGTGGATTGAGTCTAAAATCAATCATCTTAGGTGAACTATGAGTGATAATACAACTGATCACCTAGAAAGCACTCCCAGTGGTTATTCATGGGATAATTGAAATCTAATTTATAAACATTTTTGATGAGTGAGATGATATAACCAATGAAAATATATTTCATCCCACAATAATATTGGATAAACCAAAACTGTCATGTGTTGATATGTCTATGTTTAATAGTTATTTATATTTCATTGAAACCCCTTCTAATGATTTGTTTATAGAATTTTTAGGATGATTATGGATATTTTGGAATTTCTTTTGCGAATACAACCCTTTAGATTAGTATGTGATTCAGTGAAAATAATATTTGGTGGAAGAATGATTTTATATTTTATTGAAATTAGTTAAAATTCATTGAAAACAATTAACATCAATATGAGTGTTGATGATGAAATAGTTAACTAGAATAAATGTTTTAGCATATATTGAAAACATAAGTTTTATTTTAATAAAAACCATGATATTTTATATTTTAAATAAATATTGAGTTATCATTTACTAACTTATATGATTTTAATGGATATAGGATGGCTTAAGTTAATTATGGGAATGATTAGAATATTTTTTAGAGTACATGATAGGGAATATAAATTTTTAATATGACTTTATGTGTGATAAATGTTATTTAGAGATAAATAATAAATATATATAGGAAGAATAGTTTGTCAAATATATATACATTTTGTATTTTTATTTTTTTCAGTAATATTTTTGAAGGATTTTAAAAACTGTTTCTTGTCTAATGTTTGAAATTAATTTTTTTTTCATTTATGAGTATTTAGATATTAATGTAGTATTTCATAATATGGTGGTTTATTAATACATTATATTATCTCAGCATCTGCCAAAATATTTGTTTTTGGTTAACAGAATAAAATTGGGGGAACAATTTGTCATCCATTTGGGGATCATATAGTCAACAAATAAATCATTATTTTGATTTAAGCATGAATAAATCATCATATTCATGATGTTTCACATAAAATGATAAAAAATTCTTTTTTTATTCGAAGAAATTATCTATATAAATTTTATCACTTTTTTATCCTAATGGTAAGGGAATTTATCAAAAACTAGAAAATTTAATGAATCCCTAATGTTTCATATTAGTAATTTCACAATTTTATACCATGGTACATTTTTTAAAAATAAATTTCAACTATGAAAATAGACAACTGGTTTTTCAATCATATATATCATATATTAATATTAGAAAATTAATTAAATATCCTAATAATGCTTGCCCTTATATTATAGGACAGGTGCCTATGTAAACCAGAATACATAAAAAAATATGTTCAAGAATTTTCTAATTCATCTCTTGATATGTCTTGTATAACTAACACCCATATTTTGAATACTGTACTATGTAAATGTATTCATATCCTAATGATGTAAAAAACATGAACATGTAATATCAGGTTCATAGTAAGGGTTAACAAGCGATATATCAACAATAACTTGATAAATAAATTACAATATAGGAATGGGATAATTTGTGTAACATTTGAAAATAATACCATGAATAACATATTTTATTATCATGGACCATAGATTAAAACATGCTAGAAAATGAGAAATGAATAATAATGGAATCAAAGAATATGTCAATGAGAGAATAACATTTCGATGGGGAATAAATTTTCTGTAACAAAATCAGAATAAAAAATAATTTATATGCTAAAAAAGACTCATTGAAAATACATTCATAGTTGAATGCATTTACTCTATGAACTATCGCTATATTTATGGTTCAATCAATAGACTATAATAGTGGTTTGGGTTCACCCCCCAAATCATCATTATAGTCATGGTTTACTTGCATGACTATAATAGTGTAAAAAGTCAATTATTAAACAACATTCACTCCCCATTCATGTTCTGTTTATCTCATGAGATAAAAAAATTATCCAATTCATTAAACTGATATATATTTATAACTCACCCTTCGTTATAATGTGACTACCATCATTGGTTATAAAGTTAACATTGTCATTGGTTATAATATAATCACCATATTTAGTAATAATGTAAACACATTCACATTATGAAAACTATAGATGTGTGTTACAAAATATTATAAAATAGACATAAATTAAAACCCATTAATAGAATTGTTATTCATAGACATTTCATTGTAACATAAAAATTTGAATTCAATTGTGTTTCATAAAAATTCAATCATTTCATTATATTATATAATTTAGAAATGAGTAAGTTTCACAAAAAAAATTTCATTATAAACATAAACCATATAGGAAAAATAATAAGGCTAGTATCCTTATATCACATCCATAGTAAATCATAAGATATATCATGGTTTTTTGTATTTGGGGTTTAATTATAAAATGACTACTAAAATATTTCTAGCGGAAAATAACCCTTCCATTTTAAAATAAAAAATAAAAAATAAAAAAGTACAAAATAATATTTAAATCAATTTATGTGAAAATAACCTTGAAATATTTCATAGGAAGAATTAAATAATTGATCTATTATTATTATGTGATGTTTCTTTATGTCATCCAAATGAAAATAAGTTATTTCCAACAATTTTGTAGAAAAATAAAAAAATTACGTCTATAAAAAAGTGAAATGATGTTTCCTTTTAAAACCATTTTGTTAAAGGTTAAAAATAGTAAAATGTAATTTAATAAATCAGAGTATAATAATAAAAACATTTTTAAAAACATTTTAAAAAAAATAATTATGGAACAAATTTTTTTTGACTGAACAGAAAAATAAGTTCAATTTTCCATAAAGTAATATTTTGAGTCTCTTGAGCACATAATGTGAGTAAAATAAAAGGAAAACAATTATTATGATGGAATATCTATAGTATATGAAAATTAATGAGTTTAATTGTTGATATATTACAATATTTCATCACTAAAATAATAATAATAAACAGTCTCAATAAATAATGAGACTGTAACATAATCTGATATAGATTTGGTAAAATTTGAATTTTAATCCATATCTAACAAAAAATGTTATTTCATATTTATTTCTCTAAAAATTTAATAAGATTCGTCAAAAAATAAATTCATCAGAAGTGTATAAACCCTGGAAAATAATCACTTGGTGATTATGACATGTGTCCTATTGAAATCAAGGTTTCAAAAAAAATCAATTGACTTAGGTCCGACGTAAATTATATTCATATGAACCTAATGTTTAATCAATATATATTTATTATATATATGTTACATGAATATTGAAATATATATCATTACTTATATTGTTTACGTATAATATTTTATCTCCTATTTGTTAACATTGTGTTGTTAAAATAAGACTTCTATGTGATATCTTCCCCATTTTTCATGAATGATATAGTTCGGTTGTTTCATAAATGTATAATAATATTTGGTACATCATATATATAATTTTAATATTGATATATATATTACTTATTAATTATATACATGTTGGGTGTTATTCAAAATATATAGGGACAAAAAAATAAATTACGCTATTTATGGAGACGGTGGGTCGTTTGTATGCATGAAAACTATTTACATTTTTTTATAGAAGAACGAAAATATAGGTAAAATCTAATTATCCAAAATGAAAAAATAATAAATACTATATATTATTTGAGTCCATTTTATTAGCATTTATGTGAAACCGATATATAAAATGAATCGTATTGCTTATTTGAACAAGTTTTTCAGATGTACGCATGATTAATTTTATCATTTTACAATTATTTGGAAGGTAATAAAGTATATATGATATTATTAATTCTGATATATAATTACATCATAATTTTAATGTATAAAAATTAAACCCATTTTATTACCTATATATAGAATATAGTTATGAGAAAGAAATTATGCTACTACATGTAGACAGTAACTCGTACAAACTCATAAGACATATTTTCACTTCCCATTAGATGGAAGTTGTGTGAATAAAAGTATTTTAATATTAAAATTTGCATTTCAGTATAGTGATAATAAAAAGAATAGTTTTATATTAATTATATAAAATATTTATCGAATTTAAATAATTAATTAAAAATGAAGTGATCATTTAAGTAGATTACCTCTTCTTTTAAATAATTTTATTAGGACTCATCTTAAGGGTTCTAGGGTTGGAAATTATAAAAAAAGAGCCTCTGGAATGTTAATATGGTAGTGAATAAGATAAAATAGAATATTTTGTTTCGTATTTATATCTCAATGTGGTGTGAATAAGTTAATGGAGGGGTTCCCTTTTGTAATTTAGTGGAACGCTATCCTTAGATCATCTTAAACGATTAAAATAGATAAATTTGATTCTCAAGACATATCTTTCCAAATAATATAAAAATAATTAAGGGTTGAAATTTTAAAATATTTATCATCCAAACCTTCCTATATTTATATTTATATTAATACATGTAATTTAATATAATATTACTTTCACAAAATGGTAATATATTTAATATAAATACAATACATTTTATTTTACATAAAAGTCGTATATAAAAATAGAAAATTTGAATATGATTTTTTAACATAACACACAAATGACATATTTATATAAATAATTGTGTTACCGATTTATTTAATAAAATTATATTACATTAAATATTTTTATAATCATTTATCATATTTTTTAATTATATCAAGAAATAATGCATTGCAGTTGAATAAGAATTTATTATCATTATATATTTTTCAAAAAATAAAAATGAATTTATATAATTAAATAACTTAATTAATCTCAAAATATACACTTATATTAATTCATAACATTCTTTCCTCTCGATATGAACATGTAATATATATCAAAAACTATGGGCAGATATTTTTCAACAATCATTGATTTAAATTTTATACAGATCAATTTTCATGGATGATATTGTATTAAAAAAACATATAAATAAAATAGTGTTAATGGTCGAACTAAATTCATAAAATAATAATTAGGAACAAATTTTATGACATTTTCACTTATATTAACCCAGATTAACCTGTTTACCCTTTACCAAGGTGACTAATTTTTTCATGGTTAGGTTTCATGATAGAAAGAAATAAAATATGAACATTTAAAAACTTTTAACCTCCTAGTTCTAAATGTTGTTTCCAATTTATAATATTTCAAACCTATATTTCTAATCAAATAATTGAATATAATATCACAAAACATGAAGAAAATATCTTATAGAATAAACAATGTTTTTACCTTAAATGTAGATTTATTTTAATCTCATGCATATTAAGAATATTATATAATTGTAGAAAATTTTATTGAATAATATATATATATATATAGAAATATTTCAATAAAATCATTCAAAAGTATTTCTTAGTTTATTTTTTATGATAAAAAACACTTCCCAAACAAAAATAGTTTTTCTAGAAAATGAATTTTTATATATAAAATTTATTTTATACTTAATTCAAACATGAAATAGATTATAATGTACTGAATTGTATTACTTAAAATAAAATAGAAATATATTTACATTAAACATTTTTTAACAAAATATATGTTTATAAATTTGTAAAAAATTTAGCTATTAATAGAAATATATATCTTTCCATATCCATTGGAAAATAATGAGTTTTAGAAAAATATCAAAACTAATCCCAAATATAATTTGGATAAAAGTTATCGCAAATGTACATAGTTTTAGAAAATAATGTTTTTATATCTTTCAATAATTAAAAATAATACTTTATTATAGAAACTAATAAAAAACATTTTAAAAGAAATCTAATTTTTATGCATAATATAAACTTTTTACAAAATATGAAAGCTTATATCAAAAGTATTAATAATTAGTTTTATATTGGGTAGGAAAATATAATTTAACTCAATATGTATTTAATATTATTAAATCATTCCCATTAAATGACTCATTTATAATGGTCACATCATAATATTTTAATAATACATCATGGTTGAGTTAAACTATGTGTTTCATGTAACACAACCTTTAGAAAAAAGTAAATATATTTGAAGGAAATTTCAGAAAATATATGTTTGTTACATTAATAACCTAATAAAATTAATTTATACCACAAAATTCATCACACTAAAACTATCAACTTATGATATATTTAGTTCATTACATCATCTGGTTCTTAAGTAGATTATTCAAATTATGATGTCAACTCAGAATATTAACAATGTGATTATTCCTGTTTCATATAAATTTATATCTAAAATGCATTATTTTTAAGGATTTTTCCTCGTAAAATATATCATGTTCCAATGTTAATAACTCTATGTTACATATATGTGGGGTATGTGGGTTGTACTTCCTCAAGAGAGATATGTTGAACACTTCATGATATTGAGAAATGTTCAGAGGAACCTCCATGTAATAATCCACCCTCTCCACATATTAATGTATATAAAATGGTATAATATACCATGTTATCAAATTTACCATATTTTATAGTCTTATATTCGTATTTCATTGAAAAAATTGTAGAGATACCATCAAACCCAATTAAAAATATTGTTCACACTAATTGTTGTCATCATAAAATTTTTATCAACTCTGAGTTACCTTGATATTAAACTTAATGGATCTAACTCTCTATATATTTTTTCTATATATCTTAGATCCTAATATTATTATTTCTATACTATCATCATTTTTTACTTTATGGGATTAATTTCCACATATTCTCATTCACCACAAAATTAATATTAAAAATTAATTTTTTATTCCTAAGGTACTAAAAATATCTTTTAAAAAATCATGGGATTAAAAGACATATTTCTACATATAAATACATACCACAAAATAAATAACTAGACTCTTTTCCGATAACACCATATGTCTTGAAAAACCCCTTGTCAACAATTAACTTGTAACATCCCAAGTAAGTAATGAATAATAGATATTTTTATCTATGTCTATTAATGATTAAGATAGTGTTATAGAGGCTTAAAATGGAAATAAATACAATCTTATGCATGGAATACACTAATATTTTTAAAAGATTATTTTACTGCCTTTTGATGGAAAACCCTTTTTGAATAACACTTTTGACAATTTTATAATCTATATTTTTTCAAAATAAACATATTCATTATTATTAGGACATTGAAATTTAAATTGGATAATTTTTTGGTATTTTTCTGACAATGTTCATTTTTAATGAATAGTGAAAAATACTGCATTTTACATTAAAACTACATTTTCATTTAATTTAATTATATGGTTATATTATCTTTTTAATTGGTCTTAAAGTGTAATATGAATATATTTTTACCATTTAATCCAATTTTGGTCATTATGATTAATTTCACTTTGGAATTGGTCATAAACTAATGCCAAACTTTTTATAGATATTGTTTAAAAAAATGCTATTTTTTTGACAAAGTGAATTATTTTTAAATCAATTATTTCAATTTATGTGTTTGGAATTTGGTAAAATGGATTACATATTTGTAATCATAAGTCCCAAATTATGTAATCAAGACTCTTTTGTTTTTGGATATTATGAATAGTAACGATGGTAATTATCTTTAATTATCTTGATTAATGAGTAATCAGTTAGTTAAGGATAATAAAATGATATCATAATAATAAAAAAATACCACAACATGTGTCCAAAGGCTACTTGTTGTCTCATGGCCGACCATTTTATTCCTTGTGCCAAACTTGGGGGCCCCATGGAATCACTTTTGTGAGAAAGTGACTTTTTATCTTTTTATTTTTAAAGATTGTTAAATGTGACAAAGAATGTATCACCTAAGTAAAGTATTTTTAATTTTGTCTACATAAATGATAATTTGGAATATAAATATTCATTATAAATCTAAAAAGATTTACTAAATCATGATATTTTCTTCATAATTTTTAGACTTTAATTAAATTAAATTATTTATGACATCATGATGATGCAGCGATTAACTCATTGATAAAGGATTTAAATAAAATGGAAAGATAATGTAAAATATAAGACCTACACATGTCCAAAACCTATTGTATGGGTGTATTTCGAACCCTTATCACCTTAACCTCGAATTATATCAATGTGGGACCTTTTGAATCCGAAAAGCTTTTTCAAATAAAGTAACATTTCTTTACTTTCCAAGAGTGCCCCTCCTCTCCTCTTATAAAAGGCCCCCACCTCTACCTCCTTACCCACACTCCCAAATCCTTTGTCTTGGCCAACCCCTGCCCATTTTGTCTCTCCACATCCCTCTCTTACTCCTTGAAGCCTCACTTTGGGCAGAAGTCTTCCCAAGGAAGCCTTTGAGCTCAAACCAAAGGGAGTTACCAGATTTTAAGGTAATGTCTTCACTTGAGTCCTTTTGTTTTATTTTGCTTCTCCAACCCCCTAAACTCTATTTATTCATTTATTTTGTAAAAAATCCAGTATATTAAATATACTAGGATGTTGTTATAAGAAGGATTCGAGCTACACTTACACACACCTACATCTAATGGTTAAAGGACATACTGTTTCCGTGGATGGTGAATTTATGCCTCCCAAGATGATTATTGTTCAACAGTCTTTTAACACCTTCAAAGGTGGCCATTAAGATGTCACTATATCTATATATGATATATAATATGTTTATGTTTTCCTTAAGAATCTGTATTTTTCATTTTGGGCATACATTTATGGTTTCCATTATGGGTAAACGCGATATCTTCATTTAAGGAAGTGCGGACTACTGCCCCCTCAAAGTGATTTGATTCGTTAAATACCATATGTGGGATGTATAAAGGATGGAACTATGATATTATAAATGATATTATACTGGAATTATAATATACATTTATATCATTATGATTCCATTCTATAAAATATGAAATAGAAATGAAAGTAGCATTAATGCGTACGTATGACTTACCGTCTCCATGAACGGTGCATTTCATTTCTTACCTCTAAATGATTATGTAATATTATAAATGCATGTATATACTGTATATTATTGATATATACATCATTATTATAATTATGGATATAATGGATACATGAACAACTTGTAATTATAAAGGGTTTATTTTTTGATTCAAGTACCAATGATCGTAAAAACGACCGTTATTAACATAAATAATTACATAGTGTTCATGCCATGGAAATAAGTGATATAAAAGGAATAATAAACTTGAAAAGGGTTCTTAAGGAATTATAAATTAACTCAAGTTTATTATTCAGGACATTAAAGAACGATCGAGTCAAGTCGGACACGAGGTATGGGACTTCGTCTCAATCTCATTTCATTGAGGCATATTTTGTTTTATACACAACCTTCTTTTATACGGTGTATAAACCCATTTTAATTTTACATTTATCCAAAAGGAATATTTTTTATATGAAGCATTTTACTAAATGACAAAAGGAAATGTTTTTTTCGAACGTATGCGGCGACAATGACTTCTCCGCCGCCGTGACCATTATTTGAGTTTCGGCTTCTTCTATATGCCATAACATTTTTTTAAAAGAAAAATAAATACCATGTTTTACTTTTCTTTTATTTTGGTATTGAAAATGGTTTTCATAATGTTTTCAAATCAATGTGTTGTATTGATATCCTATGATTGAAATGTAGAAATGTTATGTTTCCTTTAGGCATGTTTTATGTGATACGATTATGTTGAGGTTCTTGGGAATTATTATGAAGACGAGTGGTTCCATGATAAACTAAGGGCGGGTGAGCCCGATATAGCTCTCCAATGCATTGGGTAACGCGAAGGAGTGAAACTTTAAGGTTTCCCCGATGAGATTTAGGGAATATATTGTGATGGGTATTCCAAATGTAACCAAGAGGGTTACTCCCTACATAAGAATGTTATGAATGCCTCAAGTTACCATTATGTATTATGATTTCTATGATTTATTCATGATTTGATGAGGTATGTTAAAGTGCTTATGTTTTATTGGTAAAGTATGATTTCATTCTTATGTATATATGTATCCATGTTTCCTTTCCATATTTTTATATCCCTTACTGAGCTTTTTATGCTCATCCCAAGTTTTTTGAAATGTTTTTCACAGGTCAAGGGAAAGGTACATGATATGATGATAGTGTCAAGGAAGTGTCAAGAAAGAATCCATGTTTTATTTTAAATATGTTTCCATTGATGGGAAAGAAGAATACTATCTTTATGTAACCACTTTGTTTATATGTGGAATGTAATGCAACTTTTATGATCTAATTCTTTAAAACTCTAAACCAGAAAATATCCTCAATGTGTAATCTTGTAATAACTCAAGATTAAGTATGGTTTAAGGCTGGGGCCTTATAGTTGGTATCAGAGGTCGGTTTAGATAACTTTAGGAGTTATAATTCTATTAAATTATTATCCAAAAATATTTTTTTATGGTCAAATTGAAGTGATATAGCATTTGAAGATTACCATGTTGCTTTATCTAAGACATGTTTGTTCAGAATGGTTTTTCGCAGAGGAAACAGGGAAGCAATGCTAGGAAGTCATATAGAAGGAAATAACCTTCCGAATCCGCATCCTGAGATTGTCAGAATTGGAACTGAACAGTTTGTTGTAGTAATGGCACAGTTGACCCAAGTGATAAATGGTGGTGGTATCCATGCATGAGATCAGCCAGATCAACCGCAGAGGAACATGTCAGTGGTAGAACATTTCATGAGGCAACATCCCCCATCATTCAGAGGATCATCTAACACTGTTCTAGATGAAGGGTGTATTAAAGCACTGGAGAAGATTTTCGATGTCATGGGATGTTCAGACAATCAAAAGGTTAGTATTTCTATTTACCATTTGGAGGGTGAAGCAGATAAGTGGTGGTCGATGGTTAAAAATATCAGGGATGCTGATGAGATTGATGCTCTTGACTGGGATGAATTTAAAGGTATATTTCTTGAAAAGTATTTTCCTAAGGCTGTTCGACTTAGGATGGAAAATAAATTCTTGGAATTGAGGAAAGAGGAAGACTCAGTGGCTACCTTTGAAGAAAGGTTCACTCGATTGGCAAGGTATGCTCCAAATTTTATTCGAGACCTTGATAGTAAAATCAATCGTTTTTACTCAAGATTAAAGCCAAAATATCGAAGGTCATTAGCTTCCGTGAGTTTAAAAGTTATGAAAAGCTTGTTCGATGTCCTGAGAAGGTGGAAATGGAGTTTTTCAATGATCAAGTGTTCTATAACAACCAACAGAAGAAGAGACCAAGGTGGCAGGAGAAAGGGAATAATTCTTCAAAAAAGTCTGATGGTAAGAAATCTAAGTTTCCAGTTTGGGATAAATGTGAAAAAAGGCATGCTAGGGAATGTCTTCTGAATTCTGTAAAGTGCTACCGATGTGGTAAGATGGGACATAAGGCTCTCGATTGCACTGAAAAAGATCTAGGTGAAGGTAAGACCAAATTTGATTTACAGTTAGTGAAATGTTTTCTGTGCAATGAGATGGGTCACTATGCAAACTAGTGTCCGACAAAGAGCTTGAGTGATGGGAAGCAGTTAGACTACAAGCAGAAAGGGGTGGTGAAATCCTTTGCGACTACATCAGCAGTTGTCAGGCCATTAAATGAAGTTGTATCAGGTACTTTGTTTGTTTTTTCAGATTATGCCAGTTGGTTGTTTGATTCGAGGTCCACACATTCTTTCATATCTGACGCCTTTTCTAGTAAAATGGGAATATCATCTCAAGAAATGACTCCTGAAATTTTGGTAAAAACACCTGGGGGAAATGTTGAGGCAAAAAAGAATTTATAAGAATCTTCTTATCCTTATCTGTGGAAAGAACCTACTTGAAAACCTTATTGTTCTCCCTCTAGTAGAGTTTGATGTTATCCTGGGTATGGATTGGCTCTCTATTTACCATGCTAAGATTGACTATAGAGATAAATAAGTTTCTTTTCAGAAATCCTTTCAGTTTGTGTACAAGAATGAACCCTTACTGTTGATAACATATCAAGAGGACAAGAAACTTGTAAAAGATGGAAATGAATGTTACCTTGAACACGTCGTTGAAAATAAAGGAACTGTTCAGATTAATGATGTGCCAGTGGTAAATGAGTATCCTGATGTTTTTCCTGATGAGTTTCCTGGAATAATACCAGATCAGGAAGATGAGTTTACTGTTGACTTAGTTCCTGATGCTAAGCCAATTTCAAAACCCCCTTATCAAATGGCTCAAATTGAACTGTTAGAGTTGAAGGAGAAATTGAAAGATTTATTAGAGAAAGGTTTCATTCGACCTAGCACATCACTATGGGGTGCCCCAGTTTTATTTGTTAAAAAGAAAGATGGTTCAATGAAACTTTGCATTGATTATAGAGCCTTGAATAACATCACTGTTAAGAACAAATATCCTTTGCCTCATATCGATGATTTGTTTGATCAGCTCCAGGGAGCTCGGTATTTTTGAAAGATTGACGCGAGATCGGGGTACCATCAGCTGAAGGTAAAGGAAGCAGATGTTCCGAATACCGCGTTCCGTACAAGATATGGCCGTTATGAATTTTTAGTAATGCCTTTTGGGCTAACCAATGCACCTACTGTATTCGTGGACTTAATGAATAGAATTTTCCATGAGTTCTTGGATAAGTTTGTAGTGGTTTTCATTGATGATATTTTGGTGTTTTCTAAAAGTAAAGAGGAGCATGAAAGACATTTAAGGGTTATCTTGAAAACCTTAAAAGAAAAAAAACTGTATGGAAAATTCAGCAAGTTTGAGTTTTGGTTGCAACAAATTTCTTTCCTTGGTCACATTGTTTCTAAAGATGGGATAACTGTTGATCCTGTAAAAACAAAAGTTGTGGAAGACTGGCCAAGACCCACAAATGTAACTGAGATTCGTAGCTTCCTTGGTTTGGCATGCTATTATCGAAGGATTGTTAGAAAGTTTTCATGGTTATCTATTCCAATGACTAAGCTAACTTGGAAAGGTGTTAAGTTTATCTGGACAAAAGAATGTGATGATTGTTTTCAGGAAGTGAAAAGAAGATTGGTGAATGCTCCAGTTTTGGAACTACCTTCCAGGAATGGTGAGTTTGTTATATATTTTGATGCTTCATTAAAAGGACTTGGTTGTGTCCTAATGCAGAATGATCAGGTAATTGCTTATGTTTCACGACAGTTGAAAACTCATGAGGTAAATTACCCTACACATGATTTGGAATTAGCTGCTGTTGTTTTCATTTTAAAAATTTGGAGGCATCATTTGTATGGAGTAAAGTGTGAAATATATACTGATCACAAATGTTTAAAGTATATATTCACTCAGAAAGAGTTAAACATGAGACAGAGGAGATGGCTGGAATTAATCAAGGATTATGATTGTATAATTCATTACCATCCGGGAAAATAAAATAAAGTGGCTGATGCTTTGAGTCGAAAAATTAATGCTTCATTAGCAATTTTTGTGTTTGGAACGTGATCCTTTGGTTAAGGATTTGATGAACTTTGGCATAGAAGTTGTTGGTGCAGGAAGTTCTTCTGTTTTGTTTCAGGTATCAGTGAGATCATCTCTATCAGATAAAATCAAGCAAGCACAGAAGCAAGACAGTGAGTTGCAGAAAAAGGTAGATCTGGTTCAGAAAGGTAAGTTTCCTGAATTCAACATTGATAATGATTGTGTTTTGAGATTTGGGAAGAGATTGTGTGTGCCTTTTATTTCATAGTTGAAGAGAGAGTTGTTATGTGAAGCTCATAGTTCTCCATTTTCAGTTCATCCTGGAAGTACTAAGATGTACAGAGATCTGCGGGAGTATTACTGGTGGGATGGAATGAAAAGAGATGTTGTTGATTTTACTGTGAAGTGTTTGACATGTCAACAGGTTAAAGTAGAGCGGCAGTTACTGAAAGGGATGCTTCATCCATTACCAGTGCCAGAGTGGAAATGGGAGAATATATCCATGGACTTTGTTGTGGGATTACTGAAGAAATCTCGAGGTAATAATGCAATCAGGGTTATTGTTGATCGCTTGACTGTGTCTGCTTATTTCCTTGATATACGAGATACTTTTTCCCTAGATAAACTTTCACGTTTGTATCTTAAAGAAATAGTCAGGTTACATGGAGTTCCCCTCTCCATTGTATCTAATCATGATCCCAGGATCACTTCAAACTTTTGGAAAGGCCTTCAGAAGTCGTTGGGTACTGAACTAAATTTTAGTACAACATTTCATCCTCAATCAGATGGGCAGTCAGAACGAACAATTCAGACCTTGGAGGATATGCTACGAGCTTGTTCAATGGATTATCAGGGAAGTTGGGACCAACATCTTTCTTTGGTTGAATTTTCATATAATAACAGTTTTCATTCCAGTATACAGATGGAACCATTGGAGGCATTATATGGGAAGCGGTGTTGAACTCCAGCTTTCTGGGATGAAGTGGGTGAAAGAAAGTTGATGGGACCATAATTGGTAGAAGAGATGGCAGAAAAAGTTCATCTGATTCAGAAACACATGAGAACAGCTCAGAGTAGGCAGAAGAGTTATGCAGACAAAAGGAGGAAGGATCTAACTTTTTAGGTAGGTGATCGTGTTTTTCTCAATGTCTCACCATGGAAAAGTGTGATGAGATTTGGTAATAAAGGAAAGATGAGTCCAAGGTTCATTGGACCATATGAAATTATGGAGAGAGATGGATCAGTTTTATACCGGGTGGCTTTACCTCCGAGTTTATCTCATGTACACTATATTTTTAACGTTTCTATGTTGATAAAGTATATGCCAGATCCATCTCATGTTTTGAGTCCAGAGGTAGTTCAGCTGGAATAGAACCTATCTTATGAGGAACAACCGGTCAAGATTCTTGACCATAGGGAGCAAGTGTTACTAAATATGGTGATTAATCAGGTAAAGGTTATGTGGAAAAACCACATGATGGACGAGGCAACATGGGAATCTGAAAATGCAATGAGGGATAAGTACCCCCATTTATTCGATAAGTAAATAAATTGCGGGGATGCAATTTTTTAAAGGGGGGGAGGATGTAACATCCCAAGTAAGTAATGAATAATAGATATTTTTATCTATTTCTACTAATTATTATTATAGTGTTTTAGAGTCCTAAAATGAAAATAAATACAATCTTATGCATGGAATACACTAATATTCTTAAAAGATTGTTTTGCTGCCTTTTGATGGAAAACCCTTTTGGAATCAAACTTTTGACAATTTTATAATCTATATTTGTCAAAATAAACATTTTCATTATGATTGGGACATTGAAATTTACATTGGATAAATTTTTGGTATTTTTCTGACAATGTTCATTTTTTAATGAATAGTGAAAAATACTGCATTTTACATTAAAACTGTTTTTTAATTTAATTTAATTATATGGTTAGATTATCTTTTTAATTGGTATTAAAGTGTAATCTGAATATATTTTTACCATTTAATCCAATGGTGGCCATTAGGATTAATTTCACTTTGTAATTGGTCATAAACTAATGCCAAACTTTTCAAAGATATTGTTTCAAAAAACCCGCTATTTGTTTTGACTATGGGAATTATTTTTAAATAAATTATTGCAATTTATGTATTTGTAATTTGGTAAAATGGATTACATATTTGGAATCAGAAGTTCCAAATTATTTAATCAAGACTCTTTTGTTTATGGAAATTATGAATAGTAACGACGATAATTATCTTTAATTATCTTGATTAATGAGTAAGCGGGTAGTTAAGGATAATAAAATGATATCATAATAATACAAAAAGGCCAAAACATGTGTCCTAATGCTACTAGTTGTCTCATGGCCAACCGTGGGATGCCTTGTGCCATACTTGGGGCCCCATGGAATCACTTTTGTGAGAAAGTGACTTTTTATCTTTTTATTTTTAAAGAATGTTAAATGTGACAAAGAATGTATTACCTAAGTAAAGTATTTTTAATTTTGTCTAAATAAATGATATATTAGACTAAAAATATTCATTATAAATCTAAAAATATTTCCTACATCATGTTATTTTTTTCATAATTTTTAGACTTTAAATAAATTAAATTATTTATGGCATCATGATGATGCAGCGATTGCCTCATTAATGAAGGATTTAAATAAAATGGAAAGATAATGTAAAATCTAAGACCTACACATGTCCAAAACATATTGGATGGGTGGATTTTGAACCCTTATCACCTTACCCTCGAATTATATCAATGTGGGACCTTTTTAATCCGAAAATCTTTTTCAAATAAAGTAACATTTCATTACTTTCCACGAGTGCACCTCCTCTCTTCTTATAAAAGGCCCACACATCTACCTCCATACCCACACTCCCAAAGCCTTTGGCTCGGCCAAACCCTGCCAATTTTGTCTTTCCACATCCCTCTCTTACTCCTTTAAGCCTCACTTTTGGTAGAAGTCTTCCCAAGGAAGCCTTTGAGCTCAAACGAAAGGGAGTTACCCGATTTTAAGGTAATGTCTTCACTTGAGTCCTTTTGTTTTATTTTTCTTCTCCAACCCCCTAAACACTTTTTATTAATTTCTTTTGTAACAAATACAGTATCTTCAATATACTAGGATGTTGTTAAAATAAGGATTCGAGCTACAATTACACACACCTACATCTATTGGTTAAAGGTCATACTGTTTCTGTGGATGGTGAATTTATGCCTCCCGAAACGATGATTGTTCAACATTCCATTAACACCTTCAAAGGTGGCCATTAAGATGTCACTATATTTATATATGATATATGTATGTTTATTTTTTCCTTAAGCTTCTGTTTTTTTCATTTTGGGCATACATTTATGGTTTCCATTATGGGTAAACGCGATATCTTCATTTAAGAAAGTGCGGACTACCGCCCCCTCAAAGTGATTTGATTATTTAAATACCATATATGGGACGTATAAAGGATGGAACTATGATATTATACTGGAATTATAATATAACTTTATATAATTATGATTCCATTCTATAAAATATGAAATAGAAATGAAAGTAGCGTTCATGCGTACGTACGACTTACCGTCTCTATGAACGGTGTATTTCATTTCTTACCTCTAAATGATTATGTAATATTATAAATGCATGTATATACTGGATATATATGATATATATATCATGATTATAATTCTGGATATAATGGATACATGAACAACTTGTAATTATAAAGGGTTTATTTTTGACTCAAGTACCAATGATCGTTAAAACGACCGTTATTAACGTAAATAATTAAATAGTGTTAATGACATGGAAATAAGTGATATAAAAGAAATAATTAAATTGAAAAGGGTTATTAAGAAAGTATAAATTAACTCAAGTTTATTATTCAGGACATTAAAGAATGATCGAGTCAAGTTGGACCTGAGATATGGGTCTTCATCTCAATCTCCTTTCATTGAGGCATATTTTTTTATACACAACCTTCTTTTATAAGGTGTATAAACCCCTTTGAATTTTACGTTTATCCAAAAGGAATCATTTTTATACGAATCTTTTTACTAAATGACAAAAGGGAATGTTTTTGTCGTATGTATGCGGCGACAACGACTTCTCCGCTGCCGTGACCATTATTTGAGTTTCAGCTTCCTCTACAAGCCATGCCTTTTTTTTAAAAGAAAAATAAATACCATGTTTTACTTTTCTATTAATTTGGTATTGAAAATGGTTTTCATATTGTTTTTATATCAATGTGTTGTATTGATATCATGTGATTGAAAGGTGGAAATGTTATGTTTCCTTTATGCATGTTTTATGTGATACGATTATGTTGAGGTTCTTGGGCATTATTATGAAGACGGGTGGTTCCATGATAATCTAAGGGTGGGTGAGCCCGTTATAGCTCTCCAATGCATTGGGTAACGCGAAGGAGTGAAACGTTAAGGGTTCTCCGAAGAGATTTAGGGAATATACTGTGATGGGAATTCCAAACGTAACCAAGAGGGTTACTCCCTACGTAAGAATGTTATGAATGCCTCAAGTTAACTTTATGTATTATGATTTCTATGATTTATTCATGATTTGATGAGGTATGTTAAAGTGCTTATGATTTATGGGTAAAGTATGATTTCATTCTTATGTATATATGTACCCATGTTTTCTTTCCATATTTTTATATCCCTTACTGTTCTTTTTATGCTCATCACATATTTTTTGAAATGTTTTTCACATTTCAAGGGAAAGGTACATGATATGATGATAGTGTCAAGGAAGTGTCATGAAAAAATCCATGTTTTATTTTAAATATGTTTCCATTGATGGGAAAGAAGAATACTATCTTTATTTAACCACTTTGATTATATGTGGAATGTAATGAAAGTTTTATGATCTAATATTCTAAAACTCTAAACCCGAAAAGATCCTCAATGTGTAATCTTGTAATAACTCAAGATTAAGTAAGGTTTAAGGCTTGGGCCTTATATAACTGCTCACCTGAACCGATCCATAGAATGGTTTGAAGGGCATACCCAGTCCCCAAGGGCTAGAAACTTTTACCAGACAACAACAGAGAACACAAGGTAATGATTTCACCAAATAAGTAATAAAGTAACTAAATAGAGAAAGAGTAATAAAATATTTAAATATATAAAACTAACCAGAGGATTTTTTTATAAAATATATAAAATTACAACCAAACTAATCAACAATACCAACCGAACTAGATTACCACCTGATCTCTATTTGAACTCATGGGTCACTCTCCAACATAATTATCAATATTCCCCCAAGGTGATTTAAATAATGATGAACCTTTATAGGGGATAAAAATAGACAAAAATTATAGGTATGTCTATTAAAACATAGTAGGTTATCCTGATAATCTATTTTCCAATGAACATACATTATGATAAAAAGAACCTAAATTTCATGATGGAACAAAATTGTATAAAAATATGATTTTCTACACACTTTACATAAAAAAGGAATATTTCCCTTCTTTATTTCAAAACTAGGTTCATTACCAATAGTGAAATATTAAAATTTTCAATGGGAATGTGATACTTATATTTTCAACATTAATAAAAGACTATAAAACAATTTTCTTTAATTTTTTTTTTATAAAATATTTCAAAACCAACACATCACATTAGAAGAAAAAACCATAGAAGAAGAAACCATAAATATCATATAACAAGTGAAATGGAAATAATAATATTCAAGTATCTCAATCATCAATACAAGAATCTAAGGATTAATAGAAAAGGGTGTAACTAGGAGATCATGGATAATCAAGAATATACTAATACATGAGACCCATACCCCATAAAATTATACACATGATGAAATAAAAAATTCTTTAAAACTCCCATCCACCCTAACTCCGGACAGATAAAGCGGAAAATCCAATACAAATTGTCCCAAATATATCCACCAATTATAGGCACTGAATAGTGTGTAAACTGGCCAGTGCAACAATTTCTCTCAAATAATTCTGTCACTATACCAAGTTCCCATGTCTCATGTATAAAGGGGTGGTAAAACCAATGCCATTAGACAATATAAAAAAATCATATATACTTATAATAATTCAACAACAGGACTCACCGTGAGTCATCCCATGGGATGATCTCATGCCATAGAGAAAATATAACACAAGGAGCCTTTACTTAGTATCTCCAATAATGGATCACATGGAATATATAGTGAGGAAATCCCATTTGTTAATAAAATACAATGCTATATAAACATCCAATTGTGGTTTTTTTAGTAAACACAATTCCCATTTCCATAATTTTTCCAAAAGGTCCTTTTATCACTATTCACAAAACTAATGTTTATCAAAGATACAAATACACAATTTTTAAATTGTATAAACTCACCATTTTCTATTTCAAAATCATTTATGAATCCTTTAAAAAAATATTTATCAGACCAAAAATCCAAGAACATTTTAATAATAATTACAAATGGACCAATAGCCCCAATCACATGATAAAAATTGATAACCATTACAATATCCTCTTTTAAAATAAAAACCACTATTTGAATCCATAAAATGAACCCAAAAATTTATTTTACATACTATAAATTCATTTAGATTGAAATATAATGTATTAAATATCACAAACCTTATGAAAAAGTAAATGAGGAATTTTATCAAACACATGTTTTCAACATTTATAACAAAGAAGCACTTTTTATCACAATAGAACGCACAAAACACCATATTTCACATAAAAACCCCATCCATTGATTATATGATAAAATTTTTATTGTGAAGAAGGTGTGAAATTATTTAAATCAAATATCCCATAATCATAATGTAATGTTCAAGGGAGACCTACCTAGAATCCAGGGCTCAACAACAACGCACACACGAAATCACCCCACAATGGTTCCAAAACCCTAGATCTATGAAGAAGGACCCTAAAAAATAAGAACTCTGACATAAATTTAGGTAAAAACCCTAGTTTAAAATTAAAATTGAATAATTGAAAATATAGTTAAAAATAAATAAGAGAATGTTGGGGAAGAGAGGGTAGGGTTTACCATGGAAAATCTAGCTCGATCTTGAATAATCTTTAGATCAACACAATGGAAGGAGGATTGGAGGTTATAAGAGAAAGAGGGAAATCATATTAGGGTCTCACGAACCAAGATAGTGGAAATAAGTGTTTTGGGTTATCATTTCCATATGTGAAAAAATGGAATTTTAGACTTTTAATGATCTGAGAAGCATGTATGATTTGTCCATATAATTTATCAAAATATGAAGAAGCCACTACTAGAGAATAAATCAAGTTCATAACCAAACCGTAGGGTTTCACTGACCATGGATAGACTGTGTGGTATCTTATACACCATCGCAACACCTACCACATGGTTACCAAGGTTCAACTACATGGTTTATCAAATTGTGTGCCTACCATGTGCAGTCCACTACATAATCAAAAAGAACAATTTTTTCAAATATCTACTAAATTAACTATTGATCAACCTTGGGATAAAAATTATATAAAAAACACATAAACATTTTACCCTCATCACACTCAGAACCTGAGATAGTGGCCAAGATTCTTAATGAAACCGAACAAATGATATGAAATGAAAATCATGGTGTAAAAAATTTCCACACCATTAAATTTTTCCACCCTCGGAAAGACACAACATTATCTAGTTGATTGATCAATGACTAAGGAATCCGTAACTATACTCTCTAACCTCTTTATATAGGGTCATTTCACCCACTTCTAATAAAACTTATTACACGTTCCTGAAGCAAAACAACAACCCAAAACCATTTCTTGGGAACCAAGGAAGGATCAAGACACCACATTCACATCCAATAAAAAAGATTGTTGGGCCATAAAATAAGAATCCATAATCCTCAGTCAAACTGAGGAGGAAACTGTAAAATAGAAATATTTAAAATAATACATGTCAACTAGATCAAATAAAATTTAAACCGGACATAGGTCACTAATAGAGGTGAGGCCCGAATAGACTACCATCATTTATACATAAACTAGAACCCAATGAATTATAATAATACAACTCAATGAGACCCATAAAGGTTATCCCCACCATTAAAAAACCATAAATAACCTAATAAATATTCAACTTGAACCAAAACTATGTAAATCATACACGGTCTAACAAAAACACTACCACAAAGACATACCCAAGCTATGATGGACACATGTTTAGAATATCACATCATGATAAATTAATCCACCCACTATGAAATAAAGGGGAAATGTACTATTGTAAAGTATCTCACATGGACTAAAACCCCCAGCACATAGAGAGGGGAGGGATGAGACCAAATGATCAGACTGATGAAACCATAGCTGATAAACTCCCTCCACTCTTTACTTATGGATGGATAAAATCTATGACCTTACCTAATTAACACGGGAGGTCCACATAAGTACAATGACCAGAAACTCACATCCAATAAAGCATATTCATAGGCACTGCGTGATGGGTAAGTCCACCATATGCTATTCGACAAGAGGAAATTGATAGTGATGAAAAAATCCAAAATAAAAACACTAGAACTATCTCACAAAAATGGTAAAGGTGTGAACTTATCCACACTCCTTAAACCCCCACGATTCCTTACTACATGTCAAATTCACTCTATGTCCTTTGGCTAGAGCTCTAATGTATGAAGCATCTTCAACCTCACAGACTCGAGCTAGTAATCCCTAACTAGGACCATTTATTCTAGTTCCACACCAAGAAACATACCCCTCCCAGGTGGAAACAATGGAGTATGACACAACATGAAACTCACATCCACGAACAACACACTTTTACCCAAATAGGTACATTATGGTACAAATCACAATTATTTATCAATATGAATGAAGACAAGAATGAACAGGTGACATGGATAAACACATCAAAAATTATTGAAAAAAAAACCTATAACTGATTGAATTTTCATAACATGAACCAATTTCTGAATGATACCTAACAACTATCTATTCCAATAAATGAGCTAGGGAATCTTTGAAAGATGTGGATTTAACTTTTGAAACCCACAAACCAAATAATTTTATTAATCCAATGGAAATATTGCAAATAGAGAACCATCAGTAGCCATACCACAACATCCATTACATCTCTATGGGGGTGAACACAAGGAAACAAGGAAATCATGATCTCTATCAGAACATTCCAATGAACCCAAAACATTAAATAGAAAAAACACTATCTTAGAGGGAAACCAGGTCAAAAACATCCCAAAAACGTTTCTAAAATCTCTCTTGGACATCAATGTATGATTGAGATACAAACAGAATATCAATGTTGGATACAAAAAGAGTATCACTTATAGATCATGAGGAAGAGCATACCAAATAAAAAAAAATCTACATCATAGAAAAACACATCTCAAGACCACTATCATACAGAAACACTAAAATTTTCAGCAAAATCAATTTTGTTAAATAAAAAAATAATGTATTTTTTTCACTCAGAAAAGGTTTTCTATCATGTCTCATTTACATGTATATTTTCGTGCCGCCCCAGGTATACATCTGACCTTCAATACTAAGAATCATCCGCATTTAAACAAACCACCACACATGTTAGAACCCATTATAATAGAAAAGTCTATAACAAAACAAACTCATCTTCCAAAAATATTTATTTAACCCATTTCTAAAATCATGAACCATCCAAATGATCAATAACCAATAAGCTAATATTTCATTTGTTCAGATTCAATGAAACCAACCATTTTCTCATAAATGAAAACGAAATCCCATAGAATACCATTAAAAATCCTTTTCATTTAATTTGAAACATTATCCCAAAATTCAACAAATCCAATTTCATCAATACCATTTGATCCAATACTATTTCTTTTTCATTAAAAAATTTCAAACCTATCATTCCCTTTTAAACAACAATTTTCTATTTTAAAAAATTCACGAAAACCTCTTTTCATAGTTAGTATTACCAAAATATTTTTTTAAAAAAATCCCACTCTTCTAAAACCATTCAAAATTTATAATATGATAATACATTTTCTACTTTTCAAAATCTAACCATTCCATTAAAACGCATATCCAAAATTCACAAAAAATTGTATTTTGAAAAAAAATAGAACACAAGACGATTAGAGGAGATTGAAAAGAGGGAACTAGTGTGGTGGGTGACATGACCATATTTTTGGAAGCTATATTAAAACCACACCACCAATAATGAGATCCTTCATGGACCATTTCCATAGCTCCATATTGCTTTACAGGACCAGTGAGATCACAAAGACCATTGGCCAATCTCCCTTGTCATATCTGAGTCACTAAACAATATATAAAGTCAAATGAATGAAAGAAAATCGAAGATCCCATGGAAACCCATTGATTAGATTGAGAAAAAGTTTGTGACACTCTTCCTACACCTACCATTCATGTACCGACAATCCTACTATATCTACCTTAACATTTCCAAGTAACAAAATAATTCTCTAAAAAACAAGGTCCTCTAAGATCCACCCTCCCTCTGATACCATATTTTCACAAGCATACCTGGGTCAACCCTAAATTGGTCAACTAAGTTGATCTATGGAATGAACAGAAGGGCGTTCTTGATTCCCACAAGTTGGTAACTAGTTATGGGAATTAGTTGAGTACACAAGGGAATGATTTCAGCCAATAAATATTGATCAAACTAGACAGTGGAAAGATCAATAAAATTTCTCAATATAAATAAAATTGAACTGAATATCTTTTTAAACAAAATATCTAATTACATAAATACTATTAAATAAGACCAACTAAACCAAAAAGGAACATGATCTCTATGTGACCACATGGGTCACTCACTAACATAGAAATCACTTGTCACCCATGGCGATCAAACTAAAGTTGATCATATACAAGGGATAATAACAAAAAATATCAATAGGCATAAGTATTTGAACTCAGAAGGCTAGCAAGATAATATATTTCTAAATAAACTTCATTTATTATAATACAAACATAAATTTCATTTTTTAACAATAATGTATAAAAATAACCACTTATATACATTCTACATAAAAAAACTATGACACAATTCCCTTCTAATTTGAAAACTAGGTTCATTACCAATAAGGAACCATTTATAATTTCAATTGGAAATCAATGAATACATTTTCATATTTCACAAAAGTAGATAAAACCATTTTCATTATATGTTTTTTCATAAAATATTTTTAATCTAACACATAAATTTCTAAAAAAAATACACCGAACATGATGACATAAAAAAGATCATATAACAAGGTAAAAGGAAAAAAGAATTCTATTATCTCAATAAACACTATATTAATATTAAATCTAACAAATATGTGTTAACCTTGAGATAATGAATAATAAAAAACATACCAATATATGAGATACATCCCTAGTTGCATGCCATACATGATGAAAACAATAATTCCCTAACACTCCATGCCACCCTATCTTAGGATAGAATCAGTGGAAAGTATCAAAGAAATAAACCCAGATATATACACATACTATAGGCCACCATCTAGTCTATATACTAGAGAATGTAAAAATAGTTCTTAAAAAATTCTCTCACTATGCATGTTTCTCATGTATCATGCATATAGAGATGAACCTAATGATTCCAGTTGAGTTTCCATTCAAAAGAATATATAATAATAATTATTCAACAATAGGTCTCACCCTGAGTCACCCCAAAGACCGATCTCATGCCATATAACAAATGCAACACAAGGATTTCGTTCTGAGTATCTCCAATAATGGATCACATGGAATCCACAATGGGGAAATCCAATCTATTAACCATAAAAAATGCATTAGAAACATCCAAGGGTGGTTATAATAGTAAAAACCATTACTATTTCAAAAAATAATTAAACGGGAATTTATTCAAATTTTAGAAAACTAATATTTATATAACCTACAAATCCAGCTTTCAGAAAGGTGAAAACACACAATTTTAAATTTAAAAAAAATTAAAATCTTTTAAAATATATACATCACCCATCCAACCCAAGACCATTTTTATAAAAATGAAAGAGAGTCTACTAACCACCATCACCTAAAAAACCACATTGACATCCATTACACAATCACTTTTTAAAACTAAAACCACTTTGTGAATCCATAAAAGTATCCCCAAACAACAATTTTCATACCATAAAATTTATTTTCATTAAAAAATATTTGTTTTAAATATCATAAACCTTACGTGAAATATAACAAGACATTTTATCAAACAATAGATGTTCAAATTTATAACAAAAGATCATTTTTAAAAAAAAAATCACAATCCACAATTTTTCTACCATAAATCCCATAAAATGATTATATAAAAATATTTAAAATTTCAAGGATATGAGAAATTATTGAAATAAAATATTCATAAATTATAACGGCAAGTGCATGAGAAATATAACTAAAATCCAATGCTCACCCACAACGCAAACCCCAAATTACTCTAAGAGGGTTCCAAAACCCAAGAACTATGAAGAGGGACTGTAAACACACAAAAACCCCTACAAAAACCAAGGTAAAACAAAAACCTTATTCAACATGACCATGAGAATAGAGAAACACAATAGAAAAAAGAAATGATGTTAAAGATGATGAAGATATGAGAGTCTATACCATGAGAAATGTATCCCCAACGGGAAGTGTAATACTCCAAACCCAGTTACTCAGAGTCAGTGCATTATTATATAACATTGGCATGATCACAATGTATCAAATCCTAAATGACCGATCATTTTAGTAGCTTTGGAAGTACTAGATACATTAATAAGTTTTACATTACATTATAAAATGAAAAACAACAACAACATTGTCTCCATTGATAACATTCAAATCCCTTAGACTATCCCATCATGTTAGTCATAATATACTTCTTCACATCCTGGAAAAAATAAAACAAAGAAAGGGGTGATCTCAGATGCCTAATAAGGATAAAAATATAGCAAAAATATTCATAAATAAGGACAAATATTTAAGGAAATCTATAAGTCTAAAAAAACTGCCTTTTAAACATAAAATTCATCCTAATATGAAAATATAAATCAAAATAATTACATTTACTTATTCACATGGATATTCTACTAGTTTAATAATCACATGCAATGTCAATAACCAAATTCATAATGATGGAATTCATAATTCCCAACTTCATAACCACATTGTCAAGGGCTTGGGCCATGACTACAAATAATATTATGTAATGTCCTTCGTTCAAGATACTATTTTACCTCTTGAGACATACCAATGCATCGAGGAGATATAGAGGGCTCCACCTTTCACTTACTAAGTCCAATAGATTCCTCATATGAAAAGTTTGAAACACAACATAAACATTTATATTAAAAATATCACATTAAATGTTAATACGTTAACCCTAAACCATGGATGGTATAAAAATAAAACAACCACAATAAAAAATATCACAAAACCTTATATACAATATGGAATATTTGTATCATAATATATCAAATTCAAACAAGTTTGATATCCATCAAATGATGTTCACATAGATGAAATGAAAAATGTTTGAATAAAATACCTCTATATTTTTAAACCATTTATAAGAAAAGATTTATTTTACAAATATTATTATAATATTCCAAGGAAAAATTTGAAGGTTTTACAATGGTAGAAAATAGCCACACCCACCGTATAAGATAAAAAAACATTATTTCCTTAATTTTAGAGAAATTGTAATAAAGACCATTGTTTAGAGAACGATGGAAAGATTACATATTAAAAATCATATAAAATGTAAAAAATGGGAATAAATGACTTTAACCCATAGTAAATATGTTTTGAAATACATTTTATGAAACATGGATGTGGATGATAAAGAGGGCCCAGTAGATAATTACGTATAAACAACTTCAGATAATGAAGATATTGTAGATTTATCCCTTCTGTTGTACTTATCGTTGGTCAAGGGTACGTTAACCTCTTAAATAATAGTTAAATCATTGTTATTAAGTTATACAAGAACTGTATACATAAATATGATATCATATGTGATCTTCTAATATTTCTTTGTTATTAATATTTTAGTACTATTGTCGTTTCTGGTGTAAACTGATTCGTTTTCCTTTAAATTTTTTGTTATGTAAGTTGTGTTTGTTATGGAAAGGATGTATTTGAATAATATCCAGAATTATATTAAGTTATTAAACATTATTTTTAATCTTCTAAAGAAAATTAACCGGGAATGATTGTGATGGGGAATGAATCTCATCGCGTTCATGGAGACGGTAATCCGTATGTACGCACTAGCGCCAATATCATTCAATTGAAGTTGTAAAAGTATATAACTGATGGTTATATCATATATAAAAAATAAATAACATATTATAGTTATTATTTAAATCAATTATACATCATTATTAAATCAATCCAAAAAAATAATTTATTTATTAACAACTATACAACAACATGGAGACAGTAAGTCGTACGTACGCACGTATATTGACTTTGTCATTCATATGACTGATAGAATACCGAATATGGTTGTAAAATTTTCATAATTACATCAAAGTATTTTGAAGATAATTGATTTATTATGTTACAATGGAAACATCAAAGAAAGAGGAAGTGGAAGAAAAAAACTTGAATGAGGTGATTAAATATTTACCACTTCTTCGGGTTATTTCTTTTGATTTGATCAGAAGGGATCCATAGGTTGGATTTTGGACCAAAGGAAGGCCTAAAGAATGAATTGAGGGAATTTGGGAGGATATTTTGGTAGGTGATGGCTGATCTAAATGGCTTTTGAGGTGTGAATTTGAGAGAAGAGAAAGTGCCCTTTTATAAGAGGGGTGTGGGGCACCTTTGGAAGGATTAAAATATTATTTTATAATAAAATCATTTTTTGTTTCTAATGTATCCAAAATGATTTATTTTTAGGATAAGGTGGGGAGGGGTCAAAACCCACTCAACCAATAGGTTTTATAAAGGTTTGGTTCACCATATTTAAACTTATCATTTTTTATTTAACACTTAGTTATATAGTTTGGCATTTACCATGTTTCCTTGTATTTTTATACTGTATATTTTATAAACGTACTATAACAACCCATGAGAACCAGTAGTGGTTCATTTTTAATATATATATATAAATTTATATATTTCATTTGGAAAACCCATATATTTTTAGGAATATTATAACAAATAATAATACAATATTTTTGTTTATAACTCTTTTATGTCAATTTTGACACTATTTGGTATCTTGTTATTGTTAAAGTCATAACAACATGATTACATTAAAAAACGTTCATTTAATTAACCCTAACATGTCATATTTACCTATAAAATAAGTGGAATTCCTAAAATGTCTCAAATTAGATTTATTTGGATATTTATAATATTAATTATTTTAATCATTAATTAATAACGTAATTACAGCATCATCATTGTGTCATAAATAAATAGAATTTTTTAATGTCTAGAAATTATAAATAAACTGCAATTATATATTAAATTTTTTTATCTTTCTAATGAATATTTATAGTTGAATTTATTATATTTATAAGCCCATATTAAAATTTTTTAGTTATGAAATCATGGGTCTAACAGTTTTAACTCTTCTTTAAATTATATAATAATAAGTGTCCTAATCTAATCCAAGTAATCCTAAAGGATCATTTTTTATTCCTGAGGTTTTTTTTGGTCGAAATAATTTTATCCAATTAAATTAGGACATTTGTTAGGGTAATAATAATATCATTTTTACCTTTATTTACCATATTTACTTTTAGCAGTGGTAAATAAATGTTGAAATTTACTATTCACCAAAAATTATTTTTATTTTATTGAACTAATTTTTTTTTTGTTTATATCAACTATGTCTCTCAGATTTTCAAAATTCAATTCACAGAAGCACTAAAATTATGTTTTATGCAAATTTACAAATGCTCCAAGGAGGTGGGTAAAACATGGTAAATAGTTCAATAAACTTTTTATATATCTAAACTAACTATAAAATTACTCCAATGAATTAAAATTAACTTATATAGGTATTATGTATCTATTTTTACATAAAATAAATTTAAATAAAATAAATAATTATTTAAATATAAAGTGGGTTTTATATAATAACGTTGTGTTTTTCCCTATACATAAAAAATTGATTTTTTTTATTTAAGTACCTAAAATCCACCCTAAGCTTATTTCGATATTTGAAATCCAAAAATGAAGTCCATATAGAATGATAAAACTTACAAAATTTCAAAAATTTGTTATTAATATTAATAACAGCTAGTTTGATTGGTTGTGGTGTGTTTGAAATCGAAGTTACGTACAACATACGATATTTTTTTATTCAAAAGGAAACATATCAAGGTAGCATGGGTTGTCACATTCTCCCCTCATTAGAATAATTTAATCCTTGAAATTTCTTGAATATTACTGGATAAAATGATTTAGGTGGTTCTTTATCATAAGTTCCTAAGGTTCCCACATTGCCTCTTCCATCTTATGATTTCTCAATAAAACGTTTACCAGATGAGTCGTCCAGTTTCTCAGCACTTATTCTCCAGCATCACGAATTTTGACAGGCTCTTCACAATAAGATAGATCAGGTTCTAGTTCAATTTCCAGATAGGTGAGTACATGCGTTGGGTGAGGAATGTATTTTTTCAACAGTGATACGAGGAACACATCATGAACTTTGGGGAAACTTTTATGCATGGCCAAACGATAAGCTACAACTCTAATTCATTCTATATTTTTGTAAGGTCTGATGTACCTGTGACTCAATGTACCCTTCTTAACAAATAGTATAACTCCCTTCCATAGAGAAACCTTCAAGAAAACATGATCTCCTACCTTAAATTCTAAACCCTCCCTTCGGTTATCGGCATAGATCTTTTTTGTACTTTGAGCTACTTTGATGTGGTTTAGGTTAATCTTTCATTTCTCCATTGTTTCCTCAACATGTTATGGGCCTACAAGTTTTCTTTCACTAACACCATCTCAACCAGGTGGTGTGCAACATCTCTTTTTGTATAACACTTCATATGGGTTCATCTAAATACATGAATGGAATATATTGTTATTGGAAAATTATAATAGAACTAATTATTGATCCCACACACAATGAAAGTCAAGTGGGAAAGATCTCAAAATGTCTTCTATGGTTTGAATAATCTGTTCTGATTGTCTATTTGTATTATGGTGCTATGAAGTGCTCAAACAAAGTTCATTATCCATGGCCTTTTAAAGATTTTTCTAGAATCTTGATGTACAATGGGGATCACGAAAAAAAACAATCGATATGGGAACAACATAAAGTCTTACAACTTCCTTAATATATAGTCTTGACATACGTTCCAATGGTAATTCTTCTCTTATAGTAAGCAAATGTGTTGTCTTGGTAAGACAATCAACGATGAACCATATTATATCATTATTTTTAGTAGTCTTTGGTAGTCCCATGACAATGTCCATCATAATATCATCTAATTTCCACTTAGTTATGGGAGGAGGTTTCATGATTCCTCTAGGATGTTTTCTTCCATCCTTAACATCTTGAAAAACCATACATCTTGACACAAAATCAGAAATCCCTCACTTCAGGATGTCCCACCAAAAATGTTCTTTCAAATCACTATACATCTCAGTACTACCGGGGTGTACAGTGAAATTGGATCTATGAGCATTATCCCACAATTCCATTTTCAGATCAGGTATATTGGGAACACAAAGTCACTTCACAAATATCAAAATCCCATCTTCATATACGAAGTCGATCAATCTCCTATCATTCAAAACATTAATTTTATTTTGAAATAATCATCATTAGTCTAAGAACTATTTATCATTCTTAGTAAAGATGGTTTGGAAAACATTTGAAAAAGTATTGATGTTTCACATTCCATGTTTATACCCATATCCATCTTTACTAGATCCATGAAAATTGGATCACATCAAACTATCATCTTGTTAAAAACTCCATTATCCTTTCTACTCAATCATCTTCCACATTATTTTCCTTCCCTAAGTGGTAGTGTATAGTGTAATCATAATACTTGTGTTGTTCGAGCCATCTCCTCTACCTCATGTTGAGTTCTTTTGTGAGAATTGATACTTCAAATTCTTGTTATCAATATAAATCTATGATTTTTCACCATAGTGATTGTGTCTCTATATTTTCCGAGAAAATAATACAGCAGTTAACTCAAGATCATGAGTAGGATATTTTTTCTCATTAATTTATAGCTATCGTGATGCATAGGAAATTACTCTATTATTAAGAATAATGACACAACAATGTCCTTTATTTTAAGCCTCACTATAAATAACAAACCCATCATTCTCTGATGGTAGATTCAATATAAGGGCATTGACTAATTTTCTCTTTAGATCTTCAAAACATTCTTCACACACTTTTTTCCAAACAAATTTTACCCCTTTACGTGTGAGCTTGGTTAATGGGCTATCCTACCAAGAAATATTCTAGACCAAACATCGATAATATCCTGAAAAACCAATTAAACTGCATACCTTAGTTATACTCATCAATGCTATCCATTCAGGTATTTCCTTGGTTTTTTAAGTATCAATAGAGATTCCATCCTTAGAGACAATATGGACAAGAAAATCACTCTTTTAATGACATAAATCACACTTGCTAAACTTTCTATATAATTCATTTCTTCTTGGAGTATTTAGAATAATTCACAAGTGATTTTAATGATCTTCGTAGATTTTGGTGTATACAAAGATATCATCAATAAATACCACTACAAATTCATAAATATATTCCTTGAAATCTCTATTCATTAGATCCATGAAAACAGAGGGTGGATTATTCAGCCCAAAAGGCATTATTGTAACCTTGTAATGCCCGTACCTGGTTTGAAATGTAGTTTTCAGAATGTCTTCCTTTTTCACACACAACTGATGATATGCAGATCAAAGGTAAATCATTTAAAAATATTGTGCTCCATGAAGTTGATTGAATAAATCTTTAATGCGAGGTAGGGGATACTTGTTCATTATTGATATATCTTTTATCTCCCTATAGTCAATGCAGAACCTCATAGATCCATCTTTCATCATAAAAAAAAGAATAGGGGATTACCAAGAAGAAACACTAGGGTGAATAAATCCCTTATTATTCAATTACTCATGTTGTTTCTTTACTTCCACTAAATCCACAAAGGAAATTCTATAAGGGGTCTCCGATATGGGACCTGAACCAGGAATTAAATCAATGGAAAACACAATATCTTGTTCTGGAGGATGCCCAGGTAAATCATCTGGAAACACATAAAAATATTCTTGCACAATAGGTAAATCATATATTTGAACATTATTTTACTCACCTATAGTTATTTCATTCTCTTCTCCCTAATAATTGAATTTAGTAGAGTTACTGGTGGTGGATCTTGATAAGAATCTATTGGTGACGTTTCTACTCTAAAGATAATGTACCCCATCTCATCATCGATATTTTTTTCCTCCTTCTTCTTACAATAAATATTCACATAATGGGCCGAAAGCCAATCTATTCTGAGGATTATATCAAATTCAATTATTGGTACGACCATGAGATTAGTAGATAATGAACCTTTATATTCCCTAATGGGAATTGATTCACAAAACATTCTCGCAATGATACTTACATTAAGAGTTTTGACAAACAACTCCCTTGTTAAATAAAATTTTAAATATCCAATTTTCATAGTAAACTGGGATGATATGAAATAATGCGATGATCCAGAATCTAATAAATCATTGGCTAATCTTGAGGAAACCATTAAATTACCAACCACCATGTCTTTCAGAGTGTCATCCTCTTTAGTAGTGATGACATAATGTTGGAATTTCTCCGTTGGCCTTTTCGGAGGTATGTTTCCTTGGAACTTAAGACATTATTTTTCATAATTCCCCCTTTCATTATTATTGTAGCATTTATCATTCACAGTCTCTTTCTTTCCTTTTCAATCACGATCATGGTGGCCTTTTTAACCACACATGGAAAAGACTCCCATTCTTTTCAGGAAAATACTGGGGCTTTTCTTCCCACATTTACAAAAGGATGGACATTCTTTTTTTCATTCTTCACCTTATTTTCATTTCCAGAGTGTTTAGCAGATCTCTTCTTCTCTTTCTTTGCTTTAAAGTCTTAAGACAAAGGGAATTTCTTTTCTGTCTTGATAGCGCATGAGAAAATAACTTTATATGATAAGAAGGATTCTGAGACTAATTCTTTATGTAGAAATGGGTTTAACCTATATAATAATAAAACTATTTTACTCATTGGGTTACACATATAATCTCCTGCATGCCTTTATAACCTTGTAATGCAAGCCTCATACTTTGCGACATTTTATTCCCCATTTTTCCTTAGACTCAGAAATTTTCTTTCCTTATCCGCTCGATGGTAATGAGGAAAAATATTTTTCTTATAAAATATATTTAAACTCCCACTATTCCATATTTGATACTTCATAATATTCCTTTGTATTTTGAATCAATGACAGACATTGACCAGGATCTCCCATGAGGGGATAAACTGCGATGACAACTTTTTCCCTTTCGTTACTCCCGAAAGAGTGAAATATTTTCTCTAAGGAATTTATCCATTGCTGAGCTAATAATTGATTTTTTACTCCCATTAAATTTTGGCAGTTGTTTCCTCATGAAGCGGTCTAACATTTATCCACTACGTTGTGGATTAGGGTGCTCCATATGGGTAAGGTTATTATTCAAAACCTACATGAGTTGTCCCAGTATGGTGATAAGCTGATCCGCACCAGTTGCATCACCAGCTCCACTATAATCCCCTTGGGTAGGAGTGAAATCTCTACATATATTACATGATTTGATACAGTTTACATTCCTTCCAGTATGTTCCATTTAAAAACAATTGAATACACTAGATTTCTTTATGAATCGCAATACATAATTCTAAACTAGTAGAACACTTACATTAAATTGAATAGTTTATGGATATAATCCATAATCATAAATAATTATTTCTTAGTGTAATTATATACACTTAATCCCTTCATAATGGTTTTCAAAGAAAACTTGAAATATCCTAGGCATATCCCCAGAGAGTGTTGTAACCAAGAGTGATGCAAGCCCCATTGTCGTGCACTAGTTCCCATTTGAGTCTATCTCAAAGTGGTGTTTTCGGGTTTTACCATTAGGTACATCTGTGCCAGGGGCACCTCTACCTACTCGTATCCACACAGGGATGTATTTCTTGGAAAACTCACAAAATCACTGCATTACCAAAATTCTAGGATGTTATTCTTTACTAATCCTCAAAGTCTATCTTATGGCAGTGTTCTCTAATAAGAGTTTTTCTAAATCCAGTTTCCTAGGTTTGTACTACACATTATCTGATACAAACTATAATGCCCCTACCACAGTTACAATGAGTCAGTGTATTATTACATAACATTGGAATGATCACAAGTGATCAAATCCTGAAATACCGATCAGTCTTGTAGCCTGGAAATTACTAGATACATTCATAAGTTTTACATTACATTATAAAATGAAAAACAACAACAACATTGTATCCATTGAAAACATTCATATTCCTTAGACTATCCCTTAAATTACCCCTATAGGTCAGCCATAAAATACTTCTTCACATCCTAGGAAAAATAAAACATAGAAAGGGGTGATCTCATATGCTCAGTAAGGATAACAATATAGTGGAAACTTTAATAAATAAGCATAAACATTTAAGTAAATTTATAGGACTAAAAAATCCTTTTAAACATAAACATAATCATAATATGGAACATATAAATTTAAATGATTCCATTTACTTATTCACGTGGATATTCTACTAGTCGAATAATAACATTCAATATCTATAGCCTAATTTATAATGATGGAATGCATAATGCCAGACATCATAACCACATAGTCAAGGCATTCTTCTAAGTCTACAAATAATATTTTTTCAAGGCCTTGTGTGAAGACACTAGTCTGTCTCATGAGACCTACCGATGCATCAAAGAACTATAGCGGGCTCCACCCATCACTTACTAAGTCCAATGCATTCATTATATTAAATGGTTGAAACATAACATAAACATTCTTATTAAAACTAGCATATGAAATGTTAATACGTTAACCATAAACCATGAATTGTATAATAATAACACATCCACAATAAAAAATATCACAAAACCTTCAATACTATATGGATGATTTGTATCATAATAAATCAACTTTAAAAAATTTACAATCCATCAAAGGATGTTGACATAGATGAAATTAAATCTATTTGAAAGAAATTCCACTTTATATTTTGAAACCATATAGAAGAAAAAAATTATTTTGGATATATTTTTATATTTTTTATGGGAAACTTCTATGTTTTTATAATGGTGGGAAATAGTTGTACCCACCATATCAGTTAAAAACATTCCTTCTTTAATTTTTTCAAAAAGGTCATAAAGTACCTTGTTTGAAAAATAATGGAAATATTACTATATAAAAATCATATAAAAATAAAAAAAGGGTATAAATGACTTTAACCCATAGTAATTTTTTTTCAAATACATTTTAAGAAACATGAATGTGGATGATAAAGAGGTCCCAATAGATAATTACGTATAAACAACCTCAGACAATGAAGAGATTGTAGAATTAACCCTTAACTTATACCTATCTTTGGTCAAGGGTAAGTTAACCTCCTGTATAATTGTTAAATAATTGTTATTAAATTATATAATAACCATATACATAAATTTTATATCATATATGGTCTTCTAATATTACTTTTTTAATAATATTTTAGTATTATCAACATTTCAGGTGTTAACTGATACGTTTTCCTTTATAGGTTTTGTTACGTAAGGCATGTTTTTTATGGATAGGATATATTTGATTTATATACAGAATGATATTATGTTCTTAAACATTATTTTTAATCCTTAAATGAAAATTATTCTTGAATCATTAAGAAGGGGAATGAATCTCATCGCGTTCATGGAGACGGTTATCCGTACGTACGCACGAGCGACAACTACATTCAATTTAAGGTGGAATCATATATAACTGAATGTTATATCAAATATAATGAATAATTAACATGTTATATATATTATTTAAAAAAATTATTCATCATTATTATACCCATCCAAAAAAATATAATGTTGAATAATAACTACACCACGACGTGGAGATGGTAAGCCGTACAGACACACGTATGGTGACTTTGTCATTCATATGATGGATAGAATAATCAATATGGTTGTAGAATTTTTATTATAACATAATAGTATTTAGTAGATAATGGAGTTATTATTTTATAATTGAAACAAAAAATAAAGAAGATGTCGAAGAAGAAAAGAACATGAAAGAGGTGATGAAATATTTACCACTTTTTCGGGTTCTTCCTTTTCATTTGATCAAAATGGCTCCATAGGATGGTTTTTTTACCAATGTAAGGCCTCTAGAATAAATTGAAGGAATTATGGACGATATTTGGGTAGGGTTTGGCCCAGCCATATGACTTTGGTGGTTTGAATTTGAGTGAAGGTGAATTTCCCTTTTATAAGAGGGGTGAGGAGCACCTAAAGAAAATATTGAAATATTATTTTATAATGTAATCATTTTTGTGATATAATGTCTCCAAAAATTTTTATTTTGAGGATAAGGTGGTGGTGGGTTGAAAACCAATCAAACAATAAGATTTATGTTGGTTTGGGTCACTATATTAATCTTATCATTTTAGATTTAACACTTAGTTAAATAGTTTGACATTTACCATGACTCTTTGAATTCTTATATTATATGGTTAATAGATTTACTATAACAAGAAAAAACAACCCCAAGTGGTTCATTATTAATATATATATTTCCTTATCTATGTCCTTTGGACTAATCATAGATATTTAGGAAGATTATATCAATTAATAATATAATATTTGTTTATAAAACACTTTTATGACAATTTTGACACTATTTGGTATTTTGTTTTTGATGAAGTCATAACAGTATGATTAATTCTAGAATAATTCATTTAATTGACACTAACATGTCATATTAAGATTGAAAATTAGTGTGATTCATAAAAAGTCTCATACTATATTTATTTGGATATTTATAATATCAATTATATTAATCTTTCATTAATAAGGTAATTACTGCATCGTCATCGTGTCCTAAATAAAATCAATTATTTAATGTATAAAATATATAAATAAAATACTATTATGTAGGAATTTTTCTAAGATTTTTAATGAATATTTTTAGTCAAATTTATCTTATGTTCAACCCAATATTAAAATGTTTTAGTTATGAAAACTTGAGTTTAACACTTTTAACTCTACTTAAAATTAAAGAATAATAAATGTCCTAATTTCATCCAAGTGGACCAAAATGATCATTTTTTCCTAAGGTTATTTTTGGTATAAATTATCTTATCCAATATCATTACGACATGTGTTTGGGTTATAATAATTTAATTATTACTTTTAATTACCCTATTTACTTCAAACCATGGAAAATAAAAGTTAAAAGTTACTATTTACCAAAATTATTTTCAATTTATTGAACCAAATTTTACATACTGATATCAACAGTTTCTCTCAAATTTTTGAAATTCAATTCAAAAAAGTGGTAAAATTATGTTTATGCAAATTTTCAAATTCTCATAGGAGGTGGGTGAATGACGGTAAAAAGTTTAATAAAACTTTTATATATCTAAACTTATTATAAAATGACTCCAATGAATTACATATAACTTATATAGGGATTATGTATATATTTTAACATAAAATAAATATAAATAAAATAAATAAATATTTAAATGAAATGTCGGTTTTAAATAATAATATAGTATTTTTCATATTTCATAAAAAATTGAATGCTTTCAAAAAAATACCAAAAATTGAACCTAAAGAAATTTTGATATTTCAAATTAAAAAATGAAGTCCATATTGAAAGTTATAATTAATAAAATTTTAAAAAGTTGGTATTACTATTCATAAAGGCTAGTTTGATTGGTTGTGGTGTGTTAAAAGTTGAAGTTGCGTACACCACAAGCTATTGTATTATTCAAATGTAAACACAACGTGGAATCATGGTGTATTAAGGGAATAATCCATAGGTATACAATATGGAAGGGGGAGAGGAGGATTAGTGTGAATACTGGAATTCCCCTTAGGGTCACACAAACTAGGTTTTTGTTAATGGAGGCATTTTGGGGTAAAAATCTAGAAGGGGGAATGATAGAATTTCACACATTTTAAGATCAAGGTAGCATACAAAGTTTTAACACTAAATCACTCAATCCATGAAGAAAATCATTCATAATACACTGCTAGTGATGATATCGAATAAAAAGATTACCCACATGGTTTCACTAACCAATGAAATATTGTGTGGTAGGTTCTGGCCAAACCCAACACATGCTGCAAGGTTACCAAGGTTCTTCTGTATGGTTTATCAAACTATGTGTCAACCTTGTGTTGGCTAATTACAAGAATAAATACAAAATTATCTCTATTAAAACCCTAATTTACTAAGTATCATCCACGTGATAATAAACAACTGATGAAACACTTCAAAATTTAACCCTCGTCACTCCTAGATCTTGAGAGGAAGGTTGGATTCTCAAAAAACTAGAAAAAAAGATTCAAAAAGAAAAACTATGTGTGATATCATCAATTCAATTTAACGCATTCCAAAAATAGTTAGCTATTAATAACCATTAGAATATTTCTGACGAAAATTTAATCAAACATATTGGAATGACATGATCTAATTTATTTCAATGATCATCTTAAGAATCATGTCAAACTACATTTAATCACTAAAAAAGTATCATAAATATTTTATATACGATAATAATTTTAAAAAATTATGTCATTATAAAATAATATATTATTCCAAATGATAATTCACCAATATTACTTAACTATTCTCATTTTAAGAACAAAAATATTTCCATTGGATGTATGTGTTAATTAATGCACCAATGGATAATCAAATGTTGATTACGAATATGAAATGTGATTTATTTATTACATAATATTTATAAATAGAGATAAAAAATTCTTATATTCACATCAAATTTCACTAATGGATAAACAATCAGATCTTCTTATAGTATATTCCTCTAATTATTAATTTGAATACCATAACACTAGATTTGTGGAAAATTTTCACTAATTATAAATAATATCTTAGAAATTTTTGACGTCATAATCTTTCCTTTTATCTATTTACTTCATATTATTTTGTTTATTTATATCCTCAATAGGTATTGGATGAAGACATTTATTCACATAATGCCAAAAAACCATGAATTTAAAAGCTTTGATGTGTAAGAAGTGAACTCTATGGATATTTTTCCCTATTCAAATAATTAGTTAAATTATTGGCATCAATTTTTCATTCAGTTTCATGATTCCCTTCCATTCCACACATGAAACTTTAACCAAATCCCTTAAGAAAATTTGAAGAAGTTTTTTTACACATTGAGGATAAGGAACGTATCTTCTTCTTCTCTCCTAAATTTTAATAATTTTAATGGAATTTGATATTTTTTATATTATAAATCCATTAAAATTGATGGGTAAATGTAATCACTCTCTCCACATTGATCGTAAATCAAATGATATATTCAACGATATTGATGTACCTTAGAGAAAATCCCCTTTAAAGGCTTAGTTTTAAGAAAATGTAGAATAAATCATCATTATATTTAGTTTGGATGATAATAAAAGAATAATATCTATCAGGTCTCGCTGAATTTTCTTGAATTCCTTCAATAGTTCATTATATTTTTAATTTATATAAATTTATATATTTTCTATTTCTATATTAAAAAAGGGAATATACTTATTAAGAAATATGATCTTTAAAACATCCCACACCATGATGTCAATTTCATCATGTTTTCCCATGTAGATGATAAGTGTCCACTATTGATCTATCTTCCCATCCATGCACTAAATATATATAATAAATTTCACATATAAGGAGAATTGAAGAAGAGAATATATATATTCATTGATATTGATCTATTTTTATAAAACTATTTGAACTATAGATCCACCAAATGAAGTTGGATGTTTCGTCATAATGAACTAAACTGAATATCGGTCCTTTTATTTTTCAATTTGTATGTTTAGTATGATTCCTTGATTTAAAATGTTTTTTGAGAATATCAATAATATTTTTGATCCCATATCCTATAAAATTTTTTCCCCCGAGAAGAATGTCATTTCACTTTCCACTACATTTTACATTGAAACGATTCCCTCAGTGTCCAGGCATCTAATAATATGAAAATTATTAATATCATCAAAAACATTCATAGTGTAATAACATATACTCATTTATATTATTTGTAAATTATGACGCCTTCTTCTATGAAACCATATGTCTAACCATGTTTATTTAGAACCATTAGAAAATAAATAATATTTTATCCTATACAAAGACTAATCTCCAATGTTCTCACTAAAGTAATGACCTCCTAGTTTAAAATGGGTAACTAATTCTTTCTCATATACCAATTATTAAAATGCATAATTTTTTTACATAGATAAAATATTTTAATATACAATCAATCATTACAAAACATAATGATGCAATCCTGAATATTGTAGGTTTAGTCTCTTTGGAATCATACACATATAATCAACGGGTTTATAAAAGATCTATATCGTCTCCCATATTGTTCTTCATAACTAAATCCATTTTTAGACATAACATAATTAGTACCATTATTCATATATCTAGATCATGAAACAGATGAAGGGGCGAGATTAAAATATCAATATGTGTAAAAAAGAGTGATATCAAAGATAACATAATAAGAAAATATATATAGGAGTATGAGAAATTGAGCATAAGATTTGAAAATCAAATTTTGTGTCTCAAATATCACAATATCAATTCATGTTATAAAACATGGGAGTTAATAGGAAATGAATTTTATAAAATTCATATTACATGATCCATGAGAAAATAAGATTTTATTCAGACCTATGTTTTTAGAATACACATATCAATAGAATATTATTTCTACAGAATTCAAGGTTAACTAACAAGACTATCATAGTGTAATAAGTTAACTGCCCAAAAAATTAGTTTATTCAAGGTTCACTCCTTAGAATATCAAAGTGAAATGGGTTCAATTCCCAAACCATTATAGTAGTAATTAAGCACTCTCATGACTATCATAGTGAAGAAACTCCCTTATTGGTATTTGTTAAAATCTCATTCCAGTATGATTTATCTAATTAGATATCACCCATAACCCAATACCAAGGAGAGAGATATAAGTATCACCCTTCATTGTTTAAAATGTGATAAGAATACTGTGTAGAATATTATCTTATGTCCTTAGCTATAACATAAGAACCATCCTTTGTTATAATATATATATAATCTCATAAAAAACATAATACATATATGTTCCACAAGATTACAATACATTCATCCCATTAGAAAACAATAATTAAAATGAGTACCATAAATATTTCATGATATCATATGTCATGAAAAATAAATGGGTTATATAAAAATTACATGATTCTATTATATTATAACCTAGTGAAAAGTAATGGATTTCACATAAATATTTTCCTTGTACATAGAAATGATCTTGTTAATGAATAATTGTTGTATTATGAGTTTATATCACCAATATAACATAACTGTAATCATGTATTGTTTCATTTTATGATTCGAAACACCATTAAAATATTATTAAAATAAATATTGAGTTAAATAACCTTTCCTTTTTTAAATCACATAATAAATATCAAAAAAATTTGAAAACATTATGGAAAACACAGCTATAAAATAGAAATTGAATAATTCAAATGAATATTGAATTAATTTAGTGGTCAAGATAGTGAATTTTTTTCTTTATTCCTTATAAATTAAAATAAAACTGTACTTCCACACTTTTTTTAAAAAAAAATATAAAAATTCCTCATTCAGGAAAAGAAAATAATATTCCATTTAGAACGATTTTTTAAAAGGAAAACATATGTGAAAATTATATTAAAATAAAAGGGAAATAGTTAAAAGCAATAGTAAAAAATATTTTATGAAATAACATATATCATATATAACGATTTTTCTCCGAATGATATAACTAATTCTAATTTTACCTAAAAATTTATTTTTAGTATCATGGGATCCTATGGATGGAAGTTGAATTTAAAAAATTAATTTTCAGGAAATATCCATTTGTGATTTTTTTTGAATTTATTTGGATGTATACAATAATATTTAATTCTTATAATCATAATCACAAACAATCTTGATAAATAATGAGATTGTAACATTAACCCTAAACTATATGGTAATAATTCAATCATCATTTCAATGATATAAGGAACCTTACATAGATATTTTAATCCCAAAATTATTTCACAATAAAAATCATAAATGAGATTCATGGTAATTATATTAACAAATCAAAAGAATCATGTGGGGGATATTTTATGTATACTCTAGAAATAAAAGTGACTTGAAAATAACTTTCCTTAGGTCCTACTTCTATTGTTCATGTTATAAAATCCATTAGAATAAATATTAATTTATTTAACATATATTGAACATTGATAACCACATATATCATTCCATATATGATTTATATATAATATTTTATCTCCAATTTTTAACACTTTTTAATTAAATTATCTATCTAGAGTGTTATATGCATCATTTTTTAGGTAAATTATACATTGGTAGTTTGGAAATTTTTAATAGAATACGCATAATATCTATAATGTTAATAATGATAAAAATATAAAATATATTTATTATATATATATGTTTAAATTCATTCATATATGATATTTATATAGAAAGGTATTACACCATTCTTGGAGAAGGTAGATCGTATGTACACATGGACGTCATTTAATTTTTTAACGATTGAAACTAAAGAAAGGTAAATAAAAAATAACCATTAATGAATAATTATAATATCATTTATATATATATATATATAATATTAATTAAAACCATTTTTATTACCATCAACATGAAACCGAAATGAAAAATGAATCACATTATTTCATAGTGGGGCAATTTACATGTATGATTGATCAACTTTTTCATTTTCCAATGATTTGGAATGAAATAATGTATATTTTATACTATAATTACATAATTATAATTATCTCATAATTATAACCTGTAAATATTAACATATCCATAATAACAACACATTATTCATGTTGATGGTAAATGAAATATATTATTATGTGGATACTATAAGCCGTATTAATGAATGAGAAATATTTTCACATCCCATTTGATGGATATAGGGTGAATACACGTGGTACAATTTTCTTAATTACATTGAATAGTATTTATAAAAATCAAGATACTAATTTTTGAAGATAATAACATATTTATTGGTGGTAAATAATAAAAATATATAGCGATTGGTTAAGGCGATTATCTCTTCTTGGAAATCACTCATTTAGATATCATCTTAATAGCTATAGGGTTGGTATTTTAGGAACACCAACACAACAAAAATGTGTCTATGCGACTGTATAATAGAACTTTTTATATTTTTTTTTTGATATATTTCTAACCATGGTGTGATTAAGAGAAAATATGGTGTCCATATTATATTTTTTGGAGGGGAATTCTTGTAATTTTTTATACGATCAACATAGATTATAGTCATTCTCATAGAATATTTTTAAAAATGGAATTAAACTTGATAATTCAAAAAAATGTTTTACTATATTTTTTATACATTTTAATATTTTATTTTATTTTTGATTTTTAGGTAATTTAATAAATAGTTACTTTCATAAAATATCATTTCATCTAATTTATACAAAATTTGTCCTACTTTACTCGAAATTCAAAAATATAATGTTTATATTTGAATATAATAAATATAATAACACTAATACGAATTTGTAATCTTATAAATAAGTGTTAATCATTAAATCACTTAAATTATGTAACTTTTCCAAATGTTAAATTCATTTATTATATGTTTTTACTAACTGTAGAAATACTGCATCTACCTAACATTAGAATTTAATGTGATAATATAAATTATAAAAATTATATATAAAATAATAATTATAAAATAATTTCATTAAGATAAAAAATGAGACTTATATTCTTTCATAAATTTTTCATGTCCCCATGATGACAGATTAAATTCTTTTAAAACTATGGAAATGGACATTTTTTAACATTCATGGATTTAAATATTATATAGTTCATAGACATTTAAAATGAATATTAATAAACACAATTTGTAGTCTATAGTGATAATTTTATAATTATATTAATTCAATAAGAATTAGAATGAATGTTTTTTTATTTATAGCTAAATTTCAACCTAGATTAACAATATTTACCCATTACATAGGTAATTAATATTACCATTGTTACGAATCATATTGGTAAAAAATAAAAGTCTATATATAAAAAACATTATCCTCATGATATCTACTAAAAAATATATTTTTTCATAATCAATAGAGATATTTTTTTGAATTTATATTTATAATAAGAGGAACAAACATGAAGAAACTGCTTCTAAAAGTAATTAATGTTTCGTACATAAAAATGGATTAGTTTGTATCCATTGCATAGTAAATATAGTATACAATTCTTTAAAATTATTTATTATATATATAGTTAATTATAACAAGTCACCAATATTGATTAATCGTTTTTATTATGATTAAAATAGATTAATAGGATAATTTTTTTACCTATAAATATGATTTTTTAAATTAAATTTAATAATGGATTGCATTCCAATAAATTTAGTTGAATTGATAAAATAAAATATATCAGAATATAATTTGAAACCATTTAAAAAAATTAATATTTATTTTTACATGCCAAAAATATATATTTTAAAAAATCATTATTTTTATCTATTCGTTAAAAAATAAAACATTGAAGAAAATAAAAAAAACAGTAATATAATTTTGGTTTTAGGATTTAGAATAAATATAATTTTTTATTAATTTATATTTTTTTTATTTCCAAATAATTGAAAATAATTTCTCAGGGAAAAAAATTTCAGGGAAATATTTTTTCTTTAAAATACAACAGATATACAAAAATGGAATTATTATTTGAAATGAATTAATAATTAAATATCAATTTAGTATGGTAATATTATATTTTTCATTTTTTATTTAATCACCTACATTATCATTAGATAAATTATTATGTTATAACAGTCACAAAATAATATCTCTATAATATAATATGGTATGTTTGAATGAGGATTTGCATGTGACACAAGATATAAAAGATACGAAATATATTAAAATATTGGAATAGAATATATTATAACATATTTAGTTTTTAAAATGAAAATTATAACAAGAAGTCTGAGACATAAAAAATCACAAAATAATATTTTAAATAAATATATCTATTAAGAAATTGGTTTTTTAGATAGATGGTGTGAATATGAATCACCTAATTATGAAATATATATAAAAACGATTTACACAATAAAAATTATTAATAAAATAACTAAATTTAACATTCTTATAATTTGGTTCCAAGAAAAAGAATATGATGAAAATTATTTTATACACTAAGGTTACATTTAAGAAATATTTTTTATTATTACATTGTTCAATATATAATATTATTAATATATTTCAATTTGTTAAAATTTATTTAAAATAGTTAACATTATTTTTTAAAATTGTATATCAATATAAACAAATTTTTTTATGTATAAATATTTCTATAAATATTTACTGTTTAGTGAATACTGATAGATAACGATTAGTGAAAAACTATCATTTCTATTGATTAATTAAAATTATATTTATGTACAATAAAAAATTATAATTGGTTACAAATTAACACAAAATTATATTTACTAAACCCAATTTAAATAGTTATATATGAATAATAGTAATATTATAAGAATGATTTAAAATTATCCATAAGTTTGAAAGAATTAAATTATATGTATATATTTTATATCTATATATATGAATTAAAATGATTTGAATGATTGTTAGAAAACATATAGTAATTTTAAGATCATCATAATCTTAGGAAATTAATTTTAGCAAAAACCCATTTTCATAAAATATTTTATTTTACTCCTAAATTTATTAATACAATTTATTTAACCTTAATGTTGAAAAATATATTCTATATTTGGAATTTTGTGGTTCATATTTGAAAAATAAGAATATTTTTTGTTATGTGTATTAGTTTAGGTAAAAGTTATCACCTCGATAAGTGGTGAGTTGGGATTAAAAGTAGAAAACAATAGAGTAAGGATTTAAAGTTATCCATACACCTGACTATGATAACTTTTATAATTTTTATATTATCAAAACCTTCCTAAAATATAAAATATGGTTTTTATGGAACATCTTTCTTCAATACATAACATTATATATTTTATGTGAAGATAAATACCAAAATGTCACCCTCTTTCATTTAATTTATAAAATATTTTCCCATAGGAATAAATAGATGTTAGGAACGAATGTATATTTTTATTTACTTAGTAATTATTTTTTAGTAAATGATTTTTTTATCTGTTTATATTTTTTATAGATTAATCTTAAATTCTCATGCAACACTGATATAATTCGGTAAAAATTAGTTCGAGAATTTTGGTAAATGAATTTAAAAAAAATCAATAGTAATATTTATTGATTAATAAATTTTCTATATAAATATCACGGTTAATAGTAATTATATAAATATGTATAATGAGTTTATATTATCATCTATTCATATCTTTATGTCTTTAATGTTGAAATACATGAGTTGTTGTTTAAATGACATTAAATATATTTTAGGTTAAAGAATATTTCATAAAATACTTTCTAATATACAAAAATTCATCCTTTTCCATGTTAATGGGATACAATTTATTTTTTCTAAAAATATCTAAATTTGATTAAATTTTCCTTTTATAGTGACTTTAGTGACACAAAAATTGTAAACTACATTGTTATCATAGTAATCATCAAATTGGTTAACGAGTGATTTCAGCTAAGTGATAAGGGTTATATCATAATCAAAACATGTCAAAAATTTATTTTATTTAATTATATAAGAAAATATCCATCCATTATAAAAACTGTATCTATTTTTATATATTTTATGAAGAAAATTAATTTATATTCATCTAATAATTTAATAAATTTCAAGGGTTCCCCTCCACTTCATTATTAAAAGGAACCTATTCTCCTCTTTCTCAGAGTCATTTTTTCACTATAGTTTTTCTATTCTATACCGAGTAATTTTAAAAACATCCTTGTATACATTATAAATGTTATAGTATTCGTGATAGAATATCAGTATAGTCTATAAGGAGGGTTTCAAAAGTGGTTCATCAAGGAGGAAGTAGTCATCTTCAACGAGAATTTTTATTTTAAATATTATTTTACCTCATTCAACTCTATCATAACGATTATAATGTTATAAAATCATTATCTTACATATAATGAGATGTTATTTTATAAATGGAATAAATTATTTCATCTCACTTTTCATATGATGGGTAATTACAACATCTTTCATCTGTATATGTGGAATACCACCTATAGGATGTAATGTGTTTGTTTTTTCACCACCACCTCACAAATATGGATATTATGATAGATTTAAATAATATATTTGAAATCAATGACATAAATATGATTCCTAAAAAATTTTTACGCTACCTACCATCTCATTAATCAATAATTTAGAAAAATGATAAAATCGCTCGTGTGTACTTGTTGAACATTACAACTATGATGCAATGTAATTTTTCATTCCCTACACAATTCATTAGTGATTATAAAATTGTATAAAATATAAAAAATTTAGTATAATTTAATTTTTATTATTTTCGATTTGATGGAACAATAATCTATTTAACCACATTCAACATACCAAAGGCATTTTAAAATTATAAACTGAACATCCTTGGAACATTTGACATGGACTTAACTGATTAAGTAATTAAATAAATCATTATAATATATTAAATAATTGGATTCATTATAAGATAATAATTCTATATACTCATCTTAAATAATTAAATAACATATATAATTATATTATATAGTAGTTAAAGGAAATACATTACAAGTACAGACTCAATTTAAGGATTATCATAACTCAATTTCTTTTCATTGTGATGTAAAACTACACAATTGATAATGTACTAATATGATGTGTGTTATTAACTATGGTTCCTCTATGTTATATTTGAAAATATATTTCTGGGATTTTATATGTTTAAAAAATAATTTTATTGGTAAATTCTCACAAAAGTTATAAAATTTTATATCAGATTTATGCTCAATTTTCACTCCATTATGGAATAATTTGTATTATGAACATCATTTAATTTTTGTGGTGTATATACCTACCCTTTGATTTATGAAAATTAATCCCTATTTGTTTGTGGTAATTAACGTTATTATTAATTTTACACCACTAGGGTGTTATAATTGAAATTTTCAAAATAGGTAAGAATTTATTTTAAAATATATATTTTTTGATGTTGTTATATCTTCTTTGAGGAATTATTCCATTTCGTACATTATAAAATATATTTAATTTGACATCCAATATATAATTAACTATTTCTAAAGTTCAATTCTAAATGTTTTACACCTTTTATATTTAATCATTAAAAAATTTAGTTATTAAAATTTGATCTTATTTATCTTTTTAATCGGGCCTATTATTATTACTTTTACATAATTTTCAAAAAAAATTGAAAAATTAAATTTTATTAATATAAATAAATTTTAAGAACCATTTTTATTATCCGTGAAATTTATCAATGTTTGTTAGGAAAAAATTAAATTTCATAAATATAAACAAATTCCTGAAGTTTTTTATTGAATGTAATTTTAAGATAATTATCATTCCAAAATGATTATTCATTATTTACATATCGAATGTTCTACTATACACACCCCTTAATATGTATTTTAGCTCAACTTTATTATATTTTTGTTTCCTTATGACATGAATAATGAATCAATGAATAAGGTTCAATGATGATGAATTTTTAATTTTTTTATGTCCTATATTTTATTTACAAAAAAATGTGAATAATATTTTTAGTTGGTTCATAATACTACTAAACTAATCATTCATCGGTTATATGATCCCCTACAACAAGCACTATTTTGGTAAAATGGAACCCATCTCAGGGTTATTTCAGGTGGTCTTAATATAATGGAACACATAATAATTAAGATAATAATGATGACGATGTGAGATATGAGAGGTCAATATATTAATACATTAAACACTATGATTATATTGGTTCTGTAACTCCTTATATTAATGGGTTACATCCTGTCTATTCAATGAATATTATCTCTCTATCCACATTAACATCTTATATTCAATGAAGAATAAAATGATGTCTATTCTATGGAGACAATGCAAAAATTTAATAATCCATAAATAGAAAAAACAAATCTATATATATCATAAAATTAAATATTCATTTTAATGTGTGATCTTTATCTATCATTAAAATGATAATCCATATTAGCAGAATAACTTTGAATTATTCATCCTTAATGAAAACCCTATATAGGTATCCCTATTTCAATTTTTTCTTATAATGTACCATATAAACCTCAAAAAAAAATTCAAAATATATAGTATTATCCATTTATAGAGATATTTATATCATCATATATTGGTCAATAGTTTGGATCAATTCATGAGTCTCAAATAATGTCATCTTACTCCATGTGTCATTTTTATTAATTCCAAACATAATGTCTTCTAGGGGACTGATGAAATATATCATGTATAGTCCTCACTATATATATAATTCATAAATAATATAATATCTAAATAATCTCAAAATTAATCATATTATGGTGTGAAATTTTTTATTAAAAAATTATATAAATAGTATAGTTTGGTATAATTTTTAATTGAATTTTCTTCAGTAACACTCAAATATAAAATCCCCATATTATACTTAAACTTAAATATGAAAAAACATCTCTATGATAGTGTTATGAGAATGGTAATTTTTTATTGGTCTATATATGTACTGGAACACTGGTGAAACACTATATGATTTTATAGATATTTACTTTGAAGTAAACATGAGGTACTTGATGAAAATATTTTCATGCAACCCGAAGTCTAAACATACATTGATATAATAATCATTTATAACATAGACGTTAAATTGGTATTTATGAATGGTAATAAAAAATATATAAAAATAAGAATAATTTTTTAAAAAATAATTGAAAATTTTTTATATAATAAATTTGTTCTCAATTATCAATAATTTCAAGATAGTTTTCAAAAATATGTTTTCTTCCAAATAATGTGTTCTAAATAATTTTTTGTAAATAAATTATAATTATGTCATAAAATTTCATTAGAAATGTTATTTTATAAAATTAATATCATTTTGGAAATCATCATTTCTATTTTATGATATGTTATTTTTTTGGATTTTTCTAAATAAAATGATATTTATTGAATAATGAGAAATTCAAAATTTTTTATAAAAATTCATTTATATTAACTCATTCATATAAGTATAAATTAACATTATGTTCATAATTTTATCTTAATATGACATAATCTTCATTTAATTACAAATAATCTAATTAATTATGAATTAAACAGTATTATATTTAATTGCGGTATAAGTATTATTAGTCTTTAAAAACACGTTTTCCAAAAAATATTTTTATTCATTTAATTTATTTTAATATTAATAAATTTAATGAACATCTATTTACTAATGATATTAATAAAGAATAAATAATATATATTATTTCATATATTTTAAAATTAATTTTATGTATTTTCATTGAAATTAATTGACGTATTTTCATCATTATTCATAGAAATTAATTATTGTAATATGAAGTTTTTATGTGATTTTATAGACACAGATGCTGAAAGTACATGGAAACTATATTACTTTTGTGGAATACTTAATACATAATAAAAACAAACACTGAAGGACTGTAATAGTTTAGTGTCTTTAGAAGCTCGGAATACAATCTTCTAATCATGGTGAAAGATCTTCAACATCTCCCACAAATATCACCCCCTTTTTTTAGCTAAAACCATTCTTTATATCCTATGGAAAAGAAAACATAAAAAGGGTGATCTCAAATACTCAGTAAGGGTAAACATCGAAAACATAAAACAACCCATAAACATTTGAATGTAAAAACATGAACATGAAATAAATCTTAGCAGTACATAAGACATAGATCATAAAGGAACATCATTAATGATAAAATAGCATGGTAATAAAACATGTAATTATGGAAAACCATTAAGAAAATGATATTATTTACATAGTATCCATGGCATTGCTGTCAAGACCATCTTAGTGGACAAAGTCCCTTTCTGAATCGAGTTCACGCCTCGTTCCAGTCCTGTATAAATGAATCGGATTAACTCACCACTCTAGTCATGCCTATCTCATGAGATATAAATATTTACCCAATGCATTGGAGGGAGATATAGTTTCCACCCATATCATATTGAAATCATTCTTATGTGTGCCACAACACAATCATAAATCATGCATCATAACCCAAATATTGAAATGGGTTTCATAAACATCATCTCATCATATCATCATACATATAAAACAAATCGATATTATTTCATTATAAGAAAAGTGAAACCATGTAAATCATTTATAAATTATACTTGGAACATACACATATGAAATAATGTCATCTTATATGGAAAATTGTTTTGATAAAACACTTGAAATGAATTCTTGAGGAAAATATCCTTTCCTGTTCAAAATAATTTTCTTTCCACAAAATGACATGAAATTTTAAAATAAAAGTATTTTGTTGAAAATTTTCATGAAATATTCTAGATTTATATTCATGAAAATAAGACCTTATAAAGCCGTAAAAATCCACTCAGGCCGTATAAGTTAAAAAAACATTCTCCTCGTACTTTTGCTGGAAAAGTCAAAAAAGTACCTCATATGGTAAAAAAAGAAAGATTCCTTCCATAATACATAGTAAAAGACAAAAAGGGGTAAAAATGAATTTAAAAATACAAGAAATAATAGTAACTAATTTATTAAAACATTTATCTAAAACATTTAAATTAATAATAAATATAACCCTAATAATACTTATGAATATACAATCTTAGATAAAACTAGGATTGCAAAATTTTCCCTTACCTTATGTCCAATTTCTTCCATATGTGACCGATACTTCTGTATAGTGGGTTTAAACATATTATTAACATTTATCATAACCATTAAAATATATACGATATCATATATGATTTACTTATGACTTTATATTACCCGTTCTTTTGTAAATTCCAGGTTAAAGCCGCGTTTGGGTAAAATCGTTTTGTTTATCATACGTGATTCGACTTGTTATTCTTGATATTATTAATTATATCCTGATTGAATTAATTCTAGAATTTAAAACATTATATATATATAATATATTCCGCATATAAATATATATGATAGATCGATAAATGGAATGAAATGCACCGTTCATGGAGACAGTAGGTCGTACGTACGCATGAACGTTGTTTTCCTTTCCTTATTGACTTGAATGGAAGTAAGTAGATGAAATATATATATATATATATACATAAATCCAGTAGCATTATTATGTCATATATATCATAATTATTCATTATATATACTTTATAATCATTCTTGAATGGTTAATATGGAGAATTAATCTCATCACGTCGTGGAGACTGTAATCCATACGTACGAACGAGCGATGATATCATTCCTATAATTATTGAATGGAATTGGAGTGGATGATATAATATCTCAGAATAATTATTATGTTATAATAACCATATATAGTTATTATTTACAAAATTATACCTATCCATGTACGGTGGTGGTGCAAAAACAGATTACACCACGGCATGGAGACGATATTTCGTACGTACGCATGCGCAGTGATTTCTTTTTCCATAGGATTAATAGAACGTGAAATGGGGATGTTTCATATTTATAATAACATTTAAGTATATTATTTATACATATGTCATTAATTTATAATGAAACAACTAAATAAGATTAAGTAGAAGAATAGTGAAATTTGAAAGAATCGGTAGAAGATATTGCCTCTTCTTTGATACGCCTCCTCTTAGCCTCCACTTAGGGCACTAAATTTGGTGTTTGAAGAAGACCAGAACCTCTATTAGGTTTCTATGTAAGTGGAGATGTGAAATGGGAAGAGGGTGTTCGAGCATGAAGGCTCAAAATTTTTTGAAGATTAGAGGGAGGAGTTTCCCATTTATAAGGGAGGAGAGGGCCTCCTTAAGAAAAACATAAAATATAATTATATAATAAAGTCATATTCAGTTTATAATATCTCAAAATTGATTTATTTAGAAGATAAATTGGGGATGGGTCTAAATAATATCAACCAAAAGGTTTTAGACATGTTTAGGTTACTATGTTAACCTTATCATTTAGATTTAACTCTAAGTTACATAATTTAACATTTACCGTGTCTTCTTGTTTTATTACACTATATTTTTAATAATCATACTATAACAAGCCAAACGAAACCCAATTGGTTCATTATTAATATATATAACCTTATCTAATCATGTTTTTATGATTTTCAAAAAAATCAATTACTAAATAGTGTCAAAATTGACAAAAAATAGATTTTTTAAAAATATTATACTGTTAACTCTTTTAAATCTTCTTTGAATTAAATAATAATAAATGTCCTAATATAATCCATGTGGACCTAAATGATAATATTATATTCCTAAGGTTGTTTTTAGTCGAATTAAACTTATCCAATAGAATTAGGACATGTGTTTGGGTAAAAATAATATCATTTTGACCTTTAATTACCCTATTTACTTTTAACCGTAGTAAATAAAAGTTAAAAGTTAAAATTCAACAAAAATTATTTTCATCTCATTGAACAATATTTTACTTACTTATATCAACTGTGTCTCTAAAATTTTTGAAAATAAACTCCTAGAAGCGGTAAAATTATGTTTTATGTAAAATTTTAATTTCTCCTAGAAGGTGGGTAAAAGACGGTAAAAAGTTCAACAAAATTTTTATATACCAAAAATTATTATAAAATAACTCCATAGAATTATATTGAACATATATATATATATATATATATATATATATATTATATATTTTGACCTAAAATAAATTTAAATAAAACAAATAATTATTGAAATAAACATTCGGTTTTTAAATAGTAACCCAGTGTTTTAACTGTTCATCAAAAATTGAATGTTTTCAGAAAAATACCAAAAATTTACCCTAGGATAATTTCGATATTCCGAATCCAAAAATGAAGTCCAGTTGGATAGATAAAATAGATAAAATTTTAAAAAAAAATTATTACTATTCATAACAGCTAGTTCATAATAATATTATAGTAATATCTCTTTTAGTGAAACTCGGTATCGCGTATAACACACATTATCGAGGAAGGTCGCTTATGGAGTGAAAAAAAAAGCCTAGAATAGTGTTTTCCCATACTGTAAGCTAATACTATGTTGTATATAGAGCAATCTAATCATGGTTTAGTGTACAACACAAGACATCAAAGTAATTAAAATAATATTTCTCATAAAATCATGGGGTGTTTCATTCTATCCCCCTTAGAATGAATTTCACCCTTGAAATTTGTCAGGTCTACAAATTGTTTACTACATAAAAGTTTCTTTCAGAGATACCCACATCGTAAAAAGGAATACTAAAACTTAATTTTAAAAATTAAAGTATGAAACGTAATGATTACACAAAGTAACTCATCACAGGGTTTCCATCTATGGTGAGATTAATCATATATGGTTCCTAAAATGGACTTATACTTCATATATCATACCACATAAAAAATTAAATCAAATTTATACTAACCAGGGACTTCTTGTAGTCCATTATTAGGTGATAAAGGCCCTTCGCACTTTTTTTGTGGGTTGGATTCCTGCATCCTTATCCGATGTGACGGGTTGACACCAATCCTGCAGGTTGTCCTTTTTGTAAAACTACAATATTATAACATTCTAGAGATAATATCAAAAAAATGTTCCATCCTTAAAAAATATTATTTATGTCCAACATAATCCATTTCAAATCTTTAGACATATCCAAAATACTTCTATCAATGCTCATAGTATAAGGAAAATGATTACTAGAAATTTCATCAACCAAGCATGTGTAAGATATATATTTTTGGTCACATTCCGAACATGTGAATTCCTAAATCATGTATTCTCTGGAAAAATGAATACCCATTGAACCTTAGTGAAAATATGAATGATGTCAAAATTTAATTCTTTCCACATACAAAAATCCAAAATATTCTATATACTCAAACCATGATATCACTTTTTCCTTATATCAATCATGAGCTCATGAATACTACCAAAAATATTATTTTCTCTTTATCCATTCATTATTTTCATATAATCTTCCTTAAAAAAGTATTTCAATATAATTATTGAAAACTAGAATAAACTAATACATGGGTATTCCAATATTCCACAATACTATAAATGTGATTCCATGATACTACTCTGAAATCCCATTATATAAACTCTTAATCATTCCACCACATCATTGGCATAATCAACAACACAAATAGTGATCACATGTGACTTCCCTTTTTTCCTTTTCCTTAAGAGTTTGTTTTCATCGATCATCATTAACCCTTGGATTAGGGAATTGGTTAGCATAATTCCCCATTTCTTTACAATTGAAGCATTGAAGCATTGGTGGTGCGTTCTCTATAGTCTTTTCTCTATTCACATCATTAACTACCTTTTTCCCATTACATAGACACTCAACTGCTCGATGACTTTCTTTTCAATACTTAAAATCATTTTCTAATTCCTTTTAGTCAATCTCCACCATGCTTCTTTCCACACATTGAGCATAAAGAAACATTCATCTTCTTTTCACCATTGTTCTCAAATTTCTCCTTGAACACCATCTTTCGTTTCTTGTCAAAACCATGAGATGGATATGTAACACCAACTTGCAGTTCTACCTTGATAAAACAACACACAATTTCTTTATATCTACTAAAGTCTCTTATAGATAATACCCTTCTAAGACTTGGTTTTAATCCAATGAAGAATTGATCAACATTACTTTCAGGTTGGATGATAAAGGCAGATGCATACCTTGCAAGCCTTGTAAAATTCTCCTTTTATATACCAACATATTCATTATCCTTTTTCTTAAGCTCAAGGAAATCCATTTACAAGTTTTTTTGAAAAATATGAGGGAAATTCTTATTGAAAAACAAGTTCTTGAACTCATCCCATTCCTTGGATTCAATTTCATCGTGGGCCTTGTATTCTTAATTAGTGTCTGCCACTAGTCTGCTTCACCTTCTAAATGGTAAATAGACAGAATGAATTTTTCATGCTGTAAATAGTGAAGTATCAAAAATATATTTTCAATGGAACTAATCCATTGTTCAGCAACAAGTGGATTAGAAGACCCACTGAAAGATGGTGGATGTTCCCTCATGAAGGACTCAATAGAATATTGTTCCCTTCTCTGCTCATTTGGAAGTCCAGAATGATTCATAGCTTGTGTAAGTATAGCAATAATATTTTTTACTCCATCTCCCATAACATTGGTTTGTTTAGGATGGAAATCATTGCATCGTCCATTACATTGATCAACACGGTTCCTTCGGGTTCTAGCCATCATCTGAAACCCAGAAATAATACTGTGAGAGGCAAAAATCATGCTAGGAAAACAACAAAATAAATCTGGATTACCTTTAATATCTAACATCTTAGGTTTAGTTCTAAGATCGTTACCGTAATTCTTGGACTATAACCTATACTTATAATTAACCTTAGAAAAATCCCTAGAAAGACCTTAGAAATATCTTTAGGGATTTCACTAATGTTTTTGCATCCTAGTTTAAAAATATTTACTAAAACTTTCCTCTGATACCAACTGTAGAGGCCCAAACATGACGTACATGGAGATTATATTACATTTGGATAATATTTAATACATATCAAAAATATACACAGAAGGACAGAAATAGTTTTTTGTCATTGGAAACCCGGAATATAATCTTCTAATCATGGTGAAATATCTTCAACATCTCTCATAATGATCTTCCCCTTTTTTCTTACCTAAAACCTTTCTTTTTATCCTGGTAAAAAAAAACATAAAAATGGCGAGATTAAATGCTCAGTAAGGGTAAACATAGAGAACATAAACCAACCCATAAAAAGGGAAGGCATTGCCTTAATCAAAGAAACTAAACACCACAGAGTATGAAAACTGAAGTAAACACTATGTAAACCGAAAACAGAAGTAAGTGCTGAAAAGTAAATGGGCCAGAATACAAACCCAAATAAAGATGTAGAACAACTTAAAGTAAAGTACAACTCAAGGACAACAACTGAAAGGTGACAAGATGCTCCTAGATCGTCCTCTGGCTTCCTACCTGAAGGGTAGGTACATAGCTCCTCCTCAATACTCCGCATCTTTCCGTCTCCTCTGGGTACCGACTCGTCGTGAAATCCACCTCCAAGCACCAACTCGACGTAATATCCACCTCTGGGTACTGTCCATATCAACAAGCTTCAACCTCAATCAGTGATGTTTGTCATCTACAACCAACACAATGTAGTGCGGGCGAAGCCCGTGCAGGGGTGAGTATACGATACTCAGTAGGGTCCCCGAGACCCCCGAAGGTCTCCCTGAATCTAAAAAGGATAAACCACAAATAAAAGATACAAACACGAAGTATCATCCAACAATACTTAGGTATATTCCCATATATATACTTAAGTCATCAATTCCATTTCAGATCCAACTCACGAGCTCACGTACAATCCAGTCCACTCAGGAAAGTAAAACATAATCCACGCAGGAAAGTATGACCCAATCCACACAGGATATCAAGTAAATCACATTAAAGATAATGATAGAAAGTAAAGAGTCAGCTCAAACAGGTATACTACTCACGAAGATGGGTAGAGATTACTAGATGTAGCCTCTGAATCATCTCCTCTACCGACCCACGTAGGATCCATGTTTTGTAGTCATTGCTGCCAAACCCATGAAGGATCTAAGTATAATTGTCATCGTCGTCGAACCCAAGGAGGATCCCAGCACGGTAGTCGAACCCATGGAAGTTCCCAGTACAATAGTCATCCTTGTTGAACCCACGGAGGATCCCAGTCTGGTAGTCATCCTCGTTGAACCCACAAAGGATCCCATTCTGGTAGTCATCCTCATCGAACCCATGGAGGATCCCAGTCCTGTAGTCGTCCTTGTCAAACCCACGGAGGATCCCAGCCCGGTAGTTTTCCTTGTCGAACCCACGGAGGATCCCAGTCCTGTAGTCTTCCTCGTTGAACCCATGGAGGATCCCAATCCGGTAGTCTTCCTTGTCAAACCCACAGGGGATCCTAGTCTGGTAGTCGTCCTCGTCGTCACAGTCGCAGCCAGCTCTAGGTTCCCGCACACAGCATGCTCGATTCTGGGATGGTCCTCTCCATGAGCCAAGGGGGTTCGATACATCAACTGACATGAAGTCTGGAGTTGATGTATCCCAAAGTTCTGTCTCGTCAAAAGGAACTCAACGCGACAGACGACCCATCAATCGGACGCCCGGTCTGAGAGTTATTGGATTTTTCGTCCTAGGGGCCTGGTTGGTTTTAAGCCAAAAACAACAGGACCATACTCCAAAATCATCCAAACCTTGAGCGGAGTAAGCCAAAAGGACCGTCTTACTAAGAGGAAACCAACAAAATCTATGGCACGTCAATCGGACGTCCAGAACTCAAGTTATAAGTGTTTCCACGCCGAGGGCCCGGTTGGTTTCGTTTCGAACCAACACGGCCATACCGAAAGTTTTCTAAAACCTTCATTTTAATATAAAGAAACGACCTCTTCGATCCAAGGATCGCATCGCAACTGATGGTGCATCGATCGGAGGTCCGTAACCAACGTTACAGATGTTTGAATGAATCTTCCCGTTTTTAGGGGGGTATGGGCCCAGACCGACCCGACCCCAAACCCCCTAGGTAGGCCCGGACCGGGTCGACCCCACCCGGGTCCGGGTCCGGCCCATTAGGGTGCGGCTCGGCCCAGCTACCGTGGCCCGGCCTAGCCGGCGTTTCCCAGCCCGGCTCGGGGGTCCGGCATGGTGCGGGCGGTCCAACTCGGCGTGGGTGGTCCATGCGGTGCGGTCGCCCGCAGGCTGAGCGGACGAGAAAGGGGGCGCAACCCCCTTGATTGACCAATGGCGGACCCCTGTGGGGTCCACCATTGGGGACCTAGATGAGGGTTATGACCCCCAGATTTTACCGAACTTTCGGCCGTGTTGGCCGGCCGGTGTACCGCCACAGGACCCCCCTCGGGTCCTGCCTTCCATGCGTCGGCGGCCGGCAGTTTCAGCCGCCCCTCCCTGCACAACCGTGGCCTTGTCTGACCAGCACGGCGCGACTGCGCCGCGCCCCTCCACTGTGGCCCGCCCCAGCCATGGTCCATCGGGATGCTTTGGCGCGGCGTGATGGCTCCGTGCTCCTCCGTCGTGGCCTGTCCTTGGCCGCAACTTCCTAAGGATTCGCCATCATAGTGCGACAGCGCCCCACACTTTCACCGAGTTCATCGTCATTCTTGCACGGTGCTATTTCACCGTTCCGCCTCCGTTCCAAACCATATAAAGGATCAACAACAAGGGGAGGAGGATCGGCCGTGTTTGTGAGGTTCTACCTCATCCCATTAATTCAATAACAGGCTTCTAAATTAACATAAAACAACTTCGACAAAGCAAGAACAAATTTAATCCATTAAATTTTAACATTAAACCCCTACCTCAAAGAAGGCGTTCGTCGATGTCGCGGTAGATGGCTTCGTGGTAGACGGGCATTGTTCGGTCAATGTCGGGATAGATGAAGTTGAGGGTGGCGTCGGCGTTCTTCATTCTTTGTTGGAGGAAGAGGAAAACTCCCCAAAAGCTGGGCACCGTGCTTCGCTGCTAGCGTTCCGCTGCTTGAATAAGCCATCCAGAACTCTTCCCCCTGGCCTCCTTTGAATAGGAGTGGTGGGTTCATTGTTGGCATGGAAATCATAAATGGGGGATTTATAACATAGGGCCCCACTCAAATAATCCGTTGCGATGGAACATTAAAAAGAGAGGAAGGATCCTCATTAATTAAACACGTTGGCATTTAATTAAAGAGAGGGAGGAAGGTTCCTCATAAACATGAGGGGTTGACATGTATTAAAGTGGGAGAGGGTGTTTAATGGGGTGTTAGGAAATTTAAAGAGGTGAAGACTCATGGGGCCCCCACCCCACTTTCTCACAACTTCCTTTCCCATAACTCATAAACCACTAGTGGTATTATAAAAATATAATTGTAAAGCAACTATTTTTTTAATCTTCACATTTTATTAACAATTCCTCTCGAGCAAACGCACCTTCGGGAAAGGTGTTCCTAAGAAAATACTGGCACTACAGTTTCATCGGTTCCCTCAGATATTAATTCTGAGCAACAGATCAAAAGTTAGAGAAACCCACTCGTTCGTTCACTGAACGTACCTGAGCTAAACTTCGTAAAATTATTCCAGGAACATCGGGCCTCAAAATCAGGCACCATCAAAAACGGCGTACTCGTAGATTTCAAAAGATAATTAAGAAAAAAAATTTCTTCAAATTTACGGGACATTACATTTAATAGCATATAATTATTGAGAGGTATATAGATTGATTTATTCCTCATCATATGATCATGGAAAATAATGATGATGTTGTATGAATCCATGTTATATGATCTATGTGGCACACTTATGAATGAGATTGAAATGAATATGAAGGGTGTTCTCTAGTAGCGCTCCAATGCATTGGATAATGTTTAGTATCATGATATGTTATGTTGGGATAGGGGTTTACCTTATTCCTAATAATTCATTTTTACACCATGTTTGTAACGTCCCGACCTTAATCATGTATAGATTGTTTTTGTTTTTGGAATTCTATTTAATTAAGTGACCTACGGCGTATGCCTATGCACCAAACAGCGGGTCCTGGGTAGCTTTTTATTTATTTTAAATAATTGCAGACGTTTCATGATAAATGTCACGTTGAGCTTTGGTGTGGTGTTGGAGATATAATAAATTAACAAAGGATTGGGAAAAAGTAATAAATTTTTTTAATAAGATTTAAAAGAAACGAAGAAATGATAAAAAGAAATTATGAAATCAAATAAGAGGGGGTTATAAGAAGAATGAAAATAATTAAAATTGGTGATTCACGTTTTTAATTATTTTTATTAATTTCCATTCCATTATTTTGTTTTGTTTTATTTTATTCTTTTATTTACTTTTTTCCTTATCTTTTACTTTTCCATTATTTTTCTTGTTCTTTTATTTTTCTTTCTTTTCTCTCTTTTCTTTTTTTCATCTCCTTTATCCCTCTCCAACTCATTACGATGCACGGCTCAATCCCGTAACACCAACCAGCAGCCTTTTCGGAAGTCCGCTGCTCCTTTGTCCGATGTCTGATTCCTTCGCCATTAGGTGCACAGAAAACCTTAGGGAAATGCTAATAGTTCTCAATTGGTATTGTTCATTTTCGTTGAGTAATCTGTGAACATCTCTTCATGGATGATTGTTACCCTATTTTGGGGTTTTTCGAAAATCCCTCATTTTCATCTATTTTATGTCAAACTGATGCCAACCGTAGATCATAGGGTAATATAAAACTACTAGGTATGGTGCCTACATTCTTTCCCACAATTTCATTGTGATTTATATAAACGCACCGTTGTGCCGTTAGTCAGTGCCTACTTGCATTGTGAAAATTTAATCATTTTAATTACTTTAATGGATTTACTTAATTGTTACAACGTTAATTCTCTTAAATAAATTTTTTTGAATGGTTGAAACAATATCTGACACCCCTTTGGCTGTGCCGACATAGTTGGTGTATTTTTCTGTTAGTCGGGTTATTAATTTGATTAGATATGGGTATTGCTCAATGACTTTTTATTGTTTTTAAATTAAATGAATTCTTGTTTGAGTTATGGAAACTTTTTTGGAAACCCCTTTGGGAGTTCCGACATGATCGGTGTATTCTTCCATTAGCAGAGTTTACTTTTTGATTAATTTCTTGTGTTGTGAAACCCATTTTATTATAATTAAATTAAATAAATAGTTTCTTTGAACATGAACTTGAATTATTGGATCATTGGAACTTGTTATGATGAACTTCTCATTATTTAAATGTACATTATCCTCTATGGTTGATATGATTTGTATATTTACTTGAATGTTGTTATGTTATACTATTATATTTATTCCTTGTGATGCGGTTATATCTGGATTGTTTTCAAGCAGTGAATTCATATATACTGATTATTTTATATCTACTGTTGTGAAAACGTTAATTAAATTCAATGTGGGGAATGGGGGTGGGTCCCATATTAATGGCCACACTTAGATCCTCTGTTCCTGACGGGTTACCTCTAGGTTCTTGGGGGCGATGTCATTGTCTTTTCTGAACCGAGACTTCCCCAGACATTCTAATTCTTTTGAATGATTTCGGTTCCAAATGGGCCCATCGTGACAGATAAATTGTCAATGTGGATAAGCCATCCAAGGATGACACTCGACCCCTTTTTGCGAGTTCGGGATGAACTCAGGGTAATTCCATACCTCGTGTGATACTTGGTCTTTCGAAAGATTTCGTTGAACAGGCTCGGTGGAATTTGATATATTGACGGATGTTCCACGGTGATACATTCAGGATAGGATCAGACTCCAACTCTCATCTTGAACCTTAATAATGATGCACTTAAAATTTATATAATTCCCTTTTGAGTTTTCTTGAGAATGGAGTTATCCTTATGATATGTGAAAGTGCACCTGGTTGATACTGGACTTAGAACCCAAGTCAAATCACATGCTTAGGGTACACCACATTCTGTTATACCATTAATTTTTTGGTTTTATATATATATTGGTGTTCGTGCATTATCCTGGCAGGTTCCCTTTCAGAATAATATCTTAGGCTAAACTAGGTGATTAGGCATGGGTGTTGTTTGGAAGTCAAGTCGTACTATTTATTTCATAACGTTTAAATTGATAATCTGAAATTATTATGTAATGGAAAACTGCATTTTTATTACTGCACAAAATGGAAAGGTTTGGACACTATCTGTGTCATCCTACTAGGATTTTATCTCACACCCTGCTCGGGTGTCATCGACACTCGATTAGATTACATGCTCATAGGTATTGACAAGTGGAAGTGTGTTGCATTTGATCCTTGACTGTTCATTACTACTTTGGATGGAGACTAGGGCAGAGGACCGGGCCTTGCTTGCGATGCATTTGATTCTTGTGTCTTTTCCATTAATTAATTGTGTGTTTGAGTTCTATTTTTTGTACTTTTAGTTTAGAATCATACCATGGCATTAAACTCTTTTGTGACTTTCCTCACTTGGTTTTTATCATTCAATTGGATTTATTTATATTTCTTCTGCTATTGTTTTTTCATTCATGTTCTTCTGCAATTTATTAGTTTTTTTCATTTACTTCCGATATGATATTATTTGTTACCTATGAGGGAATATTCTCCCCCACTAACACATATTGATCCACCACTGCTAGTCGGTAGCCTCTGGCATTCGGGGGGATGTGCTTGATGTGATGTAACCCACCGGTCCGGCCACCGTCTTAGAGGTGAGCCGGTTCGGGACATTACAAAGTGGTATTAGAGGGGTTTTTCCTTTTGACTTTTTGTATGGGTTTGACAGGAGAGTAGGATATAGGTATTTGGAATGTACCATGTGCAAGGACATTGCTATCCCATGTACAAGGGAAACCCAAATTCCTAGGTTGGGATTGTATTTATTGATTATGCCAGTTACTGTTGATATGATTTCACCTTGGGTGACTCACTTGTATTTCATTGTTGTTATGCTGGTATTATTGAAATAATGGGTTTACCATTACAGCCCAATGATACGAGGGAAAAACATCCCATGCATCATGATATGCACTATAGAATTTAAATTCCATTCATATTGCCATGCCATTTCTACTTTCAGCATGCATTTTCCTGTTTCACGTTAGTGCTGTTATACCTGTTGGTAAAATTTTGAATTGATAGTTTATTGAATATAATTGTGTTATTCTGTTTTATTTTATCCTGAATCATCCTAGGAGTGGACTATAGAACGTTTTTTGTAATCCTTTTGAGTTGTCTCTTCCATATCGATACCCAACATTTGAGGCGGGTTGTCTATTGTTTAGTTTTCTAAGGAAGGCTATTTACCGGAACTTTTTTGCGCCTTAGATTTTTTTCACCTTCTGTAATCCTTTTCTAATGGTGTGTGTTTGTATATTGTAGAAAAATCCCACCACAAAGTCATAATGTTGTGCCTCAAGAGAGTGGAAATGAGAACATTCCAGAGAGAGTGGGTCCTGAACCACCAGTGGTTCCTCTCGAAAGCCTCATGTAGAACTACCTTATGTCGATTTTATGAGAGACCCTAATACTCACTTCAGGGATAGTCTCCTTCTTTTTATGTAGTCGGTTAAAAATATCCCCAGACCTGCCCTGTATTTGGCCGAACTTATGCGAGACTTTCTACAGCAGCACCCTCTCACCTTCTCAGGGAGTGGCAGCCCTCATGCTGCAGGGTCGTGGATAGAGGCTATAAGGTCTATCTTTGAACACCTTGAGATGCTTCCAGAGGGTAGGGTCATGATTATAGTCTACATACTCTGTCACATTGCCAAGCGCTAGTGGGACGTCATTGCTCAGCCATAGTAGACCAGTGGCATGGCTAGGGCCGATTTCCAAGTAGCCTTTCACAATTACTTTTTCCTGCAGACTCTAAGAGACGATCGTGTGTGGGAGTTCTTACATAGCCAGTAGGGATCTATGACTATGTTAGAGTATTTGACTCATTTCATAGAAGTTCATCATTTTCCCCCATCTTTTACTGGAGACATGCAGACTACTGTGAGGAGTTTTGGGGAAAGAGTTGAGTACATTATGCACTCACTGGTGAATGTATTCCGTTTGATCACTGCTATGGAGATCGTGAACCATGCTCTAATCTCAGAGTGAAATTTCAGTGATGTTAGACCAGTGTGCCATGGAGGTTCAGTTCCGAGACAAGAAGATGGCTCTCTAGGCACTAAGAAATGACATTTTAAAAGTGCAAGTGGGGTAAATCCGATCCAAATAGCACGTCTAAATAGATCTATGATATGTTATCAGTGAGGACGGGAAGGTCACAAGAAGCCGCAGTGCAAGAGAGACCTGAAGGAGTGCCGATCTTGTAGTTGGATGGGTCACTATCAGCATTTCTGCCATTCCTTCTCTTCAGCATCAAGTGGTAGAGGATCTGCACCTGCACCTCTGTCAGGTAAGGGATATATGAATCAACAGAAGGCTGGAAGTTCTATTTCCACCAGTCGATCAGGTTGAGGTAATGGTGGAGGTCGTGGTTGATGAATTCTTGTTCCAGATTATCAGCATCAACTGGGTGGACCTACTCATTCCAAATAGGTACCATATCAGGACAATGGCTTTGGTCTCCTGTATGTAGAGCTATCCGCACCATAGAAGCAGGGTGTAGGACCATATACAGTGAGAGGTACGATCCTAGTAGCCTCTACATTAGTTATATCTCTTTTTTATATCGGTGAATCACACTCCTTTATATCTACTACTATTGTTGAGAGTCTTTTTTTTCCAATTGAGTATCACTGTAGTGTCATGTCTCTCGACACTCCCCTTGGGGTGAAGGCAGAGGGCATACGCTAGTGCCTAGAGTGCCCTCTTGAGATAGGTGGGTACCATTTTGTTTTGAATTCCTATATCCTCGACATGTCGGGCATCAAAGTCATTCTTGGTATGAACTGGATTTCCCTGTATCGTGACCAAGTGGATTTTTATCTTCATTATTTGTCCTTTTCATCCTCTAAGTGTGACATATATCTTCATAAAGAATAATGGGATCTACTGGAAGACTTATCTAAGCCTAAATAAGCAAGGTTGGGCAGTGTGACCACTCTGTTGGCAAGACCCGTCATGAGCTATCAGATAACCCTGCTAGATGAATCCCATCTAGTGGTAGACCTTTTTCGGGAGGTCTTTATTAACGATTTATCTATCTTACCTCATTAAAGAGACATCGAGTTTACTATTGAGCTCGTGCCAGGTGCGACAGCAGTGTCTATTCCTCCCTCTAGGATGGCACCAACAATGCTATAGGAACTCAAAAAGCTGCTTGACAACCCCGAGGATAAGGGTTTCATCAGACCTAGCACATCATCATGGGGTTCATCCGTCCATTTTGAAAAAAAGGTAGATGATACCCTAAGGTTATGTGTGTATTATCATTGACTCAATCATCTCATTGTAATGAATCAATATCCATTTCCTTGTATAGATGATCTCTTTGACTAGCTCTAGGGAGCAGCTATTTCTTCCAAGATTTATCTGAGTTCGGGATATCACTAGGTACATGTGAGACCATCTTACATACCATGTACAACATTACAAAGGAGGTATGTCTTGTATGAGTATCTAGTTATGTCATTCGGCCTCACGAATGAGCCGATAGTCTTTATGGCCCTGATTAATCCGTTTTTTCATTTGTATCATGATTCCTTTGTGGTAGTCTTCAAGTATGACATCATAGTGAATTCGCGTTCCAGACACGACCATGCAACCCATCTTGAGATCTTGTTGAGTATACTGAGACAGAACCAGCTATATGCTAAGATCAGTAAATGCCACTTTTTTATTCATAAGCAACACTTCATGGGTCATATTTTATCTGAAGAAAGGGTATAGGTTGACCACGAAAAAGTGAGCTCCATGATTCCATGAGAGTAGCCCAAGAGTGTCTCCGACATCCACAGTTTCTTGGGACTCGCTGGCTATTATAGGCGATTCATCCAAGATTTATCCCACTTAGCAGTGCCTCTTATGACCCTAACTAAGAAAAATGTGCAGTTCATTTGGTTCGAACCTTCTGAATATCCTTTTAAGGAATTGAAAGGAAGATTAAACACAGCCCCAATCCTGATTCTGCCTAAACCTAGTAAGAGCTATACAGTTTATTTTGATGCTTCAATAGTTGGACTGGTTGCAGTTTTGATGTAGGGTGATCGAGTCGTGGTTTATGGATCCCTCCTGGTGAGACCTAATGAGTGGAACTATCCTACACACGACCTTGATTTGGCCGCTATGGTTCATGAACAACGCTGTTGGAGACACTATTTTTTGGGTGAGAGATTCATTGGTTACATAGATCCCAAAAGCTTGAAATATATCTCCACTCAATGAGATTTGAACTTAAGGAAATGTTAGTGGGTCGAATACATTATGTCGTTTGACATTGAGGTTTCTTATACCCTTGGTATGGGTAATGTTGTGGCGGATGCTTAAAGTCACAAGAAACAAACAAAGGTCGTGCAGGTAGCCAGTAGTGAGTGGGAGATGATGGACTTGTTTTCAAAGATAAATCTTGAGGTTCAAGAGCCGAGTTGACAAATGGTTGTAGAGACTCTTTTAGTGACAACCTCTCTTCTAGAAAATGTCCTTAGGAAACAGTTGACTAATCCTGAGGGGATTGTTTTGAGGGAAAGTGTTATAGGAGAGAACCCATGTCATGACCCACCATCACCAAGATGAGGGAAGGGGCAACAGATTTTCAGACCCTTCTTTCTTCAAGTTTAAGAAGAGATAACGACCCCCGAGTCCCACCTTCAATAGGACCTGGAGTGGCGAATAATACCAAGGGTATAGAATCACACACGAGATGGAAGGCACTACCATTTTTCTTTATTAGGATCATGAGGTAAGATAGTAAATCCCAACAACACCAAAACTGAGGTGTAAAATTAAATCCATAGAAAAACATTCCCATATGCATGTTACAAAAGTAAATGGCACAATGTTCAAGGAGACTGCAAAGGTAGAGTACCAAGGAAAAGGAAAACGTCAACTGCAACTATCCTAACGTCCGAGCTAGTATGGCCCTCCACGATCCCTAAAGTCCTCATGGAAACCTGAAATCAGTTTTATATTTGTAGGGTGAGCATACAAGTATACTCTGTAGGGAAACCCATAGACTCTCGTGCACAAGTGGGGAGGCATTATATTTCCCTATGAGAAAAGAGATAACCAAAGAACCCGGCAAGGAAAACTATCCACCCAAGCCTCACCATGGTACACTCTCCAAATAATGCATGTCAAATAATTTATAGTAATAGCACATCGATGTTTGGGTATCCTGTGCCACTTTTCCACTGGTTAATGAAGACATCCTATGCATCGAACCAATCCAACCATTATCACCATAGTCCCACTACCACACCCCGACCGCACACACCTGGGCCACAACCACACATCCCGACCACAAACACCTGGGCCACAATCACCATACGTAACCACACCCAGAAACAGCTGGGCCAAAAAAACTACTGCCACGCCCAAAGACCCCTGAGCCTCATCTCAAAGACTCTTGGAAAACAACCTGTCCGCACACACTAGGTCTAACCACCACAACTACCCTGCCCGAAGAATCATGGGAAATAATGGACCTCAGGCCATCACAGCCTACCCGAAGAGTCTTGGACTATTCGGTAAAGGGAGAAGAAAAAGAACAAATAACCAGCCACTCATAGGAGTGTTTTGAAAAACACCCTCCCCCATGAAATGGGGGTGTTCGGCACTAAGTGGTCAACTTGGGTGGGGCATGAATAAGAAACCTAAAAACAACAGATATATGTATAGGTAACAAGCACTCATCCCACCCTAGGGTTTCCAAATCCAACCTAAGCACAACACCCTCGTTACTATTCATTCATAAAATAAGGCACAACACTCACAACCAAGTCACAACTCAATCCCAAAACCAATTCCCCATTTAAACCATTCTTGTTTTCATGTTCAACTGATCCCATTTAGGTGAATTTTGCACTACTGGGAAACTAATAGGAATAACCACAAACCAGTGAAAGGGAAACACCCAAACAATAATTTAAGCATTCACACCCGGTTCTCTTGAAAAGTCCCAACAAAAAAATGATTAGTGAGATCCCTCAAAGTACTAGAACCTAACCAAGACTCGAGATATTGCCACACACAACTTCATATTCATAACCAACAACCGTGCCACAATAGAGGATCCCATCCCCACCCACGTCACCCCATAAGCATCGATTAGAACAAAAAGACATGCCACCAAGACAGAACAAGGAGGTTTCCAGACTCAATTATATCATTCACTAAATTTTCTTCTTTCTATTTGGTTAACCAGGGTGATCACACAAGGATTGTTGTTCACTGGACATTCATTTAATCGGATGAGTTTACATAATTATCAAAATTCCCGTATTGGATCCATTAAATTATCACAAAAGACAATGGTTCATTAGTGTGCATGGAAATACCACCATCGGCCATGATATTCAGTAAGAATAAGCCCATACTGTTCACAACATAAAAAAAATCAAGGGTAAAGAAAAAACATCAGAAACATCAATCACATCACCCCTTCATTATTTAAATGTCTTATTGTTATCTTCATTAATGTTTGGTTTCATAAATATCACAGAAATAATAGCATACCCTCCCTGCATGATACAAAGTAAAGAGATATGAAGGAAAACCCTTCTTGGTTAATCAAGGATCGAAGTTCTTTTTCCACGCGCCAGGAACTAGGGATGCACGACTTGTAGGGATGGATTTTTGGGGACTCCATGGGTGAGAAGAAAGACTCCAGCATAGGTTCACCACAAGCCTCAAGAAGGAGGGACTCCAAGCGCACCAAGGAGAAGAAATAAATCTTGCCAAGAGGGGACAGATGAAACTCTAGCGTGATATAATGACGATATTCTATTGTTACGGGATAAGGAATTTTGAACTTGTTTAATGTTGGATCATGGTTATCCACACGGTTGGGCAGTTACGCATGATAGAATTAATTTTCTTTTGAAATTTTTCTTCGGAGGGGTGGTCATAATGGCTATGCGTTAAACAGTTTTCTTTAATAATATAAAAAGTAACGCATAATAGGGGCGGAACTAGAAGGTACAGGGAAGGGCGTGACAACGAGGAAAAACCACCCATTTTGGTATGATAAGGTTTCACGACTCTTGGGGGATCTATGATATTATTTATGATCTTTAAATGGCTTTTGAAAGGGGAATGAAATCATATTTACATTAAAAGATATGTTGCAGCAGCGAAGAATGTTGGAAACTAGAAAAAAACAATGACCACTCGGTGAAGACACGGTGCCACCATCACGATGCCACTGTCATGGTGCAACCCTCACAGTGCCACCGTCACGGTGCCACCGTAACCGGTGCCACTTTTATAGGTGCCACCGTCTCATTGGGGTCGTGTTTTTGCAAAGTAATTGACTAGGTGGGTTCGGTCCATTACATCAGATACCTCTCAAAATATTCTCGCCCTCGAGAATCAAAACTAGACCCGAAAAAAAGAGGGGTTTCAAACAACCACCTCAAAAGATACCTCTCATGTGTGAACCTGTTGGACATCTAGGAATACCTCATTCTCATGTAACCAGGAAACATTCGAGGGTCAAACTATCCAGTCATATGGGTTAGAGAGTTTCTTCTTCTATGTCAAGTTATTATCCTCTTTGGGTGGCATTGACTCTCCCACATGGGTTTAATCACATCCACCATAATGCATCTTGATTAGGGATCAGTTCATCCACTCCCCATAGTCATGACTCTCTACACACATCCACAGAATTAGGAAAACCGCATGTTCCATAGTTAACAATGTAAAGTATTCCATCACAAACAAGTTCAAAAAAATCAGAACAAAACTCAAATCAACTATGGGTACTGACCACGCATATGCATCTCCCATTCCCAGGTACTTTCTTCGAGTCTTCCATGCCTCCACAACACACGAACTAAAGGAACGGTCCATCCGTAGAGCAACTTCTCCTCACGATCCTTGATCCTCACAAGTCTTTCCAAGAAATTTGAGTCGTCCTCGATGTCCAGCTTTCCCCAGTCGAGGAGGTGCGAATCTTCGTGTACATATCATCGGAGCTGAGACACATGGAAGAAATCATGCAGTATCAGTAGCAGTGGTGGTAGTGATAGATGATAAGTCACTTCACTGACCCACTGCAGCACTTCGAACGGTCCAAAAAACCTTGGAGAAAGCTTACACCTTGTCCAACTTCCGCTGTCCACTCTTGGGGGAGATCTTCTGGAATACGTGGTCCCCAACCTTGAACATTAATGTTCTCATCCTATTATCGGCATATGAATTCTTCTGGTCTTGAGACGCCTTCATCCTCTGCCGTATAAGCTTAAACTTCATTGTCTTGCTCTGCACCACCTCCGAGCCATGAACACCTACTTCCCCAACATCGGTCTAGCACACGGGTGAGTGACATGGACTCCCATTCAATGCTTCGAACAGAGCCATGCCAATGGTAGTGTGATAGATATTATTGTAGGAAAACTATACCAGAGGCAAGTGTCACACCCACGTCCTCCCAAATTACAGGATACATGCCCGTTGCATATCATCTATTGTCTGAATGGTGCGCTCTATCTGTCCATCTGTCTGGGGGTGGAAAGTAGTGTTGAGATTTAGCTGGGTGCCAAAAGCATGTTGAAATACTCTCAAAATTCGTGAGGTAAACCGTCCATTCCTATCCGAGACTATGTACCCTGGAACACCATGTAACCACCCCACCTCATCCACATACCTCCGTGCTAAGGCATCCACTGCACCTAACTCCTTGATCACTAGAAAGTGAGCTGATTTTGTCAACTGGCCCACCACTACCCAGATAGCATTGCAACCTCCCTAATAAATGGGTAGCCTTGTGATAAAATCCATCTATATGTCGTCCCACTTCCATTCGGGGACATCTAGAGGTTGTAAGAGACCGCCTGGAACAAGGTGTTCAGCCTTCACCTGCTGGCAAACTAGGAACTTGGCCACAAACTTTGCCACCACCCGCTTTACCTCAGGCCACCAAAACTATCTCCTCAAACCCTGGTACATCTTGGAAACACTTGGGTGCACCACTAGGGTTGAGTTGTGGAACCCACTAAGAACCCTCTTGAGCATCTCCTCTCGGACAAACATCTTCCCTCAGAAAAGCACCTGATTCTGACCATCCTCCATCCAGCCTTCCAGAGCATCGCTTTTGGTAACATGGTCACACATCACTTTACTCTTTATGTATCCCCATTGAGACTCCTCAACCTGTCTCATTATAGAAGATTCCCCCATCATATGAAATAGAAAACCTCTCCCACCATCCTCCCTTACCTCCAGGTGCAAGGCATCCAACTCCTCCATCGCCTTCCAAGCATCTGCCGACTCATGAATTGCATCCTTCTGTGACTTCCTACTCAAGGAATTAGCCACTACATTCCCTTTTCCTAAGGTGTAGGAAATTTCAAAGTTGTAGTCTTGAAGGAACTCCGTCTCCCTTTGATGTCGTAAGTTCAGGACCCACTGGGAGAAGATATACTTCAAGCTATTGTGATCCATGAATACCATGATGCGCTCCCCGATGAGGTAATGACGCCAAAAATTTAGTGCGAACATGACCGCCACAAGCTCCATGTCATTGGTGACATAATTAATCTCATGAGGACATAACTGTCTAGACACATAAGAGATCACCCCTTGCTGTTGTATCAGCACATACCTGAGGCCTTGTCCCGACACATCACAGAACACCTCATACATCGCCCCTTCTTCAAGCAACATCACCACTGGGGAACTTACAAATTTCTTATACAGATAGTTAAAGGTTTCCTCGCACTGATCATTCCATACGAATGTCTGGTCGTTCTTGGTCAAAGTTATAAAAGGTGCTGCAACTCGAGAGAAGTTGGGTATGAACCTCTAGTACTAACCTGCCAGCCCAAGGAAACTACGATCCTCTGCCATGTTCTTGGGTGCTGCCCAAGAAAAAAACGCCTCAACATTCATTGGGTCCACCACTATTCCCTTCTTGGATACCACGAGACCATGGAAGTGCACTTCTCGCATCCAGAACATGCACTTTGACAATTTTCCATAGAGTTAGTGTTGTCGGAGGACCTCTAAAACTTTTCTCAGGTGCTCAGCGTGATCCTCCTCTGATCTTGAGTAGATCAGGATTTTGCTAATAAACACGACTACGAACCGATCCAGGTATTCTTGGAAGATGATTTTCATGAGCCCCATGAACATAGTTGGAGCGTTCGTAACACCGAATGACATGACCACAAAATCAAAGTTCCCATATGTGCACCTGAAGGTAGTCTTCAAGATGTCACCCTCCTTCACCCTCAACCGGTGATATCTAGTCCAAAGATCAATCTTAGAGAACCAAAATGCTCCCTTCAACTGGTAAAAGTGATTTTTTATCCTATGAAGAGGGAAACGATTCTTGGCCGTCACCCGATTCGGTCTCATGTTGTCTACGCACAGCCTGAGACCACCATCTTCCTTCCTTGCGAATAAGACTGGAGCACCGCATGGTGAAGGACTTGGTCGAACAAAAAACTTCTTCATCAGATTGTAAATCTGAATCTACAACTCTCGTAACTCATAAGGTGCCATCCGGTAGGGAGCCATTGAAATCGGATGGGCACCAGGTTGCAAGTCTATCCCAAAGTCAACATCACATCGAGGGGGTAGAGTTGCCACCTCTTTAGGGAAGACGTCCATTAAATAACTGATGACACCTGGAACATCCACCATTTCTTCATCCACCGACTCCACTGATAGCTCAACTAGCAAGGAAATGAGGGGTTCCTCTCGACTGCTACTTTTCTGGAAACACCACTCGTCGATGAAAGTTACACATCAGTCATTCAAATATGAATACACAACCCTTCCTCGGAAGTATTCAATGAAGGCACATACAGAAAACATCCATTGAATGCCTAGGATGACATCGTATAGTTGTATCTGCAACAGAAGAAGATCCTGGAAAGACTGATGTTGTCTTATCATCAGTCTACACCCTCAACAAACATAAAACATGTCAGTATGACCTCCAACTAGTGTGCTCATCACTAGTGGCACTAGAATTCTCTCAACGTCTAAACCTAGAGCACGGGCCAGACTGGGTGAAAAAAAGGAGTGTGAGTCTCATGTATCGAACAAGGCATATGCAAGAGTACTAAACAAGCTGATCGTACCTCGAATGAATTTTGCGGCTGCTGGAACTGTTGCCTCTGCGGCATGCAACTGCCCACACCCAGCTCTCTGCCTCTCTCATGTCGGCCACCTCCCCAACCACGCCCTGTTTTAGGTCCATGAGAAGAGCCCTGAGTTCGGCCTCCTCATGCGGCACCTGCCCTCAATGGAATGGGAGCTGGCTTCCCCAACTGCTGCTGCTGAAATGGTCTAGCTGGAAACTGTTACTGCTGAGGTGGGCATTGAACCTTCTCACCACCACCGTACTACACACTGTCCGGGCACTGATTCCGAAGGTTCCCATGGCTTCCAAGGAAGACGCATCTCATCCCTGGGCCAGAAGGAAAAAAGATGAGGTCTAGGAGATCAAAACTGGAACTATTGAGGCCTGCTTCCTACTAGTCAAAACCTAGAGGGTCCTGATGCTGGAGGCCTGCTCTTGACAACCGTCCACTTTGATGAGCCCAACTAGATTCCCTCTCACGTTACATCTCATAGAGTGAGGATCCTTTCCACCACTTCATCCTTTTTTTGGACCTCCAAGTATGTTGGTATGGTGAAGGTATTAACATCATATTGGAGAGAAGGTCGAAGTGCCTCCTCCAAGCATCTTGCCTGAGACTCCTCATCTAGAAAGAGGTCGGGAGAAAAGTGAAGGAGATCCTTGAACTTAATCCCCAACTCTCTCAGTCACATACTCCCATGCTGGAGGGAGAGTAGTTCTTGTCTCTTCTCAACCTTCATAGTGGAAGAGAGGAATTCCACTCGGAACTCCTTCTTGAAGTCAGCCCACATCACCTCAGCCTCCCTTTTCTCCCCAACATAAATCATCCACCACCGATACGCTACTCCATGCATCTGGCATACAGCCAGAGGAACCCAGTACTTTGTTGGAGCCTGGATCAAGTTGAAATATATCACCATCTCCTCTAGCTATCTCTTTGTATCCACATCAAAGATGCTTCCCTCATACATACCAATGGTCTGTCGCTGAAAGGCATGAAGCGTCCTCTGCCACTGATTGTCCTCCTCCTCTTGGTCCGTCCTCTACCGATCGGCCATGTCAACCTCTTGGACCTCAATAGCCCACAATACTTTTGGTCGTCTCCCAGGTTCCATAGCTGCAAGGTAAACTAGGAGCACTTATGCCCGAGTAGTGTAGAATAATGTTCTTAAATTTTCTTAGACATCTTATTCATTTTAAATCACAAATTTCCCATGAATCATAAGAACGCATGTCAGTATGACGCATGTACCTTCCCAAGGGTCTCTACCCTGCAATCAATGTATCCTCACTTGATCATTCGGTAGGCCCAGAGTCCTTGCATCGGATCATGGGGGGTCCTAAATTCCCTTGTCCTAGCCGATATTCCTTGGCCTATTTCACGCACCAAGTTCACCCAACACTTTTTCCCTACCATCCCATGCAATCCTCCTTGTGCCTAACCCTAGACTCCATCCTATCTCCCAACCCTCTCCCTTTGATACCATTCTTTCACAATCCACCTTCACCAAGATTAGGTAAGGGACAACAGATTTCAAGACCATTCCTTCTTCAAGTTGAAGGAGATATAATGACCCCCGAGACCGGCATTCAATAGGCCCCGAAGTTGCGACTAGCACCAATGGTATATAATCACACGAAACATGGAACGCATTGACCTTTTTCTTTATTAGGACCATGAGATATGATTGTAAATACCAATAACACCAAAACTGGGGGGTAAAAGTAATGCCAAAAAAAACCATTACCATATGCATGTTACAAAAGTAATTGCTGCAAACTACAAGGAGACCACAAAGGTAAAGAACTAATGAAAAGAAAAACATCAACTGCAACTATCCCAAAGTCCGAGCTAGTACAGTCATGCACGATCCATGATGTCTTCTTGGAAACCATAATGTTGTTTTATATACATAGGGTGAGCATACAATTATACTCAATAGGGAATACCAAAGAATCCCATGCACAAGTGGGGAGGAATTCTAATGCCCTATCAGAAAAGATATAACCAAAGCAACTAGCAAGGAAAAATATCCACCCAAGACACACAAAGGTACACTCCCGAAATAACACAAGTCAAGTAATGTATAGTAATAGCACATAGATGTTTGGGTACCCCGCGGCACATTCCCACTGGTTATTGAATACATCCTACGCATCGAACCAGTCCCACCATTCTCACCATAGTCCCACTGCCACACCCCACCCGCACACACCTGGGCCACATCCACACATCCCACCCACAAACACCTGGGCCACATTCACCATACGTAACCATGCCCGCAAACACCTGGGCCAGAACATCTACTACCATGCCCGAAGACACTTGGGCATCATCTTAAATACTCTTGGGAAACAACCTACCCGCACACACCTAGGCCAACCACAACAACTACCCTGCCCAAAGAATAATGGGCTATAATGAAACTTAGGCAATCACAACCTGCTCGAAGAGTATTGGGCTATTTGAGAAAGGTAGCAGAAAAAGAGATAATAACCAACGACTCATAGGAGTGTTAGAAAAAACACACTCCCCCGGGAATGGGGATGTTCGTCACTAAGTGCTCAACTTGGGTGGGGCGAAAATAAGAAACATTAAAACTACAGATATATGGATAGGTAACAAGAATTCATCCCAAACTTGGGTTTCCAAATCCATAATAATAACAATACCCTTGTTACTATTCATTTATAAAAGAAGGGATGGCACTCACAGCCATGTGACAAATCATTCCCAAAACCAATTCCACATTTAAACCATTCTTTTTTTCATTTTCATGTGATCCTATTTAGGTGACTTCTACAGTACTGGGAAAATAACAGGTATAACCACATGCCAGAGAAAGAGAAACACTAAAATAGCAATTTAAGCATTCACAGCCGGTTCTCTTCTAAAGTCACAACAACAAAGGGATAAGTGAGATCCCTCAATGTACTGGAACCAAAACAGTCCACGGGATGTAGTCCCACTCAGCTTCAGATTCACAACCAAAAACCGTGCCACAACAAGGGATCCCATCCTCACCGACGTCACCCCATAAGCATCGAGCAGAACAAACAGACATTCCACCACAGTAGAACAAGGAAGTTTCCAGACTCAAGTACATCATTCACTAAATTTTCCTTTTTCTGTTTGGTTAACCAGGGTGATCATTCAAGGATTTTTGTTCAGTGGACATTCATTTAATCGACCGAGTTTACGTAATTAACCAAATTCCCGTGTTTGAGCCATTCAATTATCACAGAAGATAAGGGTTCATTAGTGTGCAAGTAAAGACCACCAACGACCATGATTTTCATTGAGCATAAGCCCATACAGTTCACAACATAAAAAATCAAGGGTTAGGAAAAAATAGCAGAAACATCGATCAGAAACCCCTTCATTCTTTAAATGTATGTTTGTTATCTTCATTAATGTTTGGTTTCATCCATCCCATAGAAAAAATAACATTCTCTACCCACATGATACACAGTAAAGATAGATGAAGGAAACCCCTACTTGGTTGATCAAGGATCGATGTTCTTCTCAACGTGCTCGGAACTAGGGATGCATGATGTGTAGGGGAGGAAGATTAAGGACTCCAAGGGTGAGAAGAAAGACTCTAGCACAGGCTCAACACAAGCCTCAGGAAGGAGGGACTCCAAGCGCACTAGGGAGAAGAATGAAATCCAGCCAAGAGGGAAAGAAGAAACTCAAGCGTGATATAAAGATGAGATTTTATTATTACGGGATAAGGGATTTTGAACCCCTTAAAGTCAAATCATGGTTATCCATGAAGTTGGGTAGTTACGCATGTTGTAATTAATTTTCATTTACAATTCTCCTCAGAGGGGTTATCTTAACAGCTATACATTAAACAATTTTCTCTAATAAATAAAAATTAAATGTGTAAGAGTGGAGGAACTAGAAGCTATAGGGAAGGGCGTGACATTGTGGAAAAACCACACGTTTTGGTAAGTTAAGGGTTGACCGACTCTTGGGGGATTTTAGATATTATTTATGGGCATAAAATGTCTTTAAAAGGGGAATTAAATCATATTTACATTAAAAAATATGTTTTGGGAGTGCAGAATGTCGGCAACTGAAAAAAAAAACAAAGACCGCTCAGTGAGGACACGGTGCCACCGTCACGGCGCCACTGTCACGGTGCCAACCGTAGCATGAAATTACTTTGAGGAAATTCAGTCCCTCTGGTCCAAGTTTTGTGGCAACACGGACATGTTCAGGATGAGACATTGGAGTGAGAAATGGATGTACGTGCCCAGTGGCAAGAACTCCTCTATAGTGACATTCCACTATCCCCGGAAGGGAAAATTAGGGACGAGTTGTCTTAAGAAGGGGAGGTTGTAACATCCCTGCATTAATCTGGTACAGAACTTTTTTACTTTTTTTAGTCCATTTAATTAAGAGATCCAGGGCACGTGCCTGCGCATCTCGCTACAGGTGCCAGGTAGCTTTTTATTTAATTTAAATAATTGCAAGCGTTTCATGAAAAATGCCACTTCACACATTGGAATAGTGGATTGGTATTAAATAATTAAATATGGATTGTAAAAGAGTAATAATATATTTAAAGAATATTTAAAAGAATGAAAGAAAGGATAAAAATAAATTCTGAAATAAAATAACGAGGGGGTTACGGGAAAAATGTAAATAATTAAAATGGGGAATTCATGTTTTTAATAAAAAAATTTCCATTCTTTTGTTTTATTTTATATTTTTATATTATTTCTTTGTTTCCTTATATTTTATTTTCCCCTTATTTTTATTTTCAGTCCTTTTTCTTTCATTTCTCTATTTTCTTTTTTTCTCTCCTCTCTCCCCCTCTCAGTCATCACGTCGCACCCCTCAATACCGTCACACCAACTAGAACCCCCATCAGAAGTCTGCTTCACCTCCATACGATGTTCAATTCCTTCACCATTATGTGTGTAGTAAACCTTAAAAAAGCATAACATTGCACAATTGGAATCGTTCATTTTCGTTGAGTAATCTTCATTCAGTTCATCATGGAAGATTATTACCCTATTTTGGGGTTTTTCTAAAATCATTCATTTTCATCCGTTTTAGGTCAAATTAAAGAGAACCGCATATATTAGAGTCATCTACGACTACTATATAGGGTTCATACTCGCATTGCCTCTGTTTCATTGCAATTTATAAAAATGCACCGTTGTGTCATTAGTCTGTGCATACCTGCTTTGTGAAATTTTACCGATTTTAATTACTTTAATGGTTTTAATTAAATTTTTCAGCCTTAATTATCTTAAATAAATTTGTTTGATTGGTTGAAACAAGATCGGAAACCACTTTGGGTGTGCCGACATAGTCGGTGTATTTTTCCGTTAGTTGCGTTAGTAATTTAATTAGTAGCGGTTATTGCGCAACCCCTTTTTATTGTTTTTAAACTAAATAAATAGTTTTTTGAATTATTGCAACAATGTTGGACTCCCATTTGGGTGTGCCGACATGATCAGTGGATTCTTCCATTAGCCGAGTTTACTATTTGATTAATTGCATGTGTTGCAAAGCACTTTTTATTATAATTAAATTAAATAAATAGTTTCTTTGAACATGAACATGAATTGTTGAATCAATGGCAGTTGTTATGCTGAAAATGTGATTATTTAAATGTGAAATATCCGCTGAGGTTGATATGATATGTATATATCCTTGCAAGTTGTTATGTTATACTGTTAGATTTATTTTTTGTGATGCTGGTGTATCTTCTTAGTTTTCATGCTGTGAATTTATATGCTGATTATGTCATATCTGCTGCTGTGAAAACATTAATTAAATTCAGAGCGGGGAAAGGGGGTGGGTCCCAAATTAAGGGACATTCTTAGATCCTCCATTCTTGATGGATTACCTCTAGGTGCCGGGGGGCGGTGTCGTTGGCTTTTTCACACCAAGACTTCCCAATACTTTCTAATACTTTTGGGTGATACCGGTTTCAAAATGGCCCATCGGGAAGGATCCATTGGAAATGTGGCTAAGCTAGCCTCAGATAAAAATGGACCCCTTTTTGCGAGATCGGGACTGACTCATGGTAATTCCATGCCTCGGAAGATACTTGGTCATTCCAAATATTTCCTAGGATGGGCTCGATGGAATTGGATAAATTGATGGATGTTCCCTAGTGATACCTTCAGGATGTTCTCGGACTCCAACTCTCAACATTATCCTTAATAATGATGAACTTAAGGTTTATATTATTTCCTTATGAGTTTTATTGAGAAATGAGATATCCATCTGATTTGTGAAAGTGCTCCTGGCTGACACTGGACTTAGACCCCAAGTCAAAACATAAGCTTGCGGTACACCTATTTCTTGTCTACCTTGATTTATGGGGTTTTATATATATACATGTTCGTTCATTCTGCTAAGAGGTTCCCTTTCAGACTACCATCTTAGGATGTAGCTGGTGATTAGGCATGGGATCCGTTTGGAACCCAATCCTTCTTATTTATTTCATTGATTTTAAATTGAGTATCTAAAATTATTAATTAATGGCTCACTTCATTTTTATTTCTATAAGAAAGGTAAAGGTTTAGACACCATGGTTGCCGGCCTACTCAGATTTTATCTCACACCCTACTCGAGCATTGTCGACACCTGAGTAGATTACATGCTCGTAGGTATTGGCAAGGGGAAGCATGCTGCTTCTGATGCTTGACTATTCATTACTACTTAGGATGGAGACTGGGGAAGAGGATTGGGCCTTGCTCGTGATTCAGTTGATGCTTGTGTCTTTTATTAGTTGACTATGTATTTGAGTTCTGTTTTTCGTACTTTAAATTTAGACTCGTATCATGGCATGCCACTCTTTTCTTGGTTTCTACACTTTTTTTATCCTACAATTGGATTTATTTATATTGCTTCGGCTATATTTTATACATTCATGTGCTTCCAATATTTATTAATTGTTTTCTTTTACTTCCGCTGTGATATTATCTGTTACCTATGATAGAATAGTCTCCCCACAGACATAAAAAGGGTCTTTGCTACTAGTCGGCAGCCTCTGGCGTTCAGGGAGATGTGCTTGAGGTTATGTGACCCACCGGTCTTGCCACCATCTTAGAGGTGATCCGGGTTGGGACGTTAAAATGTTGGGATAATGGTTAACCTAATTACATTATTTAAAAGATGTATTGTTTTATGTTTTGGAAACTTTTCTATATTATTATAATCATGCTATATCATGATTTTATGTTAATGTTTCCCTAGTGATCCATTAATATTCCCATTTCCAAATGTCCATTTTATTCTTCATGTTATGCCTTATTAACACACATACTTGGATTCATAGATCACCCTTTTGTTATGTATTTTTTCCGGTTATCCCATGAAATTCTATGTATGAAGGAATGTTGTTTCCATGTAAATGAATTTTTCAATAAAGATATTATATTTTATGTCTTGTGTTATTATATAATGTTCCTAATTCCCAAATACACCAGACCTATCGATCTTATAGGTTTTATTAAGTTCATGTTTATGTGATAACACATATCTAATTGGGTAGTACAGAGCAGGTTTGGTACAGTTGGAATCAAAGTATAGGTTTAGTAATTTTTGTTTTTAGGGTTATAAAACCCACGTGAAAGCCTATTGTATAAGACTGAGTGTATGAAAATAATCCCTTAATTTGGTTGAGTATAGAGTAATTGGTTTATCATACAAATACATCCATTTTGGCATATGAACATGCTAAGGGGGCTCTATCATAGATTTATATAGGGGTAAAATCTAAAAACACCACTTACAGATAGACTCGAATAGGAAATGTTGCACGGGAATGGGTCTTTTTGCACTCATGGTTCTACACTCTCATGGGATATTCTATAGAAAATTCATAAGCTTAGTAAGTTCCATTATTATTGTTGAAAAAATTCCCATATGAAAATAAGATTGGATAAAGATCATGGATAACATAGATTGAGACCTATATATTCACAAGTTAAGAAGATAATTGTAATTTATAAGTTATAAAATCTTTTCATTGGTTTTTTCATTATGTGTTTAATATATTAGAATACATACCCTAATTTTTATTTTATTTTATCCAATGGTTGGTAGTAGAAAGACTTTGGATAATAACCGATGTGAAGATCAATGTGATGAATATTATTGTTAGATGCACAAACCGATGAGAGTTGGAATAACAGTCTTTTTAAAGATAATCTCTCAGTTAACTAATGTTTTAATAGGTCCATTAGTCAAAATGAACATCCAATCCTCCAATTAAGAAATTACATGTCTCAATTTAATGATTCCTAAGACAAAGCCCTCATAATTTAAATTGATCATTTTATCCCTCAATTTCCAAACAATGGATCCACTACATTGAGAAGATCTTTTACATCCTTCAATATAACAAAAAATATAAGGTTCTTCAATATTATAAACATATGGAGTGATAATATGATCAATGGTGTACATTGATTAAAAATACGAAGCCTGAGAAAGAGATTGAGGTGTTGGTATTAAAGGATTTCCAAAAAAATTGGATAAATATTTTTCCCACACTCAATGTCATAAGATGGAAAGAGATATAATCGCACTCAAGTAAATGGATGAAAAATCTATTGGGACGTACAAGGGAAATATTTCCAGACATGCACAATACACCTTTTTTTGTCATTACCCCCCAATTGAGAGGGTGCCACCTTCTTTCATTGGATAAAACCAAGACTATGAAAATATCTGGCGATCCATGACTTTGAAACATATGAGGAGATTGTCTGATGTTCCCTCAAATTGAGGATAAAAATTCGATAATATTATGGGTATAATGGGGACATGAATTAGAAAGTGGAAATTATTCTTGGAGGTCCTATGGAAAAAAATAGTGCAACGGAATTCCAGCATCCCACATACCAAAGGTGTCTGAAGAATCGCCCTAGAATTTTCATGAATGGGATGAGGAAAGGCATTAGGTGTGGAAGATAAGGGTAACTACCTAACTATTACTGATGGGAGAAACAAACTAGTGTGGAAGCGGAAAGGAATACTCCGGTAGACCCATAATACATTGTTCATTTCTACAGCTACAAGGAACCAGGGTGCTTTGCGAACGAGTTCCCTAACCCAAGGGTAATTATATGCAACCAACAACCACCAAGGTAGCAAGGGAGAGATTTTTCCATAACAACCCCTGAATAAAATCCTGATAGTGAAGTGGTGATTGGTAATCGAGTTATTCATTCAATAATAGTGATGATACCTTTTGATTCTGGTTCTATGCATTCTTTTATATCTCGATAGTTTAGTAGAACAATCCAAACAACACAAAAAATCATGCCAATAGAGATGTCATTTAGAAAGGAAAATGGAGAAATTATTGCATCCCAAAAATATAATTCCCCCCTATCACAATTTATGGTTTAATCTTCTTGGAGAACCGAATCAATATTCCTAGGGTGGAATTTCATGCAAATCTTGTCATGGATTGGCTTTTCCATATATAGATCCAGCATAATCCATCACGAGAGGGAAATCACTATCTGTAGGGTGAATCATCCCCTAATTCTGTTCAAGTGTAATGAGGGGGATGTATCTTATTATGAACCATCATCTCAGGCACTAATATTACTTCCCTATGATAATTTTTATCTTTCTCAGGTGATTTAGTTTTTGGACGGAACTATCCTCGAAGGCATGGATATTGTAAGGGATTTTGTAGATGTGTTTATTGAGGAATTGCATAGTCTTCCTCCTCAAATAGATGTTTAATTCTAGATTGATATTATAATGGAAGAATTTTCAATTTCCAAGACTTCATATTGAATTGATATTTTGGTTCTTGAGGAGCTAATGAAACAATTTTTGAAGATACTGGATAAAGAGTTTATACGCCCAAGTACATCACCCTAGGGTGCACCAGTCCTCTTCTTCATGAATAGGGATAGTTCAGTACACCTTTGCACTGATAACCACGAGTTCCAAAAAAACACAATAATGAACAAGTGTCATTTTCTATGAATTGATGAATTTTTTGATCTACTACATGGAGAACAGTACTTCTCCACGGTGGATCTATGTTCGGGATATTACCATGTAAGGTTGAAGATGAATGATATCCCCAATTATACTTTTCAAAAAATGTAAAGGCACTATGAACTCCTAGTAATGACTTTCAGAATCACTAATAACCCATCATTATTCATGTACATGATGAATATATTCTTTATAGATTATGTTTACAAATTGTATGTCATATTTATTGATGATATTCTAATATTATCCAAAAACACAGAGCAACATGAGGAGTATCTAAGAACTTTACTAGAGATTTTGTGAGAGGATAAGATCTATGCTGTGAATATAAAGTGTGATTTCTTATTGAAAGAAGACTCATTCTTGGGGAATATCATCACAACCAATGGTATATCTGTGGAACCTTCCAAAATAAAATAAATTGATGGATTTTTTAGGCCGACATCTCTGATGGATATCTATAGCTTCTATTGGTTAGCTGAATATTAACACCAATTTTGGAGAAATTTCTCATGATTTTAAAACCCTCTTACCGAGATAAATCAAAAGGGAGTCATGTTTTGTGGAATTATGAATGTAAAGAATGCTTCATGGAGTTTAAGGTGAGGATTATCACTACCCTTGTGCTCACACTACCCACAAGTGGGAATATTTTCATAATAATTAGTGATGCTTAAAATAAGGTCTTGGGATATTTCATGATTCATAATGACAAATACTTCACTCATGACTCAAGAAAATTAATAATTTATTATAAAAACTATCCCACGAATGATCTCGTGTGGGCATTGGTGATCTTTTCATTGAATATATGGAGGAATTTCCTCTTTGCGGAAAAGTGTGAAATACGTACGGACCAAATAAGTCTTAAAAATATATTCATAGAGAACGATATGAACTTGTTCCAAGTATGATGGTTATAGCTCATCAAGGATTATGTCTGCTCAATGTATAAATCCCTTTGGAATGAATACAAGTTGGTGGAATCTCTATGTAGAAAGAACCAAACAGTTATATCATTGATGGGAATTTAAAAGGATAAACTCTTATAAGATTTGAGGAATATGGACATGGGAATAATAAAGAATGTAACATCACCTATCCTTTAACAATTGATTTCTCAACCATGTCTTTAAAAATTTTAATGGATGCTCAAAAATATGATATGTGAATTCAGAAGAAAGTGGAATCAATCTGAAAAAGGGAAATCCTCAGAGTTAAATGTTAATGATGAAAGAATTTTGAGATTTTGGTCAAGGCTACATTTTCCATAAAATCTGGAGATAAAGAATGTAATTTTCGATGATACACATCATTTGAATTTCTCCATATACCTTGGAAACAGAAAGATATATTAGGAAATCCAGGAGAATTATTGGGGCGAAAACATGAAGAAATACATCGCTAAATATACATCAAGGTGCTTGGTATGTCAGCAAGTGACAAATGAGAGGATAAAGTATAAGGGGATGATGAAATCACTAACCACACCAATAGGGAAATGAGATAACATCACCTTGGAATTTGTCACAAGACATCTGAAGCCATCCATTGGAAACAATTCTGTCATTGTTGTTGTAGAACGTCTTATAAAGACTACTGACTTCATTTCAATTCAAGAGGATTTCTAATTAGGTCAACACGAACATATATACATGAGATATGTGGTAATGTTACATGGTGTACCACTATCTATAGTATCCGATTGAGATCCAAGATTGACATATAATTTCTAGAAGTGTCTCCAATACACTCTAAATTCAAAGCTGAACTTCAGTAAGACTTATCATCCTCAAAATGAGGTCCAATGTGACCAGACTATCCAAAACATAAGGACATGATGATATCATTATTATTATAAGATAAAGGAGGATGAGATCAAAATCTTTCTCTAGTTGATTTATATTATAATAATAGATTCCACTCAAGAATCCGAATGGATATTTATGATGCCCCTTATGGGAAGATGTACAGAACACCGACATGTTGCGATGAAGTTTGGGAGGAAAAACTTCTACGTCTAGAAATTGTCGAAGAAATATAAGAGACGGTTAAGACCATCCAACAACATATCAATGCTTCTCATAGTTAACAATAAAGATATGCATAAAAACATCGATTAGACCTAGATTTTGATGTTGAAGATATGGTTCTCCTCTGTAAATATCCATAGAAAATAGTGATGAGGTTTTTGGAAGAAGGGAAATCATAGTCCAAGGTACACCTTTCCTTTTGAGGTCTGTGATCACTTCTATGTAGTTGAATATCAACTAAAACTCCCACCTAACCTATCTCAAGTACAGCATGTATTCCATGTATCAATTTTAAGAAAGTAAATTGCTAACCCATCACAAGTAATCAATCTATAAAAGGGAACTTTGGAGAAATATCATTCTTATGAAGAGAAGTCAATGAATATATTAGATCATCGTGAAAAATTTATATGAAATAAGGTAATTCCCCTCATAAAAGTGTTGTAGAGAAACCACATGTTTGAAGAAGAAAAATGGGAACTAGGGGAAGTGATGATGTAGCATTACCCTCATCTGCTTTATTGTAGAAAAAGGATTCTTCAACGATGATGATTCTTAAGGAGGAATTTTGTATCAACCTTAACATTTATGAATAAAAATACCTTTATATTAATGTATTATGTAAATAGAAAACACATGAACTTATTATTATTATAATTTTTTTGTTTAAATTACCATTAAGTATCATTACTATTGATAATATAGTCATTTAATGATGATCAAACAACTGATATAAATATTAGGTTAAAAAAATACTTTCCACAATGTTAATAGGAGAGGATGTCCTCATCTCGTAGACTCAGACCATAAGAATATCATTTGACTTAGTGTGGGACGGAGGTAGTGTCACTGGTGTTTGCTTAGGTCCAAGCACAAGTTTAGCATTAACATGTTAATCTTGAATGGAATCCCATTTGGATGAAGTTCGAATTAATAGATATTACCACCCATGCGATGTTATCCAAGCCAACCCAAGAGTCTATCACCATTTCAAACCTAACCCTTAAGACTTATATATATTATATAAGGGGTTATGTAATTAGGTAATAGTTTCTTATTATGAAATCCCTTTTATAATTGAATTTTTTATTCCATTTACTCTTTTATGAGAATAGTCATTCTTAAAAATGATAAAAATGATAAATTGTTTTTTAGGTAAAAATGTTAATTTTAAAAAATATATACATTATTATAATAAAAGATGGTTCATATTAATAATATTATAATTAAATTTATTATAAATGATGATTATATTAGTTACTTATCTGTAAATGATTAGGTAATTAGTTGGATAAGTGTTATAAATTTTAAACATTAAAAAAGAAATTGGATTTTTAAAGAAATTATTTTATAGAATTATTTAATTTATGATATAAATAACTTTCTAATAAAATTTTATTATCAAATTAATTCAATGAATAATAAATGAGTATATATGTTTTATGTTGTCAAATGAAATTTTTATTATGGTTTGAAAACTATTTTTCTCAAAACCCATGAATTTTCAATAAATGTCGTATTTCATTTTAAAAGTTATAATTCACATATTTTAAATAATATTTTGATAAAATTATTATTAATTTTTGAATTCGGATGATGAATTATCTAATGGTGATTCTTTCATAATTTTTGGATATAGTCTAATGTTTTGGTAAAAATTAAATAATGTATAAATAAAATATTTGTTTAATGACATTATGACCCCAAAATGGTGTAATAAATACTATAATGGATATTATATACTCAATATATGATTTAAAATAAAAATAATGTGATTTTATATTTTTTGAATAATTGTATAAATCCATAGTGAATGTTCCAATATATATGATATATTTTATGATTTTAAATTCAGTTCTTTAATAATGTGACTCACCTTCATATAATCTAGGATAATAATTTAATATGTTCGTCCATTGAAACTATAAAATATTTATTTCCACTCTTATTTGGAAAAAAAACATGTTATAAAACCGTGGGAATGTCTTTGGATTTGACTATTTAATTATATAGTCTCCAAAACATATGTTTGTGAAATATTAATGAATTCACCTATCATTTCCTTTATAAAACCAACCAATATCCCACTTCCCTTCAATGAAAAACATTGTTTCAAAACTGTACTCTGTCATATACTTTCTATAATCCCCTAATGTCTCCCTGAGGTTCAATGAAGCATCTCTCAAGCCCCTACCATTCTTTGTGTTCATACATCCAAGAAAGGGATTCATTCCATTCTAATTTTAATCCAAGATTCTTTTTGTTGTTATACACTTTACTTTTCAATTAATTTTTTTTAAACCTCCCCCATACATGCCTAATTTTTTTGAATTATTACAGACCCCTTTATTTCTCATTAATGCCTTTCGTGTAACCCTATTACAATGCCAAAATTTTGGAAGGGATTTCTCTCTTCTAACTTCTATTCTAGCATTTGTTCTATATTATTCATATAAGTCTCATTCCATATATTGGGATAATATTTAAAATGATTAAAATGATGTATTTTTCATGTATAAATTATTATATAGTCTTTTCAATCTCATCCACCCTATTTATGAATCTCTATATAACGCTGTTATGCTGATGAAATTGCACTGTGATTATCCAAGGAAAATTAATCGTTTAGTGAATACCATACCCATTTCACAATCAAGGGTATTCACCTTAATGAAAATAAAATTAATGAGTGTAAATTAAAAGTATTTATTCCCCATTCATTGATCATGGAAGAAATGATGGTGTTTTCTAAATCCTTAATATTTGATCTTTGTGGAATACTTATGCATAAGATTGATATTAATATGAAGGGTGTGTCCAGATAGCCCTCCAAAACATTGGGCAAAGATTAGTATCATGATAAGTCATGTTGGCATAGGTATTTACCTAATTCCTTTTAGGAAATGTTTCCACCATGTTGGGACAGGGGTTTACCTGATTCCTTAATGTTAACGATGAAATGTTTTAAGTTGTTTCCACATTTTAATGTTATGATTATCATGTTATATCATGTCATTATGATCATGTTTTACTTGCTCTCCATTGATATTAAAGTTTCCTATAATTTTATTAATTCTTCATGTTATATATTTTTTACTCCCTTACTAGGATTTATATCTAACCCTTTTCTCTTGAATGTATTTAAGTTATCCCATGCAATGCTAAGGTTGAAGAAATGTTGTGGTCAGGTAAAAGATTTTTTCAATAAAGGTGTTTTATTTTATGTCTTATGATGTCATGTAATGTTACTAATACCCAATTTCACTAGAACACTAGATCTTATGGGTTTTATTAAGTGTATGTTTATGTATTGAAGAATTTATAATTTAGTAATAAAGAGAAAGGTTGTTATATTTGTGGTTTTCAAAAATCTCTCCCAAAATTTCATTCAAGAAATATATAATTATCATACATCAGTTCATTATTCATAGTTGTGAATTTGATCTTTTAGAAGTGGAATATCATGAAAACCATTATACATAGACTGCATACTATGTTGTGAAGCAAGATCACATCTAGAACCTAAAACCCATACATGAATTCATTATTTTTCATCCACCATCTTATAAAGTCTATCGAGGTTCTCTTGAGAAAAAAATGATTCTTTATGAATTTGATGAGATTATTGATTGTATCGTGTCTCGTGATGCTCTAATGGTTATGTATATTAACTCTTTATTTGATGTACAAAGAAAATAGTGTTGGGAATTTGTGATTTCATCTTATCTACATGAATTAATTTTTGCCGAATTCCCCCTATGAATATTAATTATGTTCCCACATCCAAATGATGTGAAGAAGAAAAATGTTTATGTGTTCGTGGTTTTAGCTAAATATGATCTATGAGTTTCAGTATATGATAATAAACCCCATATTTAGTATGTCTCATACCATGGCTCGTTCATAAGGATTTTAGAAAGGATATCTATTTTATAAAATATCCACATCCATCCTCTTAACAATCATGTTTATGGATGAGTTTCTCTATTATTTAAGCATTCAAAAAAAATTATTTTTCATTTATAGTGGAAGAATAAAAATAACATGACAGGAAGCATTCCGATTTCACTATTGAGAAAGGTAATTATTCTCAGCTGAATAAGTGGCATGTCATGTGTTTATTTTTTGGAGAACCATGTCATACATAATGAAAGTGTTTGAATGCACCAAACTATTAGAGAATCTATGGTCATTTTGGGAACCTTATCATGTTTTTTAAGCTGGAAAATTGGTAAGAGAAACCATAGTCAATAACATCTTCTCCTAACTACAAGGCATAACATTTTTTAGGATAACATGGCCCTTTCTATAAGACTCAAAATTGAAGAATTTCATCCAGTGGGAAATATTTCTATTGTCTATGGTCAGCTACTGGTTATGATTGATTTTAATCCTAATCGTTGTTTCTAAAGTGGGAGTAAATATTGTTTGAGTTTTCTATCATTTGGATTTTCTATTTTCAGAACATTTTTTTTTGGAAATTTTAGTGGATGATATTTTTTGACCTTGGTCTATGTAATTTTATGATTGATGAGTATATAATGGTTTCCATTTCTTGAGGTCATATATTTTTTCCTTGTTGTCATAATATTTTGACATGATGGTTAGTGCTCAATTTTGATATATTGGATGGCCACGCTTGTGAAAATGTAGTATCATATTGGTCATTAACCACTATGATTATGATTAAACTAGTTATACTAGTATAGACATTGGAAATTTACATAGTAAACAATAAAGATGTAGATTTTTGACAGAACATGCACTCGATGGTGTTGGAATTTGATTTGATGTTCTTATCATGTTATAAGTCTCAAATTGAAAAATACTATGTCAAAATTGAGAACATACAAAATCTATTAATAGTTATCATTTTATTATGATTCTTGTCAATGTTTGATATTATACCTTCCTCCTTATTTAATTAATATAGTATTTTGTTTTTTTCTAAGGGACATGAATTAATTATGCTACACCATTTATGTGAATTGTAAAATAATAGAGAGTCATATAATAGGTATCTATATTTTAATAGTTTAAATATGTGTGATGATCTTTATGAATTTATCTTGTAGTATTTTTTATGTTTTTGTACATTGGGGGAATCCCTATTCTAAAACCTGAACCGTTCATTTCACAAGAATATTCACAGATTAATTCTCATGTAATCATGTTCATTCCACTAGACTGAATATTTTCTGGGGACATAATATCCATTAGTGATAAGGCTTTAACATAATGTTACATATTTTTAAGTGTGTTAGGCCATTGATTAAAGTACCCAATGATTTAAAATATTCACAGGTTAATTATAGTGTTTTTCTTGAATTTTTTGGATGTTTCGGGGCATGTTTGTGGTTCGTTCATAGTTTTTGCATGGTTTCACAATGTGTTCATCCTAGACAAAGGCATGGCTAATAGTTAGTACACAATAAAACTATGTGTGCATCCATACCCTGAAAAACATATATTAACTCTTATTTGGGTGCACGATTTGCAACACATTTAATACTAATTTTGTGATATAACCTAGGAATCCATGTGAATTGTAATTAAAGCCCTAAAAATCGTATTTAAAATCTAAAAAACCAACCTAATTACCCCTAAAAACGTCACAATCAAACCCAAATATGTTCCTTTGGATTTTGGGATCATCCTAGAGAGATATTTGTCTCCAAACCACATTTCCTAACAGATCAATGTGCCAATTGAAATAGTGATTGACTCCTGATGGGTTATTTACTTCATGATATTAGATCTCTATTTCTATCTTTATTCTATATTATTATTGGTTATGATGGCGTTGGATTTTTTGGATCTTGGCAGTTTGATGGGGGATATTAGACCAAAAATATCTTCTCTCTTCTTTACAGATTTATCATATTATATGTGATGATTTTTTCGAAGGTGCAACATCTCAGATTTATTTAGGTTGGATTAAAAATATTTCAAGAAGTGTTTCTATTATCTAACACATTTTTAAATTAATATTACCCTGATAAAGTCATAGATGAGTGTTTCATAATTTCTAACACTAATGCTATATATTGTTTCCATGAAATTCACCATAAAATCTTATCAAATCAAATTCCCTCTGAATTGAACATTGAATGAATATAATGGTTATAATATTGATATTTATGTGATTTTGTTTTGTTTACATGGTTATTTTGATTTATTTTTAAATGCTTTTAAATGGTTGTTTTGGTTTAATTGAGGGATTTTCCCTGGGATTTGATTTGTACAATGTAAAGCATTAGTTTGAATTAAATGAATTGATGTATTTTATATTTTATAAATAGCTTCAAATTCATGAATTTATGAAATGTCCAGGAAACCTTATGATAAATTTTTCCTTTTTTTAAAATGGTTTCTCAGATTTTATTTGAAAAAATTTATTTATTCACATGGAAATATTGTGTAAATCCATGTTTTGAAGTTAATTGGGAAAGGAAGTGGGTATGGTTACCCTTTTTGAATGTTGAAATTATTTAATAGGATTTTCATTAAAGATATGATTCTTGATGTCCCGATTATCACAATAATATGATCCATTCTTGTAATAATCCCCTTAATGTAACATTCATGATTATCATACATCCCATTGTTGGGAGTTAAAAAATGGATTTTTACATTTGGGGGATTTTTGGGTATGGGTGGGATTTGATTCAATGCCAGTCCCATGATTGATATGGATCAATATGTGATCCTCATTACATGATAATATCACTCACATCTTTTGACTATTCACGAGATCCCTGATTGTTAAATAGGACGACCAAGATATTTGATTCACTAGAGGACTCACACCCTTCGGGTGGATCCATAGAAAATGTGATATGTTCAAACTATAGATGCGTATCCAAGAATGTGGGTATGAGTGGAACTGGTTTTCTTGATACCTATGATACTAGTTGTAATCCTTCCCATTAGTCATGTTTTAATTTTTATTCCAATTCTATATTAAACTCACTATTTTTGTTATTTTATACTAATTATATCCGTATACCTGATCCCAAAACATATCAATATACATTATCACTATTTTTAACCATATATTCCTTTATTGATTCATATTTTCTTATAATAAACCTTGAATATATTTTATTGTTCTTTTTTCATCTTTATATATTTGATTCATGTATTCATATTTTCTTTAATATGTGAATTTATCATATGAAATTGTATTCAATTGTTTTCTGGAATTTTTTTTCTGTATTTGAATGTTGAAATTTCAAATTTCAGGTTTATTTGGATAAATGAATTTTAAATGAAGAAACTCTATTTTTAAATAATGCTCAAACTCCTTTATTTCTACTATTATTTTATCATATATAAATGACAAAATTTTGTAACTACATATAATCATTGGTGGAATGTTATTGGTTTCTTCACCTCACACCCTGATTATGAATTTGGGCATTTTCATCCATTTATGATCTTATAGTAGTTGTTCATTATTTTTTCATATTTTTTTGGTTCATGCTTAGGTCATAAAGTGTGGGTGACATGGTACATTATGGGTGGTCATAGACCAACGAAGTTGGGGGTTTGTTATGTATGTTCTTCTTTCTATTTTCATAGTATCTCTGGTAACATGATAAGTATGTATTCATTTAATAGCCAGATGATGTTTCCTCATTTTACTATATTATTCTATGATTTTGAGTTAAAAATACTTCCCAAAAGTTATTTATCCATTCCAAGGTGCTTTTCACAAGCTTGTGGAGACTGGGAATGTACTTCTCACTAGTATCTAATTGGATCAAAAATCAGTTTTGATGGTATTATGAGTTGGTTCATTATATGTATGTATGTATTTTTTATATATTTATGTTTATATATATATATGTAACTAGATATATAAGGGTGATTATACAAGTATACATAATGGTATCCTCCCCAAAACAACATTTTCAAATTTCGATGAAGTACACTAATTCCTTACTATATAAATTATCAAACTACTTCATTACTTATCCAAATTAATCTACCACCCATTAATACTGAGGATCATTTATATAATATCAAAAAATATAACATTAGAATGATATTAAAATTTTATATCAAGGAGATATAACATAGAAACATCCCCCACTAAACTAGCTACTTGTATACATCGGTGATATATACCTGGATTTACCATAAGATCTATATCAACATAACCATCAAGACACATCACACACATAACTCTATAGTACACTTCCACAACCATAGTATTCTAAAAATATATACTACATCAACAATCAAAACATCAAAACCACACATCACATATTTACCGTATTATTGTAAATCAAACATGAAAGACATCATCCTTGTGTAGTCCTTATACCAAGATAAATTCCAAACATAAATCCACATCACAACCCAAAACATGTTTAGTAGAATATATATGTATTATATCCTCCAATCATTTTATTAAATATAAATATAAAAAACAAATATTTAGCTATAAAAACTCTTAAAATATATGTTGATCGAGTGGGGAGATGCATTAGTTAGTCATATATTCTATTAATAACTAGGATGTTAGGAGAAAACACCCAAAACATAAAACATTATGGGTGTTGGTAAGGATACCGCCAAGGTTATTGGTGTTTATGAAATTATTTTAAAATACAAAAATCCATAATAAATAACTCTAATGAAATAGTTGACTCACACAACATGTCATATTTTATTGTGGACTTTTATCAGAACAACATCCATAATACATCACTCTAAAACACAAATACCATAATAAAAGCCTACAACACCATCCCCATAATTATTTTTATGAAAATAATTACATACATTTCTATTTTATAATTTTTACTTTCTAAATTTATCATTACTAGAAACATTTCAATTTTTTATTTATTTTCAATTTTAAAAATAATTATTTATTCACCCACTATTTATTTTAGCTTCCATGATTTGATATCAAATTTCCTTTTTCATATTTCATTTAAAACCCACTAATCCTCATATTATTCACCATTAAAATTATAAATTTCATTAATTTCAACCACAGTACATGTTACAAGGAAGCTATAACATAATCATATCAACCTTCCATCAATATCTTCTACACAAAAGTCATTATAGCTACAACACAAAAAAAAAATCCATCGTAGATTAATCCTTCAAAAAATGTATAAAAAACAACATAACACTCTATTCTAGGTTATATATCATACTACGAAAATAATAAAAACCATAACAACCCAAAATAAGAACACTCTAAAAAACAAATTTAAACACAACAAAATAAAATAAAATGATAAAAATTTGAATAGAAATTAACAATAAGAATACTCATATATTTCATTAACACTATAGCCATAGGAACATTAATAATAATTTTCATATCGAAAATCATCCTATTCATTACCATATTCAACTGATTAGACTATTATAACTGGTGAGATACATTTCAATACAAGTAAATAGATTCATCATAAACACAAATATCAAACAATAATGAAATAATATAATGGAAATTACATTGAAGACCAATAAAGAAAATATAAATCATCATTTATCTTTAAATTTTAGTATTTAGATTCATATCACCATTTTTATAAATTTAACTATATTTTCCTTGAGAGTAGAAGAACAATAATTAAATATTCCAATATTAGGAAAGAAGAGAAATAATTATTGTCGTATATTATCTCCTAGTTGTTGAAATGTTATGAATGAAAAGGATTAACTATATTATGAAAATATAGGGTTTAAAAGTTTATATAACCTGAAATCCTCATTTTCAATTCAATTATAAATGAAAATATATACTATTTGAAAATAAAGTGAATCTTTTTCTAAAAAAAGTTTTTTTATGCATAATTTTCTTCAATAAATTAAATAAATATATATTAGTTAATTATTATTATTAAAATAATATATTATATATTCCATAAATTTTTTGACATTCTTCCCTTGTGTTTTATAAATAATTGATACAAATAAATCCAATTTTATGCTTAAAACATTATTTTTTCTATAAAATAGCATTGTTTCCATTTTCACACTTATTTTATAACTATTTTTTGAAAATTTAGAAAAACATATTTTCTAAAATAAATTTCTATTTTAAAAAATTAATTTCAATATTATGTTATGGTTAATTCTGTATAATTTTTTTAGAAGATAATTTCATTGATGAATTATGAAAATACATGTTTTTATTAATAATTTTCTGTTCATTTAACACTTATAAACACATATTTTTTTTTCTAAGATTGGCATAAATGATAAATATATTTAATCATATTTATATATACACAATTTCTGTAATATTAATCATTATTATTTGGAAATATTTTATAAATAATTGTTTTTACTTTTGAACACTTTCTTTTTGATAACCAAAACATTCATCGTGTCTACAGGATAAATTTGAAAATAATTTTCCCCAAATATATTTGTTTAATTTGGGAAATTTATTTCCCTACATAGAATATTTATAATATATATTATCTTATAAAATAAACATAATGTTTAACCAAATGAATTTAAAAAATAGTAATAATTATATACCATGATTAATGTAAAAAGGGGTTTATCAGGTGTTAATCTAAAAATATAAGGGTTAAAAATAACCTAAAACAAATTAAAAAAATATATTCATTCAATATTGTGACCTTTTCACTTTTAGTTTCGATAAAGGCCTATTTTGTAACATTCAATCATGTGAGAGAAATATAAAAACATTTTTATTTTTAGAATCTAAAATTGCGACAGTGACAACACTTATAAAACATGACCCACTATCATCACATATAGACACCTCTAAGACCCTTTTTCGACCAATACCTACCCAAATAACATCCTTGCAACCATTTATCATCATATAATCCTTATTTCATATTTAAACTAATACATGAACACTTTTTGGGAGTCCTCAAGGATTTTATTCATAAAGTGCTAACATTCATCAATAAGGAGTTATATTTTATTTCATCCTCCAACTCCTAAAATTATTTTTAAACCCTAATAATATAATAAAATCTGTATCTTACATGTTTTTATAATTTTTTATATTAATTTAAAGACCAATATCTATCCCTTCATCCATCAAATTTGTGATTAAATCATCATTCATGTGTGTAGTGGACTACCTACCCATGTACTAATGTCAATTAGTTTTCCATTTCAACCTATTAGGGATATATATAATGAATTAATAAATGGAAATATATGATATTAAATACACTAATATCTTTCTAAAATTATTATGTTATATATTAATGAATATGAATTAAAATGGATTTATTAAATCATATATGGTATCATATATACATATATGAATATATAATATATGTTTAATAAACTATTATTTATAATAATGGTTTATCAAATGAGTGTGAAGGAATTCAATACATAAGGTTAGGGATATATAGTCACTCTTTTATTTTAAAGAGATATATATATATTCACCACTGATTTCTATTGTGTAGTATATATACATAATATTAGAATAGTTATATCATGAATATCCATAATATATTGATATTTTAATTATCATTTTATTTACTCATTTTTTAGGATTACAATCCAAAATATTACATCAGAAGAAAGTTATTTTTATCTCACTTCTTTCTTCTATGAGATGAATGACCCATTAAACTAAAAATTTATTTTATGTGTTTTGTTAATAATAATGATTGTATTTTATTTTTAATATCATTAAAATTGTGGGTATTTAAATATCCAATTTAATATCTCATAGTCATGTGTTTTATAGTTCAACTTTTACCAATGGGGAAAGGGATTTTTTGTCTCAAATTTCATTCTGGGAGACAATGTAACTTTTTACACCAATCTTTTCCAAAAATGTGTATATGCTTTACCATTGACATGTTATATCATATTAATTAATATTTTATATATATTATATGATTAATTTAATGTTTTTATTTCAGGGGGATTTCGATTCAATGTAATAAATGTTGTAATATTTTTATGTTAAAATCTCATCATTTATCAGGATTGTCTATGATTAGGTTTCCAATTACTAAATATTATGATTAACATCAAATTATAATATTGATTTTTTTACAATGGTTATTTATAGAGAATTAGTTTTTTCCTTTAATTTTATTCTCTTTATTTATCTAGAGATCAAAATGATGTATTTTTTTAAAAATAGCCTAAATTTGAATTCTTAAGAAAAACCATTTTACAATATATTTTTCTTAATTTACATTATAAAATATATTAAGAACATAAAATGGTTTTATTTAATACATTATGACCCATTTTTAGATTTTATGAAATGTCATTAGAGCAATTTGTCATGTCATTTTCCAAAAAAAACCACTATTCATTTAAAGAAATTGTCAATGGTATCCTAATTTTAATATGTATAGTATGAAAAAATTTTAATTCCTTCTTTAAGATTATTTTATATAAATAATACATTAAAATTATGCAATGATATAGTCAGTGAATTTTTTTTTATATTTTTCCTATAAAAAAATTTAAAATATGTTTCCAAGATTCCATTATATGTTTTAATGTTTATTTTCAACGACAATGATTTCCAAATTTTTTACAATGTTTAGTTTTAAATAGTTATTTTGAAGAATAATATTTTTACTTTTGAAACATTTAGAGTAATTTTTTTCCCAATCAAACTTCATATAAAATAAAATAATTTGATTTTACTCATGATTTAAAGGGGTTACTATCCAAGGATTATATTCATATTCTCATCTGAAAATTTTATGTTTTTTATGGCATATTGTTTATGAATCTGATTTCTATTCAAAAATTTATACCATGATTGAATTTGGATAAATCCATCTTAATTTTTAATGTCCTATACCATGATATAAATCATATTTTCCCCTCTTCATTTGAAATGGTTTATACCATGATATAAATTTTATGAAACCCACTTCATTTTCCCTGGGTAATACAATGATATAATTCATATGAAACCCACTTAGTTTCTCCATGATTCTACCATGATAAATATATTATAAATATTGTTTCTTTTTCGGCATGTTATACTAATATATAATTATTATGAAACAAAATTCTTTTCTTAAATGGGATATGCAATTATGAAATGATGAAATAAGTATGAAGTTTTTTATTTATGATTGGTTCTGTTATGATGAAATAATTAAAGAACAAAATCTTTTAATTGTTTTGTAATGACAAATATTTTATGATCTAGTGGAACACATATTTAGGATATTAATTATTTGATGGTTGGAACCTATATCTCCCTTCAAGTAATTGGGTATGGTATATATTTTGAGCTCAAAGGGGACATATTTTGTTATCCCAAGCCTTAAAGACAATACAGAAGAGGTTATCCCAAGACAAAAAATTGTTATATAGGAAGTTATCCCAATCCTAATGGAGGGAATAAAAATATTTATTCCACGTATGAAATTGGGTATGCATGAGCATATCCCATTCCCAAAATTGGGTACATGTGGGGTTATCCCATGCTTGAAGTAGATACTTGGGTGGTTAGCCAAAGACTATATTCTTATGAATGTCTCTGTGGGTATCCATAACATATGAATTTATATGATTATGTATTTTCCAAAAATATGTTTCTATTACAATTTTATTCTCTCATAGTTCTTTTTCATTGATTTCCTTATGATTCATGTTTTATGAACTGCCAATATTAATTCAATGACATATGATTATCATCTTTGAAATAAAGGGTTTGGGGTTTAAATGTAATAATCTTGTTTTGATATCCTAATGATTGTGTTATTAATAAGTTTTCTATTTTTATTACACTTAATGATCAACGAATCTCACCCTTTATTATATTTCGCTTCCTAGGATTATAATGAATAATAGAACATTACATTTTAAATTAGTGGAATGATTTATTTAACTTTTCGAATCAAGGATGAGGATATTTTGGTAACATATTTGATATATTTATAAGGATACTTCATATAATTTCTATAGTTATGTGTTTACGCATGATTAATTTTATAGGAAAATGGCCAATAATTCTATTAAGTTATAGAGGGAGTGGTTTATAATAAATTACATCTCTATCTGGTTACTAAATGGTGATGTATATATGGAATAGAGTAACCTAGGGGTAATAACTCTGAAAATTAAATTTTTAGAGAGACTCAATCACCAACTAGTGCTTGAAAAGGGTCATTTACACACACATGGTTTGGCACCCCGGGGGGATATGCTTTAAAAATTCAAAAACTATTAATGAACCATCAGGAAGGATTCAAAAGATGACTATTTATAACATATTTAAATTTTTTTGTGTCATAGGATTAAAATAACGTGTATTGATTTATAAATCCTCCAAATGGATTTTTAGACTATGGGGCTTTCCTCTATAATTAGTGTTTCTCATTCCATTATATAATGTTTTAGCCAATAGTATTAACCAAAATGAACTATGATAACATTTAATGAAATGTATATTATTTTTATGAGAATCAAAATTAAATTATGAATGGATTAAATCATATTCTGATTATTCTCAATTACATGTCACAAAACATGATTAACGATGTGATTATTAACCAACTCTCAAAATCGCCAAAGAAAAGAATCATAGTTTTCACTGAAGTATTTTTTAGTGGAGACCCTACAAGAAAGAAGACATAATTTTATATATGTAATGAATTTTGAAACAAGAACTCCTTGAAATACCTCAAATAAAAAATAAGATATTTTTAGTCTGGAGAATAAGGTAATATTGAATGTAATTTGTAAGAAAAAATTTAATGTCCAATTAATAAAATGCAACAGTATATTGGTTTCCCTAATCTATTATAAATACATTAATGGTTGAATTGTGGAATGTGTGTTAATTATAGATATAGATATCCGAGGGGGAAAATCTCTTCATGAGAATGAAAAAGGTTGAATGAGTAATGGTTATATTTCTTCTGATGAAGAGACCATGAATGACATGTGAAATGTATGGGATATTATTAAAATATTATGTAAGTTAACGATAAAAAAATGAATAAATTGAAGTTGAAGAATAGTAATTAATGATTAATATTTCATATTGAAGGAAAGAGATATTATGGACTGGGATCATTAATCCATAATAATGTTTTAATAATTATTTGTATTTATTAAACTGTCTATATCCTATAATTTAAGATTTATGTTATACGAAGTAAGTAATATAGAATGAATCTTCTGGGAAGTATTTTAATTAATGATTTTCATAAATAATATGAATCATACTGATGACCTCGAAAATTAATTTTATGGAAAGGTAATATTTAAAAGAAAAAAACTAAATTAAATGAAATTTAACACTTAATATGTTCCAAATGTTGATAAATTGAGGTTGGTAAAAAGGGATTATTGTTAAGGATAAATTAAATTGGATAGTAATAATTTCCTTTGAACTTATTATTTATTATTTGACAATGTGGTCAATGATATTATTGATAGAGTTTGCATCATTTTTTCATTAAATTAATATATCCAATAATCTACTTTTTATTAATGGAATAAAAAAGAGTGTATGTTTTCAAAAATATTTAATGGTAATTTGTTTTATTAACATGTTTCAAGTTAATTCAAAATTAATGTTTTCACATTTATAGTAAGTGACAATTAATACCTACATAATATTTTATGGGTGATTAATGATATGTTAATTTTTTAAATTTAGTTACCTAATTTATAGACTTTTGGATTTTAAAATTTTGGATGAGTCATATTTTTAACAATTTATGGAATGTTTTGAGTTGAAATTTTTATGTTTTTATAGATTAATATATTATATCACCATATGAAAATTTATTCATACCTTGTACCGACCATTTTCTCATTTATAATATATATATATTTAAGGAATAAGTTATCATAATTTTATGGATATTATTTAGTTATTCAAATATTAAAAATTAGTTTCTTTGATTATGAGATGATGTAGAAGTTTATAAAGGAATAACTAAATGATGAGGTTTTTTTCTGAAATAGAAAAAAATGTAATAATATCATCAAATAAAAATTTACCAATATCAGGAATTTGATATTGAAATAAATTTTTGTTCTTTTGTAATGCTTTTTTATAATAAAAATACCATTTTTTACATTTATATGTTATTTTATTGTGTTCATTAATGTTATCCAAACCATGTTCTCTATTAATCTACATTAGTATTTGGGTGTTAGATTTCTCTTCTATTTCCATGTTTTTACATTACACATATGATATCATATTTGGAAAGGTATTATTTGTTATTATAGATGAAATTATTTGATATAATCACTATTTTAAATTAGATGTTTGATTGAAATATTTTATGATGTTGGTTCCCATATAGGGTTTCAAATTTTAAATCCATTATTTAAATGAATATCTTCAAATTGCGAAGACAAAATTTATTAATGGGGTTATAATGTAACTCACTATGATTTTGTTATAAAAAATTCAAATAAATATAATATTTTTAGATTTTATTACATTCTACACGGAGTTTATCTCGAGTTACATGAAACATTGAGGTAATGTTAAATTACCCAAATATCATTTTAAAACAAAACATGACATATTATAAAAATATTGTTATTTAATATGATACTTGTTACCTCTCCACTAGAATGAAGTGTATGAATAATATTGACTAAATTATGATATTATATTTTGAACACATGCATATAAGATGAATTCCTTGGAGGCCACATAATTATAAATGAAAATAAAAAACATTTGAAAATAAATGGTGTGCTTTTTTGAAAAAGAACTAAACTCAAAGATGAAATGAATGTCAAAAAATTAAATAAATCAATTTATCTGAATTATTTTAGTTAATTTTATATATTAAAAATTAAATAATCTTTTTATCATATATAATATATGTTTCTAGATGACATATAAGAATAAATCAAAATTTATGCATAAAATTAGTAGTTTTCTATACAGTAGTTTTTCAACATTTTGGTCACTAAATAAAATATTTGTTTTGAAAAATTTTAAAAAATTATTTGATCAAATAATGTTCATTTATTTAAATCATAATGTCAAAATTATCTATGGTTGATATTTCGAAAAAATTATGAGGAGATTAAATTTTTGATTAGTATTGAAAAATACTTGTTTTTAATAAAAAATATAATTTAATTTGACGATTCCAAAAAGAATAAAAATTATTCTATGAATTTTAAAAAAAATTAATTCAATTATATATAAATTAATCAGATTTAATTTATATTAATAATTTTTATACTCCATTTTTTATATAAATTCTTTTTAAACATATGAACATTTTCTCTTTGAAAAACTAATTTCTCGTTGCATCTACGGGATTAATTAGAAATTAAATTTTCCAATATATATGAATGGTATTTGGAAGAATGGTTTCCATATTTTGAATCAGAATATTTTTTTTATTTAATAATCTAAAATTAACTTTTTTCATATTTAATAGTTGAAACAACAATAAAAATATATTTGTTAATATTACAATGGATCTATCAGGGGATAAAATAAAAATTTAAGGGCTCAAATTGATCAAAATGTTTTACAAAATACATTTTTTGGAAATATTTAGACCATATATCTTTTAGTGTTGATAATGGCCCATTTAGAATTTTTTTTCTTGCAAAAACATGGTTACCCCTCTTTTTTTCAAAAAAAAAATTATTCCACCAACCAAACATAAAAAGGCTCCCCCTCTTATATCCTTTACACACTTCCAGAACCCTTTGGTTGAGAAAAATTCAAACCAATATAAAATAATTTATTCCCCCTCATCATCCACGAAATAATATTTATGTGATAAATATAACCGAGTATTTTTTTTGTTTAAAACATTAGTAGGATACTCGACAAAGAGGTATCATTCTTCAATGAGATTTTCCATTATTTTAATCCTATGAAAAATTATATTATTCTTAATATTTTAGTATATAATTATAAGGCCCCAGCCTTAAACATTAAATAATCATGAGATATTTCAAGAATACACCTTGAGGATCTTTTCAAGTTTAGATTTATAGAGAATTAGATCATAAAACATGCATTACATACCACATTTAAACAAAGTGGTTACAATAAAAGATAGTATTCATTTTTCCCATCAACGGAAACATATTTAAAATAAACCATGGATTCTTTCTTGACACTTATTTGACACTATAATCATATCATATACCTTTCCCTTGACCTGTGAAAAACATTTCAAAAACATGGGATGAGAATAAAAAGATCAATAAGGGATATAAAAATATGGAAAGGAAACATGAGTACATATATACATAAGAATGAAATCATAATTTACCCATAAAACATAAGCACTTTAACATACCTCATCAAATCATGAATAAATCATAGAAATCATAAGACATAAAGGTAACTTCAGGCATTCATAACATTCTTACATAGGGAGTAACCCTCTTGGTTATGTTTGGAATACCCATCAGAGAATATTACCTAAATCTCATCGGAGAAACCTTAACGTTTAACTCATTCGGGTTACCCAATGCATTGTAGTGCTATATCGGGCTCACCCGCCATTAGTTTATAACGGAACCACCCATCTTTATAACAATGCCCAAGAACCATAACATAATCGTATCACATAAAAAATTCATAAAGGAAACATAACATTTTCAATTTTCAATCACAAGATATCAATACAAAACATTGATATAAAAAATTATGAAAAACATTTTCAATACCAAAATAAAAGAAAATTAAAACATGGTATTTAAATAAAAGGTATGGCCTGTAGAGGAAGCCGAAACTCAAATAATGGTCACGATGGCGAAGAAATCGTTGTCACCACATACGTACAACAAAAACATTCCCTTTTGTCGTTTAGTAAAATGCTTCGTATAAAAAATATTCCTTTCAGATAAATGTAAAATTCAAAGGGGTTTATACACCGTATAAAAGAAGGTTTTGTATAAAACAAAATATCCCTCAATTAAAGGAGATTGAGACAAAGTCTCGTACCTCGGGTCTGACTTGACTCGATCGTTATTTAACCTCCTGAATAATAAACTTGATTTCGTTTCTATTTGCTTAAGAACGTTTTTCAAGTTCATTGTTCCTTTTATATCACTTATTACCATGTCATGAACACTATGTAATTATTTTAGTTAATAACGGTCGTTTTAACGATCATTGGTACTTGATTCAAAAATAAACTCTTTATAATTACACATTGTTCATGTATCCATTATATCCAGAGTTATACTCATTATTAGATATCATATATATCATATATATCCAGTATATACATGCATTTATAATATTACATAACATTTAGAGGGAAGAAATGAAATGCACTGTTCATGGAGACGGTAAGCCCTACGTACACATGAACGCTACTTTCATTTCTATTTCATATTTTATAGAATGTAATCATAATGATATAAAGGTATATTATAATTCCAGTATAATATCATATATAATATCATTAATTACATCCATTATATGTCCCACATATGTAATTAATGAATCAAATCACTTTGAGGGGGCGGTAGTCCGCACTTCCTAAAATGAAGATATCGCGTTTACCCATAATGGAAACCATAAAGGTATGCCATAAATGAAAAATACAGAAGCTTAAGTGAAACATAATCATATTATATATCATATATAAATATAGTTTCATCTTAATGGCCACCATTGAAGGTGTTAATATAATATTGAACAATCCTCGTTTCGTGAGGCAGAAATTCGCCATCCACGGAAATAGTATGTTCTTTAACCATTAGATGTAGGTGTGTGTAAGTGTAGCTAGAATCCTTCATATAAAAACATCCTTGTATATGAAAGATACTGGTTTTGTTACAAAATAAATGAATAAAAAGATTTTAGGGGTTTGGGGAAGAAAAATAAACAAAAGAACACAAGAGAAGACATTACCTTAAAAACGGGTAACTCTTTTTGATTTGAGATCAAAGGCTTCCTTGGGAAGACTTCTTCCCAGAGTGAGGCTTCTAGGAGTAATAGAAGGATGTCTAGAGACAAAACGAGCAGGGTTTGGATGAGTAAAATGCTTGGGAGGTGTGGGTAAGGAGGTAGAGTTGGGGGCTTTTTATAAGAGGAGAGGAGGGTCACTCTTGGAAAGTTACAAAATGTTACTTTATTTTCAAATGAGTTTCTGATTTTAAAGGTCCCACATTAATGTATTACGAGTATAAGGTGATAAGGGTTCAAAATATACTCATCCAATAGGTCTTTGAGAAGTGTAAGTTATAGTTTTAACATTATCATTTCATTTTATTTAAATCCTTTATTAATGAGGTAATTGTTGCATCATCATGATGTCATAAATAATTTAATTTATTTAATGTCTAAAAATTATGAAAAAAATACTATGATGTAGGAAATCATTTTACCGTTCCAATGAATATTTATAGTCCAACATATCATCCATGTAGACAAAATTAAAAATGTTTTACTGAGGTGATACATTCTTTGTTATATTTACTTTCATTAAAAATAAAGGATAAAAAGTCACTTTCCCACAAAAGTGATTCCATGGGGTTCCCATGATTGGGAAAAGGAATCTCATGGTCGGCCATGAGGTAAAAATCAGAATTAGGACACATTTTGGTGTCATTTTTTATTATTATGATATTATTTTATTATCCTTAACTACCGGATTACTCATTAATCAAGATAATTAAAGATAATTATCGTCGTTACTATTCAAAATATCCAAAAACAAAAGAGTCTTAATTAAATAATTTGCACCTTCTGATTCCAAATATGGAATTCATTTTACCAAATTCCAAACATATAAATTGAAATAATTAATTTAAAAATAATTCTCGTTGTCAAAACAAATAGCGGGTTTTTTTGAAACAATATCTACGAACATTTTGGCACTTGTTTATGCCCAATTTCAAAGTGAAATTAATCCCAATGACCACCATTGGTTTACATGGTAAAACTATATTGTATTTAAACTTTAAAAACAATTAAAAAGATAATCTAACCATATAATTAAATTATATGAAAAAGTAGTTTTGATGTAAAATGCAGTATTTTCACTATTCATTAAAAAAGGAACATTGTCAGAAAAATACCAAAAAATTATACATTGTAAATTTCAATGTCCCAATCATAAATAATAAGTTTATTTTGAAAAATAGAGCTTATAAATTTGTCAAATTGTTGATTTAAAAACGGTTTTCCATCAAAAGGCTGTAAAACAATCTTTTAAAAATATTAGTGTATTCCATGATTAAGATTGGATTTATTCTCATTTTAAGCCTATAAAACACTATATAATTCATTAATAGACATAGATAATAATATATATTATTAATTACTTACTTTAGATGTTACATCCTTCCCCCCTTTAGAAAATTGCATTCCTACAATTTATTTACTTATCGAATAAGTGGGGGTATTTAGCCCTCATTGCATTTTCAGATTCCCATGTTGCCTCTTCAATCATGTGGTTTTTTCAAAAAACCCTTACATGATTAATCACCTTATTACGTAACACTTGCTACCTGTGGACAAGAATATGGATCGTTTGTTCCTCATAATATAGGTTCTATTCCAGCTGAACTACCTCTGGACTCAAAACATGAGATGGATCGGGCATGTACTTCCTTAACATTGAAACATGAGAAACATTGTGTACCTGAGATAAAATCAGATATAAAACCACTCGGTATGCAACTGAACCAACTCTATCTAAAATTTCATATGGTCCAATGAACCTTGGACTCAGCTTTCTTTTCTTACCAAATCGCATCACACTTTTCCATGGTGATACTTTGAGAAAAACATGATCACCTACCTCAAAAGAGAGATCCTTCCTCCTATTGTCTGCATAACTCTTCTGCCTGCTCTGAGCTGTTCTCATGTGATTCTGTATCAGCTGTCCTTGTTTTCCAACTCTTCTACCAGTTCTGGTCCCATAAGCTTCCTTTCTCCCACTCTATCCCAGAAATATGGAGTTCGACACTGCTTCCCATATAACACCTCAAATGGTGCCATCTGTATACTAGAATGAAAATGGTTATTATATGAAAATTAAACCAAAGAAATATTTTGGTCCCAACTTCTCTGATAATCCATCGAACAAGCACGTAGCATATCTTCCAATGTCTGAATTTTTCATTCTAAATGCCCATCTGATTGAGGATGAAAAGATGTACTAAAATTTAATTCAGTACCCAACGACTTCTGAAGGCCTTTCCAAAAGTTAGAAATAATCCTGGGATCATGATCAGATACAATGGAGAGAGTAACTCCATGTAACCTCACTATCTCTTTAAGATACAAAAGTGAAAGATTATCTAGCAAAAAAGTATCTTGTATAGCAAGTAAATGAGCATATTTAGTCATGCGATCAACAATAACCCAGATTGCATTATTACCTAGAGGTGTCTTCGGCAATCCCACAACGAATTCCATGGATATATTCTCCCATTTCCATTCTGGTACTGGTAATGGCTGAAGCATCCCTTTCGGTAACTGCCACTCTGCTTTAACCTGTTGACAATTCAAACACTTCACAGTAAAATCAACAATATCCCTTGTCATTCCGTCCCACCAGTAATAATCCCGAAGATCTCTATACATTTTAGTACTCCCTGGATGAACTGAAAACGGAGAATTATAAGCTTCACATAAAAACTCTCTCTTCAACTGTAAATCACAAGTCACACACAATCTCTTTCCAAATCTCAAAACACAATCATTATCAATGTTGAATTCAGATAACTTGCCCTTCTGAACCAGCTCTACCTTTTTCTGTAACTCACTGTCTTGCTTCTGTGCTTGCTTAATTCTGTCTGATAGAGATGATCTCACTGAAACCTGAAAAACAACAGAAGAACTTCTTGCACGAAAAAATTCTATGCCAAAGTTCATAAAATCCTTAACCAAAGGATCACATTCCAAATTCAACATTGTCAAGGAAGCATTACTTTTTCAACTCAACGCACCAGCCACTTTATTTTCTTTTCTCGGATGGTAATGAATTGTACAATCATAATCCTTGATTAATTATAGCCATCTCCTCTGTCTCATGTTCAATTATTTTTGAGTGAATATATACTTTAAACTTTTGTGATCAGTATATATTTCACACTTTCCACCATACAAATGATGCCTCCAAATTTTTAAAGCAAAAACATTAGCAGCTAATTTCAAATCATGTGTAGGGTAATTTACCACATTAATTTTCAACTGACATGAATCATAGGCAATTACCTGATCATTCTGCATTAGGACTCAACCAAGTCCTTTCAATAAAGCATCACTGTAGATAACAAACTCACCATTCCTGGAAGGAAGTGCCAAAACTGGAGCATTCACCAATCTTCTTTTCAATTCCTAAAAACAATCATCACGTTTTTTTGTCTAGATAAACTTAGAACCCTTCTGAGTTAGCTTAGTCATTGGACTAGATAACGGTGGAAAATTTCTAACAAACCTTCGTTAGTAGCCTTCCAAACCAAGGAAACTACGAATATCAGTTACATATGTGGGTCATGGCCATTCTTCAACAACCTTTGTTTTTTCCGGATCAACATTTATCCCATCATTTGAAACAATGTGATCAAGGAAAGAAATTTGTTGCAACCAAAACTCACACTTGATGAATTTCCCATACAATTTATTTATGGTTTGAAAATTAACCCTTAAATGTATTTCATGCTCTTCTTTACTTTTATAAAACACCAAAATATCATTAATAACACAACCACCATTTATCACCTGATTCAACTAAGCCATCACTGCAGTAAACTGCTCAATTCTGATTATGACCATCTCAGTGTGCTGATTTAAAAGGTCATTTCCCTCTGTTTGCCTTCCCAGAATATCTGTTCTATTTCCTCTATGAAAAACCATTCTTAACAAAGAAATATCTTAGGAGAAGCAACATGGTAATCATCAAATGCTATATAATTTCAATTTGACCATAAAAAATATTTTTGGATAATCATTTAATAAGATAATAACTCCTAAAGTTATCTAAACCGACATCTGATACCAACTATAAGGCCGCAACCTTAAACCTTACTTAATCTTGAGATATTTCAATAATACACATTGAGGATCTTTTCAGGTTTAGAGTTTTAGAGAATTATATCATAAAACAAGCATTACATTCCACATTTAAACAATGTAGTTACATAAAATATATTATTCACTTTTCCCATCAACAGAAACATATTTAAAATAAAACATGGATTCTTTCTTGACACTTCATTGACACTATCATCATATCTTGTACCCTTCCCTTGACCTGTGAAAAACATTTCAAAAACATGCGATGAGCATAAAAAGATCAGTAAGGGATATAAAAATATGGAAAGGAAACATGAGTACATCTATACATAAGAATGAAATCAAACTTTACCCATAAAACATAAGCACTTTAACATACCTCATCAAATCATGAATAAATCATAGAAATCATAAGACATAAAGGTAACTTGATGCATTCATAACATTCTTAGATAGGGAGTAACCCTCTTGGTTACGTTTGGAATACCCATCACAGTATATTTCATAAATCTCTTCATAGAAACCTTAAGGTTTAACTCCATCCCGTTACCCAATGCATTAGAGAGCTATATCGGGCTCACACACCCTTAGTTTATAACGTAACAACCAGTCTTCATAACAATGCCCAAGAACCATAACATAATAATATCACATAAAACATGCATAAAGGCAGCATAACATTTCCACTTTTCAATCACATGATATCAATACAACACAATGATATAAAAACATTATGAAAACCATTTTAAATACCAAAATAAAATAAAAGTAAAACATGGTATTTAAAAAAAGGTGTGGCTTGTAGAGGAAGACGAAACTCAAATAATGGTCATGGTGGTGGAGAAATCATTATCGCCGCATATGTACGACAAAAACATTCCCTTTTTTCATTTAGTAAAACGCTTCATATAGAAAATATTCCTTTCAGATAAACGTAAAATTCAAAGGGGTTTATACAACGTATAAAAGAAGGTTGTGTATAAAACAAAATATGCCTCAATGAAAGTAGATTGAGACGAAGTCCCATACCTCGGGTCTGACTAGACTCGATCATTCATTAACCTCCTGAATAATAAACTTGAGTTAATTTCTACTTTCATAAGAACCTTTTTAAAGTTCATTATTCCTTTTATATCACTTATTACCATGTCATGAACACTATGAAATTGTTTAAGTTAATAATGGTCGTTTTAATGACCATTGGTACTTGAGTCAAAAATAAACTCTTTATAATTACACGTTGTTCATGTATCCATTATATCCAGAGTTATACTCATGATGTAGATATCATATATATCATATATATCCAGTATATACATGAATTTATAATATTACATAACGTTTAGATGTAAGAAATGAAATGCACCGTTCATGGAGACGGTAAGCTGAACATACGCATGAACACTACTTTCATTTCTATTTCGTATTTTATGGAATGGAATCATAATGAAATAAAGCTATATTAGAATTCCAGTATAATATAATATATAATATCATTAATTACATTCTTTATATGTCCCACATATGGAATTAGCGAATCAAATCACTTTGAGGGGGCGGTAGTCCGCACTTCCTAAAATGAAGATACCGCGTTTACCCATAATGGAAACCATAAAGGTATTCCATAAATGAAAAATACAGAAGATTAAGTGAAACATAAAAATATTATATATCATATATAAATATAGTGTCATCTTAATGGCCACCTTTTAAGGTGTTAAAAGAATATTGAACAATCATCGTTTCGTGAGGCATAAATTCGCCATCCCCGGAAACAGTATGTTCTTTAACTGTTAGATGTAGGTTTGTGTAAGTGTAGCTCTAATCCTTCTTATAACAATATCCTAGAATATTGCAGATACTGGTGTTGTTACAAAATAAATGAATAAAAATAGTTTAGTGGGTTGGATAATCAAAATAAAACATAAGAACACAAGAGAAGACATTACCTTAAAAACGGGTAACTCTTTTTGATTTGAGCTCAATGGTTTCCTTGGGAAGACTTCTGCCCAAAGTGAGGCATCTAGGAGTAAGAGAGGGATGTGGAGAGACAAAATGAGCAGGGGTTGGCCGAGCCAAAGGCTTGGGATGTGTGGGTAAGGAGGTAGAGGTGGGAGCCTTTTATAAGAGGAGAGGAGGGTCACTCTTGGAAAGTTACAAAATGATACTTTATTTTCTAATGAGTTTCGGATTTTAAAGGTCCCAAATTGATGTATTATGAGGATATGGTGATAAGGGTTCGAAATATACTCATCCAATAGGTCTTTTACAAGTTTAATTTATAATTTTAACATTATCTTATCATTTTATTTAAATCCTTTATTAATGAGGTAATCATTAAAAATGTTTTACTCAGGTGATACATTCATTCTTATATTTACTTTCTTTAAAAATAAAAGGATAAAATATCACTTTCCAACAAAAGTGAATCCATGGGGTCCCCAAGATTGGCACAAGGAATCCCATGGTAGGCCATGAGACAACCATTATCATTAGGACACATGTTGGTGTCATTTTGTATTATTATGATATTATTTTATTATCCTTAACTACCCGATTACTCATTAATCAAGATAATTAATGATAATTACCGTCATTACTATTCATAATGTCCAAAAACAAAAGAGTCTTAATTACATAATTTGGAAATTTTGATTCCAAATATGCAATACATTTTACCAAATTCCAAACCTATAAATTGCAATAATTAATTTAAAAATAATTCTCGTTGTCAAAACAAAAAGCTGGTTTTTTTGAAACAATATCTATGAAAAGTTTGGCACTTGTTTATGCCCAATTCCAAAGTGAAATTAATCCCAATGACCACCATTGGATTACATTGTAAAAATATATTCTATTTAAACTATAAAACAAATTAAAAATATAATCTATCCATATAATTAAATTAGATGAAAAAGTTGTTTTGATGTAAAATGCAGTATTTTTCACTATTCATTAAAAAATGAACATTGTCAAAAAAATACCAAAAAATTATCCATTGTAAATTTCAAGGTCCCAATCATAAATAATAAGTTTATTTTGAAAAATAGGGCATATAAAATTTTCAAATTTTTATTTCAAAATGGTTTTCCACCAAAAGGCAGTAAAACAATCTTATAAAAATATTAGTGTATTCCATGCTTAAGATTGAATTTATTCTCATTTTAAGCCTCTAAAACACTATCTAATTCATTAATAGACATAGATAAAAATATAAATTATTTATTACTTACTTGGGATGTTACAATAATAATAGAATTATATTATTTATAATTAAGTGATTTTATGTTAATTTAATTATATAAAACCATATCATCTTCCACCAAATGGGTTATAAAATCATTATTCTTGTATATGGTACACTACAGACTCATGAATAGATTTCATTTGTTTTTTCCATTTCCACATATCATGAATATATAAAATTATGTATTAAATTTTTATATATTATTTATATATGATACTATTTTTCTTATATAATTATAATACCTCATATAACTTCTTACATTCCAATATGTGAAAATGAGATAACATCGATCGTGGGTACATAGGACTACCACCACGTGAGGAAATGTGATAAATTAAAGAATTAAATAGAAGGTAATTAGGATGGTTTTAATGGAAAGATTTTATAATTATCGCATTAAAATTATTCTATAGTGGTAATATTATATTTACCTTTCCATCGTTATTTTCATCTTGAAAATGGAAACCACGTTCATGAAAACGTATGGCCTATCATATCCATGAAAAGAGTATTATGTTTTCTATATTTAACATTTATAGATTTCCATAAATAAACAAATAGGAAATAGAACTAATATTATTATCATAGTTAACATTGTAGAGATTTTGGAACATTTATCAAATTAAAATGAAAAATATTAAAAATCAAAATTTACACATAAAACAATGCAATTATTGCCCGAAGGTGAATATAACATGGAATAGTTAATAATTTGGTAATAAAATGTCATAAGTAATTATTATATTTTATTTTATGAATATTATGGTTTTTTATATAATTATTATAAAATTATATTTATTATATTGGACTTTTGAAAGTGTATGATGAGATTCGATAAATAAGGTAATGGATTTATATTATCTTTTTTATTTATGGGAGAAATATGCACATTCACAACTAATTTTTTTTATGATGTATATACTTACTATTGAAATATTATATCACAAATCTAATTATTTTCATGTTATATAATGATAAATTTATTTTTTGATTATTTATTCAGACTTATATTCAAAAAAATTGTAAAATAGTAAGGAATTTTCGTCTCACATATTTATATATGTGAGGCACATGCCATAATAACCAATTATTTCTTCTATTTTGTGTATATAAAATCTCTCTAATGTAATTTATGACTATTATACATATTATTATGTGGATTTACATATATATTTCACTGTATCTCTTTCATGAAGTTTATTTTAAAAAAAAAATCCAATGGGTTCAGGGATTTTGATCTCAAATTGATTTTTTGAAACCCAAATTTATGCTAGAACCTATATTTTTCAACGAGATCTATACATCCTCTTTGACATGTAATATCATGACTCTCATTATTTTATTAATATTAGGTGTTTTATTTAATGATATATTTTCCTAGGGATAGTGATTAAATGTTTCCACAGATTTATGACTTTTCTATTACAATCTCATCATTTATTTGAATTATTTATCAATATGATTCTAATGATGAAATATTAAGATAAATCTATCAATATAATCATGAAATTTATTCTCCTATAGTAATTTATTGAGAATAAATTGTCCCTGAATTTTCATATCTTTATGTACTCAGGGGTTCAAAATATTTTTTAAGACAAATTGTATTTATACTTATCTTTAGTTGAAAACAATTTCCTTCCAAAACTAAGTTTTGTAAAAATATTTTAAAAAACGGTTGAAATTATCAAAAGGATTTATTAATGAAAAATATAACATGTTTTGAATTATTAAAAACTAATCTAAAATTAATATTCAGGTCATTTTAATAATAAATCCCTATTATAATTTAATCAAAAACATTAAATGAACTTTTTTAACGTTTACATCATGGATGAAATATCCCACCACCAAGAACATTATCTTGTTTTGGGTTTAAATTATATGATTTCAATGATATTTTCAAAATAACTTTATTTGGAAATTTAATTATATTTTAAATTAATGGTTCTTAATGAGAAAATGATTTTTTGTCAATAAATGTTTATTTTTATTTATAAAGATTCCTTTATAAGTTTCTATATTTTACTTTAAAGGAAAATGAGTTTTAATATATTTAATTTTGTTCAGTTTCAGAATTTTATTTTCAATTAAATGTTATCTTCTATAAGGAACATTCCATCTGTTTTTAATTTCAAAACAATTATCCATATTTGAGGAAATTTCATTAGCTAACTTCTTCTTTACTAGGTATATGATCCAATGTGTCCATTATTATTAGTTTAATAAAGTGTTTATGATTATGATTAAATTATTTTGATGATAACCATTTCCATTACAAAGGTTATAACATGATTGAATTGTTATAAGGAATGTTTCTTTTTACATGGGTTATACCCTGAAATAGTTGTCATAAATCACGCATCTTATTCAATGTTTTATATAGTGATTGAATAAAAATTAAACCTAATTATTTTTCCATTGGATAATTCATTATAGAATTCTTATAAAACATAAATTTTGGGCAGGTTATGTGATTATATTTTTTATATAAAAACTAATTAAATTTCAATGGGTTATATGATGATAGTATTCTTTTGAAACATTATTATTTTACAATGGGTTAAGCTATGATGAAATTATGAAATTATTATGTAATAGATTTTTTTCCATACATTATGATATGATGAAACGTCTATTAAACCCATTACTTATCATGGATTCTGAAATGGTGAATATATTCTGATATTATGGAACACAAGTTCATGGTTTTCAATATGAGATGGGTGGGAACTATATCTCTCTACAATTTATTGGGTAAAAATTAATAATATATGAGATCAAAGTGTACATGGAAAGTTATATGTGTCTTAAAAATGGGTCCATGTACGGTTATCCCAATCCTAAAATGTGTACATGGGAGAATACCCTATCCTGAATTATGGTACAATGGATGTTATCCCATGTCATTTGGATGTATGTGGGTGGTAATACCTTGACTAAAAATATATAAATTGGATGTTTTACCAGACCAAATGAGGCTACGAGAGAGGTTATCATAATTCCAAATCATGTAAATGGGTGGTTTTCCCATGGATAACATGTTAGGAAGGTCTTAGTGGGTCATTGTGACATAAGAATTACTATAATTATTTATATTTTTTAAATATAAGTCTTATGAAATTGTTATGATCTCATAGATCATATACGTTAATTTTCTTATGATTCATACTTTATGAACTGGAAATCATTAGTCACTGACTCTGGATTTGGATAATTTATATGAAGGGTATGTTTTTCAGATTTTATTCTCAAATTTGTATACCATTACTCTCATGATATATTTATATACCACCCTTGTTTACCCATTCTGAGTGACTGATCGCACACATTCTTATTTTTCCTATCCTCGGGGTTATGAAGAAATGTTTTAAGTTGGGTATGTATATATAGATTAGATATAAAGAAGTTAATTATTTGAGATGTTGAATATTTTTCGCCAAATAATATTATTTTGTAACTAGTATCCAAAAAAGTAACCCAATATCTTTAAGAGAGATGTATTTCTCTGATGTAATGAATATTCATAAAAAGGGTGTAATATTTTTGTACGATAGGCCTTAGTAATTAAATAATTATTAGGGTTTGAATGATGATAAATATATATATATATATATATTATTATGGAGATGATAAATATATGTTGGGAAATAAAAAACATAACAACGTGAAATGAAAGTCATGGTCACAATGGAATATCATCCTAAGACATAAGTTTAACTGTGATATCCCCCATATATCATGGACTCAAAACCAATAAATTCTTTAAAATACAAGGATTATTATATTTTTATAAAATCCTACATGTTTTAATGAATTAAAAATAATTAATCAAGTAATAAACATCATCCTTATACCTCAAAATTGGTGAACTACATATTCACACCATTGTATAATTCCCATCACCATTGAAAATCAAACCCAGAAAATTAAGAAAAAAAAATTCATCAATAATGATACCATTGGAAAATCCAAAAATAAATAGTGATAAATTACTCACATAAATTAATTAAAAAACACCCCATGAATCTTTACATAACAACATGGACAGTCATGACAAAACCAATTAATCCTAGAAATCATGATGAACAAATAACTATCAATAGAAAATTATTTACAGAAAAACATAATATGAAAATAAAAAAATATTATTTATCATGTAAAATAACATCAGACTATAAAACTTGTATTCTCCACATAATTTATCATTGAAAAATTCATATGGGCATGGTGTAATAGTTGATACATTTATAAATTATTACTAATTTTCAACTTTGATTCGTATAAAAATCCTCTTAATACTCTGATACATAAAAACATAATGTAATGGTCTAGTACATAATATGTATTTATAAAAAAATATATGATTTATATTAATTTTTATTATATATTTTTATACTAGTAAAATCATAAACTCTTAAAAATATTAAATAAAATATTCTGAATATTTGAAGAATTATTTTACCCATTTTACATTTGATTCTAGACCATAGACATAACTAGTCATTGTAGGAACATCATTTACATGAATGCGATGACTCAAAATGTTAATAAAATCATTAAATTTGTTTTCTTCCATTATTTTATCCCCATTATATTTAGTGGACTAATACTATCACTCATTGTCTATACTATACATATATATCTATTCAAATATTCTGTATGTTCTCAACATAAAATATTAAGGTATAATTGTTTTATTATGCTATTATATTTTCAAAAACATACATCACCAAGGGATTTTTAATTTATTTAATATTGAGCATCTTGAAAAATTAAATATATCATTTACTAAAAATATATAGTTTTTATTAAGGAAAATTATTATATATTAATTTTAATATCTTAAATAATATTCATTATATTTTAATCCATAACATTGAACATGATATATTTAAAAAATACAACATCAACAGTAGTTTTTAAATAATCATGGTACAACCATTTATATCTTCAATACTACAGAATATTCCCTCAAACTCATCACATATAAAATGTTTATAAAATTTAAAATTTGAAAAAAAAATCAATTTTCATTACAAGACTATTCTATTTATAATTCATGTAAATATTTTTTGTATTTAGTCTTTCCATCATCATTATATATGTGGAATATTAATATGAAAAAAATATATTTTATATTGTAATGGATGGACCTGAATACCCTCTCAAATAGCTACTTGACCCAATCTGTCACATACACTACGATTGTTCCTCATCCTCAGGGGATGGTGACTAGTAACCTGACTAGAAAAAAAATTTGAGCAAACTATTTTTCCCAGCCTAATGAAACAAAATGGAACATATAATCAAAATATGCAATAGAGAAATAAATCAATATCCGTTATAACTGAAAACAAATACTAGAAACCAAGAAACATAAAAGTAAAAAAATATATCCAAGTATAGGTCCATCCACAAAGGACTACAAAAATAGGAAAAAAATACTCCATGTGATTGGAAGGGTATACTACCACCATCTAACCTCTAGCTACCCTGCTTAACTAATTAAAGTTTTTGCTTCTCCAATGTAGCACTATAGCTTTCCCTGCATTGAAAGGTAAAAAATCTCTATACACTACCGAATGGGTACATATGGTGTGAGATAACATTATTAGTTTGCTCCAGCCCGGGGGTTCCATATCATGTCTCTGAAAAAAATCAATGCATGAAAAAGATTTAATTAAATAATGCATGAACCGAGTTTAATAGTTTTATATATAAATCTTGGAAAAAATGTTTAATTTCCCTTTTCTATAAATTCCAAATAATGTATTCTAATTAGGTTCAACGAATTTCAAAAACATAAATGAAAGTGGATATATCATTTAAAAATCATGAATTATATATCATATCAAATCTAGGGAAGTTCAATAAAATAGTATAATACATAATCAAAAACATAGGTAATATCATGTTAGGGATGGCACTAGGTTAGGATAATTAGGAATTTCAAAGATAATATTGAAATTCAAATTTTAATCAAGAGAAAATATATATTAATTAAGTCTGTATGGGAGAGGAAACCCCTAGAAAGAAAAACCCCCAATAGTTCAAATATGTCCCAAGAACAACAAGCCTAGGGAGTAGAGAAATGCCTCACGAAAATACCCCAAATAGTGTATGATACCTATTATTATACCTTTCACCGATGTACCCATGGTATCTTATGTTCACTATTTTAAAAAGTAGTTCATCAATCAATTTACATCAAACTATGGATTGAAGACTATTTCTCCAAAACCATTTCACAATGGTTTCAAAAATCTTTTTCATTTCCTAAAACCATTGGAAAACTATATTTTATAAAAATTTAATTCCAGACAAAAAAAAATATTCAATATCATTCTATTTAATTTATTTTATTTATATTATTTTAATAAAAATTAATAGAAAATTAGTTCACAATCATAGGATATATATTTAATCACTAACATAAAAATTAGGGTTATACACAACCATAAAGTATCCACTAACAAGAATAATAAAACAATGAATATGGAGGCCCTATAACCATTATAAAATATAATAATTTATTTAATTAAACAAAATCGTCGAATGAGAAGAGGATACAACAGATAGCTCCAGAATTCACACCATCCACACCATTGCCAATATGGATTGTCCCCTAAAACAATATCAAACAATGGATCTATTAGGTAACAAGAAGAATCATTAGCTCATATCAAAAAAATACAATAGTTTAACCGAAAGGCACTACCCCCATAAAATAAATGAGGATGAAAAATTCTTTTCATATTTATATATATGAAACAATAATACTCAAATGTTCCAACGTCAAATGAATCAATTCAAATCAAATAAAGGCACCCAAAATATCTTCATAAGGAATATAGATCATGATAAAAGATAAATGTTGAATAATAAGCAAATCATTTGATGAAACAACATAACATATGCCCTCATGATAATTACATGACGTGTAACCCCTTTACACATAGATAAATCCATGGGGAATAAGTAAAATGGAGACCACAAATCCTTTTTATTTAAAATTATATTTTAAAAATCTATGTCATGTAACCATTATATTTTGTGAACTCCTTTAACCCTATATATATTGTTCGTAAAATCTGTATGGAAACTACGTACACATCATATAACCAATTTACATATCATTTGATCTCCTAAAATAGAGTAGAAAATCCAAATTGTTACCCAAACCACCCAGACCAACTTGTGAATTCCCCAAACCCCAGGAAAACCCCAGAAATACATTAACACGTTTATACCTAGACACTGTTAATTAAAATAAAAAACATCCTAGAACATTTGGTCATTTTTTGTAAACAAAAATCCGTCAATCACCTAGAGTCCCAAGACACAACAAATTAACGAGGTAAACAATCAAAGAGAAGTTAAAATACCTAAAATCATGTAACATGATTTTCCAAACTCTACACCATAAGTCATACCATCCTTGGGGTGTCATGTGAATAAATGAATTACCGTAAAAATGTTATGACACAAATCTCTCATCATGAATTTATTCTCTCTTGTTTAATGAGAATTGATCATTCCTGATATAATACATTTACAAATTTAATTGACTTCCCCTTAAATAATTTCACATGAGAGTTGGTCAAATCAACTAGATTCTCAATAACATGCAAATATTTTTCTAATTGAATGTCATTCCAACTCAAAACAAGAGACGGATAATGATGATATTACATAGGTTGTTATATGTTAATAAAATAAGGAATTACGATTAACTAAACCAGTAAATAAAACTTATATGAACCCTACAAAGCCCCTCACTGACCTTAAATAGTCCAACATATCTTATATCCCTCGTTAACTACTTTATAATATTACGGTGAACCAATAGAGATGAAAAATGCCATAAAATAAGTAACCTATGGAAAATCCAAAGGAATAGATTATTGATTTTCATAAGAAATCTGTGAAAATTTCAGTGAAATTAGAAACCAATATATATCTTAAATCCTCATAGATGTATCTTAAATCATTCTCAGTCCCAACAAAGTATCTTTGCCAACCTCTTCAAAAAGAAGAGGTGATATTTATGGAAGATAATAAAAATCCTCAAACGTATCCATTCTGATTAATGGATGATAACTATTGTTATATGATAACTCAACTAGACCTATGTATCTATCCTAAGAACCATAGAAATTTAAAACATAAGTATGGAGAATATAATAAAAAATCTGAATAACATGATCTGCCTGACCATCAATTAATAGATAATAATTTATACTCAATATAAAATCAGTCCCCATAACCTTTTAGAGGATCATATAGAACATCATAGTAATAATAGGATTCCTATCACAAACTAAAATTTATAACACCCCAAGTAACATAACTATTTATATCATATATATCATACCCAGATCATAAACATTAGTGCTATCCCTAATTGGAATTAAATGTTCTAAAATTGTTAATCTATCAATCAAAATCCAGATAGTAGTACTCCCTTATATAGTTGATGGTAATCCAACAATAAATTATTTGGATGCCTCATCACATTTCTACAGTACCACCGAATCATGTTGGTTAAAACTAATTTTTTTTATTCTTTTATTTTTTTTAAATGTGTAATAGTGGGACACATAATTAGATATTTTAGCCTTCATACATCGCCATCAGAATCCCTAACTAAGGTAATTAAACATCATTATGGGGCCCATATGAATGTACCATGAATAAATATGAAAATAAACTGAAATCAATCTCCTCATTAATGCAGGGATAGAAAACTAATATCCAAATATTAGAATATCATCCTATGTGAGAGAACAACTAAAAAAGTTCTCCACCCCATATAGGGTTTCTTGAATTCCTCTTAACTAGACACCCTGATGTAGGTTCTATAGAATGAAAACATAAATATATGATGATAACTGACCAATATTTTGCACCATACACGGAACATCCTCCTAATCATTAATATAAAACTGATAAATAATCACCTTATGTTTCTACTATTCCTTCGATTCCAAAATAGTTTTCAATGAAACAATGCATCTAAGAATGTCTATGACAACATTTTCCTTCCTTCGGGTATATGAAATATCAAATTCAAATATATTAAGGTATCCCACCCATCAACTATTTCTAATATTAATTTCCTTCTAATAAATTATATTTTATAAAATTATATTGTTAGAAATTAAATTGAAATATTCTTCAAAAAATAATTCCTCCTGCAATTAATCTAATGACCAACCATTAAAATCAATAAATCATTAGTGGTGTAATTATTATCATGTATCCGAAGATTATGAGAGAGAAAATAAACCACAAGAATATTTTTCATGTTCACACAACCCAAAATAGATCTAGACTCATAATAGAAAACCAAGAACACATTACTAGGATAATGTATGGTCTGAATAGGATCAAATGTCATAGTTATTCTCAACTCATCGAAAGAAAACTATCACATTATAAACCATTTGAATGTCACCCATTTCATATTAACGGTAGTCAAATGTAATTCCATCTTAGAGAAATCCTTGATGGGGAATTTATTGAATCTTTCATGTCCAAGGACACTCTATATATCAATGTAATTTCATATATCTTCCCCAGTTAAAAACATTTATCATATTACTATGATCAGAATATAAGTCATGTGTGTAAATTATATTCCCAATTACTTAAATTACTGAATACATAATGTGTAATTTTAATTCATTATATATAAATGGTGACACCTAATTATATCCAAAACCCAATTCAAATGGAAATCATTCTTCTTCTCCGATCATGAATACAGAAAAATATAATCCATGAATAGTAAAAGAAATTATCAACATATGAATGGAATATATTATTCATAATTGAAATGAAAACTAAAAGGGAGTTATTGTAATTGAATAATATCATAAAATATTCTCAACGGTAATACTTGGTACTGAAATCTATATTCATTAAGTCAAACTCACAAACTCTGAGCTGATGAAAAAAAATCAACGATCAATCAATGAAAACCAATTTTCCCCTTTTATTGAACAAACAAATCATAAAAAATAGTAAAATGATAATATTTTATTACTATAAATAAATTCAATTTATGATATTATTCACAAAATCAAAGTGAACCATCTTCGGTCTTAGTAATGTGCACTGGGGATACCCTAGAAAAAACACTAGGTAAAACACCATTTTCCACTAGATCATCTAACTAAATAATTAAATCATTAAATTACTAATTTTTCATGTGACAAGAAGTTATTGATACTGGGTTCATACCTATGACCAAATAAATCATAAATATACGTCCCTCTCTAGAGTAATCATAGAGGAATAATCTAGTAATCCTATATAAATGTACAAAACAACCATGGGAAGTTAAAATATATAACATATATAATTTAGAACACTTATGAAAATAAACTACAACCTCTCAAGCTCTTGGCAGGAAGGTCTTGTATGACTAGGAATCAGTTCTCACTCTCCCTAAAACACCAATGACCTTATATCAACCATAATAAAAAAGACCCACTTTTTATAACAATATCCATAAACATGATGATCACCAAGACAATTCGTCCAGATGAAGAAATAAAAAAATTATATATAAAAAATATGAAAATCTCAGTCTAACCCCACATTCTCCATAAATAATGCTCAAGAATGAATCAAAATCCCTTTCCCTTTTCCTATTCCAATGACATGTAACAAAATATAAATAATTTAAATAATAGTTGTTTGAAGGATGCACATATCAATAAAATATCCATATATAATGGAGTGGGATACACTATTTTCAAATAATGATACTTCTTTTGAAGATGAAATAATGATGGTACTTTTAAAAATCACTGGAAACACATTTAACAATACTAGAAACACATCTAATACACGATGGTGATTCAATCTTAAGGCCTATGGTCCGATCCATATAGTATTGGAAGCATATGAATGTGGTGCAGTAGCCTTTGCATCAAAAAATCCATCACTATATCGAGGTGTAGACATATCCCAATTGAACTGCTATAGATAACCATAGGGCCCATAACTATCACACATAATTGAATGTAAATTAATATAAAATTGTGTAACTCACCTTACCAACCTAATATAAAGTAAAACGAACACCCTTGTATCCAAAATTACATTCTAATGAGACCTATTTTCAAGAACCACCTCCACAACTCCTGTGATGATCCTATCACTTCATCATTTTCCCTAACATGCCAATAAATATTACACTATGTGGAAGATATGGGGAAAAATATCTAACCATGGATTCTTTATTTAGTTCTCTTATTATATCCTCATCCAATGTATCTTCATATGTCGTGTCATTAAATGTAAATACCTATTATGTGATATATGTGTTTCAATCATATATGTATTCATGAGCTTTAATCTTTTAATTGATCACAAAATCTAGTGAAAACGTACCACCTCATCAAACTGATTGGTGTGATGTAAAACCAAATTTTCATCCACATACAAAGTGCATCCCTCTATTTACATATTCATCATCTGAAACACTGGAAAAAATTCTTCAAGATGAGAGTATTAAAATCCTTCCTATCCAATACCATGTGCCTATATTCATATACCGTGGAAACCAACAACAACATTCTAAGACCATCAAGTGTTAATTTTTTACACATCACCTTGATACAATCATGTTTATTAAAGAATTAACAATTTTAATCAATCTTTTATATTAAATCCTTCACCTCTTAGGATTCATTAATTCCATTAAAGGATTGTTGATTCTTACACAGGAACCCATATGATCAATCTATTCTCCTATAAATCTATTAAATACCTTAAAAACTATGGTTTGATCATGTAGTAAATTTTGATCCATGGAAAAAATGTCTTCCTGATATCCTTTATAAATTTCTAATCCTTTTAAGGATTCACATGAGACTCATCAATTACAACCTAATGATGAACATATAGAACATGTATCAGAGGTATAATAATGCACACAAAAAACGAAATGTAATTTGAATAATGCTGAACAACATCACTTCAAAATTAAAAAACCCAAATAATTTTTTTTATTAACATCGAGAACTCATCATAGGGGACAAAAATCCCAACATCAGTTGGTAACTTTAGTCTAATCAATATTTGCTCAGGAAAGTCACTCACCAAAATATACCTCTCATGTAGTGACAATCCTTCTGATATCAAACATATATCTCATGAAAATGAAACCTAAGTACACACCACCTGTGATTAAAATTTGTTTTGAATTGAACATAATACCATCTAGAACTAGTACCTAACCGGATCTGTCAAATTGCCAAAAGGAATTCTCGACCACCATGGGGTTCCAATATCACCCGAGCATCAATAAATAATTAAAGGGAATGATTTCATCCATATTAAATAAAAAAATGTAACATATATAAAAAATAGACAATAGAATAAAATATAAATATATTCGATAACTAAAAAAATAGTGGAAACCAAAAATAGTCTCCAAGTATATGTCATACCACTAATGACTAAAAATTAAAAAAAAATATGTATCCATGTGATAGTGTGGTTCCATGGTCTGAAGTTCCCAAAATATATATTTGAAATATATTACATTTATTAAATAGCACTCACATGTAATATTAATAAAAAATTGTAATAGATCAAAAAAGTGTACTGGATAAAAAATCTAATGGTAACCATATGTTTTGAATATGGCTGTTACACTATGAATAAAATAATATTTGTCATTGTGGAGTGTTTTTAAAATAGATGACATGGTCAATAATGAAATAAAATATTTAATTAAAATATTTTATTTTATTTCATTTTCATATAAACATAAAGTTTTATATAATATTATTACTCTTGGGAATTTGTAGGTTTAGAGAGTAAAATCATGAAACCTAGGGGATCATTTATTAGTGTTGAAAGAGATTCCATTGGCGGACAATGATAGGATTTAATATCAATGATAAATGTGAGATAGTATTAGAGGATCTCACCAATGATAATGATATAGCTCTGTTATTCATCTATGATATATTAGACTCATGTTAGGATGTTTTATTGATTTAATTAATTCCCCATTTTATATTTTTTATGATGAACATGAATTAATTGACCAATGTATAGATTCCAGGATAGATTGTTTTGGGGGGTGGGTTTATTCCATGAGAATACTATTGGGAGTTTTATTAATTTTTTATGGTTGTTCCTTACTAATGATAAAAAATCAATGAAGTCAAACTAAACCCATATGTGGTTAGTAATTTTTATGATTCATTGTTTTCAAACATTTTTCATCATGTGTTCATCCTTAGGTTTAAATTTTCCTAGTGATTCAAACAAAATATAAAGTAATAGAACATTTCACACCAATTACATGGTGAAACGTTTCAATATCTTAGATCCACAATTGGTAATGTGCATAGATAATGTGACAATGATAGTAAAGATTTGATCAAGTGTAGATTGGCACATGAAGTTGTGCTTCATTAATTCATGGATAATGTGGATGTTGTGATGATTTTGGAATGAATGAGGTTTCCAAAAATATTCCCTTCAACATTGATCTTCCTAAGTGTAGAAAGATCAAATTTCATCAGGCATGATTAGTGGTGATGGTTCTATATTAAGGGTTATAAGGATTGGATGGAAATTTTGAAGAGAAAGCCCTGGAATTTTTAAAATTACATGACACACTATGTCTGTTCTGTAGGAACATGTCATGTGGGACCCCCTCTTTGTAGTGTATAAGGTTCTAGAGGATGTTAGGGATCAAAGGGTGACTGACCCTTTCACATGGTATGCGACTCATACATGATGGATTAACATGAATCTTAGAGGGTTCACATACAATAGTTGAGGTATATAGAACGACACACACTGTGTACCCCTATGTAGAATGATCTATGTTGGGAATAGATACGCTTAGCCTTGTACAATAACATGTGCAAAGTTCATAGGTATTATCAAACTATGTAATTCTAGACAGACATAGACATGGTCCATTTACAAGGTCAAGACTCGAAATCTAAGGGAAAAACCGTGTACAACAACTAAACACAATGTACTACATTAATGTTGGATTGTATCCCTTGACCTATGAATCTTAAAAACGTTCATTCAACATTTGTTCCCTATATTGTTTTCATTAAGGGTTACTATAGAATCACCTCCAGCAGATTGGAAAGTGATCCCTTTATCAGGTCTCCTTGGAAAGAGTTATTGGAATCCTACACTTAAAAATGGAATGAGATCTTCTATCAACTTCGCTCTATAGGTTATGTTGTTGGTATAATTTTTAAAGTCACTACATGGGTTTTAGTCCTCTATATATAAAATTTTCAAGATTAATTTGTTGGTTAAACCAATGGCCTTGGTTGTGATCTTCATTTTTTTCATATCTCTGCATACATCTATAATATACATCCCATGATGAAACCTGATGATTACTACCTCTCTTAAAGAAATTTTCAATTATTTAATACTCATGAAGTGTTTTCTCATAGATGAGTTAAAATTGTGGATTTTGGGACAGAATCATTGGATGGAATTATTTTTTTTACATTACCATTGAGATTGTGTGTCTATATTGAGTCTATCTAGATATTATTATATGAGTGGTAGACATATACATATGTAGAAAATAATTTTATTCTTTAGGTATATTATTTTGTGTATTAGGGACTCCTACTAGGTATTGTTATACAAAACCCTACTAATTCTTTCCAGACACATGTTCTATCTTGTGTAGATGATCGACCCTTTGACTAAGACATAGTTGGACCCGGACCAAGAAGTGTTTAGTGATATGGGATAAACTGAGGTGTGTTACAATATTATATTTAATGTAGTCCAAGGATTACATTTAGTCTGGACTTTTTAAACTATATTGGGTGGGATTTTAGTTGGACTTATTCACTGTCCTTTACTTCATGTAATACTCTAGTTTTTTTATTTAGATGTATGCAAGAAATGCATGTTCATTTTTTTAAATTTAATAATTGAATTGGTTTTGATATCTATTCTTATGTACAAATACATTTCATAAGTCCTCCTAGGATATTGATATGTCTACTTAGTGCTACTTTCCTGCCCATGTCCTATTGGTGGAGGGAATGGGAGTCGCAGTTTGGGCCCCATTGGGATAGTTTATGACAGAGCGTTATCAGTGGTAGTTGGTTCAACCATAGTACTAGAGTTTGTGAACAAGTTTTAGGAAACATTTCTATGTTTTTTGAATTCGGATATCCTGCTAGAGACTCTATTTTCTGTTCATTTCCAATATATCTATACACCATAACATTGATCACCAACTAGTTGCAGTTAAAAAATGGTACATGAATCACATAGGAAATGGTTTTGGTTTGCATTTCCTTCTTCAGTCCTCTCCGTATATATACTCATTGCCCATGATATATCATATATATTTTAGGATACCACTATGATGTATTACATCTTGGATTTATCATCAAGATTATGAGGAAGATCCCCTCATCAAAGATGCATTGATACATGTACTTTTTATAGAGGTTCTTTCTCTAAGTGGTTCATCGGCTACATATCCTCATGTAGAGAAGCATACGGTACACACAATACTAGCATATGAGTTATGTAAGATGAGATCACGTCATGAGTTTTAGTGATAGAGACCCGTCATGTTCTTAGGAGATCCCAAACCATAATAGTTTGAGGACCAGATTGAGGGAACAACATAACTTTTCTATCTGGTTGGCAAACCAATAGGTCAGATTTGGGTTGTGGGGGAGAGATTTTTGTATAGTTTTTGTGGATGATGGTGGGGGTTAGTGACCTAGTCATATGAATAGGTGACTCTATAATATTCTGAGTTTGAGTGACTCTTTATAGATGAGTTATCTCTAGATATACTATGGGATGTATGTATACAAAATCTATTGTAGCTCTAGTAGGTTATGATGACAGTAGATGAGTATTCATTGAGGATTTTCGAACTGTCTAGGTAATCAATTGAAATTTTTATGGATCATTTCATTCAATTCCAAACCATAAACTGAGGAAAATGTACATACATCTAAGGTATTGATATAAATTTATGAATTTTTACTTGTGGTGGTGTGGTAGAGTGATGTTTGGTGGTTGAAAGAAAACTAAATAAGAAAAAGGAAATTGTAATTGCTAGCAGTGGGAAACTAAGAGGAGGGACATCTATAGTTAGTAGATGATGTTAGTCTCAAGAACAGAGACGTGTGATACATTTTAGGGGGAGGTCCTAGAATATCAGTTATGTGGTTTAGGGATGGAATGATGTATCAATTCCTCACAATTAGAGATGGTAAAACTCATGTGATAGTAGAGGACATCTTGTATAAGATTATCAGAGTCATTGTAAAACTAAAAAAGTGACCATGGATATACCACTAAGGAATAGGTTATGGTAGTAGAAGAATGTTCCATAGGGAGGATAATGTTGAAGAGTACCTGGGAGATTAATAGAAGATGGTAGATTCTTTAAATTATTACCGCCACAACCCCCAGGAATTCCATACTACGCTTAGGTAGCTGGAGGACAATGGAGGGTAAGTTGTAGGTCATCATGGATTATGGAACAGAGGATATGAAAATGAATCATGGTATGATATATATTTTTTCAACCTAATTCTTCTATTATTAGACATAGGTTCTAGTGAGTCCTTTATTTCAACCAATCTGTTTGGAGACATAAATATTGTATTTGGCCCCTTGGATAGACCCTTGCACTTAGAGACACCAATAGGAGATGACCCAAAATCAAAAAAATTTACAAATAGAGTGACTTGAATCTTGGAGGTGATAGTTCCTATTATGATGTCATTTTATCATTGATGAGGCCTTATGAATTCAAATTTGGTATGTTCAGGTTATTTTTAGTTTATTCCTCAATCAACTGTTTTTATAAGAGGGTGTGGTGTTTTTTAATGTGATGAGATTGCTTTTTTCCATTGTGGGTGAAATGGAAACATATGAAGATCCTGACGGACTCATGCATAGGATGTTGAATCCAATTAATCATAAGTTTCCTAGACTGTCCATTACTATAGTTGATGCCTATGTTTCCAATTCCCTATAGTGGTGGGGAAGTGTGAGGATGTCTTCCCTAAGGATATTATTAATATTTTCACCCCCCTGAGAGATATAATTTTTCATTGGTCTACACAAGGGGACGGAACCAATATTTATTCCTTCATATTAGACGGCTCGTGTAGATCATTATGAGATGAGGGTATAGTTGGAGGATATATATAGGAAGGGTTCTGTTAGACCCAATGCTTCAACCTAGGCTGCCCTTTTTTCCAATAAGGATGAAGTGGGATTGTGGTTTTTTGTGGACACAATGTTCTTAATCTAGATGACTTTGAAATATATGTATATACTAAATTAAAAATATTACGTATTTTATTAGTTGAGAGGGGAACAATGGTTCTTAGTGGTTGACCATAGTTTATGCAATCACTAGCTGCGAGTATGAGATGGTGATGTTCCAATGAATGAATTCCTATATCACTTCTATCACTATCAGTACATTTTGATTCCATTTGGAATGAAAAACTCCCCAGTAGTGTTCATTGGAATGTTAAACCATATCTTTCATCCTTCCATAGACATGTTCATGGTAGTATTTTTCGATTATATCCTTATGTACTCAGTGTTTAAGGAGGAGTACCTGAAGCACTTGAGGATGGTTATAGACATACTATTAGTGATCCATATTTATGGGATGATCTAATAGTTTCAATTTTTCATATAGAAGCTCCACTTAATGAGACACTTTATCTCATAAGAAGGAGTGGTAGTGGACCCATCCAATGATGTGGTAGTGTTAGCTTGAGAACCACCCATGACCATGAAAGAGGTGAATGGTATCTTTAGTATGGTAGGAAATTACAATTGATTAATACCTAACATCCCAAAGATAACATCACTCATGATATCATTTACCTAAAATGGGTATCATTTCATGTGGATAGAGAGGTTCCAATAGTCTTCTTAGGATTTGAGGTGAATATTAATGAGTTCTCTCATATAGAGATTACTAGAGGAGAGTGTCGAGTGTGAAGTGTTCAATGAAACATCACCAAATAGGATTTGGGGTGTTCTAATTCATAGGATGGTGGTGATTTCATTTGGTTCACATAAGATGAGACTACATCAGCTGAAATTCCGGACCCACTATCTTGATTTATAAGAAGTAGTCATCACTCTAAATAATTGGAACCACTACCCTATGGGACAACGTTTTATAATCAATTAAATTATAAGATTCAAGTATATATTCTGTAACAATGATATCAACATGAATTTTAGGTGAATGAAACCATTCCCCTAGGATTATGACATCTAGATTTTCTATACTATTGAGATGGATAATGTGGTAGTAGATGCCCTAAAATCAAGTTCATAGTTGGTGAAAGTAACATCAAAAAAGATATCATTAATGTAATTATCATTTATAGATATAGATGGATTTTTTCAATAGTGTTTTAATTTTTTTACCTAACACCCCATTCATCCAAGATTTTCTTCTTAAATAATTCAATAATTACTGCAGCATGTAGCACTGAGTTCAAACACACCTAGATCTATCAAACAAACTATCTGAAAAGCGGTGATGAATAGTATAAACAATGTTATGAAATTTTTACACGAGATAATTAATAATATGTTTTACATCCATCCAAATGATTTAATAGGCATGAGATAATAATTAACCCAATTTTATACATTAAAATGTTGTTTTGTCTGAAAGTAGTTTTACCGCCTTTTAATGGAAAGCCATTTTAAATATTTTTTTTTGATAATTATATATATTAAAATTGACAAAATAATTATCTAATTTCAAATCATAAAATAAATTTTTTACTTTGGTCAAATTTTTGGTTTTTTTATAAGTGTAATGTTTAAATTAATAGTGAAAAATAATATATTTTAATTGGAAAAAAATTCATCAAAAAATTTTATTATGGTAAATTATAATTTTTTGTCTTTAAAGTATAATTATATTATATTTTTATAATTTAATATTATTTAGGAAAATGTAATTACATTTAAATTAATTTTTTTTTAAAACATGTCATTCTTTTGATGGTTTTTAAATTTCAAACCACATTTTATCATCCCATCAACAAGAATAATATTAATTTAATTAATGAATATTTTGTTTATTGAATTTTTAATAATTTATTCAATATTCTGAATATGTACGTACATATTATTTAAATAGTTATATTTTAATTTCTAACATTATGAATAGTGACATTCGTAATTTTTTTTATTACTTCAGTTAAGGGTAAATCAGGTTATTACTGGTAAAACTAAATTAAAAAATTACTATAACACCATTAAAAATCCAATTAGATGACTAGATTTGGCCCTTATCATCTATGGTTTAAAATTTAATCATTTAATGTACACATTTCAATGAATTTGGCATGGATACTACTAAAATCAAGGAATGTGACAAAATGCCACCCTTTCTTTTTTTATAATTATTATAATTTTATTAGTGATATATATTGGAGATAACATTAATTCTAAATAGTATATAAAAAATATAAATAAATTACCTACATCATTTTAAGGTATTTATTATTTTTATTGAATAGAGAATACCATTAATTATGAAACAAAAATGGTGTAGAAATTGTGTCATTAACTGAAATATCAAATAAATGGTTTTAAAAATATTTAAACAATTATAATTTTAATTAATTAAGGATCTAATAAAAATTATAGGGTAATATAAAATGATGAGAGTGTATCAAATGGTTTTTCATTATTATAGTTATTTTTTTATTTTAATTTAAGTCAATGTAACAAATAGTGTTAAAATGAACATAATTGAAATTTTATAAAAATAATATTTTAAAAATTTATTTAAAAACCATTAAAATATGTAAAAATATCAACGTGATAATTCTAAGGTCTAAAAAATCATAAATGATCCATTTATGGAATGTTTAATCAATATAATTAAATATTTATATCCTTTTATGATTTAGAATATTATTTCCAAAATTAAAAATTAATAGATTAATTATGGATAAATCAAAATGAATCGGTTCGAAATAAAATCCAAGCATGTATAAATTTTATTAGATGACATTATTTTTAAATATATTAATATGATCTATTAAATTACTAAATATGGATAAAATTTTAATCTAAAATCAATTTATATTAAATAAATAGATTTGGAGTTTCCAAAAGTATATGTCCCTTCTTTTATAAAAGGGAACATCTCTTTCTCATTTATTCACAACTGTAAATCCATTTTTCTCTCCCAAATACTTCCCACTTCTCCTAAAAACATCCCTCAATTCATCAAATTTGCCATAATTTTGAATGAATACCAAACTATGAAGTCCTCTTTTTCAAATCCAAATAAGATACTCTAAGGATATGTATTCTGTTTTCAATTTCAATTAAATTTCATTTAATCTTCTACTTACTCTTCCTAATTTATTTCCAGAATAAAGTAGTTAATATAGGATCATATTCATTCAGAGATGTTATTATGATTACGGGATAACCATATTCCTCCTTTTATCCATCCTTTTAATAACAATATAACCATGTGTGCGTATGTATGGCTTTGGGTCTCCACATTGTGGTGTAATTTCTTAATCAACGCTACTTTATTTGGATAGGTATAATAATGAGTATACAAGATATAAATAACTAATATGAAAAAATAATGGATCATTATAATTAATATTCCATCCAATTCCATTTCATTTGATCATTAATGGAATGATATTGATTCTCGTGTGTAGGTACACCTACCATGTCCATGACAAGATGAAATTAATCCTCTGCTACAACCATTTAAGAATTATTATAAAAATTTATATAATTAATGAATATAATATATATGAACATAATAACATTTTTTATTAGAATAAGATATATCTGATGAATAAGAAACAATATTTACGAGACAAAATATACATAGGAGAATAAAGTAGTTCACACACTTAATAATAATAATATTGAAATATTATTATGGAAATGATATAAGAGAATCAAATATGATATCATAAATCAAGGATATAGGACTTGTATAATAGAATATCATTATTTAACCACTATATATGAGGTAAACTCACACTCAACCAACAGATATTATGAGGTAAGGGTTATGTTATCAATTTCCTTATTATCCGAGATTTGTTTTACGTAAGAATTTAATTGGATGTATATATCATGTCCATGTTTCATAAAACTTTATATAGATAATTTTTAATATTATTTTCCAAAAAATTATTGACAATTTTACCCATGTTCTATTTTATAAAGGGGATCTTTTTTCCCTTAAAAGGTAACTTTTTTGAATTTTTTTAAAATGTACAAGAATAATGTTATTTTGAACATTTATAGTGTTGGTGGATTATTCAACCATCATTATTACTTAAAATTTTAGTCTTACATTAAAATATTACAATATTATTTTCAATGAAAATATTTTCTTTATAATTTTTATGTAATTTTAAATATCTATATTCAAAAAAATCGACATTTCTCTAATTTCGTTTCTAATGATTTTGTAAAAACAAATTCATCTATGTCAATGTCCTTTATTAGATCTTATGATTAATTGTGGTAGATGTATTATAATAAAATGTGTTATATTTTAATGATGTTTATAGGAATAGTTGGACTATGGATGTGTTATTTTGATACCATTCATGATTTATGATCAATATATTAACAATTCATATAGTAGTTTAAATACAAATGTTCAGGTTGGGTATGTCTTACCGCTTTCATAATAGTAAGGGATTGGAAATAGTAAATGATGATTAGGTCCCCCTATATTCCATTGATGCATAGTTAAGTCACATGAAAAAAACTAGTTTGGATTAGTAATATATAATGTATGGTCTGGTAAAAAGCCTTAACGATGTGGTCATGATGTCCCGCATTATGCATGCCCTCATTATGAAATTAGTTATTTATATTACATGTCATTATTATTCTAATAGAATATACATTTTAATGTTTATGTGGATTTATTGGATATATATTTTCCATATTATTCTCAATTATATGTTCTAAAGCCTTTTGTTTTAGTAACATATCTTGCCATAATAGTTTATGATTATAGTTTATGATTCATTACTTACACTTACTAATCATCTGATCTCAACACTTTATTATGTTTCATTTTTTCCAAGGATATGAAGAGGTATATAATGAATGACATGTAGGTATATTCTAATTGATATGAATATTTTAATGTAGATACAATGTGTTTTTTCATTTTTTAAAGTATTGTAAAACATATGATTGTATTTAGTTTTTCCAATGCTACTAAACTGATCGGTACCTAAGGATTGGATTTCTTATGATCATTCCAATGTAATATAATAGTGCCCTAGCACTAGGATTCTGGGGTAGGGGAATTATTGATAGTATCATATGAATTTTAGTACAATCCATGGAAATTATATTTAGAAAAGACATTAATTATGTAACAGTACCCTAAGACAGACATTGTGGATAGTTATGAAGAAAATCATAATTTTTTTGTAAGGTATAGATTTTTTGGGTATTACATTAAAATTAACTCCTTTTGGGATACTACATGTGGATGTCGTTCTAGAGAGTTGTACATAAGAGTAATAATTCTGATAAGGTGTTCTGGGAATGAATCAAGATTACCTCGTACATGACAACATGACTTTCTGCACACCTAATTTGACACTATCTAGGGATATTCTTATAATAATTAATATTTTTCTTCTAACAATTATGAAGGAATTGAAATTAAATATCAACCCAAAAATCAATTTTTTTGGTTATGAGATCAGATATGCATATTTTTCGAAATTTATGTTAAGGATTTTGGAATTGAGAATTATAATTCATAATATAATCTAGTCAATTCTATTATTTATAAATAAAACATATTGGAAGATATAAAAAATTTATCTACACAAATAATTCATATAGGGTTTTACCTCCAATAAAAGAAAATAATGTAAGAGTATGAGATACATCTGCTGCTGAAAAACATATAACTATACTAGAAAAACTATATCATGTTATGAATAATAACTTCACCAGTATCAAGCAGCCTGATGAAAAATGCAGAGGACAAATCTTAGACCGCTTCATGAGACAACAACCTCCAACATTCAATGGGATATCAAATCCATTTGTTGTTGAGAAATAGATATGTTCCTTAGATAAAATATTTTCTACTTTGGGGAGTAATGAAAGGGAAAAAGTTGTCTTGGAAGTTTATCATCTCCCAAGATATGCGGACCAATGGTGTTCATTAATTCAAAATAATACGGAAGACAATGAAGTAGAAAATATGGAATGGATGCAATTTAAAATACTCATTCTAGATATAAATACATTCCTTGTGATCAGTAATGAGATATCAAGATGAAATTTCTCTATTTGAGGTAAAAGGAGGATGAGAATGTTGTAATTTCTGAAGATAACATCATAAAGACATCATAGAAAGCAGTAAACTACATACATAACCCATGAAGTAATATTAAGAAATATTATTTTACAAGATAAAATGATTCCACTGATAGGAATTGGTCTCAAAATATTTATCATCATAAAAAGATATTGCCTCATGTGCTATCAAAATATAAAATGAATTATATATTTATAATGAAATTAATGTAATAAAAGTGAATAATATGACTAATAAAAATTTTTGACAATGAAATAAATTTAAATAGGGAAATGTGTACTTTCCACCCTATGGTTAATATGGGAAGAAACATCCTAGTACATGAATAAATTGGATGAGAGTTTGTTACATGTTTGGTAAAAATTCTCAAAATGCTCGTGATTGTAAGGGAATTAAATAAGCTACAAATGTATAATGCTACAAATTTATAGAGATTATATGTTATGAAAATGATTTTCCTAAGCATCATGAATACTTTCACAAGAAAAGTAATAGGGAGAAATGCTATGTTTTTTCAATCACAACTACTGAGGTTGATGTTAAAAATTATATTGGGGAATGTACATTAATCATTTCCACAAATTTATCGAAAATTTAATTGATTATGTATCCTTGCATTCATTTATATCATCCCAGTTTTCTTTAAAAAATATAAATTTCCAATTCACATTAATGAGGGAGTAGTCTGTCAAAACCCCTATAGAATTTCTCATCGTAACAAATATGTGTTAATAACAATCTATTATGGTTTATAAAAATGAATTATCTATTGAATATATAATCATACAGATGGTCTACATTGACTTAATCCTTAGCATGGACTAGCTATCAAAATATGATGTGAAATGTTTTTGCAATGATAATGAAGCTTTGATTTGTGTGGAAGATGTAGATTCCATTATCTTTAAGGAAGAAACATCATCATCTAATTCTTATCTATATCATCAAATTTTATCTCTTCTAAATGAAATTATTATGTAATACATGAGGATAAAAACTATAAATCATCAGATTTAGGATCAACATATTTTACAAGAAGACATTAATTTATTTCCAATGAAATTACCTAGATATCCTCTAGAGAAGAATTTTGTGTTTCTATTGATTTAATCCCTGATGCAAGACTAGTATCAAATAATCCTTATAGAATGTACACTATGTAATTAGTAGAATTCAAGAAACAACTAGAGGAGTTGATTAATAAGGGGTTTAGTTTCCATATTACTTCTCCATCGAAATCCCCAATTACTTCTTTTAGAAATAAATATGGATTATTGCAGCTGTGCATCGACTATAGAGAAGTAAATTCTTTTACAATAATGAAAAAATATACTCTCCCTCACATTGAGATTTTATCAACATCATGTAGATCAATATTCTTTTAGTATTTACCATTGTTATAGATATCATAAATTTTGTGTAAAGAATAAAGGTATTTCAAATACAACATTTGGAACCAGGTGTAGACATTTTGATTTTACTGTAATGTCTCTTTTTTAGGATAAAGAACCATCTATTTTAATGGTCTTAATGAAAAAAGTGTTCAATGAATATCCTGGTGATTTTTTCGTAATATTTATTGATTATATCATGGTATATTCCAAATTCTACTAATAAAATGAGAACCACTTCGGAAATGATCTGGCAACTATTAGAAGAAATGAGCTATATAGGAAATATTTGAAACTTTGAATTCTAGATTTAGGTAATTTCTATTCATGTCCATATTGTCATGAAGGATGGAATCTCTGTTGATCCTATAAATCCAAAGACCATCCATGTATGGCCACCACAGACAAGCATAGTTGAGGTATCTTGTTTCATTGGTTTAGCATATTATTATCGCTGTTTCTTCAAGAATTTTTCCCTATTGGGTAACCGATTAACCAATATCACATTCAAAGGGGTTAAATTAATTTTGAAAAAAATTGTGAATAATTTTTTTAAGTATTGATTGGATGATTATTCAAGTATCCAATAATGACATTTGAATCCTAAATTGATGGGTTGGTGATTTATTGTGATACATCATGGAAAGGACATGGTTTTGTTCTTATACAGTATTATATTGTTATTACATATGCATCAAGATAGTGAAACATTCATTAAAAAAACTTCCAATTTGATGATATTTAGTTAGTTATAGTAATATTTTCTCTAATCATATGAAGATATTAACTCTATGGCGAATTATGTGAGATATATACTGATCAAAATATTTTGAAATATATTTACTCATAGAAGGAACTAAACAGGTGACAAAGGATATGGTTTGAGCTACTCTATGATAATGATTTTATAACACACTATCACATAGTGAAGGAAAATAAGGTTACTAATAAATTCAGTAGAAATGACTATGGAGTTATTAAAACAATTATTTTTGAATGGGATCCTATTTTAACTGATCTAGTAAAAATGGAAATGAAAATTACCACAAAAGGTGAAACATCACAACTTTAATAAATGCTTGTCAAACCATCTTTACTAGAAAAGATAAAAAGTTACTATTCTGATTATGTGGATCTTAAAATGAAAATTAATTCTCCAAATTATAGAAGGATTTTTGACTTTTTATACGAATATAGTTTTTTGACAAATGGGAAGATTATTTTTTTCACTTTTATACCTGTGGTAAAAAATGGAATTATTGTATGATTCTTATAGTTCCAATTTCTCTATACAATCAGGTAGCACTATGATGTATAGTGACTTGAAGGAAAATTTTTTGTGGGAAAACATGAATGGGGAGATTTCTGATAATATTTCAATATTTTTGGTTTTTCAATTGGTAAAGGCTAACAAAATTGTTGTGATCTTCCTCACTTGACATTAATGGTGTGTGGGATCAGTATTTACATATAGTGGAATTTTCCTATAACAATAGCTTGTAATCAAGTATTGGTATTTAATTATATGAATAATTTTATGGAAAGATATGTTGTACAACAATTTTTTGGGAGGATATTAGTGAATGAAAATATGTTATCCCAGAACATGTTGAAGAAACAAAAGAAAAAGTGTTGATTATTCAAAACCATATCAATGTATCTCAAAGTAAAAAAAGTTTTTATACTCATAAAAAAGGAAATATTTAGAATTTGAAGTTGGAGATCATGATTTTTTTAAGGTATATCCATTGAATTCTGTTATAAGATTCGGTATAACAGGTAATTTATGTCCTAGGTATATTGTACCTTTTGAAATTCCGGAACAAATTGGAGTAGTAGTTTACCATTTAGTAATTCCACCTCGTCTCTCCAATGTTCATGATGTTTTCCACATATCATTGTTAAGGAAATAAAAATCAAACAAAATAATTCAATAACCTATGATATAAGTATAAATGGATACTAATATTTTTTACTATGAATATCCTATCTAGATTTTTGACACTAGAGAACAAGTGTTTTTGGAATCGGATGGTACGACATGTTATGGTTCTCTGGAGAGACCATAAAATAGAAGAGGAATCATGGGATCATGAATAATATATAATGAAGAACCACCCAAATATTTTCATGAAGTGATGTTTTAGAAATTTATAGGATGAATTATTAGATTAATGAAGAATTTAACCACCCATGATTCCATGGTATACTTCTTTTTGAATAACTCAATATCTAGTGTTGCACGAAACACCATGTTTGACCTCACCATGATCTATCAAACTAGTTGTTTTGAAAAATAGGTTTTGAATAATATTAACCAAATTATGAAATTTATATAATATATAATTAATATTTTCTTTCACATCCATATAAATACTTTTATAGTCATAATATATCAATTATTCCAATTTTACATTATAAAAGGTTGTTTTTAGCTAAAAGTAATTTTACAACCTTTAAAAGGTGAACCGATTTAACATCAAATATATGAAACTTTCATATATTAAATTCTAAAAAATATAATTTTTATTTTGATGAATAATATTATATTTTATTTTGGATCATTTTTTGGTACATTTGTGAAAAGTTTCATGTTTTAATAAAAAATAAAAAAATACTAAATTTTAAATGAAAATATCTTTGTCATCAAAATTATTTATTATGTTAAATTATAATTTTGATTGGATTTAATATATTACTAGATTATATTCTGATCATTTAATCTAATGTATATTAGTGGAATTATTTTAACATTAAATTGGATACAAACACATGTCAATATGTTATTGTTATTACTTTCAATACCATGTTTTCTACTTCCATCAACGAGATTAATTTTAAATAAAATTACAAAAATTCTATTATTTTCATTTTATAAATTTGATTCCATATTTTCAATCATTCAGACAAAATTATGTATGTATGTTATTTTTTTATCATTATGAATATCAACTTTAGTAAATTTTGTATTACCACAGTTATGGGTAAATTGAGTATTTAAAGGTAAAAATAAATTATAAAATTGCCCTAAAACATGTAAAAATTCTATTGAATAAATTATTTTTACCCTTATCCTATACTATTATAAATTTAATAATCTAATTGGTATTTTACAATGAATATGAAATGTATATTATTAAAAACTAGAAATGTGGAAAAATGTCACACTCTACTTAAGTATAATGATTTTAATATAGAAATCATTAGATGATAACATCGATTGTATTGTATTTTAAATAACTTTTTTCAATAAAAAGTGTTATTTCTATAATGTTTTTTCTTATGATTTTATTAAAAAAAATTATATATGTCACAATCCTCTATAGATCATAGGTTTAATTATTGTTGAGTTTATATGATACATCCTATCATATTTTATTGAATTATTTATGATTATTTTACTGTGGATATGCTATTTTGATGTAATTCAAGGTTTATGGTTTATGTATTAACAATTCATATACTAGTTTTAATACAAATGTTTATGTTTGTTATGTTTTACCCCATTCATAAGAAAAATACATTTTATGTACTATGTGATTTTTGGGACCCTTTATATCCCCTTAATTCATCATTAGGTCTTGTGAGATAATCTAGTTTGGGTTTTTATTTGTTTATGTACGGTTATGGCATGAGGCCTTGATGGTTTGGTAATTTTTTCTGGCATTATGAATTCCCTCATTATACAATTTTCTATTGATATTATATGTGATTATTGGTCTAGAAAAATATCAATGTGAATGTTTATATGTGTTTATTTGATTTATAGTTTTCATATTATGCTCAATATTATGTTTTAAAGGCTATTATTTTTATAATATACCTTTTAATAAATGTTTATGCTTGTAGTTTCCACTGTATTATTTACCCTTACTAAGAATCTTGGATCACCACTTTCTTATGTTTCATTTTTCCCCAAGATGTGAAAATGTATATTATTACTGAACTACAGGGATAGTCTAAGGGGTAAGATGGTTTTAAAATAGAGACTATTTTTTCTTCATTCCACAATGTAATGTAAAACTAATGTTTGCATCTAGTTTTTACAAGGCTACTAAATTGATCGATCATTTGAGATTTAATTTATTATGATCATTACAGTGTAATAAAATAATGTTCCTCCTCTAGTATTATAGGGTTTCAATATTACATGTTAACCCTAAACATTTACCTCCATTTTTTGAGGTACGACATGGAGAAATTGAATGCGAGACCCTATGTACTCAGATATCCACCATACATGCTCATGATGGATTTTCTAAAGATGGGGAGCATGTCGTTCATTTTAGATGATGAATGATGGTACCAGTGATGTTATGGAAGGTGGTAGAGAAATAGTTTCATACATATACTTCTTTGGTACATATAGGTGTGGAAATGAGGTACCGGGACCTCCTACATTAGTTTTAGTGGCTAGGGATAATGAAGGGGGTGAAGTGTTTCACTCTCAATGACATACATGTGAGAAAAAAATGGTTGTGTACTGAGTTCCACTAGACTTATCTGAAAACCTTGAGGTTCCATAGTTTAAGTGAGATCAGATATCCATGTACTTCATTATGGGATTACTGGATTTATCTATGGGGTGTGATACTATCTAGGTGATCATAAATCAACTCACCAGGTCAACCCACATTGAAGATATTCTATAGTAATATTTACTCAAGATCCTGGGGAGTCTCTACACACTGACGATATTTTTAATCTACTAAGTTCCCTCAATTATCTATTTTTAACATGATTATCACTTCACATCTCTATTATGGAAGTGATTGCAACATGATTTCTGGAAAGTATTATGCTTGAGAATAGTGTTTCACCCCAAGATTCCTATTTAGACATAGCAGACCATTAAGGTCTTGGTATACATCTCATGGTCTTTCATGTAGTTATTTTCCAATATTTTGGAGGTTTACATACCTTTTGTTGAGTTGGTGTACAAAAAAATCTACCATTCTACCATTGGTATGGAACTATTCGAGGGTTTTTGTGAGATAATTTGTAGGTCGCCACTTTTCAATACTAGCCTTGGTGAGTTACCAATAATGGGCCTAGAGTTTTATTTAGAAACTAATGAGAAGGTTCATATCATTTAGGATCATATGAGAACCACATATAGTCATCATAAGCCATATGTGAATAAATGTAGAGGCATTTGGAGTTTGAGGAGGGAAACTAGGTGTTTCTATATGTTTCACATTGATAATGATTAAAATTATTATTACATAGTGGAAATATATCTCTGATATTTATTGACCCATTATAGATATTATGTGTAGTTAGAGACATGGAATATCATTTAGTTCAACAACCATAGTTAGACCAGGTGCATGACATCTTCCACATGTCATAGTTGAAGTGTTATGTACTTGAACAATCACACCTCATCTACTAGGGTGAGATGGACATCAAGGATGGTACTACTTTTGTTGAGTATTCTATTGGGATTGAAGATCATCGGGATATGATCCATCATGGGGGAGTGATTCCATTAGTGCATGTCTGGTGTTAGTACTGGAATATTCAAGAGGGAACATGGGAGATGGAGGCTCAGATTCCTTCTCAGAACCCATATCACATTGTGTATCCCTTGTTATGTATTTGTTGAATGTAATTCCCAATGTTGGGGAGAATATAATGACTCACTTTGTCTGTGAAATATTTTTTGATATTTTATAGACTGTTTTCAAGGATAGGAACTGATCTAGTGTGCAATTCTACGGCCTAATGTGTGAATAAATTATATTTCATTTATATTATATATATTATATAAAATGAACCTGCAGTTTTCCTAGAATAGTTTAATAACTTCTAAATGGGGTATCAGATTAGACATTCTATGGAATATCTAGTTTCATAACATGGGTTTTACATAGGAATGGCATAATATTTATCGACACATGGCCTTTTTGGAATAGTCATCACTTGAGTAAAATGAATAAAATAATTATTTAAATTGTTTATCTTTTATTTTCAATGTATGACCAAACCTTTTATCTATGTATACAGTTATGGTGAATTCCAATGTTTATATAGTAAAAACTAGAGATAAATATGATGTTTGGAGAGTGCTTAGGGTAGTTCCGTTGGATAATGATGAACAGATCGATGATTAATGACCAAAGCAAGACAAAATCATAGGATCTTTCTCACGATCAAATAGAAACATCTTTCATCATCATTTATTGATCCAAATCATGGTAGGATTTTTATTTAATTATTTCCCTATTTTGATTCATATGATGATCTTCAACCAATCAAAAAGTGGATTAATTTTAGAATTGAACATTTTGTGTGAAATATTTATTCTACTGTAATTCTATTGGTAATTTTATTTATTTATTTAATTTTTCATTTATTTTCCTTCTATAAATTAATTAAGGAAAACTGAAAATAGAAGAATTTCATTCCAATTTTACATGTTTTATTCTATTCTTCCACTGTTCTACATGAATTCATAAACATAATTTCATTTCCCTTGTGATTCTAACCATATACTGAGGAACCTAACATCTCTAACATATATTATGTCACAGTGACTAGATATCATAGATAAAAAATCAATATTCTTTAGGAATCATGTAACATAATAAGTTTCAAGTTTACTAAGACTTGATTGGCATGGGAAGTTGAAATTCTAATATTCACTAAAATATGGGATTTTGAATACAATTCGAAAATGAATGATTTTTCTGCAAATCATATATCTGGCGATGATCAGCCTCAGCTACCATATTCATGTTCCATAGGAAATATAAGAATTAAAGGTGGTGGATCTGAGAGTGGGATGAGAGGAGGAAAATACAGAGGAGAAATACAAGGGATTTATGAAATTACAAGATACAAATTGTGTGTTCTAGGGGAAAACACAATGTGAGACCCTCCTCTTGTGGAATCTATTGATTGGGATGATGTTAAGGATCACACGTAGTGTGACCCTATCACATGGTATATGACTCCTCCACAAAGGCTTTGTTTGTTCCTCAGATGGTCCATATACAACGGTTGAGGTTCACAGACAAGGGAACAATTTGTGGCCCTACATGGACACAATGACGTTAAGAATAAATTATATATGTTGTGTATTAATAAATGGTCATATTATAGGGTCATCATCAAGCCATGTACTTATATACAGAATCCAACAAGGGACATTTACATGAGCATGAATCGAGTTCAATGAGACATGGAGTTTAACCATACTATACTCTTTGTACATCCATGATTTTAGATAAGAAAAATTTTCCTATCTATCTTGGACATGTTCCATTTACGGTGTATTTCCTATATCCTTATCCGTGAAGGGTAGTATTGAATCACCTCTTATACATTGGAAATCGATCCCTTCACTATACATTCTTGGATATAAAATTTGGAATCCCTCCTTGATGCCTGGAATAAGATCCAAAATAATATAAATTCCACGGATAGAGTTCTTGGTATCATCATGTTCAACACTACATGGGATGAAATCCTATACCTATAGGGTTATTATAGATTGATTTGTTGGCATACCCCATGGAATTTACTATGATCCTAATATTTGAATCAGATATATTTATAATTCTTTCATATAATTTTTATGAAGAGACACAAAGAAAACATCCTCTTAGATGAACATCATCAATTTTATTTATTCTCATTGGTTGTGTTCTCACAAATGAGTGCTATGTGGTAATATAAAGCATGAATACTACTCTAGATTTTCGGTTCTGACTTTACCTTTGATATTGTATTTATTTATTTAGTATATCTGGGTATTCCAGTTATATTTGTTGTAGAGATATTCATGTATAGATATGACTATTATTATTTGGTTATATTATATATGGTTCCATGGTGTCCTACAATGTATTGAAATACTCACCCTATTTGGGATTTTCACACTCGTTTAGTTTTTATTGAGAAAATTAGCTATTTGAAAATATCCAAGAGGGTCTGGGAATAGATTGTTCTTGGTGAGGCCAAACAGACCTATGTGTGATCCAATAGTATGTTGACAATAGTCCACATTTTAAATTCATGTTGTAAACATTTTCAGACTCTTTGTGGTGGTCATTTATTTGGATGGGTTTGCATTCCATTATATCCAGTTGAACTTTAGTTGTGAAAATCCCTTATTCTTCTTAACATAAAGTGTAATCCTAACATAGTAAGTGTTTAACACAACTTCACATGTCATAAACTATGGTCACAAAAACCTAATGACCCCATTAGCCAACCCAGATGTGCAGCATCACCAACATCATTATCCGCACATTAGGAAAACAACAATCACCACAAGTCATCCAGGTCATCCAAACATAAAAATAGTCATCAACATCTTATTATCATAATTATCTGGGAATACCAATTATTATTTATCAATATCACCCATGTTTAGATGGCCCATGACTAACATGTTACTTGGAATCATCACATCCTTCTCAACATGGAAATAATTTCCTTAACACCCGTTATCACTCCAAAACAATCATAAAATCACATATCAAAATACCCATTCAATAGTAACCTATACCACACCACATCAGAAATGATATCTCCCACACATATCTCATGTGGAAAATGTTATTGATTATTATAACTAGTCACACTCTAACCACCTTAATCATGCCCATTTTATCGGTATCACATAACACAAGTATAACATATAAATATTATTTGTACCACCAACCTATAACTCATATAACTCCACTCTTTTGAAAAATTACACCATATATAGTTATAATAAATATCTATCCATAAATATAACAAAAACTTTAGAAATATTGACCGATGAAGATTGAAAATAAACATCTAGAACAACAATGACATGAACAATTATTGATAGTTATCCTCAACTGTAGTTACCCCATGTGGTGAATGGTATCATTATCTATAATGAAATAAGATACAAATAAAAATAAGAAGATAACAATTATAGGGGTAGGTTTTCTAGTATTTTTATCCGAAATGGGGTCCATTTTACACCATTATTTCATATATTTGTTAATTATATTACATAATATATAAACTATTATTGTAAATATGAATGAACATTATATGAACATGACTTTTATAGTGTGAAACCTCAATCACTATGACCCTGGACATTGTGTGATCCTTTTCATAGTGTGTCATACCAACCAACATCCATGGATAAAATACCATATAAGTATCATAACATGACACCTGGTTATGTTATTCCATGATTAATATGTATGTTATCAAAAATATCCTTTTGAGTTAACCTTTTGTTTTCATTGTATAAGGACACTCATATATCATAGTACAACTCATTATAATTCATCAAGTATTTTACAAAAAAAATCAGAATTCAACCATTCATGATGTGGAACCCCTCGGTGATTTTTTGATGTTCCCACCAAGCCACAACTCTAATGTTTCACTACATGGATCCATCATATGGAAGAATTTAATATCCTCAAGTTGTAATAATTATGAGGTGTGTTCTCTTTACTAGGATAACAATAATGACACAATTAAAGGTCCAATATCCCCTGGTAAATCAAAAATATGTCACAAATTTCCATAAAAATTATAAGGTCTCTTTATTATCACCACTACATGATAAAGGATTCCTGGTATAACTTATCCATATGAGAAAAATGATACTGAAATAAATAGAATAATTCACATAAAAACTCTTACAACCATGTTTAGTTATAAAACATATCTCTCCTTTCTAATTTTCACAACAACCTTAATTAATAACTTAACAAGCTGATTTTCTGATTTGGAACTCCACACAATATGAATTACCCTAATCTCATCCCAAGACAACCTCTATATAGTACAATATCATCATATACATCTATTCGATACACATAGTTAATCCATATATATCCAATGATCAATATATGGTTATATCATATGTCATTCTAAAACTAAAAATCATCTTATATATTATGTCATGTGTACTATTATCCCATAATATATATGAATAAAATTTTATCCCACATCATACTCGATACACACTTTTTTTAATCATTGGTAATGATTTAAAAGATTAATAGTAATAATATCTAATGCCAATGTATTCACCAATAATTGGTTAATGCATTTTTATCACAAAAATACTATTCAAAAATATCATTTCTACAGAACTAATAATTATAATCCCCTACTGAATATTTACATTTACTATTTTTTCTCTATGGTTTACAATGAATCTATAGGTTCAACTAGAAGAAACTACCGTAAAGCCTAACATCCCAATTCATTTCATCCCTATAGAGATGCACTCCCCACAGACATCACCCCAATCACATGAAATCTCAACTACTACAAGAGCATAAGAACATATATATATATATATATATGAAATTTTATTGTTGTAGAGTACCTAGACCTTCCTAAAAAATGTGAATCTTCCTTAGTATATGATACAAATATATATTTGAGTTATTTCACTAAAAACCTTCCAAATACACTATTTAGACACATTCCCTACAATATTTTGGTATCCATTCACCTTTGGTTTGGTCATTTACCTCCTTCGTACACTAGGAAGATGTTTATGATAATCAACTATGAAGTTAAATCATTGTACCAATACTCTGACTAAACTATTGAGTCTCCTAACATTATAGTTTCTAGCCACGGATAAATCCACTTCATGCCTAACCATACCGAGTTATCTCTATCAGAATGGTTTTATCTATCAATTTACGCTCTACCATCAAAGAATTACTTTCCATATTTATGGATGTGGTCCACCTGAATAAGATAACATATATCCTCATACCATCTCTTAAACCATCCTTATTCCATCGCAACATCAATTTCTCATCTCTTCTAATCATTGGAATAAATCAAAGAAAATATATTATTATTTCCATATAATCCATAATCATTATCCTGCTTTCAACATCATCTCCTCATTCTTTTAATCTTATACAGAAATATACCACAAATATTTTTTGGGTCCACAGATCATATATAAATAAAACTTCACCCTCCTCCTTTTTGTTGTTTAAATATAATCTAATATAATATGTACCTACTCTAAAATTTTCATTAATTCCAATAGTTTACCATATCCCATGAATTAGTGATGGTGTTTAACTAGAACTCCGACATAATATATGAAATGAATAACATTAATCCATATTCTCTTTGATCAACAATATTTATAAACTACACTAATCTCACCCTAAGATTCTCATCAAAATATTATCCAAGTTATTTTACTCCTTTTGTTAAGCCTAAAAACATATGAGGCTCTGTATGAAGATAATTCTCACCCATACCTCATGGGATTAATCATTCCCATGACATGGTATCACTACAACTTTTCTCTCCCAATTAAATAATGGAATCTATATAGATATAATACAAATAAGAAAAAAATACCCTAGTCAATATAGTGATTATATTCTAAATAACGAAAATATGTAATGTTGTAACGAAGAGTTCATCCCACCAGACTATAATCATTCATATCACACCAATGTCTCATTTCATCAATAATTAATCTCCCCAATATTAGATATTAGTGTAATGATCAATATATATCATACACATATAATATCACATGCTCATTCATGTCATGAATCACATACCTATGTTTTCTGATTATAATTCCATAAATAAGTCCTAGAGGAACCTAATATATAGGTTTTTATTGGGACTTTATAAATCCAAATAAATACTTTAATTTCAAGAACCAATACTATTTTAATGTTATATAAATATAGTTTTACCATGAGATATAAATGAAAACAATTTTTATAATTTTTTTAAAACATTCAAAAGATATTAATTCCTTTTTATTCATTGTTCCAAACAATAGTCATAAGAAATATAAACTTGTCTTGTGAACCCTATGTGAATAATAATATGCATGAGGAATCCCTCTACCCTCTTTATAATATGATTCTAATATAAGAATTAATAACATCAAATAAAATTATAATTCATGAAAAATAGCTAGACATTAACCATGAAATCCAAACCATAATCCCACCTCCCTTAGACACTTACACTTCAACTCATCTTGGTGATAGAAAGGAAAAAGTGTTACCTAAAAAAATATATAACACATTCCTTGATTCTCTAATAATCAAAACCAATATAATGAATAATATTTTTAACATATATTTAAAAAACAAAAAAAATTCAAATTTTTCATAAACCTTCTCTGTAACCACCATGTAATACACAAGATCTAATAAAAATTTTAAATGAACCCTCAAAAAATAGCATACATAATAATACATTGGCTATAGACTAACCACATGGCAGGTGAAATGATTCCATATTTTAAAAAGGTATATGAATAGTATTTAGCTTCTATTGGGTGACAGTGGGGAGAATATACCCGAAGGAAATTTTAATTATAACAACAAGAGAGTTGAATAAATAACTCAATAATTGTGTAAGAAATTTTGACCAATAGGAACCAAAATTCAAAATAATAATGAATTCAATTAATAAATTTTAACCATTAAAATAAAATAATAAAAAACATGATAAAACTTTCCCCAATCAAATATGGATATCTAAAATATAATAATAATAATCAATAATCTCTTCACTGAGGAACCACATGTCCTTTATTCCCAAACTAGGAATCTACCCCAAAACCCATATTCACAACACTATCCATTACGATACTAATGTATAACATTTTCCATAACATAAAACCAAATTTCTGTATTTTTCACATGTCCTAGGGCCTATACAGCATGTGAAGACGAACACAGTACACCACCATAAATGGTTCCCCAATATAACATCAATAAATATGAAATTTTATATAAACTATAAATAGACATTAATCACCCATATATCATTCAACATGATATATTTATTGTCAAACACAATAAGTGAGACATTACATAGATTGGTCTATGGTGAATTTGAATGATATATTGACAATATATTATACTAGAAGATCCATAATCATTTTAACAAAATTCATAATATACTATATTACATTACAAAATAACCTTATAATCTTTTTTTCTTGTCCTAATATCCAAAAATATCATCAATAAACCATATTAATTTACCACGGACTTCAAATTTAATTTGATAATCCATTGGCATAAGAGCTTAATGTTCTCAATGAATGATAATACACATCCTCCCATTTTCATGTCCTATCAAAAAAATACAATTGATGAGTTAAGATCCTTATTTTATGGTCTCAATTACCACATATCATAGAAATATATAATGATCAACACTTTTATGCATATGGTCCATGCCATCCCCTCTGAATCACAATCTATTGGATTCACCCACCCATAATAAATTTTTAATATCACTTTATGAGTCATTAACATTGTGCACACAACCCTAACAAACACATCATCAAACAATGGCATATTAAACCAAATAAGACATAGGACACACCACTGAATAATCTATATTTCCACCAATCCAAAAACTCACCCAAATGTGGTAATTCCCAACACCATCTACTTCATCATGGTAAACCACATTTCCTCGTAATTGGTGATCAACATCACCCAAAATTACATGGTCCTACAAATTAAACTCCCATGGAACCATATTAACCACCACATCATGAACATTATTTCTATAAACATCTTTATCTAAAACAACCAATTATAGTATTACATATCACCCAACATAATTCATACGAATCTCAACCACACAACTTCAGACATGATATTACCCACTTGTATTTAATAGGAACAAAAAAACATTATTTATTATATAATGGGTCTCTCCTAGACCACACAACTCATTCCTATTAATAATACATAACATGAAACATTTATAATATAGCAATAAGCTATCCACCACCTATCTAGAGGTCATTGGAAACCACTCGCCAAAATACTTAGGGAAATTCATCTCAAATCATATGATTTAAAAAATATAACAGACACCATGCAATTATTTACTTCTTGTGAAAGATAAAAAATGTAAAAAAGTAAATTTAAAACCCATATGGTCTAATAGTCACACCCATTTCTAACTACTACGATTAATGGAAATATTTTTCTTCCTGAAATGAGTGAGATCACTTTCTTGGAAGTAAAGAATGTGAAAGGGGGTCCTTTATACTATTTGAAATAATAGACTCACTTTTCTAAAATCATTAATTTATAAAATAAATATATTATTCAAAATATCTATTTTTATTTCATTTTTACAGTCTGGGAATGAACATTTGTATTATTGAAGGAACCCCCAATTCCATGAAACCTTGCATCATGATCCCACCATAATGGAGAAATATACAACCCTACTACCTAATCCCCACTAAACATATCATGTCATTGAGCCAGCCATTCTATAAATTATATCAAACACTCCCAACTGCTATTCATAAATAAAGCTAAAAATAAACCTAATGAATTTTTCATGGAATAAAATCCATAGTTCATTTTTAATCCATTTTTATTCGTTATGATTTTAACTAAAAATCAAGTCTTCTATTCCTCAAGAAACACCAGATTTTCAAGATAGTTATCTTTCAACACACTATGAATCCTATGTATTATGGAATAAATATTATATATAAATAAATTTAAATGTCATTAGTTATAATAACCATGAGTCTCATTCCTCATCCTATTAATACATCACTATCAATTCAATTTAAAGAAATTACACAATGTCAATCAGAGATCTATCCTAAATTAAAAATATTCAAACTTAGTGTCATAAAACCAAATATATATATTAGATCATACACATGTCATCCCAATTATATGTTTACCATGATACCTAAAACTCCATAATATAACTCATTAAATTACCAACCATGAGATAACACCAAAATCAATTTATAGTCCCATATATTATGGACTGCCCATGTTACAAATTCATTTGTATGATCCATCTTGGGGTATCTCCATAATAATTGAATCAACTAAATGTTATCATATTAATCTAGCTACCTGATAAAAAATTGGAGCCTCGAACCTACATTCCACAGAAACCAATATTCCATTCATACCACTTGTTGATACTTTTTCTTTTCCCACAAACATTAGAAGCATGAAATCATTGTGTATCATATACAATGGCTTTTATTACACTACACAAACATGATTTCCATTTATCTCCTATCAAACCTGATTCCAAATTTTAATATTTATAAAAAAACATCACATATTTTTTATGAATCGAATCGAACACTAAAATAATAAAATTATAATCCATTAATCACATACGCACCTCAAGAAATAGATTCTATTATATTGAACTGAAAATAATAGTAACTTTCTCACATAATACCTATATTGTAGTTGGATCTGCACCTAACTCCGAATATATTTTCATAGACACATGAAACTATAATGAATCCTGACCAATATATGAATATATTAACTATGGTGATGTAACCATAATAATCTACCACATCATTAGTTATCATGCCCACGTCTATGACCCATGTGTCCAGTCAGATGTGGATAATCATCGTTGTACAAATTTGTGTTGTAACTCAATCATCTGAGTCTCACATGATCCGTGAATCCCAGTATCCATTGAGTTATTATGATTGAACGTAACCAATATTTCACATACATTTGTTTTCCCTAATCTTTTTTAGTATTTGATTATAGTGGGTTGAGACTGGTTGTGATTCCTGCACACGCAACACATAATAGATATGAACTCTATGGTTCTATTATACCACATATCCACTGACATCCACACTAATTCTTTCAATGGTCATGTTTCTAGAGAGCCCAAGCATCACCACCTACCTCGTATGACCAAAAAATTTAGATCAAATTTTTTTCCACTATATTCTACCCAATATTTAATGACTGATTTATTGCCTTCGAGAATATGTTCAACCTAACAATCTTTACCTAAACCCTAACTGATATACATAAACCATCATAGAAATATCACACAGTTATAATATCATTTCCAAACATTATTATTATAATTTATAATAAATATGTAAATATTCCTCCATACTCTATAACAGAGGTCTCCCCTTACACAAATTACATGAACTTTCATGGTTGAATATATTTAAGAGTCATGAGAAAAATGATATTGTAAAACATAAGGTTTTTTCATTCACAATCATTATGTAATAAATTATAACATATATATATATATATTATAATAGGTTTTTCCTATTCCAATATTAACTTATATGGAAGACATCATCATCAAAAACGTAGGTTTCATTGTATGTTCGTTATATGTTTTATGATCTCTATCTACTACTCTTCCATTTTCGGTCCACCATCTCTTAGTACTACAGTGGGCTGTATGGACTCAAAATCCCATGTAAAATATATTTCAGTTAGATCAACTACCATATCTCTATCTTAAATACATTATATAACATGCATTATTCTACCACTGATCTATGTATGATTTCATTTTCCAAACACTTATACTCATTGTGAATGTGTTTATTTCAGTAGGTCTTCTACATAGGACTCATACACCTCCCCAGACAAGGGGACCTCATCCTATATATTCCTTAGTGTAACCATATATTCATTATCATAATATTGAGGAAGATAAAATATATGTGAAAACTCATTGAGAAACTATTTTCATGGTAAATAAGAGATATTAGTCCAAAAATATCTAATATGAAATTTTGTAAAATGAAATATATCCCAACGGAAATTATCTTTCCCTTACATACCCATGTAACTAATCATCCTATATTATGCCCTCATGTACCCATATCAGGATCAAGACCTATATCTAGTAGAAAAACAAATGATCACATACCCATTAACATTATAAATCATATACCAAGGAAAGTTGAGTATAATTATAATAATAATCTAGACAGTGAAAAAATTTATTCTATGTTTTGGAATCAATAATCTGTCAAACCTCTTTTCATTTTTCACCCATGAAATTCCATGGTAAGATTAGTAAAAATCCACTAGGATACTATATATTAAAACATTATTCACAAATTTTTAATAATATAAAAATGCTAAAACAATCCTTTTTATTAATTTTTTTTGAAAAACTACCACAAGAAACACTCATATGTAACGTTGTTCCTATACAATTTATCTAATAATTTATTACTCTATCATTCTACATTGGTCAAAGTTTCCTTGAAAAATATCATCAACAATAAATTTTTTATTTAATTCATTAAAAAACCGAAATTGAAACCATGAAAAAGAAAATCAAATCCTAGTTCCCTAAAAACATGGAAATTATCTCATTCAGGTTATATAAGGACACAAAACTCATCATCTATATTATGATTAATCACATTCCTAGATTCATAGTATAAAACAAACCAAATTAAAAACTACATTGTGTTAACAGATATTTAATACCAAATTTCAACCACAAGAACCAATAACATATTTTTCATCATCCTACTCAGGTACTATAATTTAATATATAGTCTTCGATACAACATTTTAATTACCCAAAATATTGTTTTTCACTCAAGTATTCCTTGATCAGTAGTGTGCCACATGTCTTTTCCTAGCCCCCAATTCATCAATGGATATAAACTACAATATGGAGTCAAATTAGTGATAATGATGAGACAATTATTTCATAAGATATTTTATTATAATAATGACACAATGGTAGAACTAAAACATTGTCCAACAAGTAAATTTCATCTAAATAAACCTAAATATTGAATAAAAACACAACCATTTAATAATTACCATTCCATGATATCCATATAAGAAGATAATGATAGATCATGGGATGATCCTATATGAACTTGTATAGAATAAATAAATAAACCCCCATCTTGCAATGAAGGAACCACCAAGAACAACGACTGAAATCCCATATCTAGACCATGATAAATTTTCACACCCATTTCCACAAATCTCCTGATGTAAACTAATTTTTTTAGTTGAACCCAAAACAAAAAATTCTTTATATAATGTGTATACCTATTCTTAGTGTGATCATGGTCTCAATTGGCCACCAATAAGTCTATACTCTATTAGCATTCATATATACATCATTTTATGTATTCATAATGAAGTATAAATCAACCATATATCATATGAACCTCAACCCATATGCCCACCACAAAATTTTGAGAACATGCCAACTTCTACCAATGTTGGAGTGCATTGATTAATCCACATTATATCATATTGAATGATACCTTGAATTCCATGAAACTGATAATTAATGGAATCACATTAAATTGGAAAAATATAATAAAAAAGTCTCATTTCAACACTACAAATTCATGTCCACAAGCTATATAACATTTCAATAGCACTCTCTCATTTTATTTCTAACTACTAAATCAATAACCCCAAAAAACAATATCATGATGATTCCTATACTTCTATAATAACATGAAATTATAACAAACATAAATAGTTTTCCTAATGGTTACACATAATTATAATAAATAAAACCCAATATTGATATAAATGTTTATAACCTTCTCCTTAGTGAAGGTCAAAGACATATTGTATGCCTACAGAAAATATGTTTCCAACACCCAGATGAGTGTTCAAAACCACTTCATGTGTTAAAAAATGACTTCCAAAAGCTCAATATACACCACTATAAAAATTTGTTGAGAGGTATCAACAACATCCTAGGCCACACATTATGTAAACCGATATTTTCACCTATGAACCATGTCCCTCAAATGCGAAAGTGGATGATACCATTTGATTCATTCTATTGAACCATGTTACATCTCATATAGTGATTAATATCATTCATAATTACATTTTCCATTATCAATACATTCTCATAGAACCATATCATCCAAATCATCGTAAGAACAATTAACTTATTAATAATAATCAATCCTAATCATGATAGTATAAAATTTTACCAAAAACAATTCTATAATATGAATAAATAGACAACTTCACCTATGAGATTAGCATTTGGTATTTCTTAGGAAACAAATTACTTATCTTATTTTATAATAGGTATAAAATATAAAATTCCACTAAAACATCTTTACTAGTAAGCACATGAGACACATATAAAATATGAATAATTTAATAAGCACATTCTCTTGTTTTGTCTGCCTCTATTTCACAAAACAAAAATTTATTCGATTCAGATACAATAGGATTATTTCACAATATCTATCAAATGATATGGAACTAGGGATATCCAAAAAAAGGAAAATATAAAGTAATTAAACTGAAAAAATAATATTTTTGGACTATTACCCTCATCTACAGCTAGTATGTATGATTTACATCACAAAAATCCATTATGAAAAGTTATATATTTATCAATTTGAAGATAAGAGTTAGGGGGATATGGTGTCTCTATATGTTGGTCGATATATCCTCCTTCTTAATTATATATTTGATTTACTAAATGTTTATATTAATTTATGTACAAACTTTTTATATTGATATGTTTATGTCATGATCCGACCATATGGACTGTAGTTTGAAACTATGTTCTCTATAATCCCTTATGGTTATTGTCCTTATTCTATGTGCGGAATACCTCCTCCATCCTTAAATTCACATTCGAGGTCATGTCATTGTGAGAATCTATGATATATAGAATGAGGACTTTACATTATCATTCATTAAAAAAATTATGATATATCCTTATGAAGTTATTGTGGCACAAAACCCCAACACAGAAGAGTGACCAATTTATAATCATAATAGAAATACTAATTTTTTTCCTTAATCTATTCAAAACACATAATCACTTTTATATGGAGTAATGATATTACCATGTAGTGACACTAATGTATCACATCATGAGTCCATCATGTAACAAAATCGATGTCACATGAGTCAAGATACAACTAAGTATCATTTCATATCCTAAGATGACTACATAGAAATGTCAATTTGTTCAACAAAAATTTGGTTGATCCATAATACATCATGAATTATCATTCAAAAAAAGGTATTCAAACCTGAATAACATTAAAATTACTCCTATATAATCTTTTTTAACACATACATATATGTTATTCCATGTTTATATAAACATGCCAATTTTTATATAATTATCATCCAATAAATTGAAAACTCATATTTAGATCAGATTTTCTATTATATAAATAATACATTTTCAAGCATGCACTTATAAAGTCATAAAAATCATTAAATAAACATTATTATATTTTCTAAAATTATATTGAACTATTATTAAAACATCAATTAAGTTTTAAATATGATTTTAATTATATATTCAACTCTAATATAATCTATTTCATCTTATTTTTACTCATAAGAAGCTATAGTGTACATTCATATTCGTTATAAAATTCCATGATCAATATTGATATATAATCCATCCCATCATTAGTGAATTTTTTTGTTAATTTATTATTGATGATAATACTCCCAGAATCAAAATTATTTTGTCCTCTTTATCACTAGATGAGTTGTTATCTATATTGATTAATGATATTCCCACATTAAATACCTCTTAAAAAACTATTAAATTAACTTTGAAACACATCATAATGGGCTTATTAGTTTCCATTGGTTGAAAATTATCATATTTCAAATCTTAATTCAAGACACTATTTAATTAATACTATTCATGATGTTTTTTATTCAGATGATTTATTTCTAATATTGTTTTTTCCCCTTCCAAAAACATGTGTTGTGAACATTTTATAACAATAATTTTTATTTACCAATAATATTTTTCATATAAACCATCAATTAATTTTACTATCAGAAATGTATACTTATTAAATAATTATGACTAAATTAAAACATATCGTATAGAAATAATGAATTTTATTTCTCTATGAAAACTCAAATCCCATCATTATCTAGGTATTTATATTTTATTATAAAAAAAATTAAAATCTCAGTTTAATATATTGGTAAATTTCATACATATCAGTCTCATAGTCAATGATAATCTACAAAATGGGTATATATTATAAAATAACTCAGAATAATGAAATAAATGTATTGTAAAAACCATAAACTAATTTTCATTGATTAAAAATGGTTTTTAGAAAAATTTATCATGATAATATATAATTTTACAATATTAGTTAACATTAACAAAAATATTACACACATATATTTTTTATTTTTACATAGTAAATACATTATGAACCTTCTCTAATAGAGGGGATAATGGATATTTGTATGGAACCTCACCAAGAGTAATTATAATTGAAAAACAATACATATCTCAAGGGAATTTTTCATTCCTTACTAAACCATCCTAATAAAAAGAATGTAAAAATCATCAAAAACATAATATATCCCCTTTTAAAATCTAATGTATTTCAATAGCACTCAATATAGTAATTATGGGGTCTATGAACCTTCATAATCCACATAAGTATCACATAATGATTCAATGTATTCAATTATACCATTTTAGGATAGATAATAATGGGATCTATAACATCTATAGTTAAAAGGAGTGAAATATATCATCAATCATTTAATTCATCATGTAGTTTTATACAAATGGTATGATATTTTTTTTTTGAAATATATAATAAGGATCAAATTTCCTTATTTCCATTAATAAAAACTATCTCATGTGCTCATAACATTCCCTCTTGGTTATAAATGATAGAGCCTAAATATGGATTTTCTAAAACTAAAACATTATTATAATTCATTATTATGTAAAATCATTTCCTATAAAATCATCCAAAAATACAATGTTAAACAATCCTCGCAATTAAATTTGAACATCCATGGTACCCATTGTGATAAAAAATGGTAATCTATAAAATTATATAAAAAGATCATTTCTATAATTTTGACCGATATAATAATGAACTATGAAATCATTAACAAATGATCCCTGAAAATATATATTTTCATATCTAATTATATCACATGGAGCTAATATCATGAAACTTATCACAGTGTATTCGTAATTTTAAGAAAATATTCTCAATGGACAGATCAACACTTGAGGAAATATGTGATTAAATATCACATATTCACTATAATGAAAACTCTTAATGAAATTAGTAACACGCATTATCATTAATGAACACTAATACTACCATTCTATGGTCCTTGTATATATTCAATCATCGAGGAAGAAAAATAATATGATAAGTGTAAAATTACATTAATAAATCCAAATCATGTTCAACTGGAACAACTAATTGGATTTATAAAATAATTTAATTTTCAATACCCTTAAAAAATCTATTAGATGAATATCCTTATACAATATGATTCAAAAACCATAATTGATCATTCCCTAAATTATTAATTCTATACTCATCTATGGATTTTGGGATCACAGTAACCATACTCAATTATTAGATACCACACATAGTGAAAATATATAGGTGTAATTTATCTGGATGTTTCATGGTTAATTATTCATTAGATTCATTATCCTATTTATCAATACTATTCTCTTTTCATAGATCTTATACAACAATATTTTCTTTACCAATAGTATAAATAATAAAAAGGTAATATTATTATATAATTTGAAGTACTTTCCAAGTCTCTATTTATTATGATTATTTTACAACATATATATATATAAATTTTTTTATATTATGTAAATAATAGAAGACCGATTAAGAAAATAATGGTATCATGAATTTAATGAAAATACCACCACTACTAGATCCAGATCATACGATATGTAGTTTTAATCATTGGAAAGTTGTTTTATGGATCTATATATAATCAATTCCATTACCTTTTTCAAAATATATCTCAATCATTTCATAAATATATCATAGAATACCAGATAATATATGTACCTATTAAACTATATCACATTGTAAAGCTGGTTAATATCATTGTTAAAACAAATTTTTTTGCATAATACTGTAATCTGTATATGAATTGTGAACCCTTTATGTTAAATGTGGACCTGAAGGGCCTTAATTTTGGAGAACTATATAAAACAAATTTTATAACTACTCTTACACTAGATACCTATATACAACAATAATTATATTAAAACATATTATATAAATTGACATTATTTCTTTGGAGACTACATATAAGCTTGATTATTATATTATGTTAACATAATATCATAATTATATAAATATAAATAAATAAATATATATATTTTTATTATTCCCCCTGAAGACAAAATGTGACTAACTAGTTGAAATTGATAAGTTTGTTTTATCTATATTCATTATGTTTTACATTTTTTCTTAAAATTAGACTCAATAAAATTTTATGTTGGATACTCACTCAAAATCTAAACCAATTCCTCACCTATAGGAAATTAATATAAATAATAACTAATGAACACAATAAATTTTTACATAGTTCGATCTTAATGTGAGTATCCACTCTATATTTTTTTAGTTTTATTATGAGATGTATATGAATCGATAATATTCAATATAATTAAATGATATATATATTGATATATTATTCTATCAATTGATATTTATATTGGATACCACTTGTATACAAATTATTTTTAAAAAAATAAAAGAATCCTGTTGTAATCTCCATGATTCTTCGACAATATATTCTAGATCTAGATTTAATGGAATCCTCATCTTAGGCATGAATCCAAGGTTCCATTATAGAATGATTTTTCATTGAAGACATGTAGATAGAGTAGATAATCGATAGATATACAGTCACCAAACATTATTTTCTTATAATTTTTTGACATGACTAATTATCAATAATAATATTTTAGTGCCTTAATAAATGTTAATATTTTTTTACTTAATTGTTTCATAAAATTTTCAAATTTATTATGTCTTAAATGTTTTGGTTATTGTAATCCCATCATATCCATCTATGAAATATTACATTTTTAAAAATAGGTTAATGTAAATTCTTGAAAATATCCTTTATCTTATATCCGTAAAATTGGTTTCAAATATATATATATAAATTTATTATTATAAAAATAATACATTTCTCTAATATAATAAAAATATTCTAGATAAAATCCTCATTAATATCATTACTAATATACTGTATACAATTTATTATAAATTTAAAAAAAATCCCGGTTGAATTTCATCACATTTTTCCATAGTTCGAATGATATATTAAATCAATAAATTCCATTTGATATTTATTTATCTAAGGAATAAAAATTAATATTCAAATGTTAAATGAATGATTATTTACCAAATTGTTTTCTCTCCTTATAGATAATTTGAAATCTTATATTATTCTTAAACATATTAATTTTTTTTATTTATAAAAAAAATTGGAATCAATATAACTAATGCAATGACAGTCCATTAATAATTATATTTAAATGAATCTGAGATATCTTATATTATTCAACTATAACTCTAATTAATTCTCACATAGTTAAATTTCAAGAATAATTCATTCCTATATTTATTTTTCTCATTCAAACTAAATTTGACATAGAATAGGTTTAAATCAGTTAAACATTCATATCACGGAATTATGATTTCACTATTCCAATTTAACCTATCATAATGGAGGATTAATATTACATATATATTACATTGTTATATTTCATATATCATCAAAATAATTTTTAAATTCATCACCAATTGACACAAAATAATAATCTGAAATAAAAGTGATTCATATTTCATGATTTTATCCTCTTAAAATAATGTATCCATAAATTTATCTGATTTATATAGAACCATTTACCATAATATAAATTATATAATAACACTGAGATTAAGATAATTCATCTCAAAAAAATTTAAATAACCATAGGATTGAATGTTTTTGTGTTATTGATTTCTATGTTTGTAAGACACACATGTGAGTTATTTTATATAATATAACTCCACAATATTCTTTTATAGACTTACCACAACTTATACATGAAATTATATCATGGGTAATGAAAAAAAATATGAAATGGGTGATCTAAAAAAAGTATTAAATAATAAAACTCTTCAATAAGTCCTCAAAATATAGATCAGGAGAAAGAGAGGAAAAATTAATAGTTAATAAATATCAGAATAAAAATTATAATCGATAATATGATAATTTCATTTTGAATGATGGATAAGTATTTAATCTCAATGTAAAAACATGTACAATAGATAAAAAGTGTGGAATAACATTACAATAAACATTATCCATGGTTTATAACAATATCATATAACATTTATTGGTTTTAGGGGAATCAGTATAGGTATTTATTGTCCTGAACCTATATGGATACCCTCAAAACTTCATAATCGAGCCAGTTATGAAATGTAAATATGGTAATTCCTTCACTCCATGAGTTGAATAATAGTACCTAGCATCATATAATGATAAGTGGGAAAAAATATCCCCAAAATAGTAGTATATAAAAGATATTGGTAACTATTATCAACAAACAAAAATGAGACGGTGCCAGAAATAAAGTATAACAAAACCCAAAATAGTGTATCGCCAATGAAATCTTCATAATGTAAAATATATAAAGGAAATATAATTCCAAGACCAATGGATCATAAAAATACACTACCCCATAGTGGTACATGCCCTTTTCTCTGACTTGGTAAATGAAAATATTTTAATGCAAAATGGAGAAGGTTGGGTGTGAGATATAAAGAAATGTTGGGCCTCAGAAAGTGTTCCATAAAATACAAGATAATAATAAACCAAATCATTAATCAATTTAATTAAAACATTTAATAAAATCCAATATTATGTTAATAACAAACAATAGTTTCATTTCAAAACTATGGAAAAAATTTCAAACGTGGATGAATTAAATATTTTTTATAAATAAATTATATAAATCACTTGTCATGAAAAAAATTTATATCATCTAGGGAATATATTTTAATTCAATATAAAAGAGTACATTTTTTATCTAATAAGTTGTATTTTCTATTATAGTTATTGGATCATATCACTTCTCATATTAGTGATCAAAACTAGTATGAATACACATGTCCCTTAGGATCATTTAGAATAATACTCATCACCATATACTTAGGGATAAGGCCTAACAAACAATGATTTTTTAATTTCTATCATTAATCCATTCACAAGGAATCATCATTTTAGAGTTATTTTTTAAAATAAACAAAAAACTACCCAAGGTCTCATTTTATCATGAAATCAAACAATAATGGGAAAATTATCTTATTTCAAATCATTCAAGAGTTAAAAATTAATTTCTAAATTTTCATTTTCAATATTCCAATTCAATTTCATAAACAAAAAATGGGTTTTTTTATCATTTCATTCCTTTTAGAAATTTTTTTTTCATCACTTAAATTTAATCAATTTTTCACAATTCAATTCTCAAATAATTTCATCAATTTCAAGAGTATAAAAATAAAAACTAAATTTATATTCTGTTTGAATTGGTGGGTTTCCTTTAAATCCATGTCATTTTAATTACAATTACTATTTCATTCAAATTGGTTTTTCATAATCCAATTTTATTATTCTTCAAACAAACTCAGAAAATCACAGTTTAATTATATGGAAAATATTAAACACACAGTGGGATTATCTAACGAAGAACAAAAGAATCAAAGACTAAGAAGAAAACCCTAGAATAAAAATACATATAAATTTAATTTTGATCCATATGATATGTTATGATAAATAAAACTCTAATGATAACTAAAGGAGAATTCATCGAGAAAACAAATAAAGAGATTTACATACCCAGTGTAGATTAAATGAGATCAAACACACTTCATTATATCATTGAAACTATTTGGATATGTTAAGCCTACTTTTTGGGCTCCTCTAAAGCTATTAAAATCCTGTTATGTAAAATGGGGGTTGAAAAAAACTACACCAGGGGGTTTTGGTTTTAAAAATAAATTTATTGACTAAAAAATTCCATGCACTTGGATTCCTTGAGTGGGCCACATGGTAAGACGCAAAATTGTCCATAACTATTCACCCACCATGGAGTCACAATCCTTTTCTCATGGTTTATACTAAGATGTTTTGCTATTTGTAAAACCATGATCCAACCTTGAAAACCCCATAAAATGATATTTTTATCAAAATATCAACCAAAAAACTGAGGATAAACCCCATCTAAATCATGATAAAAATAATATTCAATCATTACATACAAACAAGTAACAAGATGTTAACTTTTTTACATATTTAATAGATCATATCGTATTGTGTTCATGATTATTATTGAAAATGTTGCTAATATAAATTATATTAATTCTCAATTAGGTGAACGTAGCTAATTAAAAGCCTTTTGTTGCTCAATAATGTGAATATAACTATTATTTGTCATATTTTTTCTCAATATTTTAAACATAGGTAATATTTTTGTTTTTGTCCCTGAACATCATATCCTTATGAGGTAAAAACCTATAACCAATTACTATGAGGGATATTTAGGAACTCCACAAACATAAACAATAAATATGTGCTACAAAATAAATTTATCAATAATCATATCATGAAAAATGATTTGAAACAAAATTGGTTTCATTCATTACTTAATACAGAACACATAGAAAGAAAAATGATTATCATTTCACTTCCATATGGGGTCAAAAAAATAAAATTTAATAATATAATTGGTTGATATAAAAAAGTAAATCACCCAAAATATCATCTGATAAAATATATAGAAGTTTTTTTATTAAAAAATATTGAATGATTTAATTCATTTAGTGATAAATATAAATATTTTGGTGTAATCATAAATGATTTTTTCAGAAAAATTATTTATTAATTTGTAATAAAAAATGATGTTACCATCAATTTGATGGTTAAATTTTCTAAAATGGAACATCAAAAATTATTAAAGAAATTTATAATGTAACATCAATTAATATATCTTTGAAATTTTATTAAATTATTCAAAAAGGTGAATTGAAAACCTCCTCAAATGTTTTACATTAAAAATTATTTTCAATAATAGTTATCTGATAAGATAAAAAGGTTATCAAAATGAATTTGGATTGAAAAAACAAAACAAATGAATTTTAATTGATTGAATATAATTTTTACATCTTGAAATTCCTTTTTTGAATCCCACAATAGAGTCGAGTAACAAAAAAATAATTTTTAAAATAGGATAAACAGATTATGGAGGTTACATGATAAAATAAATAGTAGAATTTCTATGTATAAAATAAAATATTCTTGTCAATGAATAAAATATTCTTTGAGGAGAGTCCATCATTAATGATGATGGGAATTTTTCTTAACATAGTTTCATTTCTATGATAGATGTTAACACATTTATAATAATTTTTTGAATATAAATTGATATCTCAAAATATAAATTTTTTATAAAATATGAAATGAGACATTAATATCACGTAGAAACATATAAACACAATAATAATAAATATTTATGAAAAAAATTATACATTAATGATGATATAAATTATATCCATTTTTTATGGAAGTGTGTGAATGGAAATAAAAATTATATTCCAATTTTTTTTATATTATACATTAAGGAAGATGTAGTTAAAAAACACAAATAAAGAATGTTGATTGATATCATATCATGCCTCATGAATAGTGATTGATATGGAAACCCTTATGGATTGATAAAAATTATAATAAAACCCAATTAAAAGAGAGAGTTCATGATGATGTTGATAAAATAGAATTATTAAATTAAATTCAATATATTATATGTATTATTAAAAGTATGAAAATTATTTAAACAAAATTATATATATAATGAAAACTTGACTAAATTAAATAAAAATTGAGACAAAACCCTTAACTAATATTCTCTCTTACATGATGATTCTAAAACTATTATGTAATTAACATAACTTTCTGAATAAATTATATAAAAAACATAATATAAGAATATTAAAAAAATTATTTTTTTTAACAATTTATTAGAATCATATTAACTGATTATATTTTATTTTTTATCTAATGTTAAGAATAATTTCTATTTTTTTTAAACATCTCGAAGAAGAGATCAAATTTCACAAGGTGGTTTGTAGTTCATCGTTTATAAATGATTCTAGGTAGAATAATAATTTTATAATTATAAATTATGACCCAAACATTTAGGTGAAAGATGGTGTTAAATATTTTGTAGATGGAAATCCTAATTAACTTGTTTTTGATTTGTTTAATGGTTGAGAGGTCATATATTATTATATAATATAAATAAAAACAATCATTCAAAAAACCTGAATATATCAGTATTAAAGTATACCACCTTTATAATTTATGGAATATTCATTATAACATAATTTAGATAGGTGAATAAATTAACCCAAACTATAACATGTTATGATGTTTTCATGAGTCAGAGAATATAATTAAGAAATAATAATATGCTATTTTTAGAGTCATAAACATTTTTAAATTATTAGGCATCCTTATTAACTACATTCATAGAAATTTCAAAAATGGTTGGTGTTAATAAATTTTATTTTTGTTCAAATGGGTGGTATTACACATGTACACATGATTAGAAATTATTTCAAAATGAATGGAAGGAAAGAAGGTATATGTTCAATTTTAATTTTAGAGTTATTAATTTGAAAAATAAATACTTATAATTCATGAAATATATGTATATATATATATTAATATATATATACCTACCATGAATATGATGATGAGAAATGGAAAACATTATTTTGTAGTGGTGATAATAGGTACACACAAATGACAAATATAATATTTTTAGTTGATTAATGGGATTGATGAGTTTTTCCCATTTAATATAATAAATTTTAATTTTTCTAATGATAATTATTTCATTATATTAGTAATTATGTAGATTATTGCTGAATATATATATTAAATGAAATGACTACGAAAAAGTAATAATTTTATTGGAAGCTGTAGTTATCTCCATGAAAGCTCCTTGGAAATGAATTTCGTGAGAAAACTAAATGTGACCGGAGGTTTATTGGAGTTGTATGTGGTTCTTTAGGTTCAAATGTTGGATGTTCTTAAAAAATTGAGTGATAAGTGAATCATGAAGTGGGTTAGGTGAAACTTTTTTATTTGTTAGGATAAGTCTAGATTGGAATGTACCAATTTCATTTACAATAATATATTGTTAATATTAAATGTTCAATGGAATAAAAATGGGAAAAATTGTTCTTAAACTATGTTTATTTTGATATTTTCTTGATATACATATTTATGGTATGATGTGTACAATTATTAAGCAACATTATATTAGAAATTTATCTTTTATCATAATTTACCATTTTATTGGAACTTATGTTTTATTCTTTGTAAGAAAAATTTATAGGACAATTTAAAATTACACCTAAAAAATAATTTTAACCTTTCGGTTTCAAATTTTAGATAATTTTATATAATCAATATTGTGGTCTTTTAAATGGTAATTATATAATAAACACCCATAAGGCCCTAATTTTATTTATTGAAGTGTGTTATTTTGGAAAAAAAATTAATATAGAAGATATTATTATCATATATAACTATGATTTAGAAATTAATTGTTTTATTGTAAAAAAGTAATTTATTGTGTCATACAATGTATTCCATCATTTAATTTCACCATAAATAAAAAAATTAAATAATGAAACTGGAAAAAAATTAATTGAAGTGGAATTTTAATTAGTTCTAAAAGTATTTGACATCAGTTTAAAAATATAAAAAAAATTTAAACAATAATAATTTTGTCCAATATATACATGTTTTTAATGAATTTATTTTAAATATTTATTGTTACTACTATATAAGGATAAAATAATAGAATATTAAATTGTCAAAAACAGGGTTTTCTCACAGAAAAACATTATTTTTTAAAAAAATCTTAAAAAACTAGATAATTTGGATGTGATGAATTAAATCTATAATTTTATTTTATAATATTTTATTTTTATCATATATTAAATAGTATTTAAAAAAATACTCATACTATAAAAAACAACTTTATTTGACAATAATCATTTTTAATAATTTTACAAATTAATTATCAATCATGTAATGGTATTTTATTTTAAATTATAACTATAATTTTTCTTATTAAAATTTTATTAAATATGTTATTATAATATATTGTGGTTCTTTTACATTTTTTAGTGTTTAATGAAATATTTTCAACAAGACATATATTTTACAATTACTAAAATTTCAATTTATAAAATCCCCCACTATATAAATTACATCCTCATAATTTTTATTATCAAATAATAGTGTATGTAAATTAGGGGGCATATGAGAAATACTCTACTAAAAATATATTTTCTCGTATTTTATTAGAAAAATAAAGAAATATTTCATTTTCCCCCTCAATAAGACCATCCAAAATTTTGTATTTCTCAAAAAAATTGATATATGCCTCCCACGTGATATGGAATTATAAATTAGATACATGAATATGTTTTCCATGATAATTAGTATTTATACAAAAACAAATAGATGATCAGATGTTAGTATGAAATTTAAAATCATATTTCTATTTTTTGTTGATTACAATGTATTTCTGTAGTAATTTCCAATAAATATCAAAAATATCATTTAATTCCTTCCAATAAATTAAATATGTCATTAACTGTGTATATTCTATAAAAATTAAATAATTATTTTATAATAATTGAATATAATATCAATTCATTTTTCTGTTTATTTTTTTCTCTTATAAAATACCCAATGTATACTATAGTGTTTCAATGTAATGTCAAATAAGATATCAATTATTATGGATTGGAGGAATATTGTGCATAAACATTTATTATACTCTTCAATCGAAGTAATTAAATAAGATATTCCATTCTGTGGGGGTTTATCAGGTTTATTATCTCCATTTTCCCATGGTTTTGGTAATCTATTTCTATAATGTCAAAAAACACTACATTTATATAAGATAACTATTAGGGGGAATCAATAATAACATCATTTTTTTCTAATTTAAATTAATTATAAGTTTTTCCTTATTTCTTGTAAACCATCCTTTTCTATGCAAAAAATTATATTACAGTTCCTTACAGATATTCATCTAGGATAATATTATCACATCCTTCACAAGTATAATTTATAATATTATTAACTCCATTGACCAAACCACTTTACCTTTTTTTAATATTCAATTTTATAGTTTATAAATTTCTTTAAAAAACAATATAATCATGTTTTTAATCGTAAAATTAATATCTCTTACAACATAATGTTTCTTGTTGGGGAAATGTTCTCATTTTTTATGGAATGATTAGTTAATATAGGGCCTTTGTTCTTTATCCATTACAGAAACCAATGGGGGTTAGAATGAGCGATGACCTATATAAGAGATTTATATCCAGATAATTACATAAAAATATAATCATGAAAGTATCTTACTCTTTTAAATAATTTGATTATCATTCAATTTCACCTATATTACTCTTGATTTATACTTAATTTCATTATCTTTGGTTCACCTTTATTACATAAACAAGTTCCTCAACATAATATATCTTTCATAATGAGATATAAAGTCACTTTTATTAACTAAATCATTTCACAGAGGAGGGCCTAGAAATATTTGAATCCATTAGGCAAGTCATCATGCATTGAATTTAATATCATTTCAATACTAAAACATCTTATTTTTGGGTATTACCCCAATATGAATCTATGTAACATCAATTTATAATTTCTATCATATATATATATGGATTTAATTTCTATGTGAATCATATATTCTATAATTTAATAAATCATCAAGATATTATCATATATATATATATATTTATCTCATCTACTTATCCATAGGGATTTCACTAATATACTAATATCTCATTTTATAAAATAAGTTCACCAATCCAAAAAAATAACTAAACACTCCCTTAATAAATGTTATATGGACCCATATAAACATATTATACACAATATCTTAATTTTTTATAGATAATTAAATTCACAAATAGTTACACAACCCAATGAATGAATGGTTTTGTGTCCTTGAGAACTATCTATAGAAGAAATAGAGGATACTATTTCACTGTATTTTAACATCATTATATGCCCATCTAAACATCCCAAAAGATATAAATATCTTCAGATCCTATGTAAGTGAAAAAAATATAAAGTTATTAGTGAGAAGTAATATTGATTGAAAAAAACATCAACATGTAAATAATGGTGAGACCAATCGAATTATATAAAACATGTACATAAAAGTATCATACTGTTAAAAAGTACATGGGAAAATAAGCGTTTACCATAGGTAAATATTTATGAGTGTGTAATCTCATAATATCAACATGTACCATAAAAATAGTGTGTGAGAATATCAAATAACCAACATGTTCCATGGTGTATAATTACAGCATATAAAGTGGTTTTTATTATATGAATCAACATAGGAATTGATAACATTGTGAACATAGACAATGAAATCAAGTATTTAGTCACTATTTTTAATATAGCTATTCTTCATTGTGTTTACATTCACTATTGTTAGTATAGCTAAACAATATCTTGTTCATGCTCAATCATATAACTCTCAATAATTATCATTGTTTCCATTATCCATATTGTTAATTAATCTAAACATCATTTTTATCACTTTCATTCATCTGAATGTAGTTAATTTGAAACTTGTTAAATCTCAGATCACTTTTCATCACGAGGTATAAAACCTTGAAAATAAATTAGGGAGTGACATGGAAAACAAAAATACATCATCCATACATATGTATGCCACAATTCTTCAATCATTAAGCATAGCATTCAAAAAAATGGGAAATAAAATGGGTTTCATTAATAACATCATAAGTAACTTATGGAATTAATAATTGGTTTCAAACCACTTCTATATGTTATCACTAAGATTTACCTCAATAATAAATAAGGTTGATACCCAAAATTAAGTCAACTTAAGAGATTATTTCATAAGAACATTATGATTTTTATTTATCAAAAATATTTTCTCAATAAATATAGGCTTTATTAATAAAGTGTAAATTTGTGGTGAAATTATATACGTGTTTTTAGATACCAATTTTATAATTTTGGTAATGGAAGAAGTCATAGTCTACTTGAACTCTCAAATTTTTCATTATAATGATAAAAAATTTTACTATTTTTTAAAAGTGATATTCCAATACTCTATCTTTGAACATGCTATATAGGATTCAAAAATATAAAGTGAAAAAACATTTAATATTGTTACATATTTATGGAATATTAAATAATTTTATTTTAAAAAATACCTAAGGTTTGTCATTTTGATTGTGGAGGGTAAATTTAGATAATAAATTTCTAAAGGATGGATATGTTTTACACATTTTGATTTATATGTCTTTTAAACCCATATAAAAACTATGCAAACAAAGTAACCAATATAAAATAGGAGACATGAAATAAGAAGGTTCCCATAAAAAATATAGTTTATTTGTTAAAATTAAAACATAATAAAAATGGAAAATAGGGACATAGAGGTTAAACAGTCATTAAAAATGATATGAATTATTAAAAAAATAATTTAATTTTAAAATATGAGTATAAATATTTTAAATGGAATATATGAATAAAAATTGAACAAACATGATAAAATAGTGCACACCATATTAAATGTGAGATGATGACCACGTAGAACATTATAAATCAATAAGTAGCTTAAGTTTTTAAATAATGATTACATTTGATGGAATATATCAATATATTACAATATATGTTATACAATTAATGGATGTTAAAATACTAATTTAAAAAATAAATAATGATATTATATATCAATAGGGTAATAGTTACACCCTAAAATTGAATATCTGTGAATAATATCAAAGCATGTGTCGATGATGATTGACTAAGATGAATTCCCATATTACATAGTATACATTCCAATAAAATTTACTTAAAATAAAGTGATCATAATATTATATAAAAAATATTGTCAATAGTGATAATTAGGAAGTTATATATCCATTTGGTTTTATATAGCCAATTTAAATGAAATTATTTTCATAAATGTAAATCATTCCCAAATAAGGGGATTTTTATACAAAACATAGTATCTTTATTCCAACATACTTGACCATGTTGAAAGCACAATAATAATGAACAAAAATAACATAATAATTAATATAAAAACATTATTTAATTATTCTATACTTTTAATAAATATTTTGTATCTATAGATTTAAAATATATTAACAGAATATATATTTTTTTAACGGGGTGACTGAACATTTAGTTAATAGTTTCTTACAAATATCATGAAGAAAATATTTATTATAACTAATTTTTTTAATATAATTTTACCAGGATCATTAATCATAGAATAATTATTTATTTCAATGATTATTTTTGTACTATTATCATTATCTTAATCAATTAAATATGACTTGGAAAAATTAAAATTGAGATGAACTAATATTGACGGGTTTAACCATTAAAATTTTATATATTAATAATCATTAAAATAAAAAAATCTACAATCATTAAAAATCATTACTATATCATCATTATATGATATTACCATTATATTTCACTATCTAAAATTTATTATTATTTCTTGATATCATTATTTACATAGATGATAAAACAGAACCAATTTAGAATATATTATAATGATTCCATACGTATGGTATTTTATATAGATAATTATATAATGAAATATGCATTATAAAAAAATTTACTAATTAACAAACAACCTTATAAAATATTTTCATAGAAGTATCCAATATGAGCAGTGATTATAAAAACAATATTTAATGTTTATAGAGGTGGTAATCATCATGAAGTCATGGTTAAAAATCACATTTCTTAGTCAATGGAATGAAATATTGTAATTGATAAATTATCATTTCAATGTTATAAATAAGACTTATAAAATATTTTATTTCACCAAATTATCCATCGTACCTTCCATGAGAGGTGGTGGTGAAAAATGAACAATATCTTAATATCCCACACACACACATGATTGATGTTATTTTGTTTTCATAGTGAATTTAAAAAATAATAATTTTTTTATAATTAATATAATAAATTTTTAGTGAAATTTTTATAATAATTTCATTACAGGAATATTTCTAGATAATATTTAGTAATTATTATGGAAATATATAATGTGAATATAATGTAATATTGATGTTGTAAACATGAATTTTATCCTTTAAAACTCTTTATAAATGATATTTTTATGAAAAATAATGTGAAAATATGATAATAAGAGAGTTTGAGGTTTTTAGATTGATAAATTTTGAAGTAATTCAATACTAAATTTGATAGAGGGGATAATATTAATGTTATGAATGGGGTAAATTTTTATTTATGAACATAATTGTACTTTTGGAAGTTACCAATACATTCTAATTAAGGTATTTTAATAATTCTTAGTTCCATGGATTGAATATTAAAAATTTGGGGGGATTGTTTATGTTTTTTTTTGTATTCTAATCCACCAATCATTTTATATGAAACATTGTGTGTTTTAATGTATTTTATATTAACCTTTTAAAATTTATCCAATTTACTTTTACCTTGGTAATTAAATTTTGTCCATGGTAATTAAATTTTTTGAAAAAATTATTATTATAACATTCAACTAATTTGAAAATTCAAATTTCATATTTTTTAACATATTTATAGAAATTTATTTCTTTTGTTTGAAAAAAAACATTAAAAATTAAAACCATATAAATTATAATTTTTTGGGGAAAAGTATGTTATTTTGTTTAAAAAATAATATAAATGATAATATTATCATAAATAAATCTTTTTATGTCCTGTATTTATTTATTAAGAATAAAATAATTGTTAGGCCGATTTAAAGGAAATATAAAACCAAATGTCACTATCAAAACAATTCATGTTTCTAAAATATTTAAATTCATTTAAACTAAACTAATAATTTTGTTACTGTAAAAAATATATGATAATAGATTTATAAATAAAGGTTCATTTTAAAAGTCATTATTTTTTCCTTTAAATATATAATATTTTACTTAAAATGTATTTTTCTTCAATGTTATTCTTACATAACGATAATATCAAAAAAATTACTATTTTTTAGAATCTATAATTTTTCAACTAAACATCATACAAATCAGGAAAACTAAAAATACATACCTAGATAATTCTGATGTGATAAATTGAAAACTAAATTTTAATTTACCAATTTTAAAATTTAAAATTTTATAAATGTTTTTCTATATGAAAATACATAATATAAATAAATCATAATTTATTGAAAATAACCACTATAAATTTTTACCTACAAAAATTATCTACCTTTTAGTGGTAATATCATTCAATATATTATCATATTAATGTTTATTATAGCATTATTAATAACACATTACATTTATATTGTGGTTTTTTACAATAGATGTTCTTTTTTGTACATGTTATTCATCATAAGAAAAACATTACAATGTGAAGAATTTTGGGTCATTACAATCTAGAATTACATTTAAATCATTCTTAATATCCTTCTTCAGAGAAATATTCTCAAATACCAAACTAAACGTTCAAAAATATATTCAGAAAATTCACCTCCTATGATATTTTGTCAAAAGCTAATACTAATGAATCCAAAATCATTATAACTTCCAAAATTTTGAATCTATACTCATTTACATTCAAAACATATATAACATAAATCATCTACCCAAAATTATTCTTAAATTAATTAAAATGTTCTATAATAATTTAAATATATTTAAATTAAACTCAAAGACTTTATTAATACCTTAGAAACATCCACAGGGACTATCAATTATTATCATGCAATGTTAAATATAAATAAAACACAACTTTAATAATTACATTATTAATTCAGTGAATCACCTTGGATTTTTTTTTCAACTCCAAAAAATAACATTTTTTCATAAAATAATATAATTTATTAATGAAACATTTCTTCAGTTCGTAGTGAAATATAATATTTATTATTCAGAAAATCACCTCCCTTTATTGGTGGAATATATGTCTAGTATATATGATGTTATCCCCCATAAAAATTTCCAAAATAGACTAATTTATTCATCATTTTGTAATAAAAACACATGTAGATTCCTAAAATACGTCACAAGAGTTCATTTAACTTTCACCTACATTGAAATTAGAAACCAATGATTTTTTGGGAAATCTCAAAATACTTCATGGAAGTGGGAATGTATGAACATGAATATTAAGTCTTAAAATTTAAAATATACAATTTCAAATTATTTTTATGATATAATTATAAATATTATAATATGTTATAATATATTAAAAAACTATAACTCCCTTAGAAATAGTCAAAATAATAAAATAATACATGATAATAATATTGTTTGATAAAGGGTGTTACAATAGATTCTGGTATTACTCAATCCCTCATTTTATTTCATGTGGAACTCCCAAAGGATTCTTAGTTATCACATGATAGTGTTCATATTTCTCTCTTATCAAAATCATTTTGGTTCATTAAACTATTGTTCAAATATTCTCAACCTAAACTATTTTTAATGTCACTAAATTTTTTTTCTTATAATTCAAAATCAATTAATTTTATCACAAAATTAATGTACAACTAGATGACTATTTTCTGTCATAAAAATATAAAACCAATTTATATTAAGTGAAAACATATAGATTAATTATCTCACCTCTAAATTAGATCCTCCCATAATTCAATTTTTCATTAAAATAGTTTATAACTCTCTTCATAACAATTTTTTTATATTTTTGGGTTGCATAGGTAACTTGAAAATATGTCGCCATCTTAAAAATATAAAGACATGATGTGGTGAGGTACAAAATACTTATTATTATCCATTAAAACAACTAATAATTCAAAAAATTTCTTCCTTATACATTTACTATAATCATTCCAAATATAATGGATATGGATACCAATCTATTGTCTTGCTTTTCAAAATATATTTATAATACAATGATAATTTTTTCCTGGCATAGAAAAATAAAATAATTTTTTTTCATATATTTTAATCCCAATAATAATATAATATCTGAATGAATAAAAAATAGGAATTCCTATAAATTCTGCATAAAACAATAAGAAACTATTCCAATTATCTCTTAGAAAAATAATTTCACCAATATATATAATTATAATTAAATTACATGTTCTCGTCATTTTCAGAAAATAATTTTCATCAAAACTACTTTAGTAGAGAATAATGTCTATTATGATTCTCTCCATTGAAGAATATATATATCTAGAAGACTATTGTAATACCTATTATTATTTTCATTACATGTATAACATTTATCAATTAGTTTCAGAATCAAAATATCTATACATCTCAATAAAATAATCATCTTCACGTTCTACATTCAAGAATGAGGAATTCATATAAAAATAAAAAGCAATCTGAAATTACATAATTCTATATTTGAAATCATGATTTCATTTTATAAATTTTTTTATTATATTTCCCTATTTATTGTTTTTTATAACTATGAGATAAATCTTATAAAAAGAACTGATAAATTAAATGGAGTTTACGTCCAATCAGTATTCATTTTTAAAACTATAGGAATATTAAAAATAGTACGGATTTCACTACCTATAAATTCATCATTATTTTCAACATGACTTCATTTTTTCTCTTACTCATCTATATACATTGTGAAATTATTCTGAAAATGTGGCATGAAATGAAAAGCATGAGTAACGATCAAATTAAATATAACGAATAAACTCTTTAGTCTATTTCAATAATGTGAGACTAAATGAGATATGATTAATTTAATATATTAAACCACATGGAATAATAATATATTACATAAACATGATATCAAATTTAAAAAAAATTCTCATAAAAGATATTATAAAATAATTATAAAGGAAAAATTATAAGTATGAGGGTTTCTTAGAAAATATGAGAACCAATGAAAAAATATTTTCATTAAAATTTACCCTTTTACACATAATGGCTCTCATCATTTACATTAAGCAAAATATCATAGGATCAAATATAAAGTAAAACAATTTTTTTGAATTTTTTTTTTCTATATTAGAAATTTAATAGTGGTTCCTTGGGATGCCATATTCATTAAAGCATTACAAGAACCATTACAGAAGGAATAACATTCTTGATTAATTCCATCACAATTATCAAGATAAATTAATTTTTATGTAAATAATTAGAGAGCAATATCAGGCTCACTAACCACCATAAAAAATTTCCAAGGATTAAAAAAACATGAAAAATATAAATTATTTCATTCAAACCATCTTACTCATAAAAACATAATTTTTAACACCATATTTTAAACATATACAATTATGGATACATACATTTCCTTAAATTCTCCATTTTTTTTAAAAATATTGATAAAAATATAAGAATGTTTTTTCTTTGAATTTATCATTTAATCATTAGAGGAATGTAAAGATCAGGTAATTGTTTTGATGTAAGGAAATATTTTTTTTTTATGTAAAAAATCTTCCTCATTATGTTTTTAATGAATATTATTAATTTTATATGAAATAAATAAAAATATTTCTTTCAAAAATCATTATATTTATTTTAAAGGAGTGGTTAAATATAAATTTCATTTTATTTATTTAAATCTTTACCCATCCCTCAACTAATATGGTCATGGAGCGAAAATATTATAAATAAATCTTCATATCATTTATAAAAAACATTTTAGTATATAATATTTAAATGAATGGATACCATTTTATCCAATGAATAATTTAATTCCTAATGTTTGAATGGATTCTTAAAAACCATTGCTTTTATATAAAAGATATAAAATAAATTAACAACTTTTTTTATACCCCAAAAAATCGTGGGGTAGAATTTAGATAAGTCTCAAAGAAAAGAAAATAATCTAAAAGACATTTTCTTGAGTTGGACTTGTAACATATGTTCTATATCTTCTTGAATATTAATCATATGTGAATTATTTAAATTATTAACTAAATTTTTAATTTTTAATATTAAAATTCATTAAATTATATCCATGTTATACCTAATTACATAATCTATTATGTTTACTTTGTACATTTGGATAACATTAGGCTTATATGTTTGAAATGTATTTGGATTGATTACCATGGTAAATTGGATAATTATGATATCATTTTAAAAAGTATAATCCCTTAATAGTTACTATTTTTAATCATTGTTTCACCATTAAAAAAACCATGTAATGTGGTTTTGAAAATTAAATGACATTATAATCAAGTAGAGAGTAGTCTCCATGTAGGCATAATTACATTTCTATTTTTTAGGTTAGGTCAGGGAATAAGTTAACATATTATTTTAAATTAAAATAATTATAATTATATCATAAATTTATAATAAATTTCTTAAATTATCATACACATATATTTATATATATAATCCATTTGATTTTGTGATGAAAAAAATCACATTGGATAGTGAGGCAATATTCCACACAAATGTATGGGCGATATTTTTCAAATAGATGGTAAAGAAAAAATATAATTTTTTTTGTTTTTTTAAAAAATATTTCATTTATATAATATTCATTAATTAGGATATATAATTACGTGTAAACATAAAATTCAGTGAAAAAAAATGTAACACATTATTCCTCGAGGTAGTATTATATAGATACAATCAGGCAATAATTTTGTTTTATATTAGATAGATAATTGGATGAAAAAGAATTATATGAAAAAAATAATAAGAATTATGTATATTAGGTATACATGTTTGACTACATATAAATGATTACGATGGTTTTTAAGGATGAAATATAAGATATAAAATATAAAAATCTCATTTAATATCTATACCTCCTACTCAAATAATGACCATATGTAAATATATGTCAGGCCCCGTCCCTTAGGGCCCGTTCTGTGACTACCCAAATCTCGCCTTCTATAGGACAGGGGCATGCGACTAGCACCAAATGTGTGATTACCTAAAACTAGGAACTCATTGCCTTTATAACATGTAATCGCACAAAACTGAGCATAGATTTGGATATAAAACACTATGTAAACTGTATAACAAAAGAGTGCTGAATGTAAAAGGGGACGAAATACAAGGCCAACAGTAAGGGTACGAGTACAACTGAAAAAAATAAAACTAAAGAAAAAGATATTAAAGCAGCTACTAGGTTATCCTCCAGGATTCCTTTCCGAAAGGGACGTATAGATGGCCTCCTCAGCACTCCACATCAGTTAGTCTCTACTGTGTACCGAATCGTCATAAGGTCCACCTCCAGTTATCGTCTAGTAATGGTACTCTCAGCCTCAGTCAGCGTTGTTCGTCTTCTATATCCAACACAACAAGGTGTGGTCATAGCCCATGCAGGGGTGATTATAACGATACTCAGTAGAGACCTCGAGACCCTCAAGGTCTCACAAAATACAACAAGGATAAACCAAAAAGTATGAAATTAATAGATAACATTACTTGGTTATATTCCCATACATATACCTAAGTTATCAAGTGATCAATCTCAATCATGAGGAAAACACTAAGGTACCGACTCAGCTCAACCAAGATTTTATTCACATTATCAAAACCACAACTGTTGGAGAACTCCTCCTCTATCATGTATAGTGGGCCTGCCATGACACCAAGTTCATTTTCCACTAAACATGGACTACTTAGGTACTACTCAGGTTGAGTACCGTGGTTCTGCTGTCACACCCATGCACTCCCCACTGCGGGTCTGCCACTACACCCAGGCGCTCCACCTTGTAGTCTGCAGAGGTACTTCTCTTATTGAGTATCATGGGTCTTCGACATCACACAGATCATGCTCCTCCATTGTGGGTCTGCACCACAACAGGCACGCCCCACTGGGCTAGTAGTGTCTCTCCGAGTCAAACGGTTAGCAGTTGTCAGATCTCAGCCAGCTACGAGGTATCCGCCCAATGCTCGCTTGTCACTAGAAGGATCCTATCAACGATCTACTAGTCAATACTCCAATGGTCACTAAGTCCCTGGAAGAAAAATCTCAAAGGTCTGCCATGTCATAGGAGTCTCAACACAACAGACGCACGTCAATCGAACGCCTGGTTTGGGAGTTATTAGCCTTTTAGTCCCGGGGGCCAGGTTGGATTCTCGGATGATCCAACCAGACTGTATCTCAACTATACCCAAAAATATAGTGAGGTATACTCAACTGGACTGTCACTTCATAGAGGTCTCTACGCAATATGCGGCGCATTAATCGGATTCCCGATATGTGAGTTATTAGCCTTTTAGTCCCGAGGGCCCTTTTGGATTCGTGCACAATCCAACCTGATTATATCTCAACTATTCCCCAAACATTAGTGGTGTATGCTCAATAGAACCTTCATGCTCCGCGATTACCAGCGCCGCTGATGGTTCATCAAACAGACATCTGGTGCAAATGATATGGCCAAAAGAAAGTAATGGGTCGATGTGGGCCTGGGTCCGGTCTGAATCGGTTGGCCGACCTAGCCTGGCTCGTTGGGTGGGCTAGCCCGTTAGGTTCGGTCTGGCATACTGGGCCCAACCCAGCCAGTCGTGAGGTATCATGGAGGGCTGCGAGGGCACGGACCAGTCATAAGGGTGTGGACCAGCCATGGTTCATCGCAAGGGCGGTTCGGCCTGGAGGGCAACATGAGGTCGCAGCTCGGGCCGGACGGCGCCACGAGTGCAGATCATCCCAGAGGGCACCGCAAGCGGGCGCGTCTCGGTCAGGAGGCTAAGGCCTTTCAGCCAGGGCACCGCGAGGGTGTGGTCCGGTTCGTCCAGGGCGCCGCGAGGAGAAGGTGGGCCAGCACAGTCAGGGTGGCTCAAGCGGTCGGTGGGCGACGCGAGCCAGGCGTCTCAGAGGGCCGACGATGGCACGACCGAGGTGGCTCAGAGGGCAGATGGGTGAACGGCCAGTGGAAAGTGTGGCTGGCATCTGGCATGGACTACAGGTAGCGTGGGTGGTGGTTTCATTTTCTTTGTCGCCGTCCTTCAATCCAAGGAACACCTCACAAAAAAATGGTAGAGGGGGGTCGGTCCATGTTAGTTTGGCCAGAAACCTTTGTGTTTAGATTTTTAGCATACGGTTCACAAGAACTAACCAAAGAATAAAAACCATGATCTTCTGTAATTTAATCATTCCCAATCAAGCATATGTGGTGAAGGGAATACCTGGAATGTGATAAAAAACATTAAACCCCTACATTGTTCATTGTCCGTCGATAGAGTTACGGGGAAGAAGAAGGATCTTTGGGAAAATATAAATGTCGGTGTCATCGACATTTTCCTTGATCATCGGTCTGTGCACCAGCTCGTCTTTGTCAAAGACGTCTTACATCGGTGGTTTTCTTGAGGAAGAAGGTCCAATTAGAGATCAGTCTTCTTTCGGAGGGCATTCTTCATTGGGAGAACACATTCTTTTTTGGAGAGCATAATCCTCCAAGTGTTGGGCGTCATGTCACTTTACTAGCGCTTTGTTTCTTGGTGAAGCCATCCCAAATCCTACTCCCAAGCTCCATATATATAAGAGAGGTGGGAGGTAGGTAATGATTGTTGGAATTTATGACGGTTCATTTATTAGGAACATTCTTAAATTCCAATGACGATGTTAGTTAATTTAAAAAGGGGAAAGCCAATTAATTTATGCTAGCACAACGATGCGGTGAGTTGGCAAGATTAATGGTATGTGTATTGGAACAATTTAGGTGGAGGAGGTCAATAGGATCTCTCTCATTAATTGTGGGAGTTGAGGGTTTCTACCAATTAATGGGGGGGTTTCAAGGTCGTTTAATCCCAGGTGGTCCCCACAACCGTAAACTCTCATGTGAAGTTATGGTTTGAGTGGTCCCCACCACCTTAACCTCTCATGGGATGTTAAGGTCTGGTTGTCCCCAATTTCATCTTCCACAAGGAGGTTTAGTTACAATGGACCGTGCCTAAAATATCCATATGGAAGCTAAACATAAAATAAAATGTATTTTATTTTGTTTTAGTACTTCCAGGAAAAACCCAGAAACTATATTTATCCCCGGTCCATCTACCTTCTAGGTGAAAGTATCCTTAAGTGAATACCGACACAGAGAGTTCAACAGTGCCCTTGGATTTCAATTCAAATCACCTATTCAAAAGATATAAAATGTTTCTCGCGTGTTTACTAAACTTATCGAAAAAAAAGTTTAGAAAATTATTATCAGTCACCCTCGACCTGCACTAGTCGAATTTAGGCTCTTCCTAGGTGAAAAACTCCCCAAGAAACCCAATGGTACTCTCTGATTTTCAATCCATGTTACCGTTTATATGTTATGAATTTTACAAAAAAATAAATGTCACTTAATTATTTTATTTGAAGCTAAAAACTAACTTTCTCAGGTGGCCCGCACCGACCAATGTTAGAATCTTCTTAAAGAAAGCATACCCTCACGAGATTAGCGGTGGTCTCATATTTTTAATCCGAGTTACCGTTTGTTGGTTATAATATTTTGAATGATAAAAAAATTTATTTAAATATTTTATTTACGATTATTCCATTTAATTGGTTTCTAACATGAGGCCCGCGCCGATTAATAATGAGTCGCCCCTAGGGTAAACCTGCCATCCTGAGCACAACAGTGCACTAAGATTTCTGATCCGAGTAACCATTTATTTGTTATTCTAATTTATTAGGAAATTTTCTTACGCCCGTTAACTTATGCTTAACAAAACATCCAAAGATCATTCCGGGCACTCCTTGCTTTAGAATCATGCGCCGTCTGATTTTTGGGACTTGTAAAATTCTTATATATTTTAAAACATTACATGGATATTTTGGGACATTACATTCTCCCCACCTCAGGGCACTACTTCCTCGTACGCCACAACTCAATCTAAAGAAACAAGTGGGGGGTATTGTGCATTCATCTTAGCCTCCTGGTCCCATGTGCTCTCCTGGAGGTTCCCATGCTTCCAGTAAAAGCGCAAAAGAGGTTTTGAACATCCACAAAGGAACCACTCCTATCGATCCTCAATCTCTTCCGGAACCTCCGTAAAAGTCTCCCCATCATTGACGTCCAGCTCACCATGGTCGATGATATGAGAAGGGTCTTGCACGTAACTCCTCAGCTAGGTGATATGGAAAACATTGTGCACCAGGTGCAACTAAGGTGGAAGAGCTATGAGGTAAGCCACCTCACCAACTCTATTGAGGACCTAAAAATTTCCGATGAAGCTTAGAGAAAATTTTCCACCTCGGCCAAATATCTAAAATACTCATCTAGGTGAGTCATGTAGAAAATCATGGTCACCATCCTCGAACTCCGGAGTTCTTTGTCTCTTGTCGGAATACGACTTTTGTCTACTCTGTGTTGTCTTCATCCACTCCTAGATGATCTGCCCCTTCTCTGTAGTAGCCCATACCATCTCTGGTTCCAGGACTACTGACTCTCCTAGGTCAGTCCAACACAAAGGTGATCTGTAAGGTCGCCTGTAGAATGCCTCAAATGGTGCCATCCCAATTGTGAAGTGATGGCTGTTTTTGTATACGAACTCCCCCAAGGGTAAGTAATCCTCTCAGCTACGACCGAAGTCGAGGACACAAACCTGTAGAATTTCTTCGAGGGTTTGAATGGTCTGCTCAGTCTGTCCATCTATCTAAGGATGGAAGGCGATGCCCAAATGAATATGTACCCCAAAAGCCTCCTGAAACCCCAACCATAGTCGATAAGTAAAACATGTGTCACGATCATAGATAATCATTGAGGGTACTCCATGTTTCCGCACAGTATACTTCACATAGAGGCATCCCATTCTCTCTAATGAGCCATGCTCTCTGCTCGGTAGGAAGTGGGATGACATGGTGAGTCGCTCGACTATCACCCAAATCGAGTCATGTTTTATAAATGTACGTGGAATTCCTGTCACAAAGTATAGGGATATCCCATAACACTTCCACTCTGGGACCTCTAATGGCTGAACCAAGCATTTTGGTACCTGATGGTCTGCCTTCACTTACTTACAAGTGAGGTATCGAGAGACAAACTCTGCAACTGCTTTCTTCATTCACAGCCACCAGTGTTGTCTTCGTAGATCCTAGTACATCTTTGCCACTCTTGGATGTACCTCTAGAGGGGATGTGTATAACTCCCTCAAAACATCCTCTTGAAGTGACACCGGTACCATGTTATGTCCTTGAAAGAGAATGAAGTTCTCCACACCTTCAGAAAAACCATCAGGTGCTTGTCCTGTGGATATCTAAGCATGTCGTGTCTCACAGTCAGCATCTCCATGTTGTGCCTACCTGACTCGGTGATGGAGTGAGGGAGTGACTGTAAGAGACTGAAGAAAAGATACTTCTTCTTGATCCACAAAAAATCATTGCAATGCGGCTAGCTGCTTGGCCACCTCACTCAGTTGATGCATGCCAGACCAGCTGATAAGTGCGTCTGCTATGATGTTCCCCTTCCTAGGAGTATAGACTCTCTCAAAGTCAACTTCTACTACCATGAGGGTGAGGTTGGCCGATCCATGAGTGAATGGATGCACCATAATATGCATTATTTTATCCAGTTTTTCCTAGTTTTCCTTTTTCTCCAACCATGGAAAACCCCATTACAACGTTGTATATAAACATCAATCTCTATTCCTAATACAATGAATCTGGGTGTGAACTGTGGATGTGTATTCCAAACCCAAGGTAACATTGTAAGGCCTCAATGCTTCTACCAAGAGGTTCCAACTGAATCTCTCTCCTCAGGGGTAAAATCACACCATCTTCATAAGTGTGATTATCGAGTCTCCTCCCATAGGAATCTCCATATGTGAAGGTCAAGTCAACAGTTTAACCGGAAACTCTAGGTCCTTGACAAGATTCGTCGATGGAAGGAATTATTGGTAACTATGTCTATTGATACGGCTACTAGTAGTATACATAGACTGTACCTCAAATCACTCATAGAGAAATTAGGTCTGATTCCTTGACCGCATGCAATAACTGTCTTCCCCTATCATCTAGCTCCCTAAGCCTAGCGGTGTCCCCAAAAAATTGGGTGGTTGTAACATGTTGAAAAGTATACCACCTCATGTAGCTCTTCTAGCTATGCTTCCACATCTGCCTCCCTTCATACTCATCTGTCCCTAACACTTCATCTTCCCGAAACATTTTACATGCCCAAGTGTCTAAGACTAGCTATAGTTTCCTACTTTCGCACTACTAACATTCTCTGGCTGTATTCATTCTACCTAAGAACATTCAATCAAAAAGGTTCTCTCTAGAACCCTAGCATTAGTAGAAATTCATAGAAGAATAGTGCTGGCTCAGATATACTTTAAATACACCTCGCTCAGAAGTTCAAGCCCTAATGAACTAATAGTATCATATTCATAGAGTACCAAGAATGATCGGTATGCCTCGATAAATACTAAGCTATTGACATGTCATCCTACTAAAGCTGTAGAAGTTTTAGAGAACTCTCAGCCACCTCCTTGAGCCTGTCCTCAGCCGCCAGTGATTCAAGCATGCCTCGGAACCTGGCGGGTATCTAATTCTGAAACACTTGTAAGGAACTATGCCTATATGTTTCCTCCACTGGTACCACATGTTGTAACTACTGAACAACAGGTAGTGATATAGGTGGGATACTACCCAAAGGTACTATATCGGGAAAAGGTCCACGTATCGAAGCCTCATCACTATGTAAACCACACTCATGGTCACTCATTGAAAAAGGCTAGTAGCTAAGATCATTACCTTCTCTACTGGTGTCTCAACTAGATGGTGAACTCTAGAAATCACCTCTATCAAGACCTCAATTGCATGGGAATCTGCATCCCAACGGGTGGTGGTTCTGCAGGTACACCACATGATTGTGCCTACCTAGTAAGAGGGTCCTACACCGGAGCCTCATCGCTCGGTGGGATATTAGTGCATACAACTCTCTGAACTCTAACTGGATATCTGTGTAGAGGTATCCTATAAGAAAATAGATGCAACACGGTCAAAAGATTATACCTGATGATTTGACCTGGTAAGCTGACTTAAAAAAATCAAAAATAAAACACACACACAATCGGTGTTTTCATGCACTGAGTTGGAAATCGGAAGTCAGGGTCCTCATGTATGGATACGTCGACTGCCGCACCAACACCGGACTCCATGAACTTAAAACTGCACTCACTACACTTAACAAAATTGCTTCATAGAAAATATCAGAGTCCAATGTTCTATTGTAGAACTGACTCCTCTGATACCAATATGTCACAAACCATCCCATGGGGCCCGTACTGTGACTACCCCAAGCCTACCTTCTGTAGGCTAGGGGATGGCGACTACCACCAAAGGTGTAATTCCAAAAAACTAGTAAGGCATTGAATTTATAACCTATAAATGTACAAAACAGAGCATAGAGCGGGATACGAAACACTAAGTAAACTGTATGACAGAAGAGTGTTGAAAGTAAAAGGGGTCGTAAGACAAGAACACCAGTAAAGGTAAAAGTAAAAGTGAAAACAATACTACTGGAGAAAAAGATAGAAAAGAAGCTACTGGGTTATCCTTCGGGATTCCTACCTGATGGGTAGGTACAGATTGCCTCTTCAGTTCTTCATGTCCATCAGTCTCCTCTATGTACCGACTTGTCGGAAGGTCCACCTCCGAGTACTGTCTAGTCCTAGTACTCTCATCCCCATTCAACGATGTCCGTCATATTCATCCAACACAACAAGGTACGGGGATAGCCCTTGCAGGGGTGAGTATAACGACACTCAGTAGGGACCCCGAGACCCTCATGGTCTCAGAAAATTCCACTATGATAAAGCACAAAGTATGAAATAAACAAATAACATTACATTGGTATATGACCATACATGTACCTATGTTATCAAGTGATCCATCTCAAAAATGAGGACAAAAAGTACTGACTCAGCTCAACAAGAATTTTATTCACATTATTGAAACCACGACCGCTGGAGAACTCATCCTATGTCATGTACAGTGGGACTACCATGACACCAAGTGCCCTTCCCACTAACCTTGGACTATTGAGGTACTCCTCATATCGAGTACTGTGGGTCTGTAGCCACACCCAGTTTCTCCCCACCGCGAGTCTGGCGCCACACCAAGGCGCTCCACCTTGTATCCTGTAGAGGTACTCAGCCATTCGAGTATCGTGGGTCTACCACATCACACAGATCGTACTCCACCACCGTGGGTCTGCCGCCACAACTAGGTTCTCCCCACTAGGCTAGTGGAGTCTCTCTATGTCAAACGATTAGCAGTCTTCAGGTCACATCCAGCTACTAGGTCTCTACACTCTACTTGCTTGACACTGGAAGGATATGCTCCACGAGCTACTGGTCGATACATAAACTATCATGAAGTCCCATTAAGAAGTATTTAAAAGGACTTCCTTGTCATAGGGGTCTCAACGTAATAGACGGCGCGTCAATCAGACTCCCGGTCTGTGAGTTATTATCCTTTTAGTTTCGAGGGCCCGGTGGATTCATGCATGATCCAACCTGGCCGTATCTCAAGTATACCCAAAACTCTAGTGGGGTATACTCAAAGGGACCGTGACGTCCTAGGGGTCTCACCATAATAGACTACACGTCAATCAGAGGCCCGGTCTATCTGTTATTAGACTTTTAGTCCCAGGGGCCGGTTTGATTCATGCACAATCCATCCTGAATGTATCTCAACTATACCCCAAACTCCAGTGGAGTATACTAAAAGGGACCGTGATGCTCCAAAATTATCAGCTCCACTGACGATTCGTCAAATGGGCATCCGGTGCCAATGATATGGCCAAAAAATGTAAAGGGTCGTAGTGGGACCGGGTCTCATTCGACCCTGTCTGACCAACCCCACCGGAAAGACCCATCCTGACTGACCTAGCCTGACCTAGTCTGGGCCATCCTAGTCTGAGACTGGCCTGGCCTGTTGGGCGGACCATCCCCGCTAGGTTTGGTCCGGTCTGCTGGGCCCAGCCCAACTGGCTGTGAGGGGATGTGCAGGGCTATTAGGGCACGAAACTATCTCGAGGGTGAGGACCGACCATGGGTCAGTGCAAGGGCGGTTTGGCCCAGAGTTGGCTGAGAGGGCACGGCTCGGCTCAGAGGGAACCGTGAGGGCGGTTTGGCCTAGAGGGTGTCGATAGTGGGCGTGACTGGGGGCAGCATGGCTCAGAGGCTGGGGCCGGTTCGGCCAGGGCGCCACAAGGGTGTGGAAAGGTTCGGTTAGGGTGATGCGAGAGGCTGACCGGTATGTGCGACCGGGGTGGCTCAAGATACCAGAGAGAGACATGATCTGGGCGGCTCGGAGGGCCAGCAGCGGCGCGAAGGGGGTGGCTCTGTGGGACGGCCGTGACGCGGACAGCAGAAGGCACGGCCGGCGGGTGGCCGGGCGGGCGTGCGGCGTGGTCGGGCGGTGCAGATGGTGGGAGGTAAGGGTGGAAGCATCATTTCCTTCACCTCCTTCCTTCATTCCATAAGAACACCATAAAAAAAGAACACTGGAGGGGTTCGGGCCATGTTCATTTCTCCCGCCCCCTCCGCGTTTAGAGTGGTAGCATACAGTTCACAAGAACGAAGAAAATAACATCAACTGTGATCTTCAGAAATTTTATCATTCCCAATACCACACAAGATAAGAAGGGAGTACCTGGAGGTTTATACAAAAACATCAAACCCCTACCTTTTACATTTTTCGTCAATGGAGTCATGTGGAAGAAGACAAATATTGGTGTCATCGTTGTTTTCATCGATCATCGGTTTTTGCGCCGGCTCGTTGTAGTTGAAGACTTCTTACGTCAGAGGATGTCCTGGGGATAAAGGTTGTAGTCGAGGTCATTCTTCATCGGGAGAGCGTTCTACGTTGATAGAAAAGATTCTTCATTGGAGAGTGTAATCCTCCAAGTGTTGGGCATCGCATCACTTTACCAGTGGTTCGCCGCTTGGTGAAGCCGTCCCAAATCCTCCTCCCAAGATCCATATATATAGAGGAGAGGGAGGTAGGTAATGATCTTTGGAATTTAATACGGTTCACTTATTAGGAACCATTTTAAAATCCAATGACTTTGTTACTTAATTTAAAATGGGGAAATCAAATTAATTTATGCTGGTGCAATGATGCAGTGCGTTGGAATGATTAATGGTATGTGTATTGGCACAATTAAGGTGGAGGAGGTCAAGAGGCTCTCATTCATTAATTGTTGGAGTTGGGGGTTTCTCCCAATTAAAGGGGGGTTTCTAGGGCATTTAATCCTAGGTGGTCCCCACCACAATAACCTCTCTTGGTGGGTTATGGTTTGAGTAGTCCCAACCACCTTAACCTCTCAGGAGAGGTTATGTTTTAGTGGTCCCCATATCCAACTTCCACAAGGAGGTTTAGTTTCAGTGGACCCCACCTGGAATATCAACATGGAAGCTCAAAATAAAATATAATGATTTCTATTTTATTTTAATATTTCCATGAAAAACCCAAAAATAATCATTCGCACTCGTCCTTCTGTCGTCGAGGTGAATGTCTCCTTAAGCGAATATCGGTGTTGCGAGTTAATCGGTGCCCTCAGATTTCAATTCCAAGAACTGGTTCAAATGTTATAAAATGCCACTCACGGGTTTACTAAACGTACATGCATTTTTTTGGAATATTTTTATCAGTCACCCTCGACCCGCACCGGTTGAGGTTAGGATCTTTTAGGTGAAACACGCCCCAACTAACCCAACAATACTCTCAGATTTTCAATCCATGTTATCTTTAAGAAGTTATGAATTTTACAATAAAATAATTGTCACTTAATTATTTTATTTGTGGCCAAAAACTAAATTTCTCTGGTGGCCTGCACCAGAAAAAGTAAATATTTTATTAAAGGAAGCATACTCTCACGAGTTCAGCGGTGGTCTCAAATTTTTATATCCGAGTTACCATTTGTGAGTTATAAGCATTTGAAAAATAAAATAATTTATTTAATTATTTTATTTACGATTAAGCAATTTATTGGGTCTTCTCACAAGTGTCTCGCGTCGACTAATCTTAATTTTTCATAGGGTAAACTTTCCATCCTTAGCACAACAATGCCCTCATATTTCTGATCTGAGTAACCCTTTTAGAGTTATTCTACATTTTCATGAAAACTGCTTATGAGCATTAACTTAAACTTAAAAAAACTTTGACGGATAATTCCAGGCACTCTGGGCCTTACAATCGTGCGCCGTCTGATTTTTCGGACTCGTAAAATTCCCATATATTTAAAAAAATAAATGGAAATTCTGGGTCATTAAAATACATAAATAGTTCATATTTTTTTATGATAATAAAACTAGGAAATTTTGGATAGGGTTAGGGTTATTATAATGTGATTTGGGATGGTATTTTATAAGATACTAAAATCATATACTATGATAAAAATTAGACAGGGGATTCCATTTATTATTGATGGAGACAACACATATAGCATTTTTTTAAAATATTAAAATATATTATAGTCTTAATTCATCAAAGTGGCACTAAAATGACTCAAAATCAAAGTGGAGTTGATATAGGGTTATCATAAGACATTAAAATAGGGGTTATTCAAACACTTTATTCATTATAACAATTATCATTTTAGTTTTGACACTTTAATCCAATTTTTAATATTACCATCATAAAAATATTTATTCCAAATGTGGTGAATTATAATTTAGAATTTAAAATTTATTTCATTATAAAAAATTTAATTTATTATTATAAATATGTATACTATTATGTGAAATTAATTTTCAATTTTTAGTATATAATATATAAAAAACATAATCTTAAAATGTGGGGAATAATTTTTTTTATAAAAGTATATTTGTTATTATAAATTTTTTTATGAAAAAAATTATATTACTACTAAAATGACATTTAATAAATTATTTTCAATAAATTAAAAGTAAATATTTTTATATTAATTAAAAAAATTATTTTTTCATGTATAAACATTAATGGAAAAAACAATTTTCCCAAAAATCATACCTTTTTACTTTTCACCGTTATATCAACATCTATAGAAACATCCAAAAGAATCACACTTTGAAAAAAATTTAGTGATGATTTCAGAAAAGTAGTTTTATTAAAATAATTATTTTAGAATATCAAAATTATAATTTATATTAAAATTGTACCATACATGTAAATGAATTTAGTATGAAGAAACTACTTCATATTTCATTGAAAATTTACTTAACATTCGTATATGTATTGTAACTACATAAAATCCAAATCCGAATTATTAATGAACAAAAAAATTATCTAAAATAAAAATCAAAAGGTTTTTTAGAAGATTTCATATATTAATAATTTCATCCCCCTATTTTTATTCCTAACCAAACTAATTGGAGATGTCTTTACTTCAAAAATTTTTCTGGTTCTGAGGTTTCATCTTTAAAAATATAGTTATTCCTCCAAACTATACAGTTATTAATCTATTTATAATGAATCATATACACTCTATGATCTATAATTTTATCCAACTTTTCCTTATATTAATGATTACCTTTTAATTATATTGAATCATGGATAAAATATTGAGATGTATCATTCACAAATTACATTAAAATTGAATCATGAAACCTATCTTGTACCTCGTGTTTTATCAAATGAAATTCCCCCCATAGGATACTGATCAAACCATCTCTTTGATTTCTTAATATCAAATGATTTATAGTATGAACATTCTATTTTAACATTGAATAATTACAGTTATCATTGATGATACGTTAGGATAATCATGATCACCCACCGAAAATGAAGGATCATTCCATTGGGAATCTTTATAACTTTTCATCCTTCTCTAAGACAACCACATTTGAATAGGAATACAATTGAAACTCATAAAAATTTCTTTTACCAATTCATTTCAAACATATATTATTTCCCCAAATTTATCATAAAAAGATGGTGCTCGACACTATTCTCTATATAATGCCTCAAAATAACACCATCTATAAAATTGAATGAATATTACGAATATAAGATATTTCAAATATTGAATTACATTGATCACAAATTTCCTATTAAATTAGTTAAAATTCTGGTAACATGATATACAACATCTAAATATTTATATTTTATTATAAATTAGATTAATGATGCGTAAAAGCACAAAGCTTTAATTAGAAACAAAACAAAATCTAAATCACATTAAAAAAATTAATATAAACCTAGGATCGTGATTAGATACAATATAAAGAGGGACTCCAGGAAATTTGATTACAATATTATCATAAATCCTAAAAATCTGATCCAATTCCATATTCTATAAAATGAGACTAAAATGTACTAATTTATTTAATTAATCAATAATTACCTAAATTATATTATTACAACATTATGTATTTGGTAATCCCATCATTATTATGATGTATAAAATTTCCCATATCATTTATAGAACTATAATAGATTGAATAAATCCATTCACCATTTTTTTATTTATTAACCTTATAATAATTCAATCATTTAATATAAAGATATTCGTTTTATTTCATCATTCCACCAACAAAACATATTTATAATGGAATATCTATGAAATAATGGCATAATTATAAATAAAAAATAGAGAACTATGATCATTAATAATCAATTATTACATCAAATTTGAATCACAAGGCACACATAATCCTTTATATAATTTCAAATAACATTCTTTCAATGTTAGATTCTAGAAACAAAATTTTACATACCAATTCTACCATTCCATATAAAACACGAACCGCCCTTCTAAGCCAAATTAATTCTATCTATAAATGATGGGTTCATTGAAATATATAAAAAAAATAGAGAATGGTCCTACCTAAAAAATTTGATTACAGATATTCATCATATAATTTTCAAAATAATTTAAATCTTTATATAGAATAATAAATTATACGTTATCATTTTGACATAAATCATTAGCTACCCTTTTTATTTCTCCTATATTGTAACCAAAATTTCAGTCATATATTATAATTAGTTTCATTCATCTTCTCTTCCCCATGTCAAACTCAATTGAATGAATATATACTTTAATCATTTATGATCAGCTTAAATTTCACACATTAATCTATAAAAATGATATCTTAAAATTTTTAAATAGGAATCTATAGAATATATTTCAATATAATATGTAAGATAATTTATCTCATGATATTTTAACTAATATTTAGAATATTAAATTATATAATTAGTATTCATCAAATCACAATCATGTCTCAATAAAGATGCCTCATTGTGAATGAAAATTTCTAAATTTATAAAGGAAATAAACAAAAATGATAAATTCACTAATCATTTTTCAATTCATACAAATAGTCGTAAAAACCATTCAATAGTATGGATTAAACTAAATTTTGAGTAAACACTATGTGTAGGAAAGATAGCCATTAAAAGACTTATAAAATCATTTATAGTAACCAAATATTTGACAAAAAATAAGATTCTTTGTGACATTGGTGGGTTAGTACACTCTTAAACCACTACTATTTTAGGAATTATTCCATTTCCATTTAAAATATTTCCATCGAATGAAATATATCATAATCAAAAAAATTGTCATCTAAATTCTATGTGTATTTACGTTTCCTTCATGTTTTTGAAAAACAATCCTGAAGTGATTTTATGGATCATTGTAACATTAAAAATATAGAATATGTTCTAAGACTTGCTCCATTAAACTATAAATGGTTCCCACACTGTTATATTATCCTAAAATATAAGGTTTCTCATGCCTAAATATTTATCAATTTTGCAGTTGTGAAGAAAAAAATACAAACATGAATCCCTTTATACATTGGAAATAAAATATAAAACATAAAAAAGAAAATATTCTCTATCATTGAATTTTGTTATATTATTTCTTCTTAATTCGAAAGGGATGTCCAATAAAATAAATGGTGATATCTAATTCTCAATAATCGATTCATACAATGGAAGTTATCATAAGTAAATCATAATCAATATAAAAGTCTAGATAACTAGAATGACATTCCATTTAATCAGAATCCTTATTTTATTTAACATCCATTGATTAAAAAACATATTCATTCCATTTATTGTAATAAATAAATTCACAATAAAAATAATGAATAATAATAGACACATTAATCTAGGTCTTTTGATTGGTTATTTTCATATATGAGTTTGTATACATTGAAAACCAATTTAGTACATCAATCCAACATGTTTCCCTCCTGAGAAATGAATTTTCATTGAGAGTTATGAAATTGAAATCCCCTCCAATCATTGAATTTTAAATTCATTCATTATATATTTAATTATCTCGTAAACTCATTAAAAATATATCTTATATAAAAATACCAGTATTCATCAAATAATATAAAATATGGTGATTTACCTCTTCAAATAAAAAAACATTCATTGTACATTTTCATTTGTTGAAATGGAATATGGTTTCAAGAATTTATAATTTCCAAGATACAAATAATATGTATGTATAAAATTTAAATATTATGATAATAAATTTAATGTTTTAGAATAATTTTTATGATGAAAAAAGTGATCAATAGATGAATTATTTCCATCAATTCATCAGAAACATAAATTTCCGGAAATAATGATTTATTTTTTGTGTGAATATAATATAATTTTAGTGAAACCATTGAAATAAATTTTCCTTAAATTTTTTAATTTTTTAATTTATTTAAAATATATCAAATAATACATATAATTTAAAATAGTTAGTGAGTGGGAATATTCATTAATATATATGAAGTTAGGAAAGAAACATTCATTCTAATTATTTTTATAAAAAAAGATGAAAATGAACATTTTTAAAATCATTAAAATTATTCCATTAGAAAATATATAAATTCTTGTATTGAATTAAATTCCATTAATAAATAATTTAGTTGAATAAAATAGACTTTTTTATAATGAATAAAAAAATATAGAAATGGATGAAAAATATTCCCAATTAGAAAGGGATATACTGTCATATTTTATTTTAACAATTACATTTATGAATCAACTACCTAATATAAAAAAGTTCTATGTAAATTTTGATAGTATTTAAATATAAAGAGGATAATAAAATTGTATAAATTTACGATGGATAAATTATAATATTAATTCAAAGAATATAGAATGCATCCATAACAAACGATATTGTAAAATAATAAATTAAATATTTTTTAACAATTATTTTGTAACTATATGTATGAGTAAACATTAACTGACACATTAATTACCATAAAAAAATAGATATTCAATTTAATTACCTCAAATGGTTTTTATATCAACCACATGAATTAAAATATTTTCATAACACCAAATAATTCCCAATAGAGTGGAAATGTAGAATAAATACATTACAAAGACCATATTATTTTAGTGATAAATTTCCATTGAAGGGATTATAAATTATTAAATTATATTTATTTATTAAAATACACCATAAAAATAACTGGAAAATTCTCATATATTCCTTTCATATCATAATCAATGAAGTAGTGGTATAGATCAACGAATAAAAATTTAGTTAAGAGACACCATTGTAATGATCAGAAAATTTACATGATGATTTATAAATAAAGTGATTTTTTAATGAAAATGTAAAAAATTTAAATACAATATAAAATAATAATAGGATAATGAACAAATAATCATGGAATGACATAGACAAAATATTAATAATATGACTTAAAGATAACTAATAGAGTTATAAAACCCCTTACCTCACACATTTAATGTAACATCCCAGATAAATAAAGAATAAGACATATTTCATTTGTGAATTAAAAATTAATTATACTATAAAGGGGCTTCTATGTTGGATAGAATACCTGATACACAACAATGGGTTTTTTGAAATCTTACGTTGCACACTAATAATATAGTATTATTATTTTAAATGGTAGTTAACTCCTAGTCGTTGTATTGGTATTAATGAACAAAACTAACTAAAATATTATTATACATGTTTTTTCAATGTATTTACATTTATCCAATAAAAAATTTGAGGCTTATAATGTGAATGAATCAAATTTTAACCATAATTGACAATAAAAGGTCGATTTACAGCCTTTTAATGGACATCCCTCTTTAATTATAGTTTTAGTCACTTTAATACATTATATATGACTAAATAAAATCCTTATTTATAATGGGTACATATACATTTACATTGTGTATGTTTTTGGAATTTTTCCGATAAAGTTCATTTTCATAATGAATCGTGATAAATATAGTATTTTATTTCAAAACAGTGTTTTAGTCAAATATATTTATACAGTAATATTATATTTTTAATTGGTTTTAATGTACAATTAGATTACATTTTTACCATTTAATCTAATTTTGGTCATTGGAATTAATTTCGCATTGAAATTCGACATAAACAAGTGTCGATCTTTTGACTGTTATTGTTTCCTAAAAACATGATATTTGTTTTGACAACAGAAATTAATTTTAAATTAATAAATGCAACTTATATATTTATAATTTGGTAAAAATAAACATTTTTTTAATTTTTAAGATCAAATATAGCTTAGGATTAATATTTGGTAGTTTTCTAAAAAAACATAAATTTTTGATTAATAGTGAAACCACTTAGTGGTAGTCAAAATACTGACTTTTTCATTTAAATGAAATTTTACCAATTCTGTGAATTGAATTTCACAATCCCTACCTACATGGTTGTTATTAGTAATTAAAATTTGGTTTAATAAGATGAAAATAGTTTTTTATGAATATTAACATTTGACTTTTATTTACTTCAGTTAAAGGTAAAAAGGGTAATTCAAGGTAAAAAGAATATTAAAATACTTCACAATAACCTTAAAAATTGTCCTAACCATATTAGTTGAGTCATTTAAGACACATGAATTCTTTGGTTAGATTTTGAGACCCCATAATTCCACTTATGAATGATAATGACACTTTATTTTAATTAACAAAATGTAAAGGCAAAAATGACATAAACAAATATCTCTTTGTAAATTAATCTATACATGGTGTTATATAAGTTAACATTTATACTATAAATAATCAATGGAAAGATAAAACGATTTCCCACATCATGGTATTTGTTTTATCAATTTTATACATATAATAAATTAAATTATTTACGACACAATAATGATGTAGTGTTTAACTCATTAATAACTGATTTAAATAAATAAGATTATAAATATTAAAATAACATCCAAAGCCTATCCATTTATTACCGGATGAATTTATTTTGACCATGAGTCATCTTATATTATACCATAATGAGTTTTGGTCCTTTATAAACCGAATATCATTATATAATAAAATAATATTATCACACTTTCTTAAAGATCCCCCCTTATAAAAAGCCCTCACTTCTATCAAAATCCTCAAACATCTCAAGACATTTGGATTGTCCATAATCTGCAAAATTAATCTCACTACATATTTCTAATCATCCAAGAAGCCTTACCTTAGGCATAAGTCACTTCAAGAAAACCTTTTGGTTCATTCCAAATGGAGTTACCAAATTAAAGGTAACTGTTTCTCTTAACTTATTTTCGTTTATTTTACATCTCCAACCCCTAAACTCTTTTTATTCCTTTCTTTAATAAAAACACCAATATCATAAATACAATAGGATTTTGTTATGAGAATTATTTAAACTAAACTTACACACACCTCCATCTAATGGGTGAAGAACATATTGTTTCTGTGGATGGAAAACTAACACCTCATGAGATGATGATTATTCGATTATCTTCTACCACCTATCATTGTGATCATTAAGATGACACTATAAATATATATATGATATATAGTATGTTTATGTTTTCTTTATGCTTATTTATTTTTATTTTATAGCAAACCTTTATGGTTTCCATTATTGGTAAACACGACAATTTCATTGGAGAAAGTGCAGACTACAGCCCCTTCAAAGTGATATGACTTGTTAATGCCATATGTGGTATGAATAAAGGTGGGAGTTAATGATATTATATATGATTTTATACTATAATTATAATATACCTATGTATAATTATGTTACAATTCCATTAAAATAAGAAATACAAATGAAAGTAGCGTTCATGCGTATGTACGGCTTGCCGCCTCCATGAACGGTTCATTTCATTTATCATCTACAAATGATATGTACTCTTATAAATGTCTATTTATAATAGATATATATTATAAATATGATATATAAATAAATAATATCATTCTAGATATAATTGACTATTTGACACATGGACAACTTGTAAATATAATGTGTTCTTTTTTGACTCAAGTACCAAATATCGACAAAATGAATGTTATTAACTTATATGATTACATAATGTTAATTACATGGTAATAAGTGATATAAAAGGAATAATAAACTTGAAAAAAGTTTTTAAGCATGTATAAATGAACTCTATTTTATTATTCAGGAGATTAAAGAATGATCGAGTCAATTCAGACACGAGGTAAGGGACATATTCTCAATATTTTTTCATTGAGGAATATTTTGTATTAATACACGACATTGTTTAATACGCTATATAACCAACTTTGAATTTTCATTTCATTAAAGGGAATCCTTTTCTAAGAATGATTTTACAAAATGATAAAAAAAAGAATGTTTCTTTTTTTATTAAGTGGTGATAATGACCTTTCTATCATTGCGAGTATTATTTGATCTACAACTTCATTAACAAGCCATAATGTTTTTAAAAGGAAAATAAATACCAGATACTATTTTATTTATTTTTGGTATTGAAAATGGTTTTGATAATGGTTTTGAAAAGTTAATATATTGAAATGTTATGTAGTTATTTCAATGTATGAATTTTATCTTCCCTTTAAGATTATTTTATGTGTTATGATCATGTTATGGTTCTTGTGAATTATTTACGTATATGGGTGGTTCCATGATAAACCTAGGGCTGGTGAGACTGAGATAGCTCTCCAATTCATTGGGTAACGTGAGGGAGGTCATGATTTTATCTCCTAACATATTTAGGGAATATACTGTGATGGGTATTCTAAATTAACTCCCTATGTGATTGTGATAGCTATAATGTAAGTATATTATGGATGCCACTAGTTACCTTTATGATTTATGATTTCTATGTGTTATTCACAATTCTTATGATTTTATGTGGTATGTAAAAGAGTTTATGTTTTGTATGTATTTATGAATTTTTTTTCTTTGTTTTATATACCTTACTGAGCTTTTTATGCTCATCCCATGTTTTTAAATGTTTTCACAGGACTTAAAGATGAATATGGTAAAGGATGGGATCAAGGAAATGTTATTCTATCTAAAACATGGAACTATACATGAATCTTTTTCTAAATAGTTTTTATTTTTTGAAATAAGTTGAAACTGAGTAGAACTATCTACATTGAAATATTTTGATATGTAATAGGGATGTCTTAATTCTCTACAACTATAAACCTGAAAAGAACCTCAATGTGAAATAATTTGTTTAATTCATTATTATGTATTGTTTTAAGTCCAAGTCCATATAGTTGGTATCATAGGTCGGTTTGATAACTTTAGTATTTAAGGTATTGTTAAATTAATATCCATAATGTAATTTATGTTAATATTGAATTTATATATCATTACAAATTACCATGTTTCTTTTCCTAAGATATTTTTTATGTTCAGAATGGGTTTTTGTAGAGTAAACTGGGAAGCAATGTTGGGACAACATCCGGAGGAAGACAATGATACAAATCAGCAACCTGAGATGTTCAAAATCAGAACTGAAAAGTTTTTTGCAGTGATGTCAGAGTTGACTCAGGATATAAATGGTGGTGGTATCCATGAATGGGACCAACTAGATCAACCATAGAGGAATATGTCAGTAGTAGATAATTTCATGAGGCAACTTCCTCCATCATTCAGAGGATCATCTTACCCTGTTCTAGCAGAAGGTTGTATTAAAGCACTGTAGAATTTTTTTTATGTCAGGGTGGGTTCATAACATCAAAATATTAGTCTTTCTGTTTACCATTTTTAAGGTGAAGTTGATCAGTGGTGGTTGATGGTGAAAAATATTAGGGATAATTAATTTATAGATTCTATTGATTAAGATTAATTCAAATGTATGATTCTTTAAAATATTTTCCAAATGTGTTTCTCTTATTATTAAAAAAACTATTCATATAATTGAGGCAGGGAAATGAGTATGTGGTTATTTATGAAGAAAAATTCACTCGACTGGCAAGGTATGCTCCAAATTTCATACGAGATCTTGATTGTAAAATCTACCATTTTAACTCTGGATTAAAGCCAAATGATTAAAGATCTCTAGCTACTCACGAGTCAAAAGTTATGAAAAAACCTATTCGTTATATGGAGAAGGTGGAAATGGAGTTTATTAATGGTCAAGTGTTCCTTGAAAAACAACAAAATAAGAGCTTGAGGTGGCAGAAAAAAGGAAAGAACACTTTAAAAAAGTCTGATCGTATGAAACTTAAGTTTATAGTTTGTGAAATTTGTGGTAAAAAGAATGATGGGGAATGCCTTTTTAAATTTGGTATGTGCTACCGATGTGGTACAATGTGATATAAGGCTTGTAATTACACTGAAAAAGATTAGGGTAATGAGAAGATAGAATCTAATTTACAGTCAGTAAAATGTTTCAAGTGTAATGAAATGGGTCATTATGAAAATGAGGTTCCAACAAAGAACTCAACTAAGGTAAAGTATCCATAATACAAGAAGAAATGGTTGATGAAATCCTTTGCAATAACATTAGCAGATGTTGGGACATCGAATGAAGTAGTATCAGGTACAATGATTTTTTTCAGATTATGCCAATGTGTTGTTTGATTCAGGGTCTAAAAACTATTTCATTTATGAGAATTTTTCTAGTAAATTGGGAATTATATCTCAAGATATGAATACAGAACTTATAGTAAAAACACCTGGAGGAAATGTTGAGATAAAAAGAAAACATAAGGACATTCTTATCCTTGTGTGCTGAAATAATCTACCTGCAAACCTAATTGTTTTGCCTTTAGTAGAGTTTGATTTTATTTTGGGTATAGATTGGATTTTATTTTACCATTCTAAGATTGAATTCAGAGCTAAAGAAGTTACATATCAGAATGATTTAATGTTTATATAAAATAATGAACCATTTTTTTTATAACATATCCAAAAGCTGAGAAACGTGTAAAAATGGCAATGAATGTTACCTTGCACAGATTGTTGAAAAAATATAAATTGTTCAGATAAATAATGTGCCATTTGTAAATGAGTACCTTGATGTTTTTTTTGATGAGTGGTATGGTATTATACTTGATCGGGAAGTTTAATTTACTGTTGACTTAGTTCCAGATGCTAAACTAATTTCAAAACCCCCTTATCAAATGGCTCAAATTGATCTTTTTGAGTTAAAGAAGCAATTGCAAGAGTTATTATATAAAGGTTTCATTTGACCTAGAACATAACCAGGGGGTGCTATTTTCTTATTTTCTAAAAAGAATGATGGTTCAATGAGGATTTGCATTAATTATAGAGCATTTAATAACATCCCTATTAAGAACAAGTATCCTTGGACTCATATCGATGATTTGTTTGATCATCTCAAGGGAGCATAGTATTTTTTGATGATTTATTTGAGGTCGAGGTACTATCAGTTGAAAGTAATGAAATCATACATTCCGAAATTTATATTTCATAATAGATATGGCCATTATGAATTTTTAGCTATGCCTTTTGGTTTAACCAATAAACCTGTTGTATTCATGTATCCTATGAAAAGAATTTTCTGGGAGTTTTTGGATATGTTTTTGGTTGGGTTCATTGATGATATTTTGGTTTATTCCAAAAGTAATGAAGAACAAGAAATTCATTTAAGGGTTGTCTTGAAAACCTTAAAGGAAAACAAAATCCTATGGGAAATTCAGCAAGTGTGAGTTTCGGTTGCAACAAATTTCTTTCCATGTTCACAATTGTTTCAAATAATGGCATAACAGTTGATCCTGCTAAAACATAAGTTGTTGAAGAAAAGTCAATACCCAAAAATATAACTGAGATTCATAGTTTTCTTGGTTTGGAATGTTATTACCAGAGGTTTGTTGAAATTTTTTCACTTTTATCTAGTCCACGGACTAAGTTAACTCAAAAAGGTGTTAAGTTCGTTTGGACAAAAGAAGGTGATGATTCTTTTGAGAATTTAAAGGAAGATTGGTTAATGCACCAGTTTTGGCACAACCATCCAGAAATGGTGAGTTTTTTATTTATAGTGATGATTTTTTGATAGGACATGGTTGTGTCCTAATGCATAATGATCATGTAATTGCTTATTCTTCATGTCGGTTGAAACCACAAGAGTTAAATTACCCTACACATGATTCATAATTACTAGCTATTGTTTTTTATTTAAAAAATTTGAGGCATCATCTGTATGGAGTAAAATGTAAAATATATACTGATCAAAAATGTTTAAAGTATATATTCACTCAAAAATAATCGAACATGAGACATAGGTGATGGATGGAATTAATCAAGGATTGTGATTGCACAATCCATTGTCATCCGGGAAAAGAAAAGAAATAGGATGATACTTTGAGTAGAAAAAGTAATTCTTCTTTAATGATGGTACATTTGGAAGAAGATCCTTGGTTTCTGATTTGATAATCTTTGGCATTGAAGTTGTTGTTGCAAAAAATCATTCTGTTTTGTATCATGTTTTAGTGAGGTCATCTCTATTAGAAAGAATTTAGAAAGCAGAGAAGGAAGAAATTGAGTTACAGAAAAAGGTAGAGTTGGTTCAGAAGGGCATGTTGATTGAATTTGACATTGATAATGATTGTGTTTTGAGATACGGAAAGAGTGTATGTGTGCCTTATGATTCGCAGTTGAAGAATGAGTTGTTATGTGAAGCTGATAGTTCCCCGTTTTCAGTTCATCTTGGCAGTACTATGATGTACATAGATCTTCGTGAGTATTACTAGTGGGATAGAATGAAAAGAGATATTAATTATTTTACTATGAATTTTTTTACTTGTTATCATGTTAAAGCAAAGCGGCAGTTACTAAAAGGGATGCTTCAGCTTTTACCAGTGCCTGTGAGGAAATGATAAAATATATCCATAGACTTCATTGTGGGATTACCGAAGACATCTTGAGGTAATAATGCAATCTGGGTTATTGTTGATCTATTGACTAAATATGGTCATTCCCTTCTTATTTGAGATACATTGTTTGTAGATGAACTATCTCGTTTGTATGTTAAAGATATAGTCAGGTTGCTTGGGGTTCCCCTCTCCATTGTATCTGATTGTGATCCCAGTTTTTCTTTTAACTTTTTGAAATGCCTTCAAAAGTCATTGGGTACTGAATTAAATTTTAGTACACCTTTTGATCACCAATCAGATGGGAAATCAAAATGAACTATTCAGACATTAGAGGATATGTTACATTCTTGCTTGATGGATTATCAGGGAAGTTGGGACCAACATATTTCTTTTGTTGAATTTACATATATTAATAGTTTTCATTCTAGTATACATATGGATCCATTTGAGGCATTATATGGAAAGCGTTGTTAAACTCTAGATTTTTTGGATGAAGTAGTTGAATGGAATATGATGAGACCATAATTGGAAGAAGAGATGGAAGATAATTTTCATTTGATTAAAAATCACTTGAGAAGAGCTTAGAGATGATAGAAAAGTTATGCAGATAACCTGAGGAAGGATCTTTCTTTTGAGGTAGGTGATAATGTCTTTCTCAAAGTTTCTCTATGGAAATGTGTGTTGCATTTTGTTAAGAAGGGAAAGTTGAGTCTGAGGTTCATTGGACCTTATGAAATCTTAGAAAATGATGGATCAATTGAGTACAGAGTGGCTTTACCTCCACATTTATCCCATGTACCGAATGTTTTTTAAGTTTCGATGTTGAGAAAATATATGCCAGATCCATCTCATGTTTTGAGCCCAGAGGAAGTTCAGTTGGAAGAAAATCCCTCTTATAGGGAACAACCATCCCAGATTCTTGACAGAAGATAGAGTGTGTTGCGGAATAAGGTAATTCACTAGGTAAAGGTTTTGTGAAAAAACAATATGGTTGAAGAGGCAACATGAGAATCTGAAAATGCTATGATGGATAAATACCCCCACTTATTTTGATATGTATAATTGTGAGGATGCAATTCCTAAATGGGGGTAAGGATGTAACATCCCAGGTAAATGAAGAAAAGTCATATTTCATTTTTTAATTAAATATTAATTTTACTTTAAAGGGGTTGCTATGTTCGATAGAGTACCCAATACACAACAACGAGCATCTTTGAAATCTTACATTACACAATAATAATATAATATTATTATTTTAAATGGTAGTTAACTCCTAGAAATTTTATTGGTAGGAATGGACATAACTAACTACATTATTATTATAAATTTATCCTAAATGTATTTACTTTTATCAAATAAAAATATAGAGGCTTAAAATGTGAATGAATCAAATTTTAAGCTTAATTTAATTTAAAAGGTCGATTTATCACCTTTTAATGGAAAACCCTCATTAAATATAGTTTTTATCACGTTAATATATTTTATTTGAACAAATTAAATGCTTATTTAGAATGGGGACATCAATATTTACTTTTTGTATTTTTTTTTAATTTTTCCGATTAAGTTCATTTTTTAAATATTAGTTAAAAATATAGTATTTTAATTAAAAACTAATATGGTTTGATTATATTTTTAATTTCTTTTATTGTCTAATTAGAATATATTTTTTCCATTTAATCCAATATTGGTCATTATAATTAATTTCACATTGAAATTGGACATAAACAAGTGTCAATCATTTGACAGTTATTGTTTCTTAAAAACAAGCCATTTGTTTTGACAAAATGATTTAATTATAAATTACTCAATGAAACATATATTTTTAGAATTTGGTAAAATAGACATCATTTTTGAATTTTGAATACCAAATACATCTTAGGCTGAATAGTGGGTAGTCTTCTGAAAACATCAATTTTGGATGAATATTGAAACCACTTAGTATTAGTTAAAAAAACTGTCTTTTTCATTTAAATAAAAATTTACCACTTCTGTAAATTTAATTTCGGGAATCCAACATACATGGATGTAATTAGTAAGTAAAACTTGATTCAATAAGATGAAAATAATATTTGATGAATAGTAACTTTTGACTTTTATTTACCGCGATTAAAGGTAAATAGTTTAGTTCAAGGTACAAAGAATATTATAATATTTAAAAATTACATTAACACATGTCCTAACCTTGTTGGATGAGTCATTTATGACCATGGGAATCTTTGGGTCGACTTGGGGACCCCATGGAACCACTAATAAATGTTAAATTACACTTTTTTAATTAATTTAATGTAAAGGAAAAAATGACATAAAATATATCTCTTTATAAAAATATTTTTACATAGTGTTATATAATTTACCATTTAGACTATATATATTCATTACAAAGATAAAATGATTTCGTACATCATTGTAATTTTTTATAATTTTTTTTCATCGAATAAATTAAATTATTTATGACACAAAAATGATGTAGTGTTTACCTCATTCATAAATGATTTAAATAAATAAGACTATAAAAATTATAATAACATACAAAACATGTTAAATTTTTATTGGATTAATTTATTTAGACCATGAGTCAACTTATATTCTACCTTAATGTGTTTTGGACCTTTAGAAACTGAATATAATTATATAAAAAAATTATACTATCACACTTTCCTAATAAACCCCTCCCCCTTATAAAAATCCCTTAATTATAACCAATTACTCACACCTTCCAAGACTTTTTCCACATCTAATATATGAAAAATTAATCTACATACATACCTATCCTCCTCCTAGGAGACTTACCTTAGGCAAAAGGCACTTTATGAAACCCTTTTGGTTCGAACCAAAGGGAGTTACAGAAAATAAATGTAATTGTTTCTCTTAACTTACATTCTTTTATTTTATCTCTCCAGCCCCTAAACTATTTTTATTCCATTCTTTCATAAAAACACCAGTATCCTAAATTTACTATTATGTTTTTATGAGAAGTATTCTAACTACTCTTACACACACCTCCATCTAATGGTTGAAAATAATACAGTTTCTGTGGATGGAAAACTAACGCCTCATGAGACGACGATTGTTCCATTATCTCCTACCGCATATCATGGTGGCCATTAAGATTACACTATACTTATATATGATATATATTATGTTTATGTTTTCTTTATACTTATGTATTTTTCGTTTATTTCATACCATTATGGTTTCCATTATGGGTAAACCCGATAATTTCATTTGAGGAAGTGCAGACTACCTCCCCCTAAAATGATATGTACTGTTATAAATATATATATATACTTGATATATATTATATATATGATATTTAAATAATTAATATCATTCTGGATATAATGTACTATTGACCACATGGAAAACTGGTAAATATAAGGTGTTTATTTTTTACTCAAGTACCAAATATCGACAAAACGAATGTTATTAACATAAATGATTACATAATTTTTATAACATGGTAATAAATGATATAAAAGGAATAATAAATTTGAAAATAGTTCTTAATCAATTTAAAATTTAAATTAGTTTATTATTCAGGTGATTAAAGAATGATCGAGTCAATTTGTACAGGAGGTAAGGTAATTCATCTCAATCTCCTTTCATTGAGGCATATTTTGTTTTAATACAGGACATTATTTTATATGCTATATAAACACCTTGGAATTTTTATTTCATTCAATGTGAATCTTTTTCTATGAAGTGTTTAACTAAATTACAAGAAAATAATGTTTCTTTTTTAATGTAAGTGGTGATAACGACCTTTCCACCGTCGTGAGTATTATTTGATCTTTATCTTTCTTAACAATCTATAATGTTTATTAATGGAAAATAGATACCATATATTATTTTACATATTTTCTAGTATTGAAAATGTTTTTGATAATGGTTTTGATATGTTAATATATTGAATTGTTATATTTTTATTTCAATGTGGGAATTCAATATTTATTTTATGGTTATGTTATGTGTTATGATCATATTATGGTTTTTGGGAATTATTTACGTATATGGGTGGTTCCGTGATAAACCTTGGGCAGTGTGAGCCCGAGATAGCTCTCCAATGCATTGGGTAAAGTGATAAAGGTAAATGTGAATTTTTTTCCTAAGAGATTTAGGGAATATACTGTGATGGGTATTCCAAAGTAACTACCTATGTAGATGTGATAGATACAATGTAAGTATGTTATTGAAGCCACTAGTTACCTTTATGATTTATTATTTCTATATATTATTCATCAATCTTATGATTTCATGAGGTAAGTAAAAGAGTTTATATTTTATATGTATTTATGATATAAGGTTTTATTTATTTGTTTTATAAACATTACTATGGTTTTTATGCTCATCCCAAGTTTTGAAATGTCTTCACAGGACTTAAAGATGCATAAGATCAAGGATGGGATCAAGGAAAAGCAATGCTATCTAAACCATGGAACTAGACAGGACACGTTTTTGAAAGAGTTTTTATTTTATGAAAAAAATGGAAGCTCAGTAGAAGTGTCTACTTTCTATTCTTTTGAGATGTAATAGTTATGTCCTAATTCTATAAAACTCTAAATCTGAAAAGATCCTCAATGTAAATTAATTTTTTTAATTCAATATTATGTATTGTTTTAATGTCGGGTCCTTATATTCACATTGATGAATGTTCATTATTATCCATTTAAATAAAAATAGATTAAATATAAATAAATTCATAACCCATATACAAATATTGAATACCATATATGATCAATACAAAACAAGTTATTGTCCACTTGATAACAGCTATTCATTATGATCATTCTTTCGGTCATTACCTACATTATTTTTCATGAATGTTTTGATTTTTATATTTTAGCCCGTATGTATTGATCATGTTAATATCATATATAGATTTAAAATCATGATAAAAAATGACACAAAATCACTATAAATATATCTATAATAATGTATGTAAAACATATAAGAAAAATGAATCTCGTCGCATCAGGGAGGTGGTAGTCCACATGTATCAACGACTGTAATTATATTTTTAAAATGGGCAGATGGTTATATAATTATATTTTATAATAATATATTAAATAATAATTACATAATATTAATCATATATATTCATTAGTTCTCTGATTATGACTATCAATGTCTTTATATGATGTAAAATAAAATACATGAGTTTTTGAGCCTTTGGCCGACTAGTTATACGGAAAATTGTTTTGCTTCTAATTTTAAGAATAATGATATGGATAAATATAATTCCATCATTACAATATAACATATGTAATTTGGAAATAATTTTCTTCTGATATTGTACTAGTTTAGGGAAAATATAATGTGGAATAATAAGAATAATAATTAATGAATTCTGTCAATATGATTACCTCTTCTTGGAAAGATAACCTCTATCTCTAAAACTAGGTTCATTAAAATTGAAATTATTGAAAGAAAAAAAATTATAATTATTTAATTATTTTTGGGTGAGAGTGCATCAGGGTTTTTTTTATATATTTATCTCAATTTATTATGAATCTTATAGGAGGTGTGGTGTTGTTTAATAAGGAAGGAAAATACAGATAGGGAATTACATAAAACATTTATATATAATATGCTATATATCATCTAATTGTGTCTCCATGTGTCCATGATTTTCAATATAATTTTTTTGGGGGGTGAAATACCAATAAACATTAATATTTATATAGGATTATATGGAATTTAAAACCATATAGATTTTTACGCCCATTCAATAACAAATATTAACATTAACTCAAGTAACAACCTTTATTTCTTAAAGGGTTATAAATATATATTTTTGCCTTAAATATTCTAACAAAATTTCGTGGAATGAAATTTTAAACCATTTACCATCCCACGTTTCTGATTTTAATTTTTTTTAATTTCTAAATAATTTATTCTTTCATTATTTAACATTAAATACCATTAAAAAATTATAGAATCTACTCACAAATTTCTACATTATATTCGTCATGATATCTATAGAAATTGAATAGAAACTATTTCTATATAAATTATTAAATATAATTAACCAAAAAAATATTGTGATTCTATTATTCATTCAAAATATGTTACTTTTATTGTTCAGAAAATAATTTACACAAAATGTTATACATGTTTCTCATGAATTGAGTAAGTGGTGTGTAACAATATAGGGGAATTTTATCATCCATAAAATTTAAGAATTATCACAATAATTAATAAAATATATTTTTTTCAACATAGTATTTTCGATTCATTGAAAACAACATTTGTTTTGAAAATGTCTTTGTAAGGAAAATTTGAAGCAAATGAGTAAAATTTTGATTTTTTACATGAAATAAATTAAAAAAATTTGATAAATAATAATGTGACCAAGATGATATATTAGGAAATATATTTATTGTTTTTTTCCAATTGAACTAAAATAATATAATATTGTCATATTTATGGTTTATTTTGATGAATTATTCTATAGTTTAAACATTGTTTATCCCATTATACCTATTAATGGGGTGATAAATTTTAACATTGATACCGTTCATAATCCCTAAATTTAAAAGTGTCCATTTCACCAAATTGAAAAATCTTGATTCCAAATATTGAGTACATTTTAGAAAATTTATTTAACAAATGTAACGTAATTAAATTAAAAATAAAGAAAATGATCAAATAAATTTTTTATAATTTTTTTAATCATAGGATTATCATGCAATATATTTTTTACTAGTAACCATCATTATATTACTAACTACTCATAGATTTATATTTATATATTTTTTATACATTTAATTTTAAATATATTTTCATTAGTTATTATTTCTATTAAATATAAAGTAAAAAACAATAGGGACATAAAAATGTTTTTTTAAATGTGTTTTAGGCATAAAAATAAAATTTTAAAAAATAAAATATAATTTTTATTGATATGGAAAAATATAGTTTTAAATACTAAAATTGAATTACATTACATTAAAAACAATCCACAATGTAATTAGTGTTTAAAATTAATGACTTGATGAAATTAAATAACCATTTTACAAAAATGGTATTTTTATCAATTAAATAAATAATAAATATATTTTGGAAAATCCCAAAAATTATCCCCATGGAAATATTAAAAAATTTATTTAAAATTTAATGTTATTTTTTTTAAATAATTTTAATAAATTTTAAAAAAAATTATAAGAATATTTCCTCATAAAATTAAAGTCGTATTTGTGATAAATTTATAATTTAGAATCATAAAATGATATTAAAAAATTGAATGATGATTTCTTAATAATTAGTCAATACAATTTTCATTTACTATTACCTTATTTATATGTTTGCATTTTCATATTCATATTAATAACTTCTTTGTCAGTGACTATTTTATAATGATCATATTTAAATTATATAAGATCATGGTTTGTTATACTCCATATTTTTTGTGCTAAAAACTATTTTACAAAGAGTTATTTTTAAAATAAAATGTTATGTAAAATTTGGGATATGATATTCCTCCCCTATTAAAGAAATTCTCTCACCTCAATTTAAATTTTTTAATTCTGAAATAAATATAACATATAATATTAATAAATTAAGGTATATATTTTATCCTGAACATTATATTTTTTGTAATAACTGGGAAAATTATTAGAATTGTTCCACTATACATATCATACTAGATAATATGATTCTAAAAAAGTATTTTGGTATTTACATTAATCTTCATAGCCTCAATAAGAATATTGAAATTATACATTAATTCATTCGATAAATAACTAACCACACGACTATTCAAAAATATTCCTAACCATAATGAAATCATTAGAAATATAAATATTTGATCACAAATATTTCTCCAAATCAATATAACATTTATCCCTTAACAATGAAAATAGTATATAAATTCATAAAATAAAATTTTATGTGTATAGTCAAGAGACCTAAAAAATTTAAAAATTCATCTTATATATTTCCCAATTCATTATAACATATTAATAAACTCATACATTATTAAAAAATATAATTCAACCTTCATTGATCATAAAAAATCTCACATTATCCATAAAAATTCCATTTAAAATAAATATATAAGTTTCCTTATATAGCGAACGTAATAAAGAATATCATAAATCCATTATCCACTCATTTAATTTTTAATACCATTGTTTTCTAAATGATATCCTTTTATCACAATAAAAAAATTAACATTAAAGATAATTTTAATCCTAATGGTTATCAATACATATCAACCTATTTCAAAAATAGAAATTCATTCTTTTTAAAATAATATTTTCACTGAAATAAATTATAATACAAATGGGTTTCTTAAAATAAATCTCTACAAAAATACCCATAATCATCTAATAATTTCATCACATAAAATATCAATGGGGGAATTATGAGTTTTAACCTATGATCGCCCTTATACAATCAACCCCCAAGAATATTTGATTTATCAAATTATAATTGTAAATTACCTAGGTCATTATAGGTTATATCCTTTTATTCATTATAATGTTTCAAAAATAATATATGAATTAACCTATTAATATACAATGAGTGTTTCTAACTAGTTGTGTGTTCATAGGTATACTCATCCTCCAATAGTGATTATTAAGTAAATAACCTAGCAACCAGTTTCATGGTTGTTACTCCTATGTGCATATATTCCCCAACCATATCCACCTTATTATGTCCTAATATGTTTGTTTTTACAAAGTCATCAACAAAATATCTACATTACCATAGCTTGATGTTATTACTCTAAACATACACTCATAATAATAATATTTTATAAGGTTATGTTTTAATATATATATATATGACTACTAAAATCTATTTCCCATTGATCCGATTAACATTTATCTAATATCTACTATATTTACTCAAACACCTATTTCCTAGATCTAGTGTTTAATGTATAATAATGGAATAATATTTGAGGGACTACATCAAAAATAATTGGTCAGTTTATTACTTTTGAAAACCCAAATATATACATGATACCATTTCTATTTTAAAGACAATATGATATATAAAAAGAGAAAATATTATATTTCTTTTAATTTTATTTAAATATTCATTATTCATATCCTATATAATTGAATAAAAATAAGTTGGAACTAAAATTATCTATATGTCTTCTATATATTGAAATATATCGTGAGTAAATATGTAATAATAAATATAAAAGGTAGATAATTGTAAACAAAAACAATATAATTAATAACATTAGTTTGATGTAAGTCCAATGAGAATGTAAACATATTAATCTCAAGGATAATAATAACAATTTTTTTTAGAATTATATGTATAATGTCAGATTTATTTATTAGGGGTTTGTTCTTTAATTTGTTTAAATTTAGGTAGGTATACACTAGAACCCCATTTTATATATCTGGATATCTTGTTTTTCTGAGGATACCTATAGATTCAACAAGATAATATGTATTTCAAATCCTCAACCATAACTAAATTAATAATAAATTATTTATATATTAAATGATAAATTTAACTCATCAATAATAACCCTTATCAGTAAATATCATTTTAGAGTAATGAACATGTAATATAAATATTTTACCATCTAATTAAATAACATTAAAAGTAAAAAAGGCACGTGTAAATGTTATATGATTCGTTAAATAATAATATCCATGATAAAAAAAATATGGATATATCTAATTTAATAACTATTATATGAAATTTAATGTTCCAATAACATGTTAATGTGAATAAAATTAATCAAGAGATTCTATTTGACCATAAATTCATCAAAATAATGGTTTTGTTATAAAATAATATCTTTTAGATAATTGAAGAAAATTTATGTGACATTTTTTAATTCAATTTAATTAATGATTATTATTTATAATTAATTGAAATATTATATAAGATTATATTGATAATAAAATAGTAATATAATTGGGATCATTTGTTTAATATGTATATTCCAAAAAAATATTACGTATATGTTTTTTTATAATGAGACTAAAAAACAATCATTTAGAAAAAAATAGAAATACACCTCTAAAAAATTTTAATAAAAAAAGGTACCTTAATTTTTAATTTATAAAAAATATCTATAAATTAAAATTAAAATTTTAAAAAAAAAATCAAAATATTTATATGAAAGATAATTATATTCTATCAAAAGGAGATATTGGTTCAACTATTCATTTAAACGTATAGTTCAACAATTCAATGGAAAAAAGTGTAAAATTAATAAGAAGACCAAAAAATTATTTAAATATCAAATAGATAATAAAATATATGGTTCATTAAAGGATATATTATTATATACCTTCATGAAAAATAACATAAATCCCAATAAAATGGGATTGTAAAATAATTTTCTACATCATTCCGATCATTTATATAATTACCCTATGAGTGAGTAAATTTATTTAAAACTCTAATTAACTTGATAAAATATAAATTCATATTAAATTCATCAAATAGAATGTATATACAACACAAAAAATAATATGTGTTGAAATTAAAAAATATATCTCAATGTTGTGGACATTTACTTGAAAACCCTTACAAGGATCATATAATCGGAGTAAGAATTAATTTATAAAGAGATTTTGTTTAATAACGGTATATTCACACGAAAAAATGTAAATACATCATAAAACTGATAATGGTATTTACTTAATAATTCAAGAATATGGTAATCAATGAGGTAGTGGTATTATTCATTAAATTGAAATTTTGTTAATAAATAATATTACAATTATCATAACATTGATGTGTGTATTAATGATTTATTTGATATTTTATAGAAAATTAAATATTTTTTTAAATATAAATAATAAATAATCACATGTCATTTCACAAATAATATTGTCAAAATATAGATACCAAAGAAGTAATATAACATAATTTAAATAAATTAAGGTATAAAACCTGTAACCACACACTTAAAATGAGTTCAATGTATATTAATATAATTTATACTAATAAAATAATTATTATAATTACATAGTATAAACATATAATTATTTTTAGTATCATATATTATCAACTTGAAATATCCTATATTCCTTTTGTTAAAAATCTCTATTTATTATCAATGTTTTGGGAAATAAATACATCATTCTTTTTGTATGTTTTTATTTATAGGTTTTGGTCCTTTTTATTATTCATTGTTATATCATATCCCCTATTTTATTATTGATATTAAAATAATACATATGTAGTATTGATTTTTTTTATAATAATCCTTGAATACCATTCATGAAAAAAGATTCGCATCGCTTTGTCGGGAAGATAGTCCACATTTATGCACAAGAAAAATATTGATTTTTTATTTGGTGGAATTTTTATTAATTATATGATATATTACCTTTATGACTCTTAATATTTTTAATAAGTATCTTATATATTCAATATTTCAATATTTATTACTATTAATGGAAGGCAGTGTAGAAAAAAAAATATTTCATCAATTCATGTGAAGGCAGTCTACAAGACACATGAGGGATAGATTTGTTTGGTATTTGATGGAAATGAGATGGATATATATTTTTACATATAAATAATAAATCAAAATTATATATTAGATACAATTGTTAATATATTAAAATGGGATTTATATAATTGCTAGTTATAAAAGAAGACAAAAAATGAAATTGTTTTGTTAAGAAGAGTGACTCTACATTAAAAGAAGTCATTTAGATCTCCACTAAAGGAAGTTGTGTTTTAATTTTTTTTCAAAAAACTCAACTCTATAATTATTATAAATATTTTTATTTATTTATTTTAATATATTATTTTCATGTTATTTTTTCTCAAGGTGGTGTGATGATTGGATTTTATGTGTCGTCCTATTATAGTGTAGGAAAAGACACACATTGAATTATATAAATGATTCAAATATAATAAATTTTTTTCCTGAGAAAGTAAAAAATAGTGGATGAAATTTAGAATCTATGATTTATTAATGTAATATTACCTTAAACAAGTAAAAATTCTACAGGTTTATACGGAATTTATGAACAAATATTTTTGGTTTACACATTCGTTATTCAATTTTAACCGTAACCATAGTAAAAAATATTTCATTATTAATGGGTTATTAAATTACCAATATGGTATAAATTGTTTCATGAAATGTCAATATATGATACTCTATACAATTTAAAATAACTATTTCATCTTTTTATTTTATTACGAATTTAGAATCATTTAAAAAATAATAATTTTACATAAATTTACCTTATTTTAATTTTAAGAACTATTCACATTTTTAGACTTTAAATAAATAAATATAGGAATTTAATTCAGATATAAAATTTTTATTCATAATTTCTACATTAATATTAATTTTTTTACTATAATTAATAAAACAATAATACTTTTTGGGTTTTAAATATATTTTGTTCAATTTTTATAACACTAATTATTGCATTATTTCAGTGTTGTGTAAGAATATAATGTTATTATAGAAAACCTAAAAATTAGAAATAAATTTTCATCACAAATATTTTTTTTAATTTAAAATTATATTTTCATCTAAAAGATACTCTTATCCATTAGTGTACATATATGAATAATTATAAGTAAGGAAATGATATATTGTAATTTTTGTTTACTTTAAAATATAATGGTCTTTATCAATGAAAAATTGAACAAAGATAAAATATTTATGAATATAATAAGTTTTATTTATAATTATACTCTTATAACAAAATTTATGAAGGATTTTGGATGATTTTGGTTTGATTTTCTATAGTTTTAACCTCTTTTATTTAATTTTACACATTATTGAGTTCATAATAATTACCATGATAAATATTCATAATTATTAAAAATAAAATTGGTATAATTACAAACATTTATCATCCAAATTTAAAATATATAATCCAATAAATCTAATTAAATTAACTTAAGTAGAAAATTTGTTTAAAAAGAAACTCAATTTTTCTTCTGAAATCAGTTTCTCATAAAAATACATTTTTGAAATATTGGATGATTATAAAATAACTATATGGCTAATAATAACCATTTTAAAATAATCAATTATTAAAAAAGATATATATAATATATAAATTAATCATTACTTATTCATAATTCCCAAATATTATAATTTCATAAAGTAGAACAAATTATACACTTATAAATTGTTTTAAGAAAAGCGTGTTCCTGAGCATAGATAAAAACAATTCAAGAATGAAATAAGATATTGATTCATGTCGAATTATTTATATTATGTATATTAAATAGATATATTTTACTTTTGACATAATCAAAACTCTGCTGTTAAAATTTAATTAATTAATTAAATGAAAATAATTTAATTTTTTAGAAAAATCAGTATTTTTTAATATTTGTTTAGAAATAAAATTTTTAGAAAAAACCCAAAAAAATTACTATAAGATAATAATGACATGTGGACTGTAAAAATATTTTCAAATTTTTCATATAATATATATAAATATGGAAAAACATATTTATAATGTTCACTCATGAAAATTAGTAGGGATAATTTTGAGAAAAAAATTGTATTCATAAATTGACATTAATAAAAATTATTTTTGTATTTCATATGAATAAATATGTACATTTTTTATGGATATATATACATATATCATAAATGGGTTCCTAATATTTTTACTCTATAATTCAACTACAAGGTTATGATATTCATCTTTATATAATATTATTTTGTGTTTTTTTAAACTCAATGTCGATTATGAGACAAAATATAAAACAAAGTGTTATTTTTGAATGAAAATATAAACTAACATAATAGATCATTAGAATAATATTTCCAAATTAACCGAACAACAATATTACAAAGAAATCCTGGAAAAATCTATTCATATAATATGTGAATGTAAGTGGATCATTTTATTAAACATGGATACCACAAACCAAGTCGGGATTTCATCCAAACAACGCCTGAAACGGTCTACAGCAGGGCCCAAATGGTGTTCCCAATCACCATGGTATGGGACAAGTCATGTGTTTTATAAATACATTTTTGGAAACATTTAACCGAATATATAAATATAATACAACCAAAAATATAAAATAATCCAAAGATTGTAATCACTACCAAACAAACCATTAACAAAAATATAGATTTGTGTTACATGTTAAAAACAGCAAGATACTACTGCAAAGAGTGGCACCCAAAAACCAACTCAAAAACCACCACCCTATAAGAGGACACCACCCTCATTCCATCTCCACAACATCTTCCATGAAATATCTCTATCAAAAAGAACTACCGTCTCCATATTCTTTAACATTACCTATATCAAACATTTCCAAATCTATATACACTCAAATGAGTATGTTGGGTGTGAGCTTACACACATCAGGATTCCACTATGAAAATATTCCATTCATACACATTAGATGGCTAATATTCATGTAACTATAATAAATTAAAGTAAATAATGTTTTGAACAATTTTAAAGAAATCAGTTTCAATAAAACAAAATTAATGGAATGCAACATTATTGAAAAAAACATTAAAGGAAATTACAATTTTTTAAATTAAAACACATCTCCTTTATAGTAACCCAAAAATCATGATGTACGCTGATTATGATCACAAATGAGTCAAAGAGAACCTATATTAGGAGATTCTTTATGGGCACTAGCTAGTGAAAGAAACCTAGAAACTTGTGTCGTAGTGAATAGTTGTATAAAAACAATGAACACCTACATCCTCAGGCATTATCCACTAGTATCTGACATCCCCGTAACTCTACTAGTCTCCAATCATCATCCAAATGTTTAGTTAGAGTTATAATCATCAATAAAGCTTAGTAAAACGTGGTCGATGCCACTTCCAAATCACTGTCACACTAGTCCTAGTCTTCCCACCAATATTCCTAGGCTTTCCTTAGTCGTCATTCAGGATTGAGGTTGAGAAGGTATTCCACATTCTCACAAGACATTCAAAAATACCCTACACAGACTAAAGTCCCCACTTATACACCTAAAACATGTTTCAACATCATGAATACTCAAATATAATTCCAAGATGTGATCTGCACCACAAAAAGTGATTATAAAACCTTTACAGCATTTATAAAAAAACCTTCACACCATTGATTGAATTTAATGAATCATAAATAAATTTTTATATAACAATTTTCAAAATAGTGACATGTGTATTTACCCACAAAACCCACAAAAACCCCTATTTATTGACCCAATCCACAGAAAACGACATCAAAAATAAAATTTTCACCACATTCATAGATTAATAAAAGTACAGTAGAATTGAACATAACACTAAAAATTCAATAAATATCGGTTTTTAGAAAAAACTCATTAATAACATATAATATCTCTATTAAAAAATCAAATGCGCATTAAAGAACAAAAAAACAAAGTTCACACTATAGAAATCAATTAAATATTATTATAAATCAATTAAACAAGAAAATTAATTCATAAAATTGTATTAATACACGAAACCATGTACCTCAAGAATAGAAAACCTCCAAAATTTGGTGAAAACATCCAATGGACACAAATTGAACCAAAGAAAACGAAAATCAACCTAAAATCATGAATTTTATCCAACATCTTCAAAAAAGAACTCTAAAAACATGAAACCCTAACCTGAAATCCTAGGAAATAGACGAAAATGTTAATGAATAAAATCTCACAAAGAAGAGGTTGTCGAATGGGGGTTGCATACAAAAGTGAGGTCATGAGAGGGGAATTGTGGGTGGGATGGGGGGGTCCCGAGAGGGTATGGTCAAGAAGAGGGGGGAGTTTTTCATAGGTTGTGCGAAGGGGTAAAATGAAATTTGAGGTCACTGATACACCAGTGAGATATAGTTGTGTGGCACAATACACCAAATAGGGATGTGACCTAGTAGTTTGAGGGTTGAAGACTGGTAAACGAGGGGCATCGTCTTGGAAAGGCCAAGTGGAGGAACAATGAACTAGTAGGTTTAGGCACATAGGTGAGGCGTGACACTAGGAGAGGAGGAGGGGATGATGAAGAGTGGAATGAAAAACATAAATGAGAAAAAATGAAGTAAAAGCTAAAAAACCTTAAACTAACTCAAAATAATAATAATTGTAATTATTAATAATGATTATAAAGTTATTAATTATATAATAATAACCATAACTTGTTATTAATGATAACCTAATTAAAATATTAACAATAAGAACAACAACAACAGTAATAATCTTCATAAAAATAATTATACTATTATTGAAACTAATCTAATTTTTTTATTTTTATAATTTTATTTTTATTTCACATTACAAATCATATTTGAATTAATTATTTAACCATGAATAGGTCCATCCACAAAGTAATTTGGAAAAGCCACATTGCTTAGACAGTGGCATGCCTCTGCATCGAGTGCAGTCAAACAAAAAAAATCTCATTTATTTTCAAAAAACCCAAAATATTCATCCAAAACATGCAAACAGCTCGATCAAAATAGATGAGCAAGATAAAGTTTTAAAATAAAAAATATTACAGAAGTCTGGGTGTAGAAATTCCACCCAAAATGAAAACATTGCACCCTTAGAAATTCAAAACCAAGCCTGATCGAGGAACATAAACAGATTCTCCAGCTCGAGACATGAGTTTCGCTCCCAGGTATCATGCTCATCTTTCTCGTGCTACTGAAAATATTTACCAATGGAATATACATCCCACAAAGAACCCTCTATTGGGAATCCACTATACGAAGAGGTCTTTCAAAGACTAATACATCTAGTTCTATCTCCAAATCTTCCCAAATCAATACCTGATGTAAGTATGGATTATACTTCATCAACTAGGAGTTATAAACTATGTGGTGAATTGATGTGAACTAAGAAGGTAAAGTTAACCAGAATTCCACCATTCCAATCCACTCAGTGATCTCAAAAGTCCAAAAAATATCAGTATCACATTTTCCTGAATACCAGAACTATGGTGGCCCAAATGACGGGCCACATTGAAGAACAACCAATCACCAACTGAAAACATGAGATCCTGATGTCACTATTCAGAATAATATTTTTACTTACTTAGGTATATTAATAACTAATTCCTGATCAACTTGTCTTTCTCTGACGTCTCCTTCACAAGGATTAGTCCAAAAAATTTGGTCTCACCCACCTAACCCCATCATAGAGGATAACTACAAGGATGGATATAAAGTACTTCAAATAGAGCCATAAGAATTGAATATTGGTAACTATTGTTATAATAAAATTCAACATATCCATTATGAATATCCCCTGATCCTCAAAAATCCATAGCTCATGCACGAAGCATGGCCTTCAAAATCTGATGTTCCCATTCTGTCAGTCCATCTTCTAGAAAATGGTATGTCATTCACATTTTGATTTGTGAATCCAATTCCCATTTATGGTCTTCCCATAACCGAGAGGTAAATTGGGGGGTCTCTTATAGAAAAAACTATTTATTGAAAGCCCTGAAGTCTGGACACCTTATGAATATACAATCGGCCTAGCTCGTCCACTTTAGTGGCATCTTTGATCAGAATAAAGTTGGATGATTTGGTCAAATATTCAATCACTATCCAAATAGAATTCCTTCTTAAAGGTGTGTGGGGAAATTCAAAAATAAAATACAAGGAGACCTCTTCCCAGATCTAGGTAGGAATGGGTAACGATTGAATCAATCTAGATGGACTTAAATTCTATGATTTTACCAGATGACATGAATAACATCTCAATACGAAATTCTTTTTGTCATGCCTCAAGACTGGCCACTGAAACTACTTAATAACATCATAATAAGTCTTGTTAGCACCTGGAAAGACATCCCACTAAGACTGGTGGCTATCCTAAATCCCTACCATCTATAGAGACAATGACACCACTGCACGTACCTTAAAAATAGGTAATCCCCTTTGGTGAAAAAGACCAATCATAAAAATCCTCCCCACTAGGAAGAACCATCATATACTGTAGAAATAGATCATCAGGAGTCTCCTCCCATAGAACCAAATCTAAAAGACCATGATTCATATGAAGGCTTGCTTAGAATGTACCACCACTGTGCTCCTTGGTCACCATTTTCATCGGGGAAAAATACCCTTTAGAGTATACTCATCATGGGACCTCCTCAAAGCATACACTAGAAAATATCTGCACAAGGCATTAGAAACCACATTATCTTTTCCTAAGGTACATATGATATAAAATTCAACCCCGGTAGATACATGATCCAATGGTTCTTCCTCATATTATGTTACTTATGATAGAACATGTAAGCTAAACTCTTATGATCAGAATATAGCCCAAACTTCTCCCCAAAAAGGTAGTCATGCCACATCTTCATGTCATGCATCATCATTGCTAAATCCATGTCATGGTTCAGGTAATTATTCTCATGTATTAATTATTAGTAATAACATTAAGATACAACATAACCATCCTGCATAAATACACATATGAGGCTCGTACCTAAATCACCACAATAAACCAGCTAGTTTTTCCCAAACACTGGAATGATCAACACGGTTGTGGTAGTCAACAGTCACATTAACTATTCAAAAGATTCTTGATAATCTGAGATCCACTCAAACTTCAACCTTTTCTAGGTGATTGTGTTCATAGAGAAAGAATACTACGAGAAGTCTCAAAAAAATCGCATGTAATAATTTTCTAGGCCCAGAAAACTTCGGGCATTGAACACTTTCATTGTCTATTCCCATAACATAACGTCATTGATTTTCTTGGGATCTACTAAAACCCCTCGATCCAATGTATTGTGGCCTAGAAACACCATGTCTCTAATCCATAAGGATCACTTTGAATTCATTGCATAATTGAGATGATCATGTATGGTGTCCATCACGATATGAAAATAATGCACATGATCTTCCTCTGATCCAGAAAAGCCCATGATGTTGTATACAAATATCACAAAAAAGGACTCATGATACTGGTGGTAATCACTATTCATGAACATGATAAATATAGTTTGATCATTTTACAATATTAAAGGATTAACCAAATAGTTAATGTATCCATACTTTATATGGAAATCCATCTTTAGGATGTCCGCCTCTCCAACCTTGACTTGGTGGTAACCAGAATGTATGTCAATTTTAGAGAACCACCTTTCCCCCATCAACAAGTTGAATAAATCATCGATTTGGGGAAAATGATATTCGTTCATGAAGTTTATCTTATTCAAAATCTGATAATCATTGCAAAACATGAGGGATCCATCAGTGTTTTTCATACACAATACTGGGGAATCCCAAGGAGATATTATTAGGTGAATGAGTCTGTTTGATTACAAATAGTCTAACAGTATATTTAAGTCCCACAATTTTGTAGGGGTCATGTTATATGAGGGAAGAGATATAGGTCGTGTTAACAGTGCTAATTCAGTTTAGAACACGACATCCATATCTGGGGGTAAGCCAGAGGGTAAGCCAAAAAATTCATCTAGGAATACCTCTTGTAACTCATCTACTACAGCAGGAAATCCACCCTTAGGAGAACCGTTATCATCCTCCAACATAAGAAATGATAAATAAAAGTAATGGCCTCCCAAATATGGTAGTAGAGGTCTCATGTTATCTGACCGAGGATCCCATTCCCAAGGAAATACCTAATGAATCCCATCATGTGCCTAGAAACTCACCCATCACCTAAAGCAATTGATACGTGCTTAAAAGCCAACATCCAATCAATGCTATGGATTATTTCGAAAACATTTATATCCATGACCAGAAAATACAACACCATATCAACTCCTGACATGGAGAGAACATATTATGGGAACATGGGAACTTTCATCTAATTATTACAAAATGGTGTTACCAACTCCATTGAAAATGAAATCAGCACAGTTGGAATGTTTAGTCGATTCACAAGATGGTCAGAAATTAAAGAAATAAATACTCTATTATTAAATAATATTTTTACTACAGAATATGAAATTATTTTGGTACCTCAAACTATCAAATGTCCGACATGAAATCTATCAATTGCATAATCCAAAGTATAAGGTTTTCTGATCCCTTCTTGTGAATTACTACTCGCATGTGGGTCTGATCTAGACTATATCTTCCTAGAAGATGATCTAGTCCTACATCCATAGACACCAAAACAATATCCCACTATCCTGGTCGGCTTCGACTGGGATGTCACTACCATGGAATCCACAAATCCTCCACAATTTTATAAGGGTGTGACACCGTGAAAAATCGTTTTAGGTTCGCCATAGTTCAAAATTGATGGAATTTCATTTTAGGATGATGGAATATAGGATTCATCTATCTTGCATTCCCAAACAAATGGAACACAAGAGAACCTACACCAAAATCCATAGATGGAGTCTACCTAGAAGAATGTCCTAAACTACCACCACTTATCTTACCATTCTCATAATCCTTCCTCTTCTTCTCAGATGAACTTCTACCCTTGTAGTCAATCTCCACCATAAAATCTCTTTCAACCTCTTTAACATATGTATTCAAATTGAATAGTAATACCTAAGAATAAATTTCTGGTTTAAAACCATCTTTGACCATCGGAGCCTTCATCTATACATTGAAGACTATTGCAATTGCATAACGTAATAACACCCTCTAGCAAGAACGAGGTGAATTTCACACTAACCTTCTCATGGTTATTGAGAATCACAAATATGGGATCGAACTTCTAAATCCACTCCACTGCTTCTTGATACACCATGTTTCCTCGTAATTATGCTTGTTTGTTCATGAGAATTTCATGGGCTTTGTCCCTTTTGATACCATATCCATCCTATCTAAATTGAGACAGAGTAATAGTGGGAGTCGCTCCTTATTCTAAATCCTGAAGAGCATGTAAAACAACATCCCCAACCTATGATTATGTGTTGTGGGAGGAATCTCATAGGCTTCCTCCTATGAAAGAAATGGAGCTATATATGGGGGCTTGATGCTGCAAGAATTAACTGTCACATAAGATCATTATAAATACATATGGTCTGAAAAATATAATTTTTGTAAGATAAAAAAACTTTAAAAATCCAAACATGATGAATAAACACAATAAAAAAACCACTCCACCCCCACCTAGTGTCCATCTGTAGTTTACATACTACACACCCAAACTGGATGAGAAGTAGAACATGCATTTCAACATCCCATGGAGACTCAATGTCTATCACGAGATGTGCTATCTAGAAAACCTACTCTCAAGAAGAACTCTATGATATAATTGTCTTAGCTCATGTCTATGATGACAAATACCAAAGAAATGACTCAATGGTATTAATCTGTCTTTGATAGCATTTTGTTATGAACCAAGTCGGGTGTCATCCAACCAATGCCTAGAGAGGTCTGCGGTAATGCCTGAAGGGAGTTCTGGACCCACACTGGATGCTAAAAGTTCCAATGTGTCAGAAATAATGTTTGGGAATCATTTACCGGAATATATAAATATATGAAAACCAAAAATATAAAATAAACCAATGTTAGAAGCCACAACCAAAAAATAATTTAACTAAAAACCAGATTTGAGTTATATGTTTATCCCAAAACCCAAAAGTACTAAAATGAAAAACACCCAAAAAATGAACTCAAACCCCACCACCTGGAATGAGGACACTACCCTCAAACTATTTCCACAACACAGACCACGAAATATTTTTATCAAACTTAACAACCATCTCTATAATCTTTACCCTGACTTGTCTCAAGAATTAACAAATCTACTAACACCCAATGGTGGAATTATGTTTTTGGATAACACCTTGTAGGATTCCTCTAAGATAATATACATGATACACATTATATGGTGAATATACATGCATGTTTAATAAATGAATGGAAATAAATTCATGAACAATTTTGATGAAAATTGTTTTAATGAAATTAAAATTAAGGGAATGAATCTTTAGTGATATGAAAAATAATGGAATTTTTTTTTAAATGAGATCAGATTTTCATTTATATTAACCCAAAAATCATGACTTATATAGACAGTGAGTACAATGTATTCAAAGAGAAACAGTCATGGGAGAGGCCCTATGGGTACTATCTAATGATGGGACCCTAGAGCCTAGCCATATCATCACTAAGGACTCAAGGGTGTTCTCGATCCCCGTAAGTTGGAACATATTTTTGGGTGTTAGAAATAATGTTTGGGAATGATTTAAATAAATATATAAATATAATACAAGCAATAGTATAATATAAACCAATGCTGGAATTCACAACCAAACAAGCCTTAAACCAAAAAACATGATTTGAGACACGTGTTAAAACCCAAACCCAAAACAACTGCAAAAAAGGGTTCCAAAGAACAATCTCAATAACCACAACTTAGAAATAAGACACAACACTTAATCTATATCTACAACACCATACAGAGAAGATCACCAATAACCTGATCCTCCATCTCTATAATCATTAACCTTACATGTATCAAGAATTATCAAATATACTAATACGAAAATGTGTATGTAGGGTGTGAGTTAACAATAAAAAGGATGCAACTGATAAATTATTCCATGTATACACATTAGAGGATGAATATACATTCATGATTAATAAATAAATGGAAATAAATTATTGAAAAATTTTAATGAATTATTATAATGAAAAAAACATTAATGCAAAGAAAATTTAGTGATAAAAACATTGAATAAATACAATGATTTTAAAATGAAAAAAGAAATTCTTTCATAGTAACCCAAAAATCATGTCATATGATGGTGGTGAGAACAAATTATTTGATGAAGAATAAACATGGGAGAGGCCCTATGGGTACTAGATAGTGATGGCACCCTATAACCTCACATCCCGATGAATTTGGTATAGTAGCCATGACATCTTGTGTTCGTGTGCATGAGCCATTATTAGAGGACATCCCCATAACACTATATTTCTCCAATCATCATCCAAAATATTAGTATGTATTTTAGTCATCAATCCAAATTACTAAAAATGGGCGGATTCCACTTCTGTATCACAAGAACACTAATCGTACTCCACCCACCTAGTTACCCAGGCTCCCTTTAGTGCTCAATCATAATTCAGGTTTAGAAGGTATGCCACATCTCCACAAGCCATCCAACAAAATCCTATACACATTGAAGTGACCATTTATACAACCAAAAAATAAATCAATATCATGCACACTCTTTTGTAATTCCATAATGTGATCATCACAGAAAAATAGTTTGTTAAAATACATACACCATTTATAAAACTCCATCTCACTGACTATATAATTTAATAAATCACAAATAAAATTATACAAAAAATTCATAAACAATAACACTTTGCTTTGCCGGCATAACCCACACAAAACCATTTTTTACAACCAAATTCACACAATTCCAAATCGAAAACACAATTCGCACCACATTCAATGATTTATTAACTAACGAAAAAATTAAATAAAACACTAAAAATTGACTAAATATTATTTTTCAACAAAAACTAACCCATATCATATAAACACTCTACTAAACAAATAAAAAACATACTAAGCATAAAAAAAATAATTTTTCACTAATAAAATAAATCAATGAACATAAAAAATTAATTTAGAATGAAAATTTATTCATAAAATAATATTTATATGCTGAACTACCAACCTCGGTGTAGAAAAACTCAATAATTCTATGGGAAACATCCAATGCCTGAAAATAACACAACCAAAAACCAAAATCAAACATAAATCAAAATTTGAAACCAAGAACATCACTATAGAACCCAAAAGAACATGAAACCCAATCCCAAATTCCAACCAACGGGAGGAAGTCATTAACAATGTAAATTGAACAATGGGGAGGCCACCAGAAGGGGGTTGTGTGCTAAAGGGGGGTTGATAGAGGATAAAGTGGGGGTGGCCATAGGGTTATTTTGAGAAAAAGGGGAGGTTCACACAATCTATTTGATGGGAGAATTTGTAGTGTGAGGTTACTCAAGGGGAAATGGATGGTGTCGTCTAGGAAAGGCCAAGAGGTGGAGAAATGCACTAGTAGGGTTAGCCTCACATGTCAGGCATGATGCGAAGAGAATAGGGGGTAGGAATAAGAGAGGAAAGAAAAAATAAGGAGAAAATAAAGGAAATGAAATGAAATAAAACATAAAAAACCCTAAAACAAAAAACAATAATAATAATTAAAAAAGTAATATTAATAACAATAATTTTAGTAATTTTATAATAATAAAATTACCTTAATAATAATAAATTAATTAAAATATTAACATAAATATCAACAATAATCTTAATAGTAATAATAATATTATTATTAAAGAAACTTTTAATTAATTTTATTTTTTTAACATTTTCTTTTTCATTCACTTTAGTATTAATTTTCTAAACTAATTAGTTAAATGTGAACCAAGCAAACTGCACAATGATTTCTCAAAGCCACCATGCTTCAAATATTCCCTGCCTATGTGGTAGATGTTGCCAAACAAAAAATACTCATTTATCAGCAATACCACACAGAAAAAAAAACAACACCAGCGCACAGCTGAACAAAGCATTTCAAACCCAGATTAAGTTATAAATGAAAAAATATTACATAAGTAAAGGTGTGACAATGAATATAACAAAAAACTAATAATGAAAATAATATGTATGTAACATAATATTTATAATTACATCTACATTTAGATTCAACTAATAGTACTCCGATCTAATATGAATCATGGAAAAACAATGAGTTCCCTAGATCTGATTAAATAATACATCGATATAAGAAATACAATATTTATTCATAATAGATATATTATTAAATACTATATAATAAAATAATATCCCAATGGATAAATCCTTAGTTTTATCAAAAATATGGGTCACCCCAAGGTTATGTTCTAAGATGTGAAAAACAATTATCAAGAAACTATTCTGACAACATTTTCAATTAAAAATTTATTAATAGTGAAATTTTATATGGTGGGTTTTATATTTTATTTATATTAGGATCTTACTGAATAGTAAATTAAATCTCCTAAGGAATTATATTACTTATAAATTAATCAAAAAATTCATCTTGGATATTTATTTACTATTGGAATATTAAAATGTTCAATATATTACTTCTTCTCAAAAATATGTGCAATGATAACATTCATTTACACTATTAATCAATATTTTACAATATTGACCTCTAATATAATGTGAGAATTAAATCTTATAAAAAAAATAAAAAAAAATTCTAATGAACAACTACTTTATATTTACACTTGTTATTATCATGATAAATAAAAATTCAATCCATGTATAGAATAACAATGAAACATACAAGGGGACCAAAATTTCATTCAAATACCTTCAATATATGAAAAATACTAATCATATTATAGTTTATCTCCTCAATTTACAACCCCCATATGTTATTAATAAAACATATTTAATAATTTTGTGATGATAAATTTCTAATTTATCATCATATTTAATATAATTAGGAAAACGTTTTATCCAAAGTAAACAACATGTCAACATAATTTTTTTATGAATGTAATTTAGATAACACCACAGAATTAAAAAATACATAATCATAAAATATAGTCAAAAATTAATTTTCCCCCCTTTTCTTTTAACCATGATGTCTTCCATCATTTTATCATATCATTGGACATGTTCTGCCATAATTACACATCTCATTATAGTAAATTACTTTTTATCAAATATTTATTATTTGTCTGATCTTTTTTTACATACACTAGCCATATGTCCAAACTATACATAAATAATTATACATATATTGTTCAAAATACATTTCCCATAATACTTCAAACAATAATAATAATAAAATGGAATCTTTATAATCATACCTTCATATTTATTTGAACGACTATTCATTATTACCCACACACTAGACCTATTTTTTAGTTATTATCAGGGAATACAATATCATAAAAATAATAATTTTCAACATTATTGATAAAATCAATAACTTCTCATTGTAATTGAATTCAGAAGAACCCATTTCTCATCAATATCTTTGCATCGATACTATGTGAAACAAATTAATTTTACTATCAATATCCTGAATAAAATTGGGTTTTCCCCTATCCAATTTGGAGGATTTTTCATCAAAATTAATATTGAATATTTATCCATATTCCTACTTAATATAAATATATTTTCTATATTATGTAAAATAACATAAGGAAAATACTTCTCAGGGAAAATATTCATAAATTAATCACATTTTTATGAATCATTGTCTTCTCATTCTATGATATTTTTATCCATTGACCAAAACCTATTCGATTAAATTTCAAAGGGATAAGAATAAATAGTAAAATTTTGATTTTATTAATTTCCCAGTACATTGAATATATTTTTGAAGGATTTAACTAATCCTTCAGATATAATAAGGTCAAATGATCCACAAAATTATGTAAAGTGTTTTTTCTTGAATGTTTGAATAAAAAACATTTTACACTCTATTGAACATGGTTACATTCATCCATTTAATGAACTAAATATTATATCTGTCATCAATGGGATAATCATAGAAAACAAATAACTTTTCCAATTCCACCCATCCACGATTGTGGATTGGGATGGATATTTTCCCCTTACTGTATTCTAATAAAATATTATATATTTCATCTATGAAAGCCTATTATAAATATATAATGATTAAATAAATAATATATTAAACTTCATAAAATGTATCATAACAATATAAAAAAAAACTATTAATGGTATTTTATCTTTTATACAATGGATATCTAAACCACATCATTGATAACCACTATGAGGGAATGACCTTAAAACATTTTATAATCATGATTTTTTAAATCAAATAATCAATTTCAAGAATTTACAAATACCAATTCATGTTTTTTGAGAAAATTATTTAGTGAATAAGTGTTGTATAATAATTAAAAATATCATAATATTGACACTTCACCTCAGTATCTAGTTTCACAACAATATAGTTTTTAATAAAACACATTTTTTATTTTGTAAAAATATTTTCTATTTTATAATTCAATACGTATTTCATCATAATCATTAATAAATCCCATGAATAACATATAAAAATATTACATGATAACTAAAATCTTGGTTTGGGTCATATAAAATAGAATAAATATTTTTAGTCTATTTCCAAACTATTAGATCATATAATATAGTATCCCCTTAACATAATAAACATTGACCACAAATAATTGTTTATTTAATCAAGAAATAAACATTATTACACATTATATTTCATAAAAATATTCATAAGAATTTATAGTTTCCAAATGGTAATCAAGAAGGTTAAATTGATAATATGATAATCCCTAAAATATATTTTTCATAAAAACAGACATTATTACCCATTAAGGGTGTAATTATTCATTATAAATCATTAGCATTCTGTATCAAATCAAAATATTTCAATAAGACTAATTCAAAAATATTGGTAATTTATATAGTTTCCTTGTGATATAATAATTATTGAAACTTTACATGAACTCTTACATGTAAAAATATAAATGGAATAAACTACATCATTAATTCAAACATAATTTTCTAGATAACATAATCAATAATTCATTCATTAGAGAGATATATCAAGATCACCTTTCATAATTTATTATTTATGTGTCAAATAATAGACATAAAACAGAAAAAAAATTCACTTTTAGCATTGCACATGTAATGTCCCGAAATTTCCATATAATTTGTTTAATTATATGGAATTATTTTGATTCCTCGAAATCTGACGGCGTGTGATTTCAAGGCCCGGAATTCCCATAATGGCCTGTTGAAGTTTTGTTAAACCTTAAATAGCGCACATAAGTAGTTTTCCTAAATATGAGGAAAAACAATTAAATGGTTCCCTGGATCAAGAATTTGAGGGCATCGTTGCTCTCTGGATGGCTGGTTTAACATAGGCGTGACATATGTTTAGTTGGAGCATGCCTCTTGTAAGAATACCCAAAAATGGCATAACCGTAAAAAAAATTAAATAGAATTATTTGATTTTTCAAATGCCTATAACTCATGAAAGGTAACTCAGATTAAAAATATGAGACCATCGCTGAACTCATGAGGGTATTCTCAATTTATGAAGATACTAACATTTCCCATCATGGGCCACCGGTGAAAGTTAGTTTTTGGCCGTAAATTAAATTATTAAGTGACAATTATTTTATTTTAAAATCTATAACTTTTAAAAGGTATCTTAGATTGGAAATATGATATTATCATTGGGTTTTTTGGGTGTGTTTCACTTAGGCAAAGCCTAACCTCGACCGACGTGGATCGAGGGTGACTGTTAATAATTTTCCAATTTTGTTTTCGTGTACGTTAAGTAAACCCATGAGTGGAATTTTCTAGCTTTTGAACTGTTTGTTGGATTAAAAATCTGAGGGCACTGTTAATCTGCAGTGCCAGGATTCGCATTAGAGAGGCATAACATCGACCGCAGTAGGTCGAGTAAAAAAGTTATTTTTGTGGACTTTTGAAAGATTGATAAAATAACATGTTTTGTTATTATTTTTTCATTCCTCTAACGGATGAATGACGCTGGTGGTACCAGCGACGTGTCAATTCAACAAAATATATTGACTCTTCATTTCCTATAACTGCACTGTTGGGAATTCAGGAGGTTTATTAATTAAATGAAGCTCATTAATTAAATGTGCGTTTCACACTCCATATCATATTCTATTTATATAGAGCACATGGAGGGGTGTTGGAACAACTTCACCAAGGGATGAAGACATGGAAAAGTAATGTGATGCCAACCACCTAGAGGATGAGAATGGTTCTAATGAGTGGTGATGAGAACCACCGAGTCACAAACTGACGACTACGATTAAAAAGATTACGTCGACCATCATCTACAGATGTCTCTTCCAGGTAGGGGATTATTTCCGTTTATACGTTTTTGATTCCCTTTTCACTATTCTTGAAATTAAAAGAAGAACGCGGGTCAACAAACTGACGGGTTGACCTGAAAATCATTCATCTTTCCGGGAGGTTATTCTTGGGAATCTTGTGGGGTTAATCTAGTTCCCAATACAACTATTTATTTAACTCCATCAATATAATCTATATTACAATACAACACAGAGGGTGCGGGCCTAATGAAACTAGACTGAACTGTCCACTATCTTTCTATCCTTGGGCCACCTCGGAAGACCACAAGCACGTCGACACATGCTACAAGAGGACGGTCAGAGCTCGTTAACCGTGGTGAACGAAGGAGGCGTCCGAAATGACGGCGGGCCACTGGAAGGAAGGCATGGAGACCACTATGCTGTTGATGAATGGAAGTCATGACCGAAGCCATGGTGGAGGCTGAACCCGCCTCTGGCAGGTTCCGTGGCGACCGAGTGGCGCCTACGCAGCACCAACACCTCTCAAACCGAACGTCCTATGGGCCGTTCAGGAAACCGGTTGACCGGGGGGTTACACTGTAGAGACCCGATTCTTGACGTACATAGACATTAAATTACTTTTGCGGAATAATTAGTACATAAAAAAAACAGACACACAAGGACCATAATAGTTTAGTGTATTTGTAAACTTGGAACGTAATCTTCTAATCGTGGTGAAATATCTTCAACATCTCCCATAAAGATCTTACCATTTTTGTTTCCCTACCTAAAATCTTTCTTTTAATCCTGGGGGAAAACAAAACATAAAAAGGGTGATCTCAAATTCTCAGTAAGGGTAAGCATAGATAAAATAAAACATACCATATACATATGAACTTAAAAAAACATGAACATTAAAAATCTTGAGCAACGACAAAAAACATGGAAGTACATAAGGCATAGATCATAATGGAACATAAATCATGATAAAATAGCATGGGAATAAAACATGTAATTGTGGCATCCATTAAGCACATGTAATGATTTCCATAGTAGCCAAGGCATTACTTCCAAGACCATCTTAGTGGACAAAGTCCCTTTCTGAATCGAGTTCACTCCTCGTTCCTATCCTGTAATACTGAACCGGATTAACTTACCGTTCCAGCCATGTCTATCTCATGAGATATAAATCTTTACCCAATTCATTGGAGGGAGATATAGGTCCCACCCATCTCATAATGAAATCATTCTTCCTTGTGCCACAAAATAATCATACATCATTCATAAAAACCCAATAAATAAAATGGGTTTCATAAACATCATTCCATCATCACATAATCCATATAAAAGAAATGGATATCATTTCATAATAATAGAATTGAAACCATGTAAATCATAGAGACATTATACTTGAAACATACACATATGAAATAATGTCATCTTAGATGAAAAATGGTTTTAATAAAACACTTGAAATGAATTCTTGAAGAAAATATCCTTTTTTCTTCAAAATATTTTTCTTTTCACAAAATGTCATGCAATTTTAAAAGAAAAGGATTTTGTTGAAAATAGTCATGAAATATTTTGGAGGATGCTTCATGAAAACAAGGCTTTATAAAACTGTAAAAATATGTCCATGCCGTATAAGTTAAAAACAACATTCTCCTCGTACGGAAAATTCAAAAAAGTACCTCGTAACGTAAATAAGAGAAATATTCCATACATACCAAGTAGTAAAAGTAAAAAATGGGTAAAATGGAGTTTATACATACATGAAAGCACTTTTATGAAACAAGTACATGGATGATAGCAATAACCCTAGTAAATACATACGAATAAGCAATCTCGGATAAAAATGAGATTTGCACAATTATCCCTTACCTTAGGTCCAATTTGATTCGTAAGTGTCTGAACCTCCTGTATAATGATTTAAATAATGTTATTGACTTATTACAGAATCATATTAATTGTTATGATATCATATATGGTTCACTTATGACTTTATATTACCCTTTCTTTTGTAAATTCCATGTTAAAGAACGTTTTGGGTAAAATCGTTTCATTTGGCGTCCATGTTTTGACCTGTAATTATTCATATGATTACTTAGATCATGATTATTTACATCCAGAATGTAAAACATGATTTATATATAATATATATTCAGAATATAAATATATATAATAGATCGATAAATGGATATAAATACACAGTTCATGGAGACGGTAGGCTGTACGAATGCATGAACGTTGTTTTCGTTTCCTCATTGAATTGAATGGAATTAATTGGATGAAATACATATATATATACATAAATCTAGTATCATTATTATGTCATATATTTAATTATTACTTATTATATATACTTTATAATCATTTATGAATGGTTAATCATTGAGAATGAATCTCATCGCGTCGTGGAGACCGTATTCCGTACGTACGCACGAGCGATGATATCGTTACCATGATCGTGGAATTTTATTGGAGTGCATGTATACTATTAAATAATCAATATCACTTTATAATAATCATATATAGTTATTATTTACACCATTATACCCATCCATGTAAGGTGGTGGTGGAAAATAGATTACACCACGGCGTGGAGACGATATTCCGTACGTACGCACGCGTGGTGATTTCTTTTTCCGTAGGATGGATAGATGGTGAAATAGGAGTGTTTCATACATATAATAACATATCATCATATGATTGATACTGATGTTATTACTTCATAATTAAACATCCTATGAAGAAGAAGTGGAAGAAGAAATAATGTTGAAATAATCGGTAACAGACATTACCTATTCTTTGAAGCGCCTCTTTGAGACCTCCTCTTAGGGGACTAAAATTGGTCTTTGAAGAAGACCAGGACCTCTATGATGTTTATAGGGAAGTGGGGAAGCAAAATGTGTAGGGGTTGGCCGAGCATGGAGGCTTAAATTGGTGTGAGGAGGAGAGGGAGGAGGTGCCCATTTATAAGGGAGGAGAGGGGCACCTTTGGAATTCATAAAAATATTAATTTATAATATATCTAACCCCCCTTAAAAACTGCCAAAAATGACTCATATCCGAATATTAGATGGGATAGGGTTGTAATCTCATCAACCAATCAAATTTAGACATTTTAGGAATTTATTTTAAACATTATCAACTTGATTTATCCTTATTTAATCAATTTAATTTTATTTATGGTAATAACATACTAAATTTTAAATTATAACAAAAAATTATTTATTTGTTGTGAATTGTCCATAATTGGATACTTTACAACATTTTCTACCATATAAATTTTTATTTTTATTTTTTAAATATTTTTGTGATTTTTAAACAATTTTATAAGATGTTATTTTTATAAAATAACAATAGTGTCAATTTTGAAACTATTCATTTATTTGAATTTAAATATAATATATACAGAAGATATGTTCAAAATAAAATCATTAATAGATTCATAAAAGGTAATATGTATCTAGAAAATTAGTGGAGCACATTAAATAGTTCATATAATAGTTATTTTATTATTTTTAAAAACCATTTATTTGGTTTATCTCTTAATAAAATAATTACGACAACATTTTTGTATAATTATTTAATATACTTATTTGTTGCATAAAAATTAAAACTAAAATCTTATGATGAATATAAATCTATTAACTTTCACAATAATACTTTTATTCGAATTTATCATCTTAAAATAACAATATTTATATTGTTATATTTATTAAATTATGAAGGTGACAACTTTGGCATCATTTAAAATAAAATAATATATGTGTCATAATTTCTTTAATAAGGATAAAAAGGATCAACAATTCGGGAAGTGGATGATTAGGGTTTATATATACACTAATAATAAGTTATGTTCAGATTTTTGGGCCTTTTGATATGTATTACTATTTCAATAAAAACTATATTATTGATTTTTCACTAAATAAATAATGTATGCATCATTAATGTATCAATATTAATGACAATTATTTAATCCCAAAAATTCTAAATAAAATATCATGATGTAGATAATTTTATTTTCTTTCTGGAGACTATTCATGTTCTAAGTTTTATGATGTTTATCACTAAATGAAAATGATTAAACTTATAATATTTAAGAGAGTTACATGTTTTCACTTTCTTTGGTTTTAATAATAATTAAATTATTTTCATGGTCAAAAGTCCATAAAATGAACATAATCTGACCCTTAGGTGATATGGGTATACTTTTAGCCATCCAATAGAATTTTGACATGTGTTAGAGTAATTTTATAATATTATATTTACCCTTAATTACCTGATTTACCTTTAACTATGGTAAATAAAATTTACCGTAGTTACTATTCATAATTCCCAAAAATATAAAGTAGCCTATTAACATAATTTGGACCCACTGATTCCAAATATGGAATCCATTTTTTTAAATTCAATACACAGAAGTTGCAGAAATTAAATTAAAATTAATCTCGTTGTCGAATGAAAACGAGTTTTTGTTTAAAACATTGCAAAAGATTGAATTGATTTAACCTACGAATTCAATGTAAAATCAATGCTAATGACGTAAATAATATTAAATGGTAAAAATATATTCTATTTATACTCTAAAACCACTCAATATTATAATTTAACCATATAAATTATTACGATGAAAAAAGTTGTTTTTAATTAAAATATAGCGAGTTTTTACTATTCATTAAAATATGAAAGTTATCAGAAAAATATCAAAACTTTATCCAATGTAAATTTTTATATCCTGATTCAAAAGAAGAATTTTATTTTGTCAAATTGAACTTATAAACATTTCAACAACTAGATTTAAAGTGGGTGCGCCATCAAAAGGCGGCAAAACTACATTTTTTTTGAAAAATACATATTTTACCCAAAAAAATTATTTTGTTCTTATACCATGTTCTAGAAAATTTTTAAGATGAATAATAATTTTATAAAATTCAAAATTTAGTAAATAATATACATAACGGCTATTTCATAATAATATTATAATAATATATCGTTGTTTAGTAAAACCTGATATTGCGTACAACACACGCTATCGAGGAAGGTCGAGATTGCGTGTAATGCAAGACAAGTCAGGGTTGCGTGTTGTGCAAGACTCCTTTATTATTTCGTATAACAGAATCCAACCATATTTCATTTATACATTGAATATATATATATATATGTATATGTATACCCTCAGTGTTGCGTAGAATGACTATTATAAAACGAACTTGAAATTATGTGTAACACAATCTAAGAATAATGTTGTGTATATTTCAAGTTAATACAGTGTGGCGTATAGCACAAGGTAATATTGTTGTAGAATTAAACAAATGACATCAAATAAATTAAATAGAATACTTATCATAAAATATTGGGTTGTTACATACACCACCAGCATCGGACTGAACCGGGCCGGCGCCCATGACGCAGGTCGCCACCATCGATCTAGTCCGACGCCCTGACAACGACCCTCAAGTCGGGTCGTTGCCCTCGAGACAGTCCTCCGTCCTCACACTGGGCTGCCGCCATCGCACTCGGATGCTTCCCTCGTACTTAGTCATTGCCATTGCACCGGGCCACCCCTAATGGAGTGAGCCTCCGTCATCGGAGCAAGCCAACACACTTGGACTGGGCCACTGCCCATTCGGGCCGCTGCCTAGGACCGGGCCACTTCTCAAGTGGGCCTCTTCCCCCACGCGGGCTAGTCCGCCCCTTGCATGCCACCCTATACTGGTTGTGCCGCCCTTACGTGCCGCCCCCCATGTGGGATAACCTATTCTGGCTGGTCTACCCTTGCAGGCTTCCCCTCTTGCAGGTCAGACAAGACACCAGGTCTACGAGCTGAGTCTACCCTGGCCTAGCCCATATTGAGTCGGGACGGGTTGGTCCGACAGGTTCGGACCAGACTCGGGCCAAACCAGATCCATAAACACTTAAAGGGGAATATTAGGAGAATCGGACGTCTGTTTGATGAATCGTCTACAACTTTTGTATCCTTGGATCGAGACGATCCTTTTTTATACTCTACTTTAGTGTTGCAGAAAGTTGGAGAATGACCGGGTTGGATGGAACATGAATCCAATAGTTCCCTTAGAGATAAAATTCTTATAACTCACAGACTGGGTGTCCCATTGTTGGTCCATCTGTCACGTTGGAACCCTTACGGCATGGTCATCCTTTGGGATACCCCTTTTCATAGATTAGAGATTGTCGAGGTACGACCAATATCTCATGGGGAAGATTATATGAAACTTGAGTGCACCGGGTGCGAAGAAACCTGTGGCAGGATGCAACATGACGAAAGAACACCAATATTATGTGGGTCCAAATTGATTGATCTTGTGTGGGTCAGATCTTATGTGGTTCTATGCTTAGATATCCTATGTGGGTCAGTGTATACCGATCATGTGTGGGTCAGATCCTGTGTGGGTCAGCGGGGGTTAGTTAACTTTCGATCTTGTGTGGGTCAGCAGGGGTTAGATACATATCGATACTGTATGGGTCACCAGCAGTGCCTCATAACAGAATAAGATGATCTAGTTTTTGACTAATCATATGTACTTATATACTTTAGTTATACCTGATTGTGAGATTAGTCTTTTACATTTGTGGTACTTCTATCGTCATGGTGTTACCTATGTGGTACTTCTAGCTTCATGGTGTAATATGTGTGGTACTTCTTCTTTTGTGGTATCGTTTTCGTGGTGTTACCTGTGCGGTACTTCTATCTTCATGGTGTTACCTGTGTAGTACTTCTATCTTCGTGGTGTTACCTGTGAGGTACTTCTACCTTTGTCGTATTGTCTTCATTGTGTTACCTATTTGGTACTTCTATCTTCGTGTTGTTACCTGTGTGGTACTTCTATCTTCATGGTGTTACCTGCGTGGTATTTCTATCTTCTTCGTGCTACCTGTGTGGTACTTCTACCTTTGTGGTATTGTCTTTGTGGTGTTACCGGTGTGGTATTTCAATCATAGTGGTGTTACCTTTTTGGTACTTCTACCTTCATAGAGTTACGATCGTGGTGTTGTCTTCTTGGTGTTACATGCGTGGTACTTATACTTTCGTGATGTTACAGATGTGGTGTACTTCCCTCATGAATGAAATTAGTATTTTTAGATAACATTGGTATATGTATGGGCATATACATAAGTTGAGTTGATGTTTTGATTTTTTCCCTTGTAGAACTCTAGGAGACCTACATTGGTCTTGGGGTCCCTACTGTGTATTCTTATACTCACCCCTGCATGGGCTTCGCCCACACCTTATTGTGTCTGGTGTAGATGACGAACAACATTGATCAGGGCTGAGAGAGCTAGGACTGGATGGTGCTCGGAAGTGGAAATTCGGTGTGACGTGACACGGAGGAGACTGATGGACATGGAGTGCTGAGGATGCGATCTATACAAACCCTACAAGTAGGAACCTCGGAGGACAACCCAATAGTTACATTCATTTTTCTTTGAACTGTATTTTACTTCCATTAATACTTATAATTTTACATTTGGGCTTGTATTTTGGACCCTTTTTTACTTTCAGCACTCTTTTACTACAGTAGATTACATTGTGGTTGCATATTATTGTGTTCTAGTATATGTGGTTGCTTCCTATTGTGTTCTTGGACTGTGTGTCTGTACAGGTTAAAGAAGAAATGCCTCCCCGTTTATGGGATACAACGTTTTGGTGCTAGTGGAAAGCCCCTAGCAAATGGAAGGTGGGCCTGGGGTTGGAATGACACGGTCCCCAATGGACGATTCATGAAAAAGTGGTATCAGAGGAGTACAGTTCTACCAATGGACTAGGACTCTGATCTTTTCAATGAAGCAATAATTTTACATTTTATGAGTGTGTATTTTAGTTTGGGGAGTCGAGTGTTTGCAGAGGTGGCTGACTTATCCATACACCAGGACCCTTAAGTCTTATTTATGACTCAACACATTAAAACACTGATTTCAAGTGTTTTCTATATAGTTTTTCAATTGCTTTCTTTGGATTCAGCTCACCAGGTATATCCTAATGACCCTGGCACACCTGTTCTTTTTCAGGATGCCTCCAGAAAAGACAACCACCCAGGTTTCCTGAGAGAGTACATGATGACGGCCTGGTTGCACCCAAATTTACCCTACTGGTAAAATCGGTCGATGTAGTACATGTAGGGGTCGAATCCACAGGGACCGAAGAAGAAACCTTGAGACACTTTGATTAGATGCGGGATTGGCTATGCAGTGGCCAACATTGGATTGAATTAATTTGAAGAAATATTGATTTAATTTAAATAACAAAACAAATAAAATTACTTGAATTAAAACAACTAATTAAGGTGAGCCGATCTTAGGTTGTCTCTTGGGCTTTATTGGATGTATTTGTTTTTCATTTTATTTTCTGTTCATCGGTTCAAGAGGTATCCATTAAATGAAATAATTCCTCAATATAATTCTCCGATTTATTCCATACACAATTTCAAGGCTAATCACCAATTCACTTAGAGGATCAATTAAATGAGCACTGCAAGGAATTGGATCGTACTAGCACTCAAAATGTGTCGTCGTTAAATTCGGTGAAGACAAAGAAGATAAATCAAAGAAAGGAACTCTTAAAATAAAGAACAAATTTATGAATTTAAGAACATCAAATAACATTCAATCAAACTTATGCAACTCCCTAGGATCAACCCATAAAAGGTTAGCCCTCCGTTGATGTTATTCTATCAATGGAAGCGGGTAATTGACATAATGAAGCGGGATTGAAGAAGAAAGAAAAAAACATTAATCAAAATGAACACTCCACCGTTGTGTGATGAATTCACAAGTGCGGGTGTGAATAAATTCAGACTACGATTCAACAGTATCAATGTGTAAAAAAAGGAAAAAATAAAAGTGAAGAAGAAGAAATTTTATTAAAATACTAAACGTGAATGAAAAACTTACATTAGAGAAATTGACAATGTCATTACAAAACAAAAGCGGGAAATTGCAATTGAAAGAAAAACTTGGATTCAAAGGAAAATGTTAGATGCTTATTCCCTTCACCACCAGCTCCTTATATAGGCATATTATGAGCCTTATGTCCACCCCCAACATTAAATTCACCCCCCAACAATTAAGAGAGTCAAAAGGAGGGTGAAGAATCAAAAGTAAATTGACGTTTCGAAGTTGACCCGGAAAACTGTCCAGATTCGTCCTCCATTTTGACGTGTACTTTTGACACTTCATATGGCCGAATCCGAAGGTGTCATAAATATAAAATATCTTCGTCCATGTGTCTTCTAGAATCTCTAAAAATTTTAGGACATTTGTCTCAGCCGTCTGAAAGTTATGGTTGCAATGGTGGGAGGTATTTCTGTGCATTAATGACAAGTCCTCCATTTAAATCTCAACTTCAGATCCCTTTATCATCATGAAAACATCATAATTAGCTCCGGCCACAGTTGAATAAAATGAGCCTCATATTTTTATCTTTCTACTGTATAAATTTGAGATTCATTGGGCTTGGTGTATAGGCCCCACATTTGTTTGATGGGCCTTAGGCCCATTATGCTTTTTCCAGCATGTTTCTGGCTTCAGGCGCAAAAGTATCCATCTTCCTTTGGGATTCATCCATCGGACCTAAAAGATAAAATGTTCCAAACAAAGTGTTAAATCATATCCCAAAATTAAAAATTAAAATGATGAATATTGTAATTTCCACAAGCAAATTATTGAGTGAGACCAAATTGACATTTTAAGCATGAATTGCACAATGATGGGAAATGAAGTTCAATTTCTGAATTGGACTAAAATTGATGTTTATGAACTTTTAAAAACATTAATATTAAGATCTTAACAATGAATATTAGCCACTTTCAGTGACTAATCACACCCCACAACTTGAGTTTTGCTAGTCCCGAGCAAAATAAATTACAAATATGAAATCCAAATCCCATTTTCCAAAAACATTTAAATACACATTACTCACCCAAATATCTAATACCAAAAAAATTATGAAAACCCATCAAAATAATTTAAAACAAGCTAGGTACATAAGCATATCCCAAGACTAAGTCCATTCCTTTGTTCAAATTCATTGCCACATTTCATCCAATTCCAATTAAGCATGATAAAGTGTTGTGCATCATAAAAGATATGGGGCCCATTTTATTGTTCAAGGGGAAAAAATGGAAGCGCTAGGTGGGAATCACATTAAACCTTAAAATGAGTATCCAATTTTTTTTTGATTTTTTTGATTTTTTTTATTATTTTTTTTTACCCACAATAGATATGAAAAGACTAACTCTGGGCAAGACAACTATGGAGTCACGATCCCCAAGTGCCGGACGCCACACATTTTGTCAATTTCATGCTCTACAATAGAGATATAAAGCCTAACTCTGGGCAAGACAACTATGGAGTCACGATCCCCAAGTGCCGGACGCCACGCATTTGGACAAAACACTGCTCTATGTGGTCATTTTTTTGTTTGTTTTTTTGTTTTTTTTTTGTTTTTTTTTTGTTTTTTTGTTTTTTTGTTTTTTTGTTTTTTTGTTTTTTGTTTTTGGATACTCAAATTAAACTAAAAGTGACCCCAGAACCCTATGCTATAATGAAAGGGACCCGAGAACTCAAATTTACACCCACGATCCAGTAGACGTGCATTGTGGCATTTTTATTAAGAGGATGAAAATGTAAACATTGAAAAATCACATCGGACAACCGCACTTTCCAAAAACTATGCTCATGAACTTAAACTTGCATTAAAATCAGAATCAAGGCATGCAAAATTTAGTTGATATCCAATTTTAGAGTTTGCAATGTGTCTTTATCATGTTTATGGTTAATGGAATTTTTTTTCATGAATGTTCTTATTCAAAATAAAAATCATTTTTTATCCCCCCCCCCAACTTAGAATAACACTATCCCCAGTGTTTAAAGAAAAGAAAAGCTAGAAGGGGTTAGGAGAGGAGTTCAAAGAAGAAATTTAAAATGAAAGTCATGGAATGAAGTCATCTGGTGGTTGATGATGATGATAGTGCATGCCACAGTCTCCCTTCAATCCTGGATTTGAGTCTCAATGGCTTGGATGGTGGTGAATGGATTTCCTTATGGATTTTAACATGTCCTTTTATTTTTTTTAACCTATAAAAATAATAAAACAAAACAAAATAAATTGATGATACATTGTCTTCTTTATATTTTATGGGTAAGGTATTACTCAGAGATCACACCACGTGACACGGATGAATATGGTGCTCCCCTTTCATACCAATCCTTACTCATAAAAGAAGAACAGGTCAACAGCTTATGGTAATTTATTATATGAAACAAAATGATTCAAAATAATTGGAAAACATAAAAACCATGGGTTGCCTCCCATGCAGCGCTTTTGTTTAACGTCGTTAGCTCGACTTGAACCCCCCAACTTATCCAATTCCAACTTTAAAAATTTTAATGAACCCATCTTTCTCCACTTCAACTTGATTGAGATTGATTGTTTTTTTAGAATCTTTTCCTTGTATAAATCCATGTTCTAAAATAAATCTGAAGATACAAGGAATGTCAGAAATGGTTGATCTAGTTGCATTTTTTGTCTTGCCTAAGACGTCAAGGTTCAATATAACATTATTTCATTCATGAGAAGAATGAATGAATAAATTATGGTCGTGGGTATCACCTATGATGTAATTCTTGTGTGGGGAAGGAAGGATAATGATTTTGAGTTCAGGTTGGATAGGACATTCAAAAATAGATAAGTAATTAGAATCAATATCAATTTCATTTTCAAAATTTCCAAACACAATTGGTTCCGTTTTAATTGAAGATTCAACCCCAAAATTTTCTAGATGAGTTTCATAAATGGGTATGGGTTTGATGTTTGTGATTTCTCCTAATGGTTCAGTGATTGGTGTATCTGAAAAATCATCATTGTAGAAATATTCCGAACATTCAATCTCTGAAGAAAAATTTCCCTCTTGTGAATTCATGAAATCAATTTCATCCTGATTTAAACACTTGTTAACAATTCCCTCATGTTCGTTAGCTTGACTTTCAAAAATACCTGACCAATTCACTTCATTATCCAACTCTGTTTTCCAAGATTCTAAAGTGGGTTCATCACTAAATTCAAATAAGTTATGTGGGTAACAATATTCTTCTATAATTGATGTGGAAGGGATAACCTGAGTTGGAGTGGGTTCCAAAAATGATTCAATGCTTTGTAGTTCTACTCTTAAAGATGAAACCTATAAATTGATTTTATCCATTTTTTCACACAAATGTTCAAGAATTTTTTCAGAATTAGGATTGATAGATGTTTGGACATCATGAACTTCATTATGTTTGATCTCTTCAATCATCCTCGAGAGGTATGGAAATTGATCCTTTAAACAATCAGCATCCCATTGATTGTACATCTCATCTGGTGCGGTGTATTCAATCCTGGTTTGGTCAATGAAATTTTCTATGTGAGGTGATTCAAAATATTGATTTTCCAGATGATTATATCCTTGGTATATTAATGGGTATTGTTGAAGATAATCCATTGGAGATGATTGAAAATTGTTTTTGGGATTCATTGGACACACAGGAACAGAAAGGGGAAAAGAGAAGAGAAATTTGGGTGAGAATAGAGAATTTGGGGTGAGAAAAGAAGATGAGTGTCTAAGGTACTTACTTGGGTCCCCGGCAACGGCACCAAAATTTGGTTGCGCCCAAATTTACCCTACGGGTAAAAGCGATCGATGTAGTACATGTAGGGGTCGAGTCCACAGGGACCGAAGAAGAAACCTTGAGACACTTTGATTAGATGCGGGATTGGCTATGCAGTGGCCAACATTGGATTGAATTAATTTGAAGAAATATTGATTTAATTTAAATAACAAAACAAATAAAATTACTTGAATTAAAACAACTAATTAAGGTGAGCCGATCTTAGGTTGTCTCTTGGGCTTTATTGGATGTATTTGATTTTCATTTGATTTTCTGTTCATCGGTTCAAGAGGTATCCATTAAATGAAATAATTCCTCAATATAATCCTCCGATTTAATCCATACACAATTTCAAGGCTAATCACCGATTCACTTAGAGGATCAATTAAATGAGCACTGCAAGGAATTGGATCGTACTAGCACTCAAAATGTGTCGTCGTTAAATTCGGTGAAGACAAAGAAGAAGATAAATCAAAGAAAGGAACTCTTAAAATAAAGAACAAATTTATGAATTTAAGAACATCAAATAACATTCAATAAAACTTATGAAACTCCCTAGGATCAACCCATAAAAGGTTAGCCCTCCATTGATGTTATTCTATCAGTGGAAGCGGGTAATTCACTTAATGAAGCGGGATTGAAGAAGAAAGAAAAAAACATTAATCAAAATGAACACTCCACCGTTGTGTGATGAATTCACAAGTGCGGGTGTGAATAAATTCACACTATGATTCAACGGTATCAACGTGTAAAAAAAGGAAAAAATAAAAGTGAAGAAGAAGAAATTTTATTAAAATACTAAACGTGAATGAAAAACTTACATTAGAGAAATTGACAATGCCATTACAAAACAAAAGCGGGAAATTACAATTGAAAGAAAAACATGGATTCAAAGGAAAAGGTTAGATGCTTATTCCCTTCACCACCAGCTCCATATATAGACATATTATGAGCCTTATGTCCACCCCCAACATTAAATTCACCCCCCAACAATTAAGAGAGTCAAAAGGAGGTTGAAGAATCAAAAGTAAATTGACGTTTCGAAGTTGACCCGGAAAACTGTCCAGATTCGTCTTCCATTTTGACGTGTGCTTTTGACACTTCATATGGCCGAATCCGAAGGTGTCATAAATATAAAATATCTTCTTCCATGTGTCTTCTAGACGCTCTCAAAATTTTAGGACATTTGGCTCAGCCGTTTTAAATTTATGGTTGAACTGGTGGGAGGGATTTCTGTGCATTAATGACAAGTCCTCCATTTAAATCTCAACTTCAGATCCCTTTATCATCATGAAAACATCAGAATTAGATCCGGCCACAGTTGAATAAAATGATCCTAATATTTTTATATTTATACTGTATAAATTTTAGCTTCATTGGGCTTGGTGTATGGGCCCCACATTTGTTTGATGGGCCTTAGGCCCATTATGCTTTTTCCAGCATGTTTCTGGCTTCAGGCGCAAATTTCTCCATCTTCCTTTGGAATTCATCCATCGGACCTAAAAGATAAAATGTTCCAAACAAAGCGATAAATCATATCCCAAAATTTCAAATTAAAATGATGAATATTATAATTTCAACAAGCAAATTATTGAGTGGGCCCAAATTGACATTTTAAGCATGAATTGCACAATGATGGGAAATGAAGTTCAATTTCTGAATTGGACTAAAATTGATGTATATGAACTTTTAAACACATTAATATTAAGATCTTAACAATGAATATTATCCACTTTCAGTGACTAATCACGTCCCACCGAGTGATGATCCACCAGTGCAAGGCCCTCTTATTGCGTTGGTACCTTCGAGTTTTGTACCAGAAGCACCACCACCCATTGGGAAAAAGTTACAACTGGAGTTACTGGTAGAGGACACATTTAGGCTTAGTTCCTTACATGGGTTTTAGCTTCTGACACCCATCAGGTTCCAAGGTGAGCCCAACTCATAGGCAGCTGAGGACTGGCTTGAGGAGGTGGCTGAGAGTTCTCTATAGATTCTACTGCTTTAGTAGTACGTTATGTTGGTAGCTCAGTATTCATCGTCATGTGCCGACCATTCCTGGTACTCAATGAATATGATACGATCAATGATTCTAGGCTCAGAATTCCGATCACAGAGTGTTTAGATAAGTTAGAGCCTACACAATTCCCCAATGCATTCCTAAATATGTTAGGGTTCTAGAGAGAACCATTGTCGTTGGATGTTCTTTGGCTTAGTGGATACATCCAGTGAATGTCAGTAGTGGGAAAGCAGGAAAATGGAATCACTCTCAGATACTTGGGCATGAAAAAATGTTTTGGAATGTAGAATTTTTAGGGGACGATGAATTTGTAGGGATATAGACATGGAAGTAGAGCTAGTAGAGAAACATAAGATGGTGTACATTTCTACATGTTACAACCACCCCCCTTAGTGGTCCCCACCAGGCTCTAGGAGCTGGAGGACATGGGAAGGTAGTATTTTTATATGGTCAATGAGTGCGACCGAAGTGCTATAAAAATGATTTGATGAACGGTCTATATCTACTACTAGATGGAATATTAATAGACATAGGTAGAAATCATTCCATCCTTCCATGAATCTTGTCCAAAACCTAGAGTTTCCGATTAAGCCGTTGACTTAACCCTCACATCTAGATGTACCTTTTGCTGGAGACTTGATAATCACACTTACGCCGATGGTGTGATATGACCCTTAAGGAGAGAGTTTCGGTTGGAACCTCTTGGTGGTATCACTAAGCCCTTACGTCATTAGTTTGGCTATGGACTGATCATCCATAGTTCATAATCAGATTGATTGTATTAAGAAAACAAGTTTGTGGTTTTTCTACAACAATGGAAAATGGTTTTACTTGGTCAGGGAAAAAGGAAACCCAGAAAACAAATAATAAACTCATGCATAGGACGGTACAACGAATCAATCATGAGTCATCCAAACTTACCCTTGGGGCTGCTAGAGTTTTGAGTTTTCAGTTCCCAACAGTAGTGGCAGAGTGTGGAAACATCTTTTCAAAAGATGTTTCGAGGATTACCTCCCCAAAGGAAGAGAGACTTCTGTTTTGGATGGGTACTACCAGTGTTTTGAGCTAAACTTTACCAGGGTAGCGGCACCCTTTTCAGCTTTGAAAAAAAGGTGGAGCGTTTTATATGGACAGAGAAGTGATAGAAGATCTTTCAAAAGATGAGACATCGTCGATGGCTAGAGTACTTCAGGACTATGACTTTGAGATAGTATATATGTCAGGGAAGAAGAATGTGGTAGCAGGCATACTCAGTAGGAGATCTGGTCTACAGATATTGAGTGAGGCATCAGATTAGCTAGTCGCATTTCAGATGTCCTTCATGGATAATGGTGGATCATCTTTCCCCCATTCAATGACTGTCACTCCCCCAATTCCTCAGTAAATTTTGGAGTCATAGCTTGGGACGTTGACTGCGAGGCCTGACATGCTTAGATATCCTCAGGACGGTCTCCTGATTAATTTTATGAAGGTGGAGAGCACGTCATTCTCTTAAGAGGTCGCACCATGGTACCTGTGACGCTTTGGGAGTAGATGTTGAGGGAGACCATGTCTTCTTACGGGTCTCACCCTGATGAGGATTGTGGAGGTTTGGCCGGGCGGCAAGCTATCTATGAGGTGCATCATACCTTTCCAGATTCTCAATAGTGTGGGAATGTTGGTGTACCGTCTTTCTATATCCCCCAGATGCACCAGTTTCATAAAGTATTCCATGTGTTACAGTGGGGGAGATGCATGCATGATCCATCACACCTTATCGACTAGGATGAGTTGAACTTGGATGATGGGGTGACTCTTATGAAGTTTCTAGTGGAGATAGAGGATCGAAAGGAGTGAGTCATCCATGGGATATCGATACCTCCACTTCACATTTGCTGATAGAACATGAACCTCCAAGAGAGCACATGAGAGTGGGAGGAAATGTTTCATGCTTTGTACCCCCATTTGTTTCCTTAATCTATGTTTCAGATTTCAGGGGAAAATCCTACATTGGGGAGAATGTAATTTCCCATATATTTCCATATTTTTTAATTATATGGACTTATTTTGAAACTGTGAAACTTGAATGCACATGATTCTGTGGCGAAGAGTGCTCGGAAGCTTACGTTGATGTTTTGTTAAACATTAAGTAGCACACATAAGAAGATTCCTGAAAATTTGGAATAACTCCTAAACGGTTTCCCAGATCAAGAAACCAAGGGCACTGTTTCACTCAGGATGGCTGGTTTACCCTAGGTGGGACTTATGTTTAGTCAGTTTGGGCCTCCTATGAGAAAAACCAAAAATGGAAAAACCTTAAATAAAATATTTATATAAAATTGTCTTATTTTTCAACTATTATAACACATGAATAATAAATCGGATTAAAAATATGAGACCACCACTGAACTGGTGAAGGTATTCCCTCTTTTGGTAGATACTAACATTGGATGAAGCGGGCCACCAGTGAATGTTAGTTTTAGTTTGTAAATAAAATTATTAAGTAACAATTATTTTATTATAAAATCCATAACATTTAAAAGGTAACTCAAATTGGAAATATTAGAGTACTGTTGGGTTTGTTGGGGAGTGTTTCACTCAGGAAGAGCCTAACCTTGACCAACACGGGTCGAGGGTGACTTTTAATAAATTTCTGAAATTTTTTTCGAGTACATTCAGTAAACGCGTGAGTGGCGTTTTTTAACTTTTTAACCATTTCTCAAATTAAAAATATGAGGGCACCGTAGAATCCATAGCCCCAGGATTCACTTAAGGGAGGCATAACTTCGACCAAAATAGGTTGGGTGAAAATGTTATTGTTTAAAATTTTTAATGATTAATGAAATAACATGTTTTGTTATTTTCTTTTCTTTTTTTCCTCTAAGGGACGAATGATGCTGGTGTGACTGATTACGTGTCAAGGAAATAAATAGCTTGAATCTTCTTTTCCTGTAACCACACTGTTTCGAATTTTGAATGTTCCTTAATTAAATGAACCTCATTAATACCATGAGCATTTCACAGTCCTTCTCCTCTAGTATTTATATGGAGCGCTGGGATGGGTTTTGGATCAACATAATCAAGCAACGAAGCCCCGGAAATGCACCTTGATGCCAACGACTTAAGGGACGAGACTGATTCCAACGAGTTGTGACGAGCACCCCCAAGTAACAAACCAAAGACATAGATGAAGGAGGTTCCATCGACCGTCATCAGCATATGTATCTTCTAGGTAGGTGTTGTTTTTTTTTGATGAGTTTTCTATTAAATCCTCCCCATTCATGCAATTATTCAAAGAACGTGGGTCAACAGACTAACGGGATGACCCATGATTCATTCGTCTTTGGGGGAGGTTATTACGGGAAATATGGTGGGTTTAATATTGAGTGTAATAAAACTGTTTATTGAACTCCCTTAATATCCTCCATTTTACAAGCTAATGTGCAGGGTGTGGGATAAATGAATCCTTCCTGAACCCTCTACTATCTTGCTTTCCCTGCAGCACATCAAATGACGGTGAGCACGTCAACGCATGCCGTAATAGGAGGGCTGCATCTCGTCAGCCGCGGCGAATGTAGGAGGCGGTCGGCACGATAGTCGGCCACGGGAAAGAAATTGATGTGACCTCTATGAAACCGACGAATGAAATCCATTGATGAAGTCACGGAGGAGGCCGGACCCACCTCCTGTGGGTTCCACATCGACTGACTGGCGCCCACGCAACGCCATTTCATCACCAACCGAAGGACCTCTCGACCATTCGGGAATCCAGGTGACCGGTGGGGTTACTCGCCCATCGTCGGACCAAACCAGACCGCCTCCCTCAGAGTGGGCCTCTTCCCTCGATTTGGGACACCAGCCTCGCACCGGGCTTCCACACTTGAGATGGGTCGCTGCCATCGACCCAGCCCCCGAGCCGGTCCTCTATCTGGGTATCTGCCCTCGAGGAGGGTCGTCACCCTCGTGGCGCACCTCCGTCATCGATTTAGGCTGCCACCCTCATGTCGGGCTGCCGCACTTGAGCCTGGCCACCTCCCTGGAGCTGGGACACCGCCCTCGAGTTGGGCCACCTCCCTCACCCCGGGCGGCCGCCCACACATCGGGCCGATGACCTCAGACTGGGCCGCCACCCTCAGACCAGGCCGCCACCCTCAGACCAGGCCATCTCTCATGCGGGCCACCACCCATGCAGGCTGCCTCCCAGTGGGTCGACGCCCCATGCGGGCCAGGCATCTCTCATGGAGGCCACCCTATTCTGTTTGGGACGCCCATGCGGGCCACACTATTCAGGTTGGGACACACCTTTTATGGGCCAGAACAGACATCGGTCGAGGGGGCCAAGTCCACCCCAGCCCAGTGGGCCGAGTACACCCTGGCGTGGCCCAGACCAAGTTGGGCCATGTCAGTCTGGCCAGTTCGAACAGGAGTAGGGCCCAATAGGACCCAGGAACAATCAAAGGGGCATATCATGAGAATCAGACATCTTTTTGACAAACCATCTGTAGTTTTGACATCATTGGATCGATATGGTCCTTTTGAGTCACTCCAAATTAAATTTGATGAATGTTGGAGAATGGCCAGGTCGTATCGAACTCGAATCCAACCATGCCCTCCGAGCTAAAATTCTTATAACTCCCAGACTGGGCGTCCGATTGACACACCATCTATCATGTTGGAACCTTTACGACAAGGATGTAATTTGTGTTACCCATTTTTGAAGCATAAGAAAAGTCTATGTACGACTGACATCTCAATGGGAAGATTCTACGGAACTCGAGTGCACGAAGTGCGAGGAAACCTATGGCTAACTGAAACCTGAAGAAATAACATAAATACTATGTGGTTCAGTATCAATAGATCTTATCTAGGTCAAATCCTATGTGGGTCAACACTCAGTGATCCTCGGTGGGTCAGCGCATACCGATCCTTGGTGGGATAGATCCTCTGAGGGTCATCAGGGGTTTGTTACCATTCGATCTGGTGTGGGTCAGTAGGGGTTTGTTACCAATTGATCATGTGTGGTCAAGCATTAGTTCTTTTTAACAGAATAAGATGATATAGTTTATTACTAATCATATGTACTTCTTGTACTTATGTTTTACCTGATTGTGAGTTGATTCTTTTACCTGTGTGGAACTTCTATCTTGGTGTTGTTACCGGTGTGATACTTCTAGCTTCGTGCTGTTACATGTGTGGTACTTCTACCTTTGTGGTCGCGTCTTCGTGGTGTTACCTATGTGGTACTTCTATCTTCATGGTGTTACCTATGTGGTAATTATATCTTCCTGGTGTTACCTATGTGGTACTTCTATCTTCGTGGTGTTACCTCTATGGTACTTCTTCCGTTGTGATATTATCATCGCGGTGTTACTTGTATTGTACTTTTATCCTTATGGTGTTACCTATGAGGTAATTCTACATTCATGGAGTTACCTTCATGTTGTTATCTTCGTAGTGTTAATTTTGTGGTAATTCTACCTTCGTAGTGTTACATATGTCGTTTCCGTCCCTCTTGTATGAGATGAGTATATATTGATAACTTAGGTATATGTATTGGCATATTCCTATGTTGATTTGATGTCTTTCTTTGTGTTTTTTACTTTGTGGAAATATAGGAGACCTATGGGGTTCTTGGGGTCCATATTGAGTATTGTTATACTCACCCTTGCTTGGGTGTCGCCCACACCTTGATGTGTATAGTGCAGACGACGTACAACGTTTGTCAAGGCTGAGGGAGCTAGGACTGGGCGGTGCTCGGAGGTGGACCATTCGGCATGATGTGACACATAGGAGACTGATAGAAGTGGATTTCTAAGGAGGCGATCTATACCTACCCTATATGTAGGAGCCTAGGAGGATGACCTAGTAGCTTTTTTCCATTTTCTTTCAACTGTATTGTGCTTCCCTTCATACTTGTACTTTTACAGTTTGGCATGTATTCTGACCCCTTTTTACTTTTATCACTCTTTTACTATAGAGGTTTACTTTGTGGTTACATCTTATTGAATTTTAGTCTGTGTGGTTGGTTCTTGTTGTGTTCTTGGACTCTGTGTCTGTATAGGTTAAAAAGGAAATGCCTTTCCATTTAAGGGATATTCCATTCTGGTGCTAGTCGTCATCCCCTAGAAAATGGAATGCGTGCTTGGCATAGTCACGGCACGGACCCTGAGGGACAGGTCATGACAACACATTAAAAAAAATACTTTTTAATCCATTAGTAGAACATTTTATGAAATTAATATATCTCATCCCTTTAAAAAAATTCAAAAAAAAATTCCCAAAATTATGGAAGTAGGGATTTTCATTTTAAGAAACATGTCTATAGATAATGTATTCCAAATATTATAGAACATTCATATAATTAGTGTAATTCAGTGACATCATATACATATAAAATTTATTTTGATTTAATGTGATGAATCTAAAATGTATTGTGTCAAATATAAAAAAAATCAATCTTTTTTTAGGAATGTTAGATGAGTTTAAAATTTTTATTTTAAGGTAATTTATTTTAAAACCTACCATCCATCAAAGAATGTGGTCATTAATGAAAATTATTATAAATAAATTTTTGAAACATTATAAGGTATGGTATTGAGATAGATTATCTCCCACAACAATATAACATTTAAAACAACGAATCATTTTAGGAATGAAATTTTAATATATTTTTAGAGATAATAATTTATAGGTTTTATTGGAAAAATACCATGATATGGATTTTTATAGACCACAATAAAATGGAATATTGTAGGAAAAATAACTTCTGTTTGAAATAAATGGAATTGATACATGAAATACTATAGCATGGTTATACATTTTCATGATCATTAATTTTCTACTATAAAAATAAGTTTTGATTAATTACTTTCTACATAATAACCTTATTCAATTTAATTATTAAATTTATTTCACATAAATACATGTTATTATTATTGATAAAATCAATCATATTAAAATTAGGAAATTTGGGAACATGAATCTTATACATAAAATGTAGCATTTATTAGTTGACCGTAGCTAAATAGATAACAATTATGTCATTAAAAGATTCTTAATAATGCTATAATTTAAAAATTTATTCGTAATTTATATATTTATGACCAACAATTGTGGGTTTATTATTAAAATAAATTACATTACAATAATTTTGAAAACAATCTATTAGTACCCATGATTAAAATTTCTATTTTTTAACTAATGTGACATAAAGAAGGTATGTATTATATTAAATATTCATATTGATAAGTATTGAACAACCATTTTCATGAAACTGATCATTATTTTTTTAGTATAATAATATATAATTCTAGAAATGTGATTTTGGATGATCATATGAGCTTTGGAATTAATTAGTGTCTTGTGTGGATGAGAATGTATTGAGCATGGTCTGTAGAAACCATGAACCAAATATTAGAAATCACATAAGGGAAAATAGTGGTCCCTAGGGAAGTTCATGGTTTGTGTATATTTTTTCCAAACCAAGATTATTCCATGTAGAAAACAGGAATTTTGATACAATGGTGAAATACATAGTTGTCACATGATATGTCTAACAATGATAGGTGAGTCTTGAGGTAGTAACTCATGCACTGTTTTTCTAATAATGTTCTATAATGGTCCACCATCAAGTTCTTAATCTGAGTATCATGGATCTAATTTTGTTTACTTCCCTAATAACTTGTTTTACCAAGTACTCCCATAACATAAATTCTTATCCCTTTTAATTCTATATATATTATTGTATTTTATACTAGACCAATTTCATGGCGATCCATATTTCATAAAATATAGATTTACTCTTTAGTGGATGTTCTTCATCTTTTTTCACTATATTTCTTTACTCACACTCTCTAAAAACAATAAGTCTAATTCATTTTTGATTTGTATATGTTCCGTTTTGGATTTTGTGATGATGTCGCGATGCATTTGTTTAAAGAATCAAGATCTATGTTTGGATCAATAATATCTAAGTTGGGTTGTTGAATTTTTTGGGTCATTCATTTTTTGTCCAATTTTTGAGCGGTAGGTGCCTTCACTCTCAATTCTACATGATCATAACATAATGGTTTGGTTTCATATTTTAGAAAATTCATGATTTTTTTTCAAACCTTCAAAATTTTGATGGAAACCACTTTTGTGATGTTTTAATCAAAACTATATAAATTTATGTTTTTGTGGAAATTCATTTTGGTTCATGATTTTAAAATTATTGCTTTAAATTTATACTTTGGTTTAGATTCATGGAAAATAGTTTATTGTAGTGGTTTAATGAAATAATTTTATGTGAAATTCATTTTCTTGTGATTTGGAATAAAAGATTGTTGTGTGTTTATTTTAATTACATGTGACACTATGGAAGGGTTGTGTTCAATTAGGGAAGATAGTATTGGTTATATTGTGATGATATGGGACATTTATGATGTAAAACACATCATTATCAAACAGTCATATCAGAATGATTTCTTTTGGGTTTCTTCAAAATCGTGTTGTGGGTGCTTCAAATGGAAATGGGAAATTTATTAAAGGATTGTATTTGATTTATTTTGATTGAATATACTTTTGTTATGGAAAATTTTTTGGTTTTGAAATTCACCAGTCTAAATGTTTTTAAAAAGTTTTATATAAATGTGATAACAAGTTTTTGACCTACTGTTTTGACGTGAGAATTTATATTTAACCCAACAGAGCATTGACTCAACTTCTATATATAAAATGTTATGTTTTAAAAAATATCAACTATCAAGAAAAAAAAATAAATTTATTGTATCACATTTCTTTATTGATGCTTCTTGATACCTCGAGCAAGGAATCTCGATTTCAAATAAGAGATGTCAAAGTGTGCATGTTTTGTGTCTTCGGTGTGTTTTAGTGCTATTGAATTTTGGTTCCTTTGGTTTTATCACATTGATTCCTCTTTAACTTTTATAATTTCTTTTGGTATGGGTTTTTTATTTCATTGTATGTCCTTATATTCATTAATAATTTTGTCAATTAGTTTTTTATAGTGTTATAAATTTGTTTTGTTATATTGAAATGGAAATTAACTCCAAAATATTTATAAGTACCTAGGTATTTATTTCAAGACATTGGTTTCCTGTGTATGTCACCTAATTCTATTATGTCTCACTACCTCTATCCAATAAAATGTGTGAGTTGTGGGAATATTCAAATGGAATCAGTTTTTTTGATCCATCAGTTTTAGTCTTAGTAATTTTGTCTGCCTTTTGAATGGTATAATTTATTAAAATATTTGAAACAGGAAACATAGATGGAAAAAAGAAAAGGCTAACCTATTTATTCATAACATAATATTTTCCAGGAGTTTGAGTACATGAGTTTTTTCAGACACATCTTGGAGATTTCAATTCATCACCATGAATTTATAAAATCATACGATCATAGAGTGCATTGATATTATTTACATCCTACTTGGTGTGAATAATTTATTTTGAGTAATGATTTATGATTTTATTAAAATGTGTGGTTTTTTTTTTATTTTTATTTTTGAAAATGGTATTATCTGAAAAATTAAATTGGGGAATTTTAAAAAATGGATTCAAAGATGAAATTTATGAAATATAAAAATCCTTATTTTGAGATATTTATGTTGTAAATTTTAAATTTATATGTATTAAAATTTTTGTAGGTGAGATTAGGCGGATTTTGTTTGGGTTATAAGGAATTGAATTGTGTCAGTTATGAATTATCCAACTTGGATTGTCTGATAAAAATATCATTACACGAAATAAATCAGTAAAAAAACTAATTATATAGAGTATTTTTTAGTATTTTCATGCCATATATAGTGGGAAGAGAGGGCATGAAACCAGTAATATATTTTTATTCAATTCAGTTCCAAGAGAAGAATCATCTAACAATTTGGGGTGATTCAAAGTTGAAAAAATAAGAGGGATAACTGAATATGATGAATGAAATATTCTATTTCCTATAAAAAAAATAAGACCACAATTTATAGTTAATGAAAAATATTCTCAAGGATCTTGCATGAAATTGTATTGAATTAGTATATCAGAATAATTTGGAATAGGCAATGTTATTGGATTATTTCAATGAATTGATGAAACAAATATATGCTCACATGAATAGATTTTATATAACAACAAAAAATTTTAGTTTGAAGGTGGTTCCTATCTCATTAATAGATTATTGAACTTTAAATATGAACTTAGTTTTGCTTTAATCAAACGTTACAACAATCCTGTCTTTGATGGTACAAATTTTTGAGTTGGGGTTGAAACCAGAAATTCCTTCAAATATTTTAGTGATTTGTTTAACAGATTATACAATGATGGTTAATTGAGAAATGGTTGAATAAAAATCCACTAAAGAAATTTTTTTGAGGAATAATGTTCATTCATATGAGAACATTTGGGAATATCGATTCTAGAAACATGAAAATGATGGAAAAATATTTTCAAGGGGTTTATCTCAAAAATATACTATGTTATTAATCAAATTACGTCCTTGACTGAAGAATAATATAAGATGATTTCAATGTTGTTTTATGGAGAATATGAATACTGATTGTACGTCAGCAACTATATAATTTAAAAACTTCCCCCAAATTAGAAACCATCAAGGATTTTGTTGCAGTTCTCCTTGATCAAGTTATATAAACACATCTTGTGCCTCTCAATAATCAAATTATTCGATGGAATGAGAGTATAATAATAGATATCCTCAGAAAAATCAAAGAAATAAATTGTTATATAAAAACAAAATGACTCCTAAACTAGTAAAATCTCAATATAGTAGTAAATAAAAATGTGCAGCAAGTAAAACATTTTTATTATGATGAACTGGGGATCATAGATGTTCAATAGAGACCATGGAATTTCATAAGTTTCATTATTTTTAATTCCAAGCCTGTGAATTTTTTTTATAACCATGAAGCCCATTAAATTTTTCATTTTATTCTATATTTGATATTATGGATATACTTGTTTATATTGTTCCTTATTTTTTGAAACTCCAAACTCATTTCAGACAACGAAAATGTAGATAATTGAAATGTGAATAAATTTTTAAAAAATAGATAGAACTGTGTTTTTATGGGTTTTCTCAATAATAGAGATTGATATCTATGACATGATTCTAGGAATTTGTTGGCTGATGAACTTTGAGGCATATATTTATTGTTATGCATGTAAAATGTGTTTCAAATCTCTTAATGGTATTATCAACCTCATTAAATGAGATTGGATATTGGATGAATGAAAAGAAAGACATTCAATACCGTTGGATGGAACTATATCAAAGTAGAGGATAAACGTTTTTTTTATTCGTATTTTTGATTTTGAATATATTTTTTACAACTATATTAAACCAATTCTTTGATGCTATTGAAGAAATGTTTTTTATGGGTTCCATCCAAAAATATATGTATAATTTAATGTTGATCTCCTACTAGGGACTAGTCTAATTTTCCTTATATCTTTTCATATTGTTCCAATATAAATGACTTAATTTAAGGATTATTTGGAAGGGTTAGAATTTAATGGGTTCATTCGACCAACTATGTATTCATGGATATAACTTTTTCCTTTTTGTGAAGAAGTTGATGGGAAATCATAGGCATTGTTTATATTAACTTTAGGTTAATCATGTTAAGATATTAAATTAGTATGGTATTCCACACATTGATGGCCAATTTTCTCAATTGAGGGGACTATAGTGGTTCATTAAATTTTACAGACATTTGGGATATGAAAAAAAGTTTCCCACAAAGGTGGATATTCTAAAGACATCTTATAGAAGATGATATCACCATTATGTGTTTCTTTTATTCCTTTGGGTCTTATAAATTCACAATCCCTATTTTTTAATTGATGAATCAAATATTTAAATGATATATTAATTGGATCATTATGGTTTTTTATGATGTTCTAGTTTATTTTATGAAATAGGTTTATTGTGAGAAACACATGGGTATATTTTTGCGTATTTCATGATAATATCATCTATATTACATGTTATAAAGGTGGTATATTTTTATACCAATAGTATGTTTCTATATGCCTGTCATTAATTATAAATGAATTTTTACATATCTAGGAGAGGGAGAAGATGTTATATCTTGAAAACCCCTAAATATTGACTTTGAGATATGTAGTTTCCTTATCCTAATAGGGTTCTACAGATGTGTAATGTAACATTTTTCAAATTTTGCATCACATATGACTACATTGATGAAGAAATACGTTGATTTCTAATAGAAAATGTAAGGTTATAAATATATTCTACAGATTAAGGAAATAATTCCATCATAAACTATCCACACTTTACAAGAATCTGGACTGGGCTCTGTATTTTATTGTGATGTTTCAAGATTTGGGTTGGGATGTCTTCTCTTTTAGGGTGGTCATGTTGTTGCTTATCGTTCATGTAAGATATTTTTTCATGATAATTACTAAACAAAATAGGATTTGGAAATGGATAATTTATTCCATGATCTGAAGAACCGGTATCCAATTCATTCGCGTGTAAAATTTATTATGTTTACAGACCATATGAACTTGATTCAAATTTTATGACAATGATATTTTAATCAATGAGAAGAATGATGTATGGAATGAATTAAAATGTTAGAAATATAAATAATATATAAACATGATAATGTTAAATATTTTGTTGGTTCATTAAACAGTATGGAATACAATCATTTGGATCAAGATGCATCAAATCCATGGTAGCTGATGTCGTTCAATACAGAAATGATCCTGGATTTTATTGACTGATATTATGTTTCAATTTAAACAAATTTTTTGATTTTTTCATATATGGTTTTAGAATATGAAAGAGCCTCAGATATCTATTCTTGATTCTATAACTATGAGGTCAGATATCAATTGTCGGGGGACCATTGATGGATGAAAAATTGATCGGAGTGTGTATTTTTAGTTTACAGATTGGATCATAGTATTATTGGCTAGTCAAGAAAAGATTAATTATTCCTACCACCAATAAATATGGTTTATTCATCTATAAATCCAAATATTTAAAAATTAAATAAAGAATATTTTTAGTGGGGTTTCATTAAAAGGATAGTGGCATTTTTTATCATTCTCCCTTTTTAGTAGGTCATGAAGGAACCCAAGTGACAAGCAACTATGTTGCAATATTTACCTATTTCCATGTGGAAGTGGGAGAAAATAGTTATGGATTTTGGGAAATGTTTAAAAATTATAGTTATGAAACATGATTGTATATTAATTGTAGTGTATTATCTCAAAAAATTTGATCATTTAATCCGAACTCATACATATCATTCTGGGGAGGAGTTTTCTAATATATATATATGAGATGTTGTAAAGTAGTATGGCATTCTAGTCAAGACTGTATCTGACCGAGACCCTAGGTTTCTTCCATTTATTAAAAAATCCATATTCAAATCTATTGGGAATATTTGGGCTATGATATTGGAATGTCATCTTAAAATGTATTGAAAATTGAAAAGGGATATACAGAAATTGGAGGGAATTTTTAAGGCACGAGTAATGGATTTTGGTGGCTCATGTGAGGAGAATTTACTATTATATGTGTTCTTTTATAAACAATATATTTAGGAATCAATATAAGTGGATCCATTGAATCTATTTTATATCATACTTTTCAATATCCATTTTTTGGTTGAAATATGTGACACTTCACTATTTGGATCACTACATATTCAAGAGACAATAAAGATGTTTTAGTTGATCAGAATTAGAATGGTGAAGGAATAGAGTCATTATAAATCATATGAGAATAATCATCAACAATAATTTTCATTTAAGGTGGGTGATCGTGTGTGCTTGAGAATCACTATATTACCTAGGAAAAATAATTTGGTTATTTAGGGACAGTAATCTCCTCGATACATTAGACCTTCTTGGATTCATAAAAGAGTTGTTGAGGTGGCATATTTGATGGATTTTCCACTGAGGAACATTTTATTGATTAATCTATTTCATGTATGTGAATTTCAGATGTATCAACCTGATCATGGCCATGTGATTAGATTGTATCAAAATCACATATAGCCTAATACCATATTGGATCATATGCTAGTATACATTTTTTATTGTAAAGCAAATGTCTTTTATATGAAATTCATTGGTCTATGTAGGTTTTAGGGAATCACAGTAAGATCAAAGAAGTAATGAGAGGTCTTGAAAAGGATATAATGGTGAAAGGGATGAAAATCATCCTAGGCATTGAGAGTTTTATAGATTTCGTTGATTTAAATACCCATGGTAAGAGAATTTATCACCCCCAGTAACAATTACATGACCATTTATTTATATATTTTAACTATATATAGTTTTTGGGTTATTTTTCAAAAGGATTTGTTGATTTTTTGAATGAAATTGAGTATTTTATAAAAGATCATGGTTTTTGATCAATTATTTGGAATTATGACACAAGTAAAGGACAAAATGGAATGGAAAATAGAGTGCAGTTCTAGATATATATTTAGAGTGAATTTGGTTATACGATGCTGATAATTAGATGAGAATGAACACATTGAGAGAGTGGGTAAAAATAAATATGGAACATGATTTTTATAAAAACGTGATCTAACCCTATGATGTGTGGATTAAAGAAGTTTCTCCATCATGATTGGAACATTGTTTTCCTTATTGTTCATCGTATCAGTGCACGATGAAATTTCAAATATGAAAACAGTGGTTTTAATTTAGCTAACCTACTTAATAACACTTTTAAAAACAATAATATTACTATTATCTACAACAATAATAATATTATGTTTTAAACATTCAATATATATTATTTAATAATATTTATTTAATTTAAGAATTATCCAACCACATAGGCACCAAGGCCTAACACATAGTTACCACCAAATATGTAGTACCCATGCACCAGTCTGAAACCCACCAACATCATCAAACATAAAACATATTAAACTTACCCTCAACTAGAACCTTAATGAGGCTTTACAAAAGTTATATATAATATAATAATATAATTTTAAAGGATATGGCGTGACATAATAATTTATCCAAAAATACTCACGTTACTCAAATTATTATTAACTCCAAGGCTTCATAGGTTATTCCCTTTGGATGATGATTATGTTATAGAAAATCCAAACGCCATTGAACATCTAGATTTTTTAGTATGATCCCTATATTCATTATTATTATTGTATTTCTTATCTCATAAAATCTAAAATCCATAGATAAAATTTTTTGGGCATAAATCATTGTTATTTATTGGATTTATTAGTAAGATATTATTGAATATGATAAAGGGAAAACATATATTTTTAGATCTAAAATATGTAATATTTGTTATAGAGTAGTTTGTTTCGTTCTTCGTTTTCTCTAATTTTTTATTTTTCAGTGGATTGTTTCTTGATTACACATGATTAGAACATGATGAATTGGTTTAAAATTTATTAAATTTAATTAATATTATATCTAAATCTAGGGTGATTTTATAGATACCACTTTATTTATGTATTATTGGATGTTATGGAAATTAGTTTGTTTTGTGGAAAGCTCATTTCATTCATGATTTAAAAATGATGGTTTTAATATTATGGTTACATTTTGATTCATTGATAATTTTTTAATGATATTATTTAATTACATAATTTTTTTAAAAGTTAAGGAAAGGGTTTGAAATACATGATTCATAATTGTTTATTTTAATTAGACGTGATCCTCTAGATGAGGTGGTTTCCATTAGAGAATCATGTATTGGTTACCTTATGATGAATGGGTAGATCAAAAAGAGACCTCTATTTGGTATAGAACTGTTACATTCAAATGAATGATTGGATAGTTTGGAATGTTTTATGTAATTATATTAATAATACAAGTATAAATTTGAAATGTTTGTATAGATTTTATTTGAGTTCGTTTTATGGAATTTTTTTATTGTTTTGAAATGTTTTTTTGATAAAAAATGTTTTTTTTGAAAACATTTTATATAAATTTACTAATAATTTTTTACATAATTGAATGATATGGGATCCTATTTGTTAAATCATATTGAGTTTTCAATCACACCCAAATTTGGCATTGTAGTTCACTTGGAGATGTCATTTGTCGGAACAGATGTTAAGGAAAGGTATTCTATTTAATTACTGACAATTATTAATACCTTGGATTGGGTATGTGGGTAGAGATATTGGATCTATTTGGGATATTATTTATGTTTTATTTTGTTTTGTTAGGTACCTCTATAATTCTATTCTTTTGGTTATGTCATTGTGTTTCCACTGTTCTCTGAAAATGTATTTTTCCTTGGTTTTTTATTTTACTACATTTTAATATATTCCTCAAAAATGTAATTTCTTTTTAGATATTTTAATGTAGGTTTTTTATTTTTAATGGTAAAATCATCCACCAGAGGATAATGAGTGCCTTGATATTTATTTCCATCCTTCGGTGTCTTTGGTATGTCACCCAACGCTAGTAAGTCCCATTTCTTCTTCTGAATCCAATGGGTGAGGGGATGGATGTTAGAACAATATTATAATACATATATTATTTTTTAATGTTACATAATTAAATTTATATTATATGTATCATATTATTTCATTTGTATTTATTATTATGAAACCCCAATTGAGTAGGTGATTAAAATGAAATATATCTTCTCAGGAGGTTTTATCCTTCGCTTAAAAAAATGATATGTTTCTTATTTTCCATTAACGATATAATTATATGAAAAAAGGATTTCCAATAACCATAATAACATTTTTTATATGGGATACACTGATGTTACTATATGAAAATTTTCAGGATTGGTTTTAATGAGGTAAATTAAACACTAATGAACTCTCAGTTGAGAACTGTACCACTTATTTATACAACCCTCTTAGGTTTATACATAAATAAAATCTAGGTCAATATCTGAATCAAACTAGGAATTTAATTAAATCAATTGGTTTTCTTAGGAGGTGATATTATGGGGATTTCCCTAAAAAATCATCTATTTTATGTGTGGATAATACAGTAGAGGGCTTTCATTTTTTACAATAATGAGAGGGCACACATTGATTTTCTCAAAACATGAAAATATATTGACGACTTGAGAAGTTAAAATGGTTCCAAAAAGATACATATTTGATGAGTATATGATATAGGGACAAAATATGACAATACAATGGGATTTAAAAAATTTATTTGGTCATTTTTACAATTATCATTTTACTTGTAATCCATTTTCCTATTTGTACTGTTACCAAGGTAACACATTATTTTATAAATGTTAGTGCTTACAATGTCAAAACATAAAAATGAAATATTTAATAAAAATATTAAATTATGATTCAATAAAATATGGATTCTATTTTATCAAACTAAAAATCTATAAATGGATGAAATAAGAATAAAAAACATTATATAAATGATAAAAATTGTTATTCCATAAAGAATCATTTTTTTCATAAAAGAGTTTAGAAAAAAATGTACCATTTCTCCCAAATAAAATATTGTCATTATTTTTAATCAAAACTTAATAATTATGATTTTTAAAAGATCCCAAAAAGGTTATATTTTTTAAAAAAACATCAGTTAAAATTATATAATTCAGGAAAATAGTTATTTTTTTTATTTTCACCAAAAAAACAAATATTTTTTATGTTATTCCAATAAATTATCTAATGTAGTTTTAGTATAAATATTTCCATAATTATGTAAATTGTTACAATTTCATAATTTAATGTTCCTATAATAATCCATTCAAAATTATGTTTAATATATTTCAATGATATTTTCACGAATAAACCTATTTATCATTTATTTCAATACAGATTAATATTTTAATTATTAATATAATTATATAAAATGTAATTCTTCAGTATTAACAAGTATTAAAAATGATATATTATGAATTTAAATTTTTTTTACCATCATATTGAATTCATAAATGTTTTATTTATTCTGATCGAAAGCATGTATGAACATTCTTAAGGATTAAACTCTTACAATAAGAAGAAATTTCTCTTCAATATTTTCACCATCAAGATATGTTTAGAATTTTAAAATAGATATATAATCTTTTCATGAGAATGCACCATTTTCATATTCTTATTTTGAACACCCAATTAATTAAAATGGCAGTTTTACCTTTTGTCCTTGAAACGATATCACAAGTTGAATTATTTTTAATATGATCTAGCTCATCACTCCATTTTGTTATCCATCATCTATTATAGTAATAATTAGAACTTATTTTTGAAAAAACAAGAGAATAAAGGGTTTGTATCATGATTCCATAATTTAAATCTAGGATGAACAAGTGTGTTCTGATTTTTTTTATTATATTTTAATGTTCCAAATGATTATTCATCTGATGATTTTTCAATTTCTTATTGATATCATTAAAATCATCATCACTGTTCTAATATGAATCAATATTTATTCAGTTTTTAACAAGTTATTCATCGATAATTTTTAAAAAAATCTCAATGTTTTCTTAATGTGTTTAATTTATAAATTAATTTTTTCTAGTCTAATTTTAGTCGATTATTTTATATAATTAATATATAATTTATTTTTGGGGAATTTTATATTTTTCAGCAAATAAAAAATTATGACTGATATGGAAAAATAAAATTTAAATTGAATTAATATTTACGACATATTATAATAGTGGTTTATTGTGCATGTTAAAATTGAAATGAAAAAAATCACGGGTCATTGATAAAAAATCACTAACACATAGGCTAGCCATCAACTAATTGAATACAATAGAGAAACCCCTTAGAGAGTCCAAACAAATAACCAGGAGGGCATGCCATTAAAACCATAAAAGGGTGAAAGTGTCACACATGGAATGTATAAAACATGAGCAAAAGTATACACAATAGAATGAGATGTGATCCTTTTTTTGTATTGAGAGGATAGACTCATTTGTGTTGGGTGGTGTGTGCCAGTATCTAGGGTTCTCCATACCCTATCAAACATAATGATTTTGTAAGTAATGATATTTCTCTTAAAGGATCAACCATCCAGTATAAATATAGATGTGGAATGTAAATTTACATTGGGAATTATACACATAACAAAATAGTGTCTTCTTGGATGTCTTTTTTGGATCATCCATATTAGAAAGAAGATATCTATATTGACCCATTTCTATGTCGTATTCACCACCATGAATCTAAAAATCCACCATAGTTGGGCAAAGGGATCTTGGGATCCACTTGAGATATAAACACTACCTACAACGTAGCAAACTATATGTAGTGTAATGACCTGGGAATACCTATCCATAAGAGATGATACCTTTTCATCACCCATATTCTAAATTGTAACCCAATTTTTTAAAGATTAAGGGAAAAAATTAGTTATTTAAGGATATTCCTATCAATATAGGAAATGAAGAAGGAAATGATCCTATGATATTTTGAAATCCTATATCATTGTAAGAATAATGATGAAGACAACAATATAATGTTACTCTAGAATAAGCTTTTCACTATGTCCTCAAGTAGATGGTTTTATGAGTTAAGAACACATGTTAAATAAGAGGAGGTTGTGCCCACAATTGATTTGATATATCATATCCATGTATGTACTAATATAATGAAATTGGGATTCAACATATATGATATAGAAATTCCAAATACATGAACGAAGATAGGTATTCCATGAGCTTTTTAACGTAAAACAATATTAGCCTTAAGAAATACATGTGAGACACATAAGGGATGTAATCAACTAAAATTAATTTTCTTGACTTTTTCAAGCCATCAAAATGTTGTGACCAATAGCTAACAAGATCTGATGAGAATCATGCATGAAAGGTAGCATCAGTATTTGAGTTTTTTAATACACATTGAAAAAATAATAATTATTAAAAATGAATATTTTAGTGGATAAATTCATACATGAGTGGGATTCTAGAAGACATAAATCAATGAAAAAATATTATTGAATATAAAATTAAAATTTAAGAGATTTATCTTGATCGATCTTCTTATATATAGTAAGATATTTCTATTAAAAAATATTGGTTGGTAGAGTGAATAAATTCATAAGTATGAAATAGGAGCGTTAGGAACTACTATAGAACACTATTGTAGGATGAAAAATGGGAAAGGTCTACCCAACATTCTAATAGAGAGTAGAGGAGTGGGGTTTTATTAAAACATCATGTTTCCAAGAAATTATTTAATTTCAATTTTATATTTTATCGTTATAAAATTGAAATCATCTGTTTCTTTATTAGAAGTTTCACTAATATATTTTAATTGTTTCCTGTATTATTTATTTTTGATCTAATGGGTTTATTCCACCTTCTTAAATTTCAAATCACTTCGTGTCTGTTAGATCATGTAATAGGGATATTATTTTTTTGGAGATGGTGTATTTGATGAAGGGTTTTTTTACATTATTTTATTATGGTTTACAATTTGGTATCAATATTTAAATTTAGAATTAAACTACATATTACATACTAGTCTCATTAACTAGGATTCCAGTGAGTGTTAAACTTAAAGGGGAATAAAAACAATATAATTGAGGGAAGAAGTGGAGTGAGATCCAATAATTACATCGACTTTCATTTAAGATATTAATATTTATGAACCTATACTAAATACTAGAAACCATGATAATAGAAATGAAAGGTTAATGTAGTTTTATATGTGGTTAAGATTAAAAACTAGTCACCCCATGAGTCTTGTTGGATAGTGAAATTGGTTTACATCATGTATTATTAAAAATCCAAAAACACTCCCTCCCCTATTAATCATTATTTTCATTGTTGATTTTTTAGATCACTCCAAAACTCCTAAAATATTTTATCATGTTTTTATTTTAGTGATTCAAGAAAAACATCATCACTATTGAATTATATAAGTCATTACATCATGGAATCAACCATTTATTAAAACTACTATACAATAAGTATTTAATGTACGTTGGGATACAAAAAATATCTAAATTTTTAGGAAAAAACCATCCAATGATGTATCCCTAGTGTGTCAACTATATTAAGTAATGTTTTAAGAAATTAAATTTAGAAATTCAACAGTTAGATAATAATATTCCCCACACTTTTATGTTTTCTTGTTTTGTATTATTTTATTTATCCTTTTTCTTCAATTTTAAATGATGTATGGTTTTAGATTATTATAATAGGTATAGAATGGAATAAGTACCACATTTATTTTTAAATTTATAATTTAAAACTATTAAAATGAATTTAATAATTAAAGATAAAATTTTAAATCATATTCTGTCAGAATCAAGACAATCTAGTGGAACAACAACTGCACCCATATTGATAAGATACACTCTAAATGGTGGAAACGTATTTTAATAGAGTAATAATACTCCATGAAATAATGGCTAAAAAATATTCATAACTAGTGTAAAAAATGAAGAACAACATCTAAAATGAAGATCCCTTTAGAAGAATAATTTATATTTATCTTATATATGTGCTATAATCTAATTCTGACATTTATTTTGAATTTTAAATCCATGATAGCTACCTAATTACTATGTACGGTGAATAAGAAGAATCACCCTATTATATTGAAAAAGATAGAAGAAATAAAGAGGAAGATATTAAGGAATTTGAAATCATAGAATACACTGTAGATATTATGGTTGACCATCATAATAAAAATGAAAACAATGAATAAGAAGGAGAAAATGTGGTTACTAAACCTGAGTATCTAAATACAAAGATTGAATAAGTGAAGCCACCTATGGAGGAAAACAAGGAGTGGTAGGTTATGGATATCCCATGAGTTTTTACTCCAAACATTGTGGTTTTATACTACATGGTACATTCAACAATAAAATAATTACCAAACAAAGAAGTGTAATAGTATTTGAGCTATAGTAAATACTAATTAATGATATAATTACTTTAATACAAAATGGGTTTCTATATAACCTACTCTTTTCATGTGACTTATGACATCATTTTTTGCTTACTAACAATACGAAATATATATTGTTGGACAAAACATTTTCTTTCATTTATTTATTATTTTTTGGCTTATATGATCTATATTAAACTCCCCTACTAAAAAATTTTTAGCTTTGATTTCATTGATTTTTCTTCTCTCAATGATTTTATTTTTTTGAAGGACCATTAATCTAAATGTAATCATTGTAATAATACAATTATCATAAAAATTAAAATGGAGTAATCATACAATTTAGTCTTCCAAATATTCCACTTTTTCAACTCTATTTAACTTTTTAATGAAAAACCTAATTCATGTAATTATAATTATTTTATATTTTGATCAATGGTACACACAATTATTTAGGAAAACCATAAATCATTTTATTGATTTTTTATTTGATGGAAATGATATGTTATATTTGGATAATTAATTATTTCAATAAAAAAATTCTTTTAATTCAGTGAATCTTGATTTATTTATTATAGTCACATATATTTGATTTTTCCTATATATATTTTTAATATAAATTTTAGAATATTATGTTGTTTAATTTTTTATTATTAAAATTTACATTTGTGGTAATCTTAAAAATGGTATTCTGTCATTTAAAATAGTTTCTGTGACAAAAAATTTCAATTCATTCATAGAAATGTTGTTAAGAAAACATTGGACATTTTACCTCCTAAGAATTGTAGTTTATCTTCTCAACACAATTTTTAATTTATTTTAATATTAAATTTATTATCACATGATGTCATGTTACCACTATACTTAATGAATATCGTACATTGATCAATATTTTATTTCATATAGATCATGAATTATGACATTTGATGGGAATGAGTGACACTATAAGAAAAATTATCTATTTTTATACATTCACTAATATTTAGAATGATCATCATATTTAATTTGTGGGGGACTTTTAGTTCATGGAAAATATAGATTGTAAATTATTGATTGATAATTTTTTGGTTAATTTTTGTCTATAATTTTTTATTTATTCCTAACCCAATATGAATAAATGAAGAATAATTGGTTTTAGTTAGGATGTTTCAAAAATAACCATCAATAGGAATCCACCACATTCAAACTCAAAACTACACAGTAAACCAAAATAATAAATCATGATAAGGATAAATTCATACATATTATAACAGTAATGAGATGTTACATTCGGGCATTGTTTGAGGGGAGAAAAAACTAAATAAGGGAAAAACATCTAAACTGGAGAGAGTTATCTAAGGGGATCTATCTATAAAAAGGTGTTGTTAAAATTTTAATGGATATTATAAGAGGTAGTAAATTCAATTATATGGAGGATGGGGATTAGATATTAATGTAGGACACTATTGTTAGAGGGAATTGTAAAATGCATGTCTATAATCTAAAGTGACATTGGAAGTGGAGGGTTATTGTCCCACATGATGTGATATGACAATGACATTATATTTTATTTATCATTTTTATTTATTACTTTGAATTAGTTCTTTGGATTATGAAATTAAAAATGTATGATCTCATTGATTCATCGAACATTTAGTTTTTTTAAATGATTCTATTAAATCTTCTTTATTTTATAATTTATTCATGATCATGAAAGTGGGTATATGTGGCTATGATTTTTTTTTAATGGGGTGAGTTTTTTATAGAGGATGTGTACACTATTTTATTCTATTTTTCTTTTTAGGATTTATATTTCAATTTAGAATTCAAATTTGAGATATTTATAATTCGCATTCTCTAGGAGTCTAAAAAAATTTAAACTCCTATTGTATTAAGTTCATCATAATTGAACTTTTTTGTGGGAGTGACGTTAGGTGATTACATTTCATTCCATTTATGATAATAATACCCAAGAACCTATATTTGATATAGGAATACTTGGAATAGGAGATGGATAGTTTATCTATTTTACAGTGAGACTGTGAAGTTAAATTAGAAACCCTAAGAAGTTTTTGGGCTTATGAAATTTATTTACTTCATGTATTAATAAAACCCATTCATGATTTCACACTCCTCTTAATGGAATTATTCTCACTGTTGATTTAGTCCATCACTCAATGAATCATATTTTTTTCTATAACTATCACTTTAGTAATTCATGAAAAACAATAATAACATTGAATTTTATAATCATTTTACTCTTTGGGATAAAGCCCATATACAACTACTGTATTATTAGTAGTTAGTATAGTTCAATTCATATTAACTTTATAACTGGAAACAAATAAATTCATTAATATAATCTTCTGGGTGCATCAGTTCAAAAGAAATATTTTCAAAATCTACATCCTTTTCCACATCATAATTGGGATCATTCAATATAATCATTAAAACATGACAATTTTCTAAATTTACTGAATTTTTTTAAATATTTATATACTCTCACTTTGGATAAGTGACTTATGGACACCCATTTCTTATTTTTTTCAATAAATCTGCCCTTATTTTAAATTCTTATCATTATAATGAATGGGATCCAGAACACATTGAAATAATTTATAATGGAATTAATTAGGTAAAAAATTACATAGGCAGCCTATTTTGATTCATGAAATACAAACAATCAATTTTTAATATGAATACATATATTTATATCCTTTATCGAGGAGAATTTTGATAGATTTAATTCGGAAAGTAAATTATTTTCTTACTACCCAAGCATCTATTTTTACACTTTTAAACTCAATTCTATTAGGGAGTGTTAGGAAAACTATATTTATATGATATTCCATTTATATACATGATTTTATTAATATGATAAAATTGTATTTTTTTTAAATATTTGTTATAATTTTTTATTTAAACACAATTACTTTTCTCAACAAATTTTCTAAGAATTTAAACAGGTCCACAGCATTGAATATTGGATTAATTACAATTACATTAGTTTTCTTTTAAAAATTATAATTTTTTTGAATAGGTAAGTACTAAAAATATTTTATTAACATATCATTATCGAACCAAATAAATATAATAATTCATGTCTTATGTGGGTTGATTTTCTACACAGTTTTTTTTTACTACTTTCCTTATAAAACTTCTCTCATAACTTTCATCATTTTCTCACTCTAATTGGGATGAAAAATAAAAAATACACATATTATAATTTTATTTCAAAATTATTTATATAATATGGCAATCTCTTCTATGAAAAATATTGACATACTATATTGAAATCATATAAAAATAAATAAATGGTTTAGGAATATGGAATATTTTATCACTACTTATTTCTCCATTAAAGATAATTTTTATTTCTTCTAGTATTATCATTCTAAAACATTCCATTGATAAAATAAAATTATATTTATCATCACATAATTGGATAACACCCATAATCATTTGGGCCAATAAAAAATAACAACCACAAATAAAATAATATTTGGGAATCAATATCGATCTTTACCACTCTGATAATATTAAAGGTAATATAATTTCCAAATGCAACTGATCATCAATGAAGAAATTAAATATCATTATTTATTTTTGTGTCTATGTTCATGTGAGCTGAACAACCACTATTAATTGTTGATGGAATTATTCCCTTTTTTGTTAAGTTCCACCTCAACAAAATGTTACTTCACAAATATCTCACTTTTTTAAAAATTCCCATCCTAGCAATATTGAATTTTTTTTCATCATAGTGTTGTCATTAATTATAAAGTAAAATGAATTTGTTTTTAAAATATTAAAAAAAATTATTCTATATTCTCAAATAAATTTTTGAGTGGGCTAACAAGATGATATTTTGTTCAAGGGTATCGTCTTCTCAAAATTGATTTTCATTTTCTCAATGTCTCTCCCCATAAATTCATTCCTTACATTAATCAACATAAAGATAATATTTTCCAAAAAAAATATAGGTAATAATATTATAGACACCACAGAACTAAAATATCCCTTTAATCCTCATATTAAATGATACTGAATTAGATACAATGGATAATGTAATTTTGGTATGGATACATTCCATGATTTATTATTCTTTTATCAGGGGTAATTCATCTCAAAAAATGTTCCCCAATATTTCTCGTTGTTCCCTTGTTGTTATAATTTTTTTATTATTCCATACTAAAAAATTAATGGATCTAGGCCTCTAATATTAGATAAAAAATTGTAACCTTTAGTAAATTATAGTAGTTTGGACATTCTTCTTGGTGAAATAATTATTCACATCATGAGATTATCTATCTGATTATTCTATATCATTTTATTGATTTATCTACTTCTCTTAATTGTATTTTGAGAATTAAAAGAGCATGATTAAATCTTATTTTTCTCTTATTCATTTGTAGTAGATTTTTGTTCATAATCATATAAATTCATTTCTTGTTATATGTTTCAGATATTGTGAATAAAGATTTATATGATTAAACTAGATTACCTATTAAGTATCTCATATTTATATTTCATCACATTTTATTTTTGAAATACCATAATATTGTTTTCATAATAATACATTAAAATTCACCACTCAAAATATGTTTAATATAGCACTCTTCATCATCTTTATCCCTAAATGAAGTTATATCATGACTTTTAATATGATCTAAAAATTTTACGGGCATTCTTCATTATCTGAATCACATAATTATGGTGAGTTTTCATCAACGTCATAATTTCTCACATTATTTCTTCTCTTACTTCATGTGAAACTCTTCCCTCATTTAATAGACATAGTTTTTTTCTCTATATATTTTTGGAAAAAAAATTTTGTCTACGTCATGATGTATATTATTGTTCTTATTCATTAGAAAATAAAAGTGACCATGAAATACCAAAAAAATTAAATAATTTTAATTGATTCATTCCTTTGAATATATATCTTCCCATTCAAATTCATTTTTATTTATGACACTGAATTCCTTCATTTTCTCTTGAAGAAATTTCTTCATCTTAAAAATCATCATAATTATTTAATTGATTTTATGATATATTTTATACTTGATGTTTATATCTCCACCGCACTTCATATTGATCATGAATATAATATCATTTATCATTATATAATACAAAAAAAAATTCATTACGAATTAACTGACAAATCACCAACTTTTTTAATATATATATCATTAAATTATTTGGACTATAAAATATTCTTATCGATTTCATAATAATTTTTTAATATTATAATATGTGTATAATATATTTAAATATTTTTAAAATATAAATAACACTTTAAAATTAGTTTCAAGTAGTTTCATCATCCTTGATCATTATAAAATCAAATGTACCTCCCAATAATTGTTGAATAATTTTCTGTACATTGAAAACCCATTAAAAATGTTTTAATAATTATATTATATACATTTGGTTGATTAAATTCTTGTTACCTTTTAATAAAATTGATGAAATATTGATATCATAATTTCATTTAATTAATTTTATTCTACCTACAAGTTTCACATATCATTATATGTCACGAGAGTAATTTTATTAATTAATGTAAACCCAATTGTTGTAGGATTAACAAGATTTTGTTTGAGAGATAGAAGGTGAGTGAAACACACGATGAATGAAATTTTTTACATTTTCATGTGGTAGTTTTATGCTATAAATATTTTGGGTTTAATATATTATAAAATGGATTTTTTTTATATTTAAAGGATGTATATATGGTTCAGAAAAGGTGGACAAATAGAGGAAACAAATGAGAAGTTCAAGTTAATTAGAAGGAAGGATGGGTTTGTGGACATGAATGATGTTTTAAAATGGTTTAGATAAACTATGTTGTAAATAAGAAACAATGTGAAATTTTCAAATAATACTGATTCGTAGGGTTGGAATATGATTTTAAAAAATGTATCGACTAACCATTCATGTCAATAAAGGTGAATCAAAATTTAGATTTTAAACAAAATTTATCAAACTCAAACACACATTCTTCTTTAAGTGGCTAGTTAAAAAATATATATGGTCCTATAGGTAATTTTTATCATTTCCTACACTATATAAATATATCAATTATATTATAGGAACTTTTTACTTATAAATGAATATTGTTTTATAAATCCTCAATCTATAATTGTGTGGTGTGATTTATTATTGGAATACATGTGTGAGTTAGGTGAATTATCTATTACTACAGTTGCTTCAATAGTTTGAAATTTTATTCTTAAAAGTTTGCATTGAATTTGAATAATTTTGATTAGTTATTTTGAAAAATAATCTCTTAATTTCACATCATGTTAAATAGTTTTAAAAAATGGTTTTAAGAATTGCAACAACATGTGTGAAAAATTCCTACTCAGTGTGTTTTGATTTTAATAATTATTTTATCATGTGATAAACTATTTTTTGTGTAGTTAATATATTTTCATAGTGAATATGTATTTATGGTTTTATTAATTTCAAAAGTTTTATCATGAAAAAATTTGAAAATCATTATTACAATTGTTTTTTCAGTTTCTAATACATATTATGAGGTCTTGTTAATGAGGACATGGATATCATTCTGAATTGAGGGAATATTGTATTGGATAGAAATGTAATTTATTTAGTCTAAATGGACATGTTTCATTATCTAGTTTAGTAATGTTAATGGGAAATATTTTATTACTAATGCATTGGGATGGTTTGCATGGATCCTTTATTGAGGGTTGGGTACATGGAAATGGTGTATGTGCACATAAATTGGTTATACAAGTTTTGGTGGTAATTTAATCACAGAAAAATGGTATTAAAATTTAAATTTAAATTTTTTTATGTTGTAATTGTATAGTATTATATGTATTATTAATTTTAATTTGTTTTCCCCCTATTTTTTATAAATGTAAAATAAAATTTTTTATATGTATATATGATAAATAACTAGTATATTTCCTATGAGGTTGAATAATTAACCCATGCATACCGATCTTGGTGTGTATATATATATATATATCTTTTAACATGATAAAATTAAGGGAAGACCTCTTACCATTCTAGATGAGTGAATTATTTATAATACTTAGGTATGGATTAGGAGAATACCGGTCCTAGTCATGGGGAACATTCGAGTGTTCAATGTCATCACATTTTTCATCCATTGAGTGTTTTTCTAAAATTTATAAGAATCAATGTATACTTTGTCTCTCATTATTGGTATTAGAAATTCATAATTGTATTTTGGTCTTATTTTGTTTCATGAATAACATATAGGTATATATATAGATATATCTTTCCCATTTTTTAATGAGGAAAACATATCCCAAATGATTTGGTTATTCCTTGTAATTCACTACAATACATTGGTGATTGGGAAAAGAACTGAGGTTGGTGGTTTTTTGGTCCAAACAAATCTATTTACATAGTGTCTGAATGTTAAAAATTGTATCATTTTCATATATCTCATTAGTTGGGATAGTAAGAATGTATATAGTATCTATTGGAAAAATAAATGTAGTGTATAAAGAAGGGTAACCGCTTCTTATGGAAAACCATTTACCAAATCGGTTAAAGAAAGAAAAGTGTTGTTTAGAACATTAGTTTTTATCATCAAATATTTATTATTGATTTAATTCCTGATTGTTACATATCGTTTCATTTTTTATGATACTTACCACAATGATTCCCAAATTATTGTAATATTTTTTCTTATGAATTTTTCAACGTTAACTTTTAACATTTATCCAATGAAACAGTTGTCTATATATTGGATAACGCTAATGGATTCCTTGAAAATATTTATAGAACCTATACAATATATATTTTATTTGAATTTTATGATGATTATTACTTCTATGATGTTTATTTATACCATATATGTTTTCTAATTAAAAAATAATTAAATAAATTGTGTGTAATTGAAATAAAATGTGGTAATGACTTTATAATAATCAATATGACTAAAATATAATTAAGAACCTTGATATTTTAAATAATGGTAGAAATTATAGAATAATTAAGAAAATTATGAATATATGTTTATTATCCAAAAGAAAAAATTATTTTTTAAATAACTATATTATTTTAACCAATTTTCAAATATATAGTTACTATAATTTTATACATACACATTATGAAATTCATGAAATTCCATGTGTGTATTTCAATTTATTTATTCAAATGTATAATGTATCATAACTATATATAGGAAAACCACATCCTTGATGTTTTATTTTATTTTTGTTTAATTTGAATAAGTATTAATGAATTTTCTGTTCTTGTTATTCAATATTGTGTATGAAATTAGTGATGCATGTCTAGTGTAATTACAACAATGGAAAATAAAATGATTGTATGTTAAATTAGAGAGAATGTATTAATTTTTAATATTTATTGTTTATTCATAAAAAAATTTACATTAAATGTAATGATATAATCCTAATATACATGTAATATTAATGATATCAATTTAAATTGTTCATTAATTGAAAATAATTGATTTGAAATAAAATGATTTTAACAAAAAAATTAATCATGATACATTTGGGAATGATATATGGAAATAATTTATATGTCACATAAACATATGTTATTTATGGTTGAAAATATTTTCACAAGTTTATCATTTTTGGAACATGAATGAAAATTTCCATATATATAAGAAATTTATTAATCATGAACTAAGAATGAATTTTTTAATATTTTCATGTATATTAATTATTTAGTGAATTTTTTTCATTTTTAAATATTTTATACTAAATTATTCTATTTTATGGGTTCTATCCAATATTGTTAATAAAATTTTTTTTGGTAACGATGATTTAATATTAATGATATCCATTTAAAGGTTTTCTTGTACCACAAATTTAGTGATTTAAAATATATTTTATAGTATGTATTTTACAATATATTTATGATGTTATACCATTAATTAAGATTAAGAAAATATTTAATGGGTATTCTTTTAGATGTTCTACTAGGAAACAATTATTTAAAGGAATCATTTTATTGCAATAATATTGATAAGTTTTTTGTTTTTATCATGTTCTGTTCTATAAAGGTGTAATTTTATAATTCAAAATTGTAAAATTGTTTTTAGTATGAATTACAGAATGGTTTGACTAGTGTTTTAATTTTATGTACTATATTATATGTTTCATTAGCATGGTCATTGTAGAGATAAATATTTAATGAAATTCATTTCATTTTTTTGGGAACATGAGAATTTTGTTTGTAGGTTGTATCTGGAAATAGTAAATATGGTGAATCCATATGTGTAAACCTTATAGTGGTTTTGTGGAAGGGATATCATTGAGTCAATGTTACATGAAATGATATTTTGGGATATATTATTGGAAACATTTTAATTTGGATTTATTTAATATTCTAGATAAGATCGTTTTTCTTAGCTATCTGGTTATGATATCATTATATTATCCACGATTTACTCTATATGATGGTTATTGTTTTTCTTTGAAAGGCATCACAATAGGAAGGGGAAATTCAGATATCATATTGAAGGAATATCCCATGGGATTAATATTGAGTAACCTTATAAGTAATGTTATATCATAGAAAATAATTTATATCATCCAGGTAAAATATCACCTACATGGTGTATATTTTTTGGAACAATCTATTTTATAAATTTCGTTGTTGAATATGGGAAATTATTTGGTTATAGAATTCAATGTTATATCGATGGTTTCACTAGGAGAGTTACTATCATAGCTTCTGATATTGATTTTCATCATTTTTCATTTGATGGGTTTTAAAATATATTGGAGAAAATTATTCATAGGTAAATTTAGGAAATGTATTATATCATTCATCAACTGAATAGTTACATATATGGCTCTAGTAAAGGGTATTGAGAATAAAGTTTCACATTCGTTTTCCAGTACCTACCTGGGATGAATTTATCAGTTAGTTATGGTTTAGAAGGACTAGTTTTATGACAGTTATCCTTTTAGTAAATTTTATAGGGAATGTTGGTATACATGGAAATGTCCTTATCGTTAAAATATTTTAGGTTTTTCTTATCATGTGGGAATGTTTTCATTTTTATAAACCTAAAAAAAACCCCCTCTATGATTTGTGTCTTATATCCTGTCTCATATTCACGTTTTCCTAATTATTGTGTAAAAAATGTCATATTTGACATGTTTCTATAAGTCCTGGGTAATTGATAATTTGATGTCTTAACTCCAATTTCTCTAGTCTATAACATAGTGAAAAATTTGATCAAGGATGATACATTGGTTATATCACTATCTTGAACATGGTTCCTAAGAACCAAGATGATTTTGTGGTTTTTAATTCGATGGACATCATTTCTAGTTTGGGTACACAACCCAAGAATATTATTTAGTTAAATATTAATATTATTTCTCTTTTATGATAATGTAATAGTAGGGAGCAATAGATTAGTGTATAGAGAATCGAAATTCTATCATTTTCTTCCCGAAGAAATTATGGTCCTAATAAATTTCATGAAAATATGATTGGATACTATAGTTATATATTTTGTGGGTTGTGAAAATCCAAAACCAACCAGCAGGATTCTTGTGATTTCTACCGATACCCTACATGTAGTAGTAGATAGTTCTAATGATTTTTGACATTAATATCTCTTTTAAAGAAATAAATTATTGATGTGGTACAAGATCATATCATAGAGTAATTTTGTTTTATTTAATTTCGAATGGGATTAATAGTAATTAAAATTTACTTATATGGTTTATTTAATCACTTTTGATGCCACATAGGGTATATATTTCCTAATTCTCTCGTCATGATATTAGTTTCAATTTATGGTTTTTTTAGAAATTGTTTATATATTCTCATTAAGGGAAATCTCCCTGCAGCTTTATGCTGGTGTTTGAAAAAGATCTCAATCCAAATCGGGTGTGATGGTATGGGCAATCTCACATCATATTGCAAAGGTCCAGGAGTCTGGGGCCAAAGCCAGGCGTGCCCAAATAAATGTATATAGTTTGAATTTGTAATGCCCATGGTCTCAGGGTGAGGGAAGAGTATGACTTCATCTTTAAAGATATCAGAAATAATTAGGTTTATATTGTCACTATCCTGGAACCCAAAAAGTTTCTAGCGTGATAAATGAGTATCCACAGTGCCTCAGGGTTCATGGTTTTTTTCATGAGGACCCTCCTACCTCACATACTTGTCTATTTTGGTAGAATCGTGTTATTTTTTACCTTCTGATTGTGGTGATTCAGTGTTAGGCCACTATAATTTCTTTTTGGAAGCACATGTCTATTTTTCCCTTCTTCAATACCATGTGCAACACACAGGTCAGATAATATTTGGGGTGTGAGTTATATTATGTTAACCAAGATGATATTCCTTGGATTTTTGGGGGCTATATCAATATTATCGCAAGTCCATAGGAGAATAAAGGGGCAGTATATTTTCCCCATAATTCCAGTCATGCATTCATTTCCTTCATGGGTTGGAATGACCTTCTAGATGCCGGCTTTTAGGGAAGAATCTACACCTGGTGTAATGTTCAATGTGGAAGGTTGTGTACTTATATTCATCTTGATCAATTATTTATGACTTAGGATGATATTTGAATGTTCCAGGACTCCAGATTTGTTCATCTAGTCAGGTGTTTATCAGATCACTCTCTGGTCCGTATTTCTCGGGGTGCATGGTCGAGTAGGGACGATTGTGTTTTATATTCTTAAATATGGATGGTGAAACATGGATTCTCAGATTTGGTCAAGTATTCTTGGGAACTTCATCTCTGGTTGAATCTGTGGATCACTCATCATAGTAAGTTGATACGGCTCAACAATATCCTTCGAAACTGGAAAAATAATATCCATGTTCATGATTAGGACTTGGTAGAGATTATTATAGAGGTGAAAATTTTAGATAATTTCATGGAACATGACTGGGATGATTCTACATTTAATTAATAAATAGTTGAAAAAAGATCATCTTAATAATAGTCTTCTGAGAAAGGAGTAGCTGGCTAAAGAGGGTGCAAGAGTCAGATGGCTCCGAGAGGGAGATCAGAACTCTGGCTATTTTCACACATGCATTAGAGAATTTTTTTGTGTTCAGCATCCCATTATTTCTAGAGAATATGTATCCTTCACCAGTGATCATGATGAGGTAGGTCCATGTTTAATGGGGATCTCAAATCCCTATTGAATTCATCAAATTCAAGTATGGCAGGGGTATCCGAGAGGTGTTGTTGAAATATTTTAGGACCTTCCAAGAGGTGTTTCAAATGTCATTGATGAGGGATTGAGGAGGACTCTAGATGACAATGATGTTTGTGATGCGATTTTGTTTTTGAACCCGAATAGTGCACTAGGGCCATATTTCATCCATGGATCTTTCTACAGGGTGATGTGGGCCATTCTTATCGGGACCTGGTAAGAGTTGTCCAGGATTTCTTCCAGGGTGGGGACATTCCACATATTGCTTGTTCATCCAATATGGTCCTTATTCCGAAGGATAGTAATAATTAGTATATTGATCATTATCGGCCCATTAGTATGTGTTATATACCGTATAGGATTTTGTCAAACATTATAAATAAAAGACTATCTATTCACATGAATTATAGGATGGCCTCAAAAGATCATGGGTTCATTAAAGAGAGGCCAATACACGGCACAATGGTGTGGTCCAGGAAATGGTATTTTGGCATTAACAACAGGTCTGTCAGGGGAAATTTGGTGGTCATTATATATATGATAATGGACTATGAAATGGTGTATTGGGGCTTTGTTCTCAGAGTCTTGACATGCATCGGGTTCCTTATTTGGATTAGTGAATTGATTTTCTGTTGTTTCAGCTCAATATGGATATCAACATCTTTTATGGGTAAGTAATTTTGGGTTTTCAAGACTTTTCATGGCCTCCATTATGGGCACCCTATATCCCCCACTCTTAATTCACTTTGAAAATGCTTTTATATTCCTTATAAAGCAAGGCCTCAACATGGGTAATGTTTTCCCTTAGAATAATAGGTATGGTGCAAGGGGTATCTCACACTTGATTTTCGCTGATTTCATAATTTTTATTATCAATGGTAGAAGATGATCTGTGCAAGGGTTGAATGGAATTCTAGGGGAATTCTATAATTGGAGTGGGTAGGTGGTGAACAAAGATAAAATATTTTTTTATATAACTAGGACGTTCTATGAAAGGAGGGTGAGGGATGTGGGGTCTTGTTTGAGTATGGGGAGATGTTATTTTCCAATGGAGTACCATGAAATTCTGGTTAGTTCTTCATCTCTTAGGGTCAATCATTTTTATGAACTCATAAGAAAAATCTAGGGGCAAATCTATAACTGAAAAAATAGATCTCTATCCATTAGAGGTCGTTTAACATTAATGAATAGTGTCTTGGTCTCCATTACCATGCATATTCTCTCAACCCTGAAAGTTCCCAAAAGAGTCATTTATAAACTAAATAAGATTACGGGGTACTTTATATGGGATGGTTAGATAGAGGGAAGACATTATTGGGCTTCGAGAAAATGCCTCACAAGACCTCTCTATGAAGGGGGTATCAACCTAAAGATTGGCTCCTCAACCATGTAGGGGCTTCTTGCAATGATTGTGTGGGAATCTCTAGAAGGTTCGTCCTATTTGGGAAAAAATTCATCACATATATGTCAAGAATATGTGTAATCCGAGACCAGGTTCGTCTAGGATATGGAATCTGATTTATCCTTTCAGGTTGGTTTTTCATAATCACTCTCAATAGTTAGTGGGAATAAGGAACATCAATTCCTAAATTCAAGATTGGGGGCAGGTAAGCTATATTTTCTGGGATGCCCCACCTCCGAAATATCATTTAGCGATGCAAGTGGTTATCCCTGATTCCCTCAGGCCATTATTGATGATAATAAACTCACCATTTTCAACTGCATTGTTACCAGTGATAATTCTTACTAACTGATATTCACTTGTTCGACATTAGGTGTTTTTTATTAAGATTCCAACTATGTGAAAAGGTACATTTCAAATTAAGACCCATAGGCAGTGACTCTATGGTGCAAAGATATTCGCTCAAAATTTTATTTTCTACTGTGTCATGTGAAGAACAAAAAACATCCTACTGATAAAAATTTACTATGCATGGGTGTGAATAATGCTTCTAGGTGCTAGTATTTCCGGTCCTCAAATCAGGAAAATGTGGGTCATGTTTTCTATGATAGTGAATGGGCTAGAGATATTTGGAATACCTTCGGGGCATTATTTAATTGGGAAGCATTAGGAGGGGTGTAGGAAATATTTCATAGCCTGGGGGTTTAGTGGTATGGATACCCATGGGTTTGAGAGGAAGGCCAGGACTATCATTATTATTGTTGGTTGCTGGAAAATCTTGTAGGCCTGAAACGCAATGCATCATAATCGCGTCTTGATATCTCATGTAAGTGTATTTATTTGAATGAAAAATATTCTTTCTGGTTTTGGTTCGATTTTTGCCTAATTTACAATCTTCTCCATCGGTGAAATCACTTGTTCCATATTTCTCAAACGATAGCTAGGATTATATTCTAGGGTAGGGAAGGTGGGTTTGATAGAATCCTACATGCTACGGTTTCAAGCTTCACACTGATTGGTCTTTTCTTTTGGAGGAGATTTGTGGGGTGGGCTCATGATAGATCATATGGGTTCATTTATTGCATTGTTAGCAGCCTATTATAGAAGATGTGATGTATTGCAGGTAGAGACAGTGGCCATGGAGACTGGGCTGGAGGTATGAAAACAATGGAAGATTAGTCATAAGATGGTAGAGACATATTCCATGGTTCTATGTAAAGCTCTATTAGGAAAGGGCATTATCCCTTGGAACATCACATATACTATCATAAAATGAAATACACTCATGGGTACCAACATGGAGGTCTCTCATACATGGCTAGAGGGGAACCCGGTTGCATACATTTTTAGCACATATGGAATCATCAAAACAAATAATGATTTATTAATTTATCATGGGTTCTTTTCTTAATTATGGGATGAAAATTTTAGTTGATGATGTTCTGGGCTTACATTACTTTATACCACCATGAGGATTTTTTCTTGTTGTTTTTATGTATGGTGGGCTCTTAAAAATCAATAAAACTATTAATTTTTAGTATATATACTCATCAATATATATATAATTTTCAGGGGTATCATAATAATTAATTTCTTGATAAGAGTATAGTATTGGTTACATCTAATGGTATGGGATGATACATACAACATGGTTTTGGAATTGATTTATGTAATACATATTCCAACAATTATTTTTTTTCACAATTCATTAGTGGTGGAAAACCATGGATTTTTTTATGGTTATATTCTTGATTATGTATTTTTCTTGTGGGTAAGTGAGTATTGATAGATCCTTAATGATTTACACCATTATAGATTAATGATATAATTATTGGGTTAGTTTGTTGTGTATCATTACATCAATTATTCAATATAATTTTTTGACCTTCTTTGAATACCCTTACTATAAAAGAATGTGTTGGATTCAAGAATCATAATTGGATTTGATCATCATTTACATGAAGCAAGTGTCCAATTTTGTTCTAAAATGTATTATATTTTTATATAGGAATGTGGGTCTCTTTCATGGCTGATACATACCATTGGTACATAATGGTTTTTGCATCATTGAATCTCTATTGGGTGTGGCACAATATTACATCAGACCACTAATTTGATCCTTTTTCTAGACACTACCAACCACCTTCATTATTAAGATGCAAAGCACCATGGTGGGGAGACATTAACACTATTTGATTAAGGTATTTTACAATTTTTTATAGAATTTTTAGTTACAAAAATATTTTGGGTTGGTTTTTATAATATCTTTATGTATTTGGGGAGTTTTTTAGGGTGTTTGGACGTGGAATATTTGGTTCATTATTTGGGATATCCATGAGAAAGTACTAACTAGACATTATAATATTAACAACGGAGAAATATTTGGTGCACAATTTTATAGATGTTTAGGAAACCCATGTGATAAGGATGATGAATCTATGTATTTTTATGTTAGACTAACACACATGGCTTGAACTCCTATTCCAAATCATGTGGTCAAACATTTTAAATCATTAATTGAGGCCTAAAATATATATTGTAAACACATTTTCTCCTATAAAACACTCATTAACACTCTTATGAATAATACTCTTCAATATCTTGGTTTCTCTATTAAATTTAAGCTATTTAATACTCTCCATATCTATATCTTTTTTATCTAGTATTTTTTATCTTAAATATATAAGGAAGTTTTCTAGATCGCAAATCTGTGATGGTATAGTTTGATTTAATCTTGGAATCATAGTATGAGGATTATATATTATCTCTTTAAAAACATACGTAAATATATTTTATTATTATATTACATATCACAAGTTAAATATTTATATGTGAAATAATTTATACAAATCATGTTTGAATATCCCCTTAAAAGAAAAAGGATTGAAAATTAATGGTTGTTGGCATGGCTATATTGTGTTTTATAAATTTACTACTCAATAAATTGGCGTATAAATAATTAATGTTTTCTTAAGAGTACATTTTTTTATATGTGGTTTGTGTGTTACCTTTACACATATTTATTTGTACTTTTTTATTTATACATGGGATCCATGATGAAAGGGGTAAACTCTTGAATTCATGGGTGTTGTGTGTCTATAATGAAAATTATGGGGCCTTATAGGATTGAACGTGGTTATAATTTTTTATTTGGTTCACAATATATTTTTCCTCAATGTTATACCTTTATTTTGTTGGGATGGGTTGACTCATGAGTTTCGACTATATGTGTGTAATATAGAAAGGGTGATTCATTGGTTTGGGTTTCGTGGCACCAGAATGGCTGGGTTTGGGGCATGAAATTGATATATAGGAATACTAAAATGGTATGAGAGTTATGAATGGTTTTATGTCGATAAAATAATATTTTTGAAAAAATATTTTTATTTGTTTTACTATTAAGTATATTTCTAGTGTATTGTTTATAATTTACATCTCTTTTTTATATAAATGTGAGATAAATTTTTCTTTTGTAACTAGCATGCATGCTATGTTATTGATATACTATATACTGGTTTATTTATTCATCATATATATATATCATGGTCTGTATAGAGAGTTTGTTTGATCTGGCGTATGTAAGGTGGTTAAATTAACCATTTTGATGAGTTTTTTTCTTTTTTAGTCATTTGTAATAGTGTATGGAAATTGGAAGTAGTAGTCTTTTAAATCATGGGATAAATCCATGATGGTATATATTTCAGTCATTATGTATTGGAAATTTACACATATACATTTTTCACTTGTGTATATGATAATTGATAATTTATATTATGTATTTGAGTTTTGTCTTATGTTGATTCATGCATCATATAAATGTTGTCTTGTAAATTTATGTTGTAGTATGTTGTGTGTGTAAGCACAATTAATTGAAAGAAATTTAATAATTTCAATATAATATATTTCCATCCTATGTTGTTTGGGGGAGAAACCTATGTTTTGATTCATTCTATCCCCACTCATGAAAATGGGTTGGGGTCTAGATATTATAGTATGGAATCATATTTTTCATTCCTCCAAGTATGTTCATTTTCTAAAATATATGTCTGTCCTTATTGTTAATAAAAATTGATATTATCAGTATATTCTTTATTAAAAATATGACCAATCTATGAAACATATTATTTCATTCATATAAAATAAAATTACCAAGTGAATGATCGGTTGAAACTACGTAGGGGTCATTAATAATTGTAAAATATCCATTATATTTTTTATTTAAGTTATCATTAATGACTTGTTAAGTATTACATATACATAATGTGTAAAACATTTTCTCACATACATGATGTGAATAAACATATACATTCATGAGAACATATTATTTTTATATGGATTTAATCTAATGTTTTTATTTACTAGGTTTAGCCTTTGGGTAGTGTCTATAAAAAAATGATTCACTAATATGAAAATTTATTAAAAAAATAAACTCCTAATAATTCATTTTCTCATTTGTTATATACATTAGAATCCAAAATTTTAATTATTATTCTAGTCAAAATGATATTATCTTCATTAATTCGTTTGTATTAATCTTCAATGATAAATAAATCAACTAATTAAGAATTCAGGATTTGAAGCATGATTTCAAGATTCCATTATCAAGAGCATTGACATGATAAAAATGTTGTAAAAGAAGCATCTCATTATCCAATTACCAACTAAATATTATATTCATATACATCCTTAAAAAATTTGATGTTAAACAGTACTAGAATTTTTCTTCTCTCCCTTAATTTTTTGTCTTCTTCTCATTTTAATTCTTAGAATTATCACATATATTAAAATTTCCATCTTTAAAATACAAAAACATAATTATATTATAAAATTAAATTATCACTATTTTGAATCTATTCTAAGCTAATTCATGAAAATATAACTTATTTTCTATCATTAAATATGGATTTTAAGAAATTATATTTGAAAACTGAATAACTATCAAAAACAATTATTAAAAAATATCCCACTAATATTTAATATTTTTCATAAAAAAATCATAATGGAATTAAATTATTTTATGAACTTGAATTATATACTAAATTCAAAATTTTATATCATAATTATTATCCTTGTCTTGTATCATAGATTTATCTTAAGAAGCATGTGAGATTTAATTATATTTATATAATAAACCATTATTCAAGATTTAAATGGATTATATTTACCTAGGAATTATTTTCACCTTATATACCCAATGAATTATCTTTTTAATCAAACAAACCATAGAATTATTTAATTTTAGATCTATTCAGACACATTTACTAAGAAAAAACTCTAATCACTTTAAATATGGCCTGCAGTTAATCTTATTTGACTCTTAATATTTGTTCAAATATTTAATTTTATATTAAAGCATATCCCAAAAATTTATTCATTCTAATATATTTATAATGTTGATTAGATATATCATATCATAGGTTTAGACTTGAACAGTTTCCAACTACAGAGAACGCCTTTGAAAAATCCTTGATTTTATCTCAATAAAGGGATGACTAATGGTAAATTGTTATTTTTTTAGTTTTGAAAATGTATTCAAATACATTCTGATGTATCCTTATTCTTACGTAGATTCATCATTTGTAATCTAATTTATTCCCAATGTATTATTCTATTATATCAATCTGTAGAAAAATAATAATTAGCTTTCGAAATTGATTTCCACTAAGACATTCCCATGTCCACAAGAGATCATATATTTAATTTAGATAATCCCTATATAAAATACAATCAATAACATCACCTCGTACTATGATTTTTTGGGAAAAATATTAATTATTACATGTAATTAAAATTCTCCATCATTTTAAAAATTATACATCTGATCTTCTAAATAATATGAAACTCTAATAATTTCTCAAGAATACTTGTTCCTTATAATAAACTAATTTTAAACAATCAATTTTATTTATCTCAGATAAAAAATGATCTTATTTCCTCAAATACATACTCAAAAACACTAAAAAACACACAAAAATTATTGAAAATGAATAATACACACATGAAATAACTTTATGGATTCATTAAATACACTTTTTATAAGTTGATAATTCATTACCATATTCATAGTTTCATGTGGAAATTTTGAATACATATTAAGTGTTGTGATGAAATTTTCATTAAGTGGTATCACTTAGATATAGGTAATATAGAATAATCATAAAATAAGAATATAATGAGTAATGATATATGATATGGGTAGATATGGAATGATTAATTTAATAAGATCATGAAATAATAAAAAATGACATTAGTGAAATGATTCTACATAAATGATAACATGAGTATAATATAATCCATCGATGTGATGATAAGTGATGTAAAATATTCAAATATATAAAAAAATAGATTATATAAGGATGGAATTAATAATGTTAAAAAAATAACCCTACATTAAATTAAACATTCCATAGTACTATACATTAAAAGGTACTGAAGCGATGAATATACAATCTTCATTGTTTCATGAGGTCTACTAATCAAACAAGGGTCTATATAATTTTATTCCAAACCTATAATGTAATATATTCAATGAATTTGTATCATAAAATAAATTAATCATAAATGTTTTACATAACTATACTTACGTAATAAAATATATCAATATTTATATGTGACCATTAATTATCCATAATGAAATAAATGGTATCTGGATTGATAATATTTCAACAATTAAAAATGATTTATTTTGGGTGTACATGGTCAAATGTTTATTTTTAATCATATGGTATTTACACCATGTATAGTAAATGGTATACAGTGAAGTAAATAATAGAAAAAAATTAAAAATATTGGATAATGTATCAGCTACATATAAGAGATAATGGAATCTAACATGATATTAAAATATAATGTTTATAGAGATAGAGAGGATAATTGTTATAGAATATAATCAAAATAAAGGAAAAAATAAGTGAAAGATATCACATTTAATTATTGCAATTACTTATATATAAATTACTATGAAATGTGAAGATAAAAAAACCAAAAATAAATTTAATAATATTAAATACTAACATCAAAAAATATTTAAAAATCAAATATTTGTGAAATAAGAAATTGATAAATATTTTGTAAAATATACACTTATTTAGAAGAGAACCCCATAATATTAAACTGGATCAGTTTATATATACACTTGTTTCGACAGTAATAAAAGTCTATTTAATAATAATTTTCCTTTAGAAAATTTTTTATATTTATTTTATTATTATTTTTTATTTTTTATTTTTTATTTAATTTATAGTTTACATTTTTTATCTTGATCATTCAGTGATGTTAAACCATTGTTCGAAAAAATAATTGCTATAACAGGTAATATTAAATGGTCTTCATCCATTAGTTCTGTATTATATATTTGTTTTATGATATATAGTAAATTTTATTGAAAAAATTAAATTAGTTGAGATGTTAAATATACTTAACAAAAAGGTTACAATTCAATAAATGAATTTTAATAATCATGTTTTAGAAAGATAAAAATACTACAATTGTTTACATTTAAAAATTCATTATCAATTTAAATTTATCATTCAAAACACATTATTAGCATTAAATTATTTTAATATTAATTTTATATTAAATGGTGAAATATATCATTAAAATTTAGATGATATACATAACTGAAGATAATACACCATTATCATCTTAGTTTATATTAATATATAATTAATGAACAATATATTTTAATAGATGTTTAAATAATATGAGAAATAATAATTAATTTATTTTTTTATATAAATGATATAAAAAAATAATACTAAAATTTTAAATTTATATTTAACAATAATTTATTTTATAGAATGGGTTAAGAGGTGAGATGAAGTAAAAATTCATGGATTTTGAAAAACATATTTCATCGTTATAATGTCTTATTAAAGATGGGTCAATATGAAGTATTATGTATCCAATAATAAATAAGTGATCAAATGGATACTCATTTGATAGGATTATAAACATTGATGTAAATTAATATTATGAATAATTGATTCAATAAAAAAAATAATTCCAAAAAATAGATGTACCAAGTTACTAGGGGACCTCTTCCATTCTCTTTGATCTACATGATTTTGATTTAGTATATTTCCATCCGAGGACGGAATTTTGGTTACGATGAAGGATCAGCGGTGTCGATAGGTGTGTTTATAATATTGATAGTTAATTATACAATTTAGTATAGGAATTTCAATTTTTAAACTTCTAAAATTCTAATATTTTAATTTTAAAATAAAAAATAATGATCTAAAAAATAACTTAAACAAATCATATTAAAAATGTATGATTATACATACATTAAACAACATGATTTATGAAATAATTTAATAGTTTTATATTAAATATAATTATTTATATATTTATGATAAATATTAATTAATATTCTTTTTACATCACATACGATTTTTGTTTTAAATTCAATGATCAATAATTATTCCAAATGTAAATTATTTTTCAAATGATTATATATTAATTATACATCCTAGAAAATAAATTTATTTACATCATTTATAATTCACAAAATCTTATTTCTATATTATCATTTTTTATATATAAAATTAATATCATTTTCATATATTATTTAATTTTAATTTGTTTTTGTTAATTAATATTTCTAGGAGTGAAAAAACCTATTGATTTTCATATTTTGATTATGTTATTTACAGTTATTATCATCCACTAACATAAATTTTAATTTAATATAGATAAATATTATGCCTATATTTTTATAATAATATGAATTTTAGTAAACTTAAATTGACATATAAATTATTTATCTTAATATTTATTATAATATAAATTTAAATTCCTTGATGTTACATTATCATCCCAGCTAAATAAATTATTTCCTCCAAAATTTAATTTTCCGTCACTGGTGATAAAATACATTGGGTATCAATAATATAGTAATAATCCCATATAAGAGTTTAATTATGAATTGAAATTTTTTTATTAATGTTACAACATGGGTAACATAATTTACTTTAAAATTATAATATGTTTATTTTTTCATTAGACCATACAATTTTTTGTAATTATGATTAATTTGATAAACTATTAAGTTTCGAGATACTTAACTATTAATAATTAATTTTCATAATCATGATTCCAATAATTTAGTAATTGTGATTTTTTTGTAATTATAGTATATTTTAAAATCATACTTTCAAATTTTATTGATTCTCAGATATCTTAACTTGTTGAACATTATGTTTAATTATGAAACTATCAGTTTAGCCTATGATTCTGTATTATATTACCCTTTCAATACATGTTATTCTTTTCATACCTCATAGATTAAAATATATTTACCTTAATAAAAAATCATTTAAATATTTATTGATATCTAATATATCCCAATTATTATATCAAATTATTGTAATTGTATAACTTTTTGATTCGAAACTAGGTGAATTACATTAATTCTAATAGGAATAACCCAATTTAATTATTATTTTTAGATGATTTGTATTCATTTTTTTCAATGAAAACTGCTACATTAATAAATTATGGAATGATTTCATATTAATAATATGATTATTATGTTTAAGGAGTGTGTCGATACAAAAAATAAATTTATTTGATAAGAATGAATTTTTTATCAATGTACCTACTATAATATCATTTGGGACATCAATATTTATTATATACATCACATTATAATGGATTTAATATATTTTTAACATCTAAGATAGATTCCATTTATGCATGGGGGTTTAATTAGAATATTGTATCATAACCATGAAACTTATGAATTATATATTGGTTTCATCAATCATTCCATTAAACTCTTATATTTTCTCAAATTTACCTACCATTATAAAAAATATATATGAAACATTTATCCAACCACACGGTTCTTCTTCCAATAATTTTTTAATTTTATAAATTCCTTGATACATTCTTATTTTCATCTAGTATTTGTTTTATATTTCACACATTCATCCTCTAAATCACATGATTTTTTTTGGTTTTGAATGATTTTAAGAGATCAGTTTTAGTCTTTCTTATACATTTTATTATATCGTCATAGAATGACAATTATTGATAAAAAATTCCTTTGTATTACATAGATTAATTCCATAAAATAATAAACAAATCTTTCTTTTGGTATTATAGAAAAAATTACAATGTGTCATTTTAGTCATCTAATTTTATCCCTAGATTCAGAAATATTTTTTTAATATTTTTAACTATATTTATAAAATTATTTCACTTATTATAATGATAGAATGAAGTAAAATATTTCTCATTGAATAAATCCATAAAAGCTTCCAATTCCTTGCTTTTTATCTCTCCCTAATTGTTGGTATTTGGAATCATTTTCTTCTATTCATCAGTACCCTTGTTTAGGTTGTGTAAATATAATACACTATTTTCCCTTAAACTAAATCCTAATTAATTTACCCAATAAATAATCCATTATTCTTTCGTAAATAATAATATCGGTACAGGAAAATATAATGATATAATGTTTTTACACCATACTGAAGTGATACCAATTGATCAATATGAGTAATTTTATAACTGATAAAATTATCCCACATTCTGAATATTGTAGAACTTTTCCTTGATTAAAAACTATATTATTTTAATTTATCATTTTATAAATACTCACAAAAAAATGTATTTTTAATTATTTTTTATTCCTTTCACTATTTTCATTAAAAAACAATAGAATGTGATTTTTTATGAATAACTCCATGATTAAAAAATAATGGTATATAATTGAGATTAATTTATTATTAACTCATATCAAATGATCTATCCATTCAAGAAATATTTTTTTATTTCCAAAATGGTATATCATATTTTCTATTTTATCTATATATGTTCTTCTGCATATAGTACAGGAAATTTCTATTAATAATTATCTAATCAAAATTATAACTACCAAAAATCTTATACAAGAGTATGTGGTCTTTTATAACATTATAAACCTTTAAAAAAATTCTTAGTTGTATATGGATATATATAAAAACATTATCTTTATACTAGATTAAAAGTAAAAGTACATTATAAAAATAAAAAATTTACTAGTATTCCTCTATTTGTTATCCTTTGACCATATAGACCCTTCTGTCGTGTTTTCTAGGAAAATGTGAAAAATATAAATTTGTGAGATTTATTTTTAATTAATTGATAACATAAATATAAATAAAACGTGTAATAAACATGAAATTATATCAAAAATAAGTTACATATTTAATCAGTAGAGATATTGTATGAGTAGTAATACTATATAATGATATATAAATAAGTTCTAGTAGTCAAATGATATATATGTTTTTTATAAAATGTCAATAGAATATTATAAGGATGATATTACAATTGAAATAAAATATTCACATGAATGGTAAAAATTGATATTATTCTGATAGAATTCATAATTTTCCACATCAATGATATACTAATGAGGCCTCATGTTACTACATCATAAAAAAGTGTAATATTACATTAAATATATGAATTATATTTTTTCATTATAGCAACATATCCAAATATTCAATAAATAATATGTCACCCAACCATAACTTAATATGATTAATGAATTATTCATTAGAATATATTAAATATATCATATAATATATAATATTACCTAACTATCTAATATCATAAAAATGGATATTTAATACATAATTATTGGTATTTAAATAATAGGTATAAATATTTTTGATATCTAGCATGCAAAAAAAGTGAATAAAGTTCTAGGTAAATGTTTATAATCAATATTGGGAAATTTATAGTATTCTTTGTATATAGATTCAAGGGTATATATTCATATAAAAATTATGAATTTTTTTTGAAAATATTACAGAATAATTTAATGAGATATAGAACATCATCATGATTTAAAAAGAGTATTGTCCAGATAAAGATAGGGATAGTAATATGGAATGAAATAATATGAAATAATAAGTGGATTTTATGAGAAACCTTATTCCTAATGTATGGAATGTAAAATAAATCAAACGATAGTTAATTAGGAATGAGTAAATAATAAAATAAAGGGAACATTAGTATGGTATATATTTAAATCATTTTCCAAAATAAAATTTAAGTGTCTAAATATTATAATGAAATAATTTTAGAACATAGAGATATTTGGAAGAGTTACCATTACTATGATTCTTGGATCACATTTTATAACCTCAAACCACATGAAAGAAGAAATTATATTTTTAAATAAAATTAATAAGAACATTTTTCATATTTAATTTTTTATTCTTATTTTTTGTTCATTTATACATTTATTATTATTCGTTTCATGTAGTTTTTTTATTTAGTTATTTTTATTCAATATTTATAAAAAATATTTTTTTGTAAATATAATAGTATAAAATAACTGTATAATTTTTTCCATTTCTCGAAACTTTCCATAATATATTATTTATTTCATTCTAAATAAAATCATTCATTAGCTTAAAAAATTTAACAAAAAAATTATAATATCAATGGTTTATAACTTCCTATTATCTAAAAATGATATAAATTCAAAATTTGAGGTGTTATGAGGTCGTTTAGAGAATTAGGGTTGGCATAGATGGTTATTGATAAAGGGTGTAGGTCATAGAATGGACTTTTAGGTCATGGGGTGATATATTTATCTTTATATGGGAGATCGATATACTAGTGGTGTGTAGTTGAATAATGGTGTGTGTAGTGGTCTGATATGTTTGATTTTTGTTTTTTTATCTGTGGAACTCTATGAAGGCTTAATAATAAAAATGAATGTTAAATAATTCTTACAATGATTCAATTTTAATTTCCCTATTTTTGGTATGACACTAAAGATATTATATTTACTCATTCTAGGATGTGGTTGGGTATTCGATAGTTGATCTTTGGGGGGAGACAATGCTTAGTTTTTGTATTCCTTGAGAAATTGGGATTCATGTATTTTCATGGGGTAGTGGAATAGTGCAATGATTGGGGTTGTGGAGATACCAGATCTTGGCCACGTGAAATTAGATAGTTGTCTGATCGTTGAAATAGGTAGATATATTGTGTCTTAGATCATCAATGAGTAACCATGTATTATGAAAGTCTAATGGTATATCAATCTATGATGATATAAATGTTTATACCTTTATGGTTTTCAACATTTTACATCATTTTTTTCAGAACCACCAGGGGCCAACAATAAATCAATTTGGACTCTGAATCTCCCTCACTTAGGGTTTTATACATTTCTTTAGGTGACTGATAGGTGATCCATGGTATTCCATTATTCATATATTATTGAATTTATTTCCATTAATCATTGAGTGATGTTTTGCCTTGGGGAATGATTCATGTGTGTGGTGATAAAGTAACTAGTAAGTGATAGATGGTGTGCACTATAATTTTTATGTTTCCAATTGTGGGATATTGGTCTTCTAGTCTTGTCCTTCACATCTTGTTCCTACATAGTGTTTGTACTACAGTTATTATGGATGGGGATTTTACAAATATCTCTTATTTTCATCAAATTACCAGTCATAAAGTCACCAGTATTCAATATATAAGAATTATTGATTAATATAATAACTATAATGACTTATATTGGTTTTTAATTGATGTGAAGGGGGTGTTTTATATGTGTTTACCAGTTTTCTAATATTTTACATTGATTTGAATACCTGTATCTTATGGAATAAAAAAAATATGGTTTTGTATATTCTTTTTGGAACCATATTATTATTGAATGATGGAAAATCCTATCAAAAAATATGAAATACATAACGATAAAAATAAAATATTTTTATTGTAGAAATAAATTCATATTATGACCTACAATAAAATGAGGAAGTGCATGATGAGAAATTATTGATGTATGTTATAGTAAGGCTAGTTGTTGTTTTTATTTATTACTACTATTATTAGGTTATTGTTTGGATTTTCTATGGACCATTATAGATATTAGGGTAATTTGGAGGAAAATATATGATAGTTGGTATTATTTGTGTATTTGGGATATATTTTGCTGAGAATATATTGGGAATCAAGGTAGTGATGGTGGGCATGGGTCTATTAATAGAACTATGATTGGTAGGTATTGTGTCATTTAGAGTTGATGTTGGTTGTGATGTGTGATCATTGATTTTTTATCTTTCTTAGTAGTATGAAATTGTAAATGGAAATGATTAAATGGTAAATTTTTTTTGGATTTAATATAAATTAATATCAAAGATAAATGAAATAATGATGTCTTAAATGAGGTGGTAATGACAATATTTAACATGGTAAATTACTATGAATGTATTATCATTAAATATATTATTCAATTGATTAATGAATATAAACTAGATGAAAACTATTACTCTTTAAATTAGTTCAATTTTATGTATAATTTGTAACATGTGATTGTTTATTATAGTTAGTTCATGTGGTGTTTTTTTAGATAGTGGTGGTGTTTTGTTGTGATAGTATCTTGGTGATGGTTTTAGGCTATGGTGGAACTATATTAATCTACGACCATAGTTCATGAATTCTTGAGGATATGTGTGTATAGGTCTATGAATTATTTTGTGAATATTTATTTATGCATATCACTTGATTCACATAAACATACCACTTCCAAAATTATTTTTCTTTAGAGTGATTTCCTCAACATCTATGTTTGTGAGGGAATATGGTTAGTTACAACCTCTTCCACTCTCTCTGTTTAGGTTTAATGTGTGGTGGAATTGGTATTTAGAGGGTTCCATGCATCGTAGGATGAGGGAGTGAGGTATATTTATTTCTTATTCATGACACCTTACACCTACGTATAATTTATCTTGTTATGATATGTAGTTCAGATGAGAATATATATATATATATATATAATTATGGATATAGATATAGAGATATATCTATTAAATGATTCCAACATATGATGTTCACCCCTAATGGTAGTAGGGGTAGGTACAGCTACATCTGGACCCAAATAATATTTACGTAGGAATAATTGAGTTCAATTCATTTTAAATTGTAGAATTAAATAAAAAAATAAGTGGGGGAATAATAGTATGGTTCCTTTATTATAATACACCAAGATAATATTTTATTATAGTATTTGTGAAATTTCGTGAGTAAACCATGGTAATACGAGTTAATAATTTAAAAATCTGTGTTTATTCGTTATATTTCTCATTCACTGATGTATTAGTATTATCCTTCCACATTTTAATATATGGTTTTCAATATGGATAATTCTATGTATAAAAATAATTCTCGCCCCTATATATTTAAAAAATAATTTATTATTCCATGATGATTTTGATTAATTATTTTAAGAGAACTCTCATGGAGTTGGATATTGGATTTTGAGTTACTAGAAGGACCTTTTATTTTTTATTGATATTTAGATAGATTTATTTATTTTACATATAATGGAATTATGAGATCCCCCACCCAATGTTTTTGTGTATCAATGCCTTTTTTGATGGATTTATTTAGGTATTAATTGTATATATGAGTGTGATTACTTCATTGTTCATGTTTTATATCCTATGTACTACTCACCTTGTAACTATCTATTTGAGGAGAGCCTTTGGATTCACTCTCCTATACACTACCGGACCAATAGGGGTTCCTAAAGGAGTCGGGTCATTGACGAGTGGTTTCGAATCTATGTATAATATTTATCATGGAGAATAGATTCAATAAATCATGAGTATTTTAGGGGTTGTTTGGGCAATGGTACATGTTGACGATATTTGATGACAAAGGTCATATATACCAATAGGGAATTTAGACTTTAGGGGCCATCAAAATCCAATAAATATAACAAGAGTATACAAAGTGGCTAATTGAAAAAATTATTCTTATACAATATTGAACATGTAGAGATTCATATATATTGACTTCTTTTGATTGTATTTGAACATTATTAGATGTTGAAATTAAAATTAATACAATTAAATAACATTAATTAAATTAATTTCATGATATCATGTTTAGTTTTTTTCTTATTTTTGTAGAAATAAAGGTTTCTCATAGACCACATGTAGTTAAAATATGATAGGCGCATTTTCTAGATCATTTGTCCATATGGTGTTCTACATAGTTTATGAGGATCATATTTGGAAAAATAATATTTGTAAGTTTCATCAATATTTTATGTATATGTATTTTGGTAGTGAAGAGGTAAAAAATTCACTTTTACTAGTTGAGGATCCAAGGTCTATGGAAGACATGGATGTGATGTAAGGACTTCTTTCATTTTATTGTTGTTATTTTGATGTATGAGGAGTATTGGTTTCAATGTTTGGGGTAGATTTTGTGTCCCATGATATGATATATAGTTGCCCAATTTATATTGTATATGTATTTGGAGTTATAGAATATGCCTTCAATACTTGAGAGTATATACTCTCAACTAGGGTTATATCATGTTAGAATAAGTTAGGTGTCTAGGAGGGGCATGTCTATCAGTGACTGAACATCGATTTAAAGGAATTCAATGTTCTGGTCTATTTGAAGTCATCCATCATAGTGTCCTTTCTCTAATTTCTCTATTGAAATAATCTCTTATACCCCCACAAAGATCTTTATGAGAGTATTATATATCCATAGAGGTCATGGACATCAGCATTCATAGTTTCCAATCATGATAATTTCGGAGTTTTGCGTAGGATGATATATTCCTTATCATCCATAGAAATCATAGTTTCAAATATTCCATATTTGTATTATTTTTAGTGTGATTTTTTATATCCTAGAGGAGATAGATATGGTATAGTTCATCCCCATAATTTCCCTTTCCATTATAGATTATGTAATGTGTTTGGATATAGAGGTGTTTGTGAGGATTGGAGAAAATGATGCATATATGGACATCTTCATGCATTTGTTTTGCTTGAATTAGAGTGTCGAGATATCATCTAAGCTACAATTACAATATCCTAAATTAATTTTTATTTATTTATTTTTTATTATAGAACTTGTACCTCATTTACAGTGACCACATTGGTTAACTTATTGTGAATCGGGGTTGAGATGCTCCCCGTTCTCCTGGTGGTGACCATGCTAGTTAGATATCAAATCACTATTCATATTCTTAAATGAGGATTTATGGTAATAATTTGAATACATCATTCCTATGGGTATTTCATTACATTTCAAATAAAACAACAAAATTTAATTTTTGGATTTAACTAGTAAAAATCTATTATTAAAGTTAGTATTTTATTTCATAGATGAGTTGTGTCCCTAATGATGAATTTCATATTTCAATTGTAATGTCCCAGACTATTATCAATGGAATTTATAACTTTTTATAGTAATATCTCATATTATAAATCACATAAAATCACATTGAGAACAAAAAAATTATAATAAATAATTAAAAAAATAAGAATTATTTCTAGTTGTTAAGGACACAGTAATATTGTAATAATAACATGAAATTATGAATAGTAATATAACCCTTATTAATATTAAAATGACCAATTATTATTATACTCCCCAATGAATGTATAAATAAAATTTTAGCATGTTATAAGAGAAAACAAGGCATATCAATATCATAGTACATAAAACTAAAAAACATAAAATTTATTATTAAAGTGTTGGTATTTTTTTAAGTGATAAAAATTTATTTAATATTTTATAGTAAATTTTTTTATTGAAATTAAAATTTATTTTCATAAACTTTATTCTAAAATTAATATTTTTATGACTTATTATTTTAAGATACTTTTATGAGTCATTAAATAAAATTTCAAACTGTTGCAAAATCATTTATAAATTTAAAATATGTATTTTTCTTGTAATTGATGGTTTTAATTAAAAATTATGTTTATCAAACATATAAAATTCATTTCATAAAATTGAGATAAATTATAAATTATTCATGTCAAAAAATTGTATGGGTGAAATTTCATTATTTTTCAGAAATAAGTGATTTTTTTATGAATAGTAAAAAATGGTAATGTTCAATAAATGTTAAATATATTCATTTTATGTAATTTTTAATATAAAAATTATATATCAACCTTAATCTATAAATGAATTTCATTAATTGAATAAATTTATAGATAATTCCCAATCTCTTCATATTCTTGAGAAAATATAATAAATTAATGAATATAATATTGAGAAAACACCCCTCTCATCCACTATAAATAACACCCCTCAATCCATCCTCTCCTAACACCTCTAAATCTTTGAGACATTCCCAAATTCAAACCAAAATTCTTACCAAGATCCTACCCCATGTCTAAGAGACCATTAGTTTCCTAAATAAACTATGTATAGGTTCCTTGAGGAGGACATCAATAGGATAATATATGAGGTAAATCCTCTCTCTTTTTCATTTAATTTCCATTCAATTTTAATTAATCTTCTTATTCTCTCCTCACATCCCTTCATAAAAATTGACCTATAACTGTAGTAACATTTAAATAATGAAATTATATCCTATTAATGGAATCTCCAACATTAAAATCATTCATCCCTTTCTCTTTTTGCTTAAAAATTAAATCATCACCTAGGTTGTGTCAATTTACAAACATAGTTGGTTATGCAGTTTAATTTTAAATAAACACCTTCAAGGCTGTTAATACGATCATTAAATGGTTTAAAATAGATTTTAATTTTTAGTTTATAAACCTTTTATTTTCTATAAAAAACTTATACTCAGGAAAAAGTTTTGATAAAACAAAATGTGTTCTTTGTGTTTGAAAACCCAAAAAAAATTAACATTAATTGTTCACCATTATCTTTTATCTAATGAATCATTCTCAAGGTATATAGAAAAATCCTTTATAAGATCATTAAAAATTCTCAAATATCATTAATAACATATAATAGTTTTTTTGAAATTTATCATCATTTTACATGATCATCCACTCATGAATACATGTGAATCCTTCATAAAAACCATTAAAACAAATGCTTCTGAATAATGAAATTAACGTTTATAACTCATAAAAGGAACATAAAAGAACATTATAAAACCATAATTATTTAAATTCATGTGTGAAAGTTTCATTAATTTCTAATTAATGAATCTAATGTGATTATATAGGACATTTAATTCTAGAATGCATTCAGACACAAGGTAAGGGAAAATCTCAATCCCTACTCACTTTCTCTGGGTTTTCCCTCTTTCACCCCATTTTTAGTATTTATATTCCTTAAAAATTATTATTCCATAATTATAATAAATTTCATAGGATATACATTTTTTATAATTGAGGTTATGTAAAGCACAATAATTTCCAAAAGAACTCTTAAAAAACACACTTCTTGAGATTGTTTAATCATCACTCAAAGTTAATGTTTTTTATATCATGTATGTTATTCCCTCCTTCATTTGGTAACATGATGTTTTTAATGTATTATTAATGAAATGAATCCTATTCTGTTCCATGAGTTGTTATATTTCCATGTTTGATAAATTTTCTATGTGGCATGCATGATACTGTAAATGTTATGATGTGACTGGTAGTCCCAAAATTTTATAGCGCAAATTAAAGGAAATGATTTGTTTGGTGAACCGAGAATTATATAGTGCTCCAATTTATTGGGTATTTTGATTTATATCTTGATTAATGTAAAATATATTTGAACATGATGCAAGATTTGGTCAATATTATATGTTGTTTTTTACCACAAGGATGTGATGTTTCATTTTTATACATTACCAATTTCCATTCCCTTATCTAATGTTTTATCTCATTGTGATTATTCTATGATTATGATTACCCCATTTCATATTGTTTAATGAACTTATATATCTTCTTAATGGGATTTTAGGTCACCCCATTGCGACGTATATCCCAAAGTTTCTACATGTACTATGGAGAATTCATGGGAAAATATGAATCTGGTGAATAAGGAATTAAATAAACTTATATGTTTAATGTTGTTAAAATTAAGTATAATCATAGTTTTCTATATATATTAATCCTTCGGATCCTCATTGGGTAATTTTTTCTTGTATATTTTCATTAAAATGGTATAACATAAGTGTTTGAAAAAGGATGATCACTGTATTTGGTATCAAAGGACAGTTTAAAAAAATTCTGAATTAGGAATAAAGGACATTAGTATAACCCATATATGAGACTTAGAATATGTAACCACACAGAATATTTTCTAAACATAGGTATCCTATAAGATATGACATTAGATTTTCTTGTACAATGTTATATATTATTGATTACCTTTTGACTTCTGTTTTGTTCTAAACATTTATATTTTAGAAAATGGTAGGATCCAAAAGAAACTGGTCCAACAACCCATGTGATGGACAATACAGTGATTGATTGGAATAAATGATTTTTTTTGGGATGTTCTCCCAACCCCATCCCATAAATGATACCCCTATTGAGATAGCAGTGAATGAAAAGAGATAATGAACCCCCAACACCTACCTCTAGTTGGCCCCGGGGTGGAGACCAACAACTAGGGTATATAAATCTCATAAAATGGGAGGCATTAACATTTTTATATTAACCATTTTCAATATATAAGATGTAAAAAACACAAAAAAAAAATACATGATATATATATATATAAGGATAAAAGAATTCAAACCATCCCACTTTCATGTTAAAAAAGAATACTGATAAAAAAATCTCCAAAGCATGTAGTAAAATTAAAGCAAATAAGTGACACAACAACTGTCATGATCTGACTTATTACGGTGCACCATAGTCCACATAATCATCATATAAACATAAATGTAGTTTTATATACATAGGGTGAGCATACATCTTTAATCTATTGGTAAAGCCAAAGTCATTCGTGCATAAGTGGGAGAGGCATACTAATGCCCCTATGAGAAAAAAATATTAAACAATAGAACCAAAAAAGGTATAATAACTACCCCAATATCACTAGGTAAAACTCCCAAAATAATGAATATCGTGGATGGAATATAGTATCCACATCATTGTTTGGGTATCCCGCACCACTCCACACTACTTAGTTGCACATATAATAATGACAAACATCCCGTTGATTCCACACTCTTGTAGAATACCTATTTTATAGCCCGCCCACATAGCCTAGGCCTCATAGATGATCCCGCAACCTAAGAAAATGATGTTCCCCATGTTCAACATGCACATAGATGGGACTTAAATCACATGAAATCCTTCCGACAAACACCTTGTCCACAACTACACCTCAACCCCAGGATACGCATGAAAGCACATCACACCTCATCCTGAAGACACCTAGGAAATCACACCTCACCTACAAGAACTTGGGCCTCAAAATCATACCACAACCTTCCAAATGAGTATTTGGATAATAATTCCTAGAATATGGAGCTGGAATGAGCCAATAACCATCCATCCATCCTCCAATTGGGATGTTGGGAAATGACACCCTCCCCCATCACTGTGGGTGTTTTTAGAACATAGGGAAACACTAGGGTGGGTGTGTATAAGAAAATAACAAAGAATTACTTGTATATATAGGTATCAAAATAATTTCCCAATATATGATATTTTACAAATAGAAACTATCCCACAAAAATAAACTTTGCTGCTACCTATAAATGCATTATTTTACACCTGCAACAGTAACTTCGGAAGTTGATAAATTAATGTGATCCACAATAATACACAAGTAAAACATACCCCCGTAAAAATCCATTAAAAATTAAAAATATATATTAAATAAAAAATTAATTGATTCCATCCCTACCTGAGTAACTACCAATAATAGAACACAATAGGCCCCACACCAAGGTCACAGAGAGGAAGAAACAACCACAGTAAAATTAACCCACATCACAATACTATACATTTAGAACCTATTTTAACATCTTACATCATAATTTTTCAAATTAATAGATCAGTTTACTTCCCGTTAATAAAAACTCATCCATCTTACTACCAAACCACACAAACACAACTCTCCACAACAAACCTGACATCTCCACTATATAAAAACACAACACCCATCATAGCTGGTAAAATAAACATAGCACAACCCGAACCTGCAACCTCAAAATTATAACACTAAACATCCTTTCCAAGGTCAATAAATCAATCTATATGAGATTAGACTAAAGTGAACAAGGAAAATTCTAATCATATTTGGAAAAAAAATCGTTCTTTTATTCCACTTTGGGAAATAGTGGTTATCTGAGAACATGTTCGATAATTGGGAAAGTATTTTTTAAAAAGAATATAAATGGTTCTCCAATAGAATATATACAACCATTCAATAGGAAATAGATATAATGTATTAATAATTCATATAGTTGAAAAAGTAGAGACCACCATTGGACATGATTTTTATAAGGAGAACTGCCAACAGAAATCACAACATGGATTAGGGATGACATAGAAAACAATAGGATCATTATAATAATCTTCCCATCCCTTAATTTAAATTTGGTAAAAGTAAGTTTCATCCATCCGCACATGAAGACATACATACCCCGACTTATCATGATACAAAAAAAATAGATGAAGGGATATCTACCTCATGAAACAGACGATCGAAAACTCCTCTTAGATCCATGATAGTGGCGTGAACAAGGAATCTTGGAAACAAGATCTAGGGGTTCAACACAGACTCATATCTTCACATTGAAGAATTTTTTGAGGATCCTTGGTATCAAAATAAAAGTATAAAAACATGGCGAGAAAGGGTCTATCCTTTAGATAGGCCAGATCATAATTGTTGGGGGGGAAATGTGTTAAAATTCTATTATAGCTGGGTAATAAGAAATACCATGTGGTTTGACTGTAAAAAGTCTTGAGGGAATTATGAAATTAATTATATAATTCATATCTATATAAGAAACAAAAATAAAACTTAATCAGAGTTTTAAACTCTTGTGATGTAAAATAAAATGTTAAAGAGGTGAAAATGGAAAAATTAGAAAATCATTCACAAATGGGTGATTCGCCAACACTAGTCACTAACACCACTCACGAATGCCACCTATCGACGTCATTAAATGACACCACCCACCAAATCCACTCACTAATGCCACTCAATGGTGCCGCTCACTAATAGTGATTCACCAACACAACCCCAATGACGTAATCTACCGATACTGAGTCACCAACGTGACCAACTGATAGTGATTCACTGATGTGGCCTACTGACATTGAATCACTGACTTGACCTACCGACCATGAGTCACTAAGACAACCAACCAACATGATCTACTATTGGGGAAAACTAGAAAAATGGAATGATCTTGAAATGAGTCACCATGACCTCAAAGAACACATCATGAATTGGATAGTCAATAATGAATAGATTGGAGGGGTATAGGACCCTACGTTACATTACTCTCAAACAATTATCACCCTTTTAAATTTAAAACCAATCCCTTAAGAAAGAGGGTTCTGGACTAATACCACATAAGATATATCTCAAGGATAAACCACACTTTTTGTTCAAATGATAATGTGAATCCTCAAAATCCAATGGTACACCCCCCAACATATAATACTCCCAACTGAACAGACGACACAACACATAAGCACCAAAACCAAGCTGTACTAATACATGAATCAATGAATTCATTCCACCCTGTCAAGATATTATCATCTTTGGGTGGCACAGACTCGCCTATATGAGTTTAATTACATCTCATTTAATACATCTTGATTAAAAATCACGACCACCCCATTCTGCATGTCATAAATTCATCACACATTACTTAACATGGAAACCACTCATCTCATAGAAAACACGATTGAATCATCACATTGAAAAATAGGGCCTAGAAAATCTATGAAAAACTCTGGGTAATGGGAACACATCTATGGGTCCCTTTTCCTAGTAGTCTTTTCTAGGCTACCATTCCTAAAAAACACACAATGAAAAGGAATAGTTCATCTATAGAGAACCGTATCTCGGTGATTCTAGATCTACACTGGATACTTCATGAATGTTTTATTTTCCATGATATCCCTCACTCCCTTGTCAAAGACATGGGAGTCATCATGAAGACTCCAATGAATCATGGAGAATTTAAAGATGGTGTGGCCCCTATCTAACAATGGTGACAACACCAACTGATATGCCAACTCGCCAACTGTCCCCAATACCATGAAGGGTCCGATGAACCTGGGAAAATCTTACTCACTCAAACAAAACACGGCTTCCCACATCGAGGAGATACATTCAAGAATATGTGGTCCCCAACCTCCAAATTCAAGGGCCTCCTCTTTTGATAGACAAACGACATATACCAGTTTTATGCTACCTTAATCCTCTCACAAACAAGCTAAAACTTTTTTATTGTTCTCTACACTACCTCAAATCCAAGAGAATATATCTCCACTTGAACTTTCCCACACAATGGTGAAGGACATGATCAACTATACTAATAATAAAATAGAGCCATGCTAATGAAAGAGGGATATCTATTATTTTAAGTGTACGATACCAAGATCATGTGTCATACCCAATATCCTCCAAATACCAAGATGCATACTGGAATCATATCCTCTGATGTTTGGATTATTCATTTTATCTTTCCATCTATTTGAGGGTGGAAAGAAGTGGTGAGGTGTAACTGAGTTCCAAAATCATTATTCAATCCCCTTATGACAATAGATGTAAAATAGGTATCTTGATTGGAAATAATGGATCATGGAACTCCATTTTCCCACATAACATCATACACGTACCTTTTTAATATAGAATCTAGAACACCCAACTCCTTAATTTAGATTAAGTGAGTCGATTTCATTATCCAATCCACTACTTACCAGATTTCATCACAACCTCTCTGATCCCTCAGTAATCCTATTACAAAATCTATCTATATTCCATCCGTCTTCCACTTGGGGAAATTTCAAGACTATAATAAGACACCAGGAAAATGGTTTTCAGGAATCAATTTCTAGCACACCAATTTTTTTTCATAAAATCCTCTACATCCCATTTCATCCCAGGAAAGAAAAACATCCCTCTCAATATGCAATAAATCATTAAAATGATTGGGTCTACCTCTAATGGTGATTCTCAAAACTCGTGTAGTACTCCCACACACATCGTTACTAGAAAAAATAGCCTCCCACAGAACAACATCTGAATCTTGACTTCCTTTGACCATCCTTCCAGAGCATATACATGGATTATGTGATCGTCCATCACATCTTCATCGGAGTCTCCCCATTGAGACTCCACCACTAGCTACATAAATAATATTTCACCATTATCTGAAACAGACATCATATTCCACTTTCTATTCCAACATCTAAGTTTAGTGTTGTTAACTCTTACATCCCCTTCCATGTGTCCTTGTATTCCTGAAATACATACACTTAAAACATCCCTCTCAAGGTATCATCCATGACAGTACCCTTTCTCGAGGGTATGATAATTGAATTCATTATACTAGAGAAACTAATTCCACCTCTTATGTCAGAAGTTCAGCTCTCGCTATAAAAAGTTATACCTCAAGATATTGTGATCTAAGAAGACCACAAAGAACTCACCAATGAGGTAATGTTTCCACCAATTCTGTGAAAACATAACCAATGATAGCTCTAGATCATGGGTGACATAGTTATATTCATGGGTATGCCACTTTATAGAACCCTAATACATCACTCCCTACCATCTCATTAACACACACCCCCAACAAATACGGGAAGCGTTAGAAAACACATACTACATCATTTTCTCATTTGGAATCTAGAGAACTAGATCAGTTTCATACATCCCATTCAGATAGACGAATGCTACCTAGCACTGCTCGCTCCATATAGAAGTGTGTCATTTCTGAGTCATGGATACGAACAGTGCAAGAAAATTGTGGTAAATCAGGCATAAATCTCTGGTAATATCCCATGAGACTAAGAATACTAAGAACCATTTTGTCATTATAAGGGGTTTCCTATGAATCAACTTCCTAGACTATTGACAGGTCTACTGATACACCCTGCTGAGACACCACATTCTCGTAGAAGTGTATAACTCTTGTCCAGAACATGAAATTGCAAAACATCCTATAGAGTTGGAAGCATTGAATAAGTAATAAGAAAATAATGAGATGATCAACATGTTACTCCATTATGACCTCGAGTAGATCAATATTTTATTGATGATTAAAATGACAAAATTGTCTAGGATCTCATGGAAAAAAAGTTAATAATCCACATGAACGTGTTTTGTGATTTTGTTACACTCAACAACATTTACAAAAACATGAAGTGATAATTCTTTCACATCAAATTAGTCTTTAAGATATCATTATCCTTCACCCTTAACTGGTGAATCCAACCCATGGATTGATCATATAGAACCAACTCTCTCCCCTGTGCTGGTGAAAATGAATGTATACCCTCAGGAGAGGGTAATGGTTATTAACCATTAACTAATTCATCCTTTAATAGTTTATAAATAGCCAAAGACCGCCAACCTGATTCTTGGTTAACTATAATGGAGCACACAACAATGGCACACTAGGCTAGATAAATCCCTTTTCTATCAGATAATCAACCAGAATCCTCAACTACCTCAACTATGAAGGTTCCATCTAATAAAAATCCATCAAGATCATTGAATTACAGGGATGAAAGTCTATTCCATATTCATTGTCATGTCAAGGGGGTAGATTCAAAAAATCCATTAGAAAAACATCCATGAACCCTCGAATAACTCTAGGAACCTCCACTATCTCAATAACCACCAATTACACTAACATCTCAGCCAATAGGTAAAGAAGATGACCCACACTTTCACTACCCATCAAACAACTCTGCTCACCAATGAAAGCCACACATTGACCATCCATTTCTAAAAACACGAATCTTATCTAGATGAAATTGATAACATCCTATATAGAGTAAAACTAATTGATGCCAAATATGGCATCATACAGTTTCATATATTGTAGGAAAAGATCCACACAGGACGGATGCAACCCTAACATTAGTATATATCCCTAAAAAACATAAAAATCACAGGTATGACCTCTGAATGGGGTACTCAAAACCAGAAGAATATATATACTATATTTTTTTAATCCTAGATAATGGGATAGAGAGCGTACAATGATGTAGTGGAAAACTCCTGAATCAAACAAGGTGCAAACAGTAGTACTAAACAAGTTGATCGTACCTCGAACGATCTATGGCCCCTATGGAAAGGCTACCATTGCGGCGTAAAGTTGACCACTCCAAGCTCTTCTTACCCCTTACTGATGACTGCCTCCTCTAACACACCTAGTTGAAGGATCCTATGGAAATACCTATGTTCACCATCTACCTACTCTAACTCCCCTCAGTGGATCATGAGTTTGCAGTCTTTCATATGAAAATGGTCATCCCAGCAATTATTGCTAAGGAAGTAACTGAGCCTACCTACCTCTAACAAACTGATATCAAACAACCACTACGAACTAACATTGAAGTTTTCCATAGGTTCTGAAATAAAAAAACCATATCTCCATGTTCATTTGAATGGAATAGGGTCCAGAATATTGGAATATAAACTACTGATGTCGACTACATGATGGTCAAAACATGTAGGACCTAGTTTCTAAGACCCACTCATGTAGAAATTTACACTAAAAGAAATCATTTTTCATCCTTATCAAGGTATAAATCCTCATTATTGCATCCCGTCAACTGCCTATTCCTTCTTTTGGCCCACTATGTATGTCGGTAAGGTGAAATGAGTAATTGCATACTGGATAGAAGGACGAAGTGCCTCCAATTAGCATCTCACATAAGACTCCACATCTAGAAAGTGATATGAAGTGAAGTAAAGGATATGCATGAACTAAATAACCAAATATCGTACCATCATACTACCCTAATAAAAGTAGATGAGATCTTGTCTCTTCTTTTCATTTGTGGAGGAAGAATGAATTTATTCTTGAATCACCTTATCAAAATCAACACATAGAACTTAATCCCCATTTATCTCCCCTGGTAAAACATAAACCATTTGATGCACATCTCCCCACATCTGGATCACTATCAAAGGAACCATGTAATCCATTAGATCTTAGATGAAACTAAAAGTGATTATATTCTCCTCAAGTAGCCCATTAATCTTCATATATGAAATGATACCCCACTACACTCACAGAGCCAACTGCATGAAATCACGTACTGTCTTCTTCCACTGATCATCTTCCACTACAAGTTCAACCATTCATCGATCAACGTGATCATCCTACTAATCCTCAACTTCCTATATGACCCGTGTATAACAACCATGTTCTACAGTTGATTAAAGTAATAAAGGAACCTATAAGACTATGTAGTATGGAATTTTATTTATTATTTATTTGATATCTTATGACTAATTTAATTTCCCAATTCAAATTCCAAAAATAAACCCATTAAAATAAGAAAACAAGTCATTATGATATAAATACCTACCAAACGGTCACTACCCTACAAACAGTGTAGCCTAACATGGTCATTCAGCAGGCTTAAAGTCTTCCATCAGATCATGGGGGGCCTAAATCCCAAGCCATGGACTATCATCCATGACCTATGTCACGCTCCAAGATCACCTAAAACAATTTCCCCACAAACCCATGTAATCATAACCATGATTAACTCTATCAACTATTTTATCTCTCAACCATTATCTCTAATACCATTTCATCTAGCCCCCTCTCTCAAAAAATTCCCTTCCTAAGCTGGGAACAATAGAAGATAGAAAATGACACACCGAGTCCCGCCTATAGTAGTATATAGATCAGAGACCAACACCATGGGTATATAAATCCCCCAAAATGGGATACATGAAACTTTATATAGTATCCATGATTGGGATTTAATATTTACCAATCTAAATGTACTCTAATATATATATATATATATATATATTGATAAAAAATGTTAATCCATCCCAAAAGAATGTTAAAAGTGAACACTGATAAAAATACAAAATTATCCAATTCAAGTACCAAATGTAAAGGTAGGTTGTGACACAACAACTGTCAATATCTGAGATAGTACATTCTAGAATGATCCATATAATAATCCTATAATCCTAAAAGTAGTTTTATAAATGTAGGGTAATAATAAAATTATACTCAAAAGGGAAATGCGAAGTCACTCATGCACAGTTGCAAGAATCATACTAATACCCCTGTGAGAAAAATGTAGAAACCAATATCACCTAACAATTTAAACTAACCATCCCAATATCACAAAGGTACACTCACAAAATAATGAAAATAATTTTATGTAATATTGTAAAAACATCGATGTTTGGGTACCACACAACACTTCCCATTGGTTAATTTTGCATACCCAAATGGAAAATGTGTTGATGCATCTAAACTCTTCCACAAAACTAATTCACAACTACCCCACACACACATGTGTATTAGAGATAGTCCCATATCATATGAAAATGAAGCACATCATATCCCACCCAATCACACAGGGTCCACATACCACATCACACCCCACTAGTAGGAACATAGGCCATAACTACACCTCATCTTGAGGAAACATGGGAAATCACGTCACACCACATCCCAAAAACACCATGAAAAGAACTCCTTCCCCATAGGAACATGGGCCTCACAAAAAATTCCACAACACTCCCAATGAATATTTGGAGACTAAATCCTAGAATACAATGTAGGGGATAGACAATAACCAGCCTTCCAACCTCCCATTGGGGTGTTGGGAAAGGACACCCTCTCCCATGATGGGTGGGGTGTTCGACACATGGTGATCAACTAGGGTATAGTGCATATTGAAAAACACATGTAAATACAGGTATATTTATATAGGTATCAAACTCGCTACCCAACCTATGTCATTTAAGAACAAGAATCCATCCCACAAAACCCCCACTAATGACCACACTAAAAGCATTATTTAACTCCTGCAATAGTAACTTCACAATTTTATTAATAAAATACATTTGAAACATGATGAAACTCCAAAATAACCTTTGAAAACCCATTTAACAAATTTTAATACATTATTAAAGAATAAATTTATTAATTCCATGCCTACCTGGGAAAATACCAACCCTAGCACATGAAAATACACACAATGATGTCACACATTGGAAGAATAAAACATTGTAATATTAACCTACTTCACATTCCTTCCCATTTAACACCCATACCAACCACTTCCGTCATCATTATTCAAGAACATACTTCTTTATCCATCCTCTAAATAAAAGTCCCAAGTCATACAAAAAACCCCCAAACACACCTCATCATAGCCAACCTGACCCTTCTATTGTATAAAAACACCACACCATAACACCTATTAACAAAAACATAGAAAAGCCCAAACACTCTTACCTGCTGCTCAAACACTGCCCATCGTTTCAAAATTCAATAAATTTTACAACCCTAGATTTTTCAACACCAAACATGTAACAGTGTATTCAAATTTAGTAATCTCATTCCTTAATTACACATTGATAAAATATGGGCTATCACAGAACATGTTCAATCCCAAGGAATTGATTTATTTAACCGAATATATGTTGTTATTAAAATGAATATATAAAAACATTCATCATGAATCCATCATAATTTAATCAAAAGATATATAGGTACCCAAACTGAGACAACGAATGTCCATGATATTTATAAGGAGAACAAAAAATGCAACTCAAAAAATGGATCAATGATAACATATAAAATAATATGATAATAATAATTTTCTTCCCAGCACTTAATTTATCATTTTTAAAAATTGGATTCATTTATAACAAAAATAATACCTCAATATACTCCACTGGAAGAAACACAGAAAAAAGGGACATAAAGGGACTCATATCTTGATAAATATATGGTCAGAAACTCCTCCTAGCACCAAAAAAGGGGGCTACACAAGGCTCCATCAAAATGCAATCCATGGGTGCAACACTTAATCACTACTGCTTAGGAAATAATGTTTTTAGCAGCCTTAGTATCACAAGAAATGGAAACCCACAAAGGAGTAATTCTTCTCTACTTTAGATAGTCTTGGTCCTAACTCTACAGGGAAAACAGTTTCAAAGGACAACAAATCTAGATCATGGTAAATACCAAGTGGTTTTACTATTAAAAGTAACTTGGGAATTAGGAAATTAAGGATATAATTTAAATCCTTTAAAATGGATTAAAAACAATTAAATATGTATTTAGACTCATTTTACATCAAATAAAACATTAAAGGTTTGAAACTATAAAAACTGTGAAAAACTAAAATTGATTCACCATTGGGTGTGTCACCAATGTGTTTCTCTAAGGAAACTCACCCACAACACTCACCAAATCCACACACTAATTCCACTCACCAACAATCTTACATACTCCACTCATTGATGCTACCTATCGAAACCACTCACTAATGACACACACTAACAGTACTCACCGATTCCACTCAAAAAATCCACTTACTGATGCCACTCAATAACACCACTCACTGACACCAATCAGTGAGGCCACTCACTGACTCCACTAACTAATGCCACTCACTGATGCCACCCACTGATAACAATTCATGGATGTGACCCACCAATATAGATTCACTAACGTGATCTACTAACAATGATTCATCTATGTGACCTTCTGATAGTGAGTCACCGACACGGCCCAATGACATGAACTACCATTGGGATGACTCGATAACTAGAAAACTATTGAAATGAGTCACTGTGACCTCCTAAAACACCTCAAACACATTATTTTCATAAAGGAATCATCCATAGGGGTCTGGTCCTTAATAGTGGTGGAGTTCAACATTTAATGGTGATCCTTACCCAGATATATGAGGTTTTGAAAAATAACCAGAATAATTTTGAAGGACCTCCTTCACCAAATAAAGATTAACTAGCTACTGAGTGTTTTATGATGCATCAACCACCAATGTTATGTGTATCATCTAATCCATTAGTTATGGAATATTTTGTCGAATCATTGGAGAATATCTTCTATGTGCTCTACTGTTCTAAGACATAAAAGGTGACTCCATCTATTTGACATCAAGATAGAGATGTCAAACCATGGTGTGTGTTGATTAATAATACCAATGAAAATGATAAAATTTATGAGATGGAGTGGAAATACATTAAGATAAATTTGTTAATAAGTATTTACCATGATATCTTAATAAAAATATGGAGATAGAATTTATAGAGTTGAAGAAAAAGGATGGATATTTTTTTCACATCCTATTAGGAAAATTTCCCAAGGATTTCAATGAATTATTTATTTTTTGTGATAAAAAATTAAATAAAAACTGATAGATTCGTTACTCGTTTAAAACATCACCTTTTAAAGGATCATGAAATTCATTAATTTTGGAGTTATAAAGAATTTATTTAATTTCTCCCAATGTGTAAATAGAGTATGGAGAATGTTACCATTGAAACAGTGATATGAAAATAAAGACGGTGTTTCATACTCTAGGATATAATGAGAAAAGTGGAAAGAATACAAAAACAAACACATGTAAAAAATGTGTGGAGATGAACCATGTGATCTTCCAGAAAAGGATGGGTAAATAAATCATTTGTGGTAGAGAAGGCCACCATTCTAATGATGGTCGAAAAGACATGAGGAAGAAGGATAATGTTTTGAGGAAAAGAGAGAGCCACCCACAGTCTAATGCTAATGCTTTAGCGAGTAAGGGAAATATGTCAGTCTGTTTCTTAAACCTTGAGTTATCTAGGTTAAGTAGCGATATTTTCCACTAAATACAAAGAAGAAAAGGAAAGATTATGCCATCAATACTGAGGATGTGGAGAAAGAAAATTAATTATTACACGGTATACATCCTATTCACTAATGAATGGAGAAATTATTATTTGATTATTGTTCTATGAATTCTTTAATATCGAGCATGTTTACTAGAATTATTGAATCCAAGATCTGAACGATTGAAGTATAAATATCTATAAAAACACAAAGTGGTGAAATAATTGCAACCCAAGTGTTTGACACTTCTCTTGATGGTTTATGTGTATTATTTTATCCATAAAATATCATAATAATCCCTTTGGTGAAATTCGACACTATACTAGGAATTGATTGCCTCTCGATATATAAAAAACACATCAACAGCTGGGAAAAGGAAATAACTTTTCATATTTTGTATCATCCCATCCTCCGATAAAATTGAAATGAAGATCATTATTCTCCATTGAAAAATCAATCAATGTTGTGGATTTTTATTCCATGTGGATAATCATACCTCGAAAAATTGGTTGAGTCAAAGGAGGGTATCTACCTGAGGGAAATTCCCATCTTATGGGAATACAATGATGTATTTCTTTAATAGTTACCCAAACTGCCCATGGATCGTGAGGTTGATTTCTTAATATCACTCATACCCAAAGCTTCTCCTATCTCAAAGATTCCCAATAGGATCACTCTTATCAAAATGGAGGATTCAAAGAAGGCTGTGTGAGAGAATTTGGACCAAAGGATCATAGGCATTATTTAATGACCTTTGGGTGAACTTGTTCTCTTAGTCTAGAAAACTCATGGATCAATGCAGTTGTCTACCAATTATTGAGAAATCAACAAGATCACCATTAATAAAGGATATCATATACCATAGATTTATGACATTTTCAATTATTAATGAGGATATTAGTACTTCTCTAAGGTGGATTAACATTGTATATATCATCATCAAATGGTATTGAAGGAAGATATTTGGAAGACTGCCTTCCATACAAGTTATAGGAATTATAATTATTTTTTGATTCCCTTTTGGTATACTAATGTACCTGAAATATTCATGTATATGATGAATATAATCTTAATACATTACCTTGGAAAAATTTTGGTAGTTTTTATTGATGACATTCTCATCTACTCAACGAAATATGAGGTATATGAATAACTACCAAGTCCTGTGTTGGAAACATTAAGGAAGTATAATATTTATTCCAAGTTGAAAAAGTGTTACTTTTGGATGTTTCATGTCTCATTATTGGGACATGTGGCCATAAGTGAAGGAATTTCTGTGGAGCCTTAAAAAACAATGTTGATTGACTAATGTCCAAGACCCTATAGTGTCACAAAATATCCACAGTTCTTGGATTTGTAGAATATTATCAACTTTTTGTGAGAAATTTCTCATGACCTTAAATCCCTCTATATATATTAATAATGAAAGGGGAAAAGTATGTCTAGATTGAAGAATGAGATGAAATCATCAAGGAGCAATAGAGAGGGAATATCTGTGAACTTGTACTCACAATAAAAAAATTGGATAGTGTTTTGTGATATATAATGACTTTTCCAATAATGTATTGTATTTATTAGTCATGAATAATGTAAATATTATTGGATATACATCCTGAAAATTGAAGATCTTTGAGCTGAACTACCCGATGCATGATCCAGAGTAATTAGCTGTAATATCTTCCTTGAAAAAATAGTGGAACTACCTCTATGGTCAGAAGTGTGACATATATACCTATCACAAAATATTAAATTATATATTCAGACAATATGATTTCATCATGAGTCAAAATATATAGTAAGTTATGTTCAAATCTATTATTTCAGTATTAACTATCATCCAGGAAAGGAAAACAACGTAGCTAAAGCACTTTGTAGAAATGAACCTACTACTCTATCCATGTTAAAATATTGAGAAATGACTCATTTTATTAGATATTAAAATGATGGATTTGGAAATAATTATTGTAGGGAATATATCCTACCATTACCATATGATTTCACAACCATATAACCAAGAAAAAATTATTGATATAGAAAGGAAAGATCCTTAGTCACAAAAGAGTCTGAATGTAGTAATGGAAGGGAAATAGCAAGAGTTTAATATTGATGATGATGGTGTGATTAGATTTGGAACAAGGATTTTTATATCTTAATCAGCTGAGACAATGAAGGATTTATTGGATAACACACATCCAAACTTTCTGCATACATATCAGGAGTACCAAGATGTATCATGATCTCAAAAAAAACTTTTTGTGTAAAAAATAAAGACGGAGATTGCAGAATATATATCAAGGTGTTTCATATGGTATAATGTTAGAGTAGAGAGATATAAGTCCAAATGGATGATGATATAGTTTTTTATACCAATTTGGAAATGTGATAATGTCACTATGGACACTGGTGTGGGTCTCTTGAAGACATCAAAATTAAATAATGTGATTTGGGTTTTGGTGGATAGGCTCAACATGAAAGCCTAGTTTATTGAGATTATGGATGATATCTCTCTTAAAAAACATGAATACATATATGTGAAGGATGTGGTAAGACTGCAAGTGGTTCCACTCTCAATTTTCCCTAATCATGATCCCAGGTTCACATTGAATTTCTAGAAAAGTCTTAAACATACCTAGAGTACTGAATTGAATATCAACATATCCTATCACCCCAAAATTGATGGCTAATATGAAATGACTATTCAGATTATAGAGGATATGTTATGATCCTACAGATTTGAATTTAAAGGTGGATGGAATCATTATCTCCCATTGGTTGAGATACCATACAACAACATCTTCCACTCGATTAATCATATGGCTTCAAATGATGCTCTAAAATGAAAGTATTTCAGAACTCTAACCTGTTGGGATGAAGTTGGAAAATGAAAGTTACCTTGTCCTAATCATGTCGAGGAGATGATAGAAACAATTCAATTCATCCAATATAATTTCAACAGATCTCAAATTTATGAAAATATCTATGCTAACAATATTTTATGGGACATGGAGTTCGATGATGCAGATTATGATTTGTTTCAAACATCACCACGGTACAAATTCATTAGTTTTGGAATGGAAGGGATGGTAAGACCAATGTACATTAGCCCCTTTGAGGTCATTGGTCGCATAGGTTCCATGGCCTATCTATTTTCACTTCTACTAAATATTACTCATGTTATTGATATGTTCAATGTATCAATCATGAGGAAATACATACAAGATCCCTCATATGTATTGAAGTCAAATGTGGTATAGGTGGAAGATGATCTATCTTATGAGAAGAAACCGGTAAATATTCTGGAAAGGAGAGATATAGTTCCACACAATAGGACAATCCACATTTTTATAGTTTTATGGAGGAACCATAAATACGATTAATCAACTTGAGAACAAGAGTAGGTGGTGAAGGAGAATTGCCCCCACCTATTTATGTAAAACAAAATTTCAAGGGTGAAATCACAAAAGGGGGAAGAATGTAATGACCTAGAGATTTATCAATGGAATTTCCCTATTTTAGAGAACTTTTACATAGTATAAATCACAATTTAACAACTCAAAGAAATATAGAAACATAATTAATGATGAATTAATTAAATAAAAAGTATTTCAGGAAGTTAAGTAACCAATATTCAGGAAATCGTAACAAGAACATAGTAATAGTAATAAAACCTATTATGGATAGTAGTCATGACAAATGAATATTAGAATATCCCATGAATTTATAATTAATATTTATTCCTCTTATAAGTAAAAACATGACATATAAATATAATCATAAATGAAAGTTATTATTTTGAAAATTATTAATGACCTACTGGTATTTTAATAAGTCATAAATATATAATTTCAATTTAATGTTTTATTTAATAATTTTAATGATTTTTTCCTAAAATGAATACATAAATTTATATTTTTATTTCTTATTATTTTCAAATAATTTTATGAGAGCTTAATTCATTGTCGATGTTTTACCAAAACTATTATAATTTTAAAATAATTTTTTTATAAGTAAATAATGATTTTATTTTAATATTAAATTAAAAATATTTATAAAATTATTTTCATAAAATAGAGTTTATTTTTAAATTAATAATTCTGAGAAATTGTTATGATGAATTTTTTGGTAATTTTCTGAAATACTTAATTTCTGATAACTAGTAAAAATGGTAATTTCTGATAAATGCTGTGTACATTAATTTTTGAGACATTATTGATGTAATGATGACGTAATCACCTTAATCTAGAACTTTACTTCATTATTTTAATATATATAGAGTTATTTCTCAATCTATTAATATTCTTGATGAAAAATAATAATTTATTTAAAATAATATTTAGAAAACACCCCCTCTCTAAGACTATAAATACAACCACCCAAACCTATTTCTCCTCACATCTCTCAAGCATTGATCCTTGAGAAACATATACACAAAAATTTTCTTTAACTACTCCCCTAATTCTAGGAGATCTTGGTATCATCATGAGTCTAATACTAGGTTCCTTGAGGAGGATCTCAACAGGAGAATTTAAGAGGTAGATCCCCTCTCTTTTTCTTTTAATTTCCTTTCAATTTCAATTTATTTTCTTTTTATCTCATCAGATGCCATCATCAAAATATAATGATAAATGCACTAACATTAATATAATGTAAATATATAATGTTAATGGAATATCCAATAATACACTCCACCCTCAATCATTGTTTTATCATAAAATTAAAAATGATTCTCGTGATGTGTCAATTTACCGACATCATGGTTGATACAAATTTATTTTCCTAAAAAATACAAATATTTTGATAAGAAAATTAATTTGATTAAAAATAAATTTAAAGGGTATTTTATAACCCTTTTTATGTTCTGGATAAAACACATACTCATAATACTAAATGATATAACAAAACAAGTCTGTTGTGTTAGAGAAACCGCCGAAATAAAATAAAATAATCATGATTAACTTTTATTTAATGAATCATCATCATGGTATAAAGCCCAATAATTTTATGATAATTTAACCATATTTAATAACTTAAATAATTTGTAACAACAAATCTGGATGTTTATCATCATTTTAAATGAACATCCATTCATGAATACAAGTGAACCGATCATGTAAACCATGAAAACGAATACTTTTGAATGATGAAATTAAATATTATAACTCCTAAAAAGTCCCATAAAATAACCTAAAAACGCATAATAAATTATATTCATCTTTAAAAGATTATTTAATTTATAATTAATAAATTTAATTTGGTTATACATGACCTTAAATTAACGAAAGATGTTGGACACAAGGTAAGAGGAATTCTCAAACCGAACTCTCCATCCTTTGGTTTACACTATTTCACCCCATTTTTGACATATATACTACATAAATATCTTTTATTAATAATTATTATATATTTTATGGGATATAAATGTCTTATAATTGATATTATGACAAAAACAATGATTGCAAAAATAACTCTTGTTTAAAGGAACACACTTCTCGAGATTGTTTCATCTTCAATCAAAGTCGATGATTCTTATATAATGCTTTTTATTCCCTATTTCATTTTTGAACCCATATTTTGTGAGTTAATGATTTATTAACTGAAATCCATTTCCTTCCATGGGTTATTTTTTCCAATATTGATAAAAATTTCTTATATTTCATGCATGATAATTTAAATGTTATAATGTGACAAGTGTGATCTGAATTATATAGTGCAAAGTAAATGAGAATATGCGATGTGTGTGCCCAGATTTATATAGAACTCAGATGAATTGGGTAATGTAATTTATATCATGATTAATTTGATATATGTGTGGACATGATACAAGAATTGTTTAAAACTATATGTTGTTGTTGACTAGTGAGAAATGATTTTACATTTTTATGCATTCTGATATTTCATGCCTGGATATAGTGCTTTCTCTCATGATTATTATGTTACGATTATGCTCACCCAATTTCATATTTCAACATTATCTTATCTATACTCTGACTGTAATTGTTAGCTCGCACTGTTTAGATGAATATCTTATAGAGACTACATGTATTAAGGATAATTCAAGGGACAATAAGAAGTTATAGACGAAGGAATGAAATTAATGATTGTTTATGATGTTGTAAAAGTAATTTATGGTACTCATTTTCCAAGGACACTTATCCTTTGGATCCCCATTGTCTAATTTTTCAATTTTTTTTATCATTAAAATAATTTATTACTAATGTATGAAAAAGTAGGGTCGTTATATGAATGTAACTTGGGTACTGAGACCATATAATGGTACATAGATTATTGGATTTGTTATTTTCTCAGATAGAAGCCTAATTAATACAAATTTTAATAGTACATATTTTAGGGGTTTTAATAATCATATATGAGTTTTTTTGTTATTTTCCCAAAAAATGTCATGTCCCTACCCCCTCGAAATAAGATAATGATCAATATAGGTTTGTATCATTATTCCTCTATGATTCTGATGGATCTTTATCAGATAAAAAATAATAACCTACATGGTATGGGAATTAATGTGTATAAACTAATGATTAAGGGATTTATATCTCTTAGTGTATCATCAGGGTAGAATTATGTTATATTTTCATATGGTAATGTGGTGGTGATGTTTGTGTATAGATTACTGATAATACAATTCGGTTACAGTACATAACTATTACCTTATTTTAGAGATATATGTCTTATTAGACAATTTGAAGGGAGATAAGTCAATAGCCATGATTTATTTTCATTATTTTCATCACCACATGTGGGTGAAGTATGAGGATATATCGAATAATACATTCATGTGCTAATATAGGAACATTGTGTTCATGGTTATGTCATTTGGTGTCAAATATTCTACACCTATTTTCATTGGGTTCATAAAATCATTGTTATTGAGGTTTCTAGAATTTTTTTTGTTCATATTTTCAATAATTAAATCATATACTAATGCATATAGGGGAATAATGTTTATCATAATGGTGATATTTTTGGTTCTCTATGACAAAATAAAATTTAATATATGATGTCCATGTGTTTTTTAGATATTAGAGTTAGACTCAAAAATATGCACAATCCCTTAATAATATGTGACCTTGATTGATTGAAATATTGATGATCTTATTACATGGATAGTGTAGACGAAAATATTAGAGGTTCATAGTATCCATCATCCTATGTGATACAATTTATTGTTCAAAAAAATAAAACATGACTTTTTATCATTTTTTTATACTTTACTAAAAATAAATTGTATTTTTTTATAGACTAATCATGAATAAGGGGAATTTTGTAACAATAAGGATAAAATAGTTTGTTATCTCATTCTTCAGAAACCTATAATGGGGGGTGATATTTAAGGTGTTTTGTGATAGAGAATGTCTTATTATTTTTTGTATTTGAATGTATAAGTGAGTAGTTATATAATATTTTTATAGATAGTTACATTCGTACAAGTTTAAGTATTCCACCTATGGTCTCAGATTTACAATGGTGGTTTTTTCTAATGTTCTGATAACATTACTTAATGGTTTGTTTTCTTCTGTTCTAAATGAATCAAAATAAAATTTTTTTCTTTATCTCAAAATTATTTTTAACTTATACCAAGAGGGGTTGATATAGTTTCTTCAAAAAAAATTCTTTTAGATCTAAAAATCCATGGTGATGGGGACAGTAGATTCTAATACATTGATTAGAATGTATTGGGTAGATGTTTATCAAAATTCCATGGCTATTTTGAGATGAAAGAAGGATCATATGGTGATGAATCGATATGTCAGGGAGGTTGGTGGTGAAGGTTGCTTATTTGAAATCAGAGTGAAATTTTCTATAATGCGACACATGGTGGTGACTCAGAGAGTATACATAGAGGTAGAGATGTTTTGGGATCAGATCATCCATGATAATTCTATAGAGGGAAGGGTGGAGCATAACCACCATCAAATTACATTATAAGGGATGTTGTTTATTTCTTATATGGTGTGCAGTCCGGTTCTATGGGATTTCTATTTTTTCATAGTGGTAATAAATCCTAGTGTATCCATAAAAAAATGATTTTAGGGTCAAATATGGTGGCCAATGATATAAAAATCCGTAGAATCGTTTATATCGAAATTTTTTCCTTTTAAAAGTTGAAGGTAGATCATTTGGTTCAAACTATCTTATTACTGTCATTTGAGGTACCTGATTGTTACTAAGGGGAAATATTAATGGATTTCATCACTGGCTTACATCGATAAAATGAAGGATGTGATGATATTTTGTTTATCATGGATCATTTAATGATGTTAGATCACATCATGGTGATTGTGGAGTTGATAATTATAAAGATATTATAGGGTTGGTATATTCTTGTGGGGGTGAGGTATTATGGCGTTTCAAGACAAATCATTCTTCAATGGGTACTTTGTTATTCCTCATGAGTCTAGAGAGTATTTAAATATAATAATTTCATCCAATTGTTCCCTACCAGTTATTTCAATCCCCTTACTGAACGGATGTATGGGTGGAACATCCATACTCATGTAGATATGTTGTATCTTTCTCCATGTATATTAGTGGGGTTTTTTATTGAGTTAACTCTTCATTTAGATATCATAGAAAAACTACTCCCACTCATTCATTTATAATGAAATTATCATGGTATTTTATAGGCTGTATTATTTCTATTAGTTGTTCCAAACTACGGTTCGTGAGTTGGGAGTCCTATAAATGAATTTGGATAATATATTGACATAGTATATTTAACTTTTTTAACATATCATAATTGTGGTACATGGCCATCAGAATTAATTTTATGATTACGAGATGTGGTTTTTGGAGTTTGAGGTCCGTGACCTTGTTTTGTTATGGATTTCAACATATCATGGCCAAAGAAGGATTAGAGAGTGTTTTATCCTCTATTCATAATTTAACAATCAATTTTATGTATTTTAACATATTTATGATGTTGAATATTATTTGTAACTTCATCCAAATGTGGCTCAAAATCCACAATTAATTTCTTGTATCATGGAAAATGTTGTACTATCATGATGTTTCTCGTTTAATTGATTGAGAATAATGCACAAAGTATTGAATGAAAAGTTGAGATATAAGATCATTAAGAGATAGAGTTGTGTGAAATAGTTATTCCTCTAGTTAAAGTATTACGGAGGCATGGTTTCATGCAAGAATCTACATGGTAATGTTGGCAACAATTTCTCACTAGTATCCATATCAATTTTATATTTATTTTTAATTTTTTGTGAGATGATTTATTATGTTATTGTATTTGACAGATTATATAGATAATTTACTTATTTTTTAATTATTTTATTGATTTATGATTGGCTTATTTTTTATCTCCATTTAAAGGTACCTCCTGGGATGTTTTTTGGCGGTGCATGTGTTTTTTTTCTTCTCAGTTTGGTTATGATTCCTAAGAAGTAGACTTCTTTTAGATTTATATAATGTAATTTTGTTTAAATATATTCACTATTAAACTAATTATTTTGTAATTTTTTAAAATTATAGAGAGGTTCCAAAATTTAGGTATGGATTATGAAGTAATTTTTGAAGGATATTGGTCATTGTTTGGGATTTTTGATTGTGGTGTGAGAGTGTTGACTGTAGTCGAATGGATAGATTAGTTTTTTTTGAATGTGTGACATTGTATATTTCTGCATGATTTTTTTTGAAGGTGGAATTTTGAAATATTTGGACCCTTATTGAGGATAAATAATCCATATAATAATTTTGTTACCCTTTACCTTATCACAACACAAATGGGTTGTTTTTAGTGCATCATTTTCTGTGAAATGATGGAATTTTTTATTGGATGAGCTTTAAATAATGTCAATGTTTTTTAGGGTATGTGTTATAGTTACTAAGTTCTTTTGGTTATTCCTGGAGTTGTTATAATGTGTGATTTTTAGTGTCTTAGTGTGACACATCATTGACCATATGAAATTTAAATGTTATCTGATCATTAAATGGAGGATATATACAGAGGTTTATGTAATGAATCTAGATAGTAGTTTTATTCGACCCAATATTGATATCACCATGTCTTATCATGTAATGATAGATAAAATTTCCAACCATATATAAAAAGTGTGCCATTTCTATTTTCCCTTTTTCTATAAATTTTTCTTGATTCATAATGAAAAGAGGTGATCTTTCGATACTATTGACCCACCATCAGTAGTTCATATATCATTTATTTGGATGATTAAATATTTTTTATCCATTATTAATAAGACCAACATTTTTCTTTAATTTTTCTCTGTTAATTATCTAGATAGTATTTTTTTGAGAATTTATAGATGTTGTGAAGGTAATTGAGTGGTTTTGATGGATGTCCTCTTATACATTTCTAAAATTTCTATTAGGTTGATATTATAATTTTGGTAATATTATTCACATCTTTTTCATGTACAATTATTATAAATCTCTATTCATGGTAAGGGGTTTTCTAAATCCCACATGTATTTTGGGAATTGATGGATAAAAATACTGTTTTTTTAATTGGATGAGGATTATAGATTGAATTAATATAGATATTGAACATGATATATTGAAATTTTGTAGGATGCAAGTTTTCCACATGTGTTTACTAATTTTCCATGATATTAAATTATTATTGATGTTTTCTAGTACTATGGATGAACATTTTTTTGTTTATACAATTTAATGAACCATATTTTGAGTGAATGATATACACAATACCCGTTATTATGTAATAACATAAAGGACGTAATGAAATAGTTGTATTGAAGAATCAAATTGATATAACATCATGACTTGAAATACAGATATCCTTAGTACTAAAAAGTTTTCATTGTGATGTGTTAACACTTATTTTTGTGGCTATGATTTTATAATTATTATTCAGTTTTGTGTGATTATTTCTATGGATAGTGCTGAATATATGTTTTATTGTGCTAAGGGGATGTTATATTATGTATATATTGGGAATAATGGTTATATTGGATAAAAATATGATGGAACGTGGGTCTGTGATGGTTGGAATTGGTTGGAAGGTGGTGATGAGATTAGAGAAAATTATAACAGATGGATCATTTTTTGTTTGGTTCTGCGAATCATTGTTTTAGAAGATCCTCAATAAAGAGTTAATAGTAACTGTAATTATGAATTTGTAAGTGGTAGTGGCTAGAAATTAACAACATAATGTATGAAAATGAAATTACTATGAACGAAATTAATGGGTAAAGGTTATAATGAATGTGGGAAATGGGTATGAATCAGCGGTAGAAAAATGATGTATCTAATGGATTAATTTATGAAAAATATATTGAAAATTGTATATTAAAACCAGTTTAAGGATATGATGAAATTAGAAAATCTAATTTATTGTTTTCGTAGGTTCATTTGGTAATGTAGAAATGATTGTAGTGCTATAGATAGAAGAAGTGACCATGTGTGTAAATTGTAATTTAATGTATCTTATAAGTTATTTTGGTACTATATAATAATAGACCCTTTGGGTGGACATAAGTGGACATATATATATATAATTATTTCCTTATAATTTTATTTTTCCCCAAACCACATTATTTAATGTTCCCAAAGCCCAACTATTTGTCGTTATGGGTTCCTTCTCCAACAATTAGGGTAGTTATGGAAGATGGTTGGCTACCCCCATAGAATTGTTTCTCCTTTTATATAGAGCACATATTGGTATTTGTAATTGATGTAGCTCATTCACGGTTAATTGAAGGAATGAGGTTGATGACATTATTGTTCATGATGGCCTATAATACGGGATACGTGATTGGGAGGGGTTGTGTAGTGGGGAAATTGACAGGGATATTTGGATTTTGGATATAAATGTGGAGATGGGACTATATACTAGTTAGAACATAAGATGTTGGACCCATCTAGAGTATGGGATCATAATGTTATGACATAAACAACATTATATATTTATAAAAGGCATTAAGAATAGGTAATTTTATATTTGGTTATAAGAGTGGAAAACTATAGGTGAATTGGTTCTGGGTAAACTTTTATTTTATATTTCATTTATACACTATTATTAAATTGAATGAGATGTTTGGTTTTTGATCCAATATTATTTTGGAAGGTACCTAACTTATATGAAATCCTTGGTTATATTATTCATTCACTGATTCATTAATATGATCCTTCAACAACTACATGAGGAGTATTAGTTATGAATCTATAATGGATATATATATTTTTATTGATCATATAATTATATATATAGACATTTATTTAGGTTTCCTCAGAGATTTTGTAGATTGAGTAGTACAATAATATCCCTAATATGGGGATTAACATTAATGTTCCTAATTAGGACCTCTTATTTTGTATCTTAATGTAGATGTTTTTGGTATTTCTAAAATATTCAGGAATTTTGGGATAATTTTTTAACCGTATTTATTAATATGATGGTGTTGATTGGTGGTTTTTAATGTAATACTAGATTATATGTGGAATGAACCTTTCATATTATCATGTTGTAAACATGATTCTAGTAACCAAACTGTTGAATTTTATTTGCGGCCCTTTAGGGTCACTCTAATCATGACAAAAAACGTAGGATAGTATCTTCATTATAGTCTATCATTAAAAGAAATAAAAATAAAAATCATTGTATTTATGTTTTAAATTATTAATGTTATAGTAATAGTTTACATTTCATATCATTGAATCATGTATATTTCATCATCATAGGAAAAAATGAAATAATTTGATAATTCTTTTTATATTTAATACACATATATTTTTTTAAAAAAATATTAATGAATGTCACAAGTATTTATAAAATTTAATCAATCAGTTTGGTAGTATAAATCAATAATAGGTTAATTTTTTATTACAAGAGGGATTAAATTGAGAGTAAAATAGTTAAATATTTAATTTACAAATGATCGAAGACAATTCCACTATGGATATAAATTTATTTATCAAATTTATTTATATCATGGAATTGAGTAATATGATTATTCAAATGAAAATAAATCAACTTTAATACTGTGATTCTCACATAATAATAAATTCTAAAAAATGATTTGGTAATAGAGAATTAGAAATATATCATTGTTAATGTATGTAAGGGGCGTTATAACCATTATTATCTAGATATTAAGGAAAATAAAGTTGAATATTAAAGGTTTTTATGAAAAGATTATTTCATGTAAAAGATGGAATGTGAGTCATGGGAAACCATACATTTCTATTTGAGTCACTTAATTTGTATTGTGTATAATTCCTTTGGATATGTAACTTTTGATTAAACTAGGGTATCAATATGGAGAATAATAGAGTTTATAGAGTGATATGAGAGTCTATATAGAAATTTATTAATGTTTTAGATTGAGCTATAATAGTTATGTGGGTTTACATAGGTATGGGGGAGGGATGTCATTGAAAAAAATATTATTTATTTTATTTTTTATGCTCGATTATATATGTAGTGATGATTTATTTGACATTTAAGGATGCATGATTAAAAAATTTACATTTATTTAACATTTTAAACTACAAAAATAGAATGAAAACTTGTTAATATTATATCATGTATAATGAAAACAATATTTTTTTCAGAAATAAAATATAACATAGGATAATAAATGTATTTATTTATTTTAAAATTGTTATTCATATTTTTAAATAATATCTACAATTCTATTTATCATCATTATGTTGTGAAATTATTTTTGTAAATTTTTTGTTCAAATTTATATCAATATTATTCCGTAATCATTATATGATATAAATAAAAACTATATTTTCTAATATTCACCCAAAAATAAACATTTTTAGAAAATTATCGAATATTAAATCTTATATAACATATCATTCTTACTCTATAAATTTTTAACCTTTTAAAAAATTCATATTCAATATATTAGTAAAATTATTTTTAATGAAAAACATTGAAAAATAATTTTTATAGAATTAATGATATATCTTTTACAATGATTGATTAAATATAAATTTCTTATTAATTATTAATTATCTTATTATTTACAATTACTTATAATACACGATTTAAAAAATAAATATATAAATTAGTGATTTTTTGTTTGCGTTTTAACATAATAATAATTTTTTCTAATTCGATTAAAACATTCAATATTAAAAATTTATTCTTAAACATTTTTTATGTTATATGATATAAAAATAAATTTAGTGTTTTTAAAATTTTTATATTCATATATATTTATACACTTTAAAAACTAATTATTAGTCACATTACTAGTCATAATGTTATGGAAAATATTTCAATAGTTTTTTAATTTATATAACAATATTTTACTATTCAAGTGTTCATTTATTACTCATACTTCATCTAAATACCATTTATTCATTTTATTAATCATTTTCTAAAATTTATGTTCCTGATCTTGTAAGATGAGTAAGAGGGGAAGTAGTTAATAGGTGACCTCATTTATCTTTTTATGATTTCCCACTACTTAAAATGAACTCCACAATAGTTTATCATTCAATTTAAAAAAAAAAAATTGGTATCACAACCTCACACAATTATAAATAATATTAGTAGAATAAAAGAATATATTTTTTACAAGTTTAATCCTTAATATTATACTTTCTACTCTGATTTTTTATCCTTTACCATGTATCCATACACTATTAATACTTGTGGTTATATGAAATAGCCTCTCACCACACTAACATGTCATCCCACTATGCACTTCAATATCCCAATGCATTATAATTATATATCCTCACAAATTTTAAACCATTCACCCATATATCTTTCTATCTAACACAACTCATTAATCACAAAATTATTGATACTACCATCCACAGTCAATGATTTGATCTTCTCATAGACAGTTGATTAAGACAACCCCTCCTACTTTTTGATGTGCTACAATTCTCCCATTATATAATTGTCAACATTATTCTAAGGATATAATTTGATCACCAAATTCTGATAGGTGTTTCAAAGGACATTCTATTAATATTTTTATTTTTTATTAAAACTGTTTGTTATTCCTATTTTTGGTACAAAATTAATTTATCCATTTCTATAAAATAGTTTTTGTGGAACAACCGTGTCTATGTGGCTAACAATTCTATCTCATAAGTTTTTCTCATTTTAAATTAGCATAATTGTAGTTATTTTTTATTATATTATTTTGAATCTTATCAATAATAAATATTCGTAAATACTCTAAATTCTAACTAATTTATTTTTTGTCAAACTAATCATTCAAATAAGATTAAGACATGGGATCATTCACATGAGTTTTATTTAAAATATAACATCTTAAAAATATTAAACATATCAATATTTTACTCTAATTATTTTCCCCATTCATGAGTTAGGTCACTATGCAGTGTGACATGGTATAAAAACCTGTGTTTTGGAAAACATGGACTTATCTCATTAGCTTGAATCACAACCCACTTCATTGTTATTATATTTTAATCCTTGATGAACAAAAAAAATATTTATTTTTATATCCTTTTATTATATATTAATTATCCATTTCTCTCAAATGTCAGTGAATCATACTTGATCTCATCCATATGTGGTTGATATACACATTTTTTACTCATTAGATGATTAATTCCTAAGGAACAACACCAAACTAATAGTTTAGAGTTGGTTTTTATGTGGCGATTTATTAAATATCCTTAATAGTTTTTTTAAGTAATTTAGCAGCATTTTCAAAAAAAACACTGCTATAACAATCATTATTTTTTATCAAATGAAACTCTGCCCTCCCCTGACACCCATGACCCTCCTGAATCCTTGTAACCCTACATGCCCCTTTTCCACTCGCCACACCTTGCCACCACCCCTCATCGTTCCTCGCCACCCTCGCCACCCTCATCGTGCCTCTCCATTTCTCTACCCCTCGGTGTTTCACCACAGCTCCCTTAATCTATGTCATCCATTTAAGCCACCTCAAGGTTCTTTGGAATTTTCTTCTTGGTTTTATGGTGTTTTTCATTTTCTTATCTTTTCTCATACATGGTTCCTTCGTATTTCTTTTCATGGATCTTTGTTGGAGGGGATATAATTAATTTTTCTTTAATTTTATTAAATTATATGTTGTGTTGATTGTTCTTCAAGAATTTTTATTCCTTCTATGAGATTATTAATTTATTATAAAAATTTTTAGGTAGTTATCTCTATCCAGTACCTTTCCAGAATAATATTTCTATTCATGATCATTCATAATTAAATTATAAATGAGTTTCTCATGATTTTTGTGTCTTTTTGTCGATTATAATTCTGTTTCCATGATATATTTTTATTGAAAAGGGGGGTTCAATGGATTTCATTTAGTAAGGATATATATTTGTGCATCTAAAGAGTTTGAAAAAATTTCTTATTAGAATCTAGTGGAATTAACTATTTTTCTAATTATTTTAGCCTTTGTTGGATTTTTGTAGTTGGTTCACATGTGATATTTATTTGGATGAGTGATTTGGTTTCAATTTTTTTGAGGACTTCTATAGATGGTTACAATGTTCCTTATGGTATTTAAATTGGATTCTTATATGTTTTTAAGATAAATTATTAGAGTTCTATTATATGTGGGAATACCTATATGTGAATGTGGTTATATATCCTATATTTGTATTTTGTTCTTCATCCATGACCAATATCAAATGTGTCCAATCTCAACCACATAACCATCATGATCATAAAATATAGGTACTCTAGATCTCAATAAAATTCCAATCACTAGGTCCTTAAATAACATAAATTCCGGAATAATATGTCATATTTATCCTCACTAAACATTAATCCTCTGGTACTCCATACACCCCCTAAAAGGTAATCATAGATTATAATCCATCACCAACTCCCATCACTAGAAAAACACTATTATCTAACCACAAATGATGGTGTATTTTTAGTTACATAGATTCCGTCTGATTTTTTCCGGAACCATGAGGATAAAGAATCCTAACCATCAACATCATTATCATGAATTTACTCTATGAACATTCTAGGTAGTGGTTAATCACCTCTACCATCTAATCCCATGACCGTCATCAAATTGAGAGCTTATCAATAGCTACTCAACTCTTTAACAACATCACACCCTTCCCAATTAAGGTGTTTCTATGATCTGGGTCATTTTCTATAGATGTTTGTAGATAAATACCGATCACCAATGATAACTAGTCCATTACTAAAGGGTTAACCACATGGATTTCTCTCGACTAGCTAAGTAAGTCCATCCCCATGCTAAAAACAACTCATCACACCAAAAAAAGACAACACAGAGGTACATAAACTTGTTAATGACATTATTATCCATACTTTTATATCCATTGGGAATTTTTAAAATTCATTGAGGAAGAATGAAATACCCAAATTTATTTTATATAGATCAACCCAGCCCATTTGAGGCACTTTCAGCCCAACAAATCCCTACTAAAATTATTGAACACATTCCCCTATCATTTACACACATTCACATTCATGCATAAATATTTCTATGTAATAAATGGGATACCTAACATGATGTTAGATTTACCCCATTCCTTAGCCTGTTTACTATCTCTATCCAAGAATAAGATAATAATCATTATTCTCTTGATCCTATTTCTCATACCTCAAGGCTCCAATAGTTAATTATAATTATTTATAAATAATTATCCAACAAAATATAATAAGTAATAGCAATTGATAAATCACCAAGAATCATCATGACATAGAAATATTTACCAATGATGTATGAAAGGCTCATATCATTCCTCTAGAACAACATTTACCAATACCCCCATGAATTGACAATAAATTCTAGTATAATCAGGTTGAATTCCAAAAAAATACTTCCGGAACCATTTTTTAAATGACAAGAAACTGGAATCATTTATCCTTCTTAGTAGGGTCAACCAAACGGAAAGCCCCGTGAGCCATTATGCTATGGAAACAGGAGGCCAAAGGGTAACCATCCTCTCCCCCCTCTCTTGCATCTGACATTCTTTATCTACTAGAATCACATATTCTTCATAATATCACATTAACACCTTCCACCTCTCCTCGGTGTCTTTTTTATGCTTTTCCATGATGTATTTTCATGCTACCCCTCCCTGAATCCACCTCCTTCATCTACCGGCATTAGTCGCGATCACAGTACCCTCCAGGAACTCCTTCCACCTCTCCTTGATGTCATTATTTTCAAGCTTCATCCAAAATGTTGTCATGTTCCCCCACCTCTATTATTTTTCATATGTAATGAACTCGACCTAACCATGCTCCATTGAAATAATCAATCCTGGGAGAGTATCAGTAATAAGAACATGTCTTCCCGAGATGATCATGGTCACTAACTTCAATCTAAATTGAGGTTCGTAATATCGTTTGGGGTTCACAATCTACCCATGCAATCTGTTTTGGGGTTCCCAATATGCTACAAGCTTGCAATCCGTTTTAGGGTTTGCAATCATGTTTCGGGTTCATAATCTTCTACATGTGCTCTCTGTTGCATTATTTTTGTATCCTTTCTTCCATTATTGGTAAATTCAATTCAACTATTTTCTATATTTATTATTATCGGTGTCTATTTATATATAAAAGGGAAACATTTTTAACCCGTGTCTTGGGAAATAATTTTTACCCTGCCTACCAAACTCCATTGTAATCCTATTTCCATAATAACATAAATTCGCATGAATTAATTATAAAAGCACCATGATTTGGGGGTATTTTCATTATATCCATAGATGAAAAGATCCAAAATTAGAAGAATAACCATAAATAAAAAAGCGATAGGATGGGTGGAGAATATTAGATAGCATTAGTATGGTGAAATTACATCTAATTAACCTACAATAATGGGTAAGGGTGGATCAAAATAGGGTACTAAAGGGGGGGTTCCCCAAAACAACTACCACTTTAAAGAACCTATCTAACAAAAGAATTAATAAACAACCCTCATGTAACATGCCTAACCATTCCAAAAAACAACTAAATAACCATTTCAACATATCCCATGGGGGAATGACTTAATTCCCCACTTATATTGTTTTGTTTTAGAATGACACAATGGATCATGGGATAAAAATAATCCCTAGAAAAAAACCTATATCATCCTAACTTCACATTGCAGTATGAATTGCGAATCAAGACACAACCATCCACTCTCGGAAAACATGAAAAAAATTGACCAAAGAAACCATTTGGAAGAAACCATTTGGTTTTAATGTGACATATTCTCCTCATATATCATTTATAGAGTAACACTGAGGTTGTGGTGTGATTTACTCTAACCCCAACAGTAAATATTATAAAAAAATCACACCATTCAATAATGAAGATTGTTGTAGTATGATTTAGATAATCGTTCAGTCATCCAAGATAAAAAATCATGAAAAATTTTCATAATTGAATTAACCTCCATGATAGGGATTTCACCATTATTCATTGTTTAATAGATAACTATTATGATGTCAATGTTCCTCACACCATGGGAATAGTTCTTTTGGATTTTACCATTTTTATATGATACTCCACCTATCAACCATTCCATCATTTACTAGTGTTTTCATGTATTTTTTACTCCTTTTTAACTATATTTCAACATATCGATCACAAACAACTTTGATACTTCATTTTAGACATATAAAAAATATTATTTCCTTTGTGAGTATTTTCAATATACAATAAATATTTTGATGACATCCTCAAGGAAAGTCTATACAAATGGTTGTCGTAAGAAGACAACAAGAAACCTTATTTAAAATATTTCATTATTTACCATATGTATTTATATATGAGACCCTTATTTAAAATATTTTTTAAAACAAGTATATAGGAATTTATTTTCTTATTTAGTAATATTTATCTGTTTAATTTTTTTTAATATTGTGTATGCACATTGGGATATACATGGATAAAATATGGATCACATTACTGAGGAACACACCAAAGTATACTAATGGTCTGGGAGTTTTTAGATTGTTAAATTTCCAATTGATATTTTTATGGGAGAATAAGATTTCCATGTGATAAATGTATGATTAAATGATTGTTGAAGAGAGATGAAGTTTATGAAAACATTATATTGAAGTAATTCCCTCTTAAATATTTGTATTGGATTTGGTATGGAGAATCAAAAATTATAGGAAGGATGAGTATTGATTTAAGCTCAATGAATGAGCTCCCAACTTCATAAAAAGTGGGAAATGAAATGAAAAACCGTATAAATGATGCATTCAACATTTCAAGACACCAACACCAACATCAAAACATATCAGAACAACTAGTTGAGGGTGATACAAAGAGTAATTGGACAAGGGATTTTTTTGAGTCTATTGGATAACATTATCAAGATTGTAACATATAATTGGATCCTCCACTTGATTTAGTTGATACTAATGTAAGAGAAAACTCCAATAATAAAAATACATTTCATTGTGTAGTTGATGAGGGAAATGAATATTTGTATAGTGAATGATTGAAATTTTCAATACTTTCATTTTTTCTAATGTTTTATCATATCAAATGCCTATTTGAAATTATAAATAATTTAATTTACATGGTATTAGAATTGATTCAAGGCTTATTTCCTAAATCAAACATCTTTAAGTCATTTTATGAAATGAAAAAAGTTTTTAACATGATTGATCTGAATTATACAAAAATACATGTGTGTCCCGTGATTCTATGCTTTATTGGTGAGAGGATTCAAGAAGACCAAATAAAAAATAAATATTCCTCAAGATGGTAGTAAATGGGTGTTTTTGGATGTCCCAATCAATATACTACCTTGAAGAAGAAGGAAAGAAACTCACCTGCAATGGTTTTTCATTAATTTTCTTCAATGGAATGATTTAAAATATTTTTCATGTCATCGCAAACCACCGAACAAAAAAGTGGTATTAAGTAGATAAAAAAATTGTTGGGTTAATAATAAATCCATGAGATTCAAAATCATGGATGGCATTTGATTCATTACATATACATTTTTTATCATATCCTTGAAATGTTCAATTGGGATTGGCTCCCAATGGATTCAACCCATTTGGGACTTTAAGAACCAGTTATATCATTTGGCTAGTTGTTTTGATACCTTAATATCTACCTCCATGGATGTGTATCAAACAAACATATTTCATCATTTTGATGATTATTAATGGAAAAAATATTCTTGGAAATAAAATTGATCAATACATGAACCCTTTAATTGTGTAAATTCAGGAGTTATGGAGAAATGATGTTGATACATATGATGATTATTCTAAAAAAATGTTTAAAATTCACACTTCTCTAATGTGGACCATTAGTGACGTCCCTATACATGGTAATTCATTTATATTGAATTCATACATGTGTTTGTATTTTCCTACTTATAACATTGATATTGATCACAAATAGATACCTCATAGTATAAAATGGTTCTTCATGTTCCATCAAATATTTCTCGATTCATCTCATAGATTTTGGCTGAAGTGGTAAACATTCAATAGTTATATTGATCGTAGACAACCTCTATTATTGTTAAATTCTTATGAAATATTTGCACAACTTGGAAATGTTGAAATGGAATTTGGGAGGGTTCATCATTTTAATAATAGTTGGAAATGAGTTTGAAGTGCATCAATAAGTGAAATCGACACAGAAGAAAGGATGAAAAAAGTATACTCTTGAAACATACATATTGGAAATTTAAATTTTTCAGATTATTCTTGATTTGATGCATATTTAGAAGAATTTTTGTGAATATTTTATCTTCACATTGCGTAATGAACATGTACGTCGAAGGATCATCTCAATGCTTGTAAAAACTTACAAGTAATGAACATAAAACATGATCTCTGGACATATTGAAATGAAAAGTATGCTCTGGAAATATTTGAAATGAAAAATAGGGATAAAGATACATTACTTCAATCTTTATAGAATTTGAAGGTATCTGAAGGGTATTCAAGTAACATCTCAAGGTGCGTTGACATAAATCATCGTAGATTACATGGATTGAAAAGTCACGATTCACATATTTTTTTATAGTAGTTACTACAGTTATCATTGAATACATTATTATATAATAAGGTTATGGCTATTGTACTCCAATTATGCACATTTTTTTGAAAAATATGTGAGAAATATCTATATCCATTTGAGCTATACAACCTTTAGGATAAATTTTTATTGAAACATTTTGCAATGGAGATGATCTTTCCTCTACCATTTTTTACTGTCATGATGGATTCATCTGCGCATTTGATTATGGATACTAAATTAGGATGCGTTGTACATTATCTATAGATGTATCCAATTGATAGGTGCATTATTTATAGGTTTTAATGTTATGTAAAAAAATTCTTGGCACTTAATTAAATACATAATTAGTTTTTTAATTTTATTTCATATATATCTTTGGCATTATAAATCATATGTGAGTAATAATTCTCAATCAGAAGGCTCTATTATTGAAGGGTATTTGGTATAGGGGCGTCTAAACATTTTTTCTAGTTACTTGGATGATATTTATACAATATTTACTCAAGTTATTTGTGTAAAAGACACATAAACTTAGTCAAAAATACATGGGAAATAAAAAATGTTTCATACTATTGGCAGATTAGTTTGGATGACCTAAGATGATACACTAACATAAATTGAATTGTTACAGGGGAATATATATATGTTCTAATTAATAGTGATAATGAAGATCTATTTATTGGAAAGTTGAGGTTATAATCATAGAGATTAATAAGAGGTTGATCATGAATTTGGAATGATATAATGAAATCTATTAATAAATAGCTTCTAGAATGGTTTTCACAACATGTATGTTCATAAATATTGAAACAAATAAGTATATTAGGGTGAAACATGTATTTAGTAAATAAAATAATGTATATTTCTTCTTTTAGATCATGAATACATACAATTGAGTAGATTTTTCAGATGATTTGAATGTATTTAGATTTCATATAGTCAATCGAGAATAGGGTTTAATAAAAATGAATATTTGTATATTTACATTTTTTCAATATGTATACTCCTTAATGTAGACTAATATTATTGAACAAAACTTCAATGGGAAATTTTTAGTTATTTTATTCCAATGAAAATTTGTCGATATTATCAAAGGTGTGAAAATAGATTTTTTGTAATTTACTTATGTGAACATCTCTCACGTGATATATGTTGGTCCAGAAGATGGTAGAAGGGATTGGAAAGGGTTCTGATAGGAATGGTTTTAGATCATCCGTGATAGATGTTACGGTGACTCAACACAATCCAGAGGTTCTAGATGCATGCAACAGACAAAGACAGAATAATTTTAGCAATTGGAGCTCTCAGAAGAAGGGTGACCCATCTATTGATGAGAATTTGGGGGATTATAATCTTATTGATGCTATGTAGATGAGGGAACAGAGGGTAGAAAGTGAAAAAGGTTCCTCTATAGTGGAATTGGGCAGAACTGGGAGATACCAGGATTGTGGGGGACTAGGTATCTTACCTAAGCCTTTGTTTTCTATGAGTAACATGATCCAGGGACTTGCTGAGGAAGGTTTGAATTTTGTTCTAGTAGAGTAGGATGAATCTTTTAAGGTCTGTATGAGGGATTTTTTGGTAGGAGAATTTGACGATGATGATTCCTGTAAGTTTATGGAGGAATACACTGTGGTGAATACCATTTATCAATAGTGAAAATCTACCGACCTCGGGAATGTTGTTGAGGGGAAAGGAAAAACGTGTATTTAAAGATGATGGCATCACAAGCAACTATCTATCTGGGATTGACAGCAACATGCCTGATTAGAGGATAGGAAGAGATGAGGAGGGAAAGGAATCAACCTCGGATATCATCCTCGGGAGGAAGGGGATGTTTTCCAGGTGCGACAAGGATAATAGAGTTGGTATGGCCAATCGCTCCTTCAGTGATATAGTGAAAGGTAGAGATAGAACCAGGATTGAGGATGGAGGAGTGGCATCTGTTACTCCAAAAAAAGACAGAAAGCATTACTCCTGTCTATATTGACCATTGTGAACTAGAGCCTCCTTTAAGATATATTATGGGGTGAACCTAGATTTTAAACAAGGAAGCCTGTCCAAATAAGATGGTCCAAGACAAATCACTTTGGATGATGTGAGGTGAGACTATAATGGTGATTTCATGAGGCATTTTAATCCATCTTCTAAATGGGAAATGACCACCTTGGAGGAGGACTCCTGTGTTGGTTGTGATGACGTGTATGGAGATTTTGTTTTTCCTGTTTTTTTTTTGGTTGATCTAGGTGTTTGTTTGCTTGATCGACTTTGGAAGTTTTTTGTGGCCTTGAAAGTGACTTTAGGTTTCTCAATTTTTGTAAATGTTTTTAAAAAACATATTTCAGAAACTGCATTATCTAAATATCATATCATATCAATAGAGAAAGGAATATTATATTTATGATGTTGTGGATAAAGGGTTGAGTGTATTTTCTCACCTAAAAAAGATTTTATGATACGGGTGATGAACTGAATGATTTAACCTCGAACATTGATTCTCTTCAATATAAAGAAGTGGGCTTATTTTTTCCATCATGATATTGACAATTTTATTCTAGCAAAGTTGGATTAAGTGGATGATGTAATGTAGTAGGACACTGACATAATTTATGGGTTAAATGATTAAATGTAAAATTATGAATTCATTTAGGAACCACTTATTTCGTTTGTGTAGTTATTCATTATCATTTTTATATATATTTTATTTGTTAGCATTCTATATATGTTATCATTTTTAAATTTTGTTTCTATATAATTTTTTAAAAAATATTTTATATACTTAAAATTATTTGGTTAAATGACATGTTTTTCCAATAGGAAGTGAGGTGCCACTTCTAATTTTTCGTAGGGATACTAGAGGGTGACTGTTATAGATACAAATATTAATATGGATAAATTTATTTCACTTTTATAATACTAACTATTTGTTCATAAAATATGGAAACAATGCAAGTATGGAGAAAAATATGAAATGTTCGGTTGTATGGAATCTGACCCGAGAGAAGACAGTTTCCCCATTTGATTCTTATGGGGACCATACAGATGACGTTGTAGGATTACATGGAAAAATTCTAGGCCTGCGGGCTGAAGAGACGATTTCCCTTCCAATTACATATAATGATTATAGATTGTGTAGTGATGTCATCATGAAAATAATGTTGGATGTAAATTGTGGCTCTTGGATTGATTTTAGGGTCTTATGAATTTTGTGGTGGTTGTAAAAATGGGGGATGTAAATTAGAACTCCTATTATGAACTCATAAGATTGGAATGTATGCGGATATATATATATATATATATATATATATAGGTTTGTGTGTCTATTGTATGTGTCTTTTTATTTCTATATGTACCACCATCCCAGGTGTTATATGAAATTTTCACATGTTTTTTCAGGGTACTAGTACTGAGGCAATAGAATTAGAAGCTTTTTTTAATTATAAATCTACCTTTAGCGTCGGTTTAAGCATGCTATAAATGGATACACCATACAATTTAGGGGCTGTTGTTGTGCACTAATAGTAGTTTTCATCCAAAAAAATTATATTTTTTAGCAGCATTTAAAACTGCTGCTTAAGGATCCTCATTTTTGGTAATCATTTAGCAGCGGTTGGTATGGTTTTCACAGCGTATCCCTTAGAAAGTTTTCATTTTTGGTGTCTATTAAAATCATGGCTAACAAATCTTATATTTATTATTGGAAGAACCACCATGAAAACCACACCAATATCTACTAAATGTGTTTACACTGGTGGTTTCCATAAAATGCTTCTAAATTGATGAAACAACTGTATGTTGAATGATGACACCAAATTTAGCAACATTTCTTTTAAACTGCCATAGAAGCAGAAGGTGGTAGCTTAAAACACCTCCATAACAAAATAAGACTATTTTTATTCAGTAAATTTCTTATAGTGAGGGGAGATATACCCTTCGATAAATACCCAAACAACAACAACCACTCTTATGACATGATTATTCCCTACCTGACCGAAATTGATATCGATATCCTTATATCATCCACTTTGACATAGATCACATTAAATTTAATAACTTGACAAGGATACCATTATGTCGATCTGCAACTCAACTATAGATTATCAATCTATTCTCTAATTAAATATAAACATTTTCTCAACATCAATGGGTTCTAATAAACATTTTCGTATATATATTCTATGACTATTTATTAATCATTCTTTTTACAACATGTCTTATTCAAAATCCCATAAAACTATAGTATATAGTGTTTTTTCATCATCATAGACCATTAAAATAAATTATATCACAATAATTATCATAGGTAAATGTTACTTCATAGGTTTTTTCCATTTTATTTCATTAAGAGGTAACACAACTCTTTGTTTCCATTTGTGATTGTAAATACTAAATCTTGAAAAAATCCTATAAAATATTCTAAAATTAATCATATATTATAGTATCATTATTATTACATATTTTAATGTATTTATTTTTATTATACTTGAGGAAAATATCCATTTTCCTCCAATAATATAGCTATCAACATCCCATTATTAATGATAAAATAAATGGAATACAATTGAAGGGGTTTACTCATCTTATACTCTTTGTAATTCATCAGTTTACAAATTTACTTTTATTCAAATACATTTATTTTTAATTCCACCTTTATTTAGATTATGAGATAAATATTTATTCACATTTTCCATCTATAGGCCTTCAGTTATCCAAATATACACCTATGTGGGAAGAATCAGTACTGAAAACAAAAGTGAATAACTAAGGTGATCATGGAAATAAACAAACCAGAGAACATTTCATACAAACTAATCATTATAATTTTTTAGGGATTTTTATAATATTATTCATAGAATTTTTTATATGTAATAATCTCAATAAACTCTTAAACATGTTCTACTACAATTATTAATGCTCAGCCTTTATCAAAAAATTTACTTACAGTTTTTTCCCTTTTTTATTTTATTTTAAAATTTTAAATATATAAAAAGAATATTGTGAGATAAATGGATTTAATATTTTTTTTGACAAGGTCATCAAAAAAAATATATTCACCCTACATTCTAATTTTTGATTTCTCCCCTTAATTTTTACTACCTCTATATGGGTGCACTAATATCCTTTTTATCATTGATGATTATGAGGAATTGTTTTCCATGATCAAAAATCTATTAATATTTTATACAGTATTGTAAAACACATTTTTATCCCCATATAATAGTCACATTAAATTACATGCATCGAATCAAATGGAAGTATATTGATTTTATAAATGTGAAATGTATTGTATTTAATCAGTATAAGAAGTATGGTGAGACATATTTCTCATCCCAATAATTATACACTTTAAAAATAATTTGTATTATACTATTCATGCTTTATATTGTTTTTATTCTCTGAATTATATCCTCTTTGGATAGTTTAGACATCGTTTTTAATTAAAATCATTCAATTTTTATGTTTTATTTGATCACATATCTATTAATGATCCTTCAAAGAATGGTTCTTAAATCACCTTTTTTATTAATTATTTTCATTTTTGTGGGATGATTATACAATCTTTCATCCTATGTTTATTTTGTTCATACCTTCCACACAACCCTTTAAAACCCATTGGGTAACAATTATTGGCCACCATCATAATATATTTGTGTTATTATTTATAGAAAACAAACATTGTTTATTTATTCAATGAAAATATTCAATCATTCTATATTAATTATTATATCAACAGCTATGAATGAACATTACTTATAATATTATTATTTAAATAATAAATGTTCCTCAGGTGGTATCATGGTTTTATTAAGTATTTTTATAATCTACATAAGAAAAGAGGTCTCTTCATGTATGTCTTCAATAAGTATAATATTTTTATTTCATTTGTAAACTACTTCCATAAATATATATCACATGATTCGATTATTTTAATATTTGTGACCAGTACTCAAAGGTCAATGATGTTTCCCTTTTCTTGTAATAGGATCACCTCAACTTGTGTTTTTCCTTCCATAATGTTTTTTTCCTTTTTGGAATCATGGATTAATTTTCTTAACATTAAGATTCAATATAAATTCCATGGTTGGCCGACAATCCTTCCATTATTTTTTAATCACATACTAGGGATATATCCTTCAATTATCATAATTGTTTTTGTTTTGTAACATTTAAAAACTTCTCCATAATATGAAAACATGTATTGAAAAATTTATATGTTACTATTAAATTGAAATATATTTGTGATAAAAAATATTATATTTTGTTATTTATATATTTTTGTTGATAGTCATATATTACAATTAGATCTAATGCCCATTAGACATGGACATATAAACTCTTTAATATATGATATATTATTCCAACATTAATTGGCTCTATGAATAAACTATGTTTAATACCAATATATTTTTTTAATTAATCCTTTCGTTATTATAGATTCATCATATATAGAATTATCTTTATTTTATTATTTAGTAGATCACAAAATAATTGGGTTATTTATGGGGGATTATTTACATGTTTGAGATTACATTTAAACTTTTTGTGGTGGAGAATTTTTCATTATTTTTGTTAACACATACATACCTAAATTTAATAATGTATCACATATCATAATTTTAATAAAAATTAGTATGAAATGTTCTAAGTTGTTTATGGTTTATATCCTTATTAGTGATCATCTTACTTTATAAATGGATTTTTTCATTCTCTTCCATACACTAAAATAAGTCTTATGGAATACATGATTCAAAATATAAATTTTTTTGGTGGTATATTTATTCATAGATAGATGGGTTGTACAACTATCTAATAATTATTTATTTCATATCGATATATATATATATATAACACCATATTGAGTTGTTTGATATTATTTTCATGTATTATTATTATATATTTACAATTATTTTTTAACAACAGATTTTTTTGTGCCTTCACCTTCATGAATTTTTATAAAGAGTTTCAAACATAATTTATTCATTATAATTTTACCTCTAATTTTGTACAATTAAAATTTTTTGATATTTCATAAAATTAATTAGTTTATGGTTGAGTTGAAAAAAATATTATACGCACTACATTAACATAAACAATCACTTTAAATTATTCTTTAACACTTAAAATAATATATCTTCAAATAGTATCAATTATTATATTACCATTATATGTTCTATGAGATAATTTCACATCATTATTTTTAAACGTAGTTCATTATTTATTTCACAAACATATTAATATAGATATTTTTATCATGTTGTTAATTTATAAAAAAAATTACAAGTCAAAATATATTGAGGAATTCTTTTCTTATAATAATTTACAAAAAATAACGATCACGATATGATTCCTCATTTACATATTCATCATAACAAGAAAAATATTAATAAAAGGATTAGTATTACCTAATTTAAAATAATTAATAAAACACTCATTATGTTCATAAAGTACTAATTCTTCATTTAATATTGAATTCAAATTCAGTATCTTTGACTCTCACTTTTTTATTATCCTCTGTAATCACCAAATCCTATTATATTATCTTTACAAAATTAAAGTACTTTTTCTCCTATGATGCAACTACAAAAATAATGGAAACATAAAATTAATATAAATTAAATAAATGAAATAAAATTTTAGGTCTATACAAATAATACCTATATGATCATGAAAAAAATTGATGTTCCTTGGTTTTTTTGGATTAGTGATAGGTGAATGGGAGAATCGATTATCACTATTTTAATTTTTCCTTTTCTCTTTTCATAAAATAAACTCTGAAGTCGATTATGGATTAATACCTTCTTCATATTTTGTCGTATACTAACCCAATTGATAATAATATAAACGAAATATATATTTTTTATTTTGATGATTCATTTCCTAGAAATATAATTCAATTCCATGAATGGTTAGCCTCCCCAACAATGGATTATTTTATTATTAACAGAAGTAGTCAGATGGCTTAGTTTTGTAATATTCTTATATGATATCCCATTTTTTTCTCCAATATCATTTTAACAGGATTTATAAAACATTAATAAACAACTACATTCCGACCAATATTTTTCATAATTAAAATGTATCATTCCTTGATACTAGGTTATGACAATTTCATACAATTTGTGAATGGATACGTTCAAAAATTATCATGTAATCAATCAACTACCCACCTACATAGTGTGTAAAATGTAATCCTCTATATTATTATCATTCTAATTTATAATAACACATTTTATCTTCATATTTGTTATCTGATTATTATAATCCTATTTCTTTTTCCCCATCTTCATCCAGTTTACAATATTTTTTTTCTTACTATTATATTACCAGGTTCACTATAGAGGTATAATATTTTTATAGAAATAGTTTTATAGAAGTTACTCACAACACATTCACTTGTAAAAATTACTTATTATATTAATAAAATAATGAATATTTTGTTTCTATATATAACTTCATAAAAAGTGCATTTAGTGGCAGTATTTGACCCTCATACTTCAAAAAATTAATCTATGAATATGTATTCATTAAAATAAAAATATTATTCTTAATTTTTCCCTTGTGAAATTATGAAAATATTAAATATTAACTATCCCAAAACATTAACCTTTTAATACATAAAATTTCACTATCTATATTTTCATGAAATCATTCACTATGACATAAAAAATCATATGGTGGGTAATGATTATAGAAACAAAATATCTTAATCCGTTATCCACTTGTTTGATAGTGATGAAAAATTCCCTGAATAAAACATCAACATTATTAACTGATTTTAATAAACTTTTCTTTTAATCTTATCCATACATTCCACTATAACATAAGTAACTCATACATGGAATCACCCATATGTGGTTCTCCCATACGTTAGTTACATGAACATAGATTTACTTATTTTTCAATCCCCCCTTCCATGGATCCTCATACATAAACCAACACTCATGAAAGTAACTTTCTTTTTATTTAAATGACACTAATGTCTATATACATTAACTAACTAATGGGTTGTGGACTCCATTATGTTGATAACATTTACATGGATTTCATAGAATTGATATTCTACTCATAGATAGTTTATCCCAATTTTCTCATACCTACTCAAAATAATTTTCCAATATAAAAGGGGTTTCTTAAACAAATCATCATATATATTACATGAATGTATATTCATCAATATCCAAACTTGTTAGATTACCCAAAAAATCCATATTATTATACATAGTGTTACTTTAACATCAGTGGCCTATAACATGAATATTACAACATCCGTCATCACATGTAAAGGCTACTATATTGAATATTTCATGTCATTTTCTTCATGTAAAATAAAAAAAACTTTTCATATTTTGTTGGATAAAAATAATTAATAAAACACTGATATTATGTTGAAAATAATTCAAAAAATACAACCTACTCTTCACAAATCCATTTTGGTACATCCAATTCTTTTATAAAAGACCCTTATAATTTAATTATAAAATATGAATAAAAATTAAGCATTTTATTTTTATTTATATAGTTTTATTTGTGTAATTGAATTTTATAAGAAACTATAACCCTATGTATTTTAATATAAAATTTAATTTATTAAATATTTTCTCTTAATATATTTATTTTTATGGAGTATATTACTTAATTTTATTTAATGATTATGATAAATAAATAAAACAATGAATTTATAATTTTTTGAAGAAATTTTTTAATTTATTTTACATCAATAAACATGATATTATAATTTTAAATTATAAAATTATTTCTTAAAAGAAAAAAGTTAAATTAAACATATTTATAAATTTTAGGATAATATAATCAAAATGAAAATAAAAAAATTACATAATAACATTTATCTATTTTTATACAAAAAATAATTTAAAATATATAATGTCATTCTAGGATATTAAATCTATTTAATTATCTCGAAAAAAAATAAACTTTTTCATGTCACAACACATAATAGGTTTATTAAATTAATGAATATTTTTCACAATCATAGAGCCCAATACTACAATATACTTAGAGATTGCATGGACCAAAATGTTCCACTCTTGATTCTAAAAATCAAATTTTTTGTTTAAATAATAATACATCCCCTATTATAGGATGGTAAATTAAGTATAAATGTGAATTTTGGTTCAGTAGGAAATTGTGATTCAAGAAACTGGGGCTCATATTAGCATTTAAAGAGTTTTTAGATCCTTAAGAGAGGTGTTTGGTAATGGATTGAGGCATATAAGTTATCTCAGGTTCTCATGTTGGAATTAGAAAAGGTAGGGGTAACATGGTGCAAATAACTACAATTGCCTATAATATATGAAAAAATAACCATGTGTCTCATTTTATGAATCGGTTTGGCCGAGGGGAGTCCCCCTTCCTAATATAATTCATCCCATAATGATAAATATTGTGAATGTATCATGGTCGTGGGATGGTCCCTCAATTGGGGGTAGATAATGGAAGTAAAATCATGCTTGAACCATAATTCTATGATTGGTTACTCTTTTTCAAGGATATTATTATAACATCTTTAGTGGTTTATTTTCTTAAACCCATCTGGTTTTGATCATCTAGTTAAACTAACTAAGGGAATAGAATAACTCATGTTCTCTCCAAAAAACCTCCATCTTCCCCCCCTTTTATTAGATTGATTCGGGTGTGATTCATAATGCATATTATTGGTAAGATCCTTAACACAATATCTTTAATTCCTTTAAATTATTATTACTTGATTTTGGGATCATCATCAAGTTTTTCATATGTATTTTCACTATATTATGGTAAAATCATTCCACAAAATGGGGCTTTCATGTTATAATCATAATGGAGATCATGAGAGAAAATGAGAAAAACAATATTCAACAATTTCATTGTAACTATTATTTTAAATTTTTATTAATGGTTATAGATATTTTGGTAGAAATTATCCATCAATTAAGGGATAACTTTTAGTTAATATTTTGGCTTAAGTATGAATGTGGGTCTGGAGTGGACCAACCATCATTGAAAGTAGTATCGATCTCAGAAAGATTCATGATAATTGTAACATCAACACATTTTATTTATGTTATTGTTATTAAATGTTTTAATTATTAAATAATCGATTATAATGGACGTGATAGGTGCTTGTGGACTCATAGGATGTCGTTATGTTTTTGAAATTATTTATGGATCACTAGTTCAGATATGTGTACTTTAATATAGTTAAGTCATCTTTTTTGTTGGTTCTTTTATATTTTTTCCCATTATTATTATTATCTTCCTATATATTTCATGATTTTTTTATTCGTACATGAACCAGTATAGGATAATATAATTCTAATATTCAATATGGACTAAATTACATCATATACATTTTTATGTTGGTTATTTGGTAAAATGAGTTTAATGACCCTCTTTATGATTTTTTCAGTTTCTAAATTGGATTTTGAATCTAAATAAGGATTCCATTTCATAAAATGAGTTTTAATCAGTGTTTTTTCATTAATATAACTTATTTTTAAATTATAATTTGAACCATTGGTGTAAAATTTCATTTCAAATGGAATTCAGATTATATTGGATTATTTATAGGATTTTGGATAGGGTCATACCATGAATAATATGGAATATGATGCCTTTTAAAAATGATATTAAGATTGAATATTGAATCACATTTGAATAAAAATCATGAAGTAATTTATTTTCATGTTTCAGCCAACTTGACCTTGGATGGGTGATTCCATATTTTCTAAAGCATGATTTCATTAACATATTTCTCTATAGAGATTGTGTAAACAATTATGTGGTTTATCTCTAATGTATTAATATCTATGGTTTCCCAAAATGATCATTTATAGTATAAAAGTTGTGGTTCGGTATTTTTGATGTTCATGACAGCATATATAGTAGATATAGGTCTATAAGACACTGGATAATGATGAGGGATGTTATCATATGAATGTTGGGATGGGTCATGATATATTATTGTGATAGAAAAAACTATGGATGGTGTCTATACCACATATTGTTCTAGGGGAACTTGGTGGGTTCCCCCATGGGATTTCAAATATATAGACTGGTTTTTGGAATGTGAGTATCAGTAATTGATGGTGTCACTATTGATGTTAGATCTCGTTTCATAGACTGATAGAGCGATACTTATGTTGATATGACTTCAAAAACTTTGGTTGACCTAGGATATATGAAATGGGCTTGGGTGGATGGAAAAATCTCTTGAGATTTATTTTCTATGATGATATGGTTGTGATGTTCTTACCATCAGATCACATAAATGAATACCAAATATATTTCCATAAATTTCTAATAATAATACAATTGTAAATTGTTGGGTTGATAAATTGATTTCAGCATATGGTTCAACAAAGAATAATTTAGAGAAAACCACATTTTTCTTATTTTTAAAAATTTATAATTTTAGTGTTCTATTATGGAATACTCTTATTCATATTGTTGATTTGGAACTATTAATCATGATGAGATTACTAGGTGGGTTATTATTCACACCATAAAGAGGATTTGATATTATTGGGTCATTTATATTCCAAATGGAAAGACACTGGATACTCTAGAATTTCCTCTCATAGAATCGATTATTGAGACGAACATTATCTGACTACCCATGGTTTTATCCTAGGAATTATCTATTAATTAGGATACTATATAATTCCTATCATTATCTCTTTTAGATTCATATGTGCAGCGTAATACTATGGGATTACATGTATAATTTATAATATCTTATGGATTCACCTAAAATATTTTAATGTCGATCTTTAACTACTCTATATTCGTTGGAATAACCTATTATATGATAGAATTGAAATGAGGTATGTGAATAATATATGATTCCTATATAAGAAAATATTCTTAAAATTCACAGTAGTTCTTATATATACCCAATTTCTATGATATTATCAGACACACTCGGACACTATTTGATGGAAGAATGATAAGGGTTATGAATGTTTGGATTACACTAGATGATCAAATATGAGTTTTTGTTATTCATTAGTCTTACTCCTCCATATAAATGTGTTGAATGATAAAAATTGAACCTTATATTTTTATTTATTTTGTACATATTTGATCATTTTAATAACGCATGTTTTTGCAGGTATTGAGGAATACATCTTGGTCACTAGACTCCCCCCTAACCCACATTCATTACATGGGTTTTCATTTACATGGGTATACCATTAGGATTTCTATTATAGAAGAAGTATTTCATGGAGACTGAATTGTGGTTCAGTAGATAGGCCATATAGGCTGATGGTTTTGTTTGGTTATTACATGTGTAAGGATAGAGGTCAGTGTTTATTTCAAGATATTTCTAAACACATAGATTACAGTGGACTGATTTTTTTAAATGTGATGATTGTTATGATATGTTTATCCACAATTAATATTTGATATATTATTATGTCATATAGATATTTTTGATAACTAATATTGTAGATAGTGAGGTCTCTATTATATACATGTTAATTGGTTACATGTTTTTGGGATGTATATTATACAAATATTTCATTCCAAAATATAAGCCTATTTTATCACGAAAATTATGCTTTTTTAGTGGTAACTGTATCCCCATGACAATGTTAGGTCCTCATAGATAGTATTCTTCCTCTGGGGTATGGGGATAAATATGTGAGTTCATTTGGATAATGGTACTTGATTATTGTTTTCTTGATCTGAAATTAGATATGTCAAAGTGGTACCTCAGAAGGTCATCATATGGGTTAATATTAGTTAGATATGGGGTTATCTAATCAATAATCAGAAGGTAGGATGATCATATTTCATTATATAATGAAATTTATTGAGACCCATGTTTCTATGGAATTTATAGTATTAGGATAGTGAAACTCAAGATGAATGATGTGTGTTTTGGATCAAGAATCTCAAAAATAATAGATGAGACTGTAGATGATTCATAGGGCCCGATGAAGACTAACTGAGTTTTTCATACATCAGGATAGTTTCATTTTTATTTCATGGTACTCATACACCTAGGTGGTGGTGTTCAACATGTTATCATATTATAATAAATTATTAATAAAACCAAAATATAATATAATTAATGTTCTATAAAATTTCTTATAGTAGAGGGTTATATAATTAGAAGATTCACTTTCGTCATTTATTGATTATTACATTAATTATCCATCAGCAATAGAGAAAACAATTAGAATGAATGGTGTTGAAAAATCATTATTTTAATGGGTAAATATTGGTTGGAGATGAAAAATCAATGTATTGAAAGAATTGTGTGTGCAATCATTATTATAAATCTATTTTACATGAAATGTCCCAAATATATGGTTATTTTGAAATGATCATAATTTTTAAGCATTGATAATATCAAAGAAAAATGGTTTTTGGAGTTGGATTTAAAACTAGACATTAAAACATGAACTATTTTTTAAGGAAAAGTCATAAAATGGCCAATGATTTTTATGTTATGATATTTTTAATGGAATCTTACATATTTTAAGGGGTCTTTTGGAATATCATGAGAGTTTTAGTACACATAAAAATGTTATTACATTGTTTTTAAATTATCATATAGTGCCTCTAGAGACTGATTTTCTTGGATTTCAACTCTTATGGTTGTGGACCGAAAGTTTCAAATGTGAGTTTAGTTTTTTATTAAATGGATTCATAGAAATTTAAATTGATGATAGTGGATTTATTTTGATTACTTCATTTGATGAGGAAAATAAATTAGTTAATGTGTAGATTATAGTTTCATGGTTTTTTGTTGTTGGATAGTGATGAATCGAGAAAATTAATTGTATGCTTCGATATCATTTCATGGGTTTTTTCTTGAAATCTTCATGTAATAGGTTTTCTAATGGATATTGATTTAGGGAATCAATATCTTGATATGAGTTTTTGGGTGTTTAATGAACCACTTTTCATTCATTCAAATGATTTAGTTGATTTGATATCATTATGTTTGTTTTTGTATGAAATTTTTATGATAGGGAGAACCATTTGATAGAATATACCATGTTTAATGGATTATAATGTTATGAAAAATAATATTAATTGAGTGTATTATGTTGTTTATACAATTGTGTTTTGGGATCAATAGGAGTAGCTGTTCATTTTCCTACTATTTCAATATTGGATTATAGACTGAACGCAAGTATGAGTCATGTGGTATCTTCAAATCATTATGTTTCCTAATAGTAAACATATAGGCTGTAGAGATAGAGTGTTTTAGAATACATTATCATATGGAGAGTCACCCATGTGGTCATATGGAAACCCCTATTCATGTTTCATTTAGACGATCAAGTTTCAGGTGAGAAAATGAAATAATATCTTGTACTCGCTTTATAAATTGGAAAAAATAGTTATTTATTGAGATCTTATTCATTATCAAAGTAAATATTGATGTACGTAATAAATACTATGATACCCTAATCTAATTACTATTATTATATGTGATTAATGAGGCCAATCAAACAACATGGAGTATTGTTTACACAAAAAATTCATCAAAATATCATACTACAAAGAAAAATTCTTAATGTTTGATTCCATGATATCATCTATTGAAACTAATTTATTTTATAACTAGATTTGATGTTTATCATTATTAAAAATATATTCCCATTAATTTAATTTTATAGTCCATTGATACTAGATAATTGATACATTTTTTTCATTTATAATTTTTATGTAGTGGTAATTAATGAAATGTCTTAACGATCCAACAAAATTTGTAGAGAACAAGAGAGGAGAAACCCAATGTTACACAGAGTTTTGAATGAATTTCATAATTAATAGAACATCAAAATATATAGCCAATTCTATAGGTTTTTGTGCTTCCATTTTATAATTTTATAATTCATTAAAAATTATCTATGGTTGAACCTGAATGATAATTTTGATCTTCATCCAGGTGGAAAATCTTAGGATGCCATCCAGGAATACCTGAATGTATATTTATACTTATAACGTTATTTATCCTCTTAGTTATCCACTAAATGTAGATGAATACCCATTAGTTGAAAATTTAACACATTTATCACTACCCCACTCAATATATTTCATTTTTATTATGATTCTGAATAACCCATAAATATGAAACATGATCCTTAAACTCATAGGTGCACCACTAATTATAGATTATTGAACTCACAAGACCAATGATAGAATAACCAAATCATAATTATTATAAATTTAAGAAATATAAATTCCATTAGGATTAAATCTAATGTGAATTTATCTGCACCAAATCACAACAAAAATTAATAACACATGTCATAAAAATATCAGTTTCCACTAGTCGGTTTTTATAACTAAAATACTTAGTAAAAATCAGTTATTTCATTTAAATATGAAAAATAATATATTAGTGTTAACATGGTGTGTGTTTCTAGGGTCAATCATGTCATGTTCTCCTGTTGATAAGACTCATCTTATACAACAAAATATTTATTATGATATGTGATAAAAAATTAATATAATGATGTTATCCAAATTCATGTCTCCTTGATCATGCACTATGCAATCCCTCCAATATACATATATTTAGAAATTATAGTGGAGTTGTTAATCATAGATTAAAATTTATTTCATCCCATACTCTACCAACACCACCTATAAGATCCACCCTTTATATATTTATCATAACCTTTTATGTTTAGTTCATTTTTCTTTTAATTGAAATTTTCTCACGGTTCTATCAACTCTCTTCCATTATGAAATTCTAAGTGACTTCTTAAAAGGGATATCTTTTGATCTTTAGTGAAGGGTTCTATAATAATAAAGAATTATTCTTTCTTTTACTCAAATATCTCAACATGAATCTCACGAAATTCATACCATGTGTGTTTCTCGTACTATTTTTAATCCTCCAATTCATAAATTAGATGGTTATTTAGCACAATTATATTTTGGCGATCCACAATCAGAATAAAATGGAATCAAATCAATTAACAAATAATTTCTTCCAAGGACGATCTATATCATGGTACCCAACATGGTGAACTTGTGATAGGTGGGTAGGTAGTGAGAAGTCACCCATGGAATTATGTGCATTTTAAACTATGAAATTATTTATAGGATATGTATAGACACATGTACAATGGTGGGTAATAATGTGTTTATTTTTTACCAAATTATAATTTCAGGTTAATTTATTTCCCACCATAGTATTTTAAATATTTTTTATTTTTTAGGATAATTGTATATATTATTTAAAAAATTATTTATCATAAATCCCACATTTAATATTCTAATAAAATTACTAGTTGTCACATGATATGTTAAAAATATTTAAAAAAAATGATGTAATCTAACATATATACATGTTTGGTTATTCGCCCTAAAAATGGATTATCTTATACATTTTAAACCTAAGATAATATGAAGAATGTTTTATGAACCATTGTTTTCTATATAATAGAATGTCTTATAATCGTTATTAAAATATATCTTGAAAAAAATTATTTTAAATGAGTCACACTATGATCACTTTGAAAACCAAGAGTCCCATAGTTCCCACCATATATATACATATTATTGTTAGTCTTTATATCCATTTTATATAGATCGTCAATAATTATAGGATTTCTCTAAATCAGAAAACCTATACTTTTTATTCTCAATAATGTATTCATCTAATAGAATGAATTCAAGAACAACTTCACGAATGTTTGTTTTCTTTTACTATAGAGCATCTTAGTCCTTCTCTAAAAACATTTCACATGGCACTCTCATGTAAAATGAGATCCTTTGACCATAATGAATCCAGTAGATCATCAATATATAGATATATCCACACCCATATCATAAAAAATAGTAAATTATTTCCCACTTCATTAACATCTTCTATAACACCACATGTTTTTAGAATAAAAAAATAATTTTTATAGGGTATTCATTACGCAACGCCGAGCTTAAAAGACCCAAGATATATATAAATATTATAACCTTGTCATAAATTTGGAAGGAATAACTATTATTAAATAATTTATGAAATAATGATATATATATATATATGTCCTAATCAATTTAAATTATGAATAAATAATCAATTAATTTTTATTCAAGAAATATTGTTATTTTGAAATATGTTTTCTTGAAAATAAAATTATTTATTTTAACAAAAATGTATTATAATATTTTTTGTTGAAATTTTAGAAAATTTATTTTTTTTAAATGAACATCATTTTTTAATTTATAAAATCAAAATTTACTATTGTGTTAAACTTTGGGGTTTTGTAGAAAATATTTTTTTCACTGAATAGTGAAAAATAACGATTTTTCAAAAAATTTCATTTATTTTAAATAAATTAATAAAATTAAAAGAAACATTATATTTTAATAAAATTTAATGAAAAATATTTCTTATTAATTTTTAGTTAATCTAATTAATTTTTCTAATCATATTTATACTGGATTTCATTATATGATCGTCTTTGGGTTAATAATGAGTTTTTTTTAAACTATTTTAAACTAAAAAATGATTATCATTGATAACTAATTAAAATAACATCTAAAAAAGAATGATATAAAATAAAATTATATATAGAATATCAATAATAATTTATTTATATCCATTCAATTATTATATTTATTCATTGAATTAATATAATATCATCTTTTCCTTAAAAAATACCATTCTTCATTACCTACATTTTCTCCGCATTTGCTGGTTTTATTTAAAAGTAAAATTTGAAAATTTTGATAATATAATATTGTAAAATTGTTTGATTATTTTAAATCAGAATAATTTATGTTATCTAATACAGTCAACATTGTTATTTACCTTAATGAATATTAAACATAGTAAAAATAAATTACCAATATTAAAGTGAAAACATGTTCACCAAGGTGTTAAACTAAAATGATATGGGTAAAATGGACCTATAATAGGTCTAAAATATATTATCTATAATCATATCAACCCTATAATGTCTATTTATATATAATAATCGATTTTAGATCCTTTTGGTTGAGAAAAACACGGTCATACATTTTTCATTTGAAAATTAATAAATGTGACACTCTCTTAACTTATCAAAGGCCACCCCTATCATTTTTTTGTTGATAAAATAATATAAATTTGGGGAATACTAGACTTAATGTCTTCCCAAATTATGTAACCTCATATTAGAATCCATTTTTTGGGTCAAATATACATTCTATGAATACAATAAGTATAATCATATTATGGTGGTTCATGAAGAGGTGAATTTACTAAAAATGTGTTACTATTTTATTTATAATTACACCACACTTAAATACTATTAAATTATAATAATATGATGATAAAATTATTTAATATATATTAAAATCATAAAAAATTTATTTAATATCTTAAATCGAACTCCAATTCAATCAATTTTGATATGAATTCATCATTTTTTGGGTACAACAAATAACCACCGCATGAACCGATGTCAATTGTTTTCCATCATCTCCTATAACATCTTTTTAGTGATTTATTAAATGTATATATATGATATATGTAATATATATATACATCTAGGGTTATGATATATCATATACATTTTTACATTCCATTCTATCAGATATATGATAATGTCGCCTCTGTGTGGATTGTTTCCTCATGAAGCTATGTTATTCATTTTTTCACATCACATGGTAGGTAATAAGGATAATTTTAATGAATATATATTATATAAATAAAATAATAATGATATTTTTTATATATCCATAATAAAGAAAATATAATTTATCATTTTTATTCTTATACTAAATATTGATAATGTTATTCATATAGGTCTGGACTACCTCCTCCACAAGATGATGTGATTAAATTTACATCAGAACATTACAGTAATGATATATGTATAGGTATATATAAAAACATAATATTTTAATTATATAGTTATTATTTTTATTTAAATATTAAATAATTGAAACCTTCATTACCTTATGATAATTGAAAAATGAAAATGTTACTCTTGTGTACGTACATCCTTAGTGTCTATGATCATAATGTAGTTGATTTTTCATAACTAGATATCATGCTCGGTTGTAAAAGTACAATTTTTCAATAAATATGACAATTTTTTTGTGATTAATATTATTTTTATTATTAAATGATGAACACATTGGTATCACTAAAAAGACCAAAGCTAGTTTGAAATAATGAACCAAATATACTCAAAACACCGGATGTGGAGTTAATAGATTATTAATTCAAATATAAAAATAAAATAAATGAAATAAATGTAAAATTATAATCTTGTAATCCATAGACTGGATATTATGAAATCAAATAATATATGAAAACAAATTATAAATTCTTTAAATTAAGTTACATAATTTTATTGACTTGAGGTAAGGGATTTAATTATCTCTCTTTCAATTCCTGAATACATATGCCAAACTCACCACTTGTTTTCATTGTGTGTTGTTTTTAATAACCATGAATGTATTTTATTATTATTTTCATGAAATGTATTAGTATTTATAATTAAACATGGTGTTATTTCTTCTCATGGGTTTTTATTATGATATTATCAACAATTTAAGAGTCTTCATTTCAATTTTCCTTTAATGAGGAAAATTTTAATATTACACAACTATCCTATTTTTTTAGGATTAATATAAGGCCCTAGAATAAAACATTACATAATCTTGTTTTATTTCATTAATTTCACCCTTATTCAATATGAGGATCTTTTCATGTTTAGATATTCACAGAATTATACCATAACTCTTACATAACAACTCAAATATAAAAAGAGAATATTTTGACTCACTATCTGTTTTTTAGAAAACATAAAATGTTTAAAAACAAAGATGGTTCTGTTTCATGTTTAAACATTACATATTTTCCATAATCTCATGAATTAATCTATTCATATTTAAATCCTATAGAAATCATTTCTAAACATGGAATGAACATAAAAATATCTAAAATGGTTACACAAAGAATCAAAAATATTAGCCTTTCAAAAAAAATTAAATCCATGAATACTATATTATAATGTAATAAATTTCATCTTTAAGAAGTAGTACATAGAAATAAAAGAATATAGTCTCATTGTGTACACTTTTTATAGTCAAAATATTACCTTAAAACCTATAGAATGAAATATATTACATATAATGGTAAAATGGGACATAATAATACATAAAAAAATAAAACATACTACCAACATCCACACATATCACTAAATGGAATATCCATATGGAAGACATCCATACCCAAAGCATTGGAGGTTATCAAAAAAACCTCTATCATTGGTTTATCAGGGAAACCACCTATCGTTGTTTTATATTGTAACCACCAATATTTGGTTTATCATTTAACCTCCCATATTTGGTTTATCATGTAACCCCCTTTCAAATGTAAATGTTGCAATATATAATCATAAAACATAAAATATTTCAATTATCAAAATTTCACTCATAAAATTTCATTTTTAATCACATGAAATCATTTGAAAATATTGAAATTGTAAATCCACTTTCAAAAGAATATCCAATTTCAAAACATCCAAAATGGTAATAAGGAAATTATTTTACTTTATTAAAAAATTATGCCTCATAGAGGATTCCAAATATCAAATAATGGTTATAGAGGCAGAGATTTCATTGTCAACGCATTTATTAAAAAACATTCATTTTATCATTTTTTTTAATTAAAAAAATTATTCATAAAAAATTATCATGTTGAAATCCTTGAAATGTAGTAAATGTCAATGGGTTTTGTTATACACTTTATAAAAATTGTGTTTATAACATTAAAATATGCCTCAATATAAGGAGATTGAGATGGCGTCCTGTACCTTGAGTTCGATTCATCATGTTTGTTTCTTTTTCTTCAAGAATAACTAAAATATTGAAAAAAATTATTACTTTAGAACCTTTTAATGCCTATTATTACTTTTTTATCACTAATTAACTTGTTATGATAATTGGTTAATTATTTGAGCTCATGTCAGACGTTTTGTCGATATTTGATACTTGAGTCAATAATGAACATGGGTTGATGTCTCCATTCCCCATTGTCATAATTACATCATCTATAAAATAATATTAATGAAATTATTACCCTTTTATACAACAATTAAACTTTTAAATCAAACCATTCAGGGTTTTTATGAAACATGAAAAAGGTAATATTCATGGAGATGGTATGTCGTATGTACGCAAGAGTATCATTTTCCATTTTTCATCAATCGTTATAAAATAAGGTAAGTATTATTTTAACATTCCATAATTATAAAAACATCATGAATGTAATATTATTATTTTAAATATACTTATATATATATATATATATCAATCAATTTATGTAATGAATAAAAATGAGTCACATCGCTTCATGGAGGTGATTTTTCACACGTACGCATGAATGATGTTATAATATTTATTTACATGAAAAGTAAGAATGTAAGTGATATATAATAATTATATAATTTTTAAAATTAAATTAATATCATATATGATCAATTTTTCCATCTATATATCCACTAATGAGATACAGTTATATAAAACAAATTAAATTAGTTTGTGGTGGTGATTCTTAACATGTACACAATAACGATTAATTCATTTCCCATTTATTAAAAGTAGAGATGAGTTTTGTTAATTATATTAACAAATTAAAATATATTCATTTTTTATGATACTGTAGTTAATTTTTAATAATGGATTATTAATATTTTAAGGGTGTTTAATAAGTAATTAAATGAAAACACTTAAATAATAACATTATATTTCATTTGGATGATCACACTTCTTAACACTTTAACACCTATTAGGAAAGTGTTCTGCCTAATTTAATCCCTAAATAATGTGGTCAGATGTAACACCCCAGGTAAATAAAGAATATGACATTTTCAAATTTATCCATATTTGTGAATAAAACATTAATATAACTTTAAAGGGGTTTCTATGCTCGATGGCGTACCCAATACGCAACAACGAGTTTCTTGGGAATCTTACGTTGCACTCTAATAATAAAATAATATTATTTTAAATTGTAGTTAACGCCTAGCCGTTGTAATGGAAGGAATGAAATTAACTATCTACAAAATGATTATATATGTTTGTCAAATATTTTTAATTTTTACAATAAATGATAGAAGATTAAAAATGCGAATGAATCCAATTTTAAGCGTATACCTTCTAATATTCTTTAAAAGGTCGATTAACCACTTTTTGATGGCAAACCTATTTTAAATACCTTTTTCGAAAATTTTATGTGTTATATTTGACAAAATAAAATTCTTCTTTAGAATTGGGAAATCAAAATTTACTTTGTGTAAATTTTTTGTATTTTTCCGATAATGTTCATTTTTTAATGAATAGTGAAGAAAGTTGTATTTTAATTCAAAACCTCTTTTTAATATAATTTATTTATATGATTAGATTATCTTTTGAATTGGTTTGAAAGTGAAATTAGAATATATTTTTACCATTTAATCCAATATTGGTCATTGGAATTAATTTCATCTTGAAATTGGACTTAAAGAAGTGTCAATCTTTTGATACATACTGTTTCATACAAACACGCTATTTTCTCTGACAACAGAAAGTAATTATTAAATTAATTAATTTAACTTATATGTTTTTAATTTTTTAAAATATACATCATTTTTTAATTCGGAATATAAAATATAGCTTAGGGTGAATTTTTGGTAATTTTCTGAAAAACTTCAATTTTTGATGAATAGTGAAACCACTAAGTGGTAGTTAAAGAAACTGATTTTTCGTTTAAATGAAACTTTACACTTCTGTGATTTTAATTTCAAAAATCTGACATACATGGTTTTCATTAAGAAGTAAAATGTGGTTCAATGGGATTAAAATAATTTTTTGGTGAATAGTAACTTTTATGTTTATTAATCGCGATTAGAGATAATTAGTGTAATTTAAGGTATAAATAATGTTTTTATAATATGAAATGACCTAGACACAAGTACTACCCTCATTGGATGTGTCATGGACGACCAATACAATCCATGGGTCAACTTGGGGACCCCATGTATCCACTTTCGTAGGAAAATGACATTAATACCTTTTTATTTAATGTAAAAATTAAAATGTCAGAAACATGCGTTATTTTACTAAAACAATTTTTATATGGTGTTATACAAGTCAGATTTTTTACTATATATATTCATTGGAAATCTACAAATATTTCCTACATCATAGTATTTTTTTATAATTTTTAGACATTAACTAAATTAAATTATTTATGACACCATGATGATGCAACGATTACCTCATTATTTAACGATTTAAATAAAATGGAAAGATAATGTAAAATCTAAGACCTACACATTTACAAAACCTATTGGATGAGTGGATTTAGAACCTTTATCACATTATCATTGAAACACATCAATGTTGGACCTTTATAATCCGAAACGCATTCTAAAATAAAGTAACATTTCCTTACTTTCCAAGAGTGCCCCTCCTCTCCTCTTATAAAAGGCCCCCACCTATACCTCCTTACCCACACCTATCAAGCCTTTGGCTCGACCAAACCCTGCCCATTTTGTCTCTCCACATCTCTCTCTTACTCCTAGAAGCCTCAATTTGGTCAGAAGTCTTCTCAAGGAAGCCTTTGTGATCAAATCAAAAAGAGTTACCCAATTTAAAGATAGTGTCTTCTCTTGTGTTCTTTTGTTTTATTTTGCTTCTCCAACCCCCTAAACTATTTTTATTATTTTCTTTTGTAACAACTCCAGTATCTTAAATATACTTGGATGTTGTTAAAAGAGTAATTCGAGCTACACTTACACACACCTACATCTAATGGTTAAAGAACATTCTGTTTCTGTGGATTGAGAATTTCTGCCTCACGAAACGATGATTGTTCAAAACTCATATAACTCCTTAAAAGGTGGCCATTAAGATGTCACTATATTTATATATTATATATAATATGTTTATTATATACTTAAGCTTATTTATTTTTCTTTTGTGGCATACCTTTATGGTTTCCATTGTGGGTAAAACACGATAATTTCATTTTAGGAAGTGCGGACTACCGCCTCCTCAAAGTGATTTGATTCGTTAATTCCATATGTGGGATGTATAAAGGATGGATTTAAAGTTATTATATATGATTTATGTTACATATAAATGATGAATATAATTCTTTAATTAAAATATACATACCTCTCATTTGGTTTTAATTCCATTAATGTGACATAGAAATGAAAGTAGCGTTCATGCATAAGTACAGCTTACCGTCTCCATGAACGGTGCATTTCATTTCTTACCTATAAATGATTATGTAATATTATAAATACTTTTATATGATGGATATATATGATATATATGATATCCAAATCATGAATATAATTCTGGATATAATGAACCTTTGACCACACGAATAACATGTAATTGTAAGAAGTCCACTTTCGACTTAAGAACCAAATATCGACAATACAAACATTATTAACTTAAATGATTACATAATGATTATAACCTGGAAATAAGTGATATAAAAGGATTAATGAACATGAAAAAGGTTCTTAAGCAAGTTTAAATTAACTCAAGTTTATTATTCAGGACGTTAAATAATGATCGAGTCAAGTCGGACCCGAGGTAAGGGATCCTACTCATCTCTTTCTTTTTAAGTACACTCTTTTATGTCATTCCTTTTAAGCTCATATTTCTTATGATTGGGATGTTCTTTAATATTACTCCTACTGTACGTTTTATTTATATATTATTATAGACCATATTTTCTCTCACCAATCCATTTTGGAAGTTTTGAGTGGCGCCGTTAGGCTGCCTAATTTTCGTAAGAGATCTGACCTCTCTCTTTCTTTTTAAGTACTCTCTTTTATGTCATTTATTTTAAGACCATATTTCTTATGTTTAGAGATGTTATTTTATAATCCTAATACTTTACTTTTTATGTTATGGGAGACCCTATTTGTTCTAATAAATCCATTTTTGGAAGTTTTAAGTGGCATTGTTAGGCTGTCGAATTTTCGAAAGGGATTTTTCATCTCACTTTTATTCCCGTGACATTTATGCTATGTTTTCCACTATTTACTTTGAGTGGTGTATGTACTGCCCATTATTATAGAATTTGTGTAGTATAATTTCATTTATGGGTATTTACATCTTCATTGTATGACCCTTCTTCCATGGGATGTACTTTTCAAAAGTTACCCAACTCGGTAAGGGGACCTTTCACCCTCCTTGTTTTTAAAAGACTTATTTTGTTATGTCTTTTAATTCACATACTATTATGTTGGGATATGTTCTAATATATCCTTATTTATGTAAATGTTTTTTCCATGTGTTGATATCCCCTTTATCTATCTCATAAACCCTTTTTTGTAAAATTTTATGTGACGCCATTAGGCTGTCGAATTTTACCACGGGAACTTCCTAACCCAATTTCAATTTCTTTGGGTTCAACATGTAGTTATTGAATATGTCATCCTTTGAATATGTGTGAATAACCTTTTATTGTTTTACACACATTATCTACTTATATTGGGTGTATTTATATTTTTCACACATAATTATGAGATTGATTTATCCTTAATTTAAGGATCCCTTCTTTATAATGGATTTCATCTCATTTTACATTTCTTTTGAGACTTCATTGTTGTTATGCACCAATTCACTCTTATATGGTGTGTATACTATCCTTTGACATATTATATCATGAATCCCTTTATTCTCATGATATTATAAAGTTCAGATTAAATGTTATTCTGCAATTATTTTTATTCAAGAGTCTCTAATTTTTTTAAAAACTCTTTAACAAAAATATCGTTTAAAATGGTTTAAAAATTTATTATTCTAAATATTTATCTTTAATTTCCATGTTTTCAAAATGGTTTTCAGTATTTATTTATATGGACATTAATTTTTTTAAATTATAATTCCAATAAAAGCTTCAAAGTGGTATGGGACACTTTGATTCAAAAAACTCTTTTAAATCATTTTTGAAAATGGATTGATTAATTCAATATCTTGTAATTACTTATCTTGATTGAAAATGAAATGTCATTATTGAAATGTTTATATTTGAAATGTTTTATGTGTAATAATGGTACTTGGACATTTTACGGGTGGTTACGTGATAAATCATATGACGGGTGGTGCCGTGAATACCAGGACGGGTGGTTACGTTATAAACTCCAATGCATTGGGTATGGAAGTCGGCCATATGGCAATTCCATTAAGTGATATGTGTGGAAGTCGACCTTATGGTTATTCTATTTAAGTATGTTTATGTCCCAAGTTACCTTTATATGTTATGTGATCTTTATATGGGTTTTCTGGTAATCTTTTGGTTACAAAAGGGTATGTAATGAACTTTTATTCAGTGAAGAGTTTTTAATACATCATAAAGGTGAAAAGTATTACTTTGATAAAGTATACATGGTTTACTTGTTGTTTTGAAAAAACTAACAGTTTTTATTCATTCTGTATCCCTTACTGAGATTTTTATGCTCACCCCAAGTTTTTTTTTTGAAATGTTTTTCACAGGACTTAATGTGGAATAGGGTCAAGGATGGGATCAAGGGAAAGTCATGCATACTAATACATGGAACTAGACATGTTTCTTTTTAAGGGTTTTTATTTTATGGAAATTTAGTATAAGTGACTACTTTGTAATCTTTTGAGATGTAATAGTTATGTCCTAATTCTCTAAAACTCTAAACCTGGAAACATTCTCAATGTTAATTATTCATTTAATTAAATATTAAGTAAGCTTTAAGGTTGGGGCCTTATAGTTGGTATCAGAGGTCGGTTTAGATATTTTTAGAGGTTATGGTATTCTCTAATCATAAGTGACATGAGCATAATGGTTAGGATTTAAGAAAGAGTCCAAGTTTTAGATAAAGTGAATGAGTAAGTATATCTTAGTGTTTATCTTCCTCATTAGTACATGATGGTTTTGTTGATATACTCACACTGACCTTTTTGGTTTTAGTAAATGGCTGGATCTAGCAGGCACCAAAGTAACAGTGGATGTGAAGGAAACTATAACAGTTTTCTGAGCGAGCAACTGAATGATACGGGAGCTTCAATGATAACTCTTGTGCTTATCCTCAACCAACTATCTGGAGTCATGATTTACCACCTAAACCTTGGTGATTTCTATAAGGCATCATATATGCAAGAAACAAATCCCTACGGAACTACAGGTAATAATCATAAAGGTAAGTGTGTTCAAAAACCTATGTGTGAAAGATGAGGAAAGAACACCTAGGAAAATGTTTCAAAGGGACAGAAATATGCTATAGATGTGGAAATGAAGGTCATAAAGTAAGAACCTGCCATGGAAAAAGGAAGCATCCAGTTGAATCGAGGAAAGGGAAAGAAGTTCTTTCTGAGGGATCAATTGAATGTTTTAAATGTGGTGTGCATGGTCATTATGCAAACACATGTCCTATGAAGATGTTTCGGGAATGGGATCACCATGATCGTACAAATATTCGTTTACCAATACCTAATGCCATTCCGATTGAGGATGAAGAAGCTGAAAATGACCAGTTAAAGGTATGGATTATTTCATAACATTTGTTTTCCTATTTTGGAATCTTAGGATATGATTCACGATTTTTTTTATAGGAAAGGAGTATCTCAGAATAAGTTGGAAATGAATGGTATGGATCGTGAAGAATGTTGAATGAGTAAGAAGTCAACATTTAAGGGCTTCAAGAGTTATGGTGAAATTCTTAAGAGTATTAAGTCTCTTTTGATGATGGGGTTAAATTAGAAGACATTTTATAGTATGTGTAACCCTGATGTTTGATATATGAAAATTTTATTCAAGGAATAGTTATCTCTTCCTTTGTGGACATAGTTATAAAGAACCATTTGGGTTTATATGATCCTTACTTTTGAGGTAATTATGGGTTACTATATGTTATGATGGAAAGTGAAAGGCATGAGATAAAATTGAGGTTAAATTTTGTTATGGTTATTTCTGATGATTTTATCTCTTTTTGGGGAATTATTTGAGAATTATATAGTTTGGAAAAAAGACAACACGCATACCGTGTGACAACCCGTCGCGTCAGAAAAAGCTGCGGGAATCGAACCCACAACCAAAGTGCGACTGGTATTTATTACCTACCACTGGACTACGTGAAGTCCCTGGTCAGTTTAACTGACTCTTTTTAGTTAGATGATTTTATGAATTAAGAGTAAGTTGATTTTGGGTTATCTATGGAAATTTATTAACCTATCATGGAGGATATGTGATTAGGTTAATTACTATTCAATACGAGACTTTAAGAGAAACTGATGTTGTTTGGAGATAAATGATACAATTTAACTTGGAAGACTATGTGATTAAATCCTTCAAATATTTGGGTTTCAATCTTAGTTTGGTTTAATTATGGTCTTCATTGTACTTTGGGTTTTGTTGGACAAATTTTGGATATTAAGAATAGATTTTCTTTTTAGAAAGGGTTATCCTTTTTTGGATTATCTGATCTTATACTAACCTTTTTGGTTTTGGTTTTGGTTAATGTCTAAAGACATGGGAAGTATATAGTTCTATTAGGTGATTCTCGGTAAGTTGATTATAGTACTCTTAATGCGAACAAGTCCTCCTAAATACTCATCTTTTGGAGAAAATATGAGTTTGATTAAGGAATCTAGTAAAAGTTGAAAGACTACGTGACAAGTAAGTATATTTCATTATGATTTAGTTAAGCTCAAAAAATAAATTCCTCAATTAAGAGTAACTTAAATCCAAAAATGTTGTATGTTAACTTTTCCTACTGGGGAATCGAATACCGTTTAACCCATCACAAGTTTGTGATTTTCTTATGGATAACTTTCTCCTAGACATGTTTACTATCACTCTCCATCAGAACATAACCCTTTGTTTTTCCTCCATGTCTATATTTTCATACTTGGAATCCTAGTATGGGTTAACTCGAGTGACCTTTTTGTTTCTCTTTCTTTATTTTAAAGTGATTTTTTGTACTGACTCTTATTCCGATATGGGATTTCCAATGAAGTTTCCAAGCCCAATTTTAAAATTGCGAGTACGCAATTCCTAAAAGGGGGGAAGGATCTAACACCCCAGGTAAATAAAGAATATGAAATTTTCACATTTATCCATATTTGTGAATAAAATATTAATATAACTTTAAAGGGGATTCTATTCTCGATGGCGTACCCAATTGGCAACAACGAGTTTCTTGGGAATCTTACGTTGTACTCTAATAATAAAATAATATTATTTTAAATTGTAGTTAACGCCTAGCCGTTGTAATGGCGGGAATGAACATAACTATCTAAAAAATGATTATATATGTTTGTCAAATATTTTTACTTTTTACAATAAATGTTATAAGATTAAAAATGCGAATGAATCCAATTTTAAGCGTAAACCGTCTAATATTCTTTAAAAGGTCGATTACCCGCATTTTGATGAAGAACCTCTTTTAAATCCCCTTTTGACAATTTTATGTGTTATATTTGAAAAAATAAAATTCCTCTTTATAATCGGGAAATCAAAATTTACTTTGTGTAAATTTTTGGTATTTTTCCGATAATGTTCATTTTTTAATGAATAGTGAAAAAAGTTGTATTTTAATTCAAAACCTCTTTTTAATCTAATTTATTTATATGGTTAGATTATCTTTTGAATTGGTTTCAAAGTGAAATTAGAATATATTTTTACCATTTAATACAATATTGGTCATTGGAATTAATTTCATCTTGAAATTGGACTTAAACAAATGTCAATCTTTTGATACTTATTGTTTCATAAAAACACGCTATTTGCTCTAACAGCGGAAATTAATTATTAAATTAATTAATGTAACTTATATGTTTTTAATTTTGTAAAATAGACATAATTTAAGAAATCAGAATATCAAATATAGCCTTGGGTGAATTTTTGGTAATTTTCTGAAAAACTTCAATTTTTGATGAATAGTGAAACCACTAAGTTGTAGTTAAAGAAACTGATTTTTCGTTTAAATGAAACTTTACCACTTCTGGGATTTGAATTTCAAAAATCTGACATACATGGTTTTCATAAAGAAGTAAATTGTGGTTCAATGGGATTAAAATAATTTTTTGGTGAATAGTAACTTTTAAGTTTATTAATCGCGATTATAGGTAATTAGTGTAATTTAAGGTAAAAATAATGTTTTAATAATATGAAATGACCTAGACACATGTCCTACCATCATTGGATGTGTCATGGCCGACCCATACAATACATGGGTCATGTTGGGGACCCAATGGAGCCACATTGGTAGGAAAATGACATTAATACCTTTTTATTTAATGTAAAAATTAAAATGTCACAAACATGTGTTGTTTTACTAAAACAATTTTTTATATGGGGTTATACAAGTCAGAATTTTTACTATAAATATTCATTGGAAATCTGAAAATATTTCCTACATCATAGAATGTTTTTTATTATTTTTAGACAATAACTAAATTAAATTATTTATGACACCATGATGATGCAGCGATTACCTCATTATTTAACGATTTAAATAAAATGGAAAGATAATGTAAAATCTAAGACCTAAACATGTCCAAAACCTATTGGATGAGTGTATTTAGAACCCTTATCACATTATCATTTAAACACAACAATGTGGGACCTTTAAAATCCGAAACGCATTCTAAAATAAAGTAACATTTCCTTACTTTCCAAGAGTGCCTCTCCTCTCCTCTTATAAAAGGCCTCCACCTCTACCTCCTTACCCACACCTCTCAAGCCTTTGGATCAACCAAAACCTGACCATTTTGTCTCTCCACATCTCTATCTTACTCCTATAATCCTCAATTTGGGAAGAAGTCTTCCCAAGGAAGCCTTTGATCTCAAATCAAAAAGAGTTACATGATTTAAAGGTAGTGTCTTCTCTTGTGTTCTTTTGTTTTATTTTGCTTCTCCAACCCCCTAAACTCTTTTTATTATTTTCTGATGTAACAACTCCAGTTTCTTCAATATACTAGGATTGTTTTATAAGAGGAATTCTAGCTACACTTACACACACCTACATCTAATGGTTAAAGAACATACTATTTCTGTGGATGGTGAATTTCTGCCTCACAAAACGATGATTGTTCAACACTCATATAACACCTTCAAAGGTGGACATTAAGATGCCACTATATTTATATATGATATATAATATGTTTATGTTATATATAAGCTTATTTATTTTTATTTTGTGTCATACCTTTATGGTTTCCATTGTGGTTAAAATACGATAATTTCATTTTAGGAAGTGTGGACTACCGCCCCCTCAAAGTTATTTGATTCGTTAATGCCATATGTGGGATGTATAACGGGTGTATTTAAAGTTATTATATATGATTTATGTTAAATATAAATGATGAATATAATTATTTAATTAAAATATACATACCTCTCATTTGGTTTTAATTCCATTAATATGACATAGAAATAAAAGTAGCGTTCATGCGTACGTACAGCTTACCGTCTCCATGAACGGTGCATTTCATTTATTACCTCTAAATGATTATGTAATATTATAAATACTTGTATATTCTGGACATATATGATATATATGATATCCAAATCATGAATATCATTCTGGATATAATGAACCTTTGACCACACGAATAACATGTAATTGTAAGAAGCCCACTTCCGACTTAAGAACCAAATATCGACAAAACAAACATTATTAACATAAATGATTACATAATGCTTATAACATGGAAATAAGTGATATAAAAGGATTAATGAACTTGAAAAAGGTTCTTAAGAAAGTTTAAATTAACTCACGTTTATTATTCAGGACGTTAAAGAACGATCGTGTCATGTCGGACCTGGGGTATGGGATCCTACTCCTCTCTTTCTTTTTAAGTACACTCTATTATGTCATTCCTTTTAAGCTCATATTTCTTATGATTGGGATGTTCTTTTATATTAATACTAATTTAAATTTTATGTATATATTATTAGAGAACCTATTTTCTCCCACCAATCCATTTTGGATGTATTGAGTGGCGTCGTTAGGCTGCTGAATTTTCGTGCGAGATCCAACCTCTCTCTTTCTTTTTAAGTACTCTCTTTTATGTCATTTCTTTTAATCCCACCTTTCTTATGTTTGGGGATGTTATCTTATATTCCACATAATTTACTTTTTATTTTATGGGAGACCCTATTTTATCTCATAAATATATTTTTGGAAGTTTTAAGTGGCATCGTTAGGCAGCCGAATTTTTGTAAGGGATTTTTCATCTCACTTTTATTCCCGTGACATTTATGCTACATTTTCCACTATTTCCTTTGAGTGGTGTATGTACTTCCCATTATTATACAATTTTTGTAGTATAATTTCATTTATGGGTATTTACATCTTCATTGTTTGATCCTTCTTCCATGGGGTGCACTTTTCGAAAGATACCCAACTCAGTAAGGGGACCTTTCGCCCTCCTTGTTTTTAAAAGACTTATTTTGATAATTCTTTTAATTCACATACTATTATGTTGGGATATGTTCTTATATATCCTTATTTATGTAAATTTTATGTCCAAGTGATGATATCCCCTTTATCTCTCTCATAAACCCTTTTTGTAAAATTTTATGTGACGCCATTAGGCTGTCGAATTTTACCAAGGTAACTTCTTAACCCAATTTCGATTTCTTTGCGTTCAACATGTAGTTATTGAATATGTCATCCTTTGAATATGTGGGAATGACCTTTTATTGTTTTACACTTAATATCCACTTATATTGGGTGTATTTATATTTTTCACACATAATTATGAGATTGATTTATCCTTAATTTAAGGATACCTTCTTTATGATGGATTTCTTTTAATTTTACATTTCTTTTGAGACTTCATTGTTGTTATGCACCAATTCACTCTTATATGGTGTGTATACTGTCCTTTGACATATTATATCATGAATCCCTTTATTCTCATGATATTATAAAGTTTATATTAAATGTTATTCCCCAATTATTTGTATTCAAGAGTCTCTCATTTTGTTAAAAAATATTTAACAAAAATATCGTTTTAAATGTTTTAACGATTTATTATTCTAAATATTTGTCTTTAATGTCCATGTTTTCAAAATGGTTTTCATTATTTATTTATATGGACATTAATGTTTTTAAATTATAATTCCAATAAACTCTTCAAAGTCGTATGGGACACTTTGATTCAAAAATCTCTTTTAAATGATTTTTGAAAATGGATTGATTAATTCAATATCTTGGAATTACTTATTTTGATTGAAAATGAAATGTCGTTATTGAAATGTTTATATTTGCAATATTTTATGTGTAATAATGGTACTTGGACATTTTACGGGTGGTTACGTGATAAACCATATGACGGGTGGTGTCGTGAATACCAGGACGGGTGGTTACGTTATAACCTCCAATGCATTGGGTATGGAAGTCGGCCATATGGTTATTCCATTAAGTGATATGTGTGGAAGTCGACCGTATGGTTATTCCATTTAAGTATGTTTATGTCCCAAGTTACCTCTATATGTTATGTGATCATTATATGGGTTTTATGGTAATCTTTTGGTTACAAAAGGGTAAGTAATGAACTTTTATTCAGTGAAGAGTTTTTACTACTTCATAAAGGTGAAAAGTATTACTTTGATAATGTATACATGGTTTACTTGTTGTTTTGAAAAAACTAACAGTTTTTATTCATTCTGTATCATTTACTGAGCTTTTTATGCTCACCCGAAGGTTTTTTTGAAATGTTTTTCACAGGACTTAATGTGGAATAGGGTCAAGGATGGGATCAAGGGAAAGTCATGCTATCTAATACATGGAACTAGACATGTTTCTTTTTAAGGGTTTTTATTTTATGGAAATTTAGTATAAGTGACTACTTTGTAATCTTTTGAGATGTAATAGTTATGTCCTAATTCTCTAAAACTCTAAACCTGGATAGATCCTCAATGTGAATAATTCATTTAATTCAATATTAAGTAAGCTTTATGGTTGGGGCCTTATATTAGATATTCTTGGAATGGTTTTGTGGAGATTATATAAATGAAAAGGTTTTGGATGTGTGAGTAATAAGGAGGAATGGGTGAATTTTTTCAGGAGAAGAGAGGGGCACCTATTGAAATTTTAAAATAATTAACATAATATAAATTCAAGTTCTATTTAAAATTATCCAAAAATAACATATTTTGAACATAGGATGATTATGAATCAAAATATAATCATCAAATTATAATTAGACAATTTTTGTATAATTTTTTTAGTAATATTTTGTTCTAAACATTTTTAAATCTTATTATTTTAGGAAGTAATTTACACATTGAGAGATAAAATAATTACCAAATCATGAAAATCAACCAATTAATGAATAATTAATGAAATTTTTGGACTTATATCATATTTTTGGTAGAATATAATATTTTTTAGAAAATATATATCATTTAATTAGATATGTTATATTTTAGGCTATGAATTATGTCGACCATGATACTACATATTAGTTGAAGTTTTTAAAAAAAAACTCATTAAAACATGATTCCATAGGTAAAAATACATTAACCCATCAATAAAATGAAATGTTAATCTGGAAATTCATGGATGTAATCAGATATTTAAAATTATATTTATTTTAATATTATTAATATGTTACATTTTATTCATTATTTAATAAATCTATTACTACATCATCATTGTGTGATAGTGCAATTTAATTATTTAAATTTTAAAAATTATTAATAAATTTCCATCATGTAGGTAATATTTTTATCTTTATAAGGACTTTTAATAGTATAAGAAGTCACATATATGACCCCATATTAAAAAAATTTATAGTTATGAGAGATATGATTATGATATCTTTCTCATTACATTGAATAAAATGTTATGGGTTTCATAATCATGTCCAAGTGGCTTCTAAAGGACACAATTTAACACTAAGTAATGTTTAGGTGGACAATAACTCAACCAATGAGACTAGGAAAAGTATTGAGTAATTTTAAAAATAAATATAATTTTATTATAACCATTAATTACTCGGTTTACCCTTAACCATGGTAATAAAAATAATTACTAAAGTTACTATTCACAATTTCCTAAAATAAAGGGAACCTACTTAATAAAGTATTTAAATTTGATTAAAAATATGGAATTATTTTTTTAAAAAAAATCAAAATATAGAATTGAAATAATTTATTTAAAAATTAATCTCATTGAAAGAATATGAAAATGGTTTTCTAAGTAAAAAATTCAAAAGTTAACACAATTTTTATATCTAATATCAATTTGAAAAGGAATCCAACAAAATATGTTGGATTAAATAATAAAAAAACTCATATAATGATACATTAAAATCACAAAAAAGGATAATTTAAAAATATAAATAAATTATTTTAATAAGAAGTTTGGAATTAAAATAAATTAATTTTCACTATTCGTTTAAATATGAATTTAATTCGAAAAATACATAAAATTAACTAAAGATAATTTAGATTTCCCATATCTAGTGAATATGGTTTTTTGTCAAATATAACATATAAATGTGAAAAAATTAGATTTCTTATAGGTTCATTGACAAAATGCGGTAGAAATACCTTTAAAAAAATATTAGAGGATTTTTTGCTTATAATTGAATCTATTTTAATTTTAAGCCTCAAAAATTTATTGGATAAAAGTAATAATATTTAAAGGAAGTCTCCATTCATGAAATATTTAGTTAAGTTCATTCTCACCAATATAATGGTTAGGTGATAACTAACATTTAAATTAATAATATTAATAATATATTAGATTTTGGTATTACTCAATCTTCTGTGAAATGTAGAATTTTGGTGAAACCCATTGTTACGTCTTGAGTATGATATCAAATATACCATCCCCATAATTGAAAATTTAATATCTATTTCATAAATATTAATAGATATGATAATTTATTAATCTATAATTACAAGGGATGTTACATCCATCCCCCTTTTGGAAATTTCATCCATTTAATTTTATATTTGGGCGTAGTAAATAATGTTTCACTTTTAAAAAGCACTTCATTAAAAGATCACATTAGAAAAAGTGTCAATAAAACCCCAACATTAAGAGAAATAATGTGTAATAGAATGGCCACTCGAGGTAAAAATACCAGGGTTCTATGTTGGAAAACGTGTTCATAATAAGAAACTATCCATGAATTACTGATGGAGAGTGATAGAAAGCATGGTTAAGAGAAAGATAAAAATCGAAAAAAATCACTAATTTGTGATGGGTAAATGGTCTTTGATTCTTTAGGTGGAAAAAAATAAAAAAATATTTTTTAATATTATTTTCATTTCGTTGAGGAATTATTTTACAACAAAAATGATGAACATAAAGAAATATACATATTTGAAAATTATATATTCATCCTATATTAAAATTCTACTATAAACTCATCATTATATTCACCAATGAGTATTTAAGATGAATATTTTTTATGGATGATGCACTAGAATCAAAATTTAGAGAATCACATAATACAAAAATATTAACTGTCTATTTCTACTCTCTTGAAACATTAACCCAAACCAATATGGGTTGGATATGATAATTACCCAAAATAATAATTTGTTGAATGGTGAAAATCTACTATTAATCATCAAAATTAAACAATAAAACCAAAAGATCAAAATATACCATTAAATAAATAATTATGAACAAAAATTAATATTTCTTTAAATAAGATTATATCCCAAAAATTATAAGGAATTAATCAATTATTATTCCATTATATGTTCTATAATTTAACTCCATGTAACATCAACCACTCTTAATTTATCAAACTGAAAAGTAATTAAACTAATCATATATTCTCTAGGATGGATTATTCATTTCCATAAATAACTTAATTACCTATCATTAGAAAATGAGTATCATAGATTCTTCAAAAATATAAATCAAACACTACTCCTCATATAAAATCCTACAGAATTTTATTTAACGTAATCTTATAGGGTCCACAAAATAGTGATTTTTTTTCAAAAAGAAAATTTATGTCTTAATCCCCAAATCATTTTTAAATAATAAGGATATATGTTTGATAAAAAAAAGTTCCCAAAATCAACTTATTATTATTCAATAAACACGATTAACTAAAAAATGTTGTACGAAGTAGGGACATCACGTTTGATAGTGGTAGGCGATGCACCCATGTCTACCTTTGATTGTGGGTTCGATCCATGTGGCCTTGTCGAACGCGACAGGTCATCACTCAATGTAAAATTCTTCCATTTTTAAAAAAATCAGCAATAAAAATAACATGTTTTAACCTCAAATGATATTTGATTTCAGGTATTTTGCATCCCAATGACTAATAATCCATAATTTCTTCAATTGTGAATGTATCCAAAAATACAATGAGTTACCTTAATATAATTTAACATAAAGCCTCTAAAGTGATTTATAAGTCATTAAACTTATGATAAACCATAAAATTCCAATACTATGATCCTTGATGGAATAGTATTATAGAGTAGTGTATGAGATATCATACACATGCATTCATGTGATTTGTATGTTAGAAAATGTTTTAGAATAACTGGGGCATAAATTTGAAATAATTATTCCATGAAAGTCATCAGGAAGAGATAATAACATTGATTGAGATCCATCTACACCATTTTTAACAAAAATTCATCGATCAAAAAAGTTATAGAATAATGATTTAACTAAAATAATATAAATATAAACATACAATATGTCTAACAAAAACTCATAAGACTTATTTTTTTTAAACTGACCTGTGATACCAACTATAAGGACCTAGACATAAACATTACTTAATCTTGGCTTGAGTAAATAATTTGACTTTTATTCACATCAATGATATTTTCAAATATCGATATTTAGATAATTACACCATACCTCATACATAATAACTACACTATTATACTGTAGAAACTTTATGTCACTATCCATATTTTATGAACCAAAAAAACAAAAAAACATGGTTTCATTTCACTTTTATACTTTATAGCTTTTTATTAACCTTATCCATGACTAAATTCTTCCTTAAATCCTATGAAAACCATTCCAAAATTTGGAATGAGCATAAAAATCTCACTATGGGATACCCAAAGAATGAAAACTATTAGTGTTGTGAAAAAATCTAAACCACGAATACACTATTATTAAGTAAAACTTTTGTCTTTTATGAAGTAGTAAATAAACATCACCAAATATAATTTCATTTCATACAATTTTTGTTATAAAAATTATTACCCTAAAACCCATAGAAATAAATATATAAATTATAATGGTATCTTGGTACATAATCATATTAAATTGGAAAACCATACAGTAATTTTCCACACGTATCACTAAATGGAATATCCAAATTTACGACTTTAATACACAATGCATTGGAGGTTATATCGTAGCCACTCATCCGTTTTTTATCACCTAACCACACAAAACTGGTTTATCACATAACAAAAATTCTTTGGTTTATCATGTAACCACTGTTATTTGGTTTATCACATAACCACATATCAAATTTCTAAGAACTAATATATAACTATAAAGCATAAAATATTTCAATTGTCAACATTTAAATCATAAAATTTATTTTTAATAATTATAAATCATTACAAGATATTAAAATAATCAATCTACTTTCAACCCATCTTTAAATACCAAGACATCCAAAAGGGGAATAAGGGATTTTTTCAATTTAAAACATTATGTCCTATAGAGGATGATAAGTATCAAATAATGCTTACTGTGGTAGTGAATTCTTTATCACTACATATGATAAAAGAATTTCATTTTATAATTTTGTATAGAAATTTAAATAGTTCATATAAAATGAATCATTTTGAATTCCATGGAATGAATTAGAAGTGAAAGGGTTGATTATACAATATAAAGAGATTGAGATGAAGTTTATTACATTGCGTTTGATTTGTCACATATGTTACCTGTTCTCCCTAAATAATGAACATAGGTTAATTTATACATACATAGGAATATTTTTATTACTCTTATTCCTTTTATATCATAATTACCATAATTTAATAATAAGTTAATTATTTTAGTTCATGTTTTATATTATTAAGATATTCGGTACATGAGTCGAAAATGAACGTGGGTTGATGTCAGTAGTCCATGTTGTCATGATTAATTCATCTATATAAAAATATTCATGACATTATTATCATTTTTATACATCAATTATACTTTTAATACTAACCACTAAGTGTTTTTTTGAAAAATGAAGAATGGTATATTCATAGATACAATAAGTCATATGTACGCATGAGTAACATTTTCAATTTTTCATTGATCATTGTCAAAAATTGTTATAATTATTTAATATTTAAAGAATTATCATAAAATATTTAATATATTATTAATAAATTAAATATACTTATGTATATAATTAAATTTATGTAATTAAAAGAAATGTTTCAAATCGCTTTGTGAAGGTGATAGTACAGACGTACGTAAAAACAACATTATCATTTTTATGCACATAAAATGTATGAAAATAATGAATATATTACTAGCATATAATGATAGATGTGTCATGACTATAAAATATGACAACTAATTACATATCTATTACCACTCCTGGGAGCTGATTATAGAAACAAATTATATTTGTTCGAGGAGGTGATTGTTCACACGTATGCACAAAAGATTAATTCCATTTCCATTTAAATTCATTTGAGATGGATTTAGGTTATAATAAAAACATAATGAAATCTCATAATATTGAGGATAGATGAGTTATTACTTAATCTTGTAATAAGAATATTTGAATGAATTATAAGAAGAAATAAAATAGAGAAACCTAAATAAAAACATTATGTTTTCTTTAGATGATAACACTTCATAAAATCATAATTTCTCTAAGGAGGTTATTATGCCAAAAATAAGGCCTCTAGAATAGTTGGATGAATTCTATGATTATTTTTTGGAAGATATTGGAACAACCAAATGGTTTTGAAGTTTGATTAATCGAGAGGTATGGGTGACTTTTTAGAGGAGAGTGGAGGGGAACCATTTGAATTATTAAATGTATAAAATTTAAAACAAATTCCATTCAAAATAGTCCCTAACGTATTTCTTTATATTGAAGGATGATTTTGGGTCTCAATATAATGATTAAATGAGAATTATACATGTTTTTAAAATTTATCTATCCTTATCTTTTTGTCTTTACCTTTTTATCTCTTACATTTTTGACAATTAATTTTTATTTTTAGAGTTAAAATAATTAACAAATCATACCAAACGACCAATTAATGAGTCATTAATGAAATTTTAATACATAGATACTTTTTTTGACAGAAAATTTAATTATAATAAATTTTATATAATTTAATATTATATTTTATATTTGAAGTTATCTATTTTGTGAATTTTGACATTATTCATTACATGTCTTTTTTATAAAATCTTAAAAATATAATTCCTTAGAACTAAAAAACATTTACTCATCTATATCATGTCATATTGTTCTATAAAATTCATTTATGGTATCAAAAATTTCATGTTATATTTATTATAATAATATTAATATCATTTATTGGATTCTTTCTTTAATGAATCTAATTTCCCATAATATTTGTGTCATAATTAAATTTAGTTATTCAAATCATAAAAATTTTAAATAAATATCTCCGATATAGTTAATATTTTTATCTTTGTGATTAATATTAATAGTCGAATATATAATTAATATAAACCCATATTAGAAATTGTATAGTTATAAGAGACATTATTATGACATCGTTCTTGTTAAATTAAATAAAATGGTATATTTGTTATAATCACACCCAAGTGGCTTCCAAAAGCCCAAATTTCAGTAAAAGAATTGTGTTGGTCGAAAATAACTCATATATTATGATTAAGAAAAGAGTTAGAGTAGTTTTATAATATATATGTTACTATTTTAACCATTAATTACATGATTTAAACTTCATTTTGGCAATAAAAAAATTACAAATGTTACTACTCATTATGTCAAAAAGTAAAAAGGACTTGTTTACATATTTTGGATCATTTGATTAATAATATTGAATAAATTTCCCCTATTGAAAACATATAATTGGTAGAAATTTGTTACAAATTATTCCTATTCACGGGATACGAAAATTGATTTTTTTAAGTAAAATGTTTTAATGTTCAAATAGTTTTTATATACAATTTCAATTTGATAAATCATATAATTAAATAAATTATATTTAATAATAAAAAATATTATAATTATTACCTAATAACATGTAATAGTTAATTCTAATATGTTAAATAAAATAGATTAAAAGGTAGTTTTAAACTAAAATGTAGTATTTTCAATATTCACTTAAATTATAATTTTATTAAAAAAATTTCAAAAATTATACCAATGTAAATTTTGATGTCCCAATACAAAATGAGACTTTTTTCGAAATAGAACATCTAAATGTGACGAATAATAGATTTAATTAGTGTTCCAATCAAAAGGGTAAAAAACTACCTTTTAATAATATTAATGTATATTATTCATAAAAATGGAATTATTCTCATTATAAGCCTATAATATTTTTTTAATAAAGTAAATAAAATTAATAGATATGTGTAAAAATAATATAGTTACTTATAATAATTCCAACCAGTACAAAATATAGAAAATAACTACCTTTTAAAATAATTATATTAATAATATATTATTTTTCAGTGTAAGAGAATCTTGTGTGAAAAATAATATTTTAGAGAAACACACTGATTCATGTTTAGCACCCTATCATGCAAAGAATTCTATTTAATGTAAAATTAATATCTAATTCGTAAATAGTGATAGACATGGATATTTTTAATACTATAATTGCATGTGATGTTATATTTATATATGTCCCCTATGACTTTTAATATCATGAAACATATTATTTATAAAAATATTTAGCATTTCATTAGACTTAATTCCTTCATGGGGCTTATGTTTGAAAGGATTACTAATGTCACAAAGCCTTTGTGGTACAATCTATTGAATTTTTTGATTATTTTTGTTGAATGTTATTTTTGTGGAAATAATCTGATCTTATTTTCGTGAACCGAATATATTTTTTCTACAATTTGTATGAATGTTGTTAACATGTTTGATTTTCCTTTACTCCACTACTGATTGAATAAATATCAAGAAATCACATTCTACGTTATACATATCTTATATTTAATTTAACATATATTATTTTTCTCATCATTATCCATGTTATATATACTTTTATTAAAAAAATTACTTTATTAAATTTTAATATTTTTAATATCAATTAACATGATCTTTTACATTATTTTAAACATTTTTTGAAATAAATATACTTTCATTTTCCAAATAGATCACTTTTTACTACCTTTTTCAATAAAATTGAAATTAATGTTTATTATTAACAATTGTAACACAAAAATTATTTACCTATTTCACGTAACATATTTATTTGAGGATTCCAATATATATTTGATTTTTTTCCAATAAAATAATTTCCCAATATTTAATGGATTTTTAGATTTATAATAAAACCATTATAAAAAGTATATTTTACCAAAACAAATGTCCTTTTAATCATTTTTTAATTCTTATACATACATTACTCTCAATGTTACATAATCTATATTGGAGGTATTTTGTACCATAATCATTATTCCTTTAAATTGATTATAATTATTTGAAAGAGATTGTTATTGAACTGCTTTATTTCAACAATTTAGTCATGTCTCAAAGAGATTTTTCTGGAAAAAATTTCTTTTACATGGGTTAATAACAATTCAATGCAAACTTTATAGAACTCAATTATTTTCCATGGGTTAATACTATTTCAAATATATTTAAATTACTAAAATTTATTTCTCATTGGTTAAGAATGTTATGACAGGAAGAATCATCATTTTTATTAAACTCATGATAAAATCAATCCATTATGTGGCATATTGATGTTATGGTTCATTAACATTAAATATGAGGGGTCATACTATTTTGTGATAGGTCAAACCGATATAGTTTAGATGGTGTTTACACCAGAATATGACCAAATTCATTGGGTAATCATTATATTTTATGGATCATTATAATAAAAATCAATTGTGTGGTTATTCTTATTTTAAGGGTACTATAACTATTCTATGATACTGATGTTTCATGATACCTATATTATTTAATTCTTAGTTCTAAGGATATATCAATATTCAAGTCCCATGGATGATGATTTCTTATTCTGATGACCCATTTATTTGGTAAAGGCATATTGAATGTTTTAATTCTAAAGATCAAGGTTTTGATAGGAATTATTATTATTCTATTATACTCACACAAATTGATTATTTAATCACTCCATTATACAATTATATTCTTATTTATGAAATTAAACTATTAATGCTTACCCATATCCGTAGTTATAAATATAGCTAAACCGTTTTAAGTTTATTTTTCCCTGTGTTATAGAGATTGAGTTTGAATAATTTATATCATTAAGATATTTTAGATTAATGGTGACTATGAGCTAATGATAAATAAGAATATCTTGGTTAGGATGGTGATATACTAATTTAAATATATAGTTACTATTTATGTTTTCATTTTTCATAATTCTCTAAAACAATAAACCTAAACGGTCATTGAGAATGGAAGTTATCCAACGTTTCCTTTTTATTTAGTATGGTTTGGAAGGAAAAACATCGTTTAACTTCATCGGTAAAAAAAAGGTAAAAGAAAATTTCATGTTCTCATCATCGGATCTGGGAGTGCGGGTTCGTGGATGTTATATTTGGTATCAGATGAATGGATTACATAATTTTAGATATTTGGATATTTTCTAGTGAGGTTATCTTAATAGTTTTGGATACCATCATAGGTCACAAAGAATAAGGATGGTGATAATATCAATGTCCTAGCCACACATTTTTGGTTTTGAGTAATGAGGCCTTAATTTTATTAATGAAACATTAGGAGACACTTAATTTGGTAATATGTATCTGAATAATTGGATTAAAATAATGTATTCAGTAACATTTCTTATGAATTATATTTAATGTATTGATATCATTTAGGGTTTATATGATACTAGATATTTAGTTACCTATAAGATTAACTATATTATCATATAGATAATGATAATATTGAAAAGTGATTTGGTGACTACATGATTATTGTTATTTATGAAAAAATCACCATATTTATTAAATTAATGTTACGGTTATGAGATAAAATATTATCTCAAAATACTCTTTACTATTGTGGTTATTTAAAAATGATTTTGTATTAAATTTTGGTGTATCTATTTAATTTTGGAAATTATATTATCATTTGTATATATGATTGTCACGACCCGCCTTCACCAAAAGGAGGGAAGGGTCAGCAGATTGCCAGGCCCTTCCTTCTTTGAGTTGAAGGAGAGATAATGACCCCCGAAACCCGCCTTCAATAGGTCCCGGAGTGGCGACTAGCACCAAGGGTATAGGAAGTTCTCGCAAATGGAAGGCATTACCCTTTTTATTTTATAGGATCGAAAGATAAGGAGGAGAAAACCCAACAACACCAAGATAGAAAGAAAAGTAAAGCCAAAAGTAAACCATTCCCACATGCATGTTTAAACAGTTTACAACAAGGTACAAGTACAAAAGAAAAAGAAGCTCTCAAGTACAATACCAAAAGAAAACAAAGGTACGACAACAGCGACGACTCCAACTGTCCGACTAATAGGGTCCCGCGCAGCCCTGGTAGTCCTCCTAGAAACCTGAAAGTAAACGTAGGGTGAGCATACAAGTACACTCAGTAGGGAAAACCAAGACTCTCGTGCACAAGTGGGGGAAACGTACTAAAGTCCCGTGAGAAAGAGTAAACCAAACACCTAACAAGGCAACTATCCATCCCAAGCCTCACCAAGGTTCGCTCCCCAAATAACGCAAGTCAAGTAATATTTATATAAGAGCACATCGATGTTTGGGTACCCCGCGCCACTTTCCCACTGGTTATTGAGACATCCTACGCATCGGACCAATCCCGCCATTCTCACCGCAGTCCCACTGCCACACCCGCCCGCACACCTGGGCCACAACCACACGCAGTCCCACTGCCAAATCCCGCCCGCACACACCTGGGCCACAACCACACGCAGTCCCACTGCCAAATCCCGCCCGCACACACCTGGGCCTCAACTGTCACAAGTAACCATGCCTGCAAACACCTAGGCCAGAACAACCACCGCTACGCCCGAAGACACCTGGGCTAAAGAATCCACTGCCACACCCGAAAACACCTGGGCCTCATCCCGAAGACACTTGGGAAACCACCTGCCGCACACACCTGGCCAACCACCACAACACCCTGCCCGATGGTTCTTGGGCTAATAATGGACTTCAGGCCATCACAGCCTGCCCGAAGGTACTTGGGCTATCCGGGAAAGGGAGCAGAAAAGGAGCTAATAACCAGCCACTAAGTATAGTGTTGGGAAAAACACCCTCCCCCCATGAATGGGGGTGTTCGGCACTAAGTGCTCCACTGGGGTGGGGCGCGAATAAGAAACACAAAGCTACAAGTATAGATATAGGTAACAAACACTCACCCAAAACTTAGGTTTTCCTAGCCAACCTACAGAACACAATACCACAACGCCCGAGTCACAATTCACGACCCTTGCCCACAAAACCATTTGTCCCATTCTTGTTTCACGTTCAGTCAAATGTTCAATTAATTTTAAGCACTACTGGGCAACTACCATAAGCATAACCAAGGAAAACGTCAAGCATAGATCAACCAAAACACTCACACCCGGTTCTGCCAACAGAGGATCTCTTCCCAGTTTGTGATAAAAACCCACAACCACTGAAACCATTCCAACAGGAGATCCCATCCCCCAAATTCACACAGCCACCGAGAGTATAAAAAGAACGGGGGATCCCATCCCCTCCCACATTTCCAGCAAACGGCCCGAAGGGAAAACAACCAACAACCACTACCAACACGAGTCAGGGATTTTCAGATTTAAACGACTTAACACACTCCATGATTTCAAAATTCCATGTGTTCTATCCGTTAGTTATCACAAAAGGGTTGATCCTGGTGCTTTCAATTATTCAGCCGGGTATACGTGATTAACCAATTTCACAGCAGGAGTTCACAATTTCAGCAACCCATTTAAAACATCACGAGGGGATTCAAGTGCACACACACGACCACCAACGGCCTTAATTTTCAGAAAACATAGACCAGTACAAAAAAAAAGGGATGATCACAAGATAAAGCATAAACAATGATCACAACCCCTTCCCCTTCTTACTTTAGAACTTCGTTTAGTATCTTCATTAGGGTTTGGTTCAACCAATTCCATAGGAACAAAAGTAACGCCCACCCCGCATGATACACAAAGGTGAGAGACGAGAGAAATTCCCTACTTGTTGATGGATGATCGACGTTTAGGCCGGGGGCGCGGAACTTTACGGATAACGACGCGGCGGTCCCGATGAACCAGAAGGGCCACGATCGAAGAAGGGGGAAAACCACGGCCTAACCCTTAATTATAAGGGCTGGGGACGGTTGAGATGAAAACACAAAACCACGGAAGACGAGGGAGTCGTGGGTTGACCACGTGGCTTGACTCATCATTAATGGCGCTGGGTGGTTTTAACTGACCCATGAATTAATGAAGCATTTAATTAAGACCTTTGCGCGCGTTTCGGATTTCCAAGATATTTTTAGCAAGGAAGAACAGGGTTTAAAACCCTATTTGTGAAAAAGGAACATTACTGGAACAACTTGGCAGGGCCGGTCTCACCGATCGGTCTCGCCGATCGGTCTCACCGATCGGTCTCACCGATCGGTCCCACCGATCGGTCGCACCGATCGGTCCCACCGATCGGTCTCACCGATCGGTCTCACCGATCGGTCTCACCGATCGGTCTCACCGGTCGGTGTCACCGGTCGGTCTCACCGATCGGTCTCGCCGATCGGTCTCGCCGATCGGTCTCACCGATCGGTCTCGCCGATCGGTCTCGCCGATCGGTCTCACCGATCGGTCTCACCGATCGGTCTCACCGGTCGGTGTCACCGGTCGGTCTCACCGATCGGTCTCACCGATCGGTCTCGCCGATCGGTCTCACCGATCGGTCTCACCGATCGGTCTCACCGATCGGTGTCACCGATCGGTCTCACCAATCGGTGTCACCGATCGGTCTCGCCGATCGGTCTCACCGATCGGTCTCACCGATCGGTCTCGCCGATCGGTACCCCGCAAGGAAACCGGATTTTTGGCAAAGGAAGGGACCAAGGGGGGTCTGGGTCTTCACATCAGATACCTCTTAAACGATTCTCGTCCCCGAGAATCAAAACAAACTAGAAGGAAAGAGAGGATCCGAACAACCATCTTCGAAGATACCTCTTAGGAGTGGACCCCCGCTAATTGAAAATACTCCCCGTCAAGAACCAAGCATCATATCACGCCAAACCGCCTGGTCATGTGGGTTTGGGGAGTCCCCCTCCCCCATGTCAAGATATTATCCGCTTTGGGCGGCACTGACTCGCCCGCACGGGTTTAATCGCATCCACCTTAATGCGTCCTGATTAGGGGTCGGGTTTCCCCTTCCCTTCAGCCGGGGCTTCCCACACATAACAGAGGAAAGGAACCTAGCACATTTCATAGCCAAAAAGGTCAAACGTTCTGTCACAACAGGCACCAAAGGTTCAAAGCTCAGGACAACTCGGGGTATTGGGCACGCATCTGTGCTTCCCTCTCCCACGTACTCTCTTCGAGGCCGCCATGTCTCCACAACACACGAACCAGGCCGACGGTTCGTCCACGGAGCACTTTCTCCTTGCGATCCTCGATTCTGACTGGCCGTTCCTCGAAGGTCGCGTCTCCTCCTACGTCTAGCTCTCCCCAGTTGATGACATGAGAGTCATCATGTAAGTACTGACGAAGCTGGGAGACATGGAAGACGTCATGGACCCTCTCCAACTGAGGTGGTAGGGCCAGCTGATATGCCACCTCGCCAACTCGCCTCAGCACCTCAAAAGGTCCGATGAACCTAGGGGAGAGCTTACTCCCCTTTCCGAACCTCCGCTGCCACCGTCGAGGGGAAACCTTCAAAAACACATGATCTCCCACCTCGAACTTCAGGGGCCTCCTCCGACGATCAGCATAAGATTTCTGCCGATCCTGAGCTGCTTTCATCCTCTCCCGCACTAGCTGGACTTTCTCCGTGGTGCTCTGCACTACTTCTGGTCCAAGAGCACCAGTCTCACCAACCTCTGCCCATCAGTCTGAGGGTGAAAAGCAGTGCTAAGGCATAGTTGGGTGCCAAAAGCATGCTGTAACCCCTTCCAGACTCGTGAGGTGAATCGAGTGTCCCGATCCGAGACGATCGTTTTCGGAATTCCATGCAAACGCACCACCTCATCCACGTACCTCTGTGCTAAGGTACTCACGGGTCCCGACTCCTTGATAGCCAAGAAGTGAGCAGATTTTGTCAATCGATCCACCACTACCCAGATAGCATCATGCCCGCCCTGAGCTCTGGGTAGTCCCGTGACGAAGTCCATTGAGACGTCGTCCCACTTCCACTCGGGAACATCTAGAGGATGCAACAGACCACCAGGAACACGGTGTTCAGCCTTCACCTGCTGACACACCAGGCATTTAGCCACGAACTCTGCCACTGCCCGTTTCACCCCGGGCCACCAAAACTGTCCCCTCAGGCCTTGGTACATTTTCGAAACACCCGGATGTACCGCCAAGGCTGAGCTATGGAACTCATGAAGGACTTCATCACGCATCACCTCTGGAACAAACAACCTCCGATGAAAGAGCATCCGATGTCGGCTGTCCTCCGACCATCCTTCCGGGGCGATCCCCTGATCGACACGATCCCGCAACACTTCTACCTCAGGATCTCCCCACTGAGACTCTTCCACTTGCTGTAACAAGGAGGACTGTACCGTCATCTGAAACAAACAACCTCTAGTACCTTCCACCCTTGCATCCAAGTGCAAGGCAGCCAACTCCCCCATTGCCTTCCAAGCATCAGCAGATTCCCGAACCACCTCCTGATGCGGCTTCCTGCTCAGGGCATCAGCCACAACGTTTCCCTTACCTTCAGTGTATGAGATCTCAAAGTCGTAGTCCTGGAGAAACTCGACCCACCTCCGCTGTCGCAAGTTCAAGTCACGCTGGGAGAAGATATAGCGCAAGCTTTTGTGGTCGGTGAATACCACAAAGCGCTCCCCAAAGAGGTAATGTCGCCACAGCTTTAATGCGAACACCACCGCTGCAAGCTCCAGGTCATGGGTGGCATAGTTCCGCTCATGGGGGCGTAGCTGCCTGGACCCGTAAGAGATCACCCCTTGTCGCTGCATCAATACGCACCCCAGGCCCTGTCCTGAAGCATCACAGAATACCTCATAGGCCATCCCTTCTTCTGGCAACCTCAACACTGGGGCACTAACCAGTTTTTCTTTTAGGTAGCTGAAGGACGACTCACATTGCCCGCTCCACATGAAAACTTGGTCCTTCTTGGTCAAAGCCGTCAAAGGGGCTGCTACCCGGGAGAAGTTGGGTACGAATCTCCGGTAGTAGCCTGCCAGTCCAAGGAAACTCCGAACTTCCGCCACATTCTTGGGTGCTGCCCAAGAAACAATTGCCTCAAGCTTTGATGGGTCGACTGCTACTCCCTGCTCAGACACTACATGTCCAAGGAAGTGCACTTCTCGCGCCCAGAACTTGCACTTTGACAACTTCCCATAGAGCTGGTGCTGTCGTAGGACCTCCAAAACTGTCCTCAGGTGTTCTGCATGGTCCTCTTCTGACTTTGAATAGATCAGGATATCGTCGATGAACACCACCACAAACCGATCCAGGTACTCCCGAAAGATGGAGTTCATAAGCCCCATGAACACGGCCGGGGCGTTCGTAACACCAAAGGGCATGACCACGAACTCGAAGTGCCCATACCTGCACCTGAACGCCGTCTTCGGGACGTCGCTATCCTTCACCCTCAGCTGGTGGTACCCGGATCGCAGGTCGATCTTCGAGAACCATCCTGCCCCCTTCAGCTGGTCGAAAAGATCATCTATCCTCAGAAGAGGGTAGCGGTTCTTGATTGTTACCTGATTCAGCCTCCTGTAATCTATGCATAACCTGAGGCCACCATCTGCCTTCTTCGCAAACAAGACTAGGGCACCCCACGGTGATGCACTTGGACGAACATAACCCCTCTTCATCAGATCGTCAATCTGTATCCGCAACTCCTGTAGCTCCGAAGGTGCCATCCGGTAAGGAGCCATCGAGATTGGTCGAGAGCCGGGCTGCAGGTCTATCCCGAACTCGATATCACGTCAAGGGGGTAGAGTCGTCACCTCTTCAGGAAAGACGTCCATAAATTCACGAACGATCTCTGGTACTTCCACCATTTCCGCATCTGTTGATTCTATTGTCAGTTCGGTCAACAAGGAGAGGAGAGGTTCCTCCCTCCTGTTTCCCTTCGGACAGCTCCGCTCGCCGGTGAAAGTAACACGCTGGCCGTCCAAACCGGAGAACACCACCCTCCTTTGGAAACAGTCGATGACGGCGCACACAGAAAATAGCCAGTCGATGCCTAGGATGACATCGTACGGCCGAATCTGTAGCAGAAGGAGATCCTTAACCGACTGATGTGGCCCCAACATCAGTCTACATCCCCGACAAACGAACAGCAAGTCGGTCTGACCTCCAACTGGTGTGCTCAACACCAGGGGCACTGGAAGTCTCTCGGCATCTAGACCCAAGGCGCGGGCTAGACTGGGTGCAACAAAGGAGTGCGAAGCTCCGGTATCGAACAAAGCATAAGCAAGAGTGCTAAACACACTGATCGTACCTCGAACAACCTCTGGCCCTGCTGGAACTGTTGCTTCTGCGGCGTGTAACTGTCCACGCCCAGCTCCCCTACCCCTCGGCTGTCGGCCACCTCCCCGACCACGCCCTGGTCGAGGTCCCTGGGGAGCGCCCTGAGGTCGGCCTCCCCCTCCTATGTCTGTCTGCGGAGGAGCGGGAGCTCGCTGTCCCTGCTGCTGCTGCTGGAAGGGTCTGGCTGGGAACTGCTGCTGTGGCGGATGCTGGGGATGACTGCCACTGCTGTACTGCACCCGATCGGGGCACTGACTCCGAAGATGTCCAGGGCTCCCGCAGATGAAGCACCGTGGTCCCGAGCCCGAAGGAAAAGAACGTGGGCCAGGGGATCGAAACTGAAACTGCTGCGGCCTGCTCCCTGCGGGTCGGAACCTGGAGGGTCCCGATGCTGGGGGCCTGGTGCTGACGGCCTTCCCCTTCGATGGTCCCAGCTGGATCCCTTCTCGTGACAGTCCGCCTAGAGTGTGCATCCTTTCCACCACTTCGGCCTTCTTCTGAACCTCTAAGTATGTCGGAAGGGTAAAGGGAGTAACAGCATACTGGAGGGAGGGTCGGAGCGCCTCCTCCAAACGTCTTGCCCGAGACTCCTCATCGGGAAAGAGGTCTGGAGCAAAACGCAGGAGGTCCTTGAACTTGATTCCAAGTTCCCTCACGGACATGCTCCCCTGCTGGAGGGAGAGTAGCTCCTGTCTCTTCTCCGCCCTCATTGTCGAGGAGAGAAACTCCGCCTGGAACTCCTTCTCGAATTCCGCCCAAGCAACCTCAGACTCTTTCCTACTCCCCAGGTGAAGCATCCACCACTGACGTGACGCTCCTCGCATCTGGCTAACAGCCAGAGGAACCCAGTACTCTGTCGGGGCCCGAATCAGGCCGAAGGCTATGACTAGCTCCTCCAGCCAGCCTTCCGTCTTCATGTCGGAGGTGCTGCCCTCATATTTCTCGAGGGCCTGTCGCTGAAAGGCTCGAAGAGTCTTCTGCCACCGGTCGTCCTCTTCCTCCCGATCAGCTCTCTGCTGATTGGCCAAGGTAGTCTCAGGAGTCTCGATCGCCTATACCACACGTGGTCGCCTTCCAGGTGCCATAGCTGCAAGGTAAACAAGGAATACCTAAGCCCAGTAGTGCAAAGAAAACCGTTCTCAAAACTTATTAAGATTTAATTTATTCTTAATTTCCCAAGACATCCCAGAAACACAAGAACACAAGTCATTTATGATGCATGTACCTTTCCTAGGGTCTCTACCCTGCAATCAGTGTGGCTTCACTTGGTCGTTCGGTAGGTCCAGAGTCCTTGCATCGGATCACGGGGGGCCCTAAAATCCCGTGTCCTAGCCGGTCCTCCCTGGCCTATTTCACGCACCAAGGTCACCCAACGCTGTTGCCTTACCATCCCATGAAATCCTTACTGTGCCTAACTCCAGACTCCGTCCTATCTCTCAACCTGCCTCTGATACCATTCTGTCACGACCCGCCTTCACCAAAAGGAGGGAAGGGTCAGCAGATTGCCAGGCCCTTCCTTCTTTGAGTTGAAGGAGAGATAATGACCCCCGAAACCCGCCTTCAATAGGTCCCGGAGTGGCGACTAGCACCAAGGGTATAGGAAGTTCTCGCAAATGGAAGGCATTACCCTTTTTATTTTATAGGATCGAAAGATAAGGAGGAGAAAACCCAACAACACCAAGATAGAAAGAAAGGTAAAGCCAAAAGTAAACCATTCCCACATGCATGTTTAAACAGTTTACAACAAGGTACAAGTACAAAAGAAAAAGAAGCTCTCAAGTACAATACCAAAAGAAAACAAAGGTACGACAACAGCGACGACTCCAACTGTCCGACTAATAGGGTCCCGCGCAGCCCTGGTAGTCCTCCTGGAAACCTGAAAGTAAACGTAGGGTGAGCATACAAGTACACTCAGTAGGGAAAACCAAGACTCTCGTGCACAAGTGGGGGAAACGTACTAAAGTCCCGTGAGAAAGAGTAAACCAAACACCTAACAAGGCAACTATCCATCCCAAGCCTCACCAAGGTTCGCTCCCCAAATAACGCAAGTCAAGTAATATTTATATAAGAGCACATCGATGTTTGGGTACCCCGCGCCACTTTCCCACTGGTTATTGAGACATCCTACGCATCGGACCAATCCCGCCATTCTCACCGCAGTCCCACTGCCACACCCGCCCGCACACCTGGGCCACAACCACACGCAGTCCCACTGCCAAATCCCGCCCGCACACACCTGGGCCACAACCACACGCAGTCCCACTGCCAAATCCCGCCCGCACACACCTGGGCCTCAACTGTCACAAGTAACCATGCCTGCAAACACCTAGGCCAGAACAACCACCGCTACGCCCGAAGACACCTGGGCTAAAGAATCCACTGCCACACCCGAAAACACCTGGGCCTCATCCCGAAGACACTTGGGAAACCACCTGCCGCACACACCTGGCCAACCACCACAACACCCTGCCCGATGGTTCTTGGGCTAATAATGGACTTCAGGCCATCACAGCCTGCCCGAAGGTACTTGGGCTATCCGGGAAAGGGAGCAGAAAAGGAGCTAATAACCAGCCACTAAGTATAGTGTTGGGAAAAACACCCTCCGCCCATGAATGGGGGTGTTCGGCACTAAGTGCTCCACTGGGGTGGGGCGCGAATAAGAAACACAAAGCTACAAGTATAGATATAGGTAACAAACACTCACCCAAAACTTAGGTTTTCCTAGCCAACCTACAGAACACAATACCACAATGCCCGAGTCACAATTCACGACCCTTGCCCACAAAACCATTTGTCCCATTCTTGTTTCACGTTCAGTCAAATGTTCAATTAATTTTAAGCACTACTGGGCAACTACCATAAGCATAACCAAGGAAAACGTCAAGCATAGATCAACCAAAACACTCACACCCGGTTCTGCCAACAGAGGATCTCTTCCCAGTTTGTGATAAAAACCCACAACCACTGAAACCATGCCAACAGGAGATCCCATCCCCCAAATTCACACAGCCACCGAGAGTATAAAAAGAACGGGGGATCCCATCCCCTCCCACATTTCCAGCAAACGGCCCGAAGGGAAAACAACCAACAACCACTACCAACACGAGTCAGGGATTTTCAGATTTAAACGACTTAACACACTCCATGATTTCAAAATTCCATGTGTTCTATCCGTTAGTTATCACAAAAGGGTTGATCCTGGTGCTTTCAATTATTCAGCCGGGTATACGTGATTAACCAATTTCACAGCAGGAGTTCACAATTTCAGCAACCCATTTAAAACATCACGAGGGGATTCAAGTGCACACACACGACCACCAACGGCCTTAATTTTCAGAAAACATAGACCAGTACAAAAAAAAAGGGATGATCACAAGATAAAGCATAAACAACGATCACAACCCCTTCCCCTTCTTACTTTAGAACTTCGTTTAGTATCTTCATTAGGGTTTGGTTCAACCAATTCCATAGGAACAAAAGTAACGCCCACCCCGCATGATACACAAAGGTGAGAGACGAGAGAAATTCCCTACTTGTTGATGGATGATCGACGTTTAGGCCGGGGGCGCGGAACTTTACGGATAACGACGCGGCGGTCCCGATGCACCAGAAGGGCCACGATCGAAGAAGGGGGAAAACCACGGCCTAACCCTTAATTATAAGGGCTGGGGACGGTTGAGATGAAAACACAAAACCACGGAAGACGAGGGAGTCGTGGGTTGACCACGTGGCTTGACTCATCATTAATGGCGCTGGGTGGTTTTAACTGACCCATGAATTAATGAAGCATTTAATTAAGACCTTTGCGCGCGTTTCGGATTTCCAAGATATTTTTAGCAAGGAAGAACAGGGTTTAAAACCCTATTTGCGAAAAAGGAACATTACTGGAACAACTTGGCAGGGCCGGTCTCACCGATCGGTCTCGCCGATCGGTCTCACCGATCGGTCTCACCGATCGGTCTCACCGATCGGTCTCACCGATCGGTGGCACCGATCGGTCTCACCGATCGGTCCCACCGATCGGTCGCACCGATCGGTCTCACCGATCGGTCTCACCGATCGGTGTCACCGGTCGGTCTCACCGATCGGTCTCACCGATCGGTCTCGCCGATCGGTCTCACCGATCGGTCTCACCGATCGGTGTCACCGATCGGTCTCACCGATCGGTCTCGCCGATCGGTCTCACCGATCGGTCTCACCGATCGGTCTCCCCGATCGGTCTCGCCGATCGGTCTCACCGATCGGTCTCGCCGATCGGTCTCACCGATCGGTCTCGCCGATCGGTCTCACCGATCGGTCTCGCCGATCGGTCTCACCGATCGGTACCCCGCAAGGAAACCGGATTTTTGGCAAAGGAAGGGACCAAGGGGGGTCTGGGTCTTCACAATGATGGTTTACACATTTTGTGAAAATATTTAACATGTTTAAATAATTTTCGTATTTTTTATTATCCGAAGATAGGTGGAATATCTTGATTAACCATTTTAGAGTTATGTGGTCATTGAAAGTTGATTTTGGTACTACAGACATGTAAAATTCATCTTCAATACAATTTTTTTTTGGGAAAAAAATGATATTGCGGTGGAAATAGAAAAAATCATAAAATTCTACCCATTAATTTATTATATTAAATTATGATCATACTATTGGTAAAAAATAATTCCAAAACATTTGGAAAAGGATACGAACAAAAAAAAAATCATATTACCATAACATTTTTATGTAATTGACGACCTTTTACACACATCATTGGTTTATGGTTTTGTGGGTGTTAAATTTATATTGATAATTTAAATTTGTGGGGTCAATTATCTCTATAACTCCATATAATTATTTTGGAATTATTATTTCCTTACTTGTCCATATATTCACATCTCACCTATGTTCTCTGATTTTGAAACATAATATGTGATATTCTAAATGACCTCCATGTATCCATTTATCTTCTATCAAGAGGATATTTTATTAAACATTTTCAAAACATGGGTTTATAAAGTCTTTTTTTCATATATTAAAACATTTATTACAAGGATAAAACTGAAATTGTTCAAAAGAATTTATTAGTTGGTGTAGGATGTATCATCCTAATATTTTAGAAAGGGAAACTATGTTCAATAGCGCATTTGATACACAACGCCGAGCTTAAATAACCCATGATATATATAACAGTTATATCCTTGATACTAAATGGGGTATTATGAATAATATTAAATAATTTATAAAATATATATATGTTTTCTTTATAAAAATACTTTATTAATAAATAATCATCGATTTTTTTAAAATAATTAGACTCATCAAATGAATGTTTTTAAAATCATTTTTTACATTTCATGGATAAATATATTAATATTAATTTTATACAAATTTAGAAATTTTATTTTATAAAATATAATTAATATTTTAAATCATAATATTAAAGACATTTTTTGTGGAAATTTAGTGATTTTTCAAAAAAAAAATATTTTTAACTGAGTAGTGAAGAAACAGTTAAAAAAACAAATTTCTTTCCAATAAATTAATAAATTCAAAAACATATTTATTTTTATAAAATTAAATAAAGTAATATAATATTTAATTTTTATTTAACCCACTTATTTTTTAATCAACTTCAAATTATATTTTATTATACGGCTGTTTTGAGATTATAGAAGAGATTTTCCGAAATCAGTTTAAATTGGATATTGTTTCTCCTTTTAAGTTACATAAAACCACCATTAATGAGGAATGATTTCAATAACGAATCAATATTATGTATCAATAAATATTAATTAATTTTCATAAAATAATTTCTATTTCTTATAGAGTTAATAAAAAATAATAGTTTTCATTGAGCAATACACTTTTTAAAAACCCACTTTTTCATCACCGCTTGGGATTTAATTTTAAATTATTGTTTTCTACTATAATAAATTGAATTGGGAGAAATGAATTTATTATATGTAAAATTCATAATATATATTATCTTATAAGTTAAAAAAACAATTATTTAACATAATGACTAGTGAAAACAATAAAAATAAATTACCTCAGTTAAGGTGAAAACTTGTTTAATGGGGGTTCAACTGAAAACATAAGTGTAAAATTGACTCTTAAACATATATAAAGTCTTTAGTATGGATATATTTACATTTTATTATTTATTTATCTTTATAATCATCAATGTTTTATCCCTTTTAATTCCAAAAATATGGGCACACAATTTTCTTTACAAAATTTATGAGTGTTCCCCTCAACTCACTTATTAATCGCCACCCACTCTATTTTCTTATTCGAAAATTAAAAGTATTTTAGATTGAATCATAGCATCATAAATAAATTCCAAACATAAATAACCTCACCATAGATGTATTTTGTTGTTCATAAATCCATTATAGAAGTATATTAGGTATAATCCATAAGGGGTTGACTAAGAAGTTTAAAAATTCATAACTATGAATGTTTGATTTATTTCTTCTTAATCCTCCATTAATTATTCTTAAAATATGATCATATGAAAAAATGTATTTAATATATACTAATATTTTTTTATATTAATTTAACAACCTAAATATATCTCATATTCCCTGAAATGTAATATAAAATCATCATTAATGTGTTTGGCGGACTATAGCCTCATGAACTGTTGTTATTTTTTTTGTCATCCACAGTCATTGATTTTTTTAATAAAGGATATAAAATTTTTATGTGATGTTTTTAACATATTTATACTTCAAAATTTATGATATCACATATACTTTTTTTACTGTTAATTCATCGGAGGATAATATAACTCACTCGTATGTATGATGTACTACCATCTCATGAAGAGATATGATTCCTTTTTCACAAACGCATTACATATTTGTTAAAAGGATTTTATTAATAAAAACAATATATATAAATGAAAAATAATAATTTCATTCGTGAACTCCTTTACTACCGCCTCCACAATGCAATGTGCTTTAATTTTCCTCACCACATGACAATTTTGATATATATAATTATAGTTAATTAAATGATATGATAATTAATATATTATGAAAATTATATATTGATAAAATAATATGTGCATTAATTCCTTAATGATCATTGAAAAATGGAATTGTTACTCATTCTTACATTCAACCAACCATCTATATGATCATAACATAGTTCATTTAAAATAAAATTATTCATTAGTCGTTTTAAAATTAAAATTTATGAAAATATATGAAATTTTTTTATTTAATATTAATATTTATGTTTTAAAAAGGAAATATTTGACTATAGTCTTCCAAGAAATGTGGGTTTGTAATATTGAGTCAATCGTCCTCAATACACCCAATGTAAATAGAACATATAACACCATGTTATTTTGTGAAATATTTTTTCCCTAATTAATTTAATCATTTTGATATTTTTCAATTAATAAAGAAAATAGTAAATATTATATAAAATAACATTTTTTCTTGATTTATATGTAAAACCATGTTAATTATTCAGTTCACACAACATAATGTTTAACTTCACTACATAGAACACTGATTTCAACTTTGGTTACATGTAAAAATGTATTTCCTTGATGGCTTGAGTAACACACATTATCATGTTTTAACAAATAAGTATATGTTATTTAATATTACCTAGATGTTAAATTAATATTTTTTAAAGTTCATAACCAACTTATGAAAATATATGGTTCAAAAAAATATAAAACAAATTAATAGTTTACAAATTAATTAGGAATGAATATGAAAAAAATTGAATATAGAGGAAAAAAATATTATACTAACAAAACTTTTTTACCCTAGTTAAATAAATTATTAAAAATTAATGAACTTTATTATGTGATGTAAATATTATATATTCAATCAAATATTTTTGATATTCGTCCATTCAATTTGATAGACGTAGGATAAAAAAATAACCCAATTTTAAGATTAAAATACTATATTTCTTATTAATTAATTTTTTTATTTACTATTAATAGAGAGATGATTTAAAATAAACGTTTATTTTTTATTTTATGGATTATATATGAAAATATAGAATTATTATTCTTAATTAAAACAAAAAAAATTGGACAGGGTATTTTTTTGAAATTTTCTAAAAGGATTTAATTTTTAATGAATATTTAAAAGATAAATAACATTAGTATAAAATATCCATTTCATATTATTTATTTATAAGTTAATTTACATATTATATTATAAACCAAAATTAATTAGATCAAATTAGTATCAATTAATCAAATTTAGGTCATTTTAATCAATATCTCTTTGACATTGACTATAAAAACAAAGCATATTTTTGGATTTTTTTATATTAAAAAACTCACAGTGTCATCCTATCAATGGGATTAAATTAAAATTACAATTTTAAACTTATGTGATTGTAATTTGGTATAATTAATTAAATAATCGGAATCATAACAATATATAATGTCTAATGAGGTTAATATAGTATTTGACCAATAATATTAGTGAAAATAATTAAAATTAATTATAGTTATTCAGGTAAAATAAATCTTACCTATGGAATAATCCCTAAACATAAGGGCCCAAATAACATATACACTTGTGAAACAGTCTTTGACTATTCATATTTCCACCATATTCCTTCCATTGTTTTGTTTTAATGTAATTTTTTTTGTAAAATCTTCTATAAAACTATCTTGTTTTAAAAAAATTCAAATGTTTCCTTTCACTTCCCTATAAAATGCCACCACCTAAACCTATTGTTAACACCTCTAAAAAAACATATTTTTTCCCATGATCTAACAAATATACTTTCTAGAAAGAAACCCTTCAAAAGAAACCAACTTTAAACATTAAAAAATAACGAGTTATGTCATGAATTTAAATTCCGTATCTTTTCATGTTCATAGTTTTTGAGAATTAGGCCATAACTATTACATAATAACACAAATATTACAAAGTAGACACTTATACTTCCTATAAATTTTTTCAAAATATAAAACTCCAAAAAACATTTTTTATTTTATATTAATGATTAAAATAATCAAAAAAGTAATATAAAATTATTCATTTGTCTTACAGATTCTTATACCATGTGGAAAACATTTCACAAACATGGGATGAGATCAAAAATATTTGTAAGGGATATTATATAATCAATGAAACTATTAGTCCTTTAATGTCATATACTCATGATTCTTTTTCATGAAAACATATTTTTCTCCCTTAAAATACAATTTCTTTTTCGTACCTCATTAAATCATAATATTCCTAAAAACTTCATAGAAACCATAAATAATAAAGGAAACATGCAGCTTCCATTACGTACTTACATTGTAGTTTTAAGAAATATATAGGGAGCAAACTTCATGGTTACATTTGGAATACCCATCATTGTATAGTCCATGAATATATTAGGAGAAACCTTGTATTTTAACTCAATTATATTAACCAACTCATTAGAGATATATCATGAGATCAACTAACCTTGGTTTATCACATAACCACCCACATTTATAAACAATTCCAAAGTAATATAACATAGCCATAACACATAAAACATGCATAAAGTAAAAAATAATATTTCCACTTTGAAATAAAAATATATAATTTAAAAATATTGATATAATCAATCCATTCTCAAAACCTTATTCAATACCATTATACATGAAAATGGTATTTGTTATTTAATTTTCATTTATAAAAAATTATGTCTTGTAGTGGAACCGAAATATAAAATAATGGTCACGGTGGCAGAAAATCCATTGTCGCATATAAAGTGAAAAAATACCTCTTTCATTTTGTAAAAATATTTGTATAAAAATAGTTGTTTTTAAGTAATCTGAATGAAATTGAAAGTCAAAGGGGTTGATTATTCACTGTATAAAAGAAGATGGTGTATAACATCAAATTGTGTCTCAATGGAAGACCATTAATACGAAGTCCCCAACCTCAAGTCTAACATGTCTTATTCATTGTTCATATTCCTTAATATTAAACAAATTTTTTGTTTTACTTTATTGAAATCCATTTCATGTTTATTATTCCCTTTATATCACTTATTTATTATGGTAGAACAATTACATAATTATTTATGTTTTCCTCAGATATTTTTTCAATATTCGATACTTGAGTTCAAAAATTAACAAGGTGTGATGAAAATTTTCCATGTGGTCATTTGTACATCATATCATTAATATTAATCATGTCATTATTATCAATTCATTAAAATAATTATACATTTGAATCAATCTATTAATTATGGTAATGAAAAACTAACAACTTTATAATCCCGGAGACGAAAGGTTGTGCGTAAAGATAAGTAATGTTATCAGTTTTCATTGACCGTTATAGAAATTATTTTATTATTATTTTATATTTACAGAATTATAATAAAATCATTAATATAATAATAATCATTTAAAAATACTTATATATATCATACATGTGATTTCATGAAAAAAAATGAATCACAACGCTTCATGGACGTGATAGTGCATACGTACGCAAGAATATTGTTATTATTTTTATATTCCTAGAAATTAATAACATACATGATATATTATTATCATATAATGAAAAATATTTCATGATTATCTCATATTAACATTAGTTCTATCATTATAAATAGTAACATGAGATGGTTATGTAAAATGATTTATATCGGATCTTCGATGTGATAGTTTACACACACACACAAACGATTAATTCCATCACCACTTAATGGATGTCTAGATGTATTTAGGTGATAATATTAACATAATAAATATTAAATATATTGAGGGTATAGTAGTCATTATCTCATCATCTTGGGTTTATATTTTAATGAATTGGATGAATAAATAAAACTGAAACACATTAATAAAAATATTATATTTTCATACGTATGATCACTATTATTAACATATAAACACATATAAGTTGGGTGTTATGCCTAAGATAAGGAATCAAGAATATGTGGTGGGAATAGGTTAATGGTTCTGGGTATATATTTTCTGAAAAAAGTTCTTTTATGTGTATGGAATAGAGGAGAAGAGAGCCTTCTAAAAGGAGAGGGGAGTGACAGTCTTGGAATTATAGAATGTATTAAATCAAAATAAATAAATTCCCTACTAGAAATTTGTCCAAGATAGTTTATTTCTTCTATAAGATGATTATGGATCTAAATCCTCTCTACTAATAAATATTTTTTATATTTTTTTTATTTATTAATTCTTATAATTATGTATTAATTTTTTTTATTCTTACCAATTTTTTTAAGTAATTTACAACTTCAGAGTTTAAATTATTACCATAACATGTCAAAAGAAAAATTAATGAGTCATTAATGACAATTAATGACATAACACAACTATTTTCCTACTAATTTTTTTTATAAAGTTTAATCCATTTAATTAAATATTTTATATTTTAAAATATGAATTATGTCAATTTTGGCACTATTCAGTAATTAACTTTTTATAAAATCATAACACCATTATTCCTTTTAAAACCCAGTTTTACTCATCAGTAACATGTATAATTAATCTAAATAATTTTTATATTCCATTAAATACTTAAATTTATATTTATTTTAATATTATTAATATCATTTATTTGATTTTTTCTTTTATTAAATATATTACTACATAATCATTGTGTAACCATTAAATTTATTTATTTAATGTATAAAAATTATAAAAAATTATCTGCATGTAAGTAATATATTTATATATTTATGGACTATTTATATACAAAGAAATAACTTTTATAACCCCATATTAAAAAAATTAGTAATAACATACATGTTTATGACATTATTGTTTTTACATTATATAAAATATTATCAATGTCATAATCAACCCAATGTGGAATATGTAGGCCCCCATTTTAGCCTAAGTATTTTTTGGGTTGAAAATAACTCATAAAATCATTTTAGGACCACTATTAGGTTTGTTTTATATTATTAAAATATTATTCTACCCTTACATTCTCGATTTATATTTATCTATGACAAATAATGTACAAAAGTTATTATTCCCAAACAATTAGTTTTACCCTATTAAATCACATTTTTCAAACTAATAATAACAATTTCTGTACATTTATAAAAATTCAATCCACATAAGTGACTAAAATTATTTTATAAATTAATCATGCTGACAGATTGAGGAAATGGGTTTCAAATGTAATAATGTTCAAAAGTTGACAATGTTTTCATAACCAATATAAATTTTAAATTGATTCTGATGAACTACATTGAATTTAATGACATGAAAATAATTAATTGTACTTTAAAACTAATTAAATGGAAAACCTAAATATATTAAGAAATCAGATGAAAAGTGTGTTTGAATTAAAATGAAGTATTTTTCAATATTAATTAGAAAATTGATATTATAAAAAAGTACCAAATATATCAACGAATGAAAAAATTTCTTCCTCTGATCAAAACAAGAATATTTTTTTCATATAAAATTTATAAAACCGTAAAAATTTACAATTAGAATGGTTTCTCCATAAATAGGCGATAAAAATACCTTATAAAAATATTTGATATTTTTATGCTTAAAATTTGATTTAATCTTATTTTAAGGCCATAAAATTTAATGGAGAAAACATAAAAATTTTAAATAACATGTTTAAACTAAATATTGTTAGTTATTTTCATTATATCCAATATAATGTCTAGGAGATTACTAGCTTTTAAAACAATAACATTATTAATATATTAATTTTCTATATAACTCAGACTCTTTTGAAACTTAATATTTTAGAGAAACCAATTATTGTGTATCAGGTGCACTATAAGAAAAATAATCCCTAATAATGTTAAATTAATATCTAATTAATAAATACTAATAGATATCAAATTAAAATATTCTATAATTACCTAGAATATTACATCATTCACCCTTTTGGAAATATGGTCCTCATAATTTTATTCACCTATCAACGGAGTGGTGATTTTTCTACCTCATATCATTTTTAGATTCACATGTTGGATTTTTAATCCAATGGTATTACCATAAAACCTTAAACAAAATAATCACATTATTATGAAACACTTTCACTATGTTGTCAATAATATGGATTGGTTTTCCTAATAAGAAGTGTTATCCTCTAACTAATATTTTTCTAGACTCAAAAAATGTCATGGATCTTGAATATACATTCTTAACATTAAAAGGTGAATAAAATTGGGAACATGAGATAAACTCAGAAGTAAATAAACATTGTAGGAATCTGATCCAATCATATCTAGGATTTCATAGGGTCTATTGAACTATGGACTTAGCTTCCCCATCTTACCAAAACACATTACTCTTTTCCATGGATAATCATTTATAAAGATATAATCACATACCTCGAAATAAAGATCCTTCCCCCAGTAATCCCCATAACTATTATACCAAACATGAGATGTCCTCATGTGTTTCAGAATTAACTAATCATTTTTGTCATCTCTTCTACAAATTCCTTTATCATAGACATCCCTTCTCCAACGACATCACAAAAAAACTGGTGTTCGGAACCTATTTCCATATACTACCTCAAATGGTACAATTTATATACTAAAATAAAAAAAAATTGATAAGAAAATTCATCCAATGAATGATTTAGATCACAACATTCATGCAAATCCATTTTATAAGAACGTATCATATCATCGTAGGTTTGAATTATTTGTTTTGACTACCCATCAGATTGAGGATGAAAACTTCTAATGAAATTTAATTCAATCCCCAATGATTTTTGAAGTACATTCCAAAAGATAGAATTAAACATGTGATCACTATCAGATACAATGGATAGAGGATGCTCATGTAACCTAACAATCACTTTAAGATACGACAAGGAAGGTTGATTTGTGGAAATTTTATCTGGAATTGGAAGAAAATGAGAATATTTAGTCAATCTATCAACATTAACTCAAATCACATAGTTACATCAATAAGTATTCAGTAATCCCTCTATGAAATCCGTGGATATAATTCCAAATTTATACTCTTGTATAGGAAAAGGTTGATGCATCCCCATTAGAAACCCTCATTCTGAATTACCTGTTGGAAATTCATTCACATCATAGTAATGTAATCAATATATATTTTTATTCTATCCCACCTATAATACTCCCAATGGCCTCTGTATATCTTAGTACTATCAGGATGAACTGAAAACAATAAATTGTGAGCTTTACAGAACAACTCATTCTTCAACCATGATTCACAAAGAACACATAGCCTCTTCCCAAAATTTAAAATTCAATATTTATGGGTTTTATATTCTGGAAACAAACCCTTTGGAACCAATTCTACCTTTTTTGCAATTCAATATCTTCCTTATATAATTACATAATTCTATATGATAGAGACAAGTTCATAGAAACCTAAAACAAAATAAATGAAATTTCTACACCAAGAACTTTCATGAAAATTATTATCAAATCATTAATCAATGGGTCACCTTCCAAATGATTCATGGTTAATGTAGCGTTACTTTTCTGACTCAAACCATTAGTAACTTTCTTTAATTTTCTATGATGGTAATGAATCTTAATATCATAATACATTATTAGTTCCAACCCTCATCATTTCTTCATGTATAATTATTTCTTATTTAATGCATACTTCAATATATTATGGTCAGTATATATTTGAAATATTACACTATATAGATGATGCCTCCAAGTTTTGAATGAATAAAACACAACTACTAATTCCAAATCAAATGTAGGGTAAATTAACACATGGGTTTTCAAGTGACGTGAAGCATAAACAATTACATGATCATTCAACATTAGGACACAACCATGTCCACGTAACAAAGCATTATTGCAGATAAAAAATTCACGATTTATGTATAGTAGTTCCAAAACATGAGTATTATCTAATCTTCTATCTAATTCATCAAAAAATTCATCACATTCTATTATCCCGATGAATATAAAACCTTTTGAATTTAACATAGTTAGTGGGATTGATAACTGTCAAAAATTTCCAACCAAACACTAGTAATATCTAGCTAAACTTATAGAGCTATGAATCTTGGCTATATTTCTGGTTTTGGGCCCTTCTTCAAGAACTTTCATTTTAGCAAGATCAACAATTATTCAATCTTTAGAAATAATGTGACCAAGGAAATTCATGTTTTGAACCAAAATTCACACTTTTTCAATTTCCCATATTTTTTATGGTTTAAAATAACATCCCTTAATTGGAATTCATGAACCACTATACATTTATAATTCACATAAATTTCATCAATAAACACAACAACAAAAATATCCAAGAACTAATGGAATATTGTATTCATAAGATCCATGAATATTTTAGGTATATTAGATAACCCAAATGATAAAATATTAAATTTATAATTCCCATATCTTGTATAAAATGCAGTATTTAGAATGACTTCTTCCTTTAATTTTAACAGATGGAACCTCTACCACAAGTCATCCTTCATAAATTTATTAATCTCCTTGGAGATGATCAAACGAATCTTTTATATGAAGAAAAGGATACTTATTCTTAAAAATGGTGTGATTAAAGCCTATATAATAAATTTAATTCCTCATTGAAGAATCTTAATTTTTAGAAAACATAATAGGATCACCCCATGGTGATGTAGTAGGTTTAATGAATCCTTTGTATAATAACTTCTGTAATTTATTCTTCAACTATAAATGTTCTATTTATGAAATTTTATAAGGTGGGTTTTGAATTTTATAAGTATCAAGAACTATTCCAATAGTAAATTTGACACTCTGATCAGGTATAATACTAGGAAACTCATCATGAAAAGACTCATGATGCTTGTTTAACATTCTATCATCAAGAATCTAAATAGTTATTTTATTTTCAAAAATATGTTCAATGTAGCATTAATTTTCATCCTTTAATAGTTTCTCAACTTTTTGATATGTTATCAATGGTAAGAGTTCATTCTTGTATACAAACTGAAATTATTTCTAAATAGACATTTATTTAACTATATTTCAATCTTAGCATGGTAAACAGAAATTCAATTCATACCAAAATAACATCAAAATCTACTAGAGGAAAAACAAAATGGTTTGCAGTTAAATTTATTCCACATACAAGTATAGAAATATGATTTTAATTTATATTTTCCTTAACACTTCCCTTATGTATATTTACCATATATTAAAGATTAATTTCTCGAGGTGGAATTTCCAATAAACCAAAATATATCATAGAAATGAATGAATGTGTTGAGACTAAATCAAACAAAACATTTGAATAATCAAAAAAAATTATATAATACCACTTCATTTTATTGCCCAACATCTAATGAAGATGTTGCATAGGATTTAACGGCACATTTCTACTTATAGTCATGTTTCTTTCTATCATTCGAATTCTCCATTAGATACACTTTTTCATAATGACCCTTTTCATTACATATTAATAAATTTATTAACGTATAGAATTTTATTTTATACCATTACCTTGATCAATTTTAGTACATAAACGAGCCTTATGTCTCATATTATCACATCATAAGAACATAATAGAATATAGAAGGCATTCAACAGTGTTTTTTCTACCTCAGCTCTAAAAAACTGTAAACATAATTTGCTTTCAATCAGTTTTTTTTTCAGAATTTTTCTATTTTTCATTCCACCTTGAACTTTTTTCTACTAGTTTTTGATGGACACTAGATCATCGTCAAACTCCATTTCCCCCTTCTCAACACATAGAACAAGTTTTTAATAATATTTGAACTCATGAGAAGAAAATGACCTTCAAAACATTTTATTTAATCTGATGTAATAATTATTGATTTTACTATCATTATCTTGGATAAAATTAAGAGAATAATATGCTAGTCATGTGATGTTTTTTCATAAGTATCAAACTAGTCCTCAAATTTTCTTCATTCCATGTATTGGTTTTCATCCTAAGTCTAACTTCCATAGGAATATATTTCACAATTAACATAATTTTAAAATCATACATGCTAAGAGAATCAATCTCATCACATTCCCAGATATTCTTAACCATTGACCACAAATTTATTCTATTCACCTTCAAATTAGTAAACAAAAAGACTAACCTTTTGATCTTTTTAACACCTCATTACATTGAAAATAATATCTAGTTCATCAATCCAACCATTTTCCTACACAGTGTCAAATGATTTTCTAAATGATAGGGGATGTTTCCTTATGAAATGTTCTTATTCTATCATGTTCCACTATGGTTGATCTGGATGATCCTGTGCGTGGATACTGTTAACATTTTTATCCTGAGTTAATTTCACTATCACTTCATATAATTGTCCTTTTTGATTCATACCATCCTAAGATGCTGATTTTGAAGGTTTTTTTCCAATGGACATCATCCTAAAAAACTCCCATATTTACTCTATAGAAAACCATTCGGAAAAGAGATATCCTTGAAAAATAAAATTTTAATATTCAAATTTTATATCATTTAATTTGACTATAAACTGAAAATAATTTGTGGATATTATATTACCAATATCCTAACCCCTAAATTTATCTACACTTACCTTTTATACAAATTATTAAGACCATACCATAAAACTAATATAACCTTGATTTAAGTCATGAATTATACTTTAATGTCTTTTCATGTTCATAGTTTTATAGAATTTGTCCATAACTATTACATAACAACTCTAATATAAAAAAGTATACACATCTACTCACTATGTATATTTTACAATATAAAACTCTATAAAACATGTTATCATTTTCTCTTGATATAAATCTTCATAATAATCATCATTAACTCTTAAATTGTCATTACCATTCTTATTCCTTATCAAATACAATTAAAAAAAATTAGGATGAGCTCAAAAATCTCAATAATGGATATAAAATAACAAATAAAACCGTTATCCTGTAAATTTTTTAATCTCTTGAATACATTTCACAGAAGCATACGTTTCCTCCATAAAACATATGTTAATGAATAGAAATCATGAAATTATAATATTCCTGAAAAACGTATTAGAATTTATAAATCATAAAGGTAACATATTTCTTCATTGACATAATTACATTATAGCTTTCACTGCTACATTGGAGGTATCCATTATTGGTAAATTTGTAATACCAATCATTATATATTACCTAAATATATTTAGGGAAACATTATCATTAAACTTTGTATCATTTCCCAAATCACTGGAGAACTATCATGGGATCACCCACCCTTGGATTATCATTGAACCACCATTATTCATTAACTATTCCCCAGTACTATAACATAATCGTAATACCTAACACAAGCATAAAGATAAAATAAAATTTCCACTTTAAAACCACAAGATATCTATTCAAGTTATTGATATAATGAATCCATTCTATGAAACATTTTTAAAACTAAAATACCATAAAATGTATTGTGGAATTCTTTTCTTTTACTAAAATATTATGACTTGTTGAGTAAGCCTAATATCAAATAATGGTCATGGTGGTGGACAATACATTATTTCCGTTTACAATAAAAACATTTCTTTTCACATTTAGTAAAATTATTCATATAAAAATATTCATTTCGAAGACCATTTAATGTTATTGAAACTCAAAGAGGTTTATTATAAACTGTATAAAATAATGTAGTGTATAAAATCAAATTTAACCTCAATAAAATGAGATTGAGATGAAGTCTCTTACCTCAACAATGACTTCTATGGTACCCTCATTATATTACAAAATAATAAACATAGGATAATTTATACTTTCTTGAGAAATTTTTTTATGTTTATTATTCTCTTTATATCAGATATTTTTATTGATTTAAAAGTTAATTAGTTATTTCTATTCATGTTAAATTCTTTGATAATATTTTAGTACTTGAGTGTCAAAAAAACATGGAATGATGTAAAATTTCCATGTGTTCAAATAAAGATAATATATAGAATAATATAAATTAAATAATTGTCACTTTAATTAATAAATTATACTTTTGAATCAAATGTTTAATTATGGTTATGGAAAATGAACAATGTTATAATCATGGACATCGTAGGTCGTATGTATGCATGAGTAACATTTTCATTTTTGTTAATCATAATGGAAATAACGTATTTATTATTTTTACTATATATAATGATCATAAGATCATTAATATGAAATTAATAATTTAAATATACTTGTATATATTAAAATTGATTTAGTGAAAAAAATTGAATCACATCACTTCCTGGAGGTGATAGATCACACGTATGCATGAACGATGTTATCATTTTTATGTGCATGAAAAGTGAAACAAATTGATATATAATTATCTGGTAATGAATAATGTGTAATTAATATCCCATATTATCATTTAATAAATCATTATAACCAGTTGTGAATGACAACTATGCAAAACATATTATATCAGTTTTTGGATGTAATAGTTAACACAAACGCACAAACAATTAAATTCATTCTTATTTGATTGGAGTGGGGACGAAATTAGGTAATGATATTCACATAATAACAACTAATTATATTGAGGAAACCATAGTTATTATCTCATCATGTTTGGAGTATATTTCAGGGAAGTGTAAGAAGAAATAAATTAGAAACACCTAATTAAAAATATTAACTTTCCTTTGTATGATCTCATTTATTTACACATTAACACCTCTATGAATGGTGTTCATCCTAAAATAATTCCTAAAAATTTAGTGTGGTAAGATATGAACGGTTGTGAGTAGAGTTTTTCCAAACAAAATGGTTTTTATGTACATGGAATAGAGAAGAAAAGTTTCTTTGTAAAGGAGACAGTAGGCACACTATTCAATTTAATAAATGTCTTAAATAAATATATATTCATTTTCTTTTCAAAAAATTTCCAACATTATTTAGTTATAATATTGGATGTTAATAGGTCAAAATAAATTCATCTGATAAAATTTAAAAATGGATTGGATAGTTTTTTAATCTATATGTTAATGTTTTAACTCATTTAACTATTAACTCTTTATAAATTAATTTACACTTTGAGAGTTAAAATAATTTCCATAAAATGTTAAATAACCTATGAACGAGTCATTCATGAAATTTTGAGACTTAAAAAATCTAGTTGACTTATTTTTTGATTTTTTGAAATATTACATTATTTAATTAAATATTTTATATATTAATATAAGAATTATGTCAATATTGACATAATTCATTACATTACTGTTTAAAAAAACATAAAAAATCTTTCCTTAAAAAAAATATATTAAATAATATATAAAATATCTATGACATCAATAAAAAATGTTTATGAAATAAAATATTTCAATTCATATTTAATTTGATATTATTAAAATCATTTATTTGACTCTTCGTTCATTAAATCTATTACATCAACATCAGTGTGTCATAAATAAATATAATTAAATAATTCCTAAAAATTATACATAAATTATTATGATACTGGTAATATTTTTAACTTTCTGAGGAAAATTTATAAACGATGATATCACTTATATAATTTGATATTAATTTTTTTTGTAATAAGAGACATGTTTATGAAATCATTATTTTAAGTGTTAGTAACATGTTATTAAGGCCATCATCACAACCAAGTTACATCCAAAAGAAAATATTTCATCGAAAGTATTTAATTGGTAAAAAATAACACATCAAAAAATATTAGGACCAATTTTGGGGTAGATTTATATTATTATAATATTATATTTAACTTTAATTTCCTATTTTAAATTTAACCATGGTAAATAAAATACAAAATCATCTATTTACCAAATATTATTTTGATCATTTAGGATTATAGTTTCATATTGATAACATCTATATATTACAATTTTTTTTAAAAAAAAATTCCATAAGATAATAAATTTTGGAAAAAATATAATCTCATTGACCGATTGAGGAAACTGTTTTTTGACGTAAAAACCTGAAAATGTTCCCAACGTTTTATATCCAATTTTATTTTTCAAATGATTACAATGACCTACATTGGATTAAATGATAAAAAAATTATTTAACTATACATTAAAAATAATTTAAAGTATAACATAACTATATAAATAAATCAAACGAGATGTATATTTGAATTAAAATAAAATATAATCAATTTTTCATTAAAAATGAATATTATCAGAAAATTAAAGACAATTCAACAAAATTCAATTTTCATGTCCTGCTTCCAAAGAAGATGTTTAATTTTTCGTGTAAAATTTATAAACCTCTTAAAATTTATAATTAATAATGGTTCTCCATTAATATTTGGTAAAGATAATATTTAAAAATATTAGAGCACGTTATGTTTGAAATTGGGCTTATACTTATTAAAAGCGCATAAAATTTATTGGATAAAATTAAATTTTAAAAAAAAATTTGTAAACATAATATATTAATTTAAATTAATTAATTCCAATATGATGGCTATGTTCTATCTACCATTTAAAATTATAATATTAATAATATAATATTTTTTGGTATAACCCAGTTTGGTGTACAATATAAGAGTGTGAAGGAACCAACTGATGTGTGTTGGGTATGCTATTAAAAAAAGTGTCATATTTAAGGTAATGTTAATATGAAATTCCGAAATATTAATAGATATTAAAAATACATATTCTATGATTTATTTGGATTTTACACCCTTACTCATTGAAGCCTCCCTTTGTTCAAAAATCCTTCCAAGGAAGCCCTACAGTGCAAACCAAGATGAGTTACCCGATTAAGAGATAAAACCCTCCCTCAACCTCCTTTCATTTATTTCCATTATCCAGAACCTAAAATATTCTTATTCCATTCATGTATAACAACAATAGATTCCAAAATAGACTAGTATATTTTATATTATGGTTTAGACCTATACTAACACACATGTTAATTTAATGGTTAACTAATATACCATTTACGTGTATAGTGAACTACTGTTTCAAAAAACGAATATTATTCATTTTTAACTTTGTTGCCTCTTATAGTAGACATTATTTTGTAAAATATATTTATATATGATATCTATATTGTATTATGCTTCTTTAATTTTTTTAAAATATACACTTATTCTTTCCATAATGCGTAAAGATGATAATTTCGTTCAAGGAAGAGTGAATTATCGCCCCCTCAAAGCGATCAAATTAATTAACATACTATATAGAAGGTATTATGGAATTGTTTAGTGAAGATATATAATATATATATATGACATAATAATTCAACAAAAATTATTTTATATTCATACATACATATACATATATTTCATTTACTTTCATTCTTTAAATACACTAATAAAACAAAAGCAATGTTCATGCATACATATGACCTAAAATATCAATGAACGGTTAATTACATATCATAATTATATATTATATATATTATTTAAATTCAAATTATTTTAATATTAGTTATATTTATATCATTTTATACACTCTTTAAATTAATATATAAGTTTATGGACCATTGATATAACAAATTATGACACATGCGAGAAATTGAATATTACCTTAAGTGTAACCATGACTTGTAATTGTTAGAAAGGGATAAATAAAAAGTAATAATAAAACAATATATAGAATTAGAGTAAATAATATCGTTCAATATAATATGTATAATAAAATTATAATTTTTATAAAGAATATTTTTATGAGTATAAAGATAGTCTTGACACATGTTATGGGGATTTAAATTCACTTTTTATTTACGTGAAATACAAGCCTTAATCAACAAAAATTTTATATTTCTAGTGTGTATATTTTCCATGGATGTATTTTAGGATTCTCATAAATATTTTTAATTTTATATACATATCCATTTTATTATTTTTATTTCATAGAGGTTATGTATGAAAAGTTAACAAATCAAGAAAGTAACTTTGTCATGATTTTCCTTTATTGAGAAACAACCCATGTCATGAACCTATATTATTATATGAGTTGTATATAATTTATTTTAACATGATATGTCATTAATAAAAATTATTTCATTTTATCTTAATATTCATCAAATGTTATTTCCATCATAAATTAATATTACCAATATGGTGATAATTTATTGCTAAAATCTCATCGTTTATTGAGATTGTTAATTATTATGCTTCCAGTGATGAAATGTTATGATCCATGTCTCTGGAAATCTCTTTTCATTTATTTACCTATTTATATTCATGTTATATCCAATTAATGGAACCAATTTCCACTCTTTTTTACTTAATATACCTTAGAAAATGTTCTTATTTAAATATTCCCTTATATCTCCTTTTGATAAGAAATATGTGTTCTTTCAAGACATTGATTTAAAAAAACTAATTTATTTTTTTAAGGTTTATCATATGATATAAAACAACATTTTTACCCATGATTTTTTAAATGCTGTTTTATAAGGAATATTCATTTCATTTTTAGATCAAGTAACTTTTCTGAATATTTATGGTAAAAAATAATTTTTGGATTTACGGATATACCCAGTGTCATGAACATTATTTATTTGGAGATCCCATTGTATGTTTACAATTTTATTTCTAATTAATTTTTATTTCCTCAAAAAAAATTAATTAAATTTATTTTATGTGGTTTCCAATGAAATTTTTTATCAAAATTGTTTATGTTTAAAATTTTATTTTAAATTTTTTCAAGACTTATTTATAAATATTCAATTAATTATAAACTAAATGGGTTTAAAAAATTTTGGAAGATATATTTTATATGAATTTTTATAATTTTTTTTTAAAAAAAATCAATATTTTATTATATTTTTTCAAATTGGTTTTAAAGGAAAAATGTTTTTAATTTGTTTTCAAGCTTCCATTATATGTTTTCTATGTATTTTAAAAAATTTCAAAATTATTTTAAATATTTTAACTGAAATAGGTTTTTAAAACTATTTAAATCCTTATTTCTAGCATTTCATGTATTTTAAATTAAAGTGGTTTCATATGATTTTATAAAGGGTCGTTTTTCAAGGAATAAATGATATTTTCCACAATAAATGTTTTCAAAATATATATATCCAGGTTATTTTCCATCTAAGATGACATCTATTAATTTTACTCATTTCTTTACTGGAAATTATTTGATGTTTCCATTCATATTATTTCTTAAATGGTATATGATTTAAAATAATAGTTATTTTGATGCCATTTTATCATCCACGGGTTATATTTTTTTGAAACCCACTTTTTTTATAAGTTATGCTTTGAAGAAACGATTGTTAATCCTATCTATTTTCAACAATATAAGATATTTTTATTCATTTATGATACCCATTTCATTTCTTGGGTTACGATGTGATGTTTATAAAGCCCATCTATTTTTATGATTCATGATATGATGATTGTTTGTTATATTTTCCCACATTAATGAATGATTTTATTACGAGATGATTGGGACCTATATCTCCTTCAAAATCATTATGAAATGATTTATATATCATCATATAATCATGTGAATCATGTTGAAGGTATTTATCTACTACGTTATGATGGAGAAAACTAATCCCTTATAAGGAAAGAACTATGATTGGGGATAGTGGCGTGTCCCGCCAGGTTGATATAGTCAATATGAAGATGAATGATTTGGAAAACTGTTCCACTATAAAATGATGGGGAAATCCAATCCAATATAGGAAGATAGGAAAATATGATCCCATACAAGAAATGGACCTATTGAAAAATAATTTTTTTATATTATATACCATTTTTTTAAAAATTGTGTTTCCTATAGCGATAGAACCCTTACGGTATTTGGGAATCTGTTTATATAATATTTATAGTATTCCAAAAAAAGTTATGTATTGTTAATGTATTCCATGACTTGGAGGTAATAGTTTTTATAATAGAAAAATTATAGTCAACCATTGGAAACCCTTATTGTAAAGAATTATTGATATCTGATGGTATATTTATATAGATATATTTATGTATTTATCTAAGGATAAGTATATGGATTAGTTTACATTTAATAAAATGTTCTAAAATTTTGGTAATGGATAATGTAATTGGTTTCCTAGAAATAAATCCCTATCTAAATACTAAAATTGTATGTGGATCTATAAAATACGTAATTATGGGTAACACACTAACATGATGGCCTGAGCCGGACTCGTGGTAATATGGTACACAAATATTCTCCTAACAGTACACATGGTTTGACTCTCAAGGGGGATATTCTTTTAGAAATTCACAAACTCATTGTGAACCACACTTGGGGATTTAAATGGAAATTTCATATAAATTACATAGGATAAACATAGGGTGTCATATATTTTGGAACGTTTAATTATGTAGGCCCCATATAAAAAATAATTCCTTATTATGGGGTTTTCTTCTGTAAGATGTGTTTCTCAGCCTATGTTTTTTGGTTTTAGTAAATGGATAGAACTAGAATGAATAGGGTTCACATTGAATCATTCATATGTGGAATGTATGGGAATAATGAATATATATTTCCCATGTGGAAATACAATAATGATAATTAATGTGGTGGTATGAGTGTTGGTACTATTTTTGAAGATAATGAGTTCCCACATGACACGAGAATTATTTGTAATGTTCTTCTAGTATTGTATACCATAAACATAAGAGGCATGAATAGAATTAGGTTGGGGAACCCTAATAAGTGATTCATATTTCACATTCATGGAATGAGTTTTTATAGGATAAGTTAAGAATCCTAATAATTGTTTATGATTAATTTTGAATGAATGAAGTATTTATGTTTTATAATTAAATGATAATTTCATTTGAATCATGAAACATATAATTATTTCCATTAAAAGTATTCATTAAGTATTGAAATGGATTTTATTAGTTGGGAAAAAGACATAGAAAATTGGTATTTTTATTATGTTCAGGTAACCCTTAATGTGATCACGATGTTGGAAAAATTGTGTTTATCCTGGATAAAGATATAATTGATTTGGATATTATAAACTATATAACACTGATTACCCTGGATCTGATTATTGACTTCTAGAAAAAGTATTCAATTCCATAATATATAATGTTTAAAACATCCTGTATTTAATGAATATATCCAATAAACATTGGATGAAGTGTGAACAAAGGTTTTCAATAAGTATTTATTGTAATTTATTCCATTACCACATTTTAAGAGAATATACGGCGAGGATATTCACCTACTTGGAATGTAACATCCATGTAATATTAGTGACATATGGGGGATAATTGTTATACTGATGTTGTTACAATCTTTATAATATTTTGGATTTTTATCATTCTAAAGGGTTATATGATTATCAATTTATGGAATGTTTATGTTAATCATCAGATAACAATTGTCAGATTGAAGTATTATATCTCCTGTTGAGGATTTATGTATATTGGGTAGCCAAATCTTGCAATTTTTTATGGTAATTGAATAGATATGGGATGAAATTTCACAAATCTCATGATCTGTTACTGCTTTATGAATGAAAAATTGAACTTTATTTTTAGAGAAATTGGTAATCTAAAAAATTTTCAAGACATGGAAAAAGGGTGAGACTTCACTTATGAAAGGGAACAAAATCAAGTAAGTATAAATTCTCTATAAAATTAGTTAACTATAGACAAATTATTTTGAGTCAAAAAATGTTATCCAAATTCCTTATTTTATGATAAATACAATTTTCCTTTTAGGTAATCCCATATTTATGGCTTTATGATTTTTTTAATTCTTCTAACCATGTTCTATATCACTCTCTTCTAGAACAAGATAGTTAGACCTCTTATCAACTTCCGTCTTTTCACTAGCAAATTGTGTTCTTATATGATGAAAACTAGATATGTTTTAATTTTGGTGACCATTAAGGTCCCAAAATTCCCATTATAGGGGATGTTTTAGTATTCATTTTTATAATAATGGTATCTATGAATGAGACATTTAAGTTTTAAACCATTTATAATCCAGATTAATTTCATGGTACAAATTCATTTTAATGGGGGTAGAATATAACAACTCAATATTTTTTAAAACATTTTATTCAAATTTATTTATTCTTTATGATATTTTTCTTTTCAAAAAACACAAAAGGTGGATTATATTATATTTTATAACTATGGTTTTTTTATACATAAAATAATATTAATCATTCACTTCATGAAATTCAAATTTTATCTTTCTCAACATGGAACATTGAAGTTATCATGTCTTACACACAATAATGACTTTCTTTGATGGATTTTGTAACATAAAAGTCCTAGTATTACTAAATAAATATATATTATTTAATAAAAACTAGAAATTAAAATAGTATTAATGAAAAGTATTTAATAATATCTTAAAAATTCCTAGTTTATACAATAATAAATTGTATTTATTTATTATAAATTAATTATAAATAAATATGAATGCCAGTTGAATATAAGGGAAATTATTATTATAACCAAAAAATCTATTTTCTGTAATGAATTAAAATAAAAAATAAGTTATTTATATTAATGTGATATAAATATTATATATTTAATCAAATATTTTTTAAATTCATTCAACATATTTTAATGTCTTATGTAAAAAAACAAACACAATTTTATGCATAAAATACTATATTTTTATTTGTCATATTTTACTTAATATTAATGGAATCTTTTTGGAAATACAATTTTTAGAACTTTTAGGGATTATATATATCATAATAAACTACATTTCTCATGTAGATACCTTATAATTATTTTAGGTTAATGTTTATTAATTTTTTTAAAGGATTCATTTTGTAATGTGTAGTTAAAACATAAATAATCATTAGTTCATAAATATTTTAAATGAATTTTTCAATGAAGATAAATTTTATTTTAAATTTTATTTCATAGTTTGATTCAATAATTTTTTAAAATTAATCAAATTTAGGTCATTGGAATCAATTACACTTTTAGATTGACAAATAAAACATAGAAAACTATTGGATGGTTTTACTTTAACAACCTGTAGTGTCATCCCACCAATGGGATTAAATTTAAATTAATTTATGACACATATGATATTGGAATTAAAAAAAATGTATCCAATATTTGAAATAATACTAATCTGTATTATCTTATTATTTTAACTTATTTTTTGACCAAAAATATTAGTGTATGTAACTAAAATTAATTTTACCGATTAAGGTAAAATTATGAAAAATAATGCACTAAACATTATAATTAATGGAACAATGACATATTCACTTTTCCAAAACACATTTAATGGAAAAATTTTAGTCACAAAACATCCATTATTGTGTTTTTTAGGTTTTATAACTTTTTTGGTAAAAAAATGGTATATATGACTTGTTTTCAAAAAAGGCCATCAGTGTCTTTTCCCTCCGATTAAAAGGACACCACCAACCCCTCTTCTTCCAACATCTAAAATAAAGTATTTTAGTATAATATGTTCCCAATAAGCTTCCATGAAATCCTCTCTTAATCTTTCAATCCTACCTTTGGTAAGAAATACTTCTGATAAATCCCACTACTAGAAAAAAAATTAGTTACCTGATTAAGAGGTAACACCCTCCCTCAAGCTGTATTAATTAATTTTGATTATCCATGACCTCAAATATTATTATTCCATGAATTTATAAAAACATAATTATTCATAAATATATTATTGTCTTATTATACATTTTTGACCTCCAGTTACACATGAATCCATCTAATGGGTAACAAACACACTGTTTACGTGTACGATGAACTACAACCTCGGGAAATGATGATTGTTCAATATTAAATAAATGCCTATCACGGTGGAAATTATGTTGTAAAATATATTTAAATATGATATCTAAATTATTTATAATGACTTTATTATTAAGTAATTTTTATTTATAACATACCCTTATTCTTTTCATCTTGTGTAAATACGGTAATTTTGTTTGAGCCAGTGTGGACTACCGCCCCTCAAAGTGATGTGATTTCTTCAGTCACTAAATGAAGAGTACTAAGGATATTTTAGGTGAAAATATTTGATATATATGAAATATCAATTCTAATTTTATATTATTATGTACATATATAAATATAAATATATTTCATTTAATTTCTTTCGTTCAATACCTCGAAAAAACATTTGAGGCATTCATTTGTACGTACAACCTACCATCTCAAAGAAAAGTGAATTCCATTTCATACTATTAAACTATATATATTATTATAATATAAATATATTAAATATTAATTATATTTATATAATGATTTAAATCCATTAAGTGATGATATATGTATAAGGACCAATTATATAACAAATTAAGGCAGAAGAAAAAAATAATCTGAATTTTACCCAAAGCGAACATTTAACATAGACTTGATTACAATAAGGTTATATAAATTCATAATAAAAAAATATATAGAATTATATATAGTAACATTTTTTAAATGATTCATAATAAACTAATAATTATTTTACATGATGTTATTACGAGTACGAATAGAGTCAAGAAACAAGGAATGGGGATTTCATCTGAATTTTTATTTCTGTGATATACATACCTTAATCCCCACTTGATATGTTTAGGGGGTGTGTATATTTACTTTTGATTTATTTTATTATTATAATACTTTTTTTTGGGTTTTTACATTTTCATTAAATTAATTTTATTAGATGGGTGTTATGTTTCATAAGTTACCAAATTGGGAAAGTAACAAGGTATCAATTTACATTCTTTAAGACACATGCCATGTAATGAAACTATATTCCCACATGTGGTGTGTATACTTCCATTTTTGAAGATATATAATGATTCAATTTCTTTTAATTATATTTTATGAATAAAATAATTTTTTTCCATCATTAGTTAATGTTACCAAAATGGTCATATTTTATAGCTACAATCTCATTGTTTATCAAGATTGTTTATAATTATGCTTCCAATGATGAAATTTTATGATCAATATATCAAGAACTATAATTTACTTTCTTAACCACTATATATTCATGTAATATACACTTAATAGTGCAATTTATTTAATATTTGGTACATAAGATACTTAAAAACATGTTTTTTATGAAAAGCAGGCTTTATCTCTCCATTTGGTTGTAAATAAGTGTTCGTTCAAAGACATCATTTATAAAAATGATTTAATAAATCTTATAATTATCTCCCATGTTGTTAAAAGATATTATTTCTCTATGTTTTAAATTTTAAAAAATTATTTTCGATGTGATATTCTTTTCATTTTTTGATCGAGTCACTTTTCAAAACATTTAATGTAAAAAATATATGTTTGAAATGGATGAACATACCCGCAGTCTATGACCATCATTTATTTGTACATTATATCACAAGTTTAAAATATTATTTTTAAGGAAAATTGATTCCTTAATATTCAAAAAATTCAATTTTTTAATAGTTTTCAATTGAATGTTTTTTCAAAAAATTTACCTCACAAAATGTATTTTAAACGAATTTAATACTAATGTATATGGTTTCAAAATATATTCGAATAAATGGTTTTCAAATAATTTTAAATATTTTTTATACGTATTTTCTGAAAAAAAAAATTCAAAATGTTTTCAATCTTTCATTATAATTTCTCATCAAACTGATTTTCAAAATCATTTCTTGATTTGATTATATATATTCATGGAACAAAATTTTCAAAATGATTTCAATACTTATTTCTATGTTTTCGTGTATTTTAAAAGATAATTTTTTTCAAATGGTTTTATGATTTAAAGTTTCACTTTCAAGGAAGAAAACATATTTTTCTCAAAAAATTATTTCAAAACATCATTCTATATTATTTTCTATCAATGATGACATATCTTGATGTTACTCATTCCCTTATAGGAAATGAGTCAGAGATTCCACTCATATTTTTTCAAGAATTGTTTAGGATTTTATTAAACAAATCGTATGAAATGTTTTTCTTATCAAGGGGTAATATTATTTTAAAACCCAAATATTTTAATTGGAAATGCATTGATGATGTAATGATGAAACCTAACTATTTTCCATAGGTTATCATGTGAGTAAACATTTGTGAAACCAATTTCATTTCATGGGTTATGATTTGTTGTTTATGAGGCCAATTTTTCATGGGACAAGATATGATGAATGTTTTATTATCCTATGGAACATGTGAATTTTTTTATTATTATATGGTTGGGACCTATATCTCCCGCCAATTAATTATGGAAACATTTATATCTCGTGAGATAGTGATGTGAACCAATTAGATGGACTTTATTCAATAGGGCACGATAGGTAAATACAATCCATTACAAGGAAAGGACTGGATCTGGGGATGGTGGTGTCTCTCACCTAGTAGGTTTATTCACAATAAAGATTGAATATTATGAAACCTGATCCAAAATAGGAATATGAGGATTCATGATCCATTATTGGAAGATGGGGAAATCTTATCCCCTAGATGGATAGGACTGTTATGGGGGATGTTGTTATATCCAACCCACTAGGTGCAGTTCCCATAAAGTGCCTTGAAATTTTCTAGTAATGAGTCTTAACATATAAGGGATGGTATAATTTGTTTATGTATGACACTTTTCATTGTATTATTCCTATGTTATGATATCATGGCATATGTTATTTATTTTTAAATGACTCATGTCTTATGAGCTGCAAAGAATTATACTACTTATTTTGTTTATGATATTTGATATGTAGCGTATGATCTTATAATGTTACAATAACATCCTTATACACATGTGCTCATGTTTATACCTACTTGTATCCCTTGTTTTCTTTTACTGAGTATACGAGCACACACGATTTTATGTTTCCTTCCCATCTTGATAAATTTTTGTATTAGGTTTGATGTTTCTAAGAATGGTTCTTCTTATAAATATCCTAGTGGGAGATAATGTAGCTCTCTTATATACCACTGTTTATGTTTCAACTTTTCCAAAGGCACTTGACCAATTACGGTCATTGGAAATTTATATATATAAGGTTTAACATATTCCACAAAACTTATGTAATGTTATTTTATTTCCATAATCAGTTGTTATATTACTTATAATGTTTTTAAATATTTCAATAAAAGTACTAATATAAATGTTCTAATTATAAGGTGTTACAAGTGAAATTTTTTATTAAGAAATATAATAATTTTTGATTGATTATTATACTATAATTAATGGAAAAATAAAATTGTTTAGACTTGAGGTTGGTGTTTTTGTCATAATATATTTACTTCTATGAGAAATATGGAATAATCAGCATTTATTTATATTCTTTGATCAATATACTTCCCATGTCTCTCTATTATGATTATTTTCATGATAAAAAATGAGTTATATAAATCCATATTATTTTTCCTATTTTCATGGGGATGTGATCCAGAAATTATCGATAACATATGGGTCTTCATCTCAATTCCCCATTATGATGACATATTGTAATGTTATACACGTATCATATTTTCTAAGGTGTATATAATGAATCATTTAATTTTTATATCATGTATATCATTATATTAATGATATTTAATGATTTATTTGATGTTATCAGTTTATGGGTATTATTGATGAAAAATTAATTTAGTGGTAATGCCTTAATGATAAAATCTCATTTATTTTGATGTATGATTGTCGTGGAAGTTATTTTAAAAAAAATAATACGATATTATGTTATATAACCATGTAACATTATTATCTACTAGTTATGAATGCATTAAACAGTTTTATTTCAATTTTCCTCCTTATTTATTAATGAAATATCATGAAATTCAATTCAGAGTGATGTTGATCTTTTATTTTCATTTAAATCAATTATCTTTTTCTTTTTTATGAATGTTCTATAAAATTAATTTTAAAATACTATTTTATGAAATTAAATTATTCCCTAAATTAATTATTCAATTTCTTTTACCTTCTTTTAAATTTTTATAAAATTAAATTTCTTAACATTTTCCAAATGGGTAACCATAGACTCACTTTTTTGAAATGTTTTGAAAAGATTATTTTTTAAAATTTATAATTGAATATATTTTACCACCTTAATTTAAATAATTTTTATTTATGTCTCCTTAATATATTTTAATGTTTTTTTCAATGAAATATATGTTCACTATATCTTGTGAATAGTTGTTTTAATTGATTTTCAATATTATCATGTTATTTTACCAAAACAATTAATGTCATTTTAGTGAAATTTTCATTAATCAATGTAAAATCCCCAACTAATACTTATTATCCAATGGGAATATTTCCTTATGATACCATCCTCACACTTCATCGAGATGCATTATGTTTATTTTAAAGAGTTTGTTCTAGAACCATTTTATATTCCACATGTTAACCATGTTTCCAAAACATTGTTATAGAACTAATTTCTTTTGCACAGCTAATCACATTACAATGAGATATTTGTGGAACTCGTTTCATTTCCATAGGTAAATCATATATATAGTATATTTTTGAAAACAATTTTTTTGTCGAGTTAATCATGTTATGAATGGAATAATGATAGTATTTATATATTTTATGATAAAACATAATCTATATATACCATATTTATGTTTTGGTTCACAAACATTATATACATTGCTTAAACCCAAATAGTAGTAGTTGGGCCAGATTATATGATGGATCTTCAATAATAGGGTCGGTTGAGATTATTATAGGCTATGTGATGGGTGCATGCAGATAGGGTCAAGTGATCCTGATATATCATATATGATGGGTGTGCTCTGATAGATCTCCATTAAATAAGTTAATTATTTTAATATATGGATAATTATATTCACTATTGGTCAGATGGTTTTTCTAATTATATGGGATCTATAAGGGAACTATTATTATGATGTTCCGCTCTAGAAATATGAATTAATTATGAATTATATGGTTATAAATGTTTCCTTTTATCATGATTATTATCATAAGGTTCATCATTATTGATTCTGATGACTCTTTCCCTTGTGAAGGCATTATCCAGTGTTTTCATATTTGATGATCTATGTTTTAATAGGAATTAACATTTTTATGTTATTCTCATTCAATTATATTATGTTATCATACACTAATAATCTTTTTATAATCACCATTGGCATTCAACTATTAATACATATGTTTACCCTTACTGAGTATTTGAGCACACTATTCAAATCTTTCATTTCTCCCAGGTTATAATTATTATAGATTAATAATTTATTTCATGAAGTTATTTAATTTGGGTGTATATAATGCCTTGATGTAAAATAAGAAAATAGGATTTATGTTTGTTATATGATCATTTAAATTCAAAGGTATTCTATATGTATGAGTTTTATATAATTTCAAAAAATATAATTATAAAAGGTATATGGGGATCAAAGTTATCAAATTTTTTAATTTTTAGGTTCCGTGGTTTGGTGGGAAAAAATTGGGTCCCCTTCTTCGGTATCAAAAAAATGTAATGTTCTTATTTTTATCAATAGACTGGTATGTATGGGAATGTGTATGTTATATATTGTTTGTTAATATTTTTTAGTCATGTATTAAATTAAATATTTAAAGGGATTATTCTTCCTTTTTCTATGATACATATATGGTGAGTCTTCTTTATCACATGATTGATATGTCCTTATCCTTCTACAAATGGAGTTCAGTTTTTCTATTGGTTATCATGTATTAGTCACTAGAATTCAATCCCCCTCATTTTACATTTAAATTTATCTCACTATAAAATGTTTTAAATATTTATAATAAAGAAAATAACCCAAAGGATTTTTGTTCCTCAGTCCCCATTTCAAATTTTATTAACCTCACATATGATACTACATCCATTTAAATAATGAACTACATCTTGTATGGTAAGACATCCTCATTGTAAGATGAGAAATTCTCTGAATCGATAGTGAAAATTCTGGAATTATTATGTACACTATAGATAACATCTAATCATTAATTATGAAATAGTTCATCAAAAATTAACAAATCAATTGTAAACTTTTTAAACATTCATTAACAGAACCATGAATCAAAAAATCATATTTATAGGTCCAGATAATCATAAATGTTCTCTTTCTAAACTAATTAATCTTCTCTAAATATTTTTATATTTTATATCCTATTTTTAAACAAATTCATATTAGATAATTACTTTTTTATATGTGTTAAATCAAAAAATATAAATAACTACAATCATATAATTTCATTTCTATTCAATATATAAATTTATCACCAATATATCCATCGATAATTCTTAAAAATTTATTGAAATTTGATCTTCTTCATTGAAAATAAAAGATAATAATTCCATATCTTATTGGCTAGGACCATAAATACTTTATGTTCTTCAGAGATGTATAAATCAATTAAGAGTGTGTATTGTATTAACTTATTATATAGAGTCATTTGAATATTACTTTTACAATGATTCATTTTTTAGAAAGGAAAAATCCCCAAAAATTCCCTAAGGAATAAATTCATTCTTGGTATTCAAGTCCTCATAGATGAAAAGATCCTATAGAATAACTAAATTAAAACTCCTGATAATAAATTTCTTTTGAATCTATTGTAAATTATTTATCTAAACAAACGTGAAGTCATATAGTATTCATAAAAGTCATATGTAGATGTCTCATATAGTTCAACGTGATAAATCGTTTCATAATTTATAAATGAGGTAGTAGAGTCCTATAATACTGAAAATTCTAACATATCCTCATGGAAGACTTATGAACCATGTTGTGGGAAATTTTTAGCCTCTACATCAAAATTCCAAAAATAAAAACTTTATAGACAAAATAACTTCAAATATTCTACAGATATAACCATACATTTTGAATAACTTTTTATTTGTTTCAAGTAATATTGGAATTTTATATTATAATTCAATTAAATGTTTTCATAATTTCAAAATCGTTGAGTCATGTTAAATAATCAAGTACGGTATTTAATTTAAAATATAAAATAAATATTAACTACTCATTAAAACAATCATGAATAATGCATTATTTATGGGTATATATTCCATTTAATATAGTATCACACATTCTATGTATCGTTGGGATGGATCCTCAATAACATAATATTTGATCTTACAAAATTTGAACCTACATAAACAATTTTAAAAAACTATAATACATGATTTTGAGTACAATTTTCATCATCCGACTTAATTCAACATCTCAAATTGTAAATTTTTTGAAATATATTGATCCTTCTAAAACATTAATCACTTTTCACATTTCTATAAGGAATATCTCTCCAATCATCACAATATTGTTTCACAACCATAGAACTGTCCAACTAGTTATTTAGTGATTTTTTCCCTTTTTCATATATGATACAAACACAATCAACATTCTCTATTGTGTGCATACACACTCCATCACTAATAATATCAAATATATATATATATATAATGATATCATCATTTGAAACCAATTCCAATCATTATCAAATTAATTCATCCAGATTGATAGTCCTTAAGTAAATATATATATATATATTTATATATATATATATTTATATTTCATGAAATTAGAATCCATCAAAATTTTGAATTAATGGGAAATATTTCACATTTTTATAATTTTTTATTTCCATTTATTAATTTTATTATAAGGGTTATTTTTTGTTAAATAGAAATAATTGTTGATTTTATTATAGTTTAATTTTTTACATTTCATTTATTTTGGTTTTTTTATGAAATTGATTGAAAAATTCAGTTTTCTTCCTTGTAAAAAGATATTTAAATTTAATAATGATAAATTTTACAATATTTATCATGAATATGATAAGTATATGTCACCTATGTTGATGAGTGCACATGATGCATTTTGGTTAGAGTGCACAAAAAAACATTTTTTGGACTTATAACATGGATTGAAAATATTTAATTAGGATAATTAAAAATAATACAAAATATATCTCAAACCATGATATTATTTTCAAATATGATTTTAGATATATTTTTTAATGACTAAATTTATGAACATTATTTCAAATTTTAGTTTTATTTTTTAAAAGGATGAAACATTGAGAACCAATGTAAATTAGGAGCTCAGTAATTACACTATAGAAGCATCATTGTTTAAAAATTAATCATATATCATATATAATAAAATTCCAAAACATCCACTATTAATTTATAAAGTTGTAAAATAAACATGTATCAATAATATGTTATCATATAGTGATTAAAAGCAATGAAATGGAAGAGAGAAGTTGAAATTCAATTAATTATATTTTTTCCATTTACAAAAGAAAGATGACATATATAGTGAATCAATCATTTATTTTAAATGAATCTTGTATAATTATTGTGTTCATGCTTTCTGAAATATGTCAACATTTCATTTCTTATAACATTGTTATATTTATGAAGAAATGATGTCACAGATAATTATAGGGAGATGTTTCAATTTTAGAAACAGTATTTCAGAACAAACATTAATTATAATATCCATATATCAGTATAAGTGATTAACATAGAATATTAATCATAATATATGTTACATTGTATAATAAAAACCATAATAAATCATAAATTTGAACTTTAAAATAAAAAATTTACTAAATTATATTATTTTAATGTCACGACTCGTCCCTAGGGCCTGTACCGGGACTACCCAAAGCCCGCCTCCCATAGGCCATGGGCTGGCGACTAGCACCAAAGGCGTAAATCCTAATAAAAGGGAAGGAACTTCCTTTATATAAGTAAACAAACATCACAGAGTACGCAAGCTGAAGTAAGCACTAAGTAAACTGAGTAAAAAAGTATGTACTGGAATGTAAATGGGTCAGGATACAATCCCAACAGAAAGTAAAGTACAACTGAAAGGAATGTACAGCAGCTGAAAAGTAAATCAGCAACACCGAGCTGTCCTCTAGAAATCCCACCTGACGGTTGGGTATAGATAGTCTCCTCAGCTCCTCAGGTCCAACCGTCCGCTTCATGTACGTCCCGTCCAGGGTTTCACCTCCAGGTACCGTCCAGCTCCACGAGCCTCCACCTCGATCAGCGTTGTCCGTTGTCTGTATCAAGCACAACGTAGTGCGGGCATAGTCCATGCAGGGGTGAGTATATGATACTCAGTAGGGACCCCGAGACCCCCGAAGGTCTCCCAGAATCCATGAAGGATAAACCACAAAGGAAAGGTATAAACACAAAGTATCAACCAACCCTACTTAGGTATATTCCCATACATATACCTAACTCAAGAAACCCAGTTCGACTCCAACTATCGAGACCAAGTATAACCCAGTCCACACAGGAAAGCAGAACCCAGTCCACACAGGAATGCGCAACCAAATCCACAAAGGAATGCAAGTCAATAATATCAAGGATAATGATTGAAAAACAAGACTCAGCTCACATAGGTATACTATTTACTAAGAGGGGTGGAGATGATTGGATGTAGCCTCTGAATCATATCCTCTGCCGACCCCACGTAGGATCCAATAATATTAGTCATCATTGCTGAACCCATGGAGGATCCAAGTATAGTAGTAATCGTCGTCAAACCCACGGAGGATCCCAATACGGTAGTGGTCATCGTCGAACCCACATATGATCTTAGTACGGTAGGCGTCATCGTCGAACCCACGGAGGATCCAAGCATAGTAGACGTCATCCCTCAACCCACGGAGGACCCTAGAATAATAGAAGTCATCGTCGAACCCACGGAGGATCTCAGTTTGGTAGTCCTCCATGTCGTACCCACTGAGGATCCTAGTATGGTAGTCGTCCTCATCGAACCCACTGAGGATCCTTGTACGGAAGTCGTCATCTTCATCGTAGCCAGCTCTAGGGTTCTCGCACATAGCACACTCGATTCAAGGAGGGCCCACTCCATGAGGCAAGGGTAGATACCTCAACTGTCGTGAAGTCTAGAGTTGATGTATCACAAAATTCCGTCTCTTCAAGGAACTCAACACAATAGACGGCGCGTCAATCGGACGTTTGCTCTGTCAGTTATTGGCGTTTTTGTCCCAGGGCCCGGTTGGTTTTTAAACTAAATCCAACCCGACCATACTCCAGATGCATACAAACCTTGAGCTTAGTAATCCAAAAGAACCATCTCACTAAAAGGAATCAAAGAATGTCGATGGAAATTCATTCGGACGTCCAGAGCACATGTTATAAGTGTTTCTGCTCTGAGGGCCCGGTTGGTTTCGTGTTCGAACCAAGCCGGCCATACCCAAAGTTCTCCAAAACCTTGAGTATAATATACAAAAATGACTATCTCGATCCAAAGATCTCAACGCAACTAACGGTGCATCAATCGGAGGTCCGTAGTAGATGTAATGAGCATTTGAACGGATCTGTCCATAAATAGGGGGTTTGGGCCCGGTCTGACCCGGCCAGATACCCCCTGGTCAGCTTGAACAAGGTCGACCCAACCCGAGACCGGGCCCAGCCCGGCCCGCGTGGCCGGAGGCTCATCTTTCGGCCGAGAGGGATGAGAAGGACACTGCCCCCCCCCCTTGATTGAGAAACGTTGGCCCCTCTTGGGGGCCCGCCCTTGCCACCTACCAGGGGTTACGACCCCCAGACTTCCAGAAAACGGTCGGCCACCAGGAGTGCCTCTGCTGAACCTACTAGTCCCGCCTCCGGGAGCACCGGCCGCTGGCGGAGTCTGGCCGCCCTCCTATGCACCGCCGCGGCCTTATATCGCAACCCCTGTCTGACCGGCGCGGCTTGACAGCGTCGCGCCACTCCGTCGCGGCCCGCCCCAGCCGCAGCTTCCTTCGGCTTCACCGGTGTGGTGCGACGGAGCCGCGGTCCTTCGCCGCGGCTCTCTTCGACAGCGGTTCTCTCATTTCTGCATGGTGTCATTGCACCGTGCCTCCTCCGTTCCAAACCACGATGGTGATCAACATAAAAAGGGGAGGAGGGTCAGCCGAGTTTGTGCGGACCAACCTCCTCCCATTATACTGATAACAGGTGGCCAAAAGAAATTAACGATGAACTTCGAAATAAAACAAGAATGACGAAACAACCCCTACCTCAAATGAAGTTCACAGAAGCTAGCGTCGCAGGGGTGGTTTCGATGACAGTGTTGGCATGCGTCCAAGAATGGAACGAAATATCACACCAGCTGCGGAGAGGAGAAGGAACGTCACATCGTTGGTGATTTTCCGCATCGCTGCCTCCTCCATTGTCATTGACGAAGAAGAAGACCAAAGATAATGGGTCACTGAGTCGATTATCCTTGACGAAGTGTTGTCATTCTTCTTTGAGGATGAAAATATTCTTCGCCGTAAAAGATGAAGTTCTTCAAGAGACTTAGAGCTCTCTCCTCCAATCCTCAACATAACCAATCTAACCCAAAAAATAAAATAAGCACTTCTTCTTTTATTAAGTCATTCCATTTGTTCAAAATATAAAAACTTAATTACACTAATTGAATTAGTGTGTTGGCGTGATTAAATGTGAGGAGAGGGGAAGTCACCCAATTAATGGGAATTTTAAATGTTAAGATGAGTTACACATCTTATGTGGGGGGTTTAGAGGAGTTAGAGAATGTGTCCACACATAGGTTATAACATCTTAAAATATGAAATAAAATTGTAACACAATTTTATTTACTTCACATTTAAAACCTCTTTTTTTAACAACTCCACCCGAGCAAACGCACCTTCGAGAAAGGTCCTCCTAAGAAATTACCAGTGTTGTGGTTTCATCACTTCCCTCGGATTTCAATTCTGAGCAACGGATCAAAAGATAGAAAAACCCGCTCATCCGTTCACTGAATGTACCCGAGCTAAACTTTGGAAATTTATTTCGGGCACACCGGGCCTCAGAATCAGGTTCCGTTTGAAACCAAAAACTCGAAAAATTCCAAAGAAATTAAGAAAAAAAAATTCCTTGAAATTTCCGGGTCTTTACATTACTCGCACCTCAGGGATTTACGTCCCCATAAAACTAAAACAAAAACTAGGGAAACTAAAGGAGGTACCAAGTACGCAACTGAGCCTCCCTCTCCCATGTGCTCTCCTAAAAGTTCATGCGCTGCCAACGAAAGCGCACAAGAGGAATCGACCATCCTTATTGGACCTGCTCCTATCGATACTCTACCTCTACTGGAACCATGTGATAGTCACTCTGTCATCGATGCCCAGCTCCCCGTGGTAGATGATATACGTCTGGTCATTCACGCATCTCCTCAACTAAAATACATGGAAGACGTCGTGAACCCGGTGCAACGGAGGTGGAAGGGTAGGATGGTAATCCACCTCATCTACCCTGCTGAGGACCTTGAAAGGACCGAATAACCTCGGATATTACTTGCTACCTTGGGAAAATCTTCTTTTACCTCGTCGAGGTGAGACCCATAAAAAGTTGTGGTCACCATCCTCGAACACCAGTAGTCTCTGCCTATAATCATCTTAGGTCTCCTATCTACTCTGTGCAGTCTCATCTATTGTAAACCATAGGCGATCACTACCCGCTCCTACATCAGGACACACCCGAGTCCGGTCCCTGATGCGTCTTAGTGAACTATGTAACCAACACCCTCTTGATGGGATCATTGGTAAACATCTACCTCAGCTCTTGAAAGCTCTGCTGGAAGTGGTGCCACAACTCTAGAGAATTATGGCATAGTAGTAAGTTTGGACATCTCCTGAGTGATCGAATGCACCCTCTTATGCAAGATTTTATCCTATGCTGCCTGGGTTTTCCTTTCCTCCGACCAAGGAAAACGCCTTCCCAATGTTGTAAATAAACCACAACTGTTTTGCATAATACCGTCAATCTGTGTATGAACTATGGTTTCCCCGTCTATACTCAAACTAACGTCGTAAGGCCTCGACGCTACCACCAATAGGTTCCAACCAAAAATCTTGCCTCAGGGGTCATATCACACCATCGGTGTAAGTTTGATTATCGAGTCTCCTCCCATAGGTATCTCCTGATGTGAGGGTCAAGTCAACGGCTTAACCGGAAACTCTAGGTCTGGGACAAGATTCATGGAAGTTATAAATGATTGGTACCTATGTCTTTTGATACGACAGCTAGTAGTAGACACAGGCCGTACCTCAAATCATTCTTAGAGCCTTTGGGTCAAACTCCTTTACCGCATGTCGTTATTCTCTTTCCCTGCCCTCCAGCTCCCAGAGCCTGGCGGGGACTACAAAACTGGGTTGTTCTAACATGTTGAAATGTACACCACCTCATGCTTCACTCTAGCTCTGCTTCCATGTCTGCTGCTCTGTAGATTCATATGTCCTTAACACTTCCTCTTCTTGAAACATTTACATGCCCAAGTCTCTAAAACTGGCTCCAGTTCCATTCTCTTCTACTACTAACATCTTCTAGCTATATCCGATCATCCTAAGAACATTCAACCACAAAGGTTCTCTCTAGCACCATATCATGAGTAGGAATGCATATAGGAAAAAAGCTCTGGATTGGTTGTTCTTAAACTCACCACGATCATATGTTTGAGCACTGGAGCAATATTCACATCTTATTCATCGAGTACTCGGAATGATCGGTATGCCTCGAAGAATACTCAGCTACAGACATATCGTTCTGTCGTAGCTGTATAAGCTCTAGAAAAACACTCAGCCACCTCCTCAAGCCAGTCCCCAGCCGCCTGAGAGTCGGGCTCGCCTTGGAACTTGAGGGTATCTGATGCTGAAACACGTGTACGGTACTAAGAAAACATGTGTCATCTACCGGTACCGCCGGTTGTAACTGCTGACCAACAGGTAGTGATATAGCTGGCACACTACCCAAAGGTACTATCTCAGGCATCGGTCCACATACCGAGGCCTTATTAATATACGGACCCACCTCATGGTCACTCACTAGAAAACACTAGTATCTAAGTCCACCATCCACTCTACCGGTGCCTCAACTAGGCAGAAAACTCTAGCAATCGCCTCAATCTAGTCCACTGCTACTTAGGAATCCGTCTCGCCTCATATCCTTGGAGGCCTCTACTGCTGGGACTTGAGCAACACGCTATGTCGGCGTGCACCATCTGCTAGTATGTCTAATGGAATTTTCTGCACAACAGGTGGTGGTGTTGCTGGTACACCACCCGAGGGTGCCAATATAGTAAAAAGGGCCCTGCACCAGAGCCTCGTCTCTCGGTGGGCCGTCATCGTGTACTCTCTCTCGGGAACCCTAGCTGGCTGTCTTCGTAGTGGAATCCTATAAAGGACAGGTGTTCCATAATCAAACAGTATACCTGGTGATCTGGCTCAATGATACCACAAAGGAAACTCTTGAAACAAACATGCAATCCGTGTTTTCATGCACTGAGTCGGAAATCAGAAGTTAGGGTCCTGGTGTATGGATACGTCAGCCATCGTACCAACACTGGTCTCCCTTGACTAATAACCACACTCAATACTCTATACATTATTGCTTCACAGAGAAGAAAATTATCCGATTCTTGAGTTATGCGGTAGAACTGACTCCTTTGATACCAATTTTCAACGACTCATCCTCAGGGCCCATTACGTGACTACCCCAAGACCGCCTCCCATAGGCCAGGGGCTGGGGACTAGCACCAAAGGCGTAAATACCTATAAAATGGAAGGCATTGCCTTTATATACGTAAACAAACATCACAGAGTACGCAAGCTGAATTAAACACTAAGTAAACTGAGTACAAAAGTAAGTACTGGAAAGTAAATGGGCCAGAATACAAACCCAACAGAAAGTAAGGTAAAACTGAAAGGAAAGTACAACAGCTGAAAAGTAAAGCAGCAACACAAATCCGTCCTCTGAAAATTCCACCTGAAGGGTGGGTACAAATAGTCTCCTCATCTCTTCGAGTCTAGACATCCGCTTTGTGTACGTCCCATCCAGTGATCCACCTCTAGGTACTGTCTAGCTCCAAGAGCCTCCACCTCTATAAGCGTTGTCCATTTTCTGCATCCAACACAACGTAGTGTGGGAATAGCCCATGCAAGGGTGACTATATGATACTCAGTAGGGACCCCGAGAACCACAAAGGTCTCCTAGAATCCACGAAGGATAAACCATAAAGGAAAGGTATAAACACAAAGTATCAACAAACCCTACTTAGTTATATGCCCATACATATACCTAAGTCATGAAACCCAGTTCGGCTCCAACTCTCGAGCCCAAGTACAACCCAATCCACACAGGAAAGCACAACCCAGTCCACCCAGGAAAGCACAACCTAATCTACATTGGAAATCAAGTCAATCATATCAAGGATAATGATTGAAAAACAATACTAAGCTCACACAGGTATTTTATTTACGAAGAGGGGTGGAGATGAATAGATGTAGCCCTTGAATCATCTTCTATGTTGAACCCACATAGGATCCAAGTATAGTAGTCATTGTTGAAAAACCCATAGAGGATCCATGTATAGTAGTCATCATTTTCAATCCCAGGGATGATCCCAATACGGTAGTCATCATCATCGAACCCACGGATGATCCTAGTACAGTAGACTTCGTCGTCGAACCCACAGAGGATCCTAGCAGAGTAGACATCATCGTCGAACCCACGGAGGTTCCTAGCACAATAGACATCATCATCAAACCCATGGAGGATCCCAAAAAGATATTCCTCCACGTAGAACCCACTATGGATCCTAGTATGGTAGTCATCCTCGTCGAACCCACTGAGGATCCTTGTACGGAAGTCGTCATCTTCGTCGCAGCCAGCTCTAGGGTTCTCGCACACATCACGCTCGATTCCAGGAGGGTCCGCTCCACGATCCAAGGGTCAACACATAAACTTTCACTAATTCTAGAGTTTATATATCACAAAGCTCAGTATTTTCAAGAAGCTCAATGCAATATACGACGCATCAATCGGACGTCCGGTCTGTGAGTTATTGGTTTTTTCGTCCTTGGGGCCCGGTTGGTTTTTAAGTAAAACCAACCCGACCATACTTCAGCTGCGTCCAAAACTCGATTTGTGTAATCCAAAAGAACCTTATCATTAAGAGGAATCCAAAAAAGTCGACGACACATCATTCGGACGTCCGGAGCTGAAGTTATAAGCGTTTCCGCTCTGAGGGCCCAGTTTGTTTCGTGTTCGAACCAACCTGGCCGTACCAAAATTTCTCCAACACCTTGATTATAATATAAAGAAACGACCGTATCAATCCAAGAATCCCAACATAATTGACGGTGCATCGATCGGGGGTCTGTAGCCCATGTTATGAGCGTTTTAAGGGATCTATCCGTAAATAGGGGGTTCGGGCCCGGTACAACCCGGCCTGATACCCCCTAGATCGGCCCGAACCGGTTCGACCAAACCTGGGTCCAGGTCCGGCCCATTTGGGCGTGGCCCCTCCCGGCGCTGGTGGCCCAGCCCGGCGTGGCTGGCTCGACCTGCGTGGTTGGCGACTCGGCCTTTGGCCAAGCGGGATGCGGGGGGTGCTTCCCCCCTTGATTGAGAAATGGCGGCCCCTCTTGCGGGACCCGCCCTTGCCACCTACCAGAGGTTACGACCCCCGGACTTCCAGAAAATGGCCAGCCGTAATGGCGGGCCAGAGTGCCGCCACGAGACCTACTAGTCTCACATCCTGGAGGGTCGGCGACAGGCGGAGTCCGGCCGCCCTCCTCTGCACCGCAGCGGCCTTAGGCCTCGGCTCCTATCCGACCGGTGCGGCACGACGATGTTGTGCTTTTCTGCCCAAGCCCACCACAGTAGTTGCCCTCCATGGTGCTCTGGTGGGGCGCGATGGCGTCGCGCCCCGCCGCCACGGCCCTCCCTTGGCTGCGGCTTCCTTCGGCATCACAGGCACGATGCAACGGTACCACGCTCCTTCGCCGCGGTGCACTCCGGTCGCGGTTCTCTCATTTCAGCATGGTTTCATTGCACCGCTCCGCCTCCATTCCGAAGCACGATGTTGATAAACATAAAAAGGGGAGGATGGTCGGTCGGGTTTGTGCGGTCCGAACTCCTCCCATTATATTTATAATAGGCGGCCAAAATAAATTACCGATGAACATCAAAATAAAACTAGAATGATGAAACAAACCCTACCTCAAAAGAAGTTCGTGGAAGCTAGCATCGCGAGAGTGGTTTCGATGACAGTGTTGGCGTACGTCCAAGAAGGGAATGAGGTCTCACACCAGCTACGGAGAAGAGAAATAACGACACGTAATTGGTGAGATTCCATGTCGATACCTCCTCCTTTCTTATGGAGGAAGAAGAGGACCGAAGATACCGGGTGGCCGAGTCGATGATCCTTGATGAAGTGTTATCGTTCTTTGTTGAGGATGAATACATTCTTCTCCAGAGAAGATGAAGTTCTTCAAGAGACTTAGATCTCTCTCTTCCAATCCACAACACAACCAATCTAACCCCAAAAATAAAATAATCTCTTCTTCTTTTATTAAGTCATTCCATGAGTTCAAAATTCAAAAACATAATTCCATTAATTGAATTAGTGTGTTGGTATGATTAAATGTGAGGAGAGGGGAAGTCACCCAATTAATGGGATGTTTAAAAGTTAAGATCAGTTACACATCTTAAGTGGGGGGTTTAGAGGAGTTGGGGAATGTGAGGGGTTGGGCTCGTGTGGGCCCCACCCCACCTTTATTCTCTCATGGGTAGTTAACAACAAGTTGGTCACACCCAACATCCACACATAGGTTATAAAAACTTAGAATATGAAATAAAATTGTATCAAAATTTTATTTATTTCACATTTAAATCCTCTTTTTTTAACAAATCCTACCGAGAAAACACACCATCGGGAAAGGTCCTCCTAAAAAATTACCGGTGCAGCGGTTTCATCGGTGCCCTCAGCTCTAAATTCTGAGCACAAGATGTAAATTTAGAAAAACCTGCTCGTCCGTTCACTGAACGTACCTGAGATAAACTTCAGAAATTTATTCCGGGCACACCATGACTCGGAATCATGTGTCGTCTGAAGCCACGGACTCGTAAAATTCCAAAAAAAATTAAGAAAAAATTTTCCTTGAAATTTCCGGGTCTTTACAATTCATTAATCAGGAATTATTCTCATTATAGTGGAATTATTGTGTCAGTATTCCTAGGAGAATCCCTAATTGTAGATAAATATCTCATTGAATGGTTTTCCACAAACATGCTAGGTGTACATTATTATATCCATTATCTAAATGAATCTTCTAATTTCATAAAAAATAATGAAATCTATATTTCAATAAATTATTGTGAAGGGGTTTTGTGATCATGGGAAAATGTTTATGATTTTTTAGAGAGGGTAGTTTAGTTATACGGTAATGGTTACGAAGTTTTATATGTAATGGTTAATAAATATCAAGATATAGAAAATAGTAAAATATATATCATCTAAATGGGATTGATACAGGGGGTGTGTTAATAATACTTAAAATGTTGATAGAGAATAATTAAGAGTGTGTAGTATTAGAGTGTAAATCTATTTTAAATTAATAGCTTAATTTTTAGTGTAAATTTTAATTTTTTGTATTCTTTATTATTCTAATTCACAATTAAATGTCTTCAAAAAAGGGGACTAATACTATATTTTCAATATGGGATAATTTTTTAGTTAATATTCATGAGATCATGTGAAAATATATTTAGGTTTTTTAATTTCAATTTTTTATAGTACATAATAAAAATTATGTTTTTATTTTCATAATTCCTTAATTCTCTTTATATTTAATATTTCATATTTTTGTTAATGCTTAATAATATATTCCAGTTCATGACTCATTTTATATTTTAGGGTATTTATGTGATAAAATAATGATTGATGTACAATTAAAATTTTTTGGTGGAATGTATTCAGGGGACTATGTTCTTTGACATATACTTAACTCAATGAAGAGTAATATTCTCTATCTATATTCCTTGGTGTCACCTCCACACTTGGTAATTTTTTGTTTTATCTACTATTTAATCTAAGAAATATATATTACTTCTCTCATTTATCATTATCCTTTGATAATAAAAAATTATGGACATAATGAGATCTGAATAAATAAAATATATTGGGTCTATCCACTAAGTGAGGATGAAATTATCATAATCTAATTATGGAATATAAAGTAATAAATTAGTGTATATATTCCTGATTTAGTAATAATCATAAATTAATATTTTCATATGGTTTTCATTTATTACTTCTCTTCTCCATTTCACAAAAAAATATCCATATTTATTTTTCCCTATTCTAAAAAATAAATATTAGTAATAGAGTGACATAAATATGAGTACATGCTAGAAGGAATCCTTGAGATAAACATTATATATTTCACTATAATTAAATAATTAATTTCATATAATATCTACATTAAATTTATTTTTCATTCATAAAAAATTTAAGGGAATAGATATGTTATTTGGTTTCTTATTCAGAAAAACTTCTTTTACATCATATTTTTATTTCTATGTTAGTTTATTTAAACAATATTAATGGTATATCATACATCATGGTTATTTATAAATTTAATTGAGGTCAAATTCATTATTGAAATATATAATAATTAACTTTATTTTATTATGTTTTCTTTCTAGTGATTTACATTATTTTTTATTGATTAGGTAAATTTTTTCTCTTATGTAACTATTTTCAATCTATTTTATAGTCTTGAAATGAATTATATATTTTTTATACACTATTATAAATATTCTGGTATAGAGGAAATATTCATGAGAAATGTTTTATCTTATACAGCATGATTTGATATCATTATCAAAACAATTAGATTTAATGTGTTATGAAAATATCAAAAAGTCATTTGTTTTTAACCATTGAAATTCATTGATATAGACTCAATAATCATAAATTAATTTTATGAACTCCAAACCATGATTATAATAAAAAGTGGGAATTGTTATAAGAACTTTTTTCCATAAGTAAACATATCTTAGTTATATAAAATGATTAAATTTCAATCTATGTGTGGGGAAGGTGTATATCATCAACTTCATGAGAAGAACACAATATTTTTAAAATAGATAGTGTATGGATGGATATTTAATATAGGTAGAATGTATCAAAAAGATAGTATCCTTTAAATTTTTTTAATTCCATTCATTTGATAATAATTGTTTTCTTTATAATATTGTATATAAAAAAATATAAAAAAATAAAAATTTGAGGATAGTAGAACAATTAATAAATACATCAACCAACCAAATTAATAAATCAACAACATAAAATATAAATAATATTCAACAACAATAAATGAATACTACATAATGATTATGTGATATGCCATAATTTTTTGAATTTTTATCATGAACTACTGTTAAATATTAAATATTCTTCCTTAGTCTTGAAAATTTCTCCAATTAAAAATATACACATAATGTCTAAAAAATATTATTGAATCCCATGTGGTTGAAATTGTATTTTATTCCCTATAATTAAATTTATGAGAGTCACAAAAACATTATTCAATGAATTCATAATCTCAATAAAATTGTAAAACCTTAAATAAATTTTTATTTTAGTGGAGATAAATGATTAATATAGAAATATTTGATAAAATTAGTCAATATGTTGAAATGAAAAGTTTGATCGAATGAACATATAAGACAAATGATATCAAGTAATGGGGATAATATGTACTATCCCGGGTAAATAAAGAATATGAAATTTTCATATTTATTAATATTTTTGAATAAAATATTATTATTATTTTAAAGGGAATTCTATGTTCAATGACGTACCCAGTATGCAACAACGAGTTTCATTGAAATCATACATTGCACACTAATAATATAACAATATTATTTTAAATGGTAGTTAACACCTAGCCATTGTAATGGAGGTAATGAAAAAAACTAACTTCAAAGTGATCACATATGTTGGTTACATATTTTTACATTAATCCAATAAATTTTAGAGGCATAAAATAAAGAAAGAATTCGATTTTACGCATAAATATTCTAATGTTCTTTAAAAGGTCGATTAACCTCCTTTTTATGGTGAACCCTTTTTAAATATTCTTTGTAAATTTTTTATGTTATATTTGAAAAAATAAAATCCTTCTTTAGAATCTGGACATCAAAATTTACATTCTTTAAATTTTTTTATTTTTCCGATAATGTTCATTTTTTAATGAATAGTGAAAATGTTGTATTTTACTTCAAAACCTTTTTTGAATCTAATTTATTCATATGGTTAGATTATGTTTTTAATTGGGATTAATTTTTAGTTGAAATATATTTTTACCATTTAATCCAATGGTGGTCATTTAAAATAATTTCACTTTGAAATTGGACATAAACAAGTGTCAATCTTTTGATAGATATCACTTCATAAAAAACGACTATTTGTTTTGACAGCGAGAATTAATTATAAAATTTATTAATGAAACTTATACATTTTTAATTTGGTAAAATGGAAATCATTTTTTAATTTTTAATATCAAATTTACTTTGGATATGGTTTTGGTATTTTTTGGACAAATGATCATTTTTAATGAATAGTGAAAAATTCTCCATTTTACTTCAAAACTGCCTTTTCATCTTATTTAATTATATAGTAAGATGGTGCTTTTAAATGGTTTTAAATATTAATTGAATTACTTTTTTATCACTTAATACAATTTTTTTCAATGGAAGTAATTTCAATTTTCAATTGGATGCAAAAACAAGTCAATCTTTTGATAAAGTTTACTTCTTAAAAACTCGTCTTTGGTTGTGACAACGAGAATTATTTTAAAATTAATTACAAAAATTTTTGTGTTTGGAATTTAGTAAAATGGATTCCATATTTGTAATTAGAAGGTCAAAATTATGTAATTAAGACTCTTTTATTTTTAAACATTATGAATTGTAACAATGGTAATTATCTTTAATTATCGTGATTTATTAGTAATCGGGTAGTTAAGGATAATAAAATAATATCATAATAATATAAAATGACCAAAAAATATGTCTGAATCCTCTATTTTGAGTCATGTCCGACCATGTAATACTTTTTACAGAACTTGAGGGCCCATGGAGTCACATGGGTGTAATAGTGACATTTATGAGTTTATTTTTTTAAAATTGAAATATAACCAAGGGTTGTATATCCTAAGTAAGTCAATTTTTATTTAGTTTACATAAATTATCTCTTAGACTACAAATAGTAAATGGAAAGATAAAAATATTTCATATATCATGGTTTTTTTTATAATTTTTAGACATTAAATAAATAAATTTATTTATGACAACATGATGATGTAGTGATTACCTCATTAATGAAATATTTAAATAAAATTAAAAGATAAGGTAATATATAAGACATAAACTTTTCTAAAACCTATTTTATTGGTATATTTCGAACCATTATCACCTTATCCTCGAAATATATCATTGTGGGATCTTTAAAATCCGAAATCCATTTTATCATAAATTAACATTTCAAGACATTCCAAAACTGACCCTCATCGCTCTTATAAAAGGCCCCCACCTCTACCCCTTTACCCACACCTCTAAAGCCCTTATCTCGTCAAACCTCTTCTCATATTATCTCTCCATATCCCATTTTTACTCATAGGAGCCTCACTTTGGGTATAAGTATTTCCAAGGAAGTCTTTGGCTTAAATCAAAAAGAGTTACCCGATTTAGAAGTAATGTCTTCTCTCGAGTTTCATTCTTTTATTTTACTTCTTCACTAACCAATATATTATTATTATTTTACCCCTGACTAAAACCAGTATAATAAATATACTAGGATGTTGTTATGATAAGTATTCAACCTAAACACACACGCACCTCCGTCTAATGGTTAAAGAACATATTGTTTCTATGGGAGGTGAATTACTACCTCACAAGACGATGATTGTTCAATCTTCTTTTAACAACATTAATGGTGGCCATTATGATTTCACTATATTTACATATGATATATATTATATTTATTTCCTCTATAAGATTATGTATTTTATATTTAAAACAAACCTTTATTCTTTGCATGTTGTTCAAATGTGATAATGTCATATGAGGAAGTCTGGACAACCGCCCCCTAAAGTGATGTGACTCATTCATTCCAAACATGTAATTTATAAATAATGTAATTAATGAACTTATTTTACCAATATAACATATATATTATACTGGAATTATAATATATATATGTCACATTTCATTTCAATTCCTTTAATATGAAAAATAGATGAAAGTAGTGTTCATGCGTACGTACGGCCTACTATCTCCATGAACAATGAATTTCATTTTTTAAGTCCAAATGTTATAGAATAGTATAAAAATAATATATAATGGATATATATGATATTTAAATCATTAATCCCATTTTTGAGATGATGTACTTATAACTACATGGGCAATTCTTTTCAAACAAGTTCATTTTTGACTCATGTACCGAACATCAAAAAAATGTATGATATGAAGTCACATAATTAACTAATTAATATAACATGATATGACATGAATAATAAACATTAAACGATTTCCTTAAGAAATTATAAATTGAACTGAGTTTTTTATTATAGAATATAATGAAACGAACAAGACAAGTCGGAGTTGAGGTTAGGGATTTCTTATATTGCTTTTAATTCGGTGAGATTTCCATTGTTCCCCACATATTTGTTGCATGTGGAGTATTTTGTACTTACATTTAATATATATTATCATGATTATATTTATATTCATTATATTATGTGATTCATTTGGGGTTTATTATCTTTTGGTCATACAACTCGATTGATTACAATGAGGTAAGGTGTTTTTATCTCGCTTTTTATTCCCATGAGATTCACACTACATTTGCCACTAATTCCTTTTGGGTGGTGTATATAATGGCTATGATTGTATTCTGTGTGTAATATAATTTAATTTATGGGTATTTACATCTTCATTGAATGATCCTTCTTTCATGGGGTGTACGTTTTGAAAGTGACCCAAATCGGTATGGGAACCATTCACCCTCATCTTTTTAAAAGACTTATTTTATTTGTTCTTTTAATATACATATTATTATTTTGGGATATGTTCTTATATATCCTTATTCATTTAAATTTTATTTCAAAATTATGAGATACCCTTTTTATCTCTCATCAAATCATTTTCTGAATTTTAAAGTGTCGTCATTTGGCTGGAAAATTTCTGTAAGTGATCTTCTTAACCCAATTTCAATTCTTTGGGTTAAACCTCTACTTCTCAATTATGTCATGCTATGAATATGTGTGGATGACCTCTGATAGTTTTACACTTAATATCCACTTATATTGGGTGTATTTATATTTGTCACACATAATTATGTAATTGATTTATCTTTAATATAAGGATATCATCTTTGTACGGGACTTCATCTCAATCTCCTTTCATTGAGGCATCATTTGATTTCTACATGACTTTATTTTATACAGTTCCTAAAACCCTTTTTACTTTTTATTTCACTCAAAAGGAATATTTTCTCTATAAATAATTTTACTAAACAACAAAAAGTAATGTTTCTTTTTTTACGTTAGTGGTGACAACAACCTTTTCTGCCGTCGTGAGTATTATTTGATCTATGGCTTTCTTAACAAGCCGTAATGTTTTCAAAAGAAAAATAAATACCAAATACTATTTTTAAAAATGTTGGTATTGAAAATGGTTTTTATAATGGATTTATTATTTCAATATCTTAAAATTTTATATTGTTATTGCAATGTGGGGATGTTATCTTTCTTTTATGCTTATGTTATCTGTAATGATTATGTTAAGGTTCTTGGATATTGTAATGTATATGGGTTGTTACATGATAAACCTTGGGAGGGTGAGCCCGAGATATATCTCCAATGCATTGGGTAATGTGAAGGAGTTAAATTCTAAGGTTTATTTGAAGGGATTTAGGGAATAAATTGTGATTGGTATTCCCAATGTAACCATGAGGGATACTCCCTACATAGTAATGTTATGAACGCCTCAAGTTACCTTTATGTCTTATGATTTCTATGAGTTACTCATAAATCATATGATTTCATGAGGTATGTTAAAGTGTTTTTTAGGACTAAAGTATGATTTCATTGATTCTTATGTATACAAGGAATAATGTTTTTTTCCCGTATTTATATATACCTTACTAAGATATTTATACTCATCCCATGTTTTTGAAATTTTTTTCATTGGACATAAAGTGGAATAGGGTCAAGGATGGGATCAAAGAAATGGAATGCTGTCAAAAACATGGAACTAGACATGACTCTTTTGTTCATGATTTTTTATTTTTTGAAAAAAAATGGAACCAGAGTAGATGTGTCTACTTTGTAATCATTGAGATGTAATAGTTATGCCCTAATTCTCTAAAACTCCATACCAGAAAATATCCTCAATGTGAATTATTCATTTAATTCAAGATTATGTAATTTTTTATGGCCAGGTCCTTATAGTTACTATCAATGGTCGGTTTAGATAACTTTAGAGGTTTGGGTATTCTTTGAGCATAATTGAAATTACCATAATGGTTAGGATTTCAGAAAGAGACATAGTTTTTTAGATAACGCGACTGAGTTTAAGATAACAAGAATAATTATATCTTAGTATTATATGATGATTTTACTAATATACTCACCCTGACCTTTTTGGTTTTAGTAAATAGATGGATCGGGCCGACACCAATATAATAGTGGATGTGAAGAAAACTGTGATGATTTTCTGAACGACCAACTAAAATATATGGGAGCTGCAATGAGAACTCTTATGGTTATTCTCAACCAACTATCTCGAGTCATGATTGACCACCTGAAACATAGTGATTTTTATAAGGAATCATATATCCGAGAAACAAATCCCTACGAATGTTCAAGTAATAATCATTAAGGTAAGTATGTTCAAAAACATATGTGTCAATGATGTGGAAAGAAACCAATAGTAAAATGTTTCAAAGGGACAGAAAGATGCTATAGATGTGTAAATGAAGGTCATAAAGCAAGAACCTTCTATGGAAAAAGGAAGCATCTAGCTGACTTTAAGAAAGGGAAAGAAGTTCTTCATGAAGGATCAATTGAATGTTTTAAATGTGGTGTGCATGTTCATTTTGAAAACACATGTCCTATGAAGAATTTTTGGGAATGGGATCTCCAAGATCATACAAATATTTTTTTACCAATACCTAATTCCATTCCGATTGAGAATGAAGAAACTGATAATTAATAATGAATGGTATGGATTATTTCTTAACATATGTTTTCCTATTATTGAAATCTTTGGATATTATTCATGCTTTTGTTTGTAGGAACGAATTATTTCTGTCACGACCCGTCCTCGGGGCCCGTGTCGTGACTACCCCAAGCCCGCTTTCCATAGGCCAGGGGTTGGCGACTAGCACCAAGGCGTAAATCCCGGTAAAAAGGGAAGGCATTGCCTTTGTAAAGTAAACAATCACACAGAGTACAAGCGGAAGAAGTAAACACTAAGTAAAAACTGAGTACAACAGTAAGTGCGGAAAGTAAAAAGGGGCCGGAAATACAAGCACAACTGTAAAGTACAACTCGACAGGGAAAACAGCGACTGAAAAGTAAAGCTGCTACGCCGAGCTGTCCACTGGAAATCCCACCTGAAGGGTGGGTACAGACAGCTCCTCTGCTCCTCGGGTCCCGCCGTCCGCTCCAAGTATGTCCCGCCCAGTGGTCTACCTCCGGGTACCGCCTCGTCATCACGTCCACCTCTGTGTACCGTCTCCTCGTATAGTCCACCTCCAGGTACCGTCCAGTCCTTGAACACTCGGCCTCTGTCAGTACTGGCCGTCGTCTGCAACCAACACAACGAGGTGCGGGCATAGCCCGTGTAGGGGTGAGTATAACGATACTCAGTAGGGACCCCGAGACCCACAAGGTCTCACTAAAACCAACAAGGATAACCATATAGAAGATCTCAACAGATAACCTCTACTTAGGTATATGCCCATACATATACCTAAGTTATCAAGTAACCCATCTCAATCATGCGGAAACACAAGGATTGTGAAATCAACGGATAACTACTACCCAGGTATATGCCCATACATATACCTAAGTTATCAAGTGACCCATCTCAATCATGAGGTAAACACAAGGTCAAAAGTCTCAGCTCAAACCAGGATTTTCATTATCGGAACTGTAACTGCTGAAGAGCTCCGTCTCTAGAGTGTACAGTGGTCCTGTCACGACTATGAGGTACTGCTCACTAACCTAAGACTGCTGAAGTACTCCTCCTGTCGAGTACCGCGGGTCAGCTACCCAGACACAGTAGTGCTTCCCGCTGAGGTATGTCACCCAAAAACAGTAGTGCACACCCCCTAGTAGCCTCCTGAGGTACTCTCCGGACGAGTACCGCGGGTCTGCACTGTCACACAGGTAGTGCTCCGTCCGCCATGGGTCTGCACCTCAGAATGTAGTGCTCTGTCCACTGGGTTAGTCGACTCACTCCAAGTCGATTCGGTCAAGCAGTCGTCAGGTCTCAGCCAGTTACACGGTCTCTGTACTCCGCACACTCGCCACTGGGAGGGTCCGCTCCACGAGCTACAGGTCGATACTCCAAGTATCTCAAAGTCCCACGAAGAAGTATCTCAAAGGACCGCCTCGTCATAGGGGTCTCAACACAACAGACGGCGCGTCAATCGGACGCCCGGTCTGGGAGTTATTAGCCTTTTTGTCCCAGGGGCCCGGTTGGTTTCGTGAGCGAACCAAACCTGGCCGTATCTCAACTGTACCCCTAACTCTCATAGGGTATACTCATAGGGACCGTTTCTCAACAAGATCACCAACGCCGTTGACGGTTCGTCAAACGGATGTTCTGTCAGAAAGATATCAGCTTTTCCGTTCCAGGGGCCCGGTTGGATTTCGGTGCAATCCAACCCGGCCACTATCCATCTGCATCCAAAACTCGGGAGGAGGATGCCAAAAGTTCCGTATCGTCAACAGGAACTCAACGCAACAGACGGCGCGTCAATCGTACGCCCGGTCTGAGAGTTATTGGCTTTTTCGTTCCAGGGGCCCGGTTGGATTTCGGTGTGATCCAACCCGACCGCACTCCGTCGGCATCCAAACCTCGAGCGGAGTAAGCCAAAAGATCCATCTCCCTTAGAGAAATTCAACGAAACATACGGCGCGTCAATCGGACGCCCGGTCTGTTATTTATTGGCCTTTCCGTCTCACACCCACCCTGGGAAACTTCCCAGGAGGTCACCCATCCTGATCACTACTCTAGATCAAGCACGCTTAACTATGGAGTTTTAACCACGTAGGCTCCCGAAAAGGAAGGTGCACCTTGAGTATAGTATACCAAAACGACCGTCTCGATCCAAGGATCGCGTTGCCGCTGAAGGCGAGTCATTTGGGGGCCCGTAGCCCAAGATACGGGCATTTGACCAAACCGCTCAGTAACGGGGGGTTTCGGGCCCGGGCCATCCCGGCCCAAGACCCCCCGGATGGCCCGAACCGGGTCGACCCGCCCCGGACAGGGTCGACCCGGCCCGGCCAGGCGCGCAGGGCGCGCTGCCAGCTCGGCCGAAGGCCGAGGTTGCTGGAAACGGGGGGCCGCCTGCCCCCCCCCCCCTTGTGAAACTGGCCCCCCTCATAATGGGGGGCCAAATAACTGCCCGGGGGAATTAAATTCCCCCGGTTTCCACCAACCCGTCCGGCCCGACCTGGCCGGCCGGCTTCTTGTCAACAGGACCGGCAAGGGCCGGTCCTCTTCCGTCTTCCGGCACCGGCGGCCCGGCTGGCCGCCGGTCATCACGATCTGCCGCGGCCCGGAACCGGCCGCGACCTTCGTCATCCGGCGTGGTGCGACGGCACCGCGCCCCTCCGCCGTGGCCCCGCTCCGGCCGCGGCGTCTTCGGTTTCCATCGACGCGGCGCGACGGCGTCGCGTTCATGATAATTCTTTCACAGCACGGCGCGACGGCGTCGCGCAATAATTTCTGTGTGATTCCCGCGTGGTGCGACGGCACCACGCTATCTCGTTTCATCCTCAAGAAACTTTCAAGAACAAAGGAGGGGGGTTCGGCCGTGTTTTTGCGGTCCGGTCCCCCTCTCGTTAGACGATAACACTTAATCGTTCATCCTCAAGTTTGTCATGCTAGAACCAAGAACGGAAAATAATTAAATAAAGCAACAACAAACCCCTACATGGATATTTGACGTCGCACATCGGGCATCGCGGAGAACGGCGTCACGGAGAACGACGTCGCGGAGATCGGACGTCGATTCCATGGATGTTGGGGTACGTCCGAGGAGGAAACGACGTCTCCTCACTTGTTGCGGAGATGAAGAAGGAAGGCGCGTTGTCGTTGGAGAGTTCCCTACGTCGGTGTCTTCTCCCTTGCCGTGGAGGAAAAAGAGGATGAAGAACCGTGATCACCGAGTCATTCTAAGTTGAGGGATTGATGTTCTTCATCGGAGAAGAACCGTTCTTCACGGAGAGGAGGACGTTCTTCAACGAAGAAGGAGCTTCCTTCTTCTATCACACAAAGGCTCTTTCTCAAAAATCCTCCCATCACAATTGAACCTCCAAATAAAAGAAGGTTTCCCCTTATTTTATTTTAATCACGCCATGCATTGTAAGTTCAAAATTCAAACACTTAATTGATTAAGAGTTTCAATAACTTAATTTAAGTGCTAGTTGGCATGAGTTATGAGGGAGAGAGGGAGAGAAGGAGTTTCAAAATAAAGAGGGAGTTGAGGAGTTTCAAAATAAAGAGGGAGGTGAGGAGTTTCAAAATAAAGAGGGAGGTGAGGAGTTTCAAAATAAAGAGGGAGTTAGGGGGTTATGGGAAAAGTGAAGGGGTGGGGTTCGTGTGGGCCCCACCTCACCTAAAATCCTTCCATGGGTGGTTAAATCCAAGTGGGTCCCACCCATAACTCCCTTACATAGGTTAAAACCACTTAAGAGAGGGTCAAGTGTTGTAACACAACACTTAATCTACTTAACAAGAAAATAAAAATTGTAGATAAGTTATAAATTAAACTTCCACAATTTTTATCATCTTCTCTCGGATGAACACAACTCCGGAAATGGCGTTCTTAAGAAATTACCGGTGTTGTGGTTCCATCGGTGCCCTCAGAATTCGATTTCGGGCACCGGTTCAAAAGATAGAAATTCCCACTCGCTCGTTCACTGAACGTACCCGAGCCAAACTTCGGAAATTAATTCCGGGCACACCGGGCCTCGGAATCAGGCACCGTCAGAAACTGCGTTCTTGTAAAATTCCAAAGAAAATTAAGAGAAAAAAATTTCCTTGAAATTTTCGGATCTTTACATTACTCCCACCTCAGGGCTTTACGTCCCAGTAAAGCTTCAACACAAACTAGGGTCACAAAAGTGGTACCGAGCACGCATCTGAGCCTTCTGCTCCTATGTGCTCACCTGGAGGTTTCGTACTGCCAAAGAAAGTGCACCCGAGGAATCGATCGTCCTCCTAGGATCTGCTCCTGTCGATCCTCGATCCCAACTGGAATCTCCTTGAAAGACACCCCATCGCCATCGTCCATCTCCTCATGGTCGATGGTATGCGAAGGGTCGAGCACGTATCTCCTCAGTTGAGATACGTGGAAGTCATCGTGCACCTGGTGCAACTGCGTTGAATGGGTCAAGCAGTAAACCACCCCGCCTACCCAGCTGGGGACCTAAGAATGTCCGCTGAACCTCGGAGATAACTTGTCGCCTTGGCCACATCTCCGTAAACCTCATCGAGGTGAGACCCGTATAAGGACGCGATCGTCATCCTCGAACTCCAGAGGTCTCAATTTTCTGTTAGAACTGGAACTCGAAAGGCTGCTGTCACGAGGGTAAGGTTGACCGACTCAAGAGTGATCGGTCGCACCCTCCTGTGCAAGAGTTACCCTGCGCTGTTTGAGGTTTCCTTTTCCGCCGACCAAGGAAAACCCATCCCGACGTTTGCCTAAAACTGTCAATTTGAGTATGAACAGTTATTGCCCATTCCATACTCAAACTAACGTCGTAAGGCCTCGACGCTGCCACCAAGAGATTCCAACTGAAACTCTCGCCTCGAGGGTCTGACCACACCATCGGCGTAAGTGTTATTATCGATTCTCCTCCCAAGGTATCTCCAGACATGAGGGTCAAGTCCACAGCTTACCGGAAACTCTAGGTTTGGAACAAGATTTGTGAAAGCAAGGAATGATTCACATCGACGTATGTTACTACAGCAGCCAGTAGTGGACACAGACTGTCCCTTTAATCATTTCTAGAGCCATTGGGTCACACTCTTTGACCGCATGCAGCCGCACTCTTCCTCCGCCCTCCAGCTCCCTGAGCCTGGCAGGAATAACTAAGGTGGGTGGTTGTACAAAGTTAGGATGTACACCACCTCATGCTGCTCTCCTAGCTCTGCCTCCACGTCTGCTACTTCGTAGACCCATCTCTCCATTAAGCTTCCTATTCTTTAACATTTAACACGCCCGAGTCTCTAAGACTGGCACCTGTTTCCTGTTTCTTACTGCACTGTGCAGTCTTCATCCGCTTTTGGATGACATGGACCTCCTTTAGTCTCACAAGAGCTGCTATGATTTCTTCTTTGCCGATAAGATAAACCCAGTCTCATCCCCTAGATGAACCACATTCGTTGCCTAATATATTCAATCCTGACATGAATGATGCATTCATGCCATGGATGACGTCGTAAGGCCTCGACGTAACTACTAAGAGATCCAACTGTCACTCTCTCCTCCAAGGGTCGAGTCACACTGTCGGCATCAGTGTGAGGTCACTGGGTCCCCTCCAGTAGAAATCTCGAAAGTGAGGGTCAAGTCAACAGTTTAACCGGGACCACTCAGTATCAACCAAAAAAAAGGATAGGAAAGAAAACATCTCAAAGATAAGTGTCTTTTTATTATTACAGCTCATAGTACAAGACACGAGTACAACAGCAAAACGGAACTAGAAGTACAAGGGTCGTATCCACTAGTTCCTCTCCTGTCCACCTGTTCCCGGATCTCTACTGCCTTGTCCACTGCTCGGCTGTTGCTCAAGCACCAGCCGCTGCTTCTGTCTCGGTGGCTCCTCCAACACCCGCTGATCAACCGTACGAGGAGTCGGACAGTCACATGCCAGGTGACCCTTCCCACTGCAGGAGTAACATTGTCCGTTTCTGGCACGCCTGGCTCTGACCCCACCTCGGGTGCCCCGCACCACCGGTCCTAAAACCCGAGATCGTCCAACTGCTAGTCTGGTCCTCCTGGACCTCTGCATCATCTGTCTACTACCCACAGATGACTCGGTTACTGATCGAAAAACACGCGGCACAGGCAGAAGCTCCTGTACACGCTCGGGGTGTAGAGCTACTGGCACAAACTCCACCCTGAAGAAGGTCTCGAAGTCATCCCATGCGAAGGTCATCCCGTAGCAAAACTGAAACAAGTGGCTCCACCACCTGCCTGCTGCTGCCTGAAGGAGGCTGGCAGCAAAGATCACCATGAAGTCTGCCGGCGTCCCCACTAGCCTGAAGACTCCCACCACAGCCTCCAGCCAATCCTCAGCCGCCTGCGGGTCCATCTCTCCCCGGAACCTGGGTGGCCTCTGGCGCTGGAACTCGTGCAGCGCACTCAAGTGGCGTGCATCGCCTACTGCTGGGGCTGGTGGAATCGGTGGCCCAACGTATGGTAGTACCGCTGGTGCCTCCACTGCAAGAGGGCCCTGTACCGAAGCCTCGTCGCTCGACAGGCTATCAGCACGCACATCCCTCTGGGATCTAGCTGGTCGTCCGTGAAAAGGCATCCTGAAAGAAACATCGTGACACGGTCAAACGTTTATACCTGGTGAGCTGACCTGGTTTGAGCTGTTTTAAGGGAAAACCTTTGAAAACACACACGCAATCAGTGTTTTCGTGCACAAAGTAGGAAATCAGTTGTCAGGGTCCAGGTGTATGGATACGTCGGCCGCCCGCACCAACACTGGACTCCCTGAACTGAAATCCACACTTGGTACTCTTAACATTATTGCTTCACAGAAAGAAAAAGTCATAGTCATAAGTTCTTTGGTAGAACTGAACTCCTCTGATACCAATTTGTCACGACCCGTCCTTGGGGCCCGTGTCGTGACTACCCCAAGCCTGCCTTCCATAGGCCAGGGGCTGGCGACTAGCACCAAGGCATAAATCCTGGTAAAAAGGGAAGGCATTGCCTTTGTAAAGTAAACAATCACACAGAGTACAAGCGGAAGAAGTAAACACTAAGTAAAAACTGAGTACAACAGTAAGTGCGGAAAGTAAAAAAGGGGTCGGAAATACAAGCCCAACTGTAAAGTACAACTCGAAAGGGAAAACAGCGACTGAAAAGTAAAGATGCTACGCCGAGCTGTCCACTGGAAATCCCACCTGAAGGGTGGGTACAGACAGCTCCTCTGCTCCTCAGGTCCCGCCGTCTGCTCCGAGTATGTCCCGCCCAGTGGTCCACCTCCGGGTACCGCCTCGTCGTCACGTCCACCTATGGGTACCGTCTCGTTGTATAGTCCACCTCCAAGTACCGTCCAGTCCTCGAACACTCGGCCTCTGTCAGTACTGGTCGTCGTCTCCAACCAACACAACGAGGTGCGGGCATAGCCCGTGCAGGGGTGAGTATAACGATACTCAGTAGGGACCCCGAGACCCACAAGGTCTCACTAAAACCTACAAGGATAACCACATAGAATATCTCAACAGGTAACCTCTACTTAGTTATATGCCCATACATATACCCAAGTTATCAAGTAACACATCTCAATCAAGAGGAAACACAAGGATTGTGAAATCAACGGATAACTACTACCCAGATATTTGCCCATACATATACCTAAGTTATCAAGTGACCCATCTCAATCATGAGGTAAACACAAGGTCAAAAGTCTCAGCTCAAACCAGGATTTTCATTATCGAAACCGTAACTGCTGAAGAACTACGTCTCTGGAGTGTACAGTGGTCCTGTCACGACTCTGAGGTACTGCTCACTAACCTAAGACTGCTGAAGTACTTCTCCTGTCGAGTACCGCGGGTCAGCCACCCAGACACGGTAGTGCTTCCCGCTGAGGTATGTCACCCAAACAAAGTAGTGCACACCCCCTAGTAGCCTGCTGAGGTACTCAACGGACGAGTACTGCGGGTCTGCACTGTCACACAGGTAGTGCTCCGTCCTCCATGTGTCTGCACCTCAGAAAGTAGTGCTCCGTCCACTGGGCTAGTCGACTCACTCCAAGTCGAGTCGGTCAAGCAGTCGTCAGGTCTCAGCCAGTTACACGGTCTCTGTACTCCGCACACTCGCCACTGGGAGGGTCCGCTCCACAAGCTATAGGTCGATACACCAGGTTTCTCAATGTCCCACAAAGAAGTATCTCAAAGGACCGCCCCGTCATAGGGGTCTCAACACAACATACGGCCCGTCAATCGGACGCCCGGTCTGTGAGTTATTAGCCTTTTTGTCCCAGGGGCCCGGTTGGTTTCCTGAGCGAACCAAACCCGGCCGTATCTCAACTGTACCCCTAACTCTCATAGGGTATACTCATAGGGACCGTTTCTCAATGAGATCACCAACGCCGCTGACGGTTCGTCAAACGGACGTTCTGTCAGAAAGATATCATCTTTTCTGTTCAAGGGGCCCGGTTGGATTTCGGTGCGATCCAACCCGGCCACTATCCATATGCATCCAAAACTCGGGAGGAGGATGCCAAAAGTTCCGTATCGTCAACAGGAACTCAACGCAACAGACGGCACGTCAATCGGACGCCCGGTCTGAGAGTTATTGGCTTTTTCGTTCCAGGGGCCCGGTTGGATTTCGGTGCGATCCAACCCGAACGCACTCCGTCGGCATCCAAACCTCGAGCGGAGTAAGACAAAAGATCCATCTAACTTAGAGTAATTCAAGGAAACAGACGGCGCGTCAATCGGACGCCCGGTCTGTTATTTATTGGTCTTTCCGTCTCACACCCACCCTGGGAAACTTCCCAGGAGGTCACCCATCTTGATCACTACTCTAGGCCAAGCACGCTTAACTATGGAGTTTTAACCACGTAGGCTCCCGAAAAGGAAGGTGCACCTTGAGTATATTATACCGAAACGACCGTCTCGATCCAAGGATCGCGTTGCCGCTAACGGCGAGTCGTTTGGAGGCTCGTAGCCCATGATACGGGAATTTGACCAAACTGCTCAGTAACGGGGGTTTTGGGCCCGGGCCGTCCCGGCCCGAGACCCCCCGGATGGCCCGAACCGGGTCGAACCGCCCCGGACGGGGTCGACCCGGCCCGGCGAACCGGCCAGGCGCGCAGGGCGCGCTGCCAGCTCGACCGAAGGCCGAGCTTGCTAGAAACGGGGGGCCGCCTGCCCCCCCCTTTGTGAAACCAGCCCCCCTCATAATGGGGGGGCCAAATAACTGCCCAGGGGAATTAAATTCCCCCGATTTCCACCAACCCGGCCGGCCCGACCTGGCCGGTCGACTTCTTGTCAACAGGACCGGCAAGGGCCGGTCCTCTTCCGTCTTCCGGCACCGGCGGCCCGGCTGGCCGCCGGTCATCACGATCCACCGTGGCCCGGACTCGGCCGCGGCCTTTGTCATCTGGCGCGGTGCGACGGCACCACGCCCCTCCGCCGCAGCCCCGCTCCGGCCGCAGCATCTTCGGTTTCCTTCGACGCGGCGCGACGGTGTCGCGTTCATGATAATTCTTTCCACGGCGCGGCGCGACAGCGCCGCGCAATAATTTCCGTGTGATTCCCGCGTGGTGCGACCGCACCACGCTATCTCGTTTCATCCGCAAGAAACATTCAAGAACAAAGGAGGGGGGTTCGGCCGTGTTTGTGCAGTCCGGTCCCCCTCTCGTTAGACGATAACACTTAATCGTTCATCCTCAAGTTTGTCATGCTAGAACCAAGAACGGAAAATAATTAAATAAAGCAACAACAAACCCCTACATGGATATTTGACGTCGCACATCGGGCATCGCGGAGAACGGCGTCGCGGAGAACGACGTCGCGGAGATCGGACGTCGATTCCATGGATGTTGGTGTACGTCCGAGGAGGAAACGACGTCTCCTCACTTGTTGCGGAGATGAAGAAGGAAGGCGCGTTGTCGTTGGAGAGTTCCCTACGTCGGTGTCTTCTCCCTTGCCGTGGAGGAAAAAGAGGATGAGGAACCGTGATCACCGAGTCGTTCTAAGTTGAGGGATCGATGTTCTTCATCGGAGAAGAACCATTCTTCACGGAGAGGAGGACGTTCTTCAACGAAGAAGGAGCTTCCTTCTTCTATCACAAAAAGGCTCTTTCTCAAAAATCCTCCCACCACAATTCAACCTCCAAATAAAAGAAGGTTTCCCCTTATTTTATTTTAATCATGCCATGCATTGTAAGTTCAAAATTCAAACACTTAATTGATTAAGAGTTTCAATAACTTAATTTAAGTGCTAGTTGGCACGAGTTATGATGGATAGAGGGAGAGAAGGAGTTTCAAAATAAAGAGGGAGTTTAGGAGTTTCAAAATAAAGAGGGAGGTGAGGAGTTTCAAAATAAAGAGGGAGGTGAGGAGTTTCAAAATAAAGAGGGAGTTAGGGGGTTATGGGAAAAGTGAAGGGGTGGGGTTCGTGTGGGCCCCACCTCACCTTAAATCCTTCCATGGGTGGTTAACTCCAAGTGGGTCCCACCCCTAACTCCCTTACATAGGTTAAAACCACTTAAGAGAGGGTCAAGTGTTGTAACATAACACTTAATCTACTTAACAAGAAAATAAAAATTGTAGATAAGTTATAAATTAAACTTCCACAATTTTTATCATCTTCTCTCGGATAAACGCAACTCCGGAAATGGCGTTCTTAAGAAATTACCAGCGTTGTGGTTCCATCGGTGCCCTCAGAATTCGATTCCGGGCACCGGTTCAAAAGATAGAAATTCCCACTCGCTCGTTCACTGAACGTACCCGAGCCAAATTTCGGAAATTAATTCCGGGCACACCGGGCCTCGGAATCAGGCGCCGTCAGAAACTGCGTTCTTGTAAAATTTTAAAGAAAATTAAGAAAAAAAAATTCCTTGAAATTTCCGGATCTTTACAATTTCATAATAAGTTTGAAAATAATGGTTAATGGATCATAAAGAATGTTGAATGAGTAAGATGTCAACATATAATGGATTCAAGAGTTATGGTAGATTTTAGTATGGTGAAATTCATAAAAGTATTAAGGCTCTTTTGATGATGGTATTAAATTAGAATAATTTGTATAATATGTGTAACCCTGATGTTTGATATATGAAAATTTTATTCAAGGAATAATTATCTTTTCATTTGTGGATAAAACTATAAAGAACCATTTGGGATTATATGATCCTTGAATTAGAGGAAATTACCAGTTAATACATTTTGGGATGCAAAACGAATGTTATTAGATAACCATTGTGGTTAAAATATGTTACGGTTATTTTTTATAAATTTATCTATTTTTGGGAATGTTATAAAATTATGTAGTTTTTGAAAAGGGAAAACATGCAAACTATGTAGAAACTCGTCGCGTCGGACGATGTTGCGGGAATCAAACCCACAACCAAAGTGAAACTGGTATTTATCGCATACCACTGGACTACGTGAAGTCCTTGGTTAGTATGACTAATACTTTTTAGTTACCTGACCTTATGAATCAAGAATAATTTGATTTTGGGTTATCTATAGAAATAATTAACCTATCATGAAGGATATGTTATTAGGTTAATTACTTCTCAATATGATACATGAAGAGTAACTGATGTTATTTGGAGATAAATGATAAGATTTACCTTGGAAGACTATGTTATTAAATCCTTCAGTGATTTGGGTTTCAATCGTATTTTGGATTACTTTGAAAAATTTTATGGATAACTGTTTATTGTATTGTGTTTGATGAACATTGGCTTTTGTTGGAAAAATTTTGGAGATTAAGGGTAGTTTTTCGTTTTGTGAAAGATTATCCTTTTGGGGATTATCTGATCTTGTACTAACAATTTTTGTTTTGGTTATGGTCTAAATACATGGAAAATATAGAGTTCATATTTTGTGGATTAGGTGATTCTCATGAAGTTGATTATAACACTCTTAATATGAATAAGTCATCCTAAATACTCATCTTTTGGAGAAAATATGAGTTTGTGTAAGAAAACTAGTAAGAGATTAAAGTCTACATGACTAGTAAGTATGTATCCTAATGATTTATTTAAGCTCATTAAAAAATTACTCAATGAAAAGTAACTTAAAACAAAACAGTTTTCTATTAACTTTTCTTATTGGGGAATCAAATACTATTTAACCCATCACAAGTTTGTGATATTCTGGTGGATAACAATCTCCTAAATAGGATTTCTATCACTCTCCATCTGAACTTGATGGTTTTTTATCATCTATATCCATGATATCATGGAATTCTAGTATCTTTTGTCTTGGGTGACCTTTGTACATGTCTTTCCTTATTTTAAAGTGACAGTTTAATTGACTCCTTTTCCGATGTGGGACTTTCAATGAAGTTTCCGATCCTAATTTGAAATTTGCGAGGATGCAATTCCCAAAAGGGGGGAAAGATGTAACATCCTGAGTAAATAAAAAATATGACTTTTTCATATTTATTAATATTTGTGAATAAAATGTTCATATTTCTTTAATGTGAATGCTATGTTCAATGGCGTACCCAATATGCAACAGCATGTTTCTTTGAAATTTTACGCCGCACACTAATAATATAATAATAATATTTTTAATGGTAGTTAACTCCTAGCCATTGTAATGGCCGAAATGAGAATAACTAACTAAAAAATGATTATATATGTTTGTTAAATATTATTACATTTATCCAATTAAAGTTTGAGGCCTAAAATAACGAATGAATTTTATTTAAAGTATAAATATTCTAATACTTTTTAAAAGGTCGATTAACCTCATTTTCATGGTGAACCCTTTTTAAAACTACTTTGTCATTTTTATATATTATATTTTACAAAATAAAATCCTTCTTTTGAATCGGGTCATCAATATTTACTTTGTCTAATTTTTTGTTATTTTTCCGATAAAGTTCATTTTTTAATTAATAGTGAAAATGATGTATTTTAATTCAAAACCACCTTTTAATATAATGTTTTAATATGGTTAGATTATCTTTTTAATTGGGTTTAATGTTTAGTTGAAATATATTTTTTTCATTTAATCCAATGGTGGTCATTAGAATTAATTTCACTTTGAAATTGGACATAAACATGTGTCAATCTTTTGATTGATATTGTTTCATAAAAACACGACTATTTGTTTTGAAAATGGGAATTAATTATAAAATTAATTAATGAAACTTCTATTTCTTGAATTTGGTAAAATGGAAATCATTTTTGAATTTGGAATACCAAATTTACTTTGGATAAATATTTGGTATTTTTTTGACAAATGTTCATTTTTAATGAATAGTGAAAAATACTGCAATTTACTTAATAAATGATTTTTCATCTAATTTAATTATATAGTTAAATGGTCCATTTAATATATTTTAATGTGTAATTTAAATATTTTTTTATCACTTAATACAATTTTGTGCAATTGAAGAAATTTCAGTTTTCAGTTGGATGTAAAAACTTGTCAATCTTTAGATAAATTTTACTTCTTAAAAACTAGTCATTGGTTGTGACCACAAAAATAATGTTAAAATTAATTACTCCAATTTAAGAGGTTGTAATTTGGTAAAATGGATTCCATATTTGGAATCAGAGGGTTCAAATTATTTAATTTACACTCTTTTGATTTTGGACATTATGAATAGTAATGACGGTAATTATCATTAATTATTGTGATTAATTAGTAATAATGTAGTTAAGGGTAATAAAATAATGTTATAATAATATAAAATGACACCAAAATGTGTAAAAATACTATGTTTTGAGTCATGGCCGACCATGGGAGGCTTTTTACTATACATGAGGTCCCATGGAGTCACATGGGTGTAATAGTGACATATATGATATTATTTGTAAAAAAGAAGAGAAATATAAAGAAGGTTTGTATATCCTAAGTAAAACAATTTTAATATTGTTTACATAAATTATCACTTAGACAAAAAACAGTTATTGGAAAGATAATAATATTTCCTACATCATGTTGTTTTATTTATAATTTTTAGACATTAAATAAATAAATTTATTTATGACACTGTGATGATGTAGTGATTACCTCATTAATGAACGATTTAAATAAAATGAAAATATAAGGTAAAATCTTTGACGTAAACTTTATGAAAACCTATTGGATGGGTAGATTCAGAACCCCTATCACCATATCCTCGAAATATATCATTATGTGACCTTAAAAATCCGAAAATCATTTTATAATAAAGTAACATTTCAAGACTTTCCCAAAGTGACCCTCCACCCTTTTATAAAAGGCCCCAACCTCTACCCCCTTACCCACACCCCTGATGCCCTTGGATTGTCCAACATCTGCTAATATTATCTATCCACATCCTTCTATTACTCTTAAAATCCTCACTTTGGACCAAAGTCCTTCCAAGGAAGCCTTTGGCTCAAATCAAAAACAGTAACCAGATTTAGATGTAATGTCTTCTCTTGAGTTTCGTTCTTTTAATTTTCCTTATTCACTCACCAGTATATTATTTTTATTTTACCCCATAATAAAAATAGTATCATAAATATATTATGATTTTTTATGATAATAATTATACCTACACTCACAAACACCACCGTCTAATGGTTAAAGAACATACTGTTTCTGTGGGTGGTGAATTACTGCCTCACGAAACGATAATTGTTCAATCTTCTTTTAACAACTTTCATGGTGTCCATTATGATGTCACTATATTTATAAATGATATATATTATATTTATGTCCTCTATATGATTATTTAGTTTACATTTAAATAATACTTTTATGCTTTTCATGTTATGAAAATGCAATAATTTCATGTGAGGAAGTGTGGACTACCACCCTCTCAAGTGATGTGACTCCTTCATTACAAACATGGAATTTATAAATAATGTAATTAATGAACTTATGTTACCAATATAACATATTTATTATACAGGAATTATAATATATATATGTTTCATTTAATTTTAATTCCTTTATTATGACAATGAAATGAATGTAGCGTTCATGCGCACGTACGACCTACCATCTCCATGAATGGTGCATTTCATTTTTTATATCCAAATTTTATGGAATAGTATAAAATGAATATATAATAAATATATATGATATTTAAATCATTAATACCATTCTAGATATGAATTAATTATAACTACATGGAAAATTCTTTTCAAACAAGTTAATTTTTGACTCATGTACCGAACATCAACAAAACGTATGATATGAACTCACATAATTAACTAATTATTATAACATGATATGAATTGAATAATAAAAATTAAATTAATTCCTTAAGAAATTATAAATTTACCTATTTTTATTATTTAGGAATATAAATAAATTAACAAGACAAGTCGGACTTGAGGTAAGGGATTTCTTATCTCGCTTTTAATTCCGTGAGATTTCTATTGTTCGCAACTTATTCGTTACATGTGGTGTATTGTGTACTACCATTTCATATATATTATCATGATTATATTTATATTCACGGTATTATGTGAATAATTTGATGTTTATTATCTTTTTTTCATATGACTCGATTGATTACAACGAGGTAAGGGGTTTTTATCTCCTTTTTTATTCCTATGAGATTAATGCTACATTATCCACTATTTTCTTTTGTGTGGTGTATGTACTGCCCATGATTGTATTCTTTGTGTAATATAATTTAATTTATGGGTATTTAAATCTTCATTGTATGATCCTTCTTTCATGTGGTGTACATTTTGAATGTTACCGAAATCGTTAAGGGAACTGTTCCCCCTCCTCTTTTTAAAAGACTTCTTTTTGGTAGGTCTTTTAATTTACATCTTATTATGTTGGGATATGTTCTTATATATCATTATTTCTATAAATTTTATGTCCAAGTAATGAGATACCGTTTTTATCTGTCATGAACTCGTTTTTTAAATTTTAAAGTGACCTCGTTAGGCTGTCAAATTTCAATAAGAGAACTTCTTAACCCAATTTCAATTCTTTGGGATAAACCACTAATTATCAATTATGTCATGGTATGAATATGTGTGGATTAACTCTGATTGTTTTTCACTTAATATACACTTATTTTGGGTGTAATTATATTTGTTACACAAAATTCTATAATTGATTTAACCTTAATCTAAGGATACCATCTTTATACATGACTTTGTCTCAGTATCCTTTCATTGAGGCATCTTTTGATTTCTACATGATATTATTTTATATTGTTCATAAAACCCTTTTGACTTTTCATTTCATTCAAAGGGAATATTTTCTCTACAAAGAATTTTACTAAATTGAAAAAAATAATGTTTCATTTTTTACGTAAGCAGTGACAATGTCATTTTCCGCCAATGTGAGTGTTATTTGATCTATGGATTCCTTAACATGCCATAATTTTTTTAAAAAAAATTAAATATCATATACTCTTTTTACGTATTTCGGTATTGAAAATCATTTTTATAATGGGTTTATTATTTCAATATCTTAAAATGTTATATTGTTATTGCAATGTGGGGATGTTATCTTTCTTTTGTGCTTAAGTTATGTGTTATGATTATGTTATGGTTCCTAGATATTGTTACGTATACTGGTGGTTCTATGATAAACCTAGGGTGGGTGATCCCGAGATAGCTCTCCGATTCATTGGGTAACGCGAAGGAGTTAAACTCTAAGGTTTCTCTGAAGAGATTTAGGGAATATACTATGATGGGTATTACAAACCTAACCATGAGGGTTACTCCCAACAAAATAATGTTATGAATGCCTCAAGTTACCTTTATGTCTTATTATTTCTATGAGGTATTCATAAATATTACGATTTCAAAAGGTATGCTAAAGTGCTTATGTTCTATGGGTAATGTATGATTTCATTGAATCTTATATATACATGGACTGATTTTTTATTTCCGTATTTTTATATCCCTTACTGAGCTATTTATGCACATCCCATGTTTTAGAAATGTTTTTCACATGACATAAAGTGGAATATCATCAAGGATGGGATCAAGGAAATGTCATGTTGTCTAAAACTTGGAACTAGACATGACTCTTTTGTTCTTGAGTTTTTATTTTCTAAAAAAATGGAAACTGAGTAGATGTGTCTATGTTGTAATAATTGAGATGTAATAGTTATGTCCTAATTATCTAAAACTATAAACTTGAAAAGATCCTTATTGTGAATTATTCATTTAATTCATGATTATATAATGTTTCAAGGTCGGGTCCTTATATAATAAATAAGGAATGATTGTTTCTTCCTAAAATTATTAAATTTATATTTTTAAATTTGTGTTATTTTTTGATCTGTGTATATTTTTACATGAATTTATTGATTTTTTTTATCATAAGTCAAAAATTATAATTTAGGGAGAATAGTTAGAAATTGATTATTACAAATTTAAATTTAAAATTCATAGAATTAAAATCATTATTAATTAATAAATGTTATAATGAACTAATTTTTTTTGAATTTAATATTTATTTTTTATTAGATACAATATTTGATAAAATAATTCAATAAATTTGAAATAGTAATATTCTTGAATTTAATTGGGTTTTTTATCATTTTTCACTAATTTTGTTTTTAATGGGTTATGATTTCAGGGAAATATATAAGGGTGACATAGATAAAATACTAAAACTAAATAAGTATGTTTGTGCACTATTGATCCCCATGATAAAAAATGCCATTTCAACTCTAGAGATGATTGTTTAGTAATAACTTATGTTATCATAGGAAACAATATAGAGGTAGTTATTCTGAAGACATGTAATGTTCATGAATAAATAGGTTACCACACACAATGATAATGAGATATATCATTCTAGTTCAATATCATCATTTATGATTCTTGATGTTGACAAACCTCACTAAAGTTGATTTATATATAACTAAATTTGTAATTTTATATCATAAGGATTTTACAAAAAACACTAAATGAAATTAAAATTCAAAAAATTATTATATAATGACATTTTTTATCATCGCTCCATCAGATTTTATAATATAATCATCTCATAAAACAACTATGAATCTTTATATTCTGATTTAAAATACTCAAATATATTTTACTAAGTATGCTATTTGGATTTATATTCCAAAATAAGGGAAATAGAATATAAAATTTTGGGAACACCATTTTCACATCTCATAAGAAGAAAATACTCTATATAGTTATAGGGTCACATGTTTTTATCAGATTAATGATATATTTTTTTATTTTTATATAGAAATCACACATGTTGTAGATGATGACACAAGGATATAAAAACCAATATTCATGTAATATAATGCTACATGGATATGAATATATAAATATAATGGGAGGATAATACAAACCAATTATGATTTCAATATATTGAATAGAGTTTCTATTATAGAAGATCATTTCATAAACTAGGATATAATTTACAATAAAAAAAAATTTCATTAAAAAATATGAATAACTAATTCTAATGGTTGACCAAGGAATTATTTTCATTAATATTTAATCATATTTCTTTTTTAAAAATCAAGATAGAGGTATGCCAAGGTTCATATCTAACAAAAGCGAAATATTGCATGGAATTATGATCGATATTCTATCTCAATTTTCATTTATGTAGCTGTCATTTCACTATGATAATGAATTGTCAAATTAGGTAAATATTCATATCCAATGAAAATTGATATAGTTTTTATGATCATTAGATGAATTTAATGCTTCTAGTGGATATGAATGTTTAAAAAAATGTGAATGTCTAGATGATTCAAAAATCAATGTGGACATATCATGGGTTATTTAATATATAGGGATAATATAAATTTAAGGATTGAGATTTTAGGATGATATATATAACACATAATGGTAAAATATATGTTGGGGAAAATATTAAAATATTAAGAATCAAATTCCACTCATGATCAATATCATAATTTTTAAATGATTTTTTGTATTGTTTTATATGATTCATCCCCCATTATTTACAAAAATCATTAATCTAAAACTGAAAAATTATCGTATATATTAGGGTAAGAACCAATTTCTATTCCCATATTATATTTATATTACTTGCAATATTTGTTTTCATTTCTTAATTTTATAATTTGATATACACATATAACAATTTTGTGATGATTATTCTTTCACTATCATTATATGATATATTTATTCTGTTAATGTGCCAAAAATAATAGATTTAAATTTCTTGGATAATTTTTCATATGTTAGAGTTTAATGAATAAATAAATGAATTATTTTTGAATTTAGTCTTGGTTTTTATTTAGTGTGAGATCTAAATTTCATTATGGATAAACCATTTGATTGAGTGTTGTTTAAATTCATTAGAAGACAAGGTATCCATCCATCACTCATTGATAATTGAGTAGTTCTACAAATGCACATATTAAATAATTGATCCATAACCGAAATATTCATAATTTCATTACTTCATCTAATAAGTTAACATATTGACCTATCAATTCCATCATTCATTTCCCCTATTCCCACTCCGAACAAATAAGTGGTTGAAGAGAAGTATTTATTGGAAATTACAAACTCTTAAAAGGATATTTGTTTCTTGAATAAATATTTTTTACATATTATATAATATCATACACACAAAAAAAATAGAAACGAACAATGTTTTATATCCTTAGTAATGACTGTTACATTATTGAGCTTTAAAACCAAGTAAAATTATAAACATTACTAATGGACAAAAATTATATAAATTTGACCATCTAAAATGAAGAATTATGGATCATCCAAATCTACTAGATTCATTCCCCCTATATAAAACACTAGATAAATAAAAAAATATATTGTTAAACCAATATAAATATTATAAAATGAAAATATAACCCAAATAGAAATTGTAGTTATTTTTGAGTGAATTAATGAAATTGTACATATATTGTATAAAGGGAAATGTGATTTTTGGGACTTTCCCATTATATGATCATAGAAAATTATAACTTTGTTTGATAAATTTACTATTTTAATTTTCGTTTATCATGTATTAATGAAATGTGAAAATTTTCACATAAAAAAGAATCAATGGCCTAACCCAATAGATTCACGCTAGTGAAACCCCATTTTTTAAAACATGTAATGAAGGAATTTTTATTGGGGTTTCCCTAGACGATGCTCTTTTTGAGCATAAGTATGTTATTTTTTAATTATATTTCATATGGAATATGTTCATGTTAGTATATATTGCAACTCTATAGATGTTAACTGAGGCACCCCACAAAATTACAACCATAGCACACTTAACCCTTTGGGCGTATAGGGGTTTGATAAGGGATTTCAAGTCCAAGACAGAGTTACGTAAAGTGTAATTTCCTTTTCATAAATAAAAATATTATTCCATCAAATCCTCTTCGGATTAATTTTTCTTAATAAAATAGATTTTTAATAGAGATTAATTTGATAATTTAATTTTTTGGACAAAAATAAAACATAATTGTACTGTTTGTAGAAAATATATTAAATTTTATTAATAAACCAAAATATTCTAAATAGTATATTTTAAAATTAAATATTATTTTAATAGTTTTAAATAAATAATAAATGAGAAATAATTTCATAATTGAATAACAAGTTTTAATAGGTGTCTAAAATAGGATGGTTCCTTAAAAAATACTATCTTTAAATAAATAATGATATTAATATTTGAACGTCAAAATTCTCATATTTAGATAATATATTAAATAAAATTAACTTAATTTTGGAAATCCAGACATTTCATTTATATTAGTGTAAAATAATAAAAATTTTCTAAAATACTTTATATTTTCATGAATAGTAAAACTATAGTTTTAGGGATTCAATATATTTTATGATATTTAATTCATTCAATAAATATTTGATAATTAATTAGCCCCATCCCAATACCTAAAACATATTATTTTATTAATATTATGTATTTGATTTGATCAAAATAAATTTCTTAAACCGTATGTATGTTTCCAAAGTCTAAAAATGAAAATTTGATTTAAAAAATGTTATTTATAAAATACATTAATTTTATATGACAAAAGAACTAATTATAATTGATGAGCAGTTTGATCGGATTAATATAATATAAAAATTTTCACAAATATTCATAAGCATGGGAAAAACCATGTGCCACAAAAAAAATTCATTTTCCATAGCCTATTTTTTGTAGACTTGTATTTTAAAATTATGAAACTAATCCAAAAATTATTATATAAATAATTTCCCAATTAACCTCTCCCCATCTATCTAAAAACATCCTCTATCATTCTATACTTATTTTTCCTCCCAACGATCCCACCAAATGATTCTTCATGCCTTTATGGTTCCATCCTCATGTTTTAAGAACAACTCTTCAAGTTTATGGAGATCTTCACTTCACATACCATTCATGTTCCCTTCTTATTTTTTATGTATTATTATTTCAAAAATATGTTATTTTTGTCCACATTCAATCATACCATTACTATAATATTATTTTTTCATCAATTGGGGTCTATCATGATGCCTCATTGTTTTTCCTTTTATAATACAATGTTTTATAGTAGACCTGATCCTAGATCTTTGTCTTAAATTTTACACATTCATATAATTTTTCCCATTTCATTTCTAATAACAATTAATTTTTATATTGGATATTAAAATATATTATAAAAAATATTTTTTTATACACGGATTTATAAATATCAATTTCACTTTTGTTTTTGGGGGATAAAAATGACGTAATAATAATGTATTTTAGAATGTTTGAATGCTAATATTTTTTCATATAAAACCTCGTCTTGAATCAGCAGTAGTTATTATAGAAATTACTTATTAATATCCCTATTTATCACATTAAATGATGACATAGGAATGGTGATCCCTGATTTCGCTCCAATTCATTGGTTAAATAATTTAATCTCTAAAGATGACATGTTTTACGATACCTTGGTTAATAACATTGGATATTTTCATTTTTGACACCATAGTGATAAACCATTGAAATATGGTTTTGAATGTCTCATTTAAACTTTGTATCGACATTTCCACGTTATTATTCATGAATTTTGATTATATACATTTTGATCTTTATTTATCATCATGCCTTATGATCTTATGAATATATATCAAGATCACATGCTATATGTCTCTCTTTTTTATTCCATTACATTGATTCATGATCACACCTTTTCATTTGATGTATATTCGTAAAATATAATACTATGTAAAAGTAACCTATAGTGAAACAATGAATATTATTATTAAAAGGTATTAGAAAATTTATTTTTGATTTCATGTATTATGTACATTATTGTTCCTAGAAACTAAACTAGAAAATATACATAGTTTTTACAATTTAATGAAAAGTTATGTAATATACATGGGGGATTCCATAGTTTGTATTATGGGAAAATTTTGTTATTTTTTTTTTAAAATTAGTCCATGAAATCATTATAAATAATATATGGATAATTATAAATATAGGATAAAATCGTGGTATTTTTTATGTATTAAGTTAGTGGATTACATGAAATGGAATCCATATCTATGTAAAAAATATTACATGTGGATATGGAATAGTTTTCCCTTGGGGGAACCTTGTAATGAACCATTTTTAGCTACACTCGATTGGGAACATGTACATTAAAATCAGCTTTCTTCACACATGGTTTGACAAGCATATGGGATATTTTTATTTAATCACAAGATTTTTTTTACAATAATGAGGGATATATAAAAAATATATTTTTTATTAGAGAATAAAAATAATATATTTCAGAATGATGTTCTAGGATATAACATCCCTTAAAAATTATATGATTCGTAAAAGTTACATGTTCATCCCTAAGGTATTCTTCATCTAAGAGAATTGTGGGAAGTGGTGTGAACCATGTAAATAATGAGTTCAATGGAAGATTCCCCTATAGTTTTCTAATAAAATATAGAATGGAAAAATTCATCATGATGATGAACCTACTAATATGAGTTTTGAAAAATAACCTGTATCCTGCCAAGGGACTGGATACACCTCGAACAGAATGAGATTCTACTAATTTTATTTGGTTTCAACAATAACCATCATTATGTATATCTATAGACCAATTTATTTCTAAAATTAGATAATATCTATATAAAAGTTATTCCCTATGTTCTACTACTTAGAAAAAGAGAAAGACGACCTTATAGTGGACTAGTTAGAAAGAGAATCTGGTCTGTGGTGGACACTAATTAAAAGCATAAAGGAATTAAGGGAGATTAATTATATGGAGTGTGAAGAATTAATGTTATGTTAATGAATAATTATTTTCCCCATTCAATGTGAATTAAAATGGAGAAGTATGTCAATGAATTGAAGTATAATGAAAATAAATCAGTGGGATTCTATGAGATGAAATTTGAAATACTTTTTTGAAAAACAATGGCTTTATTTTTTATCCTAAGGGAAATATTGATAGAATATTTGATGTACTAAGACCCCATACATAGAGGATTATATAAAATTGTCACATATATTTAATGATAATAAGAGAGAAATAGTTCCAATCATAGGGAAGAACATTGATCATAAAAGTGGAAGAAAGGAACTGAAAAATCCCTAGTGAAAGAATAAATTTGAATAAGATTTCATGGAACACTTTTATTGGGATTGTATAGTTAAAATAATATGGAAGATATGTCCATATATCTCAGCACACTTGAAATGATGTGATGTCTCAAATTCTTAACACTAAATACAAAGGGAAGATGGTACATTCTAAACCTGAAGTTAAATTATTCATGTGTGGAAAACTTGGGATATTTTAATATCAATTTCTAAATTAGATTACAATGGATGGAAACCACCATAACCCTTAGCATAGGCGAAGGGTAAATGGTCGACCATTTTATATCAGGACTATTGAAGTGGAGTCTATTAATGATGTGGAAAAAAGTTCATTAATTGTTCTCTCATAAATAGAAAGTACTTTTTTATTCTAGTTCTATGCATTCTTTTGTTTATTACAAAATTTAAATTAATATATAATCAATACAATCTTAGAGTATTTTTATCAGTCAAGACTCTGAGATTAATAATCATATAATCAATAGTGAATATAAAATTTAATATTTACATAGGAGAGTACAATATCATAACATATCTACTAGTTATTCCCAATTTGGAATTCCAAACAGTACTATGGATGGAATAAATCATAGTGTATAAATATAAGGTCATCTATTGAATTAAGGAAATATCAGTACTCTTTTATGAAAAACGTACAATCATTTTCATAGGAGAGATATTCTGACCTGATCTTTATTTAAAATAAACTCCTACATCGTTATTTTTTTATATGATCAGTGAATAGGTATGTGAAAATTAAAGAAAAAATATAAAGAATCATCATATCATTCCGGAATACATTAACTTATTTTTTAAATAATTACTTATTCATTCCTCCAAAAGAAAGGATGTGTTAACCATTAAACACATATCTAGATCCAAGATAATCTCAATGAATCCATATATAATGGAAAATAATGATTTAGGGGAATTAAAAAAATGTCATGGCCATTTGGAGGATGGATTTATCTAACTATGTGTGTCTCGTTGGAGAGCACTTGTTCTCTTCATGAATAATATTTATTGTTCAATGTATATATGAATTGACTATAGGTAACTCAATAAGATCATAGTGAAAACAATTACCCTCTCTAAAAAATGTATATTTTACTTTACCAACTTTAGGGGGAACATTTATTCTCTATCATTGACCTCTAATCTATGTGTCATAAATTGAGGGGGATGAAAAAAAACCCACAGACTTCTTTGGAACAAGATATGGTCACTTTGTGTTTTTTATTCCATTTGGATTGACTATTTCCCCTAATATATATATATATATATATATATTATTAATAGAATCATTGAGGAGTAACACCATAAATTTTTGGATGTTTTTATTGAAGAAATGTTTCTATACATAAAAATTATCATGGAGTATGAGGATCATCTCTGGGTAATCTTGGGAACTATGAAGAATGATAATGTTTTTTGGAAAAATTATAAAACATGATTTATGGTTACATACAGTTGCATTAATGGCCCCAATTATAACCAATTAAGGAATAATAGTTCACCATAAAAAGAAAAAGGTCGTATTGAAGTTTTCCCACCCCACAACAGTAAATGAGATTAATAGTTTCCTTTTTTAGAAGTATAATAAAGGTAGATTTTGAAAAAATTTCATGACATTCTAATCCACTAACCATGTTAAACTTAATATATTGTAGAATTATTTAAAAATGTATTTTGAAGAATTTTTTCAAGATGTGAATAAGTGATTGGTTACTACACAAGCGTTAACTCTACCCTCCGTTAGAGAAGGTTTCATTATTATTAGTGATGAATATCTGATTTTTCTAGTTACATCCTCATGTAAACTGAAAAGATGATTTCTTATTCAACTATATAGTTAAATCATCTTGAGTAGAATTATCATATGCATGACTTGGATTTTGATAATGATATATTTACTCTAAAATTATAAAAGCATTATACTTATGGGGATAAATATAGAATATACATTTACCACCAAAGAGTGATGTATATTTTAATAGAAAATGAATTGAACATGAGAAAACAATATGGATGAAACATCTTAATGATTGAATATTAAATTCATTATCACCACTGAAAACATAATAATGTTGTTATGTGATTATGAAGGAAATCCCATGTAGTAAAAGAAAAGTTGAAGATTTAAGGAGATCATTTGGTCAAGGACATAGTAAAATTTGACATTTGAATCATAAGGGAAGTGGTAGCATCAATCACATCCCAAATAATTTATAAAACATAATACTAGGGAAGATCAATAATTCTCAAGGATAATATCCATTTTTATAGTGGATATTACCGACTACATAGAATTGGATTTTTTTTAGTTCAATGTTGATCAAGTAGGTGTACTGATATTTCTTACAAGTCTATGTGTCCCATATATACAATAAATAAATAAGGAGATAATGGATATTACTCATAGCTCTAAAATATCTATACATCCCAGAATCACTAAATATTATAGGGAACATTGTGGTCAATATTGGTTGATTAATATGAAAGGGGAGATTGCTGACTACACAGAAAGGTGATTGGAATTTAAATAATTTAAGAATGAGTGAAAACATACTAATAGGTAATTACAAACACAACCCCTATTGTAACGCCCCGACCCCAGCTACCCGGAGTCGGTGCATTACTTCGTAACATTGGCATGATCACAAGAAAGATCAAATCCCGAAGGACCGATTGGTTTAGTATCCTTGGAAACACTAGATATATTCATAAGTTTTACATTACATCATAAGATGAAAAACTACTACAACAACATAATGTCTCCATAATCCACACTACTATCCCCTCATAATATCCCTGCAGGTCATTCATAATTTACTTCTTCACATCCTGGGGAAAATAAAACATAGAAAAGGGGTGAGCTCAAATGCCCAGTAAGGATAACAATATAGCGGAAACTTTCATAAATAAGAATAAACATTTAAGGCAATGTATAACTAAAACAAAAGCCTTTTAAACTTGAACTTCAACATAGTATGGAAAAAGTAAAATGAAATAATGCTATTTACTTGTTCACATGGATATTCTACTAATCGAATAATCACATGCAAAATCAATAACCACTTTCATAATGTTGGAATGCATAATTCTAAACGTTAATTTCTTTGTCTAGGCCTCATCCCAAGACCTAGGGGTTACTTCTAACCGGAACCCAACCCGGAGTGCCTCTAATAACCGGACACCAACCCGGAGTGCCTCTAATAACCGGACACCAACCCGGAGTGCCTCTAATAACCGGACACCAACCCGGAGGGCATACTTTTACTAGTCCCTAACCTGGAGGGCTTACTTTAACCAGTCCCCAACCTGGAGGGCTTACTTTTACCGGTCCCCAACCCGGAACATACTTGTTTAGCACATTCATCTGAAGAAAAGTTTGAAATATAACATAAACATTCGGATTAAAACTAGCATACGAAATGTCAATAGTTTCACCATAAACTATGAATGGTATAAAATAGCACATCCACAGCCAAAAATATCACAAAACCTTCAATACAATATAGAAGTTTTGTATTATAATAAATCAACTTCAAATAAGTGTAAAAACTATTAAAGGATGTTGACATAGATGAAATCAAAACACTTTTTAGAGAAATTTCTCTTTCTATTTTTGAAATCATTTAAGAGCCATATAAAATAAAAAATTTTCTTGAAAATATTCTTGTAAGCTTGTAAGGAAAGCTTTGACGATTTTATAACGGCGGAAAATAACCACACCCGCCGTATAAGTTAAAAAAACATTCTTATCTTAATTCTGTCGAAAAGGTTAAAAAGGACCTTGTTTTGAAAACGATGGAAAGATTCCTTTATAAACCTCTTACAAAAAGTCAAACAAGGGTATAAATGAATTTAACCCATATTCTTGTAAATAATAAATATGTTTTGAAATACATTTTTAAGAAACATGGATGTGGATGATAAAGAAATCCCAGTAGATTATTACGTATAAACAACCTCGAATAATGAAGAGATTGTGAAATAAACCTTACCTTGTACTTTTCCTTGGTTGGGGTAGGTTAACCTCCTGTATAATGGTGAAATAATTGTTACAAGAATCATATACATTAATATGATATCATATATGATCTTTTAATATTGATTTGATAATAATATCTTAGTGTTATCGCTGTTTCGGGTGTGAACTTACTTGTTTGCTTTTGTATGTTTTGTTACGTAAGACATGTTTGTAAAGGATAAGTTGTATATTATTTAAATCCAGAATGGTATCAAGTCCTTAAACATCATTTTTAAATCATCAAATGATAATTATACTTGAATGGATACGATGGATAATGAATCTCATCGCGTTCGTGGAGACGGTAGTCCGTACGTACGCACGAACGCTACTTCCATTTAATTTTTATTTTAAAAGAATCGAATACAAATGATACATAGGTATATTTCTATTCCAGTATAATATAATATTTTATACATGTTACTTAAGTTCATTAACACCATCCTTTATACGTTCCATGTGTGGTATGAACGAGTCATATCATTTTAAGGGGGCGGTAGTCCGCACTTCCTCAAATGAAATTATCGTATGTATATACAACATGAAACGAATAATGGTATGAAATAAAATGGAATTACAGAAGATTATATATAAAATATATATCATTAATATCATATTTAATTACAGTGCCATCATAATGGCCACCATGAGAGGTGGTAAGATGTATTTGAACAATCATCGTTTCGTGAGGCGTTAGTTTGCCATCCACAGAAACATTATGTTCATCATCCATTAGATGGAGTTGTGTGTATGTTTAGTTTGAATCCTTCTTATAACAACATCCTAGTATATTGAGGATACTGGTGTTGTTACAAAAGAAAGGAAATAAAAAGATTTTGGGGGTTGGAGAAGCAAAATAAATGAAAATACTTTAAGAGAAATTGTTACCTTTAATTTAGGTAACTCACTTTGGTTGGAACCAAAGGACTTCTTGAAATGCTTTCTGCCTAAGGGGAAGCTTCAAGGAGGAGGAGAGGGATGTGGGGAGCTTAGTTGGGCAGAGTTTGGACGAGCCAAGTGGCTTGAGAGGTGTGAGGAATGAGTAGAAGTGGTCTCCTTTTATAAGGGAGAGGAGGGGCTCTTTAGGAAAGAGTGAAAGTATTACTTTATAATATAATTATATTCGGTTTATAATGGTCCAAAAATCATTTAGGTCGAAGATAAGATGACTCATATTCTAAATAACATCAACCAATAAGAATTGGACAGGTGTTAGATAATATTTTAATCATTATAATATTATTTATTTCAATGATTTATTAATGAGGTAAACATTTCATCATTATTGTGTCATTAATAATTTAACTTATTTGATGTCTAAAAATTATAAATAAAATATCATTATGTAGGAAATCTTTTTATCTTTCTAATGAATATTTATAATCTAAAATCCAACATGTATAACCCTATGTAAAAATTGTTCTTCTAAAAGATGTAAGCTTATGCCATTTTTATTTTTATTTTAACTTTATTAATATAATGTGTCCCTACCACATACAAGTGGCTCCAAGGGGTCCCCAAATTGACCCAAGGATGCTCATGGTCGGGTATGTGTCCACCAATAAGGTTAGGACACGTTTTAGGGTAATTTTGTATTATTATAATATTATTTTTTAACCCTTATTTACCGGATTTACCCTTAACCATGGTAAATAAAATATTTACCACAGTAATTATTCAAAATGTCTAAAAATAAAAGTTACCTATTTACACAATTTGGACATCCTGATTCCAAATATGGAATCCATTTTTCTAAATTCAAAACACAGAAGTGGAAGAAATTAATTTAAAATTAATTCCCGCTGTCAAAACAAAAAGCGTGTTTTTAAGAGGTAATAACTATCAAAAGATTGACACTTGTTTATGTTCGGTTTAATTGTAAAATTATGTCCAATGACCAACATTTTATTAAATGGTAAAAATATATTCTAAATATACTTTAAAACCACTCAAATTCACAATTTATCACTATTAATTATTTTGATTAAAAAAGTTGTTTTTAATTAAAATTTAGTAATTTGCACTATTCATCAAAATATGAAAGTTATCCGAAAAGTACCAAAATTTCACATTAGGCTAAATTCAATATTCCGAATCCAAAAATGAAGTCCATTTTAAAATATAAAATATATATAATTTCAAAATTTAGGTATTAATATTCATAATGGCTAGTTTGATTGGTTGTGGCGTGTGTTAAAACTCAAGGTTGCGTACAACGCACGCTACTATTTTATTCAAAGGAAAGCGTACCGTGGAAGCTTGGGATGTTTCATTTTAAAATTTTGATGTCCCCATTTAGTCAAAAAGTTTAAAATATAGTATTTAAAAAGGGTTCACTATTAAAAGTTGATAAAAGTGCAATAATGAAAATGAATTTGTTCTTGCATTATATCTAAGAAACTCATAATATGGATTCTAAAATTATAAGGATTATATAAAGTTTAAAATTTAGATAATACTATTCATAACCTCTTTTGAATGGATTTTTTTTTGTAATTCATGGTGTGATTGAACTCGGTGTTGCGTGTAGTGCAAGTTATTGAATTATTTTGAAGAAATAACACACTATGAAATCTTGGGGTGTTACATTCTCCCCTCCTTCAATAAATTGCGTCCTCGCAATTTGAAATTGTTCTTCGAAAATAAAAGGTTAAAAATAGAAAATATCTTTGTGGGAAAACCCACATCGGAAATTGGGTTACTAAAATTTAGTCTTAATATGAGGAAAAGAGAAATGAAAGGGTCACCACCAAATTATGATCTCGATTAGGAGAACATTGGTGGCAATTAGAGACATATAATTGGAGGAAAAACGTAATTATTTATAGGTATTGATTGAGGTCATCAATCACAAACAAGTGTAAAATTGAGGTCCTTAAATTCATCAATCTATGATGATTTGAAATACCATCGGTTCAACAAAACATAGGGTATTAGGATAACACATTTTTGACGTTTCAAAATATCATAGTTGAAATCCCACATCGAAAAATGAATTAATGAGGCCTCTATTTTAAACAAAGGGTGGAAAGTATGAAGATTACCGAACATAACACATACTAGGGTTCCATGTAGAAAAATATGGATATGGAGGAGAAATCTAACCATCAATTATCTGATGGAGAGTGGTAGAGAACATGGCTATGAAAAGGCCAAAAATCCCAAAGCCATAAATTAGTGATGATTTAAGGTACCATCTAGGACAACATTTTTGTTCTAAGTTCCTTTTATTAATGTTGAGGAATTTATTTATGAGATTGGATAAGATCATAAGGAGATATACTTACTTTATAATTAGAGTTTTATCCATTAATAAATTTCTACCACAAACTCATCTTTCACTCTAAAAGGTAATAGAACGTAAAAATTCTATTTACACTATTCGTATAGGGTTCCAAAATAAACGAATTTATAATTCATCTACAAGATCTTTTAATAAAAACTACATTATTTAATCCAGGACATCTCGTGGGCCAGTGGTAGGTGATACACCCTTGTCGCCCTTCGGTTGCGGGTTCAAGTCACGCAGCCTTGCCGGACGCGACGGGTTGCCGCCCGACCTTCGGGTTTTCCTTTTATGGTAATCCAAAATAATCCAAACTAGAACTATCCAAAATACTTCTGTCCAAACTCACAGTCCAACATTTATAAGGAAGGTAAACATAATATAGATCCTTTTTACCCCGTAATAGCATATGAATACCTTCATCATGTATTCTTTTAATACACTGAAACATCCTGAATTACTATATTCCTTATTGATTACATTCATGCTCCCTTATTCCATATAGAATGCTGGATATACCTCATCAATCCAAAAATGTTTTAAACCCCAACAATAATGGAATATACAGATCATTAATCAGTTCCAAGGTAGTCAAGAATATCCAATATAATTTATCCAAAACAATCATGTATTATTCCAAAATCACTAACTCGGTATCAGAACTATATTATGGTTTATCATTCTCTCAACCATATATTTTCCAAAAATTTATCCTGCTATTGAGTCTCCTTTCTTTGTTCCACACAATCTCAAGTCCTTAATGAAATAGTACTGCAGTACAATCTTTATATACTCGATAATTATTATAACAAGTACATTGTTTATACAACACTCAATTGACATAATCAACATAAGAACTCTAACCATTCCTCTTCATTTGTGGTAGTATCATAACTTGATTATTATCCAATAACATCATTTGCGACATATTCTGATGACTGAGACATAGGTTCGCATAGTGTCCAAACTCCTTGCAAATGAAGCATTGTACATTTGAAACCATTTTCTTACCCTTGCAGTCACGTACATTGTGCCCTTTTCCTCTACACTTATAACAAACTCCCATTCCTTTCAGGCAAGTTCCAGGGTGTTTCTTTCCACAGTTACCACATATGGGAAAATTCTTCTTTTCCCTATTCCCTTTATCCATCTTTCTCTCTTCCATCCTTTTCTTCTCTTGATTCCCTTCAAAGCCATAGGACTCAGTAAACTCTTTACTTATCTTATCAACACATGATATTATTTCTTCATATGATGATAATACATGGGAGACTATTTCTCTTATAAATTCTAGCTTAAGACCATGAAAGATATGATCCTTCCTTCTCTTTGGATCATGTTCATTTCTGGAGTTCTCATTCCTTCTACTGGGTGCCATTTCTAAACAATGGAATACACTAGATCAGTTTATGAATCAAAATACATAATCCCATACTTATAAAACACTTAACATAAATTGAACTATTTATGGATATAATCCATATAAAAATGTCTCCTTTGAGGATGTATATAATCATAAATCCTTCATAATGGTTTGTAAAGAAAATGAGAATTATCCTAAGCATATCCCCCGGGAGTGTCGTAACCAAGAGTGCAGCAAGGCCCGTTGTCGTGCACCAGTTCCCGTTCGAGTCTAGCTCAAAGCGGTGTTTTCGGGTTTTACCCCTAGGTACATCTGTGCCAGAGCCGCCTCTACCTGCTCGTATCCAGACAGGGATGTATTGCTCGGAAAACTCACAAAATCTCTACAATACCAAAATTCTAGGAAGTTATTCTATACTAATCCTCAAAGTTCATCATAGGTCTACGTGCTCTAATCAGAGTTTATCTAAATCTATCTTCCAAGGTTTGTACTAAACTTCCTCTGATACCAACTGTAACGCCCCGACCCCAGCTACCCGGAGTCGGTGCATTACTTCGTAACATTGGAATGATCACAAGAAAGATCAAATCCCGAAGGACCGATTGGTTTAGTAGCCTTGGAAACACTAGATATATTCATAAGTTTTACATTACATCATAAGATGAAAAACTACTACAACAACATAATGTCTCCATAATCCACACTACTATCCCCTCATAATATCCCTGCAGGTCATTCATAATTTACTTCTTCACATCCTGGGGAAAATAAAACATAGAAAAGGGGTGAGCTCAAATGCCCAGTAAGGATAAAAATATAGCGGAAACTTTCATAAATAAGAATAAACATTTAAGGCAATGTATAACTAAAACAAAAGCCTTTTAAACTTGAACTTCAACATAGTATGGCAAAAGTAAAATGAAATAATGCTATTTACTTGTTCACATGGATATTCTACTAATCGAATAATCACATGCAAAATCAATAACCACTTTCATAATGTTGGAATGCATAATTCTAAACGTTAATTTCTTTGTCTAGGCCTCATCCCAAGACCTAGGGGTTACTTCTAACTGGAACCCAACCCGGAGTGCCTCTAATAACCGGACACCAACCCGGAGTGCCTCTAATAACCGGACACCAACCCGGAGTGCCTCTAATAACCGGACACCAACCCGGAGGGCATACTTTTACCAGTCCCTAACCTGGAGGGCTTACTTTAACCAGTCCCCAACCTGGAGGGCTTACTTTTACCGGTCCCCAACCCGGAACATACTTGTTTAGCACATTCATCTGAAGAAAAGTTTGAAATATAACATAAACATTCGGATTAAAACTAGCATACGAAATTTCAATAGTTTCACCATAAACTATGAATGGTATAAAATAGCACATCCACAGCCAAAAATATCACAAAACCTTCAATACAATATAGAAGTTTTGTATTATAATAAATCAACTTCAAATAAGTGTAAAAACTATTAAAGGATGTTGACATAGATGAAATCAAAACACTTTTTAGAGAAATTTCTCTTTCTATTTTTGAAATCATTTAAGAGCCATATAAAATAAAAAATTTTCTTGAAAATATTCTTGTAAGCTTGTAAGGAAAGCTTTGACGATTTTATAACGGCGGAAAATAACCGCACCCGCCGTATAAGTTAAAAAAACATTCTTATCTTAATTCTGTCGAAAAGGTTAAAAAGGACCTTGTTTTGAAAACGATGGAAAGATTCCTTTATAAACCTCTTACAAAAAGTCAAACAAGGGTATAAATGAATTTAACCCATATTCTTGTAAATAATAAATATGTTTTGAAATACATTTTTAAGAAACATGGATGTGGATGATAAAGAAATCCCAGTAGATTATTACGTATAAACAACCTCGAATAATGAAGAGATTGTGAAATAAACCTTACCTTGTACTTTTCCTTGGTTGGGGTAGGTTAACCTCCTGTATAATGGTGAAATAATTGTTACAAGAATCATATACATTAATATGATATCATATATGATCTTTTAATATTGATTTGATAATAATATCTTAGTGTTATCGCTGTTTCGGGTGTGAACTTACTTGTTTGCTTTTGTATGTTTTGTTACGTAAGACATGTTTGTAAAGGATAAGTTGTATATTATTTAAATCCAGAATGGTATCAAGTCCTTAAACATAATTTTTAAATCATCAAATGATAATTATACTTGAATGGATACGATGGAGAATGAATCTCATCGCGTTCGTGGAGACGGTAGTCCGTACGTACGCACGAACGCTACTTCCATTTAATTTTTATTTTAAAAGAATCGAATACAAATGATACATAGGTATATTTCTATTCCAGTATAATATAATATTTTATACATGTTACTTAATTTCATTAACACCATCCTTTATACATTCCATGTGTGGTATGAACGAGTCATATCATTTTAAGGGGGCGGTAGTCCGCACTTCCTCAAATGAAATTATCGTATGTATATACAACATGAAACGAATAATGGTATGAAATAAAATGGAATTACAGAAGCATATATATAAAATATATATCATTAATATCATATTTAATTACAGTGCCATCATAATGGCCACCATGAGAGGTGGTAAGATGTATTTGAACAATCATCGTTTCGTGAGGCATTAGTTTTCCATCCACAGAAACATTATGTTCATCATCCATTAGATGGAGTTGTGTGCATGTTTAGTTTGAATACTTCTTATAACAACATCCTAGTATATTGAGGATACTGGTGTTGTTACAAAAGAAAGGAAATAAAAAGATTTTGGGGGTTGGAGAAGCAAAATAAATGAAAATACTTTAAGAGAAATTGTTACCTTTAATTTAGGTAACTCACTTTGGTTGGAACCAAAGGACTTCTTGAAATGCTTTCTGCCTAAGGGGAAGCTTCAAAGAGGAGGAGAGGGATGTGGGGAGCTTAGTTGGGCAGAGTTTGGACGAGCCAAGTGGCTTGAGAGCTGTGAAGAATGAGTATAAGTGGTCTCCTTTTATAAGGGAGAGGAGGGGCTCTTTAGGAAAGAGTGAAAGTATTACTTTATAATATAATTATATTCGGTTTATAATGGTCCAAAAATCATTTAGGTAGAAGATAAGATGACTCATATTCTAAATAACATCAACCAATAAGAATTGGATAGGTTTTAGATAATATTTTAATCATTATAATATTATTTATTTCAATGATTTATTAATGAGGTAAACATTGCATCATTATTGTGTCATTAATAATTTAACTTATTTGATGTCTAAAAATTATAAATAAAATATCATTATGTAGGAAATCTTTTTAGCTTTCTAATTAATATTTATAATCGAAAATCCAACATGTATAACCCTATGTAAAAATTGTTCTTCTAAAAGATGTAAGCTTATGCCATTTTTATTTTTATTTTAACTTTATTAATATAATGTGTCCCTACCACATACAAGTGGCTCCAAGGGGTCCCCAAATTGACCCAAGGATGATCATGGTCGGGTATGTGTCCACCAATAAGGTTAGGACACGTTTTAGGGTAATTTGGTATTATTATAATATTATTTTTTAACCCTTATTTACCGGATTTACCCTTAACCATGGTAAATAAAATATTTACCACAGTAATTATTCAAAATGTCTAAAAATAAACGTTACCTATTTACACAATTTGGACATCCTGATTCCAAATATGGAATCCATTTTTCTAAATTCAAAACACAGAAGTGGCAGAAATTAATTTAAAATTAATTCCCGCTGTCAAAACAAAAAGCGTGTTTTTAAGAGGTAATAACTATCAAAAGATTGACACTTGTTTATGTTCGGTTTAATTGTAAAATTATGTCCAATGACCAACATTTTATTAAATGGTAAAAATATATTCTAAATATACTTTAAAACCACTCAAATTCACAATTTATCACTATTAATTATTTTGATTAAAAAAGTTGTTTTTAATTAAAATTTAGTAATTTGCACTATTCATCAAAATATGAAAGTTATCCGAAAAGTACCAAAATTTCACATTAGGCTAAATTCGATATTCCGAATCCAAAAATGAAGTCCATTTTAAAATATAAAATATATATAATTTCAAAATTTAGGTATGAATATTCATAATGGCTAGTTTGATTGGTTGTGGCGTGTGTTAAAACTCAAGGTTGCGTACAACACACGCTACTATTTTATTCAAAGGAAAGCGTACCGTGGAAGCTTGGGATGTTTCATTTTAAATTTTTGATGTCCCCATTTAGTCAAAAAGTTTAAAATATAGTATTTAAAAAGGGTTCACTATTAAAAGTTGATAAAAGTGCAATAATGAAAATGAATTTGTTCTTGCATTATATCTAAGAAACTCATAATATGGATTCTAAAATTATAAGGATTATATAAAGTTTAAAATTTAGATAATACTATTCATAACCTCTTTTGAATGGATTTTTTTTTTGTAATTCATGGTGTGATTGAACTCGGTGTTGCGTGTAGTGCAAGTTATTGAATTATTTTGAAGAAATAACACACTATGAAATCTTGGGGTGTTACACCTATAAACATGGATGTGATAGAATATCAATATATAGTTGGCATCTATATTCCCTAGAATAACTAATGGAAAAAATGTGGTATGGATTATATTTGGTTGTCACACCAAGAGATCCCATTTCATCACTATTCGAGAAGATTTAAATACTGAAAAAAATCACCATGATAATCGTAAAGGAATTGGTGAGGTTTCATGAGGTTCCAAATTCTAGTTTGTTATGAACATGATCCAAGGTTCACAAATAAATTCAATATAATCCTCCAACATGATCTAAATACTAAATTTAATTTCATTATGGCTTATCACAGCAAACTGATGGCCAACCTAAAAGGTCTATTCAGAAACTTGAGGATAAATTCAAAACAATATCAGAGTTATTTAATGGTTGATTGGATAAACACATTTAATTAGTTATGTTATTTTACAACAACAAATTATATTTGAGTACTAAAAAGGAACCATATGAAGAACTATATTAAAATCTAGGTCGAAGTCCTACTTTTTTCCACCACCACATTCCATTTTATTATTTTTTAAGAACACAATATTGTAGAGGCGGGAAGCACAAATAAACTCCATATATCACATGCACATACGCATCATAGAAAATAAACATAGGAAGACAAAATTCCAAATAAGACACACCCAATAAAACGTACCGAAATTGCCACCCTATGAAAATCCACAACATTCAAAATTTAAAAATCATCACCCATTTCATTATGAATCTTCCTTGAGACTCACACCTATATATAGAAATCAACAAAACCATCACCACCGATCACTACTATCATCACAAACACTATAATTCCCCTCATCGTCACCCATTGTCGTCATCATTTCCGGTAGCATCATATCATTTGTATTTCGGATATCGTCGACCATCAGAAAAAATAACATTGGAAACATCATCAGAGAAGAATCCACCGACCATCACCATGGTGACCAAAAACTTTTGGTACTTGAAAAAAAGAAAATAATACGAAAAAAATAAACCTCGGATCAACCCTACTCAAGAACCACTTACTGATGTGACCACCACAATCATCACGGATTCATTGAATTAAAGTAAACTAGATGACTAAGATAAAAAAGCTCCATAACCATAAAAAAAACCATGAGGAAAAAATACTCAAGCCGGGAAGGTCACCAAATAAACCAGTGAGTTATCAATGAACCTAATTGAGGATGAAAATACTAGAAACCCTCATGTCATCGCTACACCTTCACCACTTCCATCCACAGAGCTCCATCGACTCCTCCCTTCACCGTCTCAACACAACCCAATGGAAAACAAGACCCTCTCCAGAGCACAAGTAGTGTCACCATATTTCCTCCTCCACATCGCAACACACACTTAATACCTTATGTGATTAAGTGAACCTTACCAGCTTAGAAGGAATCAGAGATCCTAGAGTCCAATGAAAGTGCGAGGTGAAGGGATTTCATAATACGATACTGAGAACAAAGTCAAACATCCAAAAATAAACACCTTGAACAAAAAAATATAAATAAAATAAATCTGGAAAGAATCAAATCAGTTGATATATCCCTAGAAAGGAACCGGGGACTGAAAATCTAAATTGAGAAAGAGAGTATTCACCGAGAAACCCATCAACGACAAACTGCTAGACCGAAAACATCAAAGTGTCTATCTCTCTATATCTAACATTGATATAAGTTATATAATGTTAGAATAGAACATAATAAAAGAACCATCAGAGATATCATATCACTATTAGGAAGAATGCGAGAGAGAAGAATGAGAAGAAGATAGTGGAGAGGAGGATCTGGCATCATATGGGAGAGTAAGAATGCCTAGAAGGGTGAATACAAGATGAGAGCCTGAGATCATTCCTGACGAAGGAGGGATAATGTTCGTGAGAGGAAAATTTCATGGGTCTTATGTTTCTGGAATAGATGCTAAAAATTGTTCATTCCATCCAAAAACTAATGAATGATTTTCATTTTTGGAAATGAATTATACTGAAAACCATTAATGGAACTAGGATTACGATGTTTTGGACAATGCATTCCCTCGAAAATATCAATGAATGACTGTTTTGTGATTTGTAAAGATAGGGAACCCTATACCTAGGAACATATGACGCTATGAAATCCCTAATCACATAAGAGAAGGGGCCTACCGGCTTGCACTTCCCACAAATCTAGATCATGTTTATGATTAATTCCACATATTTGTCTTCAGGACGTACATACCAAATCCAATAAATGTTATAAATGATGAAGTGTTTTGAATGGAACTTATCCTCTCTTTCGATGAGTTCCAAGTGGGGATCATGGTCAGTATAAACAAGGTTCTGTGTAACTTTACTACCAACATTGTCAAATTTTCATCAAGAAAACATAAGTATGGAGAGGAGACATGGAAAACCATTTGAAACAATAAAGTATAAGTACCCAATACTTTTCTTAAATGATAGAATGAGTTGAAATTTAGGGGATAAAATTTTATAAGGGGGAATAATGTAGCGGTCTAGACTTATTAAATGATAATTATTTTATGAATATTTTTTTAACATATTATATATTTTCATACAAGTATGATAATATATAGAAACATGCAAAATTTTATTTGTTTACCAATGATCATGACACTTGTATTCAATGAAACATACTAAAAGGAAATACATTATAATTAGGAAAATGTAAAATAGAATATATAAACCGGGAAAATACGGATCACCCTAATCTAATATAATAATATCTCACATATAAAATAAAATTTAAGTAAAAAAACATTAGTAAACAAGTCAATATCTTATGAAAATGTAAATATACACTAAAGTGAAATTATTGATAATTTCCAGTAAAATAACGATGTTGTATTTGTAATATATAATGGTAAATGTGACCATTGGGATTTTATATTTGTAAACAAAACAATTTTTTAATAATATTACAATTATAATATGTTTTTATAAGTAGTAATGAAAACTGATAATTAACAAAGAAATAATAATTGATGGGATTAATTTGTAAGGTCCCTCCCCTTCAATCCCATTTTTCAGAACATGGTATGGAGGTATCATCCCCAGGGGTTTCCCTTGACGAAACACATTCCGATCATTAATAAGTGAAGGTTTAATGAAATATCCTATGGGAGACGTTCGTATTATTTGATATTACCACATAGTATATGTTAGTAGAGGTACCACACGAAACTACCACTATCGCACACCTTACCCTATAGGGGAATGTGGGTGTAAAAATGGGTTACATGTCCTGAAAATTGTTACATAATGATTAATTTCCTTTTTATAAATAAAAATTTTATTATTTAATTTACTAATAAAAATATTATTTTGTGACAAAATATACGTTTAATTTAGATTAATTTTATAATTTTATTTTTAAGCCAAAATAAAATTGAATTTTATTTTTCTAAAAAATATATACTTTTTTTAATAAGGAAAATAATTATAAATATTAATTCTTTTAATGAATGTTTTTCAACAGTTTTATTTAAATAATAAATGATTAAATAATTTTATGAAGGACTGGGAAAATTTCATAAATTTTATAAATATGATTTTCTCTTAAAAATGACTATTTTTAAATAAATATAGATTTTTATACTTAAATATTAATATTCTGATCTTTAGAGAATTTTAGAGACAAAGAAAATAATTTTTTAAATCAACACATCAATACTAGGTTAGGGGAATTTATGATAATTTTTAAATATTATTTATTTTATAATGATTAGAAAAAAAATATGACATAAGGGTTTCAGTATATTTTATGACATTATATTAATTTCATAATGATGAAATAATTAATTAAACACAACCAACGGCCTATAATATATTACTTTATTAATACTATATTTTTTAATTGATTTAATCAACTTCTAAAACCAATTAGTAACATTCCAATCAATACTCCAGGTTGATCTGGTTATTTTTCCACCCAAGGATTCCCTTGATGTTTTCAAAAAGCCCTCAATGTTACACCATCAATTTTTATTAGAAACTCTTCAAGTTATGGGAAATATTCAATTCTTTTTCCATTCATGTTGCTTTCATAAGTGATATGTCCAATAATTTCCAAAAATATGAACTTTTTTCCACATTCTAGCATCCAATTTCTGTAATTCTGGTATTTTTAAAAAAATAACCACTATTCTCATATGTTATTCCTTTTTCTAAAATAATGTTTTACCCATGATGATGTAAAATTTTCATCTCAAAATTTTCTCTTTTAAACTAGAAATTCTATTTTTTATTTTTTATTTAATAATAAATCCTTTTATCTTTGGTTATTTATATAGAATAAAAAATGACTTCTTTTGTATGGGGACTCAGATATATTAAACCTAAGTTTCATTTTAATTCTTATAAATTACATAATAATCGGGTTTTTGATGCTATTGTGTATGATACACTTTTCTATAAGAAAATCATCCATTATTATATATGGGTTATTAATGAAATAATTGATTCTGATCTATCTAACTAACATAAAATTATGTTATTTGAATGGTGTGCCTTGAAACCTCTCTAATTATTATGTAAATAAATAAATTTATAGATATTACATGTTTTACCATACCAGGGTGAATAACCAAGGTAATTTTCATTTATAACACATTTTTTATAAACTATGGTGATATGATTTGGAATGTTCCATTTAAAATTTTTATCCTCATTCCTATGTTATGAGTCATGTTCTTATTAATATGATATTCCTAGATTTCATTATTTTTTTATGACTTATGCTCTTATATATTTTTATAATTATCACATTCTAATGTTTCTCATTTTTATTAACTTTTAGGCTTCATGCTCACCCGTTTTTCATTGATCTGTGCCCCCAGGATATGATATGAAAAAACAATCACCAAGAGTGAACCCTTTATGATGTCTTTCAAGTGGTATTCGAGAATGATTTACATTTTAAGGTATTATATACCTTTTTCTATGAAACTAAACAATAAAATATCATTTTTGTACCATGTAATGAAAATGTGTGATGCCTATGTTGAAGCTATAAATATCACTAATAGATGGAATTATCATATATTAAGGAAAAAGTAATTTTAAAATAAAAAATAACACATGATAAATTATACATATATATAAATGATAATTACATAAAATATTTCAATAAAATAAAAGATCAATTGCATGGATTCAACAAAACAACCCTAATGTACACATTAGAAGTTAAATGAAACTGGAATCCTCAAAATCTATAAATCTATACATGTTTAATATTTAAATAAAAATTTTCATAACCAACATAATAATAGGAATGTTAGACAATTCATATGTAGGATAGGGATTACTATAGTCAGAATCAGTAGAACCCCTATAATAACAAATTTCTGTGTATATAGAATGTATTTATTCATCTGTGAGAGGTTAAAATAAAAATATTCATTGATAAGGTTCCAAGAATCTACACATTCTTGTATAATATCAGTATATCCCATAATAGAATATATATATTTGGGTGTTAATATAATAACAATAACAACTAAAAAAGTCGTTGTATACTGGACCCTATAACCTACCACATTAAATAAAAAGACATAATATATATTCCCTTTTCCCAAAAAAGTGATGAATAATGTCAGAAAATATATCTCAAATATTTTTAACCTTAAATTTGAATATTCCCAATTTGGATACATGATGTGGTCCAAGGTGAAAGAAAAATATATCACATAATCTATCTTAATATATGTGTGTTATTTTAAATAGTATAGGTTAATAAAGTAAGGTTTTACTTTTTGGACAAAGGAAAAAATTATATTCCCCCTTCTATTTTAAATTTAAAGATAATTATTTAATAGATACCACAATATCCAAAGATAATAGTGGATTTTATTATCATGATAATAATTATAGAAATTTTATAAATATTTATATTCAAAATAAATGATATTACTTCATTGGATTTTCTGTTATTGTAAAAGGTTATGAAACAAATCGTAATCATTAAATTGTGACATGTTACTGCTAGGGAAGAATAATGGAGAAAGTGGGAGATTTATTAAACATGTCAGTCTAGACATTTATACAATACATTTTCTGACCAAAACCTAAAAATATACATCCACCCAAAACATATTTTTTATTTTAAATGTGGTTTGTGGTTATAGTAAGAATATAGGTCAGAGAGATAATGTATGCGTGGATAAACAACTAGGTGATGATCCAAATTATTTGAATGTTATGAAAGAAAAAATGATTATAGAAAAAAATCCATGAATAATTTATTTAAATATAGTTTTTTATGAAATATTTTTTGCATAAAAGTCCGTCTATAAAAATTACAGATTTCAAATAGAATTTTGACAGAATATATAATTTCTCTTTCCAAAGTAAATCAAGTGGTCATATAATGATTTTCTATAATTCATGATAATATGTACAAAATTGATAATAAAAAAATTATATGATAATAGTATGAATGACATTGACATACCAGGCATTAGAAGAATCATTACATGAGAATTATAACAACCTAAGTAGAGTTGTGAATAAATTTTATTAAAGAAAGAGATCAATAATTTTCCTTAGATGCTATAGTGTATAATGATTTTTTAACACAAGTAATCAGTTCGTGAGTAAAAATATATTACAAAATAGTTTATGTATAATATAAACAATTCATGTTTGTTTAATTATTTCTATTCTGAGATTTGAAATTATAAGAGGCCTAATTTTAGTTATAACTTGTACACTTTTTGTAATTATTGAGTAACAAAGAGTTAACTGATTATTCCATTATATTTCATTATTTTATACAAGAAATCATGTAATTAATGAACAAAATAATTTGTTATACACATTAAAAATAAATAAATTGTTTACCTAGATGAATTACCCTAACTACAATGAATTGGAGAGTTCATGTTCATCCCATATTGAGGAATAAAAATTAGATGGATTTATAATATAATAAATCTTTAAATTTAAATTATATGTAAAAAATTAGAGAAATTGCTTATACCAACATTTATCAAACCCTAATTTTTTCATATCATACATATTCCAAAATGTGGATTATTTTTTATGAAAATTTGTGAAAAAGGAAAACAATATATCTATTTCACTTGAATATAATGTTGTTTTTTGAAATGGGTGGATGTTATATCTTTTTCATTAAAATTTATTAAAATATTACTCAAGATGAGTATTATATTTTTTTTACTACATAATAGTTTGGATATAAATATGACTAACCACCATGGATATATACACATCTATCTATAATGTTTATTATGATATAAAAATTATATCAACTAGATTATAGTTTTGAGAAAAAAATAATGTGGTTTCATCCTTCAATGAAAAGATAGACATGAACTTAATCTAATCAAAGGTTGATAATAATTCATTTTGACACAACCCCATAAATATATATTGTATATTCACTTATATAAGGGTGACATAAACATAATCTCATATATTTAAATGAGAAGTGTGTTGATGTTTTTATAGGAAACCCAATGTGGGTGATGGAATAGTTGATCGGATTTTTTCAATTAATATACACCTTATCTATATGATTTTGATGTCGATATCAATATGTTTTGGAAAATATATATATGAATATATGTTGAGTTAATTCTATAAATGAATATAAAGATATTTTGAGGATGATGAATGAAGATCCTACATGGTCTTATTCATGACACAGATGTTCCTTTATGCTAGTTGTTTGTGATTGAACATCTAATTATTGTAATGTGTTTATTGATGAGAGTATATTTTGAAAAATTTACAATAAGGAAGAGATGATATAGTAGATGTGGATAACAATTTTATATTAGTTTATGATTATTATATTTCAGGAAATTAGCACTAAAGGATCTATGAAGGATTCTGGGATGTATAGTAAATCTATATAAGTGGAACATAAGGGTGAATGCTCATACATTTCAATACCTATAAAAATAAATAATCCTAAATGTGATTCTCATAATACATAAAAAACATATTGAAGAAGAAGGACAATCCAAAATGAAAAAGGGTAAACACTCAAAATGATTATAGTCTGACTATAAGGATAATTTAGTTATAAGGGTGAGACCCATAAGGTTCATTATATTGATCCTCTATTAATAACCCCATTAAAATACTGATGGTGACCACCAATAATATTGAGTGTAGATATGGATGATCTAATATGGGTAATTATGATCATATTGAAACCATAGAGGAAATCAAAATAATGAATATGTTTATTTCTTGATATGCCCATATAGATCTTTCCTTATAAAAATCACATTCATATAAGGAATAATTTTAGGGTGATATGAAAAATATTTTAAATAAATATTCTAGATAAGAAAAGAATAGAATAAATTATTATACTAAAATGATATTTAAGGATTCAAATGTTATGATATATTTAATAATCCAAATTGAATCTTAGATTGAATGAAGACCATCCAAGGGAGAAGTTAGTTTATTTGATTAGTTTCACACACTAATGAAGATGTTCCCCAAAAAGTGCTATGCACATGAACCATTTAAATAAAAATTTAATATTTTGATTTTCTAAAAACTCAATCAAGGAAATTGTTTGATTATTTAATGAAATAAAAATAATACATGGCCTTAAATTAAAAATAACATGAAAGAATGATTAACTTCTAGATATAGTTATATTATTAAATATATAATTTTTGTATCTAATGAATATCATGATGTTTCAAAATTAACATTTTGTTAAAAAATAGTTATATTTAATTTTTTTAATAAATATTGGTATAAGAATAGAATAATGGTGTGAGAGATTATTAACATAACCTAAAAATATTGACTGTGATAAATATGTAAAACTGAGATAATGACACAATTTTTTTATAAGATTTCTGGTAGTAGAGTAGTATAGGGAGTTAATTTTGGGAGGAAAACTTGAATACTATTGTATTCATTGTTTTGAGTGGAACCATATATCCTGATGGGTTTTCAAGATGATAAATATAGTCAACCATGTTCTAGAGATTTTTTTTACAGACATGGAGCTATATATTCCAATATCTTTTGTTCCAATTTTTTCATAGAGGTAGATCATTATCATGTGGCATAGAAGAATCACATAGTGTAAGGAGATCCATCCATTGTATTGATAATATTTATAGTGGTGGGTTTGAAATAGGAAATTTTTCAATGTGAATCACGAGTAACGACACACTGTTAGTTTCTATTGATTATATTATGACTATTTATGGTGTAACCACATGTGTACATAATGTAGAATCTGGGATTGGGATGATAACCCATCAACTATATAATGTATTATTTTAATCTAAAATTTTAAAATTATTATGTTTTGTGTCCTATTAAAAAAATTTTATCGGATTTGATGGTATGAGAAATCATTGATTAGATGACGACAATAATGTTTTGATAAGGTTTGCATAAAAAGGAATAATTTTTATTAAAAGACAACTAACTCACCCCACATAGCCCCTCCCCCACCTCTGAGTGACAACACCATTATATGGGAAAATAACTAATCACCCCTATGGATAGATTATATTTCAGGATAATTTAATTCATCCATCCCACATAGAGAATCCATATTCATGTTAAAATATTAATAGTGTATAATATGTAATTTAATTTTAATAAAATAAAAATAATCATTAAAATATTTAGTTTAGTTGAAAAATTGTCGCAGGTTTCTAATCACTTGACCAAAATGAATCATCAACTGATGAAAACCCCACATTAGTCCATAACGGTTCTTCTAAAAGAACTATGGATGGAATTAAATATTAGGGATAATTAGATTATTTTATTAACATATTGGTCCTATTTTTAAGTAAAATATTTAAATTTTATTCTAATAATCTCTTAAAACCATTTCTTATGTTGGATTGGGGAAAATAAAATTTTATATCGATAAAGAAAACTATTATTATAAAGGATGTAACTTTTCAAATAATATATTTTAAAAAAATTTCCTTTATATTTATACCACTCCAACAAAACATAAAATCTAGTCAAAGAAAGACCTACCACCAAACCAAAGTAAAATATTACCCCAAAACATAAATCATAATTCCTAAACAAAGAAATTGTTAAAACACAACAAAACATTATAAAACATCTCATGATATGAAATATAATGGAATGTGAAAGATATCTCCTAAAAATCCAAATAAAAACATATAATTAATAGCTCTATAAAACTAATAATCTTTGCTCCGACATCTAGAAACCCATTTTTTTAGGTGTTTTCCTCTTAAAAATATCACGTATCACAATTTTATCAATAATTTTTAAGGAATATGAGTTGGTTGAATGTACAACAAATCGAGTAACAGGTCACCACCTATCCCTTTACTATCTATTATAAGGTCTACTATATGGGAAACCAATATAATTAATGAATGTTAAATAAATAAATAAATAATAATATATCATTAATGTATTTTATGTTTTAAATAATTCTAGAATTTTTTTAAAGGAAGATAACAATCTAATAAATCTACATATATGTTCTTTGACAAACTCTCAAAATTTAGTAAAATGGATAGGTGGGCAAAAAATATTGTCTATAAGAGAACATATATATAAATCGATATATTCATATTTATCCTTGTATTTTTCTCACATATTCTCATATGATAGAATATAAACATATATTTATCCATATATATATACATGTCCTCCTTACATAAAATACCTCTTAACTCATAGATATGTAACTATATATATATCTTTAATTTATCATGTTTATAACTATAAACCTCAGCCTATGTTACCAAGGCCAGATGTACCTGCAGAAGAAATATACCCCAATACCAAAGCTATATATACATGTCACAATAAATAGTATTTTTTAATCATGGAATATATATTAATAAACATCTTTAGTAGTTTGTAAAATTTATTACAGGTTAGTCAATGGAATAAATATTATCAACTAAATATGTCAATTCCCCATACATATTAAATAAATACGATTCCATGGACTACATATCATGAATAAATAAATAATACATAATGAAACATGATACGGAATTAACAATAAAAATATTTATTAAATCCTGGAATACTAAACATTATAATATTAAAGGATTGTTTCATTATTAATTTTTTTGTAACACCCTAAGATTTTGTGAAAATTTTTTTTTTCAAACCAGTTTAATCTTCTTAATATACATCATTTATTGAAACACTAAATTTAGTTTTTTAATATTGAATCACAATGTTTAGATTACATGAACTACACACAAAACATATATTATTTTTCAGTACATGTAACACTTTACTTTACTTTTATTAAACACAATACGGAGTCCCATCGACAACATGCATTACATAGAAGTATGGGATGTTACCAAACTAAAATATACAATTAATAACATTATTAAATTATTAATTTGGCTACCACATAGCCTTTGGATGGGATGTTATGAAAATAAATTAATAAATTATTAAAATATTATTTAAATACACACATAAAATAAATTCTTTGGTTATCAATTAATATAAATGAGTGTATGACCTTTTATAAATGTGAAAAATAATTTCTAAAAAAAAATCTAGGTACAGAGAGAATTTAATATAAATAATTTAAAAATCAACAAATGATTAATGTTTTGAGAAAAATTATATATCTGTAATTTAATTAATATTTTTTAAACTCATAAAAAACATTTGATATGTATAACAAAATAATAAATCCAATTTTAAGACTAAAAAAGGTATTTTTCTAAATGGAAATTTGACCACCTTTTAATGTAGATCCCATTTAAAATAATAATTTTGACTCATTTAAGATCTTTATTTGAAAAAGGAATATTAAATTTGGAAATCATAATATAAAAATTAGATTATGATGATTTTTTTGAATTTTTTCCACGAAGTTTTATTATTTGTATAATAGTTAATAATATTTAAATTTAATTAAAAACTGATTTTACAACTATATTATTTATAACAATAAATTATGTTATTTATTTAATTTAAAGTTAAATTAGATTAATAATACATCAATTAATCCAGATTAGGATGATAGAATAAATTTCAAATTGAAACTACATATAAAAACCAAAAAAACATTTAATGATTTTTACTTTTAAACCCAATGTGTCGTCTCATCTGCAGTATTAAATTTAAATTAATTTCTAACACTTATGCTTGTGGTATATTAAAAAATGTATTCCATATTTTGGATGATAATTATTCATAATTTCTTCTATGTTCAACCTATATTTTGACAGAACATATCAGTGAATGTGTTTTTATTTATTTACAATAATTAAGAGAAAAAGTTACTTCACAAGGGAATAAACAGTACACCTAAGGGCCAAAATGGAAGAGAAACTTGTCCAAAATCCATTTTATGGGAAACTTTAAACCCTATAATAATTTTTATCCAAAAAAAATTATTACTATATCCATTATTCTTAGGAAAAACTTGCATGAAATGATCTTTAAAAAATTTATACAAATGCCGCTCATACTCCACTATAAAATGGCACTCACCCCTCCCACCTATTCCCACCAGTAAAGCACATTGAATCAATAAAAACTACAAAATTAATGTCCAAACATCAATATCCTCATCCCAGAAGAATCACATTTGGAATAAATGTCTCTAAGGAAGACTATTTTTGAAAAGAAAGGATTTTCCTGGATAAAACGTTACATTCTTCAAAGATCACAATTTTTTTATATCTTTCTCGACTACTTAAATTATTATTCTTAAATTATCACATAATAAAAAAACTATACTCAATAAAAGTATTCTTTTTATTCTAATGGTTATACATTCACTAACCAAAAACAAACATATAATTGGCAATGAGATTACCGTTCTTGATTTCATCGAACCAGTGCTCCATGAAATGATATTAGTCATTTTTTCATTTACCACATATCATTGATGGGTATTATGATAGACAGTATTTATTTATATGATATATATGAGACATATGATATATTTTTATTATGAAATTTTATATAATACATACATTCATAATTTTAATTTTTCTGTTGAAACAATAATTTTGTTTGGGGAAGTGTGGATTACCTCCTCCTCATAGAATGTGATTCAATCACAATAAATATTTAATGTATAAAGGATTGTTTTGATGAAACAATGTGATATATATCAAAAAATTATTCTAATTTTATTATATATATATTTAATTTAAATTTTTTCATTAAATATGATAATAAATTTGAAATATCGTTCAAGTGTATGCATGACCTATCATCTTAATGAACAATATATTCTATTTCATAATTATATATTTTATTGACTATTATAAATAAATAAATAATGAAAATATATCATATTAATATCATGAATTAAAAAATTTAAATATTTATATAATGATATATGATGGAGAAATATGAATAACAAGGAAAAACATATTTGAGAAACAAAGAAGATCTTACTCGAAATGAAACATTAACATGGAGTTGTTAATAAATGAATAACATAAAGTCTTAAAATATCATATATGGTATTATATATATAAATATGGATTTGTGGAAGATTTATAATATAGTATATTTAGTATATAAAATCATTGAACGAGTACGAGGAAAGTCAATACATAAAATAAGGCAATTTCATCTCACATTTTATTTTCATCAGATGCATGCCTTATTCACTAGTAATTTCTTTTGTTTGGTGTGTTTACATCCCATATATGAATTATATAGTTCACATAAAAAATAAATGGGCATTTAAATTTCTATTTTCTGATATGCCTTTCATGGGGTTTATATTTAAAATGTTACCCAATCGGTAATGTAATTTTGCCTTAATTTTCATTCATTGACATATGTTCCTTGTTATGTACCATGATTTTTTATATAAGACGATAATAATACCACTGAAATGTTATGTAATTAATATAACTATATTCATGATAGTTTAATCTTCATATAATTTCATTTTCTTACATGGTTATTATAATACAATGTTACCAAGTGGAAAGAGTTTATTGAAACAATCTCATCGTTTATCATAGTTTTTTATGATTATGTTTCCAAACTCATGAAATTTATTCTCTTTAGTTATTAATGATATATTATTTTATTACTACCTTTTCCGACAAATTTTTACAAATTATATTTGATAAATATTTTTATAAAGATACAACTTTATCAATCTCTTCGGTCATAAATCTATGTTCTTTCAAAACCATGTTTTCTAAAAAAATTCCAAATGTTTTCATATTTTAATTTGATATTTAATGGAAAATTACTCACATGTTTTCCCTTTTCACAAAATGGGTTTAAAAATAATATTCTTTTTATTTCCATGAAAAATATCTTTTTTAACATTTAAGGATAAAAATAAATGTTTTTCATGCATGGACATAACATTCTTCATTACTATTATTTCCATAATACTTCATTTTTAATATTAAAAGGTTATTTTTATTAGATAATCTATTTTCCTATTCTTATTGATGTATGTTTTTTTAAATGATTTTCAAAGGGGAAAAATTTATAATGTATTCAAGTTTCCTTTATGTGTTTTCAAAGTGTTTTCAAATAAAACGGTTTTCAAAATGTATTCATTAATCATTAATAATTATAAATAGAAAAATTATTTCAAATTTTATTCAACATTATATTATAATTAATCATATAAAATGGATCTAAAATAGTTTTCATGACTCTTATAAATTTTTACGGAAAATAGTTCTCAAATTTCATTAAATATTCCTTAAATAGTTTTCAATGAAAAATATTTTTTAATATTGTTTCATAATTAATTTATATCTTTTCATGGAAAATATTTTTCCAATATTTTTGTAGCTTATTTTATTAGTATTAAAATAAATTTCATTAATATAAATTTCATGCATATTTTATATGTTTTGAAAGAATTATGTTTGAAAATATTTTCTTCTTTATTTTTATGTTTTCAATGTATTTTCATTGAGAAATATTTTCAATCTTCATTTTGTTTTTTAAAAAATAAAAAATAAAAATATATTTTCATCCATAAATTGTTTAATATAATTTATAAAGCGTTATTAACATGGTATTTATTTTTGAAATGCTTTTGTGAATAATAATTTCAACCAAAATAAATTTTTCATAAGAAATACTCTGTGTGATCTTTCAAAATCATTCTACCAACAAGATGTAATAATTTTAATATTTTAAGATTCACTTGTGATGTTATCCAAGAAAAACATTAATATTTTTATGAGTGTTTTATGTTTTTATGGAACGATGTCTATAAGACCTTTTTCTCTACCTAATTTTATATTTTTTAAACCCACTTTATTTCATAATTTATAATATGATTATATGATTATGAGAAATATTTATCTAATATAGGTAATGAAATTTCAAAATGATTATTACTCCCATTTAATTACGTGGGTAATTATTTGATGTTTATGAAACCCATTTCTTTTTATAGGTATGTAATGGGGAAAGATTTATTATCCTATCGAATAAGTATAGATGATTTTATTAAATTATGTGAGGGAACTATATCTCCCTTCAATTCGTAGGCAAATGGTTTATATCTCATTAGATAAGATTGGCATCATATCAACAATCTTGATCCACTAGGAGAATATGGGGAAATAGAATCCACTATGTGAATATGGGGAAATACAACCCACAATAGGAATATGGGTAAACCATTTCCACTATGTTATGATGGGGAAACCTTGTCCACTATGGGAATATGGAAAAACATGATCCACTTTAGGAAGATGGGGAAACCTAATCTACTATCAGAATATGGTGAATCCTGATCCACTATATGAATATGGGGGAACCTGATCCTATATATTGAAAGGATTGTAACTAGTGGTGGTGGTGTTTTCCTCCCAAAAGGTGTAGTCCCCATAAAGTTCATTGATAAGTTCTAGAAATTCGATACGGATTATAGGGAATTATATTACATGTTTGGATGTTTTCCATATCTCCATGTATTACCCCTATGTTATGATTTCAATTATTATTGCTTATATTTATTTATGATTCATGTCTTATGAAGTACTAACCATTATTCCATGATTTCTGTTTTTGGTCTTTTATACGACGGTTACAATCTTCTAATGTTATGATCATGTTATGATACCCTTATTCTCGTGCTTCTTATTACAGATCTCCCTGGTTTAAACTTATTTTGCATCTGATATCACCCCTTTTATTTTTCCTTCCACATTATATGGAGATATATATTATGTATGATTTGTCTAAAAGGGGTTATTGTCTTGAAAAACCTATTTGAACATAATTTAGCTCACTCATGTACCAGTGTTTATGATTCCCTATTTCTAATGAAAATAAATTATTATAGTCTTTGGGTGTTTGTTTTTGTAATGTTTTATGTATTCTGAAAAATGATGAAATGTATATGTTTGTAAAGACTAGCTAGTCATAGTTGGTATCAGATAATAGTATAAGAAAAAATCTGTAAACTATGACAATAAAACATTAGTTGGATCCTTAAGTATGTTTCCATGTATATATAGGTATGTATCTAATGATAATTCAAGAGATGGGTAAAATTATAGAAAATTTCCTAGAGTATTGGTAATGGATAGAGTGAGTGGTTTCATAGATTTAGATAAATTTCTATTTAATATAACTAGATTTTGTTATTGAGAAGGTGTATCCCAGTGTTACAACAAGGAAAATGTGCTTTAGTCTTGACTCGATAATAACCCGGTACATGACAATAGTCCTTATTGCACTCCGAGTTTGACACTCAATGGGTATATTTTTTGTGAATTCTATAACACTTCATGAAACATCATGATGTCATTTAATAGTATTAGACATTGAATAAAATATTATAAACCATTTGTTTCATGAATTGAACAAGTTTTCCAATTTTTGAAATTTTTTTAGTGATTTTTTAAAGATTAGTTGCTTTTCCATTATGATTTATATTTCCCAATATATGTTATCTAGTTTTAGTTAAATGATGTAAATATAAGGAAATTGGTAAAAAATTAATTATTAAAATCTATAGGGTTTGGAAATTATGAAAATCAATATCTTAAGAGGAAATATTATGAAGAAAATCAGCAAAGTGGTATGAGTATTTTGTATATTTTGAAAGATAAAGAGTCTATGAATGTCATGTGAATGGTATGGGATTTTATTCCAGTATTATTTTCATTAAACATATGAATAATGATTGTATTTAGGATTAGGAACCTTATGAAATGATTTTTATTACAAGTTTTTGTATATAGGTAATGAGGAATAATTTTATGAAGTCTACGTAATGGTTTAAGAATAATATTGGATGAATAGAGTTTTTGTTTTTAGGAATTCAAAGCTTATGATATATGAATAATGAAATATAAAAAATTTTAACTGTTATTTTTAATGGTAATTATGAAAATGAAAAGTTATTTAATGGAAATGTGGTATTATGATTTTGGGATGGTAACCCTTAATGTTTTCATGATATAGAGAAAATTTTGTTTATCTTGGATAAAGAGATTATTGATTCAGATAATGAAAATTATATATTATATAAGACCTCAAGGCTACCTAAGGGTTTATTGAAAGAGTCATTGCTGTTATCATGGATGATATTTACAACTTGTTGGATTTATGGAATAAATCTAGTAATCTTTAGAATAAATAAGAATGCATGTTTTCTAGAAGGATTTAAATTAATTTAGGTAATTACCATGATTCAAAAGAATATATAATAATGGTATTCACATGTTTGAAATGTGAAAAGAAATACATATTTTGTGATATATTGGGGATCATTTTGACTCTTAATTATTAAAATTATTTCTATATTATTTATTTTCAGATTTCATACGGGTAATATAGTTTACAATTTATTGAAAGGTAAAATTAACCATTGTGTCACGACCCATCCTTGGGGCCCGTGCCGTGACTACCCCAAGCCCGCCTTCCGTAGGCCAGAGGCTGTCAACTAGCACCAAAGGCGAAAATCCCGATAACTGGAGAGGCATTGCCTTGATAAAGGAAAACAAAACACCACAGAGTACAAGCGGAAGTAAACACTATGTACAAAAGAGAGTGATGAAAAGTAAATGGGCCATAATACACACCCAACTGAAAGTACAGCTACAACTAAAAAAAGTACAATAGAATAAGACAACAGCTGGAAGAACAGAAGCGGCTCCTGGGTTGTCCACCTCGGATCGTACCTGAAGGGTAGGTACAGATAGCACAGCTCCTGGATCATCCACCTCGGATCCTACCTGAAGGGTAGGTACAGATAGCCTCCACAATGCTCTCGCCCGTCAATCTCCTCCGAATACTGATTCGTCATGAGATCCACCTTCGGGTACCATCCAGTCCACAAATAGTCGGCCTCTGTCAGCGTTACCCGTTTTCTGCAACCAACACAATGAGGTGAGGGCATAGCCCGTGCAAGGGTGAGTATAACGATACTCAGTAGGGACCCCGAGACCCTCAAGGTCTCACTAAATCCAACAAGGATAACCAAAAAGAAGATCTCAACAGATAACCTCTACTTAGGTATATGCCCATAGATATACCTAAGTTATCAAGTAACCCATCTCAATCATGAGGAAACACAAAGATTATGAAATCAACGGATAACCACTACCTAGGTATATTCCCATACATATACCTATGTTATCAAGTGACCCATCTCAATCATGAGGTAAACACAACGGTCATAGACTCAGCTCAAACCAGTATTTTCATTATCGAAACCGTAACTACTAATGAGCCCGTCTCTAGAGTGTACAGTGATCCTGTCACAACTCCGAGGTACTGCTCACTAACCTAATACTGTTGAGGTACTCCTCCTGTCGATTACTGCGGGTCTGCCACCTCACACAGTACTGCTCCTCCGCCATGGGTCTTCCACCTCACACAGTAGTGCTCCCCCTCATAGCCTATAGAGGTACTCCTCCTGTCGAGTACCGCGGGTCTTCCACCTAACAAAGTAGTGCTCATCCTCTATGGGTCTGCCACCTCACAAAGTAGTGCTCCCCACTAGGCTATGCTAGTCACTCTGAATCGAATCGGACAAGCAGTCATCGGTCACAGCCAGCTACACGGTCTCCGTTGTAACACCCTGAGATTTTATGAAAAATATTCTTTTAATTTCATTAATTTCTTGTTTTGTATTCTACACCAAGATTACCTTGCGCTATACGCAACACCGTATTAGCTTGCAGTATATGCAACACTATTCTTGGATCGTGTTACACACAATTTTGATAATAGTTATTCTACGCAACATTGAGTATATATATATATTCAATGTATAAATGAAATATGGTTGGATTATGTTATACGAAACAACGAAGGATTATTTTATAACACATAACCCTGACTTGGCTTGCATTACACGCAATCGCGACCTTCCTCGATAGCGTGTGTTGTACGCAATACCGGGTTTTACTAAACAACGATATATTATTATAATATTATTATGAACTAGCCGTTATGAATAATATTAACTAAATTTTGAATTTTATAACATTATTATTCATCTTACACATTTTCTAGAACATGGTATAAGAACAAAATTAATATTTCGGGTAAAATAAGTATTTTTCAAAAAATGCAGTTTTGCCACCTTTTGATGGCGCACCCACTTTAAATCTAGTTTTTGACATGTTTATAAGTTTAATTTGACAAAATAAAATTTTTATTTGGAATCAAGAAATAAAAATTTACTTTGGATAAATTTTTCATATTATTCTGGTAACTTTCACATTTTAATGAATAGTAAAAACACGATATATTTTAATTAAAAACAACTTTTTTCATCGTAATATCTTATGTGGTTAAATTATAATATTGTATGGTTTTAAAGTATAAATAGAATATATTTTTACCATTTAATATAATGTATGTCATTAGCATTGATTTTACCTTGAATTCGTAGGTTAAATCAATTCAATCTTTTGCAATGTTTTAAACAAAAATCCGTTTTCATTCGACAAAGGGATTAATTTTAATATAATTTCTGCAACTTCTGTGTATTGAATTTGAAAAAATGGATTCCATATTTGGAATCAGTGGGTCCAAATTATGTTAATAGGCTACTTTTTATTTTTGGAAATTATGAATAGTAACTACGGTAAATTTTATTTACCATAGTTAAAGGTAAATCGGGTAATTAAGGGTAAATATAATATTATAAAATTACCCTAACACATGAAAATATTCTATTGGATGGCTAAAAGTAAACCCATAACAACTAAGGGTCGGATTAGATTCATTTTATGGACTTTTGACCATGAAAATAATTTAATTATTATTAAAACCAAAGAAAGTGGCAACATTTCACTCTCTTAAATCTTATAAGTATAATAATTTTAACTTAGTGATAAACATAAAAAAACTTCGAACATGAATAGTCTCCAGAAATATAACAAACTTATCTACATCATGAGAATTTATTTATAATTTTTTGGGATTAAATAATTATCATTAATTGTGACACAATAGTGATGCAGAAATTATTTATCTAGTGAAAAATCAAGAATATAGTTTTTATTAAACTAATAGTGACCATAAAAGGCACAAAACCCTAACAAAAACTTATTTTTCATGTAAATGTAAACTATAATCATCCAATGGTCGAATATTTGACCATTTGGAGTCTTATACAAGCAATTATGACACTTATATTATTTTATTTTAAATGATGCCAAAGTTATCACCTTCATAATTTAATAAATATAACAATTTAAATATTGTTATTTTAAGATGATAAATTAGATTAAAAGTATTATTGTGAAAGTTAATATATTTATCTTAATCATAGGATTTTATTTTAAATTTTTATGCAACAAAAAATTATATTAAATAATTATACAAAAATGTTGTAGTAATTATTCTATTAAGAGATAAACCAAATAAATGGTTTTAACAATAATAAAATAAATATTATATGAACTATTTAATGTGATCCACTAATTTTATAGATACATATGACCTTTTATTAATCTATTAAAGCTTTTATTTAGAAAATATCTTCTGTATATATTTTATTTAAATTCAAATAAATGAATAGTGTCAAAATTGACACTATTGTTATTTTATAAAAATAACATATTATAAAATTGTTTAAAAAACACAAAAATATTTAAAACTTATAAATTTAAATTTATATGGTCTATAATGTTATAAAGTAAACAATTATGTAAAAGTCACAACAAATAAGTAATTATTTGTTATAATTTAAAATTTAGAATTTTATTACCACAAATAAACATAAATAGATTAAATAAGGATAAATCAAAATGATAAGGTTTAAAATAAGATCCAAACATGTCTAATTTTATTTTTTGATGAGATTAAAACCCTATATCATCTAATATTTGAATATGAGTCATTTTTGGAGGTTTTTAAGTGGGGTTAGATTTATTATAAATTAATATTTTTAAGAATTCCAAAGGTGCCCCTCTCCTCCCTTATAAAAGGGAACCTCCTCCCTCTCCTCCTCACACCAATTTGAGCCTTCAAGCTCGGCAAACCCCTGAAAAATTATCTTCTCCACTTAACTAGAAATATCCTAGAGGTTCTTGTCTTCTTTAAAGACCAATCTTAGTGCCCTAAGAGGAGGTTTCAAAGAGGCGTATCGAAGAAGAGGTAATTTCTTCTCCCGATTCTTTCAAGCTTCTTTCTTCTTCAACTTATTCTTCGCTAGTTGTTTCATTATAAATTAATAACATCAGTATCACTAATATACTGATTTGTTATTAAAAATATGAAACAACCCCTTTTCACCTTCTATCCATCCTACGGAAAACAAAATCACCGCGTGTGCGTACGTACGGAATACCGTCTCCACGCCGTGGTGTAATCTGTTTTTACACCAACACCTTACATGGATGGGTATAATGGTGTAAAGAATAACTATACATAGTTATTATAACATCATACTGATTCTGATATATTGTATCATCCACTCCAATTCAATTAAATAATTATGGAAATGATATCATCGCTCGTGCGTACGTACGGACTACCGTCTCCACGACGCGATGAGATTCATTCTCCATGTTAACCATTTAAGAATGATAATAAAGTATATATAGGAAATAATAATGAAATATATGACATTATAAATCTACTGGATTTATGTAGATATGTATGTCATCTACTTAATTACATTCAACTCAATAAGGAAACGAAAACAGCTTTCATGCGTACGTACGGCCTACCGTCTCCATGAACGGTGTATTTCTTTCCATTTACTAATTTATTATATATATGTATATTCTGAATATATATTATATATAAATCATGTTTTATATTCTGTAATTATGTAATCATGATCTAAGTAATCATATGAATAATTACAAGTCAAAACACGGACGACAAATGAAACGATTTTACCAAAAATGCTCTTTAACATGGAATTTACAAAAGAACGGGTAATATAAAGTCATAAGTGAAACATATATAATATCATAACAATGAGTATGATTCTGGAATAAGTCAATGACATTATTTAAATCATTATACAGGAGGTTCGGACACTTACGAAGAAAATCGGACCTAAGGTAAGGGAAATATCACAATCTCATTTTTATCCGAGATTGTTTATAGTTTGGTATTTACTAGGGTGTATTTTATCATCCACATCCATGTTTCTTAAATATGTAATATTATTTCCATCCACCTACAATTGTTTAAATCCAATTTTACCCTTCGGTGAGTTTTTAGTAAAAGGTATGAAAGGAATCTTTTGTCGTTTTTCATACGAGGTACTTTTTGACTTTTCCGACAAAAGTATGAGAAGAATGTTTTTTTAACTTATACGGCATGAATGGAATTTTAAAACATCATTTCCAAGAAGCTTACATTTAACGTTTTCAAGTTTATTTTTAATCAACTTCTTTTAGTTTAAAATTGTATGACATGTTATGAAAGGAAAAGTGTTTTTGAAGTAGAAAGGATATTTTCCTCTAGAATGAAGTTCAAGTGTTTTATCAAAATTATTTTCCATCTAAGATAATTAAGGGTTCTATTTTTATCCCTATTATTACATTGATTTGATTATGTTGTGATGGAAATATTTTTATGAATTCCTTTATCTTATATGAATTGTTTTATGATGTCACGATGTTTAAGATTTCCATTTTTATTACATAGGTTATGCAATGATGTATGGTTTATGATTTTGTGGAACACATAAGAATGGTATCATTATGAGATGGATGAGACCTATATCTCCCTCAAATGCATTGGGTAAAGATTTTATATCTCATGAGATAGACATGGCAGGAACGGTTGGTTATACCGGTTCAGTGAAACAGGACTGAAACGAGGAATGAGTTTGGTTCAAAAAGGGACTTTGTCCACTAAGATAGTCTTGGCAATGAGTCTTGACTAACAAGAAATGATTCTCTACGATTATGTGTGTATTCCAAAAAGTTTCATGTTTTAAGTTATGATTATTGGGATTACATTTCACTACTATGATTTATCCCATGTAATGAAATTATGCTCTCTTTTGCAGGTTAAGATTTCCAAAATGTTATGTTGTTATGAATATTATGTGATTGATATTTCATTTGTTTACCCTTACTGAGCATTTGAGCTCACCCTTTTATGTTTTGTTTTCCCCAGGATATAAAGAAAGGTTTTAGGTAAAAAAAAGAAGATCTTTATGGGAGATTTTGAAGATCTTTCACCACGATTAGAAGATTATATTCTGAGTTTCCAAAGACACTAAACTATTACGGTCCTTGTGTGTGTGTTTTTTTTTTGTACTAAGTATTCCGCAAAAGTAATGTAATGTCCATGTACGTCAGGCTTCGGGTCTCTACAGTTGGTATCAGAGGAAAGGTTTAGTCAACCTTTGGAAACTAGGATGTGAAAACGTTAGTGAGATCCCTAGAGATATTTCTAAGGTATGTCTAGGGATGTCCCTAAGGATAAGTATACATATAGGATATAGTCCTAGAACTATGGTAACGATATTAGATTAAACCAAAGATGTTACATATTGAAGTTACTCCCCCTTTATTATGATTTTTTCCTCTCACACTATTCTTTTTGGGTTTTAGAAAATGGCTGGAAACAAGATGATTCACGATAATGGAGGATATGATGGACAATGGAATGATATTCTTCATGAGCAACCAAATGAAATTGGATTTGGAAGTCCAAAAATCATTATTATGCTGAATCAGCAATCTCATAATATGATCAATAAAGTAAAATTTGATAAGTTTCCGGACACGGCTAATAAGAGAAAGATGGAGTTTCATGATGATCATAGGGGAAAGAATGTTCAATTTCCCCTATGTAAATCATGTGGGAAGAGGCATCAAGGAGAATGTTTCAAAGGAACTGGAAGATTCTTTGGGTGTGGAAAAGAAGGACACAAAGCCAGTAAGTGCAAAGGAAAAGGTTCAGTTAACACCAGGGATGAGGATAATGGTATTGCTACGACATCAACAATGGTTAAATGTTTTAAATGTGGAATGTACGAGCATTATGCAAACCAATGCCCTAAGGGAAATTCTCATGAAGAGAATCAGTATGGTCGTATGGGTAGTATTTATGTTGTTGATGATGATGAGACTACAAATGATATGTGAGATGATAGAATTGTTGAAGCTCGGTCAATGGTTTAAGAATGTAGTGGAATGATTACATGTTTATCAAGTGTAATGTTGTATAAGTAATCTCATGGTACTATGGAATAAAGAGAAATCTAAGGATTGTTACACTATTGTCCTTCCTTATGTTTTGAATGTATGTGATGAATGGTACCAGTATTTTTGGAAAGTAGATGATATGCGCATAATGAAGGGATAAGGAGAAAATTAAATGTTTGATAGTATTCATGAGCTCATGACTGATATAAGGACAAGGTTATATCATGGTTTGACTATATAGAAATTTTGGAATTTGGAATGTGGAAAGAGTTAACTTTTGACAGCATTCATGTTTTCACTAAGGTTTAATGGGTATTCATTTTTCAAGAGAATACATGATTACGGTATTCACATGATTGGAATGTGACCAACAAGATAATGGGAGATAAATGATGGTTGGTTGATGACATTTCAAGTAATAATTTTCATTATACTATGAGCTTGGACCGAAGTATTTTAGATTATCCTAAACATTGGAATGGATTATGTTGGAAATTAGTTAGGATAGAACTTTTTTCGATATTATTGATGGGATGTTATAGTAATATAGCTTTAGAAAAAGGACAACCTGCAGGATGGGCGACATCCCTTCGCGTCGGACAAGGCTGTGGGAATCAAACCCACAACCGAAGTGCGACTGGCCTTTATCGCCTACCACTGGCCTACAGGAAGTCCCTGTTTAGTAGAAACTAGTTTTATTTTATTATGCGGTATGATATATGAATTATAGGTTCATTATTGGAATCGTATATGATTAACCTCACCATAGATGGACTTATGTATATTTGATAAATTTTGCTAACCTTTTGTTTGAAACAGATGGAATGACCCATCATTCTATCACATGATCAATTAACACTTCATGAATAACAAATTCAACTTCATTTCTTTAAGAGATGAAGTGGAAATTGTTCAAAGTATGAACAACAGTGAGCTTGTACCAAAATAAAGTATGTATTTATTCTAATTCAAATTCTTCAACTTTAGGGAAATGATTTTGAATACCAAAAATGTTGTCCTAGTGATCTTATATCTGATGAATCAGACGGTACCCTAGATCATCACAAATTTATGGCTTTGCGATTGTTGGCTTTTTCATAGCCATGTTCTCTACCACTCTCCACCAGAACTTGATGGTTAGATTTTTCTTTCATATCCATATTTTCACCTATGTTCTCCTACATGGAAACCCAGTGATTAGTTAATTTGGGTAACCGTTACATTTCATACTTTAGTTTTTAAAGCCATATTTTGGTATTCCTTTTTATGATGTGGGTTTCTATTATACAAACTTTCGAGTAGTAAACCATTTATAACCCCGACGAATTTCGAGGGCGAAATTCATTTTAAGGGGGGTAGAATGTAACACCTTGAGATTTTATGAAAAATATTCTTTTAATTTCATTAATGTCTTTTTTTTATTCTACATCAAGATTACCTTGCGCTATACGCAACACCGTATTAGCTTGCAGTATATGCAACACTATTCTTGGATCGTGTTACACAGAATTTTGAAAATAGATATTCTACGCAACATTGAGTATATATATATTCAATGTATAAATGAAATATGGTTCGATTCTGTTATACGAAACAACGAAGGATTATTTCACAACACACAACCCTGACTTGGCTTGCATTACACGCAATCACGACCTTCCTTGATAGCGTGTGTTGTATGCAATACCGGGTTTTACTAAACAACGATATATTATTATAATATTATTATGAACTAGACGTTATGAATAATATTAACTAAATTTTGAATTCTATAACATTATTATTCATCTTACACATTTTCTAGAACATGTTATAAGAACAAAATCAATATTTCAGGTAAAATAAGTATTTTTCAAAAAATGCAGTTTTGCCGCCTTTTGATGGCGCGCCCACTTTAAATCTAGTTTTTGACATGTTTATAAGTTCAATTTAACAAAATAAAATTCTTCTTTGGAATCAAGAAATAAAAATTTACTTTGGATAAATTTTTCATATTATTCTGGTAACTTTCACATTTTAATGAATAGTAAAAACACGATATATTTTAATTAAAAACAACTTTTTTCATCGTAATATCTTATGTGGTTAAATTAAAATATTGGATGGTTTTAAAGTATAAATAGAATATATTTTTACCATTTAATATAATGTATGTCATTATCATTGATTTTACCTTGAATTCGTAGGTTAAATCAATTCATTCTTTTGCAATGTTTTAAACAAAAACCCATTTTCATTCGACAATGGGATTAATATTAATTTAATTTCTGCAACTTATGTGTATTGAATTTGAAAAAATTGATTCCATATTTGGAATCAGTGGGTCTAAATTATGTTAATAGGCTACTTTTTATTTTTGGGAATTATGAATAGTAACTACGGTAAATTTTATTTACCATAGTTAAAGGTAAATCGTGTAATTAAGGGTAAATATAATATTATAAAATTATCCTAACACATGCCAAAATTCTATTGGATGGCTAAAAGTAAACCCATAACAACTAAGGGTCGGATTAGTTTCATTTTATGGACTTTTGACCATGAAAATAATTTAATTATTATTAAAACCAAAGAAAGTGACAACATGTCACTCTCTTAAATCTTATAAGTATAATAATTTTAACTTAGTGATAAAAATCATAAAACTTCGAACATGAATAGTCTCCAGAAATATAACAAAATTATCTACATCATGATAATTTATTTAGAATTTTTTGGGATTAAATAATTATCATTAATTGTGACACAATAGTGATGCAGAAATTATTTATCTAGTGAAAAATCAAGAATATAGTTTTTATTAAATTAATAGTGACCATAAAAGGAACGAAACCCTGACCAAAACATATTTTCCATGTAAATTTAAACTATAATCATCCAATGGTCTAATATTTGACCATTTGGAGTCTTATACAATCAATTATGACACTTATATTATTTTATTTTAAATGATGCCAAAGTTGTCACCTTCATAATTTAATAAATATAACAATTTAAATATTGTGATTTTAAGATGATAAATTAGATTAAAAGTATTATTGTGGAAGTTAATATATTTATCCTCATCATAGGATTTTATTTTAAATTTTTATGCAAAAAAAAGTATATTAAATAATTATACAAAAATGTTGTAGTAATTATTTTATTAAGAGATAAACCAAATAAATGGTTTTAAAAATAATAAAATAAATATTATATGAACTATTTAATGTTATCCACTAATTTTATATATACATATGAACTTTTATTAATCTATTAAAGCTTTTAGTTAGAACATATCTTCTGTATATATATTTTATTTAAATTCAAATAAATGAATAGTGTCAAAATTGACACTATTGTTATTTTATAAAAATAACATATTATAAAATTGTTTAAAAATCACAAAAATATTGAAAAATTATAAATTTAAATTTATATAGTCTATAATGTTATAAAGTAAAAAATTATGGAAAATTCACAACAAATAATTATTTATTTGTTATAATTTAAAATTTAGAATTTTATTACCACAGATAAACTTAAATAGATTAAATAAGGATAAATCAAAATGATAAGGTTTAAAATAAGATCCAAACATGTCTAAATTTTATTGGTTGATGATATTACAACCCTATATCATATTATATTCGAATATGAGTCATTTTTGGAGGTTTTTAAGTGGGGTTAGATTTATTATAAATTAATATTTTTAAGAATTCCAAAGGTGCCCCTATCCTCCCTTATAAAAGGGCACCTCCTCCCTCTCCTCCTCACACAAATTTGAGCCTTCATGCTCGGCCAACCCCTGCCAAATTATCTTCTCAACTTCACTAGAAACATCCTAGAGGTTCCGGTCTTCTTTAAAGACCAATCTTAGTGCCCTAAGAGGAGGTTTCAAAGAGGCGTATCGAAGAAGTGGTAATTTCTTCTCCCGATTCATTCAAGCTTCTTTCTTCTTCAACTTATTCTTCGCTAGTTGTTTCATTATAAAGTAATAACATAAGTATCACTAATATACTGATTTGTTATTACAAATATGAAACAACCCCATTTCACCTTCTATCCATCCTACGGAAAACAAAATCACCGCGCGTGCGTACGTACGGAATACCGTCTCCACGCCGTGGTGTAATCTGTTTTTCCACCAACACTTTACATGGATGGGTATAATGGTGTAAAGAATAACTATACATAGTTATTATAAAATCATACTGATTCTTATATATTGTATCATCCACTCCAATTCAATTCAATAATTATGGAAACGATATCATCGCTCGTGCGTACGTACGGACTACCGTCTCCACGACGCGATGAGATTCATTCTCCATGTTAACCATTTAAGAATGATTATAAAGTATATATAGGCAAAAATAATGAAATATATGACATTATAAATCTACTGGATTTATGTATATATGTATTTCATCTACTTAATTACATTCAACTCAATAAGGAAACGAAAACAGCGTTCATGCGTACGTACGGCCTACCGTCTCCATGAACGGTGTATTTATTTCCATTTACTAATTTATTATATATATGTATATTCTGAATATATATTATATATAAATCATGTTTTATATTCTGGAATTATGTAATCATGATCTAAGTAATCATATGAATAATTACAAGTCAAAACACGGACGACAAATGAAACGATTTTACCCAAAATGCTCTTTAACATGGAATTTACAAAAGAACGGGAAATATAAAGTCATAAGTGAAACATATATAATATCATAACAATGAGTATGATTCTGGAATAAGTCCATGACATTATTTAAATCATTATACAGGAGGTTCGGACACTTACGAAGCAAATCGGACCTAAGGTAAGGGAAATATCACAATCTCATTTTTATCCGAGATTGTTTATAGTTTGGTATTTACTGGGGTGTATTTTATCATCCAAATCCATGTTTCTTCAGTATGTAATATTATTTCCATCCACCTACAATTGTTTAAATCCAATTTTACCCTTCGGTGAGTTTTTAGTAAAATATATGAAAGGAATCTTTTGTCGTTTTTCGTACGAGGTACTTTTTGACTTTTCCGACAAAAGTATGAGAAGAATGTTTTTTTAACTTATACGACATGAATGGAATTTTAAAACATCATTTCCAAGAATATTCCTTTTAAAGTTTTCAAGTTTATTTTTAATCAACTTCTTTTAGTTTAAAATTTTATGACATGTTAAGAAAGGAAAAGTTTTTTTGAAGTAGAAAGGATATTTTCCTCAAGAATGAAGTTCAAGTGTTTTATCAAAATTATTTTCCATCTAAGATAATAAAGGGTTCTGTTTTTATCCCTATTATTACATTGATTTTATTATGTTGTGATGGAAATATTTTTATGAATTCCTTTATCTTATATGAATTGTTTTATGATGTCACGATGTTTAAGATTGCCATTTTTATTACATGGGTTATGCAATGATGTATGGTTTGTGATTTTGTGGCACACATAAGAATGGTTTCATTATGATATGGGAGGGACCTATATCTCCCTCCAATGCATTGGGTAAAGATTTTATATCTCATGAGATAGACATGGCTGGAACGGTTGGTTATACCGGTTCAGTGAAACAGGACTGAAACGAGGAATGAGCTCGGTTCAGAAAGGGACTTTGTCCACTAAGATAGTCTTGGCAATGAGTCTTGACTAACAAGAAATGATTCTCTACGATTATGTGTGTATGCCACAAAGTTTCATGTTTAAGTTATGATTATTGGGATTACATTTCACTGCTATGATTTATCCCATGTTATGAAATTATGCTCTCTTTTGCAGGTTAAGATTTCCAAAATGTTATGTTCTTATGAATATGATGTGATTGATATTTCATTTGTTTACCCTTACTGAGCATTTGAGCTCACCCTTTTATGTTTTCTTTTCCCGAGGATATAAAGAAAGGTTTTAGGTAAAAAAAAAAAGAAGATCTTTATGGGAGATTTTGTTGATCTTTCACCATGATTAGAAGATTATATTCCGAGTTTCCAAAGACACTAAACTATTACGGTCCTTTTGTGTGTGTTTTTGTTATGTACTAAGTATTCCGAAAAAGTAATGTAATGTCCATGTACGTCAGGCTTCGGGTATCTACGTCCGTACTCTGTATACTCGACTCTGGGAGGGTCCGCTCCAAGAGCTACAGGTCGATACTCCAAGTATCACAAGGTCCCACGAAGAAGTATCTCAAAGGACCGCCTCGTCATAGGGGTCTCAACGCAACAGACGGCGCGTCAATCGGACGCCCGGTCTGTGAGTTATTAGCCTTTTCGTCCTAGGGGCCCGGTTGGTTTCGTGTACAAACCAACCCGACCATATCTCAACTGTACCCCGAAGTCTCATCGGGTATACTCATAGGGACCGTTTCTCAACGTGATCACCAAGGCCGCTGACGGTTCTTCAAACGGACGTCCGGTCGGAAAGATATCAGCTTTTCGGTTCGAGGGGCCCGGTTGGATTTCGGGTACAATCCAACCCGGCCATACACCAACTGCATCTAAACCTCGGGCGAAGTATGTCAAAAGTACTTCCTCCTCAATATGAATCCAACAAAGTTGACGGAACATCAATCGGACGTCCAGAGCTCAGGATATAAGCGTTTCCGCTCCGAGGGCCCGATTGGTTTCGTCTACGTACCAACCCAGCCGAACCCAAAGTACTCTGAAACTTTTACTGTAATATACCGAAACTACCGACTTGATCCAAAGATCGCATCTCAACTAATTGTGCGTCGATCGGTGGTACGCAACCCAGGTTATGGGAAAAAGACCGTGGAAGGTCTGAAAGTGGGGGTTTCGGGCTCGGACCGACCTGGCCCGCGACCCCCTGGGTCGACCCGACCCGGGTCCGGGTCGGCCCGCTTGGGCGCAACCCGGCCCGGCTGGACGCGTCCTGGCCTGGCCTGGGCGTGGCCTAGCTCGGCGGCCCGGCGCGCTGGCCAGGTCACTCGGCCGAACGACAGAGCCGTTCGGGAGTCCGGGGGGGCGCGCTGCCCCACACCGTTTGTAACCGCGGCCCCCAATAATGGGGGCTGCTATTTGCTCGCCAGCCAGGGGTCGTAACCCCCGAATCTCCCCCTGACCGGTATGCCCGCTCCAGCCGGCCGGCTTCTGCCACCATGATACCGGCATGGTTGGTCCCCCTGCTCCGATGCCGGCGGCCCGGAACCGGCCACCGTTTCTCCTGCTCTGCCGCGGCCCAGAGCCAGTCGCGACCTTGGCCCGTCCGACGCGGCACGGCGGTGCCGCGCCCCTCCGCCACATCCCCGCTTCGGCCGTGATGCTTTTGTGGTTCTCCGGCGCGGCGCGACGGCGCCGCGTCTCTTCCCCTTTCCTTAATAATTCCCGCACGGTGCTTTGGCACCGCGTTGCTTTGATCGTGTTGCATCAATATCAAACAACCTAAAAGGAGAGGAGACTCGGCCGTGTTTCTGTGGTCCGACCTCTTCCCATTATTGTGATATCAGGCCGTTCAAAATTTGAAGGAGGAAAATGACGGAAGTAATTCATGAAAAGAAACGCATACAACCCCTACCTTGACAAAAGTTGTCGAACGACGGTGTCACGGGAAAACAGCGTCACGAGGTGAGGTTCCGTATATACCGACTGAGAACGTCTGAGAAGGAAGCAGTGTCTCCCTTCCTTTCACGCGGAGAGAAAAATTGAAAGGCAAAACTTCCTTGGCGAGTTCCCACATCGATGCCTCCTGCTTTGTCGAGGAAGAAGAAGATGGAAGAATCTGGGTCTCCGAATCGACGTTCCATGACGAAGAAGAAGAAGAAGAAGAAGAAGAAGTTCTTTAAGAACTCCCAATCTCTCTTCCCTTACCCTCAACACCACAAATGCCAACCCTTCACAAAAAATAATGGTTCCACATTAATTAATAAACCCAAGCCACGCTTTTCCAAAATAAATTCAAAAGTTGAATTCACTTAATTTAATGTGTGTGTTGGCTAGAGTTAATGAGGGAGAGAGTGAGGAAATGGAAGGTTACTCATTAAAGATAAGTTTACAAAACATTAAAGAGGGAGTTAGGGAGTTTAAGAGGAATGTGAAGGGGTGGGGTTCATGTGGGCCCCACCTCTCCTTTAATCTCTCATGGGTGGTTAACTACAAGTGGGTCCCACCCCTAACTCCCTTATATAGTTTATAACCACTTAAGAGAGGGTAAAAGTGTTGTAACACAACACTTAATCAACTTAACAAGAAAATAAAATATAATTGTAATAATTATATTTTATCCCTCACAATTTTTAAAACAACTCCTCCCGAGAAAATGAAACTCTAGAAAGGGTCTTTTTAAGAAATTATCGGCGCTACGGTTCCATCGGTGCCCTAAGATTTCGATTTCATGCACCGGTTCAAAAGATAGAAAAACCCGCTCGTTCGTTTACTGAACGTACCCGAGCTAAACTTCAGAAATTGATTCTGGATACACAGGGCCTCGGAATTAGGTGCCTTTAGAAACTGCGTTCTTGTAAAATCCCAAAGAAAATTTAGAAAAAATTTCCATTGAATTTTACGGGTCTTTAAACATTGGATGAAGTTAGTGAGATTTTGTTGTTATCTCCCTAGATGATGATTTACACGTATTTCATAACCTCTTATAATAACATTGTGCAGATTATGACTGATGATAGAGGGTATGGTTTATCATAGATATCATAATCTATTATTTCTTTAGAAAAAAAATACACCTTTATTTTTAGTGAATTATGTGAGGTTGAAATTGATAAAAATGCAATAAAGGGTGAGATGATACCGAATCTAGTGAGTATAACTTCTATAGAAAATTCCTCATCCCTGAGGAAGTGATCATGAAACATAAAAAGTTTTCCTAGTACCATATTTTTCTATAAATCAAATATACCATTAGATCATCATAGATTTATGGATTTGTAATTTTAAACATTATCCTTACATTTTCTATCTCACTCCCTACCAAAACATGATAGTTAGATTTCATTTCCATGTTTATGATTACACTTTCCACCAATGTTATCCCTTGTGGGATACTTGTTAAGAGATACCTTGGGTAACTGTAATGTTTTAAATATTCCATTTTTAAAGGATGTTTTTGTAGTAATTTTTATGAAATGGGTTTTAATGAATGGAAATTTCAAGTAATAATTTTTTTAACACATTTGAATTTTGAGAGTGAAATAATTTTTAAGGGTGATGAATAAAACACCATTAATTTTTGTGATGTATTTTTTTGAATTAAATTAGTATTTTTGAAATTTTTCAGTGAACCCAAAAATTAATAAATATTTTAGATGAATTAACCCTGTTTGACTTGTATTAGCTACACTAAACACATATATTATCTTTTCATACTTGAATCTCAATTTTTTTGATTTATTGCAGAAAACATCGAGTCCCCTCGACAGCTTACATTACATGAAAAGCCAATGATTTTTCAAACTAAAAATTCTATAAATATGGTTTTCAAAATATTATTATTTCTACCACCTTGACATTAGAATGATTTTTTAAAATATTATTAACTTAATATTGAAAATATTATTTAATAATTAATATAAAATGAATCCTTTCATTATCAATTTTTTAAAGTTAATTTCATTACTATTATAAAGAAATGAAATTAGATTTCGAATAAAACTATTTTCTATGTATCATGATAATATTATATAAATGATTTAAAAAATAAATTTTTATTAATTTTTTAATTAAAATTTATAAATCCCAAATTCAATCAATATTTTGATACTAATCCAATCGATTTTATCGGTAAAACATTTTAATAAATCCAATTTTTGGAATAATGTGATATATTTTTTAAAAAGATAAATTTAAATTATTTTAATGGAGAAACAATTTTAAATCCATTTTATGACACATTTATCATTAATATTTGACAAAACAAATATATATATTGAATATGGGACATAAAAATTAAATTATGATGATGTTTTATTGTTTTTTCTTTGTAGTTTAATTTTCGTATTATCGTCCCCCTAAATAGTATATTTACATTAATATTAATATAAGTATAAAATTATTATAAATCATTATATACTAAAAATATATGATATTTCTATAATTATTTATAGTCTATTTATAATAAAATCATGATCTATATAAGAGTATCATGAATAATATTCCACTAATATAGGGAAATCCAAGTAGACATTACCTAAAAAGTAACAGTAACATGGAGTTGTTAACAAAAAATGTAATATAAAGTCAAATAAAATTATACAAGGTATTCAATTTAATAATAAGACATTGTGGAAGATTTTTAATAAACAAATATTTATTATATATGAGTATTTACCATGTATGTAGATTTTCCAGACTTTAGCTATGGGAATTTCTTCTCACTCTTTATTTATGTGAGATACATTCATTATTCACCACAATTTTTTTTGGTTGGTGTGTATAAATTCCATTGATGTATTCTATGGCCATAAAAGTAAATTTATGAGTATTTAAATATATATTTTGTCATCATTCATTCATGGGGTTTATATTTCAAGTGATACCAAAACGGTGAAGTAATTTTGCCTCATTTTTCTTTTTGAGACACAATCCATGTTATGCACCTATATTATGTTATTAGGGGAATATATAATAGTTGATATGTGATATCCAGAATTTCCTTAATTTAATGATATATTATAATTTATTTAATTTCATTTTATTACAGTGATATATTTAATTAAATGTTAACAAATTGTTAAAGATTATTTGAATAATCTCATCATTTATCAAGATTGTTTATGATAATGAAACCAGCGATGAAATAATATGATCATATTTTCAAGAACATGTAACAATATACCTATTTAGTTATTAATGATTTCATTAGGTATTTGAATAATTTTTAAAATAATTTTCTTATGATATGTTATAATGTGTTGTTAATAAGAACCAATTTTTTTACCTCTCTTCAGTCAGAAATCTAAGTTCATTCTAAACCATGGTTTCTAAAAAAAATCAAATAATTTTTAATTAATATCATATTATATATAATGTATATTTTAACCATGTTATACAATTTCAAAAAACATATTTAAAAGAAATATTCTTTCTATTTTCAGTTTAAATAAAAATTTTATACTTTTATTGTCATAATGGAATGTTTGGCATGTACGTACATACCCATCATTATGACTATCATTTCCTTAATGATTTACTTCTAAAATTTAAAAAAAAATAAACATAATTTAGTTTTTAATGATAATAAATAATCATATATGATTATTGTTTTCAAATATAAATGTTTTCAAAAATATTTCAGGCTTCCATTTTGAGTTTTTTATGTGTTTACAAAGAAAATGGGTTTTAAAATGTTTTTTAGATAATTTTATATATTTTCAAAGAAAATTGGTATCAAAATGTTTTTAAGGTAGTTTTATTAAATATATTTTTATGCTTCGTATATAAGTTTCTACTGAAATTGGGTTTCCAATGGTTTTAATGAATATTTTATTTGTATTCAATGAAAAAGGACTTAAAAATGTTTTCAAAATTATTTTATATGTCTTCATGGAAAACATTTTTCAACATGTTTTCAATATTTTATTATATGTTTTCAAATGATTTTCAATGGGAAAGGGATTCAAAATAATTTATGTTTTATTAAGAATTATTCAAATAGGAAAATATATTTTCCTTAATAAAATTATTAAATTTATATATAAATATTTCTTTATTGAAATAGTATTTTTAAATTTTTTATTAAACGTAATTTCAAAAAATTGATATATTCCTTATAAAATGATTCCTTTGATATTTCCAAATACGTATCTATCATAGATGAAAAATGTTTTTATAGTATATTATTTACTATGGAAATTATCAAATAATAACATTCATATTATTTCAATAATGGTTTATGATTTGATTGAAATATTATTATTACACCGCTTTCACATCTACGGGTTATATTCATTTTAAAAATTCTTATTTTAATATGTTATGGTTTGATGGAAATATTATGAGACAGATCATTTTTCCATTGGTAATTAAATGATTACATTTTTATGATATCCATTTAATGTCATCGGTAAAGATATGATATCTATGAGACCTATCTCTTTTTATGGGACATGATATGATAAAATTTTATAATCTTGTGGAATATGTATACATGGTTATATTAGGTGATGGTTGGGATATATATCTACATCCAATGTATTGAGTAAAAATTTATATATCATGAGATAATTATGGGAATCAGGTCGATGGGCTTCTTCCAATATGGTAAATTCGGAAACCCAATCCACTATAGGAGGATAGGGAAACCTGATCCCATATGGAGAGATAGTAAACCTAATATATAATGGGAAGATGGTGAAACCTGATCCCTTATATGGAAAGGATTGTTATTAGGGATGCCAGTCTATCCCTCCCAATAGGTATAGTCCCCATGAAGTGAACAGATAAGTTCTATCATTGTTTCCTGATTAATAGGGAATGATATTACATGTTTATATATATTCTACAATTCCATGTTTTACTCCTATGTTATGTTTCAAAATATTATGATCATGATTTCGTTAGGATTCATGCATTATGAACGGATAAAAATCCTTCCATGATTCATGATTTTGAAATTTTATTTTTGTGGAATGATCATCTAATGTTTCGGTAATGTTCACATATACTTATTCTAATTTTCATGTTTACATATCCCACTTATTTACACTTAATGATAATTTTATCTCACCTCTTTTCTGTTTCCTTCTACATGTCTTGAAGATTTATTTTATGTATGTTATTTCTAAGAGGGGTTCTAGTTCTGGGGAATACAGTGTCAGATTATGTAGCTCACTCATGTTCCATAATTTATATATCCATGTTTCCAATGGCCCGAAGCTAATTTGATCTTTAGGTGTATATTTATGTAATGTTTTAAATATTCTGAATAAATGATGTTATTTCTGTGAATGTTAGGACTGGGCTGTACTAGTATTTATGTGTAAACAAATGTGTAGTAATTTATCACTCTACCTTGTTATATTTTTATAATGGATATTTTTAATATTATTGTGAGAACATGGGTCAAACATTAAAATTTATTTTTTTAACCAAAACAATAAGCCAATGGAATGTAATATGCCCCCACAAGATAGAGTAAGGAATCCTATGAAAATAAGAAATATAAATTTATCCAATTCCCATGAGAATATAATAAATATTTATACAAAATGAAACCTTACTTCACTACAACAAAAAACAATATCATATTACCTCTTGAAGTTTGAATGATCCTTTATTATGGTCAACATCGTAATTAGGGTGGAAGAAAAGGTTATATATTCATATTAATTCTATAAAAATAATATAAATAATGTGAATATTGGTTTTATGACAATATCATCATTGGTTTCTTGGATTTTTTATAATTATGTCACAAATCATGTTGAAGAAATAATATTTAATGAAGGGTATTAGAGGGAATAATGTGAGTTATCAAAATGACTACTAATGGACTAGAAAATTGTAGAAAACTTAAAGGGTTTTGTTATTTTTGATAAATTTTTAAGGATAAAATTTGAATATTAGCCTTATCCTAAAAACACAAATAATTCCTACTGGATCTCAAATATTATTTTTGTAGGTAACATGTATAACTTCCTGAACCATCTATATTAACACCAGATGTTACTAAGTACATATTACACCTCCATTGGGTACATATTCCTCCACATTCATAAAATTATCCTCATATCATTTTTAAAACAATTTATTATCTATTTATGTTGTATATAACCAAAATGTAGTGGAATAAAAAACTAGGAATAATCAGGGTCATTAAAAAAATCCCCATCAAACATCTCATCCTTGAGACACTTCAATGTTATTCTGATAGAAGTAACTATGTCTATTGTGATCAAATATTATATTTATGTTCTGAATTTTATGTATAAATTTGTAATAAAATCAATGATACCTAAACCAGTTAAATGATCCTCCCTCATAATCCATTATCGCTTATGTTGATGAGACAAAAATGGTCAACAAAAAATAACCATGTGCTTTCAATTACATGTTATCGTTGGATTTGGGGCAGTAGATCCATATTCATTAAAATTTATGAAAATCATTTATTCATGGGTTTTTATATTAACTAAATCCTTAGGAAATACATAATTTTTTTCTATGTAACATAGAATGTGATAATTTCCAAATATTAGATGTCACACTAAAAAGTAATAGAAGATCCCCTTTATAATGAAAATCTAAAATTTCGAGAACACTATTCTTGAATATATGTTATATATCCAGATGATATCATTCTAGGGATAGAACTTATATAGGATATCAGTGGTGGATACACATAAGACAATGTGGAACGTTCTCATGGTGTACCCCGATGGGAATATCCTCTAGCATATTATCAGAATGAGACCTTCTAGTAGGAAATCCACAATATTATGTGTCATTAGATGATACTACCTTATGACATGTGTATTTATCCATAGAGTTATATATTATTATGACATGTTATTTTGAGTCACACACTTAGATGTATTGAAGAAAACCATGTTGAGAGATGGTCGTTTTGAGTTGGATATATTGGGTGTGTCACGTGTAATATAACAATAATGAATAATGCGAGAACGGATTTGTCAATTATATTCTTTAATGGAGGTTAATTTTTATGAAACAATGATGAAAATGATATATCCTAAACGAATTCTTGTCTACAGTGATCAATAAGAATGTTCTATTTTTGGAGTGTTAAAGAAATAGAATGCTGGGAACATAAGTTTATGGCATGGGCGTGTAACCCGATTGATTTCAGATATTTTGATAAAGGTATTATATTACATGGTATGAATTCATTTGAGGTGACATGCTATTTTGGTATTAAATTCATTCTATATGGATTCCTTAATGTTTTTCTATATGCTATCCTTGGACATTGGGCTGCTTTACCTAATTCCATAGAGAAATTGGTGTAGAGGGTCACCCAATAAGTGTGTCTATATCCCAGTTAAATAATATATTATTATTTATTATATAGTAGTTAGAATAAAAATTATTCATGTACATGTTTAATAATTATTCATGCATTCTTGATCATATTTATTCCAAAACTAGTTATTTGTGATAATATATTACGGGTTAAGTGTTTAAAAAATATTTATTTTCAATTTGGTGAATATAATATTTATTTATTTTAGAGATAATAATGTAGTGATCTTTATTTAATAAAAAAAATATATTCCAGGACTGATAAATACTGTGGAGGAATAACATATTGAGTTTAATGGTCCATTGAGAAATAATAGTATTGAATTTTTTTAAATTAAATAATATTTATTTATAATTCAAATGTACATCACATGGTGAGAAAAAATAATATTAATATTATTATTTGACATGGGGTTTTTGTAGGATTAAATAAATAATAAGGGAAATTGGGAAATTATTTTATTTGATCCCTATAAATAAAAATAACCAATTATGTTATTTATCATTAGCCTATTTGGTAGTGAAAAATAATCCTAGAGATTTATCTGAAATCAAGAGAGATCACTTCTCCATGACTTATCCTTAGAATGGTGATAAATCATCCTCCCATGGATTATGGAGAATGAGATGGTTGTGATTTGTGAGGTGATCAAGGCTAATTATGTTTGCACAAGGATCTTCCATGCTAGCACCTAGACACTCATTCAGTGACATGTAGGGATTCCTAGAACATGTGTGGATCAAGTATAGATGAAATAAAAACATGGTTTCTAAAATTTAGCGATGAGGAACCATATATCTTCCTCCAAACTCATCCTAATAAATTTAACAGATTTAATTATTTATATAATTAAAAAAATTATAAAAAATATCGGTTGATCTCTTCCCTCTGTTCTAATGAATTTTTTTTATTATTTCATTGACTCAGTTATTTAGATGATAGTGTTAATCATTATATAGATCGCATATTTATCATTAATTATGTAAACAATTAAATCTTGGGCATATCCTATTGCACGCTTGCACTACGCCTTGAACATTCAAGTTGTATAAGAGAGGGAAAATAATTGTTTATAATTATTTAAAAATATTTTTGATTTACATATTTTTAATTTAGTTTTTCAATTAAATAATTATAATTTATTAATCTAAATAGATAGATATGGTTCATCCTCATTTTTCAAATAGATCTAAATGAGGAAATAAAATTTTTAATTAAAATAAATTTAACTAATTCATCTAGAGGATCTAGAAAATTCTACCCAGAAAACATAGTATTACACATAGTGTAGTTGTGTTTAATGAACATGGAATTAATTAGAAAATTACTAAACCCATGTTGATTAATGAAAAACTCTGTAGTAATCTATTACATTGTTTGTCGACCTGTAAAGACTGGCGCACGGTTAGCCAGACAACATGCCGTGTGGATAATTTTACATGGTGTGTAGTCTATTTGTGTTAATGACAGGTCATGTATTCAATACACATCAAACCTAACTAGTTACCATGTTATATAGATTTAACAAGGCCTGTGGCCCCTTGGAAACACAATATTTTAAATTTTCTAAGGCACGTACTATATTCCAAGTCCCCAGGCATCTCTCTCACATAGATGGTTATAGGTGTACATGTCGGGTATATCAGATCTACATGTTGTGTACTTATACCAAGTTACAGAGATTTAAAACAATTTTATTTTACTATGAAAAACATGACACATGTACTTGAATGTGGTCTTAATGATAGTACACTCTATGTGATAAGTTTTAGTATTCATAAATATTTAAACGTATAATTAATATTTGTATAATTCTCAAGACCATTATATCAAATACCAGTCATATTACTAGTTCTTACTCTACATGAATTGAATCATAACACGTGACCCAAAACATGTAATTATTATAATCATCCATGAAGTACACATCTTGAATTTATGTGATAAGTAATGTATGTCATATGTCACCAGAGTAAAATAGAATATGAGTATCCTATATGATGGGTTGATTTGGACCTTTATACACCGTGTTTCCTCAAAGGTATATTTTTGAACAAGCTTAATTTTAAATATATTTATATTATTTGTTCAAAATTATAAAGGATAAGAATTTCAAAGAAACCATTATAAGAATTGAGATAAAAGGATTGATTAATTAATTATAATAATTAATCGATTCTACCACGATATCTCTTAAGTAAGAACAATTATAGAATTTTATGCCATTTTTAAAATATATTATATGATTCTTGCATGTGGATGATCATGATCTAGACTAGACATTTTTTATGTTATTGGTTTTATTTAATTTATTTTCCATTAAATTGGTGGCCTATGTGCCTTCTGTGCTCATTATTATGTAGTGGTAGTGTGCCCATGGATTTTTTAATAAACCCCCTCTCCCTCTCACATGTGTGTGTGTAAAATGAATATGTAGCAGATGGTGGTCCCAAGATAGTGGTGGTAGTTCATTTTAGGATCATTGAAGAAACCAATCCAAAGAGATAAAAAGGTGGATATGAAAAAATCTATAAACATGAACCTTAAATGGATCACGGTGTTTCTCCCCTTGGAAAACAACCAATTTATGAACATCTTGATAAAATAACCATTATTATATTCTAATGAGCATACCCTTTATTTTATTTTTTTAGTTGAGTGTTTCTTTTGATATTAATGTTTTTTCACGATCACATATTTGATTAATTAAGAACCATTTAACATAGAACTTAAATAAAATACCATATGCATAAATATTACCTAAGACATTGTTAATCACTTAAGGAGGTCCACATAATATTAACAAGGATGTTACAAAGATAATAATTGAAAATTTTAACATAAATGTATAAAATTACTTCATAAAATATTAATTCATTATATCCTTCCAATACATTAGTTAGAATCAAATCATCGTTTAAAGTTCATGACCATTGAATTTTGGGGTTCTTTTAATTATTGAGGAATTATAACATGTGGTTTTGGGTAGACATTATGTTGTTCACAACAATGGTTGAATAAAAATGTAGGACATTGTCATGACCCCATTCACACAAGGTGCACCCCTCCTAGGCCAGCTATGTGAGAAGGGAGGTAGTGACCCTCGAGTTCTGCCTCCAGTAGGACATGGCTTGTCGACTACCTCAAAAAATATATTAAACACACAAATGGGAGGCATACAGTAACACATGTAGAATAGAGTGATAAGATAGAAACATACGAACTCCATCTTAGATAGTAATATAAAAGAAATCCCAAGACACATATGTAATGTCATGTAAAAATACTACAACTGAATGGGTAAAAACAACAATTACCAAAGGAATGTAAAAAAACAACCGCAAGCAGAATCCCGAACAGCTCCTACAACCCCATGCTTGTAGAAACCATCATGATCTCCAACCTACTCCAAGTGACCTAAAAATATAATATATATATATATATGTAGATTGTGTACAATAGTATAGTTAGTAGGATCCTCCCCAGTTCCTCTCAATAAAAAATAAAGTAAGCATGCTAAAATACAATGAACCACATGGGAAACTAAATCATCCCCTAAAAAGGTATACTATGTTCCTAGCCTCCCCATGGGTACTCTCACCATGTATCACATACAATATTATACAATATAATGAAAAACATCAAGGGTACCCTTCTACTACTTCCCTAATGTTTTACTTCTTTTCTCCAAAATTGCACATCCTAAGCCATCTCTATCCAAAATTGGTTTCCCGCATACACCTAGGCGAAGCCCCAAAACATGCACCTCATGAAACAAAACCACCATGTCCCCATAATTAAGGTAACCAAGTATTTTATGGGAGATTCTACAGCTCGCATAACGTGTATCATACGTCAGACATTATACCTAAAGCCATTAATGTGACATCCTAAGTAAATAAAAAACATGCCATTTTAATATTTATTAATAATTTTTTATTAATTATTAATTTTAATCTAATTTGGATTATATGTACAATGGCATACCTGATATACAACAATGGGTTTCATTGAAATCATACGTTTCCCACTAAAAATATAATATTATTATTTTTAATGATAGTTAATTCCTAGCCATTATAATGGCAGGAATAAATATAACTAACTAAAATATAAATATTCATGTTTTTTAAATGTTTTTACATCTATCCAATAAATGTTAGAGGCTTAAAACATGAATGAATCTAAGAATAATTACTATAATATTCATTATAAGGTTGATTTACCACATTTTGATGGAGAACCCTTTTTAAATCTAATTTTGGTCATTTTTATATGTTATATTTGAAAATATAAAAATTTTGTTATATTTGGGACATCAAAATTTACTTTGGGTAAATTTTTTTAATTTTTCTGATAAAAGTAATTTTTTAATGAATAGTAAAAAGTAATGTATTTTAATTCAATAGTGCCTTTTAATATAATTTATTTATATGGTTGGAATATCTTTTTATTGGTTACAAAGTGTAATTAGAATATATTTTTACCATTTCATGTAATTTTGGTCATTGGAATTAATTTCATTTGGAAATTAGGATTAAACAAGTGTCAATATTTTGATAGTTATTATTTCTTAAAACATGCGATTTGTTTCAACAGCGGGAATTAATTTTAAATTTATTCTTGCCACTTTTAAGAATTTAATTTGGAAAAATGGATTCCTTATTTGTTATCAGTAGGTCCAAATTTTGTAAATAGGTAACTTTTATTTTTCTACATTTTAAAGATTTACTTAATTAAATATTTTATAGCCAACGAGCCTGTACCCAAGTGGTAGAGGCTCCTTCTTGGCCTCCAAAAGACCCAAGATCAAATCCGGGCAGGGACGAATTTCTAGGGGTATTGTAGCAGAGAACTATATCTCCACTATAGAAATGGTGACTATAGCAGTGGTTACACTATAGCGGTAGAAGAACTGTAGCAGACACTGTATCAGTGGCGGTAGTGTAGCAGGTTCTGTAGCAGTGTAGGTACTGTGGTAGTACTGTTCAATAAGGGGTCCTTTGGGCCAAAAATGGGCTTTCAAGCCTTGTATTCGGGCCACTTGGCCTTGGTCCTCCGGGTTATGTAATGGGTCTCTTTGTACCAAATCTTAAATTTGTTTTTTCTTTAAATAATAAATTTAGGCTTCAGACCCAACCTTTTAAAAAAATTAGTAAATATTTTATTTTCCATGATTAAAGGGTAAATATAATAAATAAGGGCAAAATATAATATTATAACTATATTAAATTACCCTAAAATGTATATTAATCCTATTGTCTAATACGTATCCAACCATGGGCATCATTGGGTAGAATTTGGGACCCCATTGAGCCACATGAGAGTAATAATGACACTTTATGTTAATTAATTTAAAATAAAGACAAAAAATGACATAAACAAATAACATTTAGTAAATAAATTTTTACATGGGGTTATGTAATTTATCCTTTCGACTATTAAAATTCATTTGAATGAGAAAAATATTTCCTACATCGTGGTATTTTTTATAATTTTTGGACATCAGATAAATTAAATTATTTATGACACAATAATGTTGCAATATTTATCTCATTAATAAATGATTTAAATAAATATGATTATAAATATTAAAAAAACCAGTACAATTCTTATTGGATTATTTTATTTCAACCATGATTCATCTCAACATTTATATTAACGAATATTTGAGCTTTTGAAACCAAATATGAGGTTATAATAAAATAATTGTTTCAAACATTCCTAAAGAGCACGTCCTCTCCCTTATAAAAATCTATCACTTCTAACTCATTCCTGACACTTATCAAGCCTTTGGCTCGTCCAACCTCTGCTCCAATAAGCTCCCAAGATCCCTCTATTCAACATAGAAGCCTTAACTTGGGAAAAAATCACACCAAGAAAGCCATTTGGTTCAAACTAATGGGAGTTACTCAATTTAAAGGTAATTTCTCCTCTTAAGTTGTTTTGTTTTATTTTACTTCTACAACCCCATAAAATGTTTTTATTCCTTTATTTTAAAAAAAAATAGTATCCCTAGTATACAAGTATGTTTTAATTATAAGGATTCTAACTACCCTTAAACACACCTACATCTAAGGGGTGAAGAACATACTGTTTTTGTGGACGGAAAATTAACGCCTCATAGAGTGGTGATTATTCGATTATCTTCTACCGCCTCTCATGGTGGCTATTATTATGGAACTGTATTTATATACAATATATATTATTTTTATTGTTTTTTATTCTTATGTATTTTCCATTTTTATCATACTTTATAGTTTCAATTATGGATAAACATGATAATTTCATTGAAGAAGTGCGGACTACAGCCCCCTCAAGGTGATATAATTCATTCTTGACATACATGGAACGCATAAAGATGGTTTTGACGAAATTATGAAACATATATATTTTTTTATATTATAATATAATTATAATATACCTTTGTATGATTATTTTTTCATACCATTAAATATTAAATAAAAATGAAAGCAACCTTCATACGTACGTACGGCTTACCGTATCCATGACTGGTGCATTTCATTTCATATCTCCAAAAGTTGTGTACTATTACAAATATATATATATATATATAAACTGTATATGTATAATATATATGATCTCTATATCATTAATATCATTCTATATATAATTTATCTTTCACCACATGGACAAATTGTAATTATAACAAGTTCATTTTTAATTCAAATTCTGGACATCGACAAAATGTTCGATATGAACTAAAATAATTAATTAACTGTTATGGAAAGGTAATAAGTGATATAAAAGTAATAATAAACATTAAAAATGTTATGTATCATTTATAAATTAAATTAATTTTATTATTCAAGAAGAGCAAGGAACATATGAGTCAAGTTGGACAGTAGGTAAGGGATTTCTTATCTCACTTTTAATTCTGTGAGATTTCCATTGTCCACCAGTTATTTATTTCATGTGGGGTATTGGGTAATGAAATTTTATATATATTATCAAGATTATATTTATATTCATAGAATTATGTGATTGATTTTATAGTTATTGACTTTTCTCATATGACTCGATTGATTACAACGTGGTAGTGAATTTTTATGTCACTTTTTATTCCTGTGAGATTCATTCAATATTAGCCACAATTTCCTTTTGTGTGGTCGATGTACTGCCCATAATTGTATTTTATGTGGCAAATACTTTAATTTATGAGTATTTATTTATTAATTGGGTGTTCTTTCTTTCATGGGGTGTATGTTTATTAAGTTACCAAATCGGTTAGGGAAGCTTTCACCTTCCTCTATTTAAAAGACTTCTTTTTGTTTTGTCCTTTAAATTATATATTATTATGTTGGGATATGTTATTATATATCATTATTGATGAAAATTTTATGTCTAAGTGATGAGATATTATTTTACTTCTCATCGACTTATTTTCTGAATTTTAAAGTGACGTTGGTAGGCTGTCGAATTTCTGTAAGAAAACTTCTTAACCCAATTTTAATTTTGGGTTCAACATCTACTTCTTGATTATGTCATTCTATGAATATGTGTGAATAACCTCTGATTGTTTTACATTTAATATCCAATTTTTATAGGTGAATTTATAAATTTCACACAAAATTATTTAATTTATTTATCCTAAATCGAAGGATGTCATATTATTAGGGATTTCAACTCTATTTACATTTTCATTGAGGCTTCATTATTGATATGCACCAATTCACTCTTATATGGTGTATATACTATCATTTAGCATATAATATCATGAATAAAATTATTATCATGACATTATTAAGTTCTGATTAAATGTTATTCCACCATTATTTTAATTCTGGGGTCTCTCATTTTGTTAAAAACTATTTAACTAAAATATCATTTTAAATGTTTTAAAAGTTTATTCTTTTAAATAATTCACATAAATGACTATGTGTTCAAAATGATTTTAATGATTTATAGATATGGACATGAATGTTTTGAAATTTAAATTTCATTCAAAAGATTCAAAGTGGTATGGGACACTTTGATTCAAAAATAATCTCTTTATTTAATATTTTAAATGGTCTTGAAAATGGTTTGATAAAAGCTTTGATTTTATCAATATTTTGAAATGATATATTGTGATTGAAATTTTATCATTACATTATGTTTTCTTAATGGGTTATGAAAATGTTATGGGTATAGGGAATTGTTTACGTATATGGGTGGTTCTATGATAAACCTAGGGCAGGTGAGCCCGAGATAGCTCTCCAATACATTGGGTACATGACGGAGGTAAACGTTAATGTTTCTCCTAAGAGATTTAGGGAATATACTGTGATGGTTATTCCAAATGTGACTCCCTATATAGATATGATAGATACATTGTACATATGTTATTTATGATGTAGGATACCTATATAATTTATGATTTCTATGTGTTGTTCATAAATCATAGGATTTCATAAAGTATGTTATGAATGAAAAGTATGATTTCATTTTTTTTGTATTTATTGATTGGATAATGTTTTTATTCCTTATTTTATATCCATTACTAATATTTTTATGCACATCCCATGTTTTTGAAAAGTTTTCTATTGGACTTAATTATGAATAAGGATCAAGGATGGGATCAAGGAACAGTCATTCTGTGTAAAACATGAAACTGGACCTGACTCTTTCTTTCAAGAGTTTTTATTTTATTAAAAAAGGGGATACTGAGTAGAATTATCTACATGTAACATTTATGTTGTTATGTATATGTTATGACCAAATTCTATAAAACTATAACCCTAAAAAGTTCCTCAATGTGAATTATCCATTTAATTCAATATTATGTATTATTTAAGGATGAGTCCTTAAAATTACAACCCAACCACTGAGTGGGGATCCTCCTACCATAAAAACCTATATATGTTATACCTATAGTATTCCATATGACACTATATCCAGAATATATGTCTATTAATAACCACAACACATTAAATCCCTCTACACACATATATGGGGAAAACTAACCACTATGTCTACTAGCACAAGTAATTTCCAAGAGAAGAGAGCAGGGCCAAATGGGGTAGTAAGCTATCCATCCTCCCACCAAAATATTGGGGAAAACACACCCTTAGGTGTTATAATCCTCAGGGTTTTAGTTTCCTTATCTGACGTGTTGTATTAGAATATATTAACAAAAAAGTATAGAATATAGTATAGCTCCCAACCACACTATGGGCATAACCCAATCTTAGACTCAATTGTATCTAACGTCTCTCGGCCTCCCAACTGTTACTTCTATAAATAAGAATCATAGAAGCACCCAACCATTTGAATATTTTTATTACATTACTTCTTTCTTATTTTATTTGTTTCACTTTACGTTAATTAATTTATTAAACATTAATCAACCATTAACAATTTACACATTTTATATCTTTAGAATCACACCCAAACTCCACTTTTACATTAAATTTAATCCCTAGAATTGAATCCCTCTAAATTCAAACCACATTGTTTAACATCATTTATTCCATAACTTCTTAACAACATTATTACATTCACATATTCTCAAAGATTCTAGGAAAAATTATGCGCTACTAAACACAGGGGGATCAACATGGTGGGTAGTTGAACTACCCATCAAGTATTTGACACTTATAGCAAGATCATAGAACCATCCTCCTTCAAGAAGCTAAAAACAGAAATCACAATGCATACCCCACACATCTTCACCCCTTATAGAAGGATGGTATGTCAGACCATCTACTTTCAGCAATGGGGAAAGTAAAGAAAATAAACAGCCCATAAGAATCAGTCAGCAACCGAACAACAACATCCATCCCATTCCATCATCTCTGGTGTCCTCCCCGACACCCACATGCATAAACTAATGCATCTCGCCACACTAGGCATAAACTGCTACAACAACCATTAGGCATCTCTACCCCTGCATATCACAAAATCCTTCCAGGATCACATCACTAAACAAGAAGTAGGAAAACAAACATCAAATAAATTTGGCTCCTTTCCCTTAAACAAGAAAGTGGGTAACTCATAACCCTGTATGGATTTATATTTTATCAAACAACCAATTCATTAATATATCAAAAATTGACCAATTTATTATTCATAGGTCCCAACATCAATAAACCTAAATAGTAAGATATCAAAAATTGATTAAACATGCTTACTGCATCAAATTGATTAACATCAAATTACAACAACAAAAACCAGATTCCGTTACATGCCTCTTTATCTTTACTCAAACAATTATCAATTAATTATAGCTTTACATTCATTAACACCTTACACCAATAACTAAAATCTAAACAAAGAAGGAATAGATATCACACTATCTAGAAAAATATGAGGCAATAACATACGCTCGATATCAATTTATTTAACCAATTCAAATATTTAATATGTAAATTCCATTGTGATATAGTTGGATAAAAAATGATAAATCTACATTTCCATGTAAAATAATAAAGAGAAATGAATCCCCTACATCAAATAGTTATTTTCGTTCTTTATACAAGAATGATCTACACATCGGAACACAATCACCTCCTCCAGTGACAAGTCAATCCAGCTGAGGATTCCGTGGTTTGACCGCAAAAACCGAAAATAAAGAAAAATACTTTAGAAACATGGATATCAGATTACATAACATGGCCAGCAGAACCAAGAGAAGATAAACCGAAATGAATGATGAGAAAACATAACTTATATCGATGAAGGGTCAACACTTGTTTTTTCCCCAAAAGAGGGGGTTCACAAGAAGTAGTAAGAAACATCAAGGGGGACTATCTGAGGATTAAGGTTAGATCACACCACTCTTATGGGAAGAAGGAAAGGTTAGATCATCTCATACAAGGTAGAATAAGGGAGGAAGATATCTCGTCCCATTAGAAGATTTAAAGTGCAACGGTTTATGATACGCTGGATTTTCTATTAAAATCAGACCATAATAAACCTAATGGTTAGACATCGTAAAGACATACCAGACCTTAGGAAAATTAATATAGGACTTATGGGATTTGATATAGCCTTAAATCCCTTAAAACAAGGCCTTGAATGCATTTTACATCAAAGAAAACGTCAAAGGGGATAATTGTATGAAGTTGGAAACATTAGTCATGATCTTGGAAACACTATACACAAAATGGCTCACCGATCTTGGACTCACCGATCCTAGAATTGCCGATCATGAAAAAATTGTTCCCAGAAGGACTCACCGATACTAGAAACACTGTTCACAAAATGACTCACTGATTTGGGACTCACTGATCCTGAAAACAATATTCCCAAAATGACTCACCTATCCCGCACTCATCGATCCTGGGAACAATGTTCGTAGAATCACTCACTGATCCTAGACCCACCAATCCTGGATAAATAGTTCATATAATGACTCACCGATATGATGTTACTGTTCATAGAATGAATCACCGATGTCAATGGTACTATTCACAAAACGACTCATCGATACTGATGGAACTATTCACAGAACTAATCACTGATCCAATGGTATTATTCGCAGAAGGACACACCGATGCCAATGGTACTATTGATAGAACGACTCACCGATCCAATGGTACTATTCATAGAACGACAAACCTATGAACAACTTACCGATATGATGGTATTGTTCATATATTAACTCACCAATACAGATGGTATTGTTCACAGATTGACTCACTGAACTGATGGTACTGTTCACAAAAGGACACACTGATGCCAATGGTTCTACTTACAGAATTACTCACCGCATCAATGGTACTGTTCATAGAGAGACACACCAATCCAATTGAACAGTTCACATAACGCCTCCCCGATCTGTTGGTACTTTCCATAGAATGACTCACAGATCTGATGGTTTCGTTTGCGGAACGACTATCTGATCTGATGGTTCTACTCTCACAACGACACACCGATCCAATGGTATTATTCACTGAATGACTCACTGATGGAACTATTCACATCAGTCTCACCAAAGGAACAATTTGCAGAAATTAAAATATGTAAAAGTGTTGGGGATAAGTCACATTGACCTCCAATAACACCTCAAACACCTAATTTCCATTGAGAAATGGAACAGAGAGGTTCAGTCCTTTACAACAGATACCTCTCAATACATTCTCATTCTATAGAATTCAAAATCAACCCAGATAGGAAGGGGTCCAACAACTACACATTAAGATACATCTCAAAAGTGATCAATCCACAAGAAGCAAACAAAATTAAACTATCACATAAAAACGAAAGGTCTACAATCAGAAATCAAACACCGTCACATGAACAAAGCTAAACAATAAAAAACTTAGGGTACTAAGAACTTATGTATGACTCACACTCCCATGTAATCTCTTCTACACCACCATGTCACCACAAGACACGAACCAAGGGAATAGAATGATCGTGCAACACCTTCTCTTTATGGTCTTTGATCTCAACAGGCCTCTCCTTGAATGTTGGATCATCATTCACATCGATCTCTCTCCAATCGATGATGTGAGAGTCCTCCTGAAGATAAATTCTGAGCAGTGACACATGAAAACAATCTTGTATCCAGATCATCTGTGTGGGAGGTGTTACTCGATACACCATTGCTCCAACACAAGCCAACACCTCAAAAGGAATAAAAACTAGAGACAAATCATACTCCCACGAACAAACCTTCGCTTCCCATGATGCCAAGTCACCTTCAGAAACAAGTGATCCCCGACATCATACTCTAATGGTCTCCTCCTTTGATAGGAATATGATTTCTGATGATCCTGCACTATCTTTATCCTATCATGTATCACCTAAACCATCTTTGTTGTATTCTTCACTAGTTCCAATCAAAGAATTACTAACCCTCCTACTCCAGTCCAGCACAACAGAGAATGGAAATGATGTCTATATAAGGACTCAATCGGTTCCATACCGAAGGTGGAGTGAAAACTATTATTGTAATTGGACTCTATCAAGGGGAAGTGCCTCATATACGAACCTCCAAAATCCAGGACACTAGATGACAACATGTATTCAAGTGTCTGGATAGCCCGCTCTATCTAACCGTCCCTCTGTGGATTAAAAATAGTTCTACATCATATTTGAAAACTGAAAGCATGCTGGAGACCACTCTACACCATGGATGTAAAATGAGGATCTTTATCAAAAATGATCATCCCTGGGACTCCATGATGTCTCACCAATTCCTCCAAATATTTCCTTGATAAAAACACCCACTAAGATTTACTCCTTGATCATTTTGAAGTGGGGTTATATTATTAATTGATCCACTACCACCAAAATATCATCATGTCCTCCCTGAGATCAAGGTAAACCAGTAACAAAGTCCATTGATATGTACTCCCAATTCCAATAAGGAACCTCTAATGGCTGGAGCAGACCACCAGGAACAGGGTATTCGGCCTTCAAATTCTGGTAGACAAAACATTGAGACATAAACTCTGCAACCGCATGCTTCAGCCCAGGCCACAAAAACATGCTCCTTAAGTCTCGGTACATCTTCTTCATGCCCGGATGCACAGATAAATACCATCTATGGAACTCTTTGAGAATCGTCTCACACATCACCAAAAGAATAAATACCCATCCATGATACAACACTTGGTGTTGTTCATCCTCAGACCAACCATCAGGGGCCTCTCCACAAACAACTTGGTCTCTCCATACATCCACCTTAAGATCCACCAACTTGGACTCTTCCACCTGATGCACTAGAGATGAATACATCATTATATGAAAAAGTCAACCTCTTCCCCCATTATCTCCCTTATTGGGATTTAGTGCTGAAAGTTCACCATTTACTCTCCAAGAATCACCAGATTCATAAACTACATTATTATGTGACTTTCATCTCAATGCATATCATACAACATTCACCTTTCCAAGTGTATACAATATTTAGATGTCAAATTCTGGTAAGAACTCCATCCCACTGACTCTGTCACATGTTTAATTCATGTTGAGAGAAACCATACTTCGGGATCTTCTGATTAGTGAAAACCAAAAATCACTCTACAATGTAGTAATTTATCTGCAATTTGAGAGAAAATACCATGACATACAACTAAAGATCATGGGTGGCATAGTTACATTCATGGGGACACAACTATAGAGACCCATAAGAAACAAATGATCTCTACTGCATCAGAACATACCCTAACCCTAGATGCGAAGCATCATAGAAAACATCAAACTGAACTCCCTCTACAAAAAGACATAGAAGTGGAGCACTAAATATGTTCTCCTTTAAATTCTCGAATTCTACCTGATAGATATAATTCCAAAAAATTCCGAATCCTACATTTTCAACACTGTCAGAGGAGTCTCAACCCGAGAGAAATCACATACTAACTTTCTGTAGTATCTTTCAAGACCAAGGAATATTTTTACATCTAACACTAACTTGGGGGATTCCCAAGACAAAACTATTTCTATTGATGATGGATACACAGCTACTCGCAGTTGGGACACAACATACCCCATGAAAAGGACATCTCGAGCCCAAAAATCACACATCGACAACTTCGAAAATAGTTGATATTCCCCATGACACCCAAAATATCATGTAGATTATCTTCTTCCTCCTAATCAGACATAGAGTTCCCAAATATGTGTTTAATGAAAACAATGATGAACTTATCTTGGAACTCAAAGAACACAATGTTCACAAATCACATGAACACTGTTGGAGTATTTTTCAGACCGAATGACATAACAACAAACTCATAATGCCCATGAAGACAACGTAATGTAGTGTTCAGGATATCTACATTATTCACACACATATAATGATATCTTGACCGCATGTCAATCTTTGAAAACCAATTTTCACCCTTCAGTTGATCGAATATATCATAAATCCGTGTAAGAGGATACAGATTCATTACTATCACATTGTTTACGTGATGACAGTTGATAGAAAACTGCAAACTGTCGTCAGCCTTCTTCCTGAACAAAACTGGTGCACCCCACTATGACACACTCGGATGAACAAAACCACACTATAACACACCATCAATCTGTATACATAGATCTCGTAACATTGAATGGGCCATCCTATATGGAGACATAGGTATAAGAGATGCTCCTTAATGTAGCTCAATCCCTAAACATTATCTCTCGTCAAGGGGGTAATGCTACAACCCCTTCTAGAAAAACATCAGGATAAACTTCTAAGAACCTAAGAAATGATAAATGTTGAACCTATGATGAACTAAGAATCATATCAGTCATCATGGAATACAAGGACAAAACATGCCTTGGACCCATCCGAGTGTCTCGTTCGCCAACAAACACAACTGTCTCTCAATCGACATCGAAGAACACCACCTACCTCGTAACACAATCCGTGGTAGCCTACACAAAATACAACCAACAAATGATGAGGTTGATATCATATGGGTTTATCCGTTAACATAGAAAATTTTCCCCAAGAGTGGTGCAACCCCTCACTAGCACACTATGTCATAATACTTCAAACATGTCAACTCCACCTCCATCTAGCGTTGTCATCACCAAGGTCACTGGAAGCCTCTATACCTGAAGTCCCAAGACATGGAAATGGGAAGGTGAAAAGAAGGATTGTGTCTCTCCTGAATCCAACAAGTAATACAACCATGTAGAAAACAAGAAAAGTGTACCACGAATGATGTATGGCTTCCCTGGAGCTGGAAATGCTATAGCATGAATCTGATCGTGACCTCCTCCATGACCTCTCTAAACCTGATGTTGACCACCTCCATGGCCATGATCTATTATCTGAAGACTAGGAGTGTCGCAGGGTTTTCTTATACCTACCCCATCCACCCTTTACTGATCTAAAACTAGTACAACGTATTGCGGCTGCCTTGGATGGAACCTCCTCAATGAAGGAACCTGGAGTGAAACACTTACTGAACAATGAATGGTCTGAACAGTTGGTCACCCTCACTGCTGCTGACCACAACCACCACAAGAAAAACAAGCACCTAATACCTTGGGATATTCCTGAGAGCCTCTGCCACTGGAGAAACAAGAATATGACGGTTGGGTCCTACCCCCGACCGAATAGAATCACATCTGACCTGAAAACCGAGAACCCATGACAACATATCTACATTGTGATGAATCATGATGACTCCACTCTCATGATGATCTGGTTCAAGCCAATGTCATCTTGATGACCCCTTCCCTATCTAGTAGCTCATGATATGTCTTCAGCACAAATGGGGTGACCTGGTGCGGGATCTCTCGACGCAAATCCTCCTCGAAATTCCTCTCCCTAGCATCCTCATATGAAAACAGGTCCGAGGAATATTGTAAAAGGTTTCTAAAATGGATTCCAAACTCCCACACACTAGATCTACCCTGTAGAATGGTATGATGCTACCGGTGATTGGACGCCTTTGCGGTTGAAGAAAGAAACTCAACTCTGAACATGTCTCGGAACTGCTCCCATGAGATCGATGACTCCTCGCAATCCCTGAGGAAAAAAGAACCATTATTGGATCACTGCTCCACGCAGCATCGTCATAACCAAGGACACCTCGGGCTCCTTCAATGCATCGATTGAGTTGAATCCTATCTCGACCTCCTACAACCAGTCTTATGTGACTGCATTTGAAAAGGATCCCCCATACTAGACAATGATGCTGAAATTCTCAGAGTGTCCTCCTCTATGTATTGTCGTCGTCAACATCTACCTGGTGGTGATCTTCTAGAACAACCTTCTGGACATCTTTTTTGCGATCCTGATGAGGTAGTCCACCTGAATCCATACCTATAAAATAAAAAATAGTTATAGCTCCAAAACCTAGAATATCGAAGACTAGGAATTAATTAATTAATTGTTTTTTTATTCATTTTAGACTAAAAATACCAAGGTCTACCCATTCAATCATAGGAACAAAGAAGAATAATTCATGATCCTTTCATAGGTCTCTATCGAGAAACTAGTATAACCTCATTTAGTAGCCATTGTAAATTTAACAGTCAGTGCATCATATCATAGGGGGTCATAAATTCTTATGTCTCATCCAGTATCTCAGGTTTACATCACTTTATAAACATGACTGAAGCTATTTCTTTAACAACCCTGGAATCCTCGCCAATACCTAACACCAAACTCTATCCAATCCTTCAAAAATACCTCAGATACCACTCTGTCACCACCCCCTCCCCACAATGTGTACCCCTCCTGGGATGGTAATGTGAGAAGGGAGAGAGTGACCCCCTGAGTCCCACCTCCATTAGGCCTCGGGTTGGCGACTAGCACTAAGGGTATAGTAAACACACAAATGGGAGGCATTGGCCTCTAAGTAAAAACATGTAGACGAGAGAGATAAGACATACACCAATCAAATCCAGCTCAGAGAGAAATATAAAAGAAATCCTAGGACACATATATAATGTCATGAAAAACTACTACAACTGAATGAGAAAAAAACTACAAATACCAATGGAAAGTAAAAAATAGCAGCGACCACAAACCCGAACAACTCCTGGAACCCCAAGCTAGTACCAACTAGCTTCATCTCCAACCTACTCAAAGTGACATGAAAATATTTTATACACATACATAGGGTGAGTATAACAGTATTCTCAATTCGATGCTCCCCAGAGCCTCTCATGAAAAAGTAAAGAAAGCATGCTAAAGAATAGTGAACAACATGTGAAACTAACTCGTCACCTAAACATGTATACTAAGTTTACAGCCTCACCATGGATACTCTCACCAAGTATTTCATACAATATTATAAAATATAATAAATAATATCAAGTGTACCCCTCTAATACTTCCCCAATAGTTTTCCTCTTTTCCCCAACGTCGCACGTCCTAAGACATCTTTGTCCAAATACGCTTTCCCACAAACACCAGGGTGAAGCAACAAAACATGCACCTCGTTCAATAAAACTCCATGTCCACGCAGGCAAAGAAACCATGTAGTTTCCAGGAGCAACCACATCTCTCATAATGTGTATCGTACATTGGGAATTATATCTCTAGCTATTACTGCCCACACATCAAATAATGATCCTCAAGCCATCACAGCCTATACCCATTACACCTATAGTAGTCCATAGGTTACTATATCCAGAATATATGTATGTGAATAACCACAAGTCATTACAGAACTATTCACACATATATGGAAAAAATTACTTGTTTTTCCAAACATCATAAGTAACTACGAAGAGAATATAATGGGGCCAAAGGGGGTAGTCCTCTATCCATCCTCCCACAAAAATGTTGTGGAAAACACCCCCCAAGGATCAGAATCCCTGGGGTGTCAGTTTCCATAACTAACGGGGTGGATTAGCATTTAGAAACCAAAAAAATACTGAATATACTATAGCTTACAACCACACTGTGGGAATATCCTAGTTCTATACTGAACTGTAGTTATCGTCTCTCGTACTCCCATCTGCCACTTCAATGATTAAGAATCCTATAAGAACCTAACCATTTAAAGATAATTCTTACATTACTTCATTACTTACATAATAGTAGAACATTACATTAATTAATTCCTTAATCATTAATCAACCATTAATAATTTCCAAATTTTATTTCATTAGCATCACACCCAAAGTCCATTGTTCCTTTAAATCAGAACCTCAGCATTGTGTACCATCAAATTCTAACACCATGGGTTAACATCATTTATTCAATCATTTTTTAACAACATTATTACATTCCCATATTCCCATGTATTCTAGAAAACATTCTAATCTATGAAACATAAGGGAGATCAACATGGTGTGTAGTTGAAATACCCGTCAAGTATCTGCCACCAATAGCCAGAGCGTAGATCCATCCTCCCTTGAGAAGCTAGAAACAGAAATAACATGTCATACCCAGCACGTCTTCACCCCTTTGGGAAGGAGGGTAAGAAAGACTAGAATCCTTGAATAGTGGGGAAGGTAAATCAGATAAAAAACCAACATAAAAGGGAAAGCATCAAAACATTCACATCTGAAAAGTTCTATAATATCCAGTGTCCTCCCCAACACCCACTTGAAAAACCGATGCATCTTACCACTCTAGGAATCAGCTACTTCCACAACCAATAATCCTCCCTTCACCCATATATCACAATAGCCTTTCGGGCTCACATCCAAACAAAAGTAGTAGGAAAACAAACATCAAATCAATTGGGATCTTCTCCCTTAAACAAGAAAGAGGGTAACTGATAACCCTACAACAAGTTATCTTTTATCAAAAAACCAGTTCTTTAATACGTATTGAATTAACTTATTTATTAATAGTAGGTACCAACATTTTGAAACCTAAAATTTAAGCTATCACAAATTGATTTAACATGCATAACACATCGATTTGATTAACACCAAATTACAACAACAACAAGAAGATTCATTTACATGCCTCTTTATCATTATCCAAACAATAGTCAATTAATTATAGCATTATACGTTCATTACAAATTTACATCAAGACCTAAAATCTAAATAATGCAGGCCTAGATATCACACTATCTAGAAAAACAAGAGGTAAAAACATACAACTGATATCAATTTATTTATTGAGTTCGAATATTTAATATGTCAATTAGATTGTGATCTAGTTGGATAAAACATGATAACTCTACAATTCACTTAAAATAAAAGAGAATAAATTCATCTTTTACCTAAAATGATTTTTGGTTCTTTGTACGAGAATGATCCACAAAAAGGATCTTGATCACCTCCTCCCATGATAACTACATCCACCTGTGGATTCAATGGTATGACTACACCAACTAAAACCTAAGAAAACTCCATTAGATGTATGGAGATAACATACCATTACATGGAAATGAGAAACTATAGAAGATGATCCAATAATATTGACAAGAAAACATACCATATATTGATGAAGGATCAACACTTGCTACTTGCAGAAAAATAGGGGGTGCGCATGCAGTAGTAAGAAACATCAAGGGGAAACGATATGAGGATTAAGGTTCGATCAAAAAACACCTATGTGAAGATGGAAAGGATCGATCATGTTGCAGAAGATAGAACAAGGAAAGATGATATCTCTTCACTTTAAAAGATTTATAGAGCAGTGGTTTATCATACGCAGGATTTTCCATTAAAATCGGATCCTAATAAACCACACGGTTTGACCAAGTAAAAACATCTCAAGCCTTAGAAAAATTAATATAGTATTTGTGGTATTTTATTCATCCATAAATCCAGTAAAACATGGCCTTGAATGTGTTTTACATAAAATATAACATCAAAGGGAAAAAATAGGAAGATGGAAGCACTATTCATGATACTAGAAACATTGTTCACATAATTACTCACAAATCCTGGACTCACTGATCCTGGAGTGACCGATCCTGGAAACACTGTTCGAAAAATGACTCACCAACCCTGGAAACACTTTTCACTAAATGAATCTCCAATATGATGATATTGTTTATAGAATGACTCACAGATACAAATGATATTGTTCAGAGAACAACTCACTGATCCAATGGTATTGATAAAAGAAGGACACATTGATGCCGATGGTACTGTTCATAGTACGACTCACCGATATGATGGTACTATTCATATAATGACATGCCTATGAACAACTCATAAATACAATGGTACTGTTCACATAAAAACTCACCGATGACGATGGTACTATTTACAGAACAACCCACCTATCTGATGGTACTATTCACAAAAGGACTCACCGATGCCGATGGTACTATTCACAGAATGACTCACCGATCAAATGGTCCTATTCATAGAATGACACCTCGATCTGATGTTACTATTCATATAATGACTCACCAATCTGATGGAATTGTTCACAGAATGACTCACTGATCTGATGGTACTATTCAAATAACGACACAATGATCTGATCGTACTATTTACAGAATGACTTAGTGATGGAACATTTCACATCGGTCTCTCTGATGGACCTGTTCAAATCGGTCTCATAGATGGAACTGTTCACATTGGTCTCAACGATGGAACTATTTTTAGAAATTGATATGTGGGAAAGTGTTAGGGATAACTCACCATGACCTCCTAGAACACCTCAAACACCTTATTTCCTTAGAGGAATGGACTGGAGAGGTCTGATCCATTACAATCATGTTTTTACTAAGAGAAACATGTCTAAGATATCTAAAATTATGGATTTTGGGATTGGGGAGTCCACTCAACAGATCAAGGAACTATGATATAATGCATCTGGCATTTCGAATGCCATCCTAGAACCATTTAGGATTCTTTACCAACCAAATATGGGTTAATGCAAATGGTATTATGGATCCCTTCCACTAGGATTTCCAAGGAAACAGTTTATTTGAAGCTAATGGCGAGGGATGTATTTTTTCAATAAAATTCTGGGAGACTAATTAATAATTTATTTATTCATTTTCTTGAATTTTCTAAAATAATGTATTAAAATTCAGCATAGATTATTTTGTAGAAAAATAAATGAAAGGACATAAAAATATCATTTTTATCTATATCTAAGAAAGAAAAAAACAATAATCAAATATAATTTCTAGAAGTGGAAAAGGCACCTACTGGTCATCCTTCATCATGAAAAAAAAAATTATGTTCTAGAAGAACCATTACGAATTATGCCTAGAAATGTGGCATGTGGTGAAGAAATATCTCTTTATGGGAAACACTTTAATTGTACTACAAAGGTTCTATGCCATATTATATGATCCATTCCCAATGACCATTAAATGAAACAGTTTGATATGGACTCCTAAAGCATGATGTCACACTTTTGGGATCTATATCAAGAGATGGAATGATTGGAGAGGTGTCAGATATCAAAAAATTTGTTAATAACAAAACATAGATATTTCGCACCAACCAGACTTCATGTAGTCAAGAATAATGGCTACATTGAATGACTATACATCTTATGGAATATATTATCATATTATTTTCATACAGATCTCATACATTCATCACTACCCAAGACCTTCTCTATAAATATTTTTAATTATAATATATATAATAATGATAATAGTATTTCTGACAACTATCCATGATATTCCAAGAAGATAAGGAAATGGGGTGTGAATACACCAAGATCCTTATGATGAAAATGAAAAGTAAGAATAAGGAAAATGGTTCCATGACCTATAACCACTCTAATGATCATGAGAACCATATTTACAAAAACGGGGAAGATACAAATCAACAACAAGAAAAAGGAGGTAGTGTGGTTTCTAGGTGTTATGTGAGGCAACATGCAGAGGAACTGCACCCATAACCTAGGTGAAGGTAATTATTCATTCATTATCGAGTAAAATCATTCCCTTTCTACACATTTGGAATTATATACATCTTTTGGTTCTCAAATATATATCCAAATAAATTAACTATATAGTTTTTGAAATATTGACAGAGGAGAGGTGGATTCGATAGATGTAAATAGAGTGAGGATGGATGCCTTATCCATTTGTGACTATTGAATTTCATTATTGAGAGGAATGATTTTGGTTATGAGAGATTGTTATTAGGTAAATATATTTACCAAGAACATAATTTCTATGTCACATTTATATGGGCTTATTTTCAAATTTTTTTAAAAATGTTTCTCTTATATAGACTACATATGTTATGGGTATTTAATATTTAAATAACGATATTTAGGTGATTAATTATAAAATAAAAGTGTTGTAAATTGACAATGAATAATATTCACATGAATCATATAACACTATATATTGGCATTACAATCTTGGTCATGTGAATGAAAACCATTTGAAAAACCTCGGTAAAGATGGTTATTTAGAATCTTTTAATCTAAAATCACATGATAGAAATCATTGTTTTTTACAAGTAAAAATAACCAATCCACCATTTTTGGGTAGGGTTAAAGGGAATCAAATATTCTTGTATTAGTACACACTGATGTGTGTGGAAATTTTCAATGAGAATATATATGTGAATATTCATTCTTCATAAGTTTTACTGATGAATTATGTAGATATTATTATATCTTCATGATGTGGTATAAGTCTAATTCAATTGATAAATTCATATAATTCATGTACGAAATAAAGAATAATATTGGTAATAAGGTAACTAATCTTCAATCAAATCAGGGTTTTGATAATCACAACAAAGAGATCATTAATATTTTATTGGAGTTTGGGAGTATATCTCAACTCAGTCCACTTTATCCACCATAGTGAAATGGTGTTAGTGAAATGGAGACCTGTACATTGTTATACATGGTATGGTTGATGATGAGTCATGAAAGTCTTCCATTATCCTTTTGGGGATATGTATTAAAAACTAAGATATACTTGTTAAATTGAGTACCAACTAAAGAGTAAAATGGAATTCCCTTTGATCTATGGAGTGGAAGGAAACCCATTTTATCGCATACACATGTATGGGGTTGCGATATGTTTGTTAAGTAATTATCAAGAAACAAACTTGATCCCTAAGGCAAGAAGTGTATCTTTATAGTGTATCACAATGAAACAAATGTATACTACATATACAACCCGTCTGAAAAGATAGTTACTATTTCCAAAAATTAGTCCTTCTTGGGAGAGAGTACATCTTAAAAAAGGATAGTGGGAGCAAGATTACATTGAATGATGTTAATGCTCAAGATTCACAAGACTTGGTGTTGGAACAGATTATACAAGTCCCCATGGTAGAAGTAATTACTGTAACAAAAGTATTGTGTAGGAGTGCATGAGAGGTAAGAGAATTAAAAGATATGGTATTCTAGTCCCAAAGGATGGGAACACATTTTTTGAAGAAAATAATAAATCAGTATCCTATAATAAAGAATTAGATAGTGTAGAAGTTATATGATGTATAAGATCTATGAATTATAAGATGGATTCCAGGTATGAGAACGGTGTTTTGGTTCGACTCGATGCACGAGTTAAAGAAAAGAATGATGAATGTAAACGATTATTCATGAAGAAACTAAACAATGAATGTAAAGTAAGTACATATAAATCATGGTTAGTTGCTAAAGTTTTTAAAATACTTCCAGGAATTGACTACAATAAAGCATTTTCACCAGTTTCAATGTTTAATTACATCATAATCATACTTCATATAATATAATACCATGACTATGAGATTTGGAAGATATATCTTAAAACTGAATTATATTACAAGAACCTTTAGGAATATGTCTATATGACAAAAATAGAAGGTTTTGTGTGTATATACCCAAAATTTTACATAAATAGACATTACATTACTTTTACAGAATACTTAATACATAACAAAAACAGATGCCCAATGACCATATTAGTTTAGTGTCTTTGGAAACTCGGAATATAATATTCTAATCATGGTGAAAGATCTTCAACATCTACCATAAATATTTACTTTTTTGGTTTTCCTACCTAAAAAATTCCTTATATCCTGGGGAAAATAAAACATAAAAATGGTGAGCTAAAATGCTAATTAAGGGTAATCATGGAGAACATAAAATAATTGGTAAACATTTGAACGTAAGAACATGAACATAAAACATCAGAATCATGAGTAATGACATAAATATTGGTAGTGCATAAAGAATATATCATAAATGGCCCTTAACTATGATAAAATAGGATTGGAATAAAACATGTAATTGTGGAAACCATTAAGCACTTGTTATAATTTCCATAGTAGCCAAGGCATTGCTTCCAAGACCATCATAGTGGACAAATTCCATTACTGAAATGGGTTTACTTGTCCTTCAAGACCTATATTACTAAACTAGATTCACATGATGTTCCAGCCATTTCTATCTCATGAGATATAAATCTTTACCCAATGCATTTGATGTAGATATAGGTCCTACCCATCTCATATTGAAATCATTCATTCTTGTGCCCCAAAATAGACATAAATCATTCTTCCTAACCCAATGAATAAAATGGGTTTCATATACGTCATCCCATTATAGCATAATCCATATAAAACAATTGAAAATTTATCATAATTAACAAATTAAAACCATGTCAATAATAGGTACAATATAATTGAATCATATCCATATTAAATAATGCCATCATAGATGGAAAATAGTTTGGATAAAACACTTGTAATGAATTCTTGATGAAAATATCCCTTCTTCTTCAAAATCAGTTTTTTTCACAAAATAAAATGTAATTTTAAAAGAAAATGATTTTTTTTAAAATAATCATGAAATCTTGTAAATTAAGATTCATGAAAATAAGGCATTATTAAACCATAATAATCCGTTCATGCCGTATAATATAAAAATCATTCTCCTTGTACATTTAACAGAAAATTCAACAAGTACCATGTAAGGTAAACAGAAGAAAGATTCCTCCCATAATAAAAAATAAAAGTCAACTAGGGGTAAAATTGACTTTAAAAATTTTTGGAAGAATATTAAACACTTTATAAAAACATTTTTATGGAGATTGATGAAAAATATAACCCCCGTAAATACTTACGTATAAGCAATCCCAGATAAAAATGAGATTTCAAAATTATCCCTTACCTTATGTCCAATTTCATCAGTATGTGTCTGATACTCATGTATAGTGGTTTTAAATATATTATTAACTTATAAAAGAACCGTAATAATATTTATGATATCATATATGATTCACTTATGACTTTATATTATCCGTTCATTTGTCAATTCCAGGTTAATGTAACGTTTTGGGTAAAATTGTTTCATTTATCATCCGTGTTTTGACTTGTAATTATTCATATGAATACTTAGATCATGATTAAATACTTATAGTATGTAACACATAATTTATATATAATATATATTAATAATATACATATATATAATAGATCAATAAATTGAAATAAATACACCGTTCATGGAGACGGCATGCCGTACGTACGCATGAAGGTCGTTTCTGTTTCCTTATCAAATTGAATGGAAGTAAGTAGATTACATACATGTATATATTCATAAATACAGTATAATTATTATTTAATATATTTAATTATTATTAATTATACATTATATTCATTCTTGAATGGTTTACATGCAGATTTAATCTCATCTTGTCATGGAGACGGTAATCCGTACGTACGCACGAGCGATGATATCATTCCCATGATTATTGAATGGAATTAGAGTGGATTATATAATATCCAAGAATTTTTATCATTTTATAGTAATCATATATAGTAATTTTTTACACCATTATACCCATCCAAGTATGGTGGTGACAGAAAACAGATTACACCACGGTATGGAGATGGTATTCCGTATGTAAGCACGCGTAGTGATTTCATTTTCCGTATGATGGATAGAAGGTGAAATATGGTTGATTCATATTTATAATAACATATCAGTATATTATTTATATTCATGTAATTATATTATAATGAAATAAAAAAGAGTAGGAAGTAGAAGAAGAAAGAAACTTGAATGAATCGGCAGAAGAGATTACCTCTTCCTCGATGTGCCTCTTTTAAACTTCCTATAAGGGCACTGGAGTTGGTCTTTTGAGAATACCAGAACCATTATAATAAAACTATAGAGTTTTATAATAGGAAATATTAGGGTTTGGATGATATTGAAGGCTTAAAATGGAGTGAATAGAAGAGGGAGGAGGTTCCCTTTTATAAGAGAGGAGATGTGCACTTTTGGAAACCTAAAAAAATTAATTTATAATAAATTCAGACCCCACATAAAAACCTCCAAAGTGACTAGAATTAAGATATAAAGTAATATAGGGTTGTAATATCATCAAGAAATTAAATTTAGACTCTTTTTTATTTATTTTAAATCTTATCTATTTGATTTATCATTATTTAATCTATTTAATTTTATTTGTGGTAATAATATTCTAAATATTAAATGGTTATAAATACATACTTATGTGTTCTGAATTTTCCATAATTAGATACATTATTAAATTTTAGAACATATAATTTTCAACTTGTAATTTTTAAATGTTTTTTTGAGTTTTAAACAATTTAATAATATGTTATTTTTAAAAAAATATCAATAGTGTCAGTTTGGACACTATTCAATTATTTGAATTTAAATTAAATCCATACAGAAGATATATTCGAACCAAAATATTTAATAGATTCCTAAAGTGTCATATTCAACTAAAAAATTCATGGATCACATTAATTTGTTCATATAACATTTATTTTAATATTTCTTAAACAATTTATTTGATACTTCCATTAATAAAATAATTACTACAACATTTTTGTATTATTATTTAAATTACAAAATTGTTGCATAACGATTAAAAATAAAATACTATGATGCAATTAAATATAATATATTATATAAGAATACTTTTAATCGAGTTTACCATCTTCAAATCACAACATTTAAATTGTTATATTTATTAAATTGTGAAGGAGACAACTTTGACATCATTTAAAATAAAATAATATAAGTGCCATAATCGTGATTATAAGGATCCAAATGGTCATATATTATACCATTTGATGATAATTGAAAACATTTACATGACTAATATGTTTTTTTAGGTTTTTGTGCCTTTTATGGTCACTATTAGTTTAATAAATACATTAATATGGATTTTTCCACTAAATAAACAATTTATGCATCACTATTGTGTCACCATTAATGATAATTATTTAAAATTTAAAAATTATAAATAAATTCACATGATGTAGATAATTTTATTCTATTTCTGGTGAATATTTATGTTTTAAGTTTTATGATGTTTATCACTAAATAAAAATTATTACTCTTATAAGATATAAGAGAGTGACATGTTGTCACATTGATTGGATTTAACAAAAATTACAACATTTTCTTGGTCAAAAGTCCATGAAATGAATCTATTCTGACCCTAAGGTGATATGGTGGACTTTTAATCATCCATTAGAATTTGGGCAGGTGTTAGGGTAATTTTATAATATTATTGTAACCCATAATTTCCTGATTTATCTTTAACTGTGGTAAATAAAATTTACCGTAGTTACTATTCATAATGCCCAAAAATAAAAAATAGCCTATTAAAATAATTTGGACCTACAGATTCCAAATATGGAATCCCTTTTTCCAAATTCAAAACACAGAAGTTACAGTTTTTAATTTAAAATTAATCTCGTAGTTTAGAGAACGGGATTTAAAAGTTAAAACATTGCAAAAGATTAAAATGTTTTTAACTATGAATTCAATGTAAAATTAATTCTATTGACATACATTTTATTAAATAGTTATAATATATTCTATTTATACTTTAAAAAAATTCAATAATATATTTTAACTATATAAATTATTTTGATGAAAAATTTGTTTTTAATTAAAATTTAGAATTTTTTACTATTCATCACAATAAGAATCTTATCAGAAAAATATATAAAATTTATCCAATGTTAATTCTTATATAATAAATCCAATGAAGAAGTTTAATTTGTCAAATTTCACTAATAAACATGTCAAATACTAGATTTAATGGGATTCACCCTTAAAAGGCGGGAAAACTGCATTTTTTGAAAAATACATATTTTACCCGAAATATTTATTTTGTTCTCATAGAATGATCTAGAAAATGTGTAAGATGAATGATAATGTTATAAAATTCAAAATTTAGTAAATATTATTTACAATGAAAAGTTCATAATAATATTATTATAATATCTCGTCTATTTAAACTCGCTATTACGAACAACACACGCTATCAAGGAAGGTCTCTCGTGTGTGTAATGCAAGCCACGGTAGGGTTGCATGTTGGGAAAGCTTCCTTTGGAGTTGCATATAACATAATCAAAATATAGATTAGTTATAAATTGATCATAATCTATACTTAGTTTTGTGTAAAAATATTTTTATTCAAAATAATGTGAAATTGTGTGAAACACATGCCAAGAATAGTGTTGCGTATACTACAAGATAATGCGGTGTTGCATATAGAGCATGCTAATCATGCTGAAGCACAAAACAAAATATATCAAAGAAATTAAAAATAATACTTCCCATAAAATATTTGGGTGCTACATTCTACCCCCCTTAAATTTAATTTCACCCTCGAAATTCATTAGGGTTATAAATGATTTTCTACTTGAATGTTTCGTTCATAGAAATTCACATTGTAAAAAGGAATACTAAAACATAATTTTAGAAAGGAAAATTAGAAACATAACGGATACCCAAAGTAACTCATCACTGGGTTTCCACATAGGATAACATAGGTGAAAACATGGTTATGGAAGAGAAATATAACCATCATGTTCTAATGAAGAGTGGTTGAGAACATGGCTATGCAAAAGCCAACAATCTGATGGACAAAAATTTGTTATGATCTAAGGTATAATCTGATTCATTGGATATGAGGGTACTATGAAATATTTTTGGTTTTCAAGATCATTTCCCAAAAGTTGAAGAATTTGAATTTGAGGAAATACTTACTTTATTTTGGTATAATATCATCCTTGGTCATTACTTGAACAATTTACACTTCATATTTTAATGAAATTAAGTTGAATTTGTCATTCGGGAATTGTTAACAGATCATGTGATAGAATTATAAGTCATTCCATATGTCTCAAACAAAAGGTTTGAAAAAATATTAAATATAAATAAGTCCATATATGGTGATATTAATTATATATGGCTCCAAAAATGGACTTATAATTCATATATAATACAAGTTAATAAAATAAAACTAATTTATACAAACGAGGGACTTCATGTTGACCAGCGGTAGGCGATAAATGCATGTTGCACATCGGTTGTGGGTTTGATTCCCGCAACTTTGTCCGATGCGATAGGTTGTTGCTCATCCGGCAGGTTGTCATTTTTCTAAAACATCACCATTATAACATTCCAAAAATAACATCGAAAAAGGTTCTATCCATAAACAATACAATCTTATGTCCAAACTAATCCATTCCAATCTTTAGGCTTATCCAAAATACTTCTAACCAATCTCATATTATAAAGTGAAAGATTACTAGAAAGGTCATCTACCACGCATGTGAAAACCATCATTTATCCCCCATATATCATACGATATATCTTGTTGGTCACATTCCCAACCTGTGAATACCTTAATCATGTATTCTTTTGAAACATGAGTTACCACAGAAAATTAGTGAAAAAATGAATGCTGTCAAAAGTTAATTATTTCCACATACAAAAATCTGAAATTTTTTATATACTCAAACCATGATGTCACTTTTTCCTTATATCAGTCATGATATCATTAATGCTATTAATAATATTACATTCTCTATATAATTTCTTTATGTGGATATCATATTCTTTGAAAAAATATCTGAATAACCATTCATGGTTACCGGTACCATTCAACATACACGTTCAAATACTTTAGAAAAAATAGTAGGATAACAATCATTAGATGTTTATTTATTCCATAGTACCATTAAATTACAAATACAACATAACTATTGATAAACATACAATCATTCCACTACCTTCATAATCCATTGACCGAGCTTCATCATTTTATTCATCAACACTTCTTTCATTTAATATATCATTTGTAGTCAGTTCATCATCATCAACATAAATACTACCCATACGACCTTTCTGATTCTCTTCATGTGATTTTCCTTTAGGGAATTGGTTTTCATAATCCTCGTACATTCCACATTTAAAACATTTTATTATTTTTTATGTCTTATGAATACCATTATCCTTGTCCATAGTGTTAATTGAACCCATTCCATTGCAATTACTGGATTTGTATCCTTCTCCACACCCAAATCATCTTCCAGTTTCTTTGAAACATTCTTCTTGATGTCTCTTAACACATGATTTAATGGATTTAAATTTAACTTTCTTTCATCTATGATCATCATGAAACTCCATCTTTCTCGTATTAGTAGGTTCATGAATCTTACCAAAGTTGAGATTATTGATCATATTATTTGATTGTTGATTAGGCATAATAACGATGATTCACATTCTAAATCCCGTTTCATTTTATTGATCATGAAGAATATCATTCCATTGTCCATCATATTCTCCACTAATATGAATCTTCCTATTTCAAGCCATTTTATAAAACCCAAAAAAGAATAGTGTGATTGAAAATAATCATGAAAGGAAAATAACAAAATAAAGGGGGAGTACCTGCAATATCTAACATATTGTGATTAATTCTATGATCGTTACTGTAATTCTAGTACTATAACATATAATTATACATAACCTTAGGTACATCCTTATACATACCTTAGAAATATATCTAGGGATCTCACTAGTTTTTTTGCATCCTAGTTTCCAAATGTTAACTAAACCTTCACCCTGATACCAATTGTAGAGACCCAAAGCTAGATGCACATAGATATTACATTACTTTTACGGAATACTTAATACATGACAAAAACATATGCCCAAAGACCATATTAGTTTAGTGTCTTTGTAAACTCTGAATATAATCTTCTATTCCTGGTGAAAGATCTTCAACATATCCCATAAAGATATTCCCTTTTGGTTTTCATACCTAAAATAATTCTTTATATCATGGGGAAAGAAAACATAAAAATGGTGAGCTCAAATGCTCTGTAAGGGTAAACATGGTGAACATAAAACAATCCCTAATCATATAAATGTAAGAACATGAACATAAAACATCAAAATCATGAGTAATGACATAAATCATGGCAGTAAATAAGGCATATATCATAAAAGAAAATTAACCATGATATAATAACATGGGAATAAAACATGTAATTATGGAAACCATTAAGGACTAGTTATTATTTCCATAGTAGCCAAGGCATTGATTCCAAGACCATCATAGTGGACAAAGTCCATTACTGATCTCGGTTTACTTGCCATTCCAGCCCTGTATTACTGAACCGGATTCACTTTTCGTTTCAGTCATCTCTATCTCATGAGAAATAAATATATACCCAATGCATTTGGATGAGATATAGGTCCCACCCATCTCTTAAGGATATAATTATTTCATGTGCCGCAAAATAATCATAAATAATTCATTCCAACACAATGAATAAAATGGGTTTCAAATACGCCATCCCATCATAACATATTATATATAAAAGATTGGATAAAATTTCATTAGAAACAAAATAAAATCATGTAAATAATAGGGAAAATATATAGGAATCATATCCATATTAAATAATGTCATCTTAAAAGGAAAATAGTTTGGATAAAACACTTGAAATGAATTTTTGAGGAAAATATCCTTTCTTCATAAAAATCATTTTCTTTTCACAAAATGCCATGAAATTTTAGTCGAAAATTATTTTTCTGAAAATAATCATGAAATCTTGTAAAGTAATCATCATGAAAAAAAGGCATTACTAAACCATAAAAATCCGTTCATGTCGTATAAGTTAAAAAAACATTCTCCTCGTACTTTTGAAGGAAAAGTCAAAAAGTAACACATATGGTAAACAAAAGAAAAATTCCATCCATAACAAAAAGTAAAAGTAAAAAAGGGGTAAAAATGACTTTAAACATACATAGAAGAATATTTAACACTTATGAAAACATTTTTATGGACATTGATGAAAAATATAACCCCAGTAAATTCTTACGTATAAGCAATCCCAGATAAAAATGAGATTGCAAAATTATCCACTACCCTATGTATAATTTCATCCATATTTGTCCGAGTCTCCTGTATAGTGGGTTTAAAAATATTATTAACTTGTAACAGAACCATAATAATATTTATTATATCATATATGATTAACTTATGACTTTATATTATCCTTTCATTTGTCAACACCATGTTAAAGCAGCGTTTTGGGAAAAATCATTTCATTTATCATCTGTGTTTTGAATTGTTATTATTCATATGATTACGTATATAATGACTAATTACATATATAATTTAAAACATGATTTATATATAATATATATTCAGAATATAAATATATATAATAGATCAATAAATTGAATGAAATACACAGTTCATGGAGACGGTAGGTCGTACGTACGCATGAACGCTATTTTCGTTTCCTTATCAAATTGAATGGATGTAAGTAGATGAAATACATGTATATATAAATAAATCCAGTAGAATTATTATTTCATAAATTTATTTATTGTTCATTATACTTTATAATAATTCTTGAATGGTTAACATGGTGAATGAATCTCATTGCGTCGTGGAGACGGTAATCCGTACGTACGCACGAGCGATGATATCGTTCCCAAAATTATTGAATGGAATTGGAGTGGATTATATAATATATAAGAATTACTATATTGATATAATATTAATATATAGTTATTTTTTACACTGTTATACCAATCCAAATAAGGTGGTGGTGGAAAACAGATTACAGCACAGCATGGAGACGGTATTCTGTACGTACGCATGCACGGTGATTTCATTTTTTGTAGGATGGATAGAAATTGAACTAGGGTTGTTTCATATTTATAATAACATATAATTATATGACTGATACTGATGATATTACATTATAATGAAACAAATAAATAAGTGGAAGTATAAAAAGAATGAAACTTGAAAGAATCAGTAGAAAAATTACCTCTACATCGATATGCCTCTTTTGAACATCTTCTTATGGCACTAGAGTTGGTCTTTTGAAAATACCATATCCTCTATAATATAACTATATAGGTTGAGAAGTGGAATTTTCAGGTTTTTTCTGAGATTGAAGGCTTAAAATGGAGTGAATAGAAGAGGTAGGAGGTGTGCTTTTATAAGAGAGGAGAGGGGCACTTTTGGAATCCTCAAAAATATTAATTTATAATAAATTATAACCACTATTAAGAACATCAAAAGGGACTAAAATTTAGATATGAGGTAATATAGGGTTATAATCTCATTAACCAATCAAATTTGGATATTTTTTTATTTTATTTTGAAACTTAACATTTTGATTTATCATTATGTAATCTATTTAATTTTATTTGTGGTAATAATTTTCTAAATTTTAAATGGTTTTAAATACATACTTATGTGTTCTTAATTTTCCATACTTATATAAATTATTACATTGTCGACCATATAATTTTAAATTTGTTATTTTTAAATATTTTTTTGATTTTTAATGAATTTAATAATATGTTATTTTTATAAAATATCAATTGTGTCAATTTTGAGACAATTTAATTATTTGAATTTTATTTAAATACATACAGAAGATATCATCGAACCAAAATAATTAATACATTCCTAAATTTTCATATTCACATATAAAAATAAATGGAGAACATTTATTTGTTCATATAACATTTATTTTAATATTTTTAAAAATATGTATTTGATATTTCCCTTAATAAAATAATTACTAGAACATTTTTATATTATTATTTAATATACTCATATGTTGCCTAAAAATTAAAATTAAGATACCAAGATGCAAATAAAGAAAATATATTCCATAATAATTCTTCTACTAGAATTTTTCATCTTAAATTCACAACATTTAAATTGATATTTTTTTTAGATTATAAAGGTGACACATTTGAAATCATTTAAAATAGAATGATATAAGTGTCATAATTGATTTTATAAGGCTCCAAATAATCCAATATTCTATCATTGGATGCTTATGGAAATTATTTACACGACCAATAAGTTTTGGTAAGGTTTCTGTGTATTTTATGGTCACTATTAATTTAATAAAAACATTATTATTGATTTATTCACTGAATAATCAATTTCTGCATCACTATTGTGTCACCATTAATTATAATTATATAATCCCTAAAAATTTTAAATAAAATCACATGATGTAGATAATTTTATTATATTTATGGTGACTATTTATATTCAATGTTTTATGAATTTTATTACTAAATTAAAATTATTACTCTTATAAGATATAAGAGAGTGACATGTTGTCACTTTCTTTGGTTTTAATAATAATTACATCACATTCATGGTCAAAAGTCCAAGAAATGAATATATTCTGACCCTTATTTGATATGGGTCAACATTTATTCATCCAATATAATTTTGGTAGGTGTTAGGGTAATTTTATAATATTACTGTTACCCTTAATTTCCTGATTTACCTTTAACTATGGTAAATAAAATTTACCATAGTTACTATTCATAATGCCCAAAAATAATAAATAGCCTATTAAGATATTCTGTACTAACTTATTCCAAATATGGAATCCATTTTTTCTATTTTAAAAAGACATACGTTTGATTGTTTAATTTAAAATCAATCCCTCTTTTGAGAAAACAGGTTTTAAAAGTTAAAACATTACAAAAGGTTGAAATGTTTTTACCTATTAATTAAATGTAAAATTAATACAAATGACATAAAATATATTAAATGGTAAAAATATATTCTATTTATTCTTTAAAACATTTCAATAATATATTTTAACCATATAAACTATTTTGATGAAAAAATTTGTTTTCAACTAAAAATTTATCATATTTTTACAATTCATCAAAATAAGAAACTTATCAGAAAAATATCAAATATTTATCCAAAGTTAATTTTTATATCTTGATTCCAAGTAAAAATTTTAATTTGTCAAATTGAACTAAAAAACATGTCAAAAACTATATTTAAAGTAGTTCCACAATCAAAAGGTGGCAAAAATGCATTTTTTTTAAATACTTTTTTTACACGGAAAAATTATTTTTTTCTTATACCATAATATAGATAATGTGTAACATGAATAATAATGTTTTAAAATTTAAAATTTAGTTAATAATATTTAAAATTTCTAGTTTAAAATACTGTTATATTAATAACTTATTTAGTGAAACTTGGTATTACATACAATACACGCTATCAAGGAAGGTCGCTCTTGCGTGTAATGCAAGCCAAGTCAGGGTTGTGAGTAGGGAAAGCTTCCCTTTTTTTGCGTATAACATAATCAAAATATAGTTCAGTTATACATTGATCAAAATCTATACATAGTGTTTTGTAAAATGAATTTTATTCAAAATAATGTGAAATTGTGTGCAACACCTGACAAGAATAGTGTGGTGTATACTACAAGCTAATACGGTGTTGCGTATAGCGCAAGCTAATCTTGGAGAAGCGTATAACAAAATATATAAACGGAATTAAGAAGAATACTTCTCATAAAATCTCAGGGCGTTACATTGTGACTCTAGGTGAAGAAACAAATATTTAAAATATTCATGGATTCATTTATGGATTGAAACAATCATCATGGTCATCGAATATTCGATTCGATGAATCGATAAAATAATTTTATTTCATAAAGAATGAATGTTTTCTGTGTGTTTATAAAATCATTAATGGGAATCTGTTTTTCATCCTATTATAATATTTTAATGAAACATTACATATTAGAATCGACATAACAGTCTTACAATCTATTAAAAACTGATTGAACTAGTGTTTCTCCATGAAATACTTAGGTGAATAATCCAAAATTATAGGGATCAAGATCATTCGTGATAGATCTAAAGAGGCTACCTAGACAATTTATAAGTACATATATTGATAAGATAATAAATATATTTAGTATGGAACTATCCAATAGGGTATTAGTTCCAGTGTCACATGATGTACCTATTTCAAAGAAACCATGTCCCCATACACAACAAGAGAAAGAATGAATGAGTAATATCAAATACACTTTGGTGATATGATCAATCATGTATGCCTTGTTATTTACTAGTCATGATGTTGACTATGAATTGATCATGGTAGGTAGATATTAATTAGATCCTAAATAAAAACACTGGAATTCTGTTATCAATATCCATAAGTATCTGAGAAGATCTAAATATATGATTTTATGTATAGAGGATATGAGTAGATGGTCATAAGAGGTTATTAAATATTGGTTTTCATACATATCAAAATGATATGGTCTATAAATAAGGATATTTATTATATCTCAATAGAAGAGAAGTGATCTATAAGAGTTCACAGCAGTGATATAGAAGAGTTCAAATCATCTATTTGTCTCTGATTCTAAATGGAGTTTCAGTACATAGTGTCTATTGATGTAGTAAAGGATGGTATTTTGATTCAGAATATTGTCCAAGAATGTGATTTATTACCTAGCGGTAATGAACCTATCACATTTTATTATGGTAATACAATAGCGGTGGATGTTACAAAAGAGCCTAGGTCACACCAATGGAAAAATCATATTCTCTAGAAGTATCAAATATTGTGGGATTACTATAAGAGAAGTGAAGTTTTAGTGAGAAGAGTTCCCATGGAAGGGAACATGTTGACTAAAATCCTATCTCATTATAAGCATGAATTTCTTATGAGATCTAGCAGACTGGAGGTTGTGAATTGTTGACTATAGTGTATATGAGAGTCTTTTGGAGTTTGTTTCCTAGAACTAAATTATTTTCACATTATTATAAAATTTTATCCATGGTTATGAATATTAATTTACTCTTTTTAAAATCAATAATGTTATTCTATGAAACATAGCATGTGATAATGTCGTAAGAGTAAATTTCACATAAAAATATCATTGTAGTAACTAGCTATGACTAGAACCTATAATTTCTATGAAACTATTCTAGAATATATGTAATATATCCAAATGATATCATTTATGGGAAACAAGTGATACATGCTATCATGGTTGGAGAATCATAGGAATTTCAAGAACCTTATCATGGTGTACAACCATGGTAATATCTAGTTAGATATTATGAGAACAAGGCCTGTTAGTATGAAATACACATTTCTATATGTCAGTGTATATAACAACCATGATCTTTATTACACACTTAATTATGATTTATTACATAAAAAAATTCTCTTCATACATCATAGAAGATGTAGAGTTCTAGTTTCGTTGGGGATTATGAACGTTATATAACATCTTATAAAATAAAACGCTACATCTTTATTAAAAACATAATTTACATGACAACTAGATTCCCTATACATAGAATTTCAAGGGATAACCTGAGTACATGCATAAAAAATGATGAGCTATATATCCCATTAAGAGATTAAAAAATAATTACATGAAGAATAAAATAAATTTTATCCAATATGAAAATGAATGGACCATAAGAGAAACATGAACATAAAGGCATAATCATAACACGGAAATGTGGGAAAAAAATTTCACTTGATTTTAGAATGATCCAAGGATAATTTCACATGGAGAATGAGTAAAACCTTAATGCGCATGAATAATCATGAGAAAAACCTCATTGTATTAGAAATATCATGATACTAATATTTACCAAATGCATTATACCACTATTAGGGTGAACCCTTATTCTTCATTTCATTTCATGCATAAGTGTGCCACATGGATCATACAATATGGAATCATTCAAAATCAAATTTATTCCATCATAAAAGAATGAGGAATTCACACATGAAACTCTATAATATATAAGTAAATGTTCATAAAGCTGAATACCCTTGATAATGAAATGGGCATGGTATTCACTACACAATTAACTTATCTAGGAAAATCATGGTGCAATTTTGGCTGTGTAACGACATGACATAAGAATTCATAAAAATGGTTGATGAGAGAGGAAGTGGTGTATCATCATATATAAAATAAATGTACAGTAAGGGGCATATAGAATCATGTCCCAACATATGTAATGGAATTAAGATTCATAATACAAAAGAGTTTCTTGAATGTAAATTAGAATAGAGAAATCCAATACCGAATTTTGGCATGGTAACAGCTATACATGAGAGGCATTAATGTGAGAGGAAGATGTCTATAATCATTAAAACGTAAGTATGTAAGTATGGGGGAGGTGAGAAATTATACCCCCATCATTTTAAATTGAAATAAAATGGGTATAACAATAAAATAAAATTTGGACACAATGAGAAAGGAAGAAATCCTTTACATGAAAGAGTTATCCCAAAGGCTTGGTAGGGGCTTGAGAGAGGGTTCATGGGAGCTTAGGGAACCTTGGGTGGATTGTTGAAAAATGATGGAATATGATGGTTGATCAAAAATTTCTTTTAGTGAAGAAGAAGTGGGAGCTTGGGTGTGTGTATATAAGAATATCGAGGGGATTTTGTATTGTTTATGTTTTGGACGCCAGACATTAAACTAAAAAAACACAAACCAACCCATAATTTTGCCAATGGTATTTTACAAAGGGGAGTGGAAAAAATTATTTTATAATTCCAATGGTAGAACATATTAAAATATTAGGCTTTATTATATGGAGGCGAGTCATACTCTCAAGGAAATTAATTTAATAAGTTAAAAAGTTTTATAAGTTTTAAAGGGTCTTCTCAGGATTTGTAAAATAAAGGAAACAAACTTAAAATCAAATAATCATAATGGTAAAATGTATATTGGCATAACATCCCATTTATAGTATTTTATTATATCACTATTTTATCATTATGTTGTCATAAAACACATTATATATTTAAACAGTATTTATTTTTTACCCAAAAATTTGATTGGCTCAAGAAAATTATGAAAAATTAACTATGGGATAATTTAGACATCCTAAATCCAAAAAAAATAAATATTATCTAATTAATTTTCTAAATTTGTAAATTTTTACTTTTAAAATAAAAACCAACATTTGTTGAAAATTAATGGGTTTTGATAAAAACAAATTTCAAACCTTAATAAAAATTCCAATTGTATTTATAAAAATTATATGATCATTTATAAAATTTAACATAGTAATAATATTTTATTAAAATAATATTTAATTCAAAAATACATTAATTCTTAAAAATCTATTACTAAATTGAATATTAACTACAAAAAATATTTGTGCTTTAAAAAAAATTTACAAAATAAAATGACTATATATTAATTATTATATAGAAAAATAATGAAAATAATCATAGTTATAAGGCCTTTTCCCATAAACTATCATAACCCAAGAACAAGACCGAAGGGTAAGGTGTGCGATGGTGACATACTCGTGGGGTGGCTCCGATAACATTGCCCAGGTGGTAATGTCTATCAACTTCCATTTCTCCCGTAGGTTGTTCCGTTAAAGGTTAACATGTTGAAACTCATCTTAGGCATGTTCAAGAACAAATCCCAATGATTGCAACTCATTTCCAAGCTCTGACTAATGAGATTCATACATATAAATCTGACTAGATGAATCCATCACTTCGTTTGTCTCAGTAAATTGGATTTGATAAAGACCTATATTTATATTAAGCATGTGATCACTACTCAACGACTATATTAGAAATGGTCACAATTATTAATGGTATTTTAAAATTAAAAAACAAAAAAACAAGAAAGTTAATATGTTTTAAATAACCATTTTTCATAATAAGACATTTAAGTATATAAATTGTAATTTTCATCAATGAAAGTTTGGGTCATTAAAATATTCCCCCCCTTAAAATATTTTTCCATCGAAATTTCCTTTTCCCACACTAAAATAAATGTGGGTAACTCTTCTTTATTACTTCTTCTAATTCCCACATTGCTTCTTCAAACATTTGGTTTCACCAGGACACCTTGACAAGGGGCATTGTCTTATTTTGTAGAACTCTCTCCCTACGATCTAATATCATCATCGGCTTCTCTTCATAAGAGAAGAACTTCTCCAATGGTACCACCTATAGATTGAGTACATGTTATGGGTCAGTTATGTGCTTTCTCATGAGTGATACATGGAATACATCATGTACATGAGATAGGTTTGGTGGAAGTTCTAGTCGATAGGCTACTGCTCTAATGTGACCTAGGATCTCAAAAGGACAGATTTACCTTGGACTAAGCTTTACCTTATACCCAAATCACATAACTCTCTTCCACAGTGATATGCATATATATAACATGCCTCTGATATCAAACTCTAGGTCTCTTCAATGATTATCAACATAGATCTTTTGTAGACTCTCAGAAACATTAATGTGTTACTTGATGGTTTTAGCCTTATCCACCGTTTCTTCGACCATTTCTGGACCAATGTGTTTTCGCTTCAAACATTATCCCAACATTCTAGTGTTCTGCACCTCATCCCATACATGCCTTCATAAGGAGCCATTTGGATGATTGAGTGTAAACTGTTGTTTTAAGTGAACTCAACTAGAGGGATATATTGATCCCTCCCTCCTTTGACATCTATTGAGCTCTCTATCAACATTTACAGTAGTGTTTGGATAGTCTGATCTGATTGGCCATTTATTTGAGGATGATAAACCACACTAATTTTCAGATCAGTATCCAACTCATGATGACGATTATTCCAAAACATATTTGTGAATATTGTATCTTGATTAGATACAATCGATTGTGGTACTTCTTTCAGCCTTTCCACATCTCTGATGAATATCTTTACCTGTTGATGTAGTGAGAAATCCTCCCAAATTACAATGAAATGCGCAGTCTTTATAAGAAGATACCCAAGAACCCATATGAAAATGTTTCCTTTGGATGTCTTTGGATGTCCAGTGACAATGTCCATGGGGATGTCCTCTTTTTTCTATACTATTATGGGTAATGGTTGCATCATTCCATTACACATCTTCCTCTCATCCTTCACTTCTTGATATTCCTGGAACATTGAGGTATACTGTGTGATCTCCTTATTAATGTTATCCCACCAATAATTCTATTAGATATCTCAGTACCTATTTGTGTTTCCTCAGTGAATAAAGAAATCTTAACTATGTGAATCATCCAAAACATACATCTTTAACTCCATATTCGATGGATCATATAGTCTTGACCCAAATATCACAATTAAATCGTCATTGACATTGAATTCTGAGGATTTTCCATTTCTGATAGATTCCACTTTCTTCTGAATTCCCACAACATCTTTTTTATCATCCTTTATCCATTACAAAATATATGGTTGATCATTTATTTCTGAATGTATTGATTATCATCCCTTTTTTATGATTCCCATTTCCAACATCATAAAATCTATAAGGATTTGATACTTTTCAATTCTCATCAATGATAGAATTATTGGGTCCTTACTACTTAGATCATCTTCCACCTTTTTATCTTTCCCAGGGTGGTAATGGATTGAGCAGTCATAGTCTTTGATCAGCCCAAACCATCTTCATTGACACATGTTCATCTTTTTCTGTGTGAATAAATACATGATGCTTTCGGGGAATATATATATCCCACAGTTATCCCCAAATAGGTAATGGTGCCAAATTTGTATAGTGAATGTCACTAGATCCAACTAAAGGTCATGTCTTGTATTGTTTTTCACATGGATATTAAATTTTCTTGAAGAATAGGAAATGAATTTAAGATTTTTCAGCAACACACATCTCATACAATTCATCAAAGCATCACTAAATACCACAAAAATTTCTCCACTTGTGGGTAATGTGGGCACATGTGCAGTGATAAGACAGTTTTTCAACTCTATGAAGCTCTATTATCATTAATCACTCTAATAAAACATTAATCCCTTATGATTTATCTTTGTAAGATTATTGGACAATCGTGTGAAATTTCTCACATACCAGCCATAATATTCATCTAACCCCCAGAATCTACGGACATCGGTTACAAATGTTTTCCTCAGACATCCCTCTATTATAGATGTCTTGGAGGTATCCACTTATATCAAATTTATTGAGATGAGATGACCCATAAATCTGACCTCTTTCATCCAGAACTCACACTTGTTTTACTTTTCATATATCTTATGATTCCACAGGGTCTCTAGTTCAGTTCTTATATGCTCCTCATGACCCTCCATGGTTTTGAAGTATATTAGAATATCATCAATAATGACTACAAAAAATTTGTCATGGTAATCAATAAATACTATATTCATCAAGTCCATGAATATTTCTATAGAATTAGTGATCCCAAAAAGAATAACTATGAATTCATAGTGCCTGTATCTTTTACAAAAATAAATCTTGAGGATATCCTCCTTCTTCACCCTTACATGGTAATATCCCAACCACAAATCCACATTGGAGAATGATTGTGCTCCACATAGCTTATCGAACAAGTGATCAATTCATGGAATATGATACTTGTTCTTTATCAAGATTTTTTTGAGCTCAAATTAATCAATGCAAAGGTGCATTGACCCATCCTTCTTCATGATGAAAAGGACTGGTACACCCCATGTTGAAGCACTTGTGCGCATCTATCCTTTATCAAGATTCACCTATAGTTTTTTATTCGTCTCCTGAAGCTCTAAAGTTTCCATTCTATATGGAGCCTTGGATATTGGAAATTCCCTAGTTATAAGATAAATAGAGAATTCAGAATCTTTTATTGAAGAAAGACCAGACAATTCATCATGAAATACATTAGTGAAGTCCCTCACAAAAGTAATGTCTTCAAGGATGGTTGCATCCATCGACTCAATCATCTTAGGAAAATATGCACTCTCATAGGGTAGTAATATCTATTCATGATATGACGGTGCTAAAGAAGATTCTTCTTCCTCCTTGAACTTATACAGAATTGGGTTGTAGATTCACTATATGGAGAGTGATTTCCCTATAATAGAAATTTATGTTTTCTCTATATCAGTAAATCCAATCTATTACAAAAATTGCATCAAATTACACTATAGGAAGTATGATGAGGTTATATAGGAATTTCAATCCATAAATTATGGCACAGGAGGAGTTATATTTATGAGATACAATGATTGACACATTTTTTATAATCACCAATATCTTTAGATCCATGATTTGTGGTGTTGTTGGGATTATTATAGTAATTTTTGGGATATAAAAAAATTTGTAGAACCAGAATCAAAAATTATTTTCTCTATTTATGAATAAATAACTAGATTACATGTCACCACATCATTTTCAGGGTTCACTTCGACGGTAGTGAGTGAAAAATCTCTCCATTATGGCCTTAGAGGATGTTGGATGCCTCCGAAAACCCTTGGATTAGGGTATTGGTTTGCAAAGTAAACTTTTTATATGTAGTTGAAGTAATGAACCATGTTCTGAGGGTAGAATGTAGTGTTCCTACCTTCTATCACAACCAAGAGTTTCTATTGTCGACAGTTAATTTCTAGGTTCTCTTTTCTTCCACACATAAATCATGTCCTCATCCCCTTTAGTCAATTTCCAGGGTGCTTCTTTCCACACCTTTGACAAGTGGGGTGTTGGATTTTGTTATCCCTGTTGGATCTATCCTTTAGATCACCAAAATTAAATTCCACCTATCACTTCTTATTCCCATGATACCCCTTATAATTTTTGATATCTTTTACCACTTTTAGGGAACATCAGACAATTTCCTCATAGATCTCGATGTCGTGGATCACTATAGCTTTCCATAGGCTTGGTTTTAGCCCAACAAAAGAGTGTACAACCTTGCATTTAAGGGTAACGATAAATTTGGAGGAATATCATTCAAGCCTTGTGAAGTTTTTCCCATATGATCTGATGGATTCATCATATTTTTGTTTGAGGAAAATGAATTACCTTTATATATTAAGATGGAGGGTATAGGGAATATAATTGTTGAAAACCATTTTCTAAAAATAATTTTATTCAATAACCTCAATCTTCTCCTCAGGCTTCATTTTTTTATCAATGTCCGCGATTGATCGGATTCACCTTCCTTACTATAAGTAGCCATAAAAGCTTCCCTTTTTTGGAACATTGATTAATGGAGAAGATATTTTGATTGGAGTTTATCCATTGTTCGACAATTGAGGGATCAGATTTTCCATTAAAGTTAGGAGGCCTTTGTATCATGAATCTCTCAATTATGACTTTATCTTTATTTGGGGGGGTTAAATGTTACTCTTGACACATGTTTCTATTCAAAACACATGTTAACTGAGATATTATATTGAAAAATTTCTTGATTACCACCCCCATAATATTGGGAATCTAATTAGAATTGTCGTCACTTCTATTTTTGCATCAGTTTTTAGCTTGAGTTATCCTATTAACAGCCATTGTCTGGAATAAAATTAATGTTAGGGGTAACACGTAACAAGTAATTCAAATACAAAAACAGATGACATATAAATTACTTTTATTTCCTTAAACTTATGTCTTTATAGGCTTCAATATATGTTATACATGATCTAATTCCTAACATATATTCAATTGGGAACTTATTTTATTCTCTTAATAATGGTTCATACTATGATTATGAATTTACCAAAGCATATCCCCCAGGAGGGATATAACCAAGAGTGTAGCAAGGCCAGTTTTCATGCACCAGTTCCGGTTTGAGTCTTGCTCAAAGCGTTGTTTTCGGATTTTACCCCTAGGATACTTCTGTTTTAGAGCCGACATTTGTAAGTCGTATCCATACAGGTCTTTATTTGCATAATAAAACACTTAATCAATAGTCACAAAATATTTGTGATATTTTTATTATTCTTATTCTTATCACCATGGCTTTGAATGGGGTTTTATATTCGTAATCCCCTAAATAACTAAATCTATCATTTGATACAAACAATAACTGACCATCTCTTTTTTCCCCATTTAAACACGATTTATTACATAAAAAACATTACATGATACAAAATAGGTAATAAAGAGTTCTTGTGCCTTTTGGGCTTATAAACATTAAAAAACAACTCAGAACATAAAACACAACATCTTTATTGAAAATGTTTTTCACATGACCACTACATTCCCTCATTCTTAGGATTGTATGGGATAACCATAGAAAATGCATAAGAAAAGCGTGATATATAAAGCTCGGTAAGGGAATAAAAAGGAATTACATGAATTATACAATACATGTTATTAAATTGGCATATCAATGGAGCATAATAGAAAAATGAATATAATGGCATGATCATAACATGGAAATGTGGAAACAACATTTGACATGATTTTAGAATGAGCCAAGGCTCATTGCACATGGAGAATGAGTAAACCATCATTTAAATTGAATTATCATGTGTAAACCCTCATTTCAATTGGAATATCATGATACTAATCGTTACCCAAATCATTGGAGTGTTATAAGGGCACAACCTTCTTAATCATTTCATTTCAAACATAAGTGTGCCACATGGATCTTACAACATGAAATCATTCTACATAATAATTTATTCCATGATAAAAGAATCTGGAAATTATACATGAAACTATATAATCAATATGTAAATGGGAATAAAGGCGATTCCCCACTATATGGAAATGGGTGTGGTATTCACTACAAAATGAAATTGGCTGGTAAATTGCAATGCAACTTCATTAGCATAACATCGTGACATAAGAATTAAAAAAAATGGTTGATGAGAGAGAAAGGGGTGTATCATCATATTTACATGAAATGTATATTAAGGTGGAGAATATAATCATGTATCAACATGTGTAATATAAGTTAGATTCATAATACATAAGAATTTCTTAAATGTAAACGAGGAGAGAGAAACCCCTTACAAAATTTCGGCATGGTAAAAAGTGTACACAAGAGAGATTAATTATATATAAAAATTAAACTCATCATTAAAACATAAGTATGGATATATGGGGGGGAATATAAATAATATCCCATCATTTTTAATTGAAATTAGAAGGTTATAACTACATAATGAAATTTGGATGAAAATGAGAAAGGAATAAATCCCTTAAATGGAAGAGTGATCTCAAATGCTTGGGAGGGGATTAGAGAGGCTTCTTGGGAGCATGGTTTACCTTGGGATGATTATATATAGGGGAGGGAAAAATTTGGTCAAGTACCAAAGGCTTTGAGTGAAGATAATGTTTGATCTTGGATGGGTTTATACAGGAAAATAGTGGGAATTATTTGTAGTTAATGTTTGGAACACCATACATTAAATCAAAAAAACCAACCATTGGTTTTTTACCAGGTTTTTTCAAAAGGGGAGTCGAAAAAATTACATTATATGGCTAATGGGAGAACTTATTAGAATATTAGTCTTGATTATGTCGACATGAGTCACACTCTCAAGGAAATCAATTTAAAAAGAAAAAACATTTTATAAGTTTTAGAGGGTCCACTAAGGCTTTGTAAAATAAATAAAACAAACATAAAATCAAATTATTTTAATGGGAAACCATATATTTTCTAGAAATACAATTTATATTATTTTATTACATCATTATTTTTTCATTATGACATCATGAAATACATAATATAATTAAATGGTATTTAATTTTTACCCAAAAATTCGGCCTTCTCAGAAAATTATGGAAAATTCACCATTGGATAATTTGGACATCTGGATTCTAAAAATAATATTAATTTTAAAAAAAATAATTTTCTAAATATGTGATTTTTTAATTTTAATATAAATAATGACATTTATCGAAAATTCTTGGGTTCTAATAAAAACTGCATTCAAACCTTAATATAAATTCCAATTGTATTTATAAAAATTATAAGATCATTTATAAAATACAAGTTATTAATAATATTTTACTAAATTTTTATATATTTCAAAAATCAATTAGTTTATAAAAATATGTTTCATAATTGAATATTAACTAAAAACATTATTTGTGATTTAATAAACTATTTACCAAATGAAATGGATGTATATTATTTATTATAAACATACATAATGCACATAATAATAGTGTTAAGGTCTTTTTAAATAGCCCCATATAACTCTCGCATAAGATTGAAGGGTAATATGTGTGTTGGTGACATGCTCTTTGGGTGGCTTAGATAACATCGCTCGGGTGGTAGTCTCTATCAACATTCCCTTCTCCCGTAGGCAGTTCCATTTCAGCTTAATGTGTTGAAGCTAGGTTTGGGCTCGGTAAACATAGAATCCCAATGGAACCACCTCTATTGCAAGATCCAGCAAATGGGCTTCATATGGGGGAAGCCAACTGGATGAGGCCATTGATTCCTTTTTCTGGGTAGATTGGATTTGTTAAAGCCCTATATTTATTCTAAGAATGTGATTACTGTTCAACATCTATATTATAAACGTTCACAATTATAAATGATATTTAAAAATCCAAAAACATAAAAACAAGGAAGTGCATATTTTTTACATAAAATTTTTTCATAATAAGATATTTAATTAGATCAGGAGGAATTTTCATCACTAATTTTTTTTCATTACATTCGATGTTCTTATCTTCGGACATGTGTATTCTTTTTTAAACATTAATATTATTACTAATGAGTATTTTGTGTCATGAGAATAGATGTATTGATGAAATTCATGATGAAATGTGTTTTTAGTGAGGTAGGATATGTTTGGTGAATCAATAGTAATATTCATTAATGAATAATACAATAAATGATTTATCCCTTCCTTTTGTTAAGGAGAGTTAGCATCTATGGAAATTTTATGGAAATGATGTAGCCTAAATAAATCCCTTTCCATGGGGATCAATATGCATGTTATGTTTCAAGAAATTAAAGGAATGATATAATCGAGCCCAGAGGTTGATAGAACTGGCATCCAACCTACTCGATTTGAGATATTGTAACAAAATGATTATATTACATGGTAGGCATTCATATGATGTGACATGTAATATCTAAATTAACTTCATTATCTTTCGGTGGCTTGGTATGTTTCAATATTTTAACCTTTTACATTGGGCTAATTCACCTAATGTCACTATGAATGTGGCATAGAGGGTCTCACACTAAATATGTCTATAATATCAGTTAAATAATATAATATTATTTATTATCGAATAGTTTTAATAAATATAAATCCCATATGTGGTTTCAAAACTATTCAGGTATGATTGATCATATTTATTCTGTCAATAGTCTTTAGAGAGAATATATTTTAAGAGGAATATTTCATAAATATATATTTTTTATTTAGTGAATATATTATTTATTTATTTATATGTTAATAATGAAATTTTATTTAAATGATAAATTAATATACATTATTCACATATCGCTAAATATTGTGAATGAATTTCTAAATGAGTTTAATGTACTGGTGAGAAATTATGAGATTGAATATTATTTATATAAATATAATTTAATTAGAATTTTAATGTATAGTGCATGTTAGTAAATAATAATAAGTCTATTATTATTTGACATGGGGTTTTTCACGGATTAAATAATTAATAAGGGTACTTGTGCAATTATTTTATTTTATTCCTAGAAATTAAAATATCAAATTAGGTTTTTTTGATAAGCCTATTTGGTTATTAAGAACAATCTCGGAGAATTCTCTCAATCCTAGAGATGTCCATTCACCCTGAACTCTCCCAATAATGGAGTGGAATCCTCCACCATTGGATCAAGGAAAAATCTTTGGATGTGATTCATGATGAGATCATGGAGGATTCTAAAAGCATAAGTATCTTTAATTCTACACCCATATAAACCATTGAGGATGTCTGGAGATTCCTAGAACCCCAGTGGATCGCCACTAGTTGAAATATACAATTGGTTTCTACAACGAAGAGATAGAGCTCCATAGATCTATCACTGGAATCATCAATGAAGAAATAATTCCATAGTGGTAATTATTTATCTAATTTAATTAATTATAAAGAATATTTTTTGATCTCGTCTCTTTTTTTATCATTATATTCTTGTTTATTTATTTCATTGACACAATTTCGGGTATTACCATGGTCATCTTCATATAGATCTTGGATTGATCATTGATTAGGGAAGAAACAAAATTTCCGGCACTTCCTATCACACGCTTCTTCTACACCCAGAACCTGTAGTTATTAAATAAAATAATATATGTAGGATTAGGTATATATTTACCCTCATGTAAAACATATAATAATTTTTTGTATATTAATGAACCAATGATGAAATATAAATCATTAGGTTGACTATCACCTATGATCCAAGATCTCAATGTGTCCAATGAATGTACGAGTGAAAATATATTTAATTTTGATTCATCAATGGCTATTCAAGGAATATCTTTGAGAAAAAATTATAACCAACTAGTAATTCCAATCCTCATCTGTTGTTAATGATAGAAGTCTTTTGGATTCCTTTTTTCAATCATTAATTAATTATACTTAAACATTATATTCATATTCGTCTTCTAAAATATTATTTACCTAATCAATGACGACATTATCTCATTTTATCTATAGAATAATGCACAACTTGGCCATCTCAATTTATCCAATAAAGGAACCATGTAGATTAGAAACATTTAACTATAATTTTATAGAAACCTTAAATTAAAAAATTATCCTATCAATAGACACTGAAATCATGGATACAATCCATAATCATATCCTTCAATATATGAGTGGTTCATTTTTGATTTTCCACAATTAAATGTGTGATAATATGTACTAAATTTTACTTGTGTACAAAGTGTTCGTTCTACAAGTTTTCAAAATTTAGTGAAAAATCATAGGCTGTGATGGGGGACAATTCTATCCATCATTCCATGATATTTTACAATATACCTAAAAAATAAATTTATATCTCATGCATATAATATGATTATAAAATTCAATGAAAATGAGTGGACCTAGTTAAACAATCAATAATTCCGTAATTATACCCTTACCTCTTAGATATCTAGGTAATTATATATTGAATTCTATTTTGAATTTATCTCATTTTCATATAATTATTGGATGTTTCCTCTACTAATTAATAACACAATGATTTTTACATGATCTTTAGATAAGTGAGAAAAAATTAAATATCTTATTCCATTATTTGAATCTAGAACTGATGAGGAATACCATTATATATCATAAATATTTTTGGGTAAATAGTCTAATTTTATGGGGTTTCCCCCCATTACATTTTCATAACCTCTTGTTGGAATAAGGAATCATCTCTATATATAGAGGAAGAATTAAACATATTATGACCAACCATCATAGATATAACATCTATTGTGTCTCTATTAAATGATTACATAATCATGATAAGATATTGGGTATTCCATTACCATTTATAAAAGTGTTCATTCAATAATTATATAATATAATCCCATCATATTTCAAATATTAAATTATATCTATATTTATCTTAAAAAGAAGCAATTCTAACAAACATTCATCATTTACATCCTTCCATTATTATTTTTAGCCCTCCAACTATGGAAAAGACAATGATATTTATTTATAGTGGTTTATATACAATCTCAATGAAAAAATAATATTTTATTGTACCTACTGATGTAACCTCGGATTTAGGTCCTTTTATAAAGAGTTATAATTGTGAAATTCATTAAAAGTGTATACCATGAATCACTCTCTAACTAAATTGTTACACTAATACATTAACTCATTTAATATATACAAAAAATATATATTATAAGTTATATAATTTCATTTGGGATGGTAAAGATTCGTAGAAACATATTCCACCACATGTTAATCTTATAACAAAAAAAATGAAGGCCTTTACGAGAGGAAGGAAAAAATATTTTGACAGCATACCAAAATCTGAAAGTATAATTATAGGTTCTATATTAAATCTATTATTTAGTTATGGAATATATTACTTTAACTTATTATGAAAAATAGAAATTTCCCCCTTATTTTTTTAAGTATTTGTAACGGAATTTATTACTAAATAACATTGGATAAAGCCACATTAATATATTGATATACATAATAAACATACAAATGTCGTGTCATTATTGAGTGCTTCTCAAGTCACTGTCACTATTACATTATATTGATATAAAAAAATTCAAACTTATAATATAACCTGATTGATGAATATTCAACAAAAATTCCATAAAATAATTTAAAAAGGCTCCCATGAATCCTATGCTCCATAATTATTAAAAATACCACCTTAATTATTCTATAATTCTCCTTATAAAAATAGAAGAATTGAAAAAAAATCAATATATTTCAGCTATTAAAATCTTAGTGTATCACTTCTCACAAATGACATGACAATATAATTGAATTGACAGAAAGGACTTTGGCAGTCATTCATTGGAGTATCCCATATATGAAAATTGATATGACGATAATTAATCAGATATCATTTATTTTAAATTATGTATACCCTATGAATGGTTAAATAAGTCATCAATTTATGACAAATTAATATTGATCAGTACCAGTAAATATTTAATATTTTTATAATCCATCTAATATAATATACTTCAATTACCATTCTTTGTGAATATAAATGGATAAAATGTTTTTAATGTTCCATATTTAATAAAAATCATAGAATGAATCACCATAGAATGAATTTTCAATTCCCTTACCTATATTTATATTGTAAAATATTTTAGAAACTATCATTTTTATCTTAGTAATAACATTAATGAGAAATCCACATATCATTTATGAGAAAATACTAAAACATATTCATGGGATTAACTAAGAAAAATAATACTACATTAAAACATAATTACACTATTTCTTTTCTTTAATGGCTCTAAGAACAGCAATATTCATTAGAGATGCGATCATCCCAAAAATTCCCAGATCCCTTCTATCATTTAATTAATATTCTATAAAAATAATTTATTATCAATATTCTATAGATTAAATGGATTGTAGTATTTTATATTCATCTATATTGACTTTGAATATGGTAAAATAGTAATGAAAAAATATATTTTTAAAATTATACCCCTCAAGTGTAGTTAAATCATTGTGAATCATATGTGTTCCATCCAAAATATGTAACAATTTTTATATATTAATCTATTATATATTTTAAAAAAAAGATTATCATTATTCATAATCATTTTTTACTTCTTTAATCCCAATACCAAATGATATGTATGACTCTAAGAGATTAATTAATGAAAATATCAAACATAAAATAGTGAGAAATAAAGTAATAAATATATGAAAAATATTACATTTCAAATAAAAGGGAACTATCTTGAATCTATCTTTTATTAAACAGCCACAATTTCCCTACTTGAATCATTTTATATATCCCTAGTGTTTAAATCCCCACATTTAACGATGATCCACTGATTAATAAAATTGAGTACATTCCCAATTTTTTTAACTTTGTTTCCATAAAGGTGGTCAATTTCCCCTAGTCTCTTATCCATTATATTGAACATGATATATATTTTTCTATAAGGTTCATTAAAGATAACTTTATGAATTTGTTCACATTTACTAAGAAGGTAACTATATCAATAACACTAATGGATCTTCCTTGGTTCTATGGTATAATTTGAACTAGATTTTCCACAATAAATATATTAAATATGTTAAAACATTTATATCCTATTTTTATTGTATTAGAATAACTAGTTCATTTCCTATCCTATATAGGTCCAAATAATCTCATCTAATTTCTCAACCACTTATACCAACTATATTATCCCCCCACCATTGTACCAGCCTATGAGTGATCAACTAGTTTCCTAATGTTCATTTTTTATAATTATCATTCTATTCTACCGTCTTCATGACGTCAAAATAATATTAATAGGTTTAATTGTATAGATATTGTTTAAAGAGGATATTTCAACTCCATGTCAACAGATATATCATTCATTTACATATTTCAAATCATGTATAGACTATAAAGACCCTGAAACTTCCATGTAATTTTTTAATTATATGCAAATATTACGAGTCTGTGAAAATTGAAGGCGCTTGATTCTAAGGCCTAGCGTGCCCGAAAATTATTTCTAAATTTTTTTAGGTACATTCAGTAAATGTATGAGTGAGTTTTTGTAACTTTTGAACCTGTTCTCAGAAATGAAATCTGAGGACACCGTAGAACTCACATCTCAAGTATTCGCTTTATGAGACATTCACCCCGACCATTGTTGGTTGAGGGTGAAAGTCAGTTTCCCAAATTTTTATGGAAGAAGAAAAATAAAATTTTTAACATTTTTCTTTTTCCTTTTGAAACCTCTTTACATGGGTTGTGGAGGTGGGGACCAGCCGAGCTAGAAAACCCCCAAATCAAATCCTTGGTGGTGGGGACCACCCTAACCCCTATTAATGGGGGGAAGCCTCTCAACCCCCCTTTAATTATTTCCTCCCATTTAATTGTACCAAATTAATTAATCCAACTAATTAATTATTCCAACTCCATTTGTGCCAAATAATTAAATTGATAAACATAATATTTTTGTTGGCTCCTCACTTGTTTTTGTGGGAGGAAATTGTTGGTGAAAGGGAGAACATTGGAGGATCATTCTCTTATAATGAATAATGTGCCATATTTTAAAATGAATAACCCAAAATCTTCCATAATGAATTATGTGCCACCTCTGATATGTGACATCTTAAATGACAACAAACCGACGTCCGTCCTTTACTCCTCGTCGACGTCAAAAAACCTTCGAGGTAGGGTTTTTGTTGCTTTTCATTGTTTTAGTTGAATTAATCCTCTTGATCCCTCAGCTACTGAAATACTGTGAAGGGTAGGGGCCAAAAAAACACAGCAAGATCCCTATGCTATTCTTCAATGTTGTTGTATTCTTCATGGCTAAGAAAGGTAGTGACTACCTCCCATAATGGTTACATAGAACAAGGGCGGCGCACCCAAACTTCCGGTAGAGGAAGAGAGTGTGCGGAGGTCAGAAGATGGTCAGTTATTTCCAACCGCAATGGTGGATAGAGGGTTTTCAATTCTTTGGCCAGTCATGGAACCAAGGGCCGCGCGACCACATGATGTCCTCAAAGAAAGAGGTCGTGGCCCGCCTCACCACGTCATATGGTGGTAGGCGGTCGGTGTTCCGTCGGTAGTGGATGGGCGGTGCATGGCGTTCCGCCAGGAGGAGAAGGGACCGACCATTCCGAACAGACGATCAGGACCGAGAGTGAACCACAGTAGGTCCCACGTGCTGGATGTCGACCGAATGGTGTTAGTCGTTTGATGATAGAAGGCGGGGGCACGCGGCGCCACCCCCCCCCCCCACATGCGGCTAGGCCGGGCCGCCATTCGCGGACCTGGCTACCCAGCATGGGCCTGGTCGAACCCCGCGGGCCGGTTCGTACCCTGGACTAGACCAAGGTCTGACTGGGTCAACCTGAACCAGTTCAGGTCAGCCTAGGCTGGGTCAGGCGGGGTCGCCCTGGACCTAGACCAGTTTTGACCCTATATGTTATTTCATCCATATCATGATCTGTATGTGATTGTTTGAAAAACCTTATATGGTGCTAGAATCCTTGTAGCGAGATAGTACTTTTGGTATACCCCACATGATATTTGAATAAATTTGGTGTATGGTCGGGTTGGATTGAGCATGTATCCAACCGATCCCTCGGGACTAAAAGGCTAATAACTTACAGACTGTGCATCCAATTGACGCACCGTCAATTGTATTGAGACCCCTATGATATGGAGGTCCTTTGGGATAATTATTCATGGGTCTTCATGGGAGTTTGAGTATCGACTAGTGTCTTGACGAGCAGAACCTTCCCGAGATAAGTGAGCTTACTGAGAGAATCCAGTAGCTGTTTGTAACATGAAAAAGAGATCCTATGTGGGTTTTCACAATGGGAACCTTCATGGGCCAGTGATTGAGGTCCCCATATGGATTCACTCTAGGAATCCATGCGGGACTACTCTACGATCCTTCGTTGGTATGCTATACTAGGATCCTATGTGGGTATGACGATGTACTAGGTTCTTGTGTGGGTCTGTGGTACTAGGATCTTGTGTGGGTTTGAGGATGTACTAGTTTTGTGTGTGGGTCTGCTGTACTAGGATCTTGTGTGGGTCTGACAATGTACTAGGATCCTGTGTGGGTCTTCTGTACTAGGATCCTGTGTGGGTATGATGATGTATTAGGATCCTATGTGGGCCTGATAATTTAGGAACCTACGTGGGACTACCTCTTAACAGAGTAAGATGATTAAGGAGTTATATCTAATCATCTCTACTACTATACCTAAAATTAGTCCTGGTGTGAGTTGAGTCCTTACCTTTGTGTTATTCTTTTGTGTGGCATACCAGTGTGGTACTTACCTTTGTGGTAATCTTTCATTCATGGAACAGTTGTACTTTGGATAAAGAGTTGGGCCACAAGTATCCTCATGAATGAGATGGGTATTATTTTATAACATAAAAATATGTATGGGCATATACCTATGTAGGGTTATAACTGGTTTACCTGATTTGTGGTTTATCCATTTTTGGATTTTATGAGACCATGAGGGTCTTGGGGTCCCTACTGAGTATCGTTATACTCTCCCCTGCACGAGCTTTGCCCTCACCTTATTGTGTTTATTTAGATAAAGGACAATTCTAATCGAGGATGAGGGTATGAGGACAGGACGGTGCCTGAAGGTGGAACATAAGGCTTGTCGGAACGCATAAGAGACGGATGGACATGGAGTGCTGAGAAGGCGATCTGTACATAACCTTCAAGTAGGAACCTTGGAGGACGACCCCATATATTCATTTCTCTTTCTTCAGTTGTATTGTATTTTCAGCTGTACTTGTACCATTACTGTTGGGCTTGTATTCTGGCCCCTCTTACTCTTAACACAGATTTTTCTATACAGTTTACCTATTTTTGTACCTTGATGTGTGATAGTTTGTGTTTGTTTACATGATACAAAGGAAATGCCTTCCCGGTTTTAGGGGATACGCCATTCAGTGCTAGTCTCCAGCCCCAGGCCAATGGAAGGCGAGCTTGGGGTAGTCACAGCACGGGCACCGGGGGACGGTTCATGAAAAATTGGTATTAGAGTGGTCGGTTCTACCGTAGAATATTGGACTCTAATATATATTTTAATAGAAATAGTGTTATGTGTAGTTAGTGTGGTTATCAGTTTAAGGAATCTAATGTTAGTGTGGTGGCCGATGTATCCATACACCAGGACCCTGATTTTTGATTTTTGACACATTGCACAAAAACACTGATTGTGTGTGTTTTTCATGTGTTTTCTTTGTGATCTCTTGAGTCATCTCGGCGGGCATAACTTGTTGACCATGGAACACCTGTTTCTTTTTAGTATTCCTCAATGTAGACAACAAGTTAGGGTTCCGGGTATTGTACACACTGATAGCCCCCTTAGCAACGAGGCCTTGGTGTTGGGCCATCTTCCAGTAGATGAACCAGTGGAGGCACCAAGGGTACCATTACCCTTTGGGCCACCGATACCACTAGCCCCAGCAACAGAGAGTGCTTGCCGATTGAGCACGTTCCATGATTTCCAGTTCTATAGGCCGCCCAGGTTCAGGGGTGAGGCGTAATCACGGGTAGCTGAGGCTTGGCTGGAGGCCGTGGTGGGATTCTTCTTATTGGTAGGGACACTAGCTAATATCATGGTGATCCTTGCCACCAGTCTTCTACAGGAAGTAGTAGGAAGATGGTGGAGCATGATACTCCATGTTCACGATGAGGTGATACTTCTCTAGGCAGATATTAAGAGCCTATTTCGGGCATAGTTTTCCTTCCGAATCTTCACATAGTGCGCATACAAGAGCTTCTTCATATACAGTAGGGAAACATGACTGTGGCTCAGAAATCAGAGAGGTTTACTAACCACTCATGCTACTCCACTGATATGGCACGGGACCCAATCTTCAGGGCCCGGACCATTGAGTAGGGACTGAGGAGAGAGATCATGACATTGATGATTTCTGTCATCATTCTAACGCATGAGGTGGTGTTAGAGTGGGCCCTCTTAGTAGAGAGTTTTCTTGTTGAGCAGTCATCAGTAGCAAGACACATCATCGGGCATCACGTAACAGAGTATTCTGCATTGGGTAGCAGGAAGATTCCATAGAGGTCCAAGAGGACTAAACATGTAGGTGGACGACCACAGGATTCAGTGTCAGTTGTGCGGGGCACTAGAGACAGAGACAGTCATGCGAGGAATAGGCAGTGTTACACATGTAGTGAGCAGGGTCACATGGATCGTCACTGTCCGACCCACCATACGATTGATCAACATATTGTCAAGGGACCTACTAATCAGAGAAAAAGGTTCGAACAAGGAGTTTTGTAGGGAGTAGGTGGACTTGGTAGAGGAGATCGATGTGCAGCTGGAGGTGGGCGATGACTCTAGATGTTACTGCCACCACCACCAGGTGGTCCACCCCAACCATAGAGAGCAGGTGGAAAGGGGCGAGCTCAGCTATAGGCAGCTGACACCTACAACCATGGCACTCCGGATATGATACGAGTTACGATATGTGTCTACTCCACCTTAGCTACTGTAAATATAGACACAAGTGACATTTATTCTTTTATTTACAGTTCCATCATTTGGATCTTGGATATTCCAACAGAGTCGTTGGCTCGATCCTAATGTCTAGAGACTCTTATGGGAGTGGATTCAATGATTACACACTTTTTATGGTAGTGTGAGCTACTCTATGAGGCGAGATCTTTAGCTGGGATCTCTTAGTTGCGGTGTTGAGGCCTTACGACATCATATTGGGTAAGGACTACTTATCTACAGTCCATGCTCAGATTGAATGTATTAAGCAAAATGTACGGTTTGTCCGCATGGATGGGACCATGTTTATATTCACCGGTGAGAAGGAAGAATTTTCAGCACAAGATGGACTTACCAGGAAGAGGGTGCATCTGATCAATAATTAGTTGGATAGCCTTACCCTCATAGAGGTTGATGGGGAGAGTCCGAGATATCCTGTAGTGGTGGACCAGTACGCCGATGTCTTCCCTGATGATGTTCTGGGTATACCTCCTCATAGATAGTTGGATTTCTACATTGAATTGTACCCCAAGATGACACCAATATCCACACCAGTGTAACGGATGGCTCCTGCCGATCATCGTGAGCTGCAGGTACAGTTGGAGGACTTATAGGGGTAGGGAGTCATCCGGCCTAGTGTTCCTCCCTGGGCAGCCTCGATTTTGTTTGTCAAGAAGGCGGATAGAAGTTTGAGACTTTTTGTTGACTATCAGCACCTAAACAAGGTGACCATGAAGAACAAGTACCTAATCTCATGGATTGATGACATCTTTGATCAGCTAAATGGAGAAAATTTCTTATAAAAGATATACCTCAGAACAGGCTATCACCATCTGAGAGTAAGAGATGAGGATATGTAAAATATGGCTTTAAGATGCCAGTACGGCCCCTATGGGTTCTTGGTTATGCCATTCTGCATGACCAACGCCCCAGAAGTGTTAATGGGACTCATGAACAGGATCTTTCAGCCATACCTTGATCACTTTATAGTATCCTTCATCAATGGCATTCTGATCTACTCGGATACTGAGGTGGATCATGCCTATCACGTGTAGGTAGTTCTGGACACACTCCGAGAGAACCAGCTTTATGGTAATCTCTCTAAGTTCCAATTCTTGATCCGAGAGGTTCACATTCTAGGAAATTTCATCTCAGAGGCTAGATTTGTGGTGGATCCAGTGAAGATTGAGGTGGTACTTTCTTGGGAGCCACCCAGGAATGTGATAGAGGTACAAAGTTTCTTGGGTTCGGCCGGATACTACCATAGGATTGTACCAGATTTCCCTAGAGTAGCATCACCGTTATAAGAATTGACAAAGAAAGGGAAACACTTTGTGTGGTTGGAGAGTTGGCAGTGAAGTTTTCCAGAGCTGAGGTAGAGCCTGAATAGTGCCCCCCCCCTATCTTGAGGATTCCAGAGGATGGAATTTGGTACATAGTCTATTACGATGCATCTGGGACCGGGCTCAGATGTGTCCAAACTCAAGAGAAATCAGTTATAGAAAATGGTTCTCGAAATCTAAGACAACACTAGCCAAAATAAGATACCCATGACCTATAGATAGTAGTAGTGGTCTTCGCCTTTAAGAAGTTGTGACAATACGTGATGTATTTTCTAAAGATGGGGAGCACGTCATCCACTTCAGAGAATGTACCATGGTAATAGTGTTTATTTGGGTGGAATTGTAGTGGGAGTTCCACAAAAACCCACTAGAATTACATCCAGGAGTGCCATAGATGTACCAGGACCTCCGATGAAATCACGGGTGGCCGAGAATGAAGAAAGAAATGGCATAGTTTGTCTCTCAGTGCCTCCCATTCCAGCAAGTGAAGGCAGGGCATCATGAACCATTAGGCTTAGTTCAACCTTTAGAGGTCCCAGAGTGGAAGTGAAATGAGATATCCATGGACATCCTAACAAGAAATCCATGTACATCCATGGGTCATGATTTTATTTGGGTGGTCGTCGACTGACTCACAAAGTCGGACCACTTCTTACCGATCAGAGAGCAGGGCTAAGTAGAGAACTTGGGATGCCTATATTTTTAAGAGATTGTGGGGATACACGGAGTACACTTGATGATTTTCTATGATCGTGATACATGAGTCACTTCCCGTCTATGGGAGGTGTTTCAAGAGGATTTCGGGATACAACTTTGGTTGAGCACTGACTTGCATCCTCAAACGGATGGCCAGGCTGAGGGACCTTTCAGACCCTCAAGGACATGCTACTTGATTTCATCCTTGACATTAGTCGTATCTAGGAGGATCAATTTCCATTGGTGGAGTTTTCATACAATAACAACTATCACTCCACCATTAGGATTTCACATTTAGTGGCTTTGTACAGCCGACCTTGCAGATCGCCTTTGTGCTGGACTGACCCAGGGGAGTCAGCACTAGTGGGACCAGAGAAGGTACCAGCTATCACGGAGAAGGTGCAGATCATCCATGAGCAGATGAAGACTACACAAATCAGAAATAAGTCTTTTGCTGATAGGATATGGAGACCTATAGAGTTCGAGGATGGTAACCATGTCTTTCTACGAGTCTAACCCCAATGAGGTTTGTAGAGATTTGGCCAGGTTAGCATGTTATCTTCGAGATTAATCAGACCTTTTCTGGTCCTCAACAGAGTTGGCGAGATGGCTTACCAATTATCTCTTCCATATTAGTTGCACCAGGTGCATGATGTTTTCCTTGTATCCTTGCTGAGGAGATACGTGCATGACCAATCACACATCATCGACAATGGTGAGATGGACATCGATGATGGTGTGACATTTACAGAGGTTCTAGTGGATATTGAGGATCGACCGGAGCGGGTCCTTTGTGGGTGGTCGATAACTCGGGTGTGCATTCTCTAGCAGCATGGGAACCTTCAGTAGAGAACATGGGAGAGGGAGCCCTAGATTCGTGCTCAGTACCTCCACTTATTTTCCTAGTTTTGTGATGTGGCTTTAAGGGAAGAAAAACCCTGAGATGGGGAGAATGTAAAGACCCATAAATATCCATGTAATTTTTCTTAATTATATGTGAATTTTACGAGTCTTTTAAAATTGACGGCACATAATTCTGAGGCCCGGTGTTCTCAAGATAAATTTTTGAACATTTTTTAGGTACGTTGAGTAAACGTACGAGCGGTTTTTTGTAAATCTTGAACCGGTGATCAGAATTGATACTCGAGAACACCGTTGAACACTCCGCACCAATATTAACTTATGGAGACCATCACCCTGACCATAGTTGTCCGAGGGTGGAAGTTAGTTTTTTTTTATTTTTATGGAAGAAAAAAAATTAACATTTTTCCTTTTATTTTTGAATCCTCTCTACATGCGTTATGGAGGTGGGGACCACCCAGGCTAGAAAAACACCCAATTCAAATCCATGGTGGTGGGAACCAACCGAACCCCTCTTAATGGGGGGAAACCTCTCAACTCCCCATTAATTGATTTCTCCCATTTAATTGATCCATTTTAATTGAGCCCATTAATTAATTATTCCAACACCATTGGTGCCCAAAAATTAAATTGATAAACATAATATTTGTGTTGGATCCCCACTCTTTTTTGTGGGGGTAAATCATAGGCGAAAGGGAGAACATTTGAGGATCATTCTCTACCAATGAAGAACGTTCCATCTTCTCCAACGAAGAATGTGCCATCTTCTCTAACGAAGAACATGCCACCTCAAAAATGTGGCATCTTCAACGAAGACGAATCAACGTCTATCCTTTCCTCCTCATCGACTTCAACAAACCTTCTAGGTAGGGGTTTTGTTATTTTTAATATTTTTAGTTGAATTAATCCTCTTGATCAACCTGTAACCAAACTAATGTGGAGGGTATGGGACAAACAAACATGGCCCGATCCCTCTTCCATTCTTCATGGTTTTTGTATTCTATGTGGCAGAGAAAGGTGGCGAATACCTCCCAGGATATCCGTATGGAACCGGGTGACGCATGCCTATACCGCCAGTAGAGGAAGAGAGCGTGCAGAGGCCAGAGGGTGGCTGACTATTGTAGGCCGCAATGGTGGACAGAGGGCAGCCAGTGCTTCATCCGGCCATAGAACCACGGGTGGAACGACCACACACTCTCGTCGGAGAAAGAGGTCGTAGCCCACATGGCTGTAGTGGATGGGGGAAGGTGGTCGGTGTTCATCCATCCATGGATGAGCAGAGCAAGATGCGCCACTGGGGGCAGAAGGGGCCGGCCATTCCGGACGGCCTATCTAGAATTAGTGGGCCCCCCAGCGGGTCCTGCATGCTGGCTGGCGACCGAATGACTTCGGTCGTTAGGTGATGGATAGCGGGGGGCGCCTGACTCTCCCCCCCCCCCCCCCCCCCGCAAGCGGCCAGGCCAGGCCGCCCTGCACTGGTGGGTCAGATCGGGTCAACCTGAACTGCGTAGAGTCAGCCCAGGCCGGCTGGGTGTGGGTTGGTCTAACCGGGTCGGACTGGACTGAGACCAGTTTCGACCGTATACATTCTTTTGGCCATATCTTGAGCTACCGGTGTCCATTTTATGAACAGCCTGTGGTACCAGAAACCTTGGAACGAGAAATTACTTTTATTATACCCCACATGAGATATGGATAATGTTTCTGTTTGTTAAGGTAGGATTGAAGACGAATCCAACCGTGTACTAAGAAATAAAAGGCTAATAACATATAGAATGGGTATCAGATTGACGTATTGTCTGTTGCATTGAGGCCGCTATGACATGGTGGTCCATCGGGATACTTCTTCGTGGGACTTTGTGGAAAATGGAGTATCAAGTAGTGTATTGAGGAGAGGACCCTCCATGAGACAATTGGGCTTAGTGTGAGAACCTAGTAGCTAGTTGTAACATGGGAAAGGGATCTTATGTCGGTCTATGCTTTGGGATCCTTCATGGGTTTGTGATTTAGGGTCCCACATGGATCCGTTCAAGGAATAAATGCGGGAATAATCTAGGATCCTTAGTGGGTCTGTTGTACTATGATCCTATGTGGGTATGACAATGTACATGAATCCTGTGTGGGTCTGTTGTACTAGGAATCTTTGTGGGTCTGACGATGTACTAGGATCATGTGTGGGTCTGCTGTACTAGGATCCTGTGTGGGTATACTATACAAGAATCCTCTATGGGTATGATGATGTACTAGGATCCTGTGTGGGTCTGATAATTTAGGATCCTACGTGGGTCTGCCTCTTAATAGAGTAAAATGATTCAGATGTTACATTTAATCATCCCTACTACTGTACCTAGAATAAATCCTGGTGTGAGCTGAGTCCCTACCTTTGTGGTATTTCTCTATGTTGCATTCCTGTGTTGTACTTTCCTTCGTCGTATTCCTTTATTCGTGGAAAAGTTGTACTTTGGCTAAGGAGATGGGCCATGTGTTTCCTCATGAATGAGATGGGTAATATTTTATAACATAGGTATATGTATGGAAATATCCCTATGTAGGGTTGTCTATAGTTTACATGTTTTGGGGATTATCCTTTGTAGATTTTGTGGGTCCTTGACGGTCTCGGGGTCCCTACTGAGTATCGTTATACACACCCCTGCACGGCCTTCGCCCAAACCATATTCTGTTGGGGCAGATGACGGACAACGCTGATCGAGGCTGAGGGTACTAGGACTAGAAGGTTCTCGGAGGTTGACCATATGGCATGTTGGTACGTAGAGGAGAAGGTCAGATGTGGAGTGCGGAGGAGGAAATCTTCACATATCCTTCATGTAGGAACCTCTGAGGACAACCCAATAGTGGTATTTCTCTTTAATCTATTGTATTGTATTTTTAGTTCTACTTGTTCCATTACTATTGGGCTTGTATTCCGATCCCTCTTACATTCATCACTCTTTTTACAATATAGTTTACCTCTGTTCGTATTGTGACGTGTTTTTGGTTGTCTGTGTTTACAAGATATAAAGTGAATTTCTTCCCAGTTTTAGGGGATACGCCTTTTGGTTCTAGTCTCCAGCCCTTGGACTATGGAAGGTAGGCTTATGGTAGTCATGGCTCAAGCCTCGGGGGACAGGTTGTGACATGTATCGAAAATAATTAGATCACTAATCATAAATTTGTAATTTATTATTTCCATTTTGCTCAACATGTGTTCTAATAACTCTATGTATATGACACATAAATGGGTTTTCTTATAAAATTTATCATTTAAAATAAATTGAATATATATTTAGTTCTTACCCTAGTCTTTTTTCTCTTTCATCATCACATTCCAAAATCTATGTGTACCTCCTTTGGGTATGAAGATCTCAATTCTCAACCTATACTCCTTAATAGTATTCATATACTTAAAAATGTATTAAATTTGATCAACTCATTCAAACTCATCATATCCGAAAACATATACCCTAATGTAAAAAAAATCATGGAACTATAAATCATATACCACATATATTGTTAGGGGATCTCATAATGGTACTCCCTACCCGAATGACAAAAGTATTTGTTCAAGGTCATCAGAGGACTATTAATTAACATTATCCTTAGAATGGGGAGATTTATAAACATCCCCTTATATATATATGAATATTAAAGTTTTATATTTTAAATTTATGTATAGAATCCCTTTAAATTTTCATTTTAAAAAAATTAAACATTAGAAAATTTATGAATAATGTAATAAAAGATAGGTTAAGAACCCCCATCCTTCACACTAATTAATCACTACAAATTATTTCCTAAAACCAAATCATAAAAAAATATTCTAAAAAAATATATTGTATAATCAAAATTACACTATCAATAATAACAATATATTTATCATTTTACTATTGATATTAATTTAAAAACTATTAACAGATATGTAGGAATAGGAAATTAATTTTTTTTATGTTTTAATTATTTTAGGCATCACGATGATTCCAATAAGAGACTAAAAAACAAAGTTACATAATTTATCATCACTTATATATGTTCCTCAATATATAATCATACATAGGATAAATTAGAATGAAAAGGAAATGTTTTAATTCGTATGTTGAATATGGCATACCTAAACTCTACAATGCAACTAAATCGTACACTATAAATTTTCAAGATAATAATATTTGTTGATTAATTATAATGATCTATAATCTTATATCATAACTATTAAAAAACAATACCCTATACACGACAATAATAACTTGTTTTTAATAACATTATATAAATATACCATTATCCAAATATATATTATCATAAAATTTTTGGTATGCTAAAAAATATCCAAGAGATTGAATAAACAATAGATGATAATTTCAGAATATTCATAATCATTTAACCCACTATCATTTTTGAAGAAGCTGAAATAAATTTTTAATGAAAAAGCAGAATGACTATATATATATTGGATAAATTAATATCAATATATTTCCATCAAATGGGATAACCACTGTGAAAAATAGGGTACCTATCAAACATTTGGGGTGATATAAACTATCCTCTAAATGTATGAAATTCCAACCAAATATCAAATCCAAGAACATAATTATCAACCACTAATACAAACCAAAAGATAACACTCAACAAAATTAGTAATTATAAAATAATGAGTATGGAAAAGAACATGATAAAATCATACCATATGACATGATTTTACATCATAAGTAATGACAATGATATCAGGAGATCGTCAGTACACATGACAGTCATCAACTATTTAGGACATCATGAATTTAGATCTTTTATCTTTTAAACACATGTAATGGTTCATTCCCCTTACCAATATCAGTAATAAAAATAACAATATGCATTCAAAAGAATATTCATATAATGTGAGTACATCATATCCCTCATGTGGCCACCTGCTGGCTACTAACTATCAAATATTAGGTGTTTTAAATGAAATAACAATATAATTTAGTCATGTAGAAAAATATATAATATGATGTTCATCAATAATGTAATAGTTTAAGTAAAAAAATAATAATTCTGTAATATACTTTTTATATCCATAAAAAACTAACCAATACCTTTTCTGTGCATTCATAGAACCAATGACATATAAAAAATTTGAACCATATACATATTCTATAGAATTCATCAGATGGACTTAAACTAACACATAAACATATAGACATTCATATATATATATATATATATATATATATATATCATAGTAATCCTTGTATTTGTGTCTACTCATCTCTTAACATGTAATTTATACATACATCTATTAATAATTTTCATAATCATGAACTATCTCCTTTACATACTAGATGACTGAGTTGGTCCATGGAACCCATAAAGGTCCTACCTAATTATAATAGTCTGGAAAGAGTTACATGGAATCAACGAATCACCACAAGGAAATGGATTTCCTTAATAAATGATAAAAATATGTAACATGAGATGTCCATGAACAATATGTATGTAGAGAACCATACATCAGCATAAAATAAAAAAAATATAAAACATTAATTTGAAACAATTTAATATATGGAAACATATAAAATATATATTTTCCCCTCAGTCAACACAAACACCATCTTCTTTATAGATGACTAAAAAATAATTAATTTCTCTAATATATATCTACTGAAAAATATTCTATTTTGTGCTACATTGAAATATAGAATTTAGAAATATAATTTCCTTAAATTATAATATAAATATCCAATATAATTTTATAATCATTCGCTTATTTTTTAAAAAGAATAAAATAATTTTTAAATCATTACATTGGCATATGCCTCAATTATTTGAAAACCCATTTGTAACCCACATTTAGAAGGCATTTTGAAGCATATAATTCTCTAAAAACTCCATATAAAATTAAAATTGCAGAGTAAAACAAACATAAATATAAATAAATATTTCTATAGAATCCTGACAACAAGAATTCATTTTAAAAAAATAAAAAAATACATTATGTAAAAAATTTGAGAACCTATTCCTCTTTCCTGAAAATAAACATAAAAGTAACTACTTCCTAAATATAAACCATAGATAAAATTACAAGTTCATATATTGTTATTTTTTCCCTTTTTACTCATATCAATCTTTGTCTAATTTGAGAAAAATCCAATTCACCTAAAACCACTAAATATAACAAGTTATGTTTGACTGTCATGTTGATGTTCATCTATGATAGAAAATCCTTGTCTACTAAAGTGTACATTCCATGTCCTTAGAGTGTACTCTACATTGGTCGTGACTTTCCCTAACTAAATAGTTTCACTCATGCATGACATCATATATAATTCTCTAACTATTGAGTACCCATCATGTCTTACTGTGGTGTTTTCTTCCCTCCACAACAACACATCACCAAAAATAATTTATATTTGTATGCAATGATGTGTATTAAATATAGAAACTATCCTTTCCCTTTAGATACCTACATTCTCATGTTTTGTTCTGATAAAAAAGTGTATTATGTACAAATTTTAAAATAAATAATAATCATTGATCTACCATAATCAAATTCATTCATCACTACCATTCATTCCACATAATTTTTTTAATCCAATCTAAGGAAATCATTTGAAACAAGAATATAATACATATATTACAATTCAAACAATATATACCATGATTTTCTAAATTTAAATTCTATTTTCAATAGAAGTTCATATAAAATATGACAACCATCCATTTACATTTTTTAAAATAAATACATATAAAAAATAGATGAAAACTAAATATGAGCACCCAATTTAAATTTTTATGATTTTCTGAAAATTATAACCATATAAACTAAATCATGTATATATAAACATTTTTATCAGTATACAATTTAAAACAGTCTCAAGGGAACTAATTTACACAAATATGTATATATATATATATTATCTTGTATATTTCTATAACAATAAAATAGGAAATTGTAATGTTAATATATCACCGATTTATTTTAAAAAAAAATTAATTTTAAATAAAATAAGGGACTTTTTATGTATTTATATGAAATCCCAAGCTAAAACATGTAGTAACATGAGTATCCTCTTTGACGGAATAAATACATTTTTAATATGTTAAAATTAATTTAAATTTTTTATTCAATAATAATATCAAATAGATGTTTTGTAAAGAAGTAACTGAATAAATTTTTTAAACACTATTTTTATTGGAAAGTGTATCTTTCAATAAACGTAATCCTTGTAATACATGGTTCCCCTACCTAGGATATTTATAGATATATTTAGAATTATCATTAAACATAGAAAACATGAATTCAATGAACAATCTGCAAGGGTTATTTTTCTTAAATGCATAAGAATGTCTCATACTTCCTATAGTTGAATATAAATGCATTTCCTTAAATGAGCACGATGAAGATAAATCCAATGAAAATATTCAAGGCCCATATACAACAATTATATGAAAAATAAAATCTAACACCAACATTTTAGGGTTCATCCAACAATAACACTATGTCCAAAAGAGGATTAATGTCATTCAACTATGGATTAGTGGACCAAGGATTGACTATGAGATCTTTTCCTTGTGATCCAGTGAATAGTGAAGTTAATATACCTCTTGAAATTGATAGAATGAGAGGTGAAAAACTGGGTTTTATGATTGAGGGGATCAACCTATTTTATAATTATATGACATGGGAGATGAGGTATGATAGATTTTATTTAGTAAAAAAAGTGTAAGGGACTTTTATTAAAAAATATTTATTTATCTGTTCAATATGTATGCTTTGCCCGCATGGTTTACACAATTTTGTGATCATCATGGTAACTCTCCTAGATGTTCTATAAAACCAATAATATATAGGATTCATGAGTATAAAACCCTCACCAACCATATATTTTATCATTTTCAAGATACAGATACATTCTCATGGTCTTTACAGTGTTTCCCTAATAGACATCCATCTATGCACTGGTGATAAAATTATAGAAATTGGAAAATGACAACATATTTGTCTAGAAATTCAAGGAATGAATAATAAATAATTAAAGATAAAATATATAATAAGAGACTAAATTTCAATGGGATAATGAACCCTCAAATATAATTTTTCTTCCCCAAAAATTCTTTTGTTGGATGTGTTTACCATATATATAATGTTTCTAAACACCTCCACCTTCTAAAAAAATCGAAGGGTGGCCAAGATTTTATCCAATTCTATTTGGAAACCTTATACCATTTTCATTACTATTATTAATTTATTAAAATAAAAATAAATGGATGAGAGGAATTGGATATTATTGTTCCTAACATACTGAATCCAAAGGGAATCATCCCAAACAAGATCAACATGAATGGTAGGAGGGGACCCTATACTTATAATGGATATAGAAGGATGTTCATGTGGTTACAAAAATTCATCGGTGTTATTATCCATATTCCATTCTTGTAATGTCTCATATATGACCATCTAGTTATCAGTAATTGTTAATCATTTACTTCCTAAATAAGTTATGGTCCAAGGATGCGTATATTTTTCATATAGAGAGTTAACATGATGGAATAATTTTTTTCAATGTATTTTAATGAAATAAAATTATATTGAAAATGATAAAGCCCACATTGCATGAAATGTTCATCAATGAGAAAAAAGAATTCATGTTCACATGTACTAATGAAAAAATAGTACCTAGTCCCATGGAGTCACAAATGATCCCCCATCATGAGTACTCTATTTCGTGACCCTACCACAATGAGTTTGAGACCGTTGATAGAAGGGTTCAAACAATGTCTTTGACCAAGGTGTAGCTAATATTCAAATGATGTAAATGTTCCTATACCAAATATAAACATTCATAATGATAGACAAACCCACAAATTCTTCAACAATGGACTTAGTTAATCCTCCAAAATTCTTAATCTAGACATTAGTGTTATCCTCTTGTGGGATAATACTCAAATGTTTCGTTTCTCCTCATATTTCAAATAAACCACCATTTAGTTTCTGAAAACATAATCTCATCATATCATCATGTTTATTTCAACCCATTCCAGGTAACTAGGAGTACAGAGAGTTAACATTAAAAATATCAAGGGATTTAATCATAGTGAACTCATCCATGTAATTCCAAATTCGTGAGGTCCACTCACCTTCAACGAAGAAGTGATCCACTGATTCACCTCTTGGGGACAACTTGTAATGATATGTAGTGGAAAGGGTGATCCAATTATGAATAATAACCTCATCTATTAGGATGCATAATGAAACATATTCCAAAAAATAATGTTATATTTTGTTTCTAATTCTTTACACAATATAGTACCTCCCCATACATCATGGGTTTCCTTCCTAGTCTACACCACATGGTGTTAATCCTTGGAAACCAATCCTCGAAGTTGATAAATTTAATAACAACATTACATGCTCTTATGAAATAATAATACTATCCATGATTTAACATTGGTGTTATATATAATAGTATGAATGAATTGAATATGATTTCTTACTTCTGTGAATTTCATATCCATATTAGGGCATCCATGCATTCTGAGAGGGGTTTTCTTCCACTTTTGTGATGAAAATTTAATATCGCATTGATCGATTATATAGTGACAGTGTTTCTGGTGAATTGTGATATGACATTGGAGGGTCTTCCATGAACTACAGAAATTTATTTTCATCTGATTCATTTCCCATCCAAACGTTCACATGATTCACCTTCCCCAAATAAACATACCTTCTTCAACCACACATATAATCTTTTCTTGATTGTCGTATGTACAACTAAAATCACATATCAGATTAACCCTTACATCCCCATATAGCCTACATATCATTTACCATGAATCAAAATGGGATCATCATTCCATATGAGCGTCCCATATGACAAACTCCCTCATATCATCTATTTTTAGGATCTTATTATGAACTATGAGGGAATACAACACATTCTTCCAGATTAAGGTAAGAACTAATTTCACCATCATGATTCTACCCCCAAGGATTCAAATTAATTCTTCTAGTAATTGATGTTATTGAATAACATACTGATGTGGACTTCAATGTGATTAAACAAAATCATTCCAGGGGAGAGAGTTTATCCCAATAAATCAATCGGATGGAGTCCCCATTGATCACCCATATATTACATTAACAATATTCTGTGACATACTACATATAATAGTAGGATTCATACACTGCACTTCTATTAGTTAATTAATAGGATTTTCCTTATACAGTAATCATCAATGATATTATGGAATACCTGGATTTTATAGATTTTCCCATTCTATAATAAATGCATGAATTTAACAAAAAGGGGGTGGGGAAATTGGTAGAAATGATTCATATTTCGTAATGGAAGGATTCTCCCAAGATTCATGCACTTATTCTTATGTTTGGAGAGAAAATATAGCACCATAACAATAATGAAAGGTGATACTGGGTCTCAATTTCATAACCCACTATTTATTTGAAGAAGCTAAAAATTGTACTCATAAAAAATAGGAAGATATGGGAGATGAAGCATTATAGGATGATATCAATCAACCATGAACATAATCCCATTAAAGAAAATACCTTGATGAGGAATCCCCATTCAATTTTATTGTTATCCTATCCCTTTCAAGCATAACGGAAATATTTTAATCAATAATTTACATTTTTTGTAAACGATTATCATGAAATAGTAATGTGATTTTGTTGGAATTTCCATTGATGATTATTTTACAATCCTTTAATAACTAGTGATGAAGATGTGTAGATTGTATCTTATTTAAGAGAATTCCAAGGATCATATAAGTGAACATTCAAATTCTAAGGGGAAGGGATTATTTCAAAATATAGGGATCCAAAATTATTAGGTAGGAACTAGGGTGGTTGTATATGACACCTATTGGATGAATCAACCTAAAAATAATATTTCAATAGCCTCCATGAGATCATATTTAATCTGGACCCCTGAGGTAACATGAAAATATCCTAGAAAACCATATTTTCCTAGAGATAAATCAATGTTATGTGATTAAATAAATTGTATATTACACTTTTTTCCTTATTAGATTATAATAAATAGCTGATATAATCAGGAAAAATGGGAATAGAGTCCAAAATAAAAGCATTACCTATTATAAATCCATCCTACAATGATGATTTGGGAGACATTAAGGATGATTTTATGTGATCATAATCCATACCTCCCTACACCTTAGGGTCTTTAGTGAATGAATCGTCATCTATTAGGATGATTGGTTTGTCATGCCTCCACATTTCCTTGATTCCATATTGGAAGAAGGTGGAACTCATGCCTACGTTACATATACCCATAACCCTTAAGGACACACAGGAAACACTCTCATATTCATATAGAATATTAGAAAACTATTAATTTCTCATGTCATGAATGCTAAATTTCTCATCACTCTGTCCTACTTCCTAATGAGTATTGGAAATATCAATATTAGATATAAAGATACCCTTAACCTAATAATTTATTAACATATTGAAGAAATATTTTTCTTGATCCCTCATTATGTATATATATCAGTTATGAATGTAACACCATAACTCACCTTTCAAGATTCTGGACTAGAATGTTTGAATAACATGTTGATATTTTGGGTTACAGTACCATATATTGGATAAGTAGAAGTTAATGATGCTGACTATGCTAGATTCAATGATTATCTAGAGGGGGATTGATTTGAGAGAGGTTATACCATATCAGAAACCCTAGTATTATGATATATTGATTTTTCCTAGAGGATGGAAGATAATATTTCATTGTAAAACTAGTTGTGAATGAGCCATTTCTGATTGTTACAGAAGATGTATTTTTTACTAGAGTATCCCATAAATGTTATCTCTGTCCTAGTATAGAAAAATGGAAATTTTTTCCAACCATTCATAGGGTAAATCCATCCTCTATTCATCATCAATTAATATAAAATATTTTTGATGTCACCACCAATTAACAAAGTGAAGTCCCTCCTATTGAACCACTCCATTTGTGGCCACATATACATTCTAGAAACTACATCATATTTTTCATATATAAAGTAAAATTAACATGAACCCATAATATGTTTACCTTTTTTGTGATATAATTGTTTGGTGATTCAAATATCTCAATAAATATTTTTTTTTCTAGAAGTTTCATCTGTTTTGATTGATAGGATCACCATGAATTCAATCACATAAAAAATCCTTTGATAGAAGTTAAATATTTTTTAGAGATTATTAATTATTTATAGCATTACCACAAATGATTTTTTTTATAAAGAGAGTATAATTATAGAAGAAATATGGGTTTTAATGGGCTACAATTCCAGGGGAATTCCATACTATAATGAATTTCATTGGAGAAGTATGTGCATGGACTTTATTATTGATACCATAGATAAAATTGTCTGATATAGGGAGGTAGCATCTTATTTTATAGAGTGATATATATTATAGACACCACTGAAGGGATTGGATGTTTCCAAAGAGAATGATACTGTAGGGTTATTCAAGTTAGCCAACAATGATGTGAAACCATTTAATAGAAGGTTGTGAAATTGATTTTTTGGTTTGGCGATTACATAGTTAATTACGGGAGGAAGAACTTGGTCATATAAGAATGCCTTACTGTGGCCAGTTACCATTATAGGTGATGGTAGAGTCATAGAAGGGACCACTAAATATTTCCTCATCATCTTTTATTTTAAAGAACTCGTTGAAGGTAGGTCCTCATATCATTGGAGGGAGTTCAGGGATCCAACAGATTCTTATAAGGAGATTGAAGATGATCTGGAAGTTGAGTATATGAACCACCAACATACCTTAATGAATATACATTAACTAGATTGAATAAATTATGACTATCTTCCTCTCTCAAAAGGAAGGATGTTCCCTAGGAGAAACCCAATGTTATCTCAGAATCCTAGGACCTTAATCGTCATGTCCCAAAAACTGACAATACGTGACATTACAGTTATAAATTTGAGTAAAACTATATTGGACCAGCATTATTGATGGACATCCAAAAAGAAAAATATTTTCCTACATAAATATAAGTGTTTTAGTGGAGGGATAGGATTTATCTAATTCTACTCAAATTTCATACCTCAAGTATTTATTCAATCACAACTTGCATCCATCGACACAAATAAAGGATCCCAATGAGTTGATTACCTGATGAAAAGAGAGGTTAAGGTAGTAGGGTGAGATCCTCGAAAGGATGATCCGAAATTCTGCCTAGGGAGAATCTAGGCTCTAGGCGACATTCATTGACCTATATTTGATATTGAATAACCAATTTCATATGAACTAAGATGGTTGGGGTCAATATTTCACAAATTCATCATGAGAGGATATGATGGTGTAAAATGCATTCTGATTTAGCTTTGAGTCCATCGACGGAGATGATATCCTGGTAGAGTTTACAATATTTTAAAATAGTTAGAAGGTTGTTTATAAATTAAATATCTATCCACTGTGGTCTAATAGTGAAAATATTTTATTTCATTGAAGTCATCTATAAGTGAGACTGGTGTGATAATTTATTTTGATTTTCAATTCAATATTGTTTTACTAATTTATTGATATACCTAACTATCTTCATCAGTATGTTATATAATGATAATATAAGTACAATAATGTATTTTTATGATGTAATTTTTAAATAAATTCAAAAAAATCTTTCATAATGATTATAATAACACATGAATATGAAAGGTGATTACTGGGTGTATATAGATTATTTCTTTAGTTATGAATATCATAGAAAGTATATGGAATAATTCAATCCTAGTATAGGCACATCAAATATATACAAAAATTACATCTATTTGATCATACTACTGATATTAAACTAATATTTAATAATTCTAATAAATATAATCATGATAAATTTGTGAATCTAATCATCAAAATACTCTATAGAGTAGTGATTTAAATATTACAATAATAAAATAATAGTAATCAGGATGTTATATATTTTATGTCTTCATGAAATATGTTAGGAATATTTTAAAGAGTCCAATTTATATATAGTAAACAAATTTTACATTATCATAAAGTAACATATATATTTATAATTTTCAACCATTCAACATCAAAATTAATTTTTATGATTTTGTTGACTAAAAATTCCAGAGGTCATTGATGGGATAAAAACAGAGTACCCAGAACATTTCAAATAATAGGTTATTCATTAGTTTCATGGTCTAGATGGATGAATCATTTTAGTAGCATTATTCAATTATAATTTATAATATGTGGTTTTTATGATTAGGTTCCCAAATGTTGTGTGTATAGTGTACAATCACATATTTTGAAATTAATTCTACTCAAACATTGATTTTTTTATAACAGATGTATAATTTATGTATATAAACAATATTTTGATACACAAATAATACAAATTTATAAAATAATATTCAATAAATTTCACAGATAAATTCTTGAGGAATGTAAATTTTTTTCTGATACTTGATACAAAATAATCATATTTCATATAAGATTGTAAATATCTCCAATAATATTCTCCCCATTTTGTAAACATAATAGATATAACCAACACATTTAATTATTTATAACATATGGAAATGAAACATAATAATGGGTGAGATGAGATTCTATTAATGGAAAAACAAGGGAGATATAAGTTGATGATCATAAGAAGGCGTTCAATAAGAATAAGGGTTTGAAATAATTAACATAACATACATGGTAAATACGTAAAAAATAAAAGTCCATTAAAATTATTTATACGATAAAACATTATTATTTCAATGAAATAAATCATATGAAGGAGAAATCATAAGAAATCAATCTTGAAACATTGGTTCTTTCCCCATAAGTATGGAACTATCATATGTATAATCACTATTTCATATTTCATGGTTATCATCCCAAAACATATAATCATAGTGGATTTGGATTCCGTATAAAGTTCCCATAACATAGAGGATCATGGATCAACACATGTTCCAAATTTTGGATTATCCACATTAAAATGTTTCCCAGAGTGGATCAAAACCACTGAATAGTTTCCCAAATTCAATGAAGGATATCAACATGTTTCAATAAAATATCAAGAACATCATCCTATTACCAATTATTATCTCATGAGATATAAACCATTATCCCATTCATTATTGGGATATTTAGGACCCTCCGATCATATAGTCCAAACATTTTTCCCATATGTTCATAAAACACTCATTAAATAATAATCCATGTAATTGAAATAAGATTCATAATAATTTCATCATAGTATAACCATTGTAATGAAACAGGTTTAATAAAAATATATTTATTATTATTGTAAGCATAAACCAAATAGACGAATAATAAGGATGGTACAATAATATCATATAACTATTTAAACAGAAGTAACACCACTGGTTTTTTAGGAATAAATTGTAATTCCGTAAAATTTTTATTTTTAAATTAATGAGAATAATATCATTTTTGTATTGAAATAACATATTTTATATCTAATAATTTCCAAAATGTTATGAAACTTTTGTTATTTTGAAATGAACTATGATATATTTAATATTATTCTTAGAATAATTGAATTTTCATGAATGTTAAAAATTATGACCATTTAATACATGTTATATCAATGATTCATTTAAAATTTTTGGTAAAAAGTAAAAACATTCCCCATCTAGAAAGTAGAAGAAATATTCCCTAAAAAATTAATAAAAAAATAATTGTTAAAATTATATTTAAAAACCAATATATAAAATTAAAAAATGTCTTCTAAATATTTTTCAAAAGCATGGATATGGAATAAATTTTTTTCCACCAATGTTAAAAATAATGTCATATTTTCATAAAAAAATTTCATTGACCTCATTATTCCAAATATAGATTAAAATTAAATGATAAAATATATAATAAAGAAATAACTAGAGGATTATATATTTAATTATTTTCTTAATAGCAGTTAATTATATTTTATAATAAGAAACCTAATTATAAATATTCATAATAAACAACTAGATTGTAAAATAATATCTATACATCATTAGTATCAAATAAATTATAAGTCCAATGAAATAAAATGGATTATTTAAATATTTAAAAAAAAATAATTCATATTTATCAACAAAAATTACATTCATGTTAATTATTTACAATTAATAATCGAAAATAATTTTTTATTTATTATGTTTCCTGTATAAGTAAATGTGACATGATAATCCATTGTAGGATTTTTAAAGCTCTAAAACAAAATCCCATTGAAATATTAACTTGAAATTAATAATTAAATATAATTATGATAATTAAATACATTAAATAACTTGTAATTTTTTTTATATAAATTTCATAAAAGAATATTGGTGCATATTATCACATATTCCCCAAAGAAGATAATTTGGCATAATAATTTATGACCTCAATTCTCAATTATCTTCATACATGTTCAGACCTCACGTATAATAAATATTTAATTTTCATCATCTATTTTATAACCTTACTAATATATAATATATGAAATATTAATTTTTTATTACATTTTATCACATGATTATTAAAAATTCTATGCGAAATTCAAGTGTATGGTAATAATGGTATCCTTTTTTATATGTTTTGGTTTGGTTTTTTCATTCCCTTTATATTGATCATGGTTCCATAATCTTAATAATATTAAAAAAATTCTATATATAATATATATTCATTATATCTTTATTAATTATATTCTATTTTAGATAGATATAGAAAATTAGTTAAAATATTCATAGAGAAGTTATGTCAAACATACACATGAATGTTGTTTCCATATTCTTAGCTAACAAAACGAAAGAAATGTAAATATAAATTAGAAATAAAAGAATCGGTTTTATATCAATGATATAATATATATTAATATTATATATCTTTATCAACTTTTGTATCAATAAAAAATGAAAAACTTATTAATTCTCATCATTGATGTGGTAGTCCAAAAGTACACTTGAGCGATGTTGTCATTTTCAAATAGATTGGAAGGGAAGAATGAATATGTGATATGATAATTAAATATGTATAATTATTTAATTAATTTAATATAAATATGTAAAAAATTTTATTTTATAGATCAATTTGAGGCGGTGATATAAATTAATTACATCGTTTCTGGGGGTGGTATTCTTCTATATACAAGATCGATGATTTCCTTTTCCATAGGATGAAGGTGAATATTTATAAGTGTGGTAAAATTAATATTAAAAATTAAATTTAATTTTAGATAATTATTTTAATATATCATATTATATGAAGTTTACGTTATTGTGTAGGATGAATAAATGAATTAAAAATTCTCGGTTAACAAAGACTCTTCTTCTTAAAAAAACTTCATTTGTCTGCACAAACATAAATCTTAAAAGGGGTTATTAATCAACCATAATACTATATTTAATGTGGAGTGCTTATGGTAAGTATTTGGGAAGTTAAATTCCTAAATAAATGTCATTGTGGGTTTCAATATGATATTATAGAAGATGCCCTATTGTTAGTAGGGAAAGAAACCCACTAAGAATCTACATGGAAATTTCCCAAAAGAATAAAAAATGATAAATTCATTTCCAAGACTACTGTATACAAATGACATTAGAATCTAATTTGTAATACAATTACATTGTAATATAGATATATAAGTGTATTGTATACATGTTTTATTTTCATGAATACCCTAATATTTTTGGTTTAACTCCATGGTAAACCTGTTTTAAACATAACTATAGTAATTAAATATTTTTGTGTTCAATATTCATCTTTAAAAAATTTAGATGGAAATATTGTATACTATCTATAATAATGATATAAAATTTTGAATTACATATAACAAATCCACCCATATTTTTTCAAAATTTCATTTAAATTATAATTAATAATGATGGTGAAAAATTTGTCATCTAGAGATCATATTTTCAAATATATAAAAAGTTATGATATAAAATTTCCACATAAGTTTTATTTTATAGAGCCCAATTGGACTAATCAAAAAATTATTTAACTAATTTTTTTAAAATCAATCATAAAAATAAATCGATCTTCAAAATTCATTATAAAATTATTTATTTAATAAAAATCAGTATTTTGTTACTATTAATAAAAAAATTAATCATTTCAAAAACATCTCAACATTTCAATCAAAAGATAATTTTGAAATTTAGATTTAAAAAATTCAATTTATTTCAAATAAATTTTCTAATGGTTTAAAAAATTAATTTTCTTACATTCTCACATAAATAAATAAAAATATATTTTTAGAAATTGTTTATTCAGACCGTATAAAAACATTACTAGAAATAAGAAATTTTATAAATAAGTATTCTTTATAAAAATCAAGTACAGAAAATTTTTAGGATTATACTATTAGAATTAATTATTACATATTATATATATATGTTATAATTATCATTTTAAAATGATAAAATTAATAGAACATCAATATTCATTAAATGTCTTTTCATGTAATACAACATTTCAAATAAAGTAAATTAATTTTAAAAACAACACATCATAAAAACACAATGTGAACCAGTATACCCCCAACTGAAATGATATTATATCTTAATGTTATTTACTTGAATAAATATATATGAGGATAGTTCTACCTCATTATATCATCATGGCCCCATGATGCTTCATCAAGATGATAGTTTTTCCTTAAACAATTTATCTGTTGAGTTGAATTATTTTGTAACAATATCTCTATATGATCACAAATATCTATAGATTTATCTTCATAGAAATAATAATGATCTAGTGGTATGGAATCTAGGATTATTAAATTTTATGTATCTGGTATGTAATTACTTAAGAGAGATAGATAAAACACATTGGGTACTTGAGTGAGGTTCGATGGAAGCAAAAATTAACAATACACTATCATTACTCGGTCTAGAATGTAGAAGGAAAAAATATATTGTTGACTCATATTTCATTTCATTAGAAATTTCCTAACCATATTCTGTGTTGAAATATGAAGAATACAATTTATCCCACATCCAAATTCATATCACACCGATGATTTTCAGCAGATCATTTCTGTCACCTTTTTACATCCCATATGAATTGTGAAATTGTCCTATCATTCAATGCCATTTCATACACCATATATGGTATAAATATCATTATTTCTCCATATTCTTCTATAAATGTATAATTTATATAACTCTTTCTATAAATGGCATCATAATGAGCCCTCTAAATGCTTGAGTGGAAGTTATTCTTATATGAAAATTTGACTAGTGGAAGGTGTTGATCCCACATTCCTTTCAAATATATTGAACAATATCTTAGTATATCCTCTAATGTTTGAATGGTTCTCATTACCTATAAACATCTATCATGATGACATGAAATAATAAATCTTGACACAGTACCATGTTCTTTCATTAACCATCACCAAAACATAGAGGAGAACATAGGATCCCTTTGGATACAAAGGAATGTGGTACTCTAGGATACCATAACATTTTTTATTCTATATTTAAGAAATATAATACTATGGGAAATCATTCCATAAATCAATAATGTGTATAATCTTTTAAAGGTGATTCAATATAACCAGCATACCCTTATTCTATTAAGATGTGTTTTGGTGTCTAATGATGTAATCTATGGTGTTGTTTCACAATTTATATTCTAGTATAGGTAATGGATGTAAAATCCCTATAGAAATTGGTATATATTCATTAACTTGATGAAATTAATTCCAATGAGAAAAATACACTAAAATATCACACATCATTCCAACCCACCTAAAATACTCTGTCATATTACTAATATCATTCTACATCTAGAATTAATCAAGAATGAAGAACAGCGTAATTATTATAATAGTTCCATCATCAAATAAATTATGGATAGAAACTATGCTTCGTTTTGGAAACATATCACTCCATCATGATTGAGGTTAAACACATGAACATTTCTCACATTCTTCTGTATCTCTATTTTTTCCTATAATCACACTTAAATATTCACTTTTATATATGGTTGAACAATCATTTGAGAAATTTAGGATTTATCCCCTTTAATAATGATTTCCAATTCCATCCTTTTTAAATATATAAATAAAGAACATTTTATGATCCACATAATGTATAATCTAGACAATTCCTTTTTACTCAATGAATCATCCACCTTGTTCATCTTCCAAGGGTAATATTTTATTGAGATGTCATAATCTTTAATCAGCTCCAACTATATTCGTCGGCTCATATTCAACTCCTTCTATGTTAGTATATAATTTAAAATTTTATAATTATGTATATATTACATATCACTTATTTATAACAATTAATCTATATATTTAATAACAATTCACAATAGCTAACTACAAATCACGTGTTCTGTAATTTTTCTGATACACCATTAATTTTCACAGTTCATATGATATCACCATATAAGTTTTCATGAGAATTTGTTATAATACATTTTTTTAGGATTCACCATATATTACAAATGATTCTCCACATTATATTAATGTATCAATAGTTGTACAGACTATCATTTTTTTATATTTAATTTTCTTCACGACAGTATATCAAAAGGAACCTGGATTCCCACCCCTGAGTTAACTTGGTAAGTGTGTTGGGAATCCATGAGACATTTTTCACAAACCATAATTAATATCACGAAAAAAGAATAAAAATACATATCTTAGTCACCATCAATGGTCTGGTACAATTTATAATAGACATTTTTATATATCCTATGATATTCCCTTCCTTGATATTATATAACACAAAAAGTAAACATTATTTATAAAAAATTACTCTTTTTTAAAATTTTAAAATAACTAATCCTTAAATTAGGTGTTCAGAAAAATATTTCGGTTATCATCATGATATAATGTTCTCTTTTTAAAGATACAAACATCATCTATAATGTCAACCATGAACAAATCATAGTACACTCTAATGACTATTAATTAAATACATTACGATATTGAGTGAATTAGTAAGACCAAATGGCATAATTAATACACATAAATTACAAATATCATAAAAAACATTTCATTGGTTTATCCAACATATAAATCACCAATAAATGATATCCAAATTGTCGATCAATATTCTAAAATTTTCATCTACACACATTTGATCAAACAAGTCATAAATTCAGGGTATGTGATACATGTTCTTGATTGAGATTTTGTTCAGTTCCTAACAACCAATGTAGATTTGCATCAATCAATCTTTATTAAAAAAATAATATTGTAACCCCATGGTGAGAAAAATCGATGAATTAATCGCTTGAAAATATTCTCTTATTTGTTCTTATTCAATTCGTATAACTAAATTTGAGCCATTCTATTTGTACTATTAGATATAGAAGTATCCCTAGGATAGATTTTGATAGAAATCCCAACATCCCAATTTGGTGGATGACTACAAATCAGATCCATAAATACATCAATAAATTTCTAAAGAATATTAATATCATTTATTTTGAGTATCTCCACATCCAAATGAGATAAATACCACTTTTGAATTAGACTCATGACCCCTAAAATGGTGATAATCCTCATCAGAAGTGTATATATATCATTAAATAAATAAATGACCACATGTTAGTTGGGAATATAAATATTTAATTCTCTTCCATGGATATGGATAATTTATTTATATACATAAATACAATCCATTGCTAATTTAACAAAAACATAACTCATTTAGAGAATAATAGGATATAAAGGAATAAAATCCGCATAAACATCAACTAATGAAGAATCATATGCATGAGATGACCTCATCTTACCATTAGGATTTTTAATTTTAAAATAAACATCCAATTATTAGACTATTATATTGACACCCAAATATTATTATATAGATATAATATAATGTGTAGATCAAGCGTCAAATAACAATTTAGTTTTTCTATAATGTATGGTTTGTAATTTTTCAGTAAGTCATTATAATATAGCTCATAATAAATAGTAATCACATGATATTTCCCTATAACACTCTACTTAATAGGATTCTATTTTTGATCATCATCAATAAAAATCGGATTTGAGAAGTGGTTAGCATAATTTACACGTTAATTTCTATTGAAGGATTAAATCATTGTTGGGGGAATTAGTGGGAATATTCTTCTCTCACATTATTTCAACCAATAAATTCATTTATTTTTGATATTCAAGTGATTTTTTACCCCCACTTTTATATTTAAATAAAATATCAATTCTATTAAATCAAACACAATGATGTTATTTACAATAATAGCAAGTAGATATTCATAATTTCATTCCACGATGTGATTTATTGAATTTTTCACAAGTCATTATCTTAATTTTCCTATAAATACCATGTCAATGGTGGAAATTTAGGATTTTAATTTCAACATTGATTTCACATAGAATGATATATCTATATATGTATCTTATTGATAATTTCTTTCAGATAATTGTTTCCATTCCACCAAATAATAAATCATCCTTATATTTTTATTTTTTGACAATATAAAATTCTTACCTTATAAGACATGCATTATTTACATCAATGTTAACAATTGATTAAACGTCATTATATTTCATCATAAGGAACTAATTCCCTGTTTTTATATGAATAATATTAATAATGTAGTTAATGTAAAATAATATCAAAATCCTATCAAACTCTATATACTATATTTCATCATGTTCCCAAATATTTGGAAAAATATACCACAATTGATATAATTATCTTTTCAAATTATTAATATAAAACATAGTTTTGTAAGATCTAAACATTGGAGAAAAAAAATTTATATTCAGTGGTACAGATCCATTCCTCAAAAACCATTTTATTAGTGTATCCAGTAAACTAACTTGAATATTTTCTTATGAATTTCTCAAAATAAATTTGTTCTCTCATTAGATCATTTTGATGTTAAACATAATTCATTTCATTAGAATGTTGTCTTATAAAATTAATTGTATTTTTTATTCCTCCACAATATTTTTTCGTTTCCCATGTGTTAAATATATTTATTCCCCATCACGCTCAATTTTAAAATGGTTCCTTTAGGATCAATCCATTTGCTATACCCAAAAGGCTTAGTGTATGAAACAATGATAATATATTGAAATTATATAATCATCAAAATTCATTTAGAAGATATCGAAATCATGACCCTTTATTTTCAATCTATTTCGTCATCAGTTTTACCTAGTTCATTGTAGGTCATTTTCTATTTATATAATTCATGATGATTCATAAAGGTTTTATAAATTCCAAAACATATACTTAAAGAGTGTCAAACATGTATTGGTGTAAGACCCATTATTGTGCACCATATAAAGAAATAGTTGAAGGATACTTCATGCATTTTAGATTTATTATCCCTATGAAAAAAAAATTCAAATCTATATACACTTGTATTATCCAATATTGGATATATTTTCTTAGAGACCACTCACTCTATCCTTCAATAAAATTTATATATATTTTCCAATACGTACACTTATCATTTTACTTATCCCTAAGGATCTCACAATGATTTTTATACTATTTATAACTATTAAATAAATCATTCCTTTGATACCAACTATATTAACATGGTATTTTTAATGAAAATATTAAATCTTTTTAAATGAATATTAAATAAAATTCCCATACACTAGAATGTAGACTATAATGGTTTAGGGTATGCATAGACAAGATAAAAAATATAATAATTTAATGAATGATATCTAAAATTTACAATAATGATCATCAAATTTATTACACATTATAAAAATACCCTTAGTAAAAATTAATCCATAACACGTGGAAAGGTAATATAACAAAGTGTTGTCACATATTCATAGTAAAGGTAAACAAAGATGATATAAATCCTTGAACATAACAACTCATAAGATAGGTATAAGTTTATGATCTTGTTAACATAACATACCATTTCTATATTCAATATGTTGAAGAAAATATTCATGAGTTGTCGTATAAAACCTTTTCATTTGAAGTATATGTATCATAATATATATAAATCCTATTAAATCAATCATAGAAAATATGTTAATTTCATATAATTATGGAGCCATCATATTATAGAAACCATTTAAAAGTAAAGGTTAATTTTTGAGACCATAAAATAATTAGCGATCAGACAACTATACCTATCTCAAATAATAAAATAGATCTGGAATCATCATCTTTTTCCCATAGTGGATCAAACACATTGCCTTGTGTCCTATAGTGGATCAACCACATCGACATATTTCTATGTTCAGATCAGGAGCATAATATCATTTCCCATAATTAATTGATGAGGAATTGGTAATTACATAATGTATTTTACAGTGAAATATTTCCCACCTCTCACATTATCCAATGATTTTTTTGTTGTATGAACATAAAACATTCATTATATACTAACCCATGAAAATGAAATATTTTTCATAATCTTTTTATCAAATTTTAATCTATAGAAATGAATTGGGTTTCATAATCACATATACATCATATTTATAAACCTAAACCATAATGAAAAAAATTAATTTTGGATCCATTGGATTGTATCCCATGTAAAACAAAAGTAACACTAAAGTTTGTTGTCATTATTCGATAATATTTCAATAATAAGATCAACAAAATTTTTTGTGGAAAATATAATTCCCATTTTGATATCACTACATTAATATATGAAATTTTCAAAAATATTAAGAATGAAATTTTTATTTAATATAGAAAAGAATACATGAAAAGGGTAGTTAAAATAATTTATATTTCATTATAGTGTAAAATCACATAATGTCATACATGATGAAAAAAATATTCTTATATATGTTTTGAAAAAAATATAAAAAACCCACTTCGATAAAAAAGAAAAGAAGATTCCATACAAACCATTTCCTAATATAAATAAAAAAATGTAATTAATATATTTATAGAATCTTTTTAGAATAAAAAATTTATTTAATTTTTTTTTTGAAAACACGGGCATGAAGAAAAAACATTTCGACACTAAGAGTGAAATGGTGTTCTTTTTTATTAACTATATTTTTAGGATTCTTTAATACATAATGAGAGGAAATTAATGAAAAAGATGTATTTTAATTAAATAAACTGTTTAGATGAAAACTCATTTGTTTCTTAATATTTATATTATATTAATTCATCATTGTAAACCCAATAAAAAATCCTTGAAAAATATGATATTCTAAAATAAAATCCTTACCGCATTGGTATCATTTGAACTATATGAACAACGAAAGAGAGAAAAAATATCGATATGTAAATCCCAATATCTTTCACAAGAATAATAATAAGTAATTTTTGGGATGTGTATAAATCATAAACATACAATTTTTGAATATGGCATGAGTCCCATATAAGTAAAAGTTATGTAAGAATCCCCTAAATTCATGGTCACTATTGAATCATAAGGCCCGCAATACAATGACATTAATGTTTTTAATATCATGAGTTAATAATATTGAATATATAAAATGTTAACATTGTTATATACATACCTCATAAAATAATATAGGTTTATATCATAACATATGTCTCAAAGAAGACAATTTGTGTAAATAATAAAATACCTCAAGTATCGAATTTCGTCATATATTTTTGTCCTCCTGTATAATAAATAATGTATTACTATAAATATTTTCCTTATCCATAATCATATATAACAATCCATATATGATGTACTTATAATTTTTTTTATACACTTTAATATATTATTCATTTTGAAATTGTGGTTCACGTAATAGCTATATTAAATTTCATGTATGTTTTATTTTGGTATTTTTGGACATTTTAAATTGTTAAATGTTATTATAATGACCCCAACCTAGAATCCTAAAGCTGGTGTATACATTGTTGAATTTTCATAAGATAAAATGAATCACATCCCAAAGGACAAAATAGTGTAATAGAGTTTGTAAATTAGATATATACATGCTTCTATTATTATATTTTTGCACTCAATTTATAGCATTATTTTTTTTATAATATCATTTTTAACTCAAGAATATTCATTCATATAATTAATTTGAAACGTATAGGTAACATAACAAGGGAAATAATATATATTTTAACTGAATTTCTCATTAAGGGTTAATTGTAGTGGAATAAATCATGAATAAATAGCATACTGGATATGGAAATGTATATAACTAAACACACATTCCATTTGAATGTTCATACCATCAAGATTAGTAAAATAATTTGAAATATGTAGTTGTAGAAACCTGAAAACTCATAACACATAATAAATATCTTCACAATAATTAATAGATAAGGAATAATAATAATGAAAAGTTAAATATCTGAACAACCATTCCATTAAATTATTAACTTACCTATTATGAATATTTATGGCATAATCACTATATACATGTATGTTTAAGAAATCACATGAAATTTAATTGATAAAATGATCCTGAAAATGAATCCAAATATAATATCATTATGAAAATCTAATAGAAAATAATATCTAGACTCATAATGATTGAAATGATTACCAATTTCACATCTCGATCTCAGGAATCAGAATATGTATACATGTAGGAGAATTTCTAAAAAATTTATAAATTATGGGTAGGTATAAAAGAGAAACAATTGTAGCTAAGTATAGTTAATTGATTCATCTCATTAGACTTTTCATTAATGTAGGTGGTATCTATAAATAGTCCCTAGCCATCACTACTTGTCAAATTCAATCCTAATATATCTTATTATTGATTTATTTTATGAATATTGGGGCATATCCTAAAATTTCACTTTTGAGTAATGTATATAGATTAAAAATAACTTCCCTAGTGAATCATATTATTTTCAATAAAAAATATCATAGGTATAAAGGATATATGTTATATGTAATAAGAAAATATTGAGAAATAATATGTATATAACTGGTAAATATAATTTTAAATGTTAAAAATATTAATATTTGAAGGGTGATTTAATAATTATAAAAATTAAACAAAAAATATAGTGGAAATACCTTCCTAGGTCACACTAATCTAAATCCATCAAGATAATTATTAAATGTTGTACTAGTACAACATAAATTTATTATATAATTAGTATAATAAATGGTTGTTGTAATTTATTTATAGAAATAAAATGAATATTTCATTGTAAAAATATTGGATGAAAATAACATTTTTCACATGGAAAATATTTTTAAAACAAAAATATTAAGAAATATTTTGAAAACAATATTCATTGAAAACAACATTTTAATATTTATTTGTAATCTCAAATACATTGATTGGTCATCAAGGATAGAAATTATATTCCATCCATAAACATTAAATCAAATAAACCCTTTACATTTCGATTAAAGAAACAGTGAACATTCTTGGAAAATTAAATTAATATTAATTTCTAAAAGAATAAGAAATTATAAAAATTATAAAAATTAAAATACTAAATGATTTGATTATTTTTAAAAAATAATTACAATCCTTTTTAAAAGTAACTTCATGGATGAAAAAAAATTACCAAAGAGAAAATGATGTAATATTTTATTAAGAATATTTTATGAGTCATTTTGCATGCCCAATAGTGGGAATATGTTACTATTACTAGAAAACATAATGAGGAACCAAAAGATAACAAAACTAAAAGGGTTTGTTATATGGTGATCAAATAATTTACTTTAATGTAAATTACTGAATAAATAATCCTAATTAAAATGGTATTGTGAATTAAACCAATCAATGATCATAACATTGAACTGATAATTAACTAATGAATACATTTCTTCATCATATTTAAATCCACATAAAACAATAAGAAATTGAAAATTCGATAGTAAATATTAATTAAAAACATTATCATATAATATTAATGACAATGAAGAATTAATATAACCCAATGCAAAAAAATGAGTTTTGAAATTTTTTATAAATTGTTAACACATAATTAAAATTTAATGTGGACAAAATAATTCATATTGAAATAGAAAATACCATGATTTACTAAGTAATAATGATATTAAATTTCAATTGGGTTTTATATATACAAAATATAAAAGAAATTATTTGCACAACATAAAAATATTCCTAAATATATATAATCAATATAAAATTTCATTTATCACACATATAAATACAATTTATCCTTTTTAATTTCCATGTAAATCTTCTGGGAAAATAGAATTGCATTTCTTCATATAGTGGTAGTACACCATAAAGGCGAGTTACATTACCATATTCTAAATAAAATGGACCTTATAAAGGTATACATCATTTTAAAATTATATACATTTAAAGATATGTTAGATATCATATATTTTTTAATACAATTGTATATCTATCTTATAAAGAATGTGATTTTATATGAATTACATTGTTCTGCAAGGTGGTAGTCTACCGTACACAAAATTTACACTTTTGTTTCCCATTTAATGGAAGAGGATATGGAAATATATAATTACCAATAAAAAATACATCTAGGTATACATAAGATACATTAGAGATTATATAATCCAAATTATTAAAAAATTATTGGTTTTTAAGAAAAAAAGAAAAATTCCTGATTTAAAAATGTAACATCTTTTTCGGACAACTTATTTAGTTTTGCACACAAATAAATCCTAGTATGGATTTATGATACCACAAAGGGATTTTATAAATTTATAGGGTATAAATGCTGTTTTTTGGGTAGTATTTTTGACAATGAATATGAAGATGGATGAGTGGATATTGGATGAGTATGGGTGGTCTTTTAAAAGTATGGTAGAGGAAACACAAGGAATCTTTTTATAGAAATATACCCCCTCATTTTTAGATGATAATAGACTAAAAATTGATCATTATAGAACCATATAGGTTATAATGATGTAATTAATCCATAAAAAGGTGTTTATAATTTTTTTAGAACATTTTTAAACGGATATCTTCTATGTTTAACCCTCGACAACCCCATTTTTACCATAAACATAGTAATAAATTTTTTCATTTTCAATATTTATTATCAAAAAAAAAATTTGAACATATTATATGACATTAATATTTCTGATTTAAAATATTGTACCCATTTTACCAAATTCAATTCACATATGTTGTGGAATCTAATTTAATATTTTTCCAACAGATGTGATGAAAAATTAGGTTTCCAATGAAAATTCATTCATAAGTATAAATAGTTTTAATATAAAAATTAAATATTAAATTGATCAAAATAAAATATATTTAATAAAATATTAATTTAATTTTACTCATTTTTATTTAAAAATTTTAAAATATAACTTAAACATTAAAATTATTTAAATAAAAATGTAGTTTTATGAAAAATTGTATTTTTCTCTGTTCATCAAAAAAGAAAAATTTATGAAGAAATATCAAAAATTTATTATAAGATAATTTTTATAAGAGTATTTTAAAAAATAAATTTATTTATTAAATTAAATTAATAAATATTGGTTAAAATTAATTATTAATTATTTGACCAATGCGTGACAGAAACACATTTTAAAAATAATAATTTCTTTTCAAAAAGGACTATTTTTCATTAAAATTATTAATATTTTTATTAATACTTTATTAAGAGTAAATGAACATGTTCAAACATATAAATTTCATTGTTTATTCAGTACTATATATTCCCTGCAATTTAATTAATAGTGTAAAATGGTATTATATATTACTGTTCATTTAGACTCAGGTTTTCATGTCCTATAAACTATCGAAGTGATTATTTATAATGAAATATATTTCATGGGTGGTTTAATACTGGTTTTTTATATCAGACACTATCAAATAAAATTTTATTATTTAATAATTTTATTGTGTTTCCTATAGTTACCAATACCCAAATAACTGGGAGCCAACATCTTACATTATTTGATTAATATAATATATAAGTAATAAAATCCTAATAGAGAAAAAAAATATTTGTAGTCTTCATAAACTATGTACATACCACATTCTCATATATATTTTTTTTGGAAAAACTATATCATATTTTCAAGAATGTCATTATCCACTAACGAATATGTTTTCATATCATTCTTAGTATAGTTCCTGAATACCTAAAAAATGAAACATAATAAAGGTGAGATCAAATTCTCAATAAGGGTTAAGTAAAATAGAATCTAACATGAAATAATGTGAATAGTCATGGACTGAAAAATAATTAATCACACATTCTATTTAAAAAAATTAAAAACTCATTTATTATGAATTTATAAATAAAATAATACACATTGAATTTAATTAATTACTTGACAATCGTTATTGGACCATGAATAAAAAATATGCAGTGTTAAATAAAAAATAACACATTCCATTTAATAATAATTTTGAAATTTTGATTAATACATATATTATATTATTGAAAAAATTTCAAGGATTACAATTACAGAATTATTCATGGGGGAAATTATTAATTATTTTAAGTCATGTTCTCAAGAATCATGACACCTGTAATATCAAGACCATGCACAAGACAGTTTAATACTTATGGGTAGGTACACTACAAAAAACCATTTCACTAAAGCAATCCAATTGATTCATGTGATGATATTACTAATTAATCATGGGGATATCTATAAAGGCTTTATAAATATATACTCATGTCCAAATTATTTCTCATATATCAAATAATCTATTTAATTTTTCAATAATATACTATATAAACAAATTTATGTACCGAATAATGACTTTTTGTGGACAATAATTTCTACAATCTGTTATATTACATTTAAAAAAATAAAATATTTTGAAATGATATCTAGTTTATTATGAAATCTCATTTTTTATATATATTAGGGACATTTAGAGTAAATTTAATGTATAATGATCAAATGAAGGATAATATTTTAAGGGAAATATAACAACTATAAAATTGAATCATGGATGTGAATTTAAACAATATCCTTGGTAAAAATAATCTTAAAACGTCCAATGTATGAATGGGGATGGTATTAATACAATATATCAATATTATATAATATTTAAAATAATGGTTTGCTGTCATTGATCAATAAAAATACCTTAAAAATGTCTGAAAAATATTATTATGGGAAATATAATTTTCATTTTAAAAATAACCTATTAAAAAAATTTCACAAAACAATTCAAATAATTTTCATCAAAAATATATTTTAAAACGTATAATGGGTTCCATAAGATATTGTTGTTCATTACTATAGGAGACTAAAAAATGTAATACATGTTAAAAAATGATTCTATTCACATTTCTTGTATCTTCTAAATAGGCCTTGTTTGGAAGGATACCATAAGATTCTTTTCAAAAAATATGATAAAAATACAAACATGGGTAAAAATTTCCTTAATAATTAATTTAATGACATTTAAAAAAATTGAAAATATTTTCTAGACACGTGGATTTGAAATAAAATTACTATCAACCAACAAGAGAAATGATATTGTATTTGAAATAAAACATTTTCCTACTCAATTTAAGAAACAATGACTGTTAGATTTGGTAATATTACTTGATAAATAATGAATAAATAGAGAATAATAATTTTAAATGGTTTTGTTATCCAATTATAAAAAAATTTCCATTAATAAAAATTCATGTGTAAATAATCCTAATTTAATTGAGAATGTTAAATAAACCCTAATAACAATAATAATATTGATGATAATATTAATGAAAGAAAAAATTATGTTTGAAATATTTTATTTAAAAAACAAGTATAATGGAATAATTTTTTTTCGACATGCATTACACAAATAATTGTAAATATTAATGATAATGATGAAGAAATATAACCTAGTAAAATGAAATTATGTTATTAAATTGTTTTCTACTTGATAAAATTCAACAGAAATCCCCTTGGATAAAATAATTTAAATTTCTTAATTAAAATAAAATAAATTATGATATATTAATGAAATTTCATGAAAATTTATTGTATATACATCATATAAAAAGCTAGGTGCATAACATTTCCAAATTCCTCGATGAAGTGAAATTTTGCCGAAATCCATTAAATCATGATTCGTTTTAATGAAAATGACTTAATTTCTTGTAAAATTTCATGATTATTGATTTAATTTATATTAAAACCAAAATAATTTAAATATTATCATATATAATAACCTGAAAATGTTTCACCACCCTTTTCCCATTAATATTTCATTATTTTCATTGTTTTGGGTGTGAATTTTCATGTTTTCCTATAAATACTTACTCTGGAAAGATCTTTTTATATTGTATATGATATAGATCCATAACCTATATTATTATATCAATGTTTTAAATATAATATTGACTTTGCATATAAATTTTAAAAATCATTCTCTATTTTTGTATATGGAAAATAAATTACATCGTCTTTTAGAGACGGTAATTCGTACATATGAATGAGGAATGATATTATTCCCATAATAATTTTAATCATATGTAAGCTTAAAAAATATTTATCTACAAAAAATTATCAAATTATTTATCTTAAATATTAATTTAAATTTCCATTATTTCTTCTCAAGTAACGTATAACTGGAATATGAAATATATCGTTTTATGTTGCGGTATTCATCGATACACAAGAGCATCATTGTACTAATTTAATTGGAATGGAAATTAATAATTTATATTTTATAATATAACTAAATATGTATTATAATAGCATGAATATAATATAATATATTTTAATACATCATTATATCAATCCTTGAGTGGTGTTGATGGAAAACAAATTATATCAGTTTGTGAAGTGGTAGTCTGTCGTATAGAGGATCAATGGTTTCATTTCCCATTGGTTTGAATAATGGATGAATATAAATAATATAAATTAATTATTTTAATTATTTTAAATATAATTATTTTATTATATAAAACTTAATTGATATTATTTTAGATATGTGTTAGATCAATCAAAATTAAAACACTTATTTAAAAACCATACCTTTTCATTAGATAACCTCTTTAGGTTTGTAGTAAATGACTTCCTAAGATAGATATATGATCAATAAAATTTCAATATTATATTGTTATGGTATTAATTAATCATTTTTTTATTTATTTCATAATACAAATGGCCATGTATGTTTGAATAGTGGATAATAGTTGGTGGCCTTTTATAAGGGGGAGATGGCACACATTGATTTTTAGAAAACAATCAATTACACCCATGATTTTATCATGTAATAATCCTATAAAATGGGCCATTAAAAATAATTATTGGTTTTAAGGTCGAAATATGACCATAAAAAAGTTTTTAGATGATATTTGGAAATTTTTAATACTTATCTCGTTAGTGTAACCCCCAGTAAATCAGTTTTTACCTTAACTGCAAAAACTAAATTTTACACCTTTTAATATTCATAGTGGTAAAAATTTATGTTTAAATTATTATTAAATATAATATAATTAAAATATTTTTAAAAAGTCGATTCAAATAAATTAAATAGTATAACATAATCTTATACCCACAACATCAACATGAAAAGAGGTTTTCATAGATAAATTTCTTATTAGTATATAAGGTTTTAAATTTAAAATAATATATGGAATGAATTATAATTACCTCAATTAGTTAGATAAAAATATCAAAATAATCTATTTTTCTTTTAATAAAAATTGAATATTTATGTAATCATTTTTAAATAATTAAAGGAAAAGGTAGATTTCCAAAAAAAACAAATTATTTTCACATTTCTTCTAAAAATGAACCATTTTACAAAAATCCCAAAACTACACCGAATGTTTATTTTTATATTATGATTTTAAATATGAATCTATATTTTTCAAATAAATTTATTTTAATTTTTTAAAAATTAATTTGAGATATATGTGTTCAAATCACGATTAAACCATTATTTAGAAAAAAATATAGATTTTTAGAAATCATTTCATTTTAATTCATATGATTCTTATTATATTTTTGATCAATAAATATCAATAATTTATATAAATTATATCTTAAAATTCATAACAATTAATTTTTCATCTATCTTATAATGATATACTTTATTATAGTTTATTCAGACTCGATGTTGCATGTTCTACAACCTATCAAATAGATAAAATAAAATATAATATAATATGTTGGTTTATTAATCATAGTTATTCATGTAAAATATTGTATCTAACGAAATTTTATTACTTTATAATATCAGGTTGTCACATTCTCCCAACCATAACCAATTTATGTCCACTAAATATGATCATTTACTGAGAAATGGGGGGATTTATATTTGGAAATTCTTTTTATAAAAACCCACATTTTAAAAAGGGTTAATAAAACATATACTTAATAATATATAAAGAGAATTATTAAGGTAATATGGTTTAAAAAACAACTGGGTTTCTATATTGGTGAACATTGAGGGAATTTACATATGTGGACATGGAAGAAAAGTGTAAATAAGTATAAATACTAAGAGAGTTTATTGATCACAATAATATGAGTGATAACATAAATGTTAAGGAAAACCCCATAAACATATAATGATTTAAAATACAATTTGATTCATTTATTTAATGGTAATACCATAATTTTATTCATAATACTTTTCTTAATGTTTAATAATTATATTACTGTAATGTTATAATGATATAAACCCACTTGATACATTTCAATTTCCTTGTCACAATTTCATCCATTGGTTTTGACTCAATAAATATCCAATTCATCCCATTCTCCTAGGAATGAAAACCCAAATATAAATTTTTTCATTATACACTAAAATTTAACTTTAATGGATTTCAAGATATATAAAAGATTGTAATGCCTTTTTCTATATCTAACTATTATCTAAACCCAATATAGTCAGTAAAGTTATCTAATATAGTACATTTAGCAGTGATCCAGTTTAGTAAATCCTCTTTTTAATCATTAATATTTATTCATAAAATCTTTTAACAAATTTTTTTTTCATAACATCCAGGATATCATGTATTCTAGTGTCATTCAATATAACCATACTATTGTTTAGTTATGGGTCCAAGTCCTGTGACTTTTCTGTATGTGATGGATTTTCAACTGATATATGAGTTGTCCTCTTCATTAAACCATATTAATATAATTTCTATAATGTTAAAATATTTTGATAAACTACAATTAATATATCATAAAAAACATGAAGATCCATAAATATTAACAATGAATTTAATCTTATTCCTAAACCATGTAAATAAATTCATCATCAAATAAATGTTTTATATACTAAACCAATAGGTTGTATTCTTATAAATAAATCTCAATTTTTTAAAATTTTTGTGAACTCCCATTATATAAAACCAAAAACAAAGGTGATTAATATGTTTAACATATTATAAAACATAAAATCATAACCCTTGATGGAATCTATGAATCTTATTTTAATGTCATCATATGTGATTCTGAAATTATACACAATCATAATATGTTTCTTGATTTTTATAACCAAAATTTGATTGGTAAAAAAACATACTTCAAAAATTTAATTTTAAAATCCCAACACCTAAAACTTCATCTATTTTATTTCAATTTATTTCCTTCCATGACCAAGGGGATAACCATTAGAATATAGAATCTACTAGGAAAATATCTAGGCTCCACATATTTAAGAAAGTAGAGTATAAATTGATCCATAAGATGTGATTTATTTCCATCCATCACAGACTTCAATGTACATTCTAAATTTTATTCTTTGAGTAATTATTTTCTAAACATAAATTATTTTAAAATTCCTTTAGTACACATTCATGGGTGCTCTTTCCAAAAATTTTAGATGAATTAATTTGAACCATATTTCATCCATGGTCTCCACTACTTCAGCTCCTAGAAAAATCCATCCTTATCTTATTTAGTGATTCTCGTAGTTTTTCCTAGTATTAGTTGTTAATCGTATTTCTGGATAACTCAAAAGGTTTTATCATGAAATAATTTTCCCTTATCATCATCTATTTTTTTCTCATATTTTCAACACTATTATTTAAATTTTATGTTAACTTTATTTCTTTAGGTTCCATCTATTGACTAGAACCAAAAATAGTAGAGGAAAAAAAGATAACTATCGGAAATCTATGCAATCATTAAAAATAATTTAATATATTTCAAATTCATGACACCATATTTTCAATCTAAGACACATTAGGTTTTTCATATGATTTCATTTTCATTATATATTTAAATACATCATAATGGTTTATAATGAAATTGTAAATTACACAATTTATATCCATCACATATGCAAAACAATGTGCACAGTATGGCTAATATTCATGCCTCGTGTAATGATCAGGTAAATACCAATACTATCTTTTCATAGTTATTACCTTTATGTATATCAGTTCCAATACTATTTCCACTCATTGTTTCCATATAGGGATTTATTGGTAAGAAAACCACAAAATAACTATCATACCAAAACATTAGGGTGTTTTTCATCATTTTCCTTCCATATCAATCGTATATTTATTTTCCCCAATTTTGTATTTCAAACATATAGTTTTCATAGTCACTATAATACTTACTCTAATTCCAACTATAATTGTAACACCCCAAGGATTTACACATAATTTTAATATTGAATGTATAAAATACCATGTCTCTAAAAAACCAACACATTATTATAACCGAGAAATATACATAATTTTTTTCTCTTCTGTGATTTGAGTTTTGAAAATATGACATACATGGTTGCATTCAGGATGTTTTTTGGACTCGGATAGAACAAAAAAAAAATTTAGTGAATAACAACCTACCCTTTTGAATAGTAACATACCCCTAAGAATAGTAGCTTGACTCATATGAATGGCGATACACCCTTATGAATAGTTACTTGACCCTTATGCATATTAATACACCCTTATGAATAGTAATATGAATAGAAATGTACCCTTATGAATAATAACTTAGCCCTTATTAATAGTAACTTACCCCTATGAATAGTGACTTGACCTTTGAGAATAGAAATATACCCTTATGAATTGTATCATGACTAGCAATGTATCCTTATGATTAATAACTTTACCCTTATGAATAGTAACCTCACTAATGTAAAAAAAATTGAATATAGGAACGTTATAAATGAGAGTTAACATTTTAAAAACTAATAATTAAGTGTTGGTTTTTTTGTGAAATTAATAATTAATTACAATTTTATAATTAATAGATTAATTGAAAATATAATTCAATTTCATAAAATATATTCACGAATCAATGTGTAGTTTTCCTATGATTAGAAGATAATTTTATGAGACCCATATAAATATTTATATGTTTCCTAAAATGTGTATTAATATTAAAATTTGTATTTTTTTTATTAAATGATGATTTTAATTAAAAATTAAATTTCTCAAATTTAAAAACTTATGTTAATAAAATGGAATTACCATTTTCATTCTAGAGGACAAAATTTGTTTTGGATGATTTTTGGGTTCTTGATGAAATAGTTTAATTTTTATTAAATAGTAAAAAATACAGTTTTTTATGAAATACTTCATTTTTTGTGACATAATAATGAAATTATTATGATATAAAAATTTATGTAAACTATGTAATAAATTAATAATTATATTACAAGTGGAATGTTTTACATAATTAATTTAGAAATGAAAAGTATATTTTTTCATGATAAGTAAAAAAAATCATTTTCAATGTCGACATAGTGCATGCGCAATGGTGACATGGTCAAAACTGATAATTTACTTAATAATTGAGTACAAAAATTAATATTCATTTATTATTTATTATTTATTATTTATTACTTATCTCATTTATTTCTAATTTATAATTTTAGTGTTATATAACAAGAGTATTATCCAATGGTATGTGCAATGTTTGTGTAGGGAAAGAAAAAAAAATAACATATTTAAGAAGATGTCTTGTTATGTATAAGAGTGAATATACATAATGAATAAATTCATAATATTATTTAGAACCTAATTAATTTATCATAATGATAGTGTTTCATTTTTTATTTTTATATATGAAATAATTAACATTAATGCTTATGCAACACCAATGCAGCGGTTATGGAAGCATAAGAAAAATAAATAAAATTTATTTAATTAAAATTATATATATTATTAAATGACGAATATTTTCGATAATTTTTTTAATTTATCAGTTTTAGACTATTATCTTTTTTATTCAAATTTGGGACATTTCTGGATCCACATGAATCACATTAAATACATTATAATATTTTATTTCAAAAGAAAATCAAGTTGTCAAATTATAGTATTAAATTTTAATAATATTATTATATGTGATTTTCTATAGGCTTGATTCAAACATGAGTAGTCTTTGGAAAGATAATGATATTATCTTTCTCATAGAACTTTATTTTTATTTTTTAGACAATAGATAAATACTACAATGTCTTCCACAAATATGATGCAATATTAATTTAATTAATGAATAAATCAAATTGTTGATTTTAAAAATAATAAAATAAATATAATTTTATATTTTTATGATAATTCACATATTCCATTAATGCTTAAGACATTTATATTATATTATATAAAATATTATTTTTTTGTAAACTTTTTTTATGTTTTAAAATTTTTAGATATGAATAGTTTTTATCTTGACATAATTGTTTTTCATGAATAAAATATTTTATTTTAATATTTAAAAATCCAAAAATTATTGAAAAAGTACATATATGATAATAATAATTCGATAATGTAAAACTTGTTTAGTTATTTGCATTTTAGGAGTCTTAAACTTTATAATATATTTATTATATTGTAATTATTTTGGGGATTCCTTAATTAACCCTCATCTCACTTATAAAAGGAGGTTCCATCCATCACAAATTTCATCACCATAAGACTTATTTTTAGACCAAACTCTACAAAATTACATACTTTTTATCCCTTTACACATTCTAGCTCTTTTAGTTTTACTAAAATACCACTTCAAAGATCCTTAAGGTTGTTTCAAAAGAGAAATATTCAAGAGGTTAGAGTTTTACTTCTTCTCTTTGGAATTATTTTCCACTTATACCTTATCCGTATGTATTATCCAATTATTCATGAAAAATCTAGTACCTTATTTTTACTAAATTTAATTTTATGTTAATGGAATATTCAATCATCATATCCTCTTTTCTCTCCTTTTATACTATAAATTAGAATACTGTCTGAGATGTGTTAATTATCACGTTCAAGGAAGTCGAGTCTTCAATATGCATGACTATTTTCATGTCTTCTCATGAAACCTTTCTAATGGTTGAATCAGATCTGAATATATGTGTTTTATCTTATTTAATGTTCATTAATCCTCACACACTTATTATATAAATTAATAATTCAAAACAAGTTCATTATCCCCAAACCTTCCAAGTTAATCCAAGCATTTATCATTAATTTTTATCTAATGAGTCATCCTCATGGAACATAAAAAAGTTCATTTTAAGATAAATTATATGTATCTAATGTCAGTAATTATATATATTAAGAATTTTTTATTGTTTACTACATTTTAAATGATATCCCCTTCATGTATATAAGTAAACAGGTCATGAATACCAAGGATGAAAACCCTCACAAACAATAAAAATAAACCTCTTAAACTCCATCAGGAACGCTATGAATGAACTCAGTAAGGATATAACAAAACAATTACATAATGAAGAGGTTATGGAAATATTAATTCATGAATATAATTTGGCTCTCGAGTACACTATTATCATGTGAAGAACCCCATCAGACTTAAGGTAAGGGTTTCCTCATCTCACTTTAATTTTATTGGGATATTCATAATTAACTACTATTACTTTTGTATGGTATATGTATACTGGCCATTTATTTATCATTCCATCAACCTATTTATTTTAATGGTAATAAATTTATCATTCTAATATTATTAATTTTGGGGAATACTAATCGATTTTTTATAAAGAGGTAATGGATTTCAACCAAAACCTCCATTTTCATTATGGTTACTCGTATTCTCTACATATCGCATCGAAATTATAATTTTTTATTTTTTAATTCACATAAATTCTGTGAGTATTATATAGATGTTCACCCACATTAATACATCTTTATTTTATGAAAATTTAAATTTTTTAGAAGGATCATTCAAAATTTCATTCTGATTAACAATCTCGATTCAATGGAATTTCTGAAATTTTTATCCATTTTCATGTTCACCCTACAAACTGTTTTAAGCCAACATTATTTTTATAAAACCACTAATTTAATCATGAAACATGATCATGGACTCTATGTGGTTTTATGAAAACAAACAAGCCTTTATACTTTAAAATTATCTTTAATATTTTCTTTAAAATGCCCTAAAATAATTCATTTCAAATGATTTATAAGAACTCTTTTTAAATGTTTTTTATTTAGAAGGAAATAATTTAATCCATAAATTTAATTTCAATGTCCTTCCCTTTTTTCTAGTATTTATATTTTTACAATCAGATTTCATGGTAATGAAAAATGATTTTGAAAAAGAAATCTTCTTTCAAAAGTAAAAAGAAATTTTCTCATCTCACATTAGCTTTTTGGAAGTATATTCCATATTCACCATTTATTCCATGCAATTGGTGTATGTACTAAAAAATGGTATATAATATCAAGGGTATACATATTCTCATGATATTCCAAGGGATTATGATTTTAATGCATCATGGATTTATATGAAACATTGTAATGTTTCAGGATTATGTCCTCATGAATTTGTTAACAGTCTCATTAAATTGTATCTTCATCTACGACAAATTCCCTTGTTTAGTATTGTACATAATTGATCATTATCTATTATGATATCATATAAAATATTTTTTTATGGGATTCTGATATGTTGACTATAGTTGTGCTATCTTCTTACAATTCACTAATTAATTCTAAATGGTTAGTGTTTATGTTCAATTATTGGGGAATGTTATTTACATTTTTATGATAGTTTCAATATGAATGTATATATTTTTTAGGTTCACTCCATTCATATGAGCAATGAATTAGATATTTTATCAGATGGTAGTGCCTTTTTTATCCCCTCTGATGCATCAGTAGGTATAACGGGAAAAATAGATAGGGACTTGGCTGAGGTATTTCCCATTTTGAGATACGGTTTTGGATGAGGCCTTAATCTTTTTAGACGTCTTGGCTAAGGCCATGAATTTTTCTTTTAGAATGTATGTCATATGCATTTACCTATTTTTTATTATATAAATTTATATTTAATTTGGTTATTTATATTGTAGAATACACAAGATTATGTTTTTTGTAGAAATGTTTAGATAGCTAATATTCCAACCATATTATGTTCATGTTTATTTTTTAAGGCGGGTGTTTTCAATTATTCATGATGCCTAATGTCTACGTTTACGATATTTTCCATAGTATTTCATACCCTTATTGAGCATTTGATCCTACCCCATTATTATGTTTAATTTTCTTAGGGGATTAATAAGTTTATTAAGATTCACCTCTAAGGATAAACATATTATTATGATTGTTCCCAACAAAACTAATAAGTTGTATTACATTTCAAGTTCTAATGTTGAACTTATGTATAGATATGGTTTTCCAAAAATACTAAATTACTTAGTACTTCATGATTTTATTTATTTGCTATCATTCCAATGTATTAAAATAATTCAATGGCTCTGGGCTTCTGGGTTCAGGGTGTTACAATAATGACCCTGACACTTGTAACCTGGAGTCGGGTTACTAATTTTTTACATTAGTATAATTTACAAGGAATCACATCCCAATGTAGGGAATAGTTTAGTACTACTAGTAAAATATATAAATAAATTATTCTAAAATTACATTAGAAAAAACAAATTAATAAAAAAATCAGAAAATTACTATTTCCTCTAAAATATTCATTCTTAACATTATTAATAAAGTTCTCATATTCAAGTGGAAATAAAGAAAAGAAGGGTGAGGTGAAATACTTAGAAAGGTATATATATAAATGAAGCTATCATGGAATTATATGAATAATCATGCAAAGGTAAATTATTGGAAACACCTGACATTTAAATAATGTTACTATCATAATCAATATAAAAATGTAAATTACATAGAACTCATTTAATTTAATAAATAACATGACTATCATAACTGGATAATTAATGATCAATATGGTAAGTAAAATGAATGAAAACTCATATAATTTAATCAATAACCTAATAATAAAATATATCTAGATATAATAACATTGTGAAAACCGATTGATAATAATAACTAAATTATTTATTAAGGAAATGCTTTATTATTTGACATTATGATATCAAGCATCCAGATTTCTTGTATTTCAAGACCTTTCACAACACAGTTTAAAATTTATTTGTAGGTAAACAATAGAAACATTTTTAACTAATTATATCTAAATAATTAATCTCATGAGACTACTGATGAATCATGGGGATGTCTATAACTCAAAAGTGCCCATATTGGAATATCCAAAAAAAATCTCATATTTTGATTAATAGATTTAATTAATGAATAGTCATCCTATCAACAGATTTATTTGGAAAGTAATAAATAGTGACTAACAATAATTTTCCCATTTAATCATATAATTTTCCAAATAAAATAATATATTTAGTAATGATATATTTTTTAAAACAAATGTATACATGATAAATAATATGATGTTTTATATGAAACTTGACATCTAATGATCACAAGAAGGTGAATAATGTAGGGGAATGTCAATGAATACAAAAAAATCAATGAAGTTAATTTAAATAGTATCCTCAATAAAAAAATCATTTACTATCGATATGATAAATACAGATGGTATCAATACAACATGTCCCTAGTAGAGTATATATAAAATAAAGTACTATGGTAATTGATGAAAAGAAATATCATAATTAGGTCATTAATAACATCATTGAGGAAAATATCCTTTCAAATTAATTTGTAAAATTTCAGTACTGGGTATAAAATCATTTAATAAATAATTTTTATAATGTTAAAAACATTATTGAAATCTTTATCTAAAAACATTATTTTTGAAGAAAAAAGATTATCAACCTAAGAGGAAAAGAGGTCAAATTTTATTAAAAAGAAATCTAAAAAATTTTAAGAACAAATTAATGGAAATGATGATGCTATTATATGAAAAAATTACAGATATCCAGACGAGTGGAGAAATAAATAGTTTTATTTTTCAATGATTTAAAAATTTCCCTCAATGAAAATTTATAAATAAATAGTGCTTATTAAAATTATATTATTAAAAAAAGCTTACAAACAATTGTAATGTTGAGGTGAAAATTATCCAATGAATTGAATATTTTTATAAAATTTAAATTCACAAAATGAAAATTTAAATACAATAATAAATAGTCAAAATTCATTATACACATAATCCTAAACCATTAATGACAATGAAGATGTAATATTACCAATGAAAGGAAATTGAGTTATGAAATTCTTATCCACTTGGTAACATTGAACTCAAATACCCTTTGTTGAAATAGTAAAACAAGAAGAATAAAATACCATAAATTATGTGGGATTCATGATATTTCAGGTAAAAGAGGTAGTACACACACCATATAATAGAAATTATGTTTATAACATTACAATATACATTAATGAAGGGAAATTGAGAGGAAATCACTTACCCCATGATTCCTCTTGGTTTATAATTATTTAATTAATTTTCAATTGTTCTAATAATGTAATTAGTTTATACATGAACCATATTCCTTTAAATATTATCATATATTATACTTATATAACAAATTATCACATTTTTACTAATATTATATCATTATTTTCATTTTCTAGGTTCTTATTTTTCTGGTTTTGTCATTCGTAATTTGTAAGGAAGTTTATGGTTATTAAATATATGATATTAATAAATAATAAAAATACTTATATTAATGATATAAATATAACATTTTAAAAATATTTAAATTTTTATAATACTAATTTATGGTTGGACATTGAAGATCAATCTCATCAATTCTTAGAGATGTGAGGACATACGTACGCACGGGCAATAAAATCAATTCCCTAATTAGGGAAATGTAAAAAGATTTCCTAATGTATTAATATTCAATAATAAAAATAATATCATATATATCACATATATTCATTATATTCATCTATATTACATTACATATAATTAATTATTGAAAAACAAATTGCATCACTTTGTAGGGCGGTAGTCTTCCGTACACACAAGCGATGTTATCATTTTTTAAACTTAATGTAATGTAAGAAGGTATTTATTATATTATAATCTAATAATTATAATAATATATTAAATATAATATAAATTTATTTTATGAATTATTATAAACATCCTTGAACATTGGTCATGGAAAACGATTATATCAGATAGCGAGGAGGTAGTCTATTGTACACATGATCGACGGTTTTGTTTCCCACATAATGTTAGGGGTGATGGATATAGGTTATCCAAAAAACATAATAACATATTATTATAAATAATTTAATATTTTTATAATATATATATTTATTAATAATATCGATGAGAGGTTTTAGATGAAAAAAATAAAAACACTCTTTTTAAAATGATGCTTCTTTGGAAGACCTGTTTTGGCTTACAAGAAATCATTCCTAGGATGGATTTATGATAAACACAAGTGATATATAATGATAGTATGGTTTTAAGAAAGTTATTTTGGAATTTATTTTCCAAATAAAATTAAATTTTAGTTTAATAATAGTGGAAGAGATTTACTTTCATTTTAGGAGTGGGTGAGAAGAAACACATTGAATTATGGAAATTAATCAATTACACCAATTTGTTTTTTCATGTCAAAAGTCTCCAAAATTGGTAATTATGGACCCATATAGGGCATAAAGTAGAGATATGTCCGTAAATGTTTTTTTAGACTAGATTTATTACCATTTTAACCCTTATATTATTAGTTTAACCCCAAAATAAATAAGTTATCTCTTGAACCACATTAATTAATTTTCCCTACTTATAATATTCATAATGGTAAATAATTAAGTTCAAATTTTTTTATAATAAAAATTATTCTTATTCATTATATGAAATCAATTTTTCTAATTTAATTTCCAAAAATTTAGAGGACCCAAAATAAAATATTCCCCACTCACATGATGAAAAAACTGGTTTTTAAAGTGAAAATTCTCACATGTTTAAAAGGTTTTAACAAAAAATTAATCATTAAATTGATTTAAATGGCCTAATTTTTAAACAATATGATATATTTGAAATAATTTTACTTATAAAAAATTTATAATGTATGTAAACATATTGAATTATTTAAAAAAATGCTTATTTTTCAATAAAAACAAGTATTATTCAATATTTATCAAATAATGATACAATTTATAAAAATTTCAAAAATTAACCCTTAGATAATTTTTACTTGGTGATCTTAAATATGAATTTAATTTTTTAAAATAATTTTTTCTACAGGTGGAAAAATTAAAAAAAAATTATCTATTTAAAGCGTTACTAAACCGTATTTTATAAAATAATTCAGTTATTGATAACACATTTCCTTTCCATGTAAATGTTTATTACTATATATCAAGTCACTACATTTTATTAATATTAATAATTTCTTTATGCTTATACATAACATCGAATATAAAATCTATGTTATATTGGTAGACTATATTATAGTTGATTTTGAATCATGGATTGGTGTCCAATAAGTATTAAAAGAGGTTAAATATAAAAAAAAATTCTTGTGTGGTTATGCTCGTTATTACATGTTCAACACCGTATCAAAAAAAAATTCTTCTATTAGTATTTCGAGGTGCCACATTACATTTTACCCATCATTAATAAATTAAGTGTCTTATGTTAGATCATTTACTCAAAAATGATTAATTTCATATTTAAAAATTTATTTTTTGTATACCCAAATCACAAAAATGGTTAATAAAAATATACATAATATTATTTAACGGGGTGGTCAAAGGTCATTTAGAATGAAACAATAATATGTTTGTTTATTAATGAATGACATAAGAATTTGATGACATGGAAATTGAAGAAAAGTGTAAATAATTTATGTAAGTGATATAAATCATTGTTCATATGAAATTGAATGATAAATATAAATTTAAGAGAAAAAAATTATAAATATATATTTATTTTAAAGGAAATTATATTCAATAGATACGATATCAATAGGATGAAATTTCTAGTTCAATATCATTTTCCTAAAGTTGTTTTATTAATTTATAATCTATAAATATAAGGAAGTATACATACTTAATATATTACTTTTTCATAATAACAACTTCATCATTTATTTTTTCCTTAACCAATTTATGATTTAATGCTCACTATAGAAAATGAATATAAAAAAATATATTTATGCTAGGCTAACAGAAATTAACTTTTAACACATTATAAGATCCATAAGATGATGACATGTTTTTCTTTAAGTCACTAACTATTTATGAAAAGAAATATGGTTAGAACAAGTTATAAAATATAATATATTACAATCTAAATAAAAATAGTAAAATCACCCATAAATAATTAATATTTACATGTCATATCATTAAACCAAAAACACAAACATATTAACTAAACAATCATGTAGTCTAGTTGTACCTACAACACAGTTGTATCCCTTTAGTTATTGATGAATGGTTTGTATCTTTCAAATATGGGAAATTGTATCACAAGGTATACGAGTTTTAATTATTTATATAACTATATTAATATAACTCCTTTAATTTTTATAATGTTTTACCACTCATATTTACCCCATATACGTGATCTCCTATTTTGACGATTTTCATAATAGTGATGTATTTCTTCATTATTCTCCCAATTTTCAATATTCAAATATCATAAAATGAACAATAATTTCAATTTTTTATACCCTATCATGTTATAATTTAACTTTATGATATATTTATTTATCTTTTTTCTCAATAAAATCAGTGGCAAGCATGTTTTGGTGATTTTTAACAAACGAGTACTGGTATATAAATTAATGAGATTTATATTATTGATATTATTATTGAACAAAAATAAAATAATTAACTACATATTAGTTTCAGATAACATCATTAATTACCTATCTATATTCATCCATGATATTTTTTATTGGATTTTCCGTTTAGTATGGTAGAATGACACAAATAGAAGCACACCATACTTAATGGATGAGTATGGTTATGAAAGCGGATTATATTGGAATAGTAAAATTATTAAATAGGTTTAATGATATTATAATTAGGTTATTGATTTTTTGATTCATATTTGAATATATTCTAAAATTATAATATTGTAAATCTTTGAATAATGATGTCTTTTACATTGTAGTGGTGGTAGTTATTTTTAAAAGGGAATTCCACTGTGTGGCCTTTTCAAACCCTCCACAAAAGGAAACCACCCTTCACCCATGAAGAGGTCACTCCCACGAGGTAGTACCCCTATTGGGGAAGGAGCCATTACTAGATGAGATGGCAGAGTGTCCTAGAGGGTGACAACCCGACAGCGATTGTCCGTCAAGAAATTCATCAGTGATTGGGTCACGCCTCATTTTTCCAGCCCAGATGAGACTGGGTGAACTGGCAAGGCGGTTGGATCTTGAGGGAGAGGCTCACCCTAAAAGCGGTCTCCTGGGATTTCGAACCTTAACCTCCCAAATAAAGATATGGATGTACCTCTCTCCTTCACCACCGCGTCACCACCGAAGTGGATTGTGGAGGTGGTGGTTCACACAATGTGTTGTTAATATTCCAATTTATCAAAAAAAGAAACAAAAATAAATTATATTATATTTTTATCTTAATAATCATAATGATATTATATATTTTACATTTATTTATTTATTTAGTTCGTATAACCAGTGAAGAGATGTAATGGTGGAAAATGAATGACACTGCTGGGTAAAGGTGATAGTCTCCACAAGCACATAATCAGTATTCAATTATTCTTATAAGTTGATTATAATAAATAAATATTGGTTTTAAAATTATAATATTAATTTTAAATTATAATAATGATGCTTAATTAATTATATTTAATTGTATTGGGTATTTATTCAAGTGAAAATTATGATAAAAAGGTTATGTATTTTTTAATACTCTTGTTGAGACCTTTAATTTTGTATCATCGTGCCCCTCTACATTAGCATGGGAAAAGGAAGAGACATTACTAGGCCTAAAGTGACATCCACAACACAAAAATGGCTATAAATATACTACAATGGATTCATATATAGTCGAGGGATGATTTTCCAAATAAAAATTAAGTAACAAAACCATGGTAACCACAAAAAAATATCTTCCTAATAATCCATGAGAAAAAAATTATTTTAACAAAAAGATAAAACAATTGAAAATAATAACATAAATATGACCATGAACAATATCATATTACAAAGAGGAAATCCAAAACAAAACCCAAAGAAAATAATTAAATCTAGTAGAGACTTCCAAAAAGCTAAATGGTCTAACTCAATAATCATGTCCCAGTGTAGCAAGATTTATCACCGAAGAATATAGATACAATATCTTTTTCTATTTCTTGATTTATAACATCTAAAAATGTACTAATGTTCCTAGGCAGAGGCTGATTATAAAACTCAGTATGAATTACCCAATGAATTACCTACTCCCACCACCCGGATAGAATATGAAAGAATATTTATATAATAATATTTATAAAACAAAAATTAAAATTGATTATATGAATGAAAAACCCATTATATGAAAAATATTTTTCCATTAAAATTATCTAAACAATTCATTCATACAATTTCATTGATCCATTTGGAGCTATCCATTTTATTCCATAGAACCACTCATGCATGAACTTGTAATAGTTCTATACATCTGTTTGGTCTCTAATCCATCCCAATGTTCATCAAGAAGTGTACAATATCTTTACTCCCTAATAAAACATTCACCTTATCAATGGACACATATCTTGTACCCTAATGGTACATGACCCTTATTTAGACTCAAATCAAAAGAATAACAACACACTAACCATGTGTTACCAAACTTATTCCAATCCATTTGAATAAACCATACTTTATTTTAATGAAAGCCATGAACCATTTCCATTCATAATAAACAATACCTAATTATAAAACTATCATTTTAAATTAAGAAAAAAAATTAAATTCCATAAAACCTACCAATTTCATAGTTTCACAAAAACCATCACTAAATAGGTTTTACATCATCAATAAAACATAATTTATACAATTTAATTCATAAAATTTCAACAATTTTATACCAATTCATCATTTTTTAATAATATGATTCGTGAGTGACTCCACCTACCTCGAAAAAATTGGGTAAATCAAATAAATAGAAAAATTATTCATCAAATACAGCTTAGATCTTCCAAAATCCTCCTTATAAAATTTTCCCTATTGTCCACACAACTGTATCATAACAACATTGGCATCAAAAAAAAGGTATATGTCCCCAAATTTATTAGATCCCTTAATACAACATAGGAAAAAATAATAAAAAAATGGAAATACACCGTAAACATGAACTTACAATAGAATATTGAATCCAAAAGGCATTGATTTCACAAATGATACCTCACAGTTCTAAGGGAAATGTCTCAAAATCCATTGGGAGAATTTATTTTGAGTTAAGGTTGTATTAAAGGAAATTACAACAGTAAAAGGGGATTCATATTAAACCCACAAAAACATGATCAAATGATTAATGAGTCATGGTTTAGGCCCATGGTTAGGCTTACTTGGCGCAAACCATGTGTTAGACACTACAGGTAAACACTCCACACATGGTTGGTTCACATTGTTTGAAAAATTGTGCACTAACTGTTGTCACACCCAACATCCACACATGAACAGTTACTCCATGTTGGCTACACATTTTGGAAAAACCTTCTGCCAACAGTGTGCCTACCCAAGAACCTTCAATTATTTATAAATGGTTTTACTAGATGTGTTGTATGGTTTCTACTAACCATTATCAAAGTGTAAACATCTAGAAAACACCAAAATCATGTAAAAACTCTACCAAAACTTCTAATAAAACATTAATACTATAAATATGTAAAATACCTTAAATTGGATTATTATATGAAACTGGTGGTTCTATACTCTCTCCACCATTATTTGTTATATCCCTGTAAATATTTCAACCTCCAATAGCCTGAAATTGTTTGGGCCATTGCTCGAAACTTTACATTACAAATTTCCATGTTTTTCCTCAATATGACCATGTTCCCATAAAACATGTTCTAGAAAGATTCTTTTTCCATGAAATAAAATTCTCATTCCTATCCACAATCTACATATCCACATGAACCAACATAGCGTCTATATCTTGGTCAATGTGACCCCATCAAATAAAATATGTAAGATTAGTTGGATACTTCTTCAATTGATGCACAATAAATACATTTTGAACATAAATAATCCATGGTAGAAAATAAAATATACATTAAAACACAACAACCTATTCAAGTATCTCTAAAGGTCCTATGTATTGAAATGATAACATGCCCTACATCACAAAATGACAATCCATATTCCCTCGAGAGATTTTCAAGAACACATGATCACTCACCTCTAATGTTAATCTCCATCAACGATGATATTCATATGATTTATGATGACACTATTCCATATCGATCATTTTTATGATCAGATGAGTCATCTATATTATATCTTGTATGAGGTTTATCCCAACCAGTCATGTCTCATATATTTTCACCAAACAATTTGGAAAATGACAAGGTCTTCCTTATAATTCTACAAGCGGATCCACATGCATTGAGGGATGATAACTTTTATTATATGAGAACACAAATAATGATATATTATCCTCCCATGATCCAAAGAAATCCATTACATTATACAAAAATATGTCATTCAATGTATGCATCATCTATTTGAATTTTCAACACATTAAAGGATGATACGCCATGATTATCATCAATTAATTCCTAAGGGGTTTTTTTAACGATTTCCAAAAATGATACCCAAACATTGGATATCAATCCCATACTATCAAAACGGGTACACAATTTACCTTTACCACTTATCGGTTATATATGTTTGGCAATTCATCCATATTAAGATATTAAACAAAAGGGATAATATTTTCCTACATTGTGAGCCAATCTAATATCACACATATAGAAACTTGATTTCAAACCAATTGGCAGACCTATCACAGAATCTATATTTATCTTCTCATATTTACAAATATCAATAGTTAAAGAATTAAATATACCTTTGGGATACTAGTGATCTTCCATATCCTCTTTATTAGTTATGTATCTCTATAGAGACGAATATACCTATCTTTTTATTCCCTCATACTAAATTTTTTCATTCAATAACTTATACATTTTTTTATTACATGATGGAAAACCCATCTCAAATCGTTTTAATAATTAATAATTTGATCTAAAAAATCTGTAGCTATTACCATCTCATCTCTGAAAATCAACAATGATCCCCTGTCAAGAATCCATCTCTCAACAGTCACCCCACCATTCTGATTTGACCTCATAAAAACATATTGTGAATATTATTTTTAATCCTTAATAACCATTTATAAAAAATATAAAAAAAAATAAATCTAATAAGATAATTAGAACACTACCTTTGTTGTTACAATCCAAGTGCATTTCAGTTAACATTGACATCAACTTCCGCTAATTTGGAGCCTCTTTCACTGACTAACCATATAAATCCATGATTAATTAAACCACCACAAAATTTAATATACTTTGTTTACACCTTATGTTAATTTCAATCAATTGGAAATATTACACCGATATTTTTTTCTCATATCCAAAAATCTATGCCAAAAAAATGACTTTCTAGATATTTTGGTTCATAAACATCATAAATTTCTCAATGAAGAGGTAGTGATGAATTGTATTAAATTAATGGAACATAGAAGCCAAATCTAAATCATGTTTGGATAGTTATTCTTCTGAAAAAATATCTTCAGTGATCCATACAGAATGACATAGTATACTTTTCTAAGAACACATCCTAAGAAATATCCCAATAAATAAAAATATTCCACATAAACCTATCATTATTTTAAAAATATCATGATCAGTAATGATTTAAGGTTAATCTTATGCTCTTAAATAGAATAATGAAAATTATCATTACATTAGAATGGAACAATTTTCCTTGATTAAGCTATCATTATTGAAGTTATTTATAAAAATTCATGAATAAAGCATCAGTAATAACCAATAGAACAAAGGAAACATTATATCTTAATGAATATCTTTGGTGGGATCTAAGATATTACATTCAATATCATTTATTTATCTACAGATAAACCTTTTTTATCGATAACGTGGTTAAGGAAATATCAAAAAATCATTCTATGAGTATTTTACTTTCAAATGATTATATTTCATGATTCATAACAATATCTCCATGTGTTTCTCATGCTCATCACTTTTCATTGAATACACAAATATGTCATCCAAAAACACCACCCCAAAAGATTTTCAATATCAATGAAGTATATAAATAATAAATTATATACGGATAGTTGGTGAATTAATAAGACTAAAAGGAATAACCACATACTCATAATAGATATATCTCCACCTAAATGTTCTTTCTAGATATCCTCCATCTAAACTTGCAATTTGTTGAATCTTGATTACAAGTCAATCTTAGAGATCCAATATGCTTCGATTAATTGATCAAACATATCTTCATTACATTGGTGTGGATATATAATTTTCATCATAACATGTTTAAGCATATGATAATTCCCAAAATCCTTAAAGATGCATATATCATTTTCATTAATACGATTGTGGCTTCCTAATGAGGCATACATGTCCAAATGAACTTATTTATTTCCAACCCTTCCAACTAGATAATGAGTTACCTTAACTATGTAACTTCTATGAAATAAAACAAAATTGAGATAGGAAAAGTCATGGATAATATATTAATAATAAACTCTTATTCCCAACTAGGTAGAAACCATTTTTAATATTAATGAAAAACATATGGAAACTGATTAAAAATTTCTTGAAACCTGCTATTCATGATGTGATCCCAAAATTTTATGGTCAGCGCTAACAAATTTTATTATATAGTTTTAACTAATATAGTTAAACATCATATTTGACCTTACTTTACATTATGATCTCCCCTAAAGATATTTTATATTCCATCATCAGTTGTAAAACAAAACCTTCAAGTATAAAATTATATGGGTTCTTTGAATATTGTTTACCAACACATACCTAGGGTTATTTAATACACATATATATAAATTATAGATAATCCCTATATAAACTTATCTCCATCAATAATTATACAACATACATTTCACATTATGTCTAGATATTCACTTTCACCAAGAAGAGTTTCATTTTTCAAAACATAAGTGATTATCATGGCATAAAAACCAAGAAGATAAATAATATGAGAATCATTAATGGAATGAGATGAAACCATATCTAGCAATGAATCAATAGGGGTAAATTTTAAAATAATTGTACCTCACTCCATCAATCATCCCATTTTTTCATCCAAAATCATTTTCATAGATCGATAAAATTCCATATTCACTTCACATTTCAATCCATTACCCTTTTCATATTTCTCATGAAGAGGAGTCTTGGTTTTCCAAGAATCACCATAGCTAGATCGGTTATAAGAATATCAATTATTTTTTATCTCTAATTCTTATTAAAACATACAAATTCTATGAAACATGGTATGTTTTATGGGAACTGAAACCTGGATTTGTTAAAAATTTTCACTCAAGATTCCCCATATAGTTGCAATTGTGAAATTATCTAGGATTTTGTTTGTCAATTTCACTTCATCTGATTAAGATAGAATCATTGAAATCATTCCTTTTGATTGTTTGAAATAGGTGAGTGATTCACTGATCCTGTCATTTCATTCTATGTCATTAGGAAAACCATGAAATAGTTATCCTTATTGTTCTTATTTCCAGTATTATGGATCCCAACATTTAACATAGGTATCATCATACTTCCTCTACCCATATTACCTTATTTTCATTTTTCTAAAAACGTTTCTCTTCTCACCATCTTTATATAATCCATCATACAGATGCTGATATCAATTGATTGAATTTTGGGGCTCAACCCCAACATAGAAATTTTTTCCTTTAATGACACATTATAATAATCATCAGGTGAAAGTGGACTAAATTAATACATTTAGTTACATTCTCTCTCAGTGCGGAATTCTCATACTTTAATATGAAAATGTACTTTATTCTAGAAATTGGAACATGTGATGAAATATTTCTTTATTAAACAATTCATCAAAATCATATAATTAAATTTATATTTATGCTTTATCATGAACTTCTAAATCCCACCATGGGTGTCCTATATCATCCAGTATGTAAAAATAGAACTTGACATTTAGATAATCATGTGTTCTAAGGAAATAGAAGATTTGAATCATCCTACTCACCCAAACTTATTATTTTTTCAATTCTGAATCTACCTAAATGATGGGTGGATTCTCCTTCTATAACTAAATAGAATTATCCACTTACTAATTTATTATCCATTCGGTTCCCACTACCCATGTATTCAAAGTCATGGAAAATACTCTAATGCAGCTATTGCTTCACATGTGTCTTAGTTTAAACCACTTTCTCAGTATCCTCTTCTTTCAAGTTTCTTCAATGCCTAACCAGTGAAATTCTCAATAACCAGAAAAAATATAATTTATACTCACTCATTATAAACTAAATACATAGCAATTTAAAAATTTTTAAATAAAAATTTTCAAAACAAGGATTTCAAAAATTCAAAATTTTTCCTCTATGAAACCATTTTTAAAAAATTCCACCGTGACTTTTGAATGAAAATCCTCATTAAAAATACAACTACCATGACATTACAAAATTTCACATTTCAAACATTTCAAATACTTTATAAAAGTAATTAATTATTTTTCAAAAGATTATAAATCATTAATGAAATTGAATTATTCATTCCATGTGTGAATTCATTTATATCAAGGAATGTCATGCAATCCTCATTTGTTATATCCACAATGATGTGATTAACATTCCTATAATATTTTACGAATACTTATGCACCCAAATGACTAGTAACACGATGTTGAATATAAATAAATTTTACCTACATCTTTATGCTCTAAATTTCATTTTCTAATGACTCGACACCTTTCAACCAATGTAACTTTAGGACTCACATGGATTATTTTCCAATTCCTAGACCAAATCAGTAGAAACCATTATCGAAATATATATTTTAACAAATCAAGATAGATTCCAATTGTAACATCATCCCGCTCTCTTATTTTTTAGGAATAGGCAGAGACATTACCATGCCAAAGGTGAAACTCCATGATTCCAAAGGCAATCCTTATATGTAAAGGGCTGCATAAAAACTTGGGCGATGATTTTCACTAGGAAAAGAAAACAACAGAACAAAGGAAATCATAAAAAATATCCATTGAATTACGCACAAGAAAAATATCATAAAACTAAAAGTAAAACAAATTAATAAAAAATGGAAATGTACACCCATGATCCATATAAAATTACTTAGTCAAAATAGAACCCAAAAACCCAAAGGCAACCATGTCATCAAGTAGACTCTCCCAATAAGATCTGAGCTCGCACTAAACAATCAATTCCCAGTGTTTCTAGTTGATTTTTAAAGTACTAGGATACCTTTTCTTTTCATATGTGTTGATATACAACATCGGAAAATTCACCATAGTTACCCCACACGGGGTGAGTATAAAACTCAGAAAGACTTCCTCAATTTCTTATCTACTCATGCCACTATTAATGAACATGTTATCACATTTATATAAAACTATTTATATATATGGTAAAACCATTACTAAGAAAACTAATTTGTAGGGATTGCAACCAAACATATCTTTTAAACCATTTCATAAATTTAATTGGAATAACCTTTTCTATTCAACACAACTGCACCTGCAAGCCCAGATGAATATTCCATACTGATGAGTGACCTCTCACCTATCTACAATGTAATCACTAAAAGTCCAATATTATTGTTCCGCTATAGAACACAACCTATATCTAGGGCCACATCTCATGTACCACAAATGTATATGGCCCTTATTTAGGGTCATGTCAAAGAATGAACTCAAACTAACCATGTATTCCAAAACACATACCATCCAATTACAATTAAATATTTAAATTATTGAAAAACATTCCATGAAAATTTTTCATGCATCAATATCATAACCATAAGTTCAAAAATATGATTTCAAAATCATGAAACAAAATCAGTTTCCCTAAAACCATTCAATTCCTCAGTATTATGAAAAAAATCACTAAATAGGTCTTCCATCAAGAATATAACATCTAATCCAAAATTTAATTCCATAAATTCAAACAATTTTTATCCAAGAACACAAATTTTAAAAAAAGGACTCGAGAGTGAACCCACTCACCTCACAAACATTGGTGAAAATGATGATTGGATCCATTTTTCAATGAACACGGCATTGATATTATAAAAAACACCATATATCTTGTTAGATATTATTTAGAAATTTATATCTCATTATTATTTAAATTATCATAGATTTATAGATACACTAATGTATTATATCCCTGATTCCAAGAGAGGTAAGAAAAAAAATGTAATGAAAAAAATGAATGGGAACTTATTAATGAATCTTGCATTCAAAGAACCAAGATTCCTCAATGGAAAACTCATGTATAGAAGGGAAAGGTCATCACAAACATTGGGATGATAGGATTTCGAGTTACGACTGGATTAAGGATAAAATTAGTGGTTTAAGCGGTGATATAGATTAGATCCACATAATCTTAATGTAAATTATAATGCTACATGGTTTGGGAACATTATTAGGAAAAATATCTGAAAACCATGCTCTAACCACTCTCTATAACACCCATCATAAAGTTGTCCCACATGATTATATAAAAATTTGTAAAATCATGTTAATCCCTTATGTCCACACATTCATAGTTTCTCTTAGGTGGCTGCATGGTTTTACCAAAATAGGCATCACGACCCGTCTCCTGGGGCCTGTGTCATGAATACACTAAGCCCATCTTCCATAGGACAGGGGCTAGTGACAAGCATCAGAATTTGTATACCTTACATGGGAAGGAATTTCCTTTTAACCTGTACAGACACATAGTCCGAGAAAAAAACAAGAAGAAACCACAAATTAAACTGCTCTGGTAATAGTGTGTTGAAAGTAAAGGGCCAGAACACAAGACCAGAATAAAAGTGAAAGTACAACTGTAATGTAAAACTACAACAAAAAAGTGAAAAATGGCTCCTGGATGATCCACCAAGGATCCTACATGAAGGGTAGGCCCAACTCACAATCAGTTGTCTCTGTGTCACATCACATCAAATGGTCCATCTCCGAGCATCGTCCAGTCCTGGATCGCTCCTACTCGACCAAAATATAGTCTGTCTTCTTCACAAGACAGAACAAGCTGTAGTTATATCCCATTCAGGGGTGAGTATAATGATACTCAGTAGGGACCTCGAGACACCCATAGGTCTCCCTGAGCTCCACAAAGGAAAACCACAAAGGAAAACCTCCATCTCAAGCACGAAGCGATACTCATCAACTCTACTTTGGTATATACCCATATATATACCTAATCTATCATGATATTATCATCTCATACATGAGGGGAGAATAACAAAAAGGTAACACAATGAAGGAAAAATTACCACGCATGTAACACCACGAAGATAGAAGTAACACACAAGTGACACTAAAAAGATTACACCACGAAGGTAACACCACAAGGGTAACACCATGATGGTAAAAGTAGCATAAAGGTAACACCAAAAATATTGATGTAACACATAACTAACACCACAAATATAGAAGTACCACACATGTGCCACCACGAAGGTAACACCACGAAGGTGAAAACATGAATGTAAAACCACAAAGGTAGAAGTAATTCATAGGTAAGTCCATGAAGATAGATGTAACACACAAGTAACACCACGAAGATAAAACCAATAAGGTTGAAGTACCACAAAGGTAAAACTCAGATCACAATATGTATAACTTATGTATATAACTGAAGATGATTATTACTATGCTATATTATCTTAATCTGTTAAGAGGCCCTGCTTCTAACCCACATATGATCGATAGGTAATAACCCCCGCTAACCAACAGAGGATCTAACCAACAAATTATTGGTATGCACTGACCCACACAGGATGGTTGAGAACTGACCAACATAGGATCTGATAGATTCTGGCCCACACAGGATCAATAGATACTGACCAACTTAGAATTGATTTTATTTCTTCACATTTCAGACAACCATAGGATTCCTCGCACTAGGTGTGCCTGAGTTCTGTAGAATCATCCACTTGGGATATCAGTCATACATCGAACACCACTAATATCCACAAAGGAGTAACCCAAAGGACCTCTATGTCGTAAGTGTACCAATGTGACAGATGGTGCACTAATCGGACGATCGGTCTGTGAGTTGTAAGCATTTTAGTTCCAAGGGCCCGGTTGGATTCGGGTTCGATCCAAGCCGGATGTGATCCAACACTATCAAAAACAGAAGTGGAGTATAAAAATGGTCCTTCTTACTCCAATGGTTCTAGTGTAGGAGGCAGTTTTTCAAATGGACGCCCATATTTTTGGATATGGCTCTTTAAGCAGAACTGGGCATGTTTGGGTCTGAGTCCGGTCTGACCCAGTTCAAGTCAGACCCAGCTAGGTCGAACTATAGCGGGCTTGTCCATCTTGGTCGTGGTGTAACCTGGCCTTCAGGGGGGGTGGGGGGGGGGATGGCCCATCCCCCATGAAGGCGGCCCACTAGGCTCGCACGGCCCGTCCCGGGTGGGGCACGACCTGCGGGGCGCGTTCGGCCCATCCCAATGTGGGGTCCACCCTACCTGGTGATGGAGGTGAGAACCCCAGTCTTCCTTAATAGTTGATCCACTATTCGGTTCGTGATGCGGTGATGCCAGGTTGGTACTGCCCAGTCACTGTGGAACCTGTTGGAGGTGCAAGTTCCTCCACCACTGCGGCTTCAAGACACAGCCTCCACCAGTTGACGCGACGGCGCGTTGCACCACCTCCTACTTCCATGGACAAATATTGTCAGCCACGGACATCACCCACTGCTGCTTTAGCTGCTACCCCATTCCCACTGGTGGAACACTACGGCACACCGCAATACCTCTACGGCCACCTGGTGCCAATTGCTCTGCCAACCGCTGCGGCATAATGTTGTGGTCTTCTCCTGTGGTACGTGATGATGCAACGCCTCCATCGTGGTTGGTCAGGGCCACCACGCTGGTGCTCTTCCAAAAAGAATGAAAGGGTAAACAAGGTACCAGATCTTTCGGGCTAGGTTCATTAGTCACGCGCCCTCCACGTTAGCATGAAAACATGAGGGAGGATTAAAGAACTCAACAATCAATTGGAATTTAAAACAAGATAAATCCTTACCTCAAGAACAATGGAGAGGACCCGAGATTGGGGAAGTGGGTCGACATTTGTTGTCCCCACAACAAGCTGGAAACAATGCCACTCAAGCATCATCCTTCGATTTGTAATTTGGCGCCACCAGTCACCACCCACGGGAACCGGATCCGTCCTCTAAGTTTGGAATCATGACACTTTATCAGAACATTGTTTCTTAGGGAAGCCTTCCATTACCTCTCCCCAAGTTTCATATAAATAAGATAGGGGGAGGGTTTGAAACACATGTAGAATTTATGAGGGGTCATTTAATCGGAACCTTAATAAATTCTAATGATGTTGTTACAATGTATTTTAAGGGTCAATCCATTTAATGGCTTAACATGCTGTTGGTTCCACACTTCCACATGTCCATTGGAGGAAAAGAATAAAATAAATAAAATAACAAATTTATTTTATTATTATTTTAAAATACCTTGAATCTATATTTTTCTATGATCCTACTACAGTCGAAGTGAAGTCTCTATTAAGTGAATCCCGGAGCTGCTGACTCAATGGTGCCCTATGATTTTTAATCCGAGAACCGGTTCAAAAGTTTGAAAATTCCGCTTGTGTGTTTACTGAACATACCTTAAAAACATTCAAAAATTTATTCCAGGAACACCAGGCCTCAAAATCATGTGCCACCAGTTTTCATAGACTTGTAATAATTTGATAATTTTTTTAAAAAAATACATGAAAAATAAGGGTGTTTACATTCTCCCCTTCATAGGAACTTTAGTCCCCAAAAGACACAACATAGACTACAAAAACAAATGGGGGCACAAATCACGAATCATATCCTCCAGCTACTAAGTGCTCTCATGGAGGTTCCTGTGCGGCCATCAAAGGCCCACCAGAGGTATCGATCATCCACAATGGACCTGCTCCTTTTGATCCTCAATCTCCAATGGAACCCCGATAAACGTCACACCATAATCAATGTCCAACTCACCTTGGTCGATGATGTGAGATGGGTCATGCATGTATCTTTTCAGCTAAAATATGCGGAAGATTCCATGCACCCTCTCCCACTATGGTGGATGTGCCATGTGGTATGCCACCTCTCCAATCATATGAAGTATTAGAAATGGTCTGATAAACCTCGATGAGAGTTTTTTTCCACAGCCAAATCTCTGTAGTCCCCGTTGAGGAGAGACTCGCAAGAATATGTGGTCCCCCTCCTGGAACACACGAGGTCTTAATATCCTATCCGCATAAGACATATGTGAACTCTGTGTAGTCTTAATCCTATACTAGATGATCTGCACCTTCTCAGTGGTTGCTCGTACCAACTCTAGACCCGTAAGTGATGACTCCCTTGGGACTGTATAGCATTGAGTTGATATGCACGGTCAACCATATAGGGTGTCGAATGCTTCCATACCTATGGTTGAGTGATAACTGTTATAGTATGTTAACTACAGCAAGGGAAAGTGATCCTCTCAACTACGGCCAAAATCTATGATGAAAACACGTAGCATTTCCTCCAGCGTCTGAATGTTCTGCTCCGTCTGACTATCCGTTTGTGGATGAAAAGCGGTGCTTAAATTTAGCTGAGTCCTGAATTCCTCCTGCAATCCATTCCAAAACCAAGAAGTAAAATGTGTGTCACATTGCGTGAAAATCATCAATGGTACACCATATATTCGCACAATACATTGTACATTATGGTGTCCCATTCCCTCTACTAATATCTACTCTCAGATAGGTAGGAAGTGGGAAAACATTGTGAGTCAGTCAACTATCACCTACATGGAATCATGTCCCCTAGACATATGTGGAAGCCCTTTAAAAAATTCTATGGAGATTCCTTCCCACATCCGCTCTATCACCTCTATTGGTTATTCTAAGCCTGCTGGAACCTGATGCTTGACCTTCACTTGCTGGCAAATGATTCATCGAGAAACAAACTCTTACACTACTTTATTCATCCCTGGTGGCCAGTGCTGACTTCAGAGGTCTTGTTACATATTTTCCACACTAGGATATATAGCCAGAGGGGACGTATGGAACTCCCTCAACACCTCCTCCCACAGCACCACTGGTACCATTGTACATCCCTTAAAGAGGATGATGTGCTCCTCGCCTTCATAATATTTATCAGGTGCATATCCTAAGGATTTTTGTGCACGTCTAGCCTTGCAGTCAATGGTAAAATTTTCTCCTACATGAATCGCTGATTGAGTGGGGGACTGACTATCATAAACTGGAGGTAAGCTACTCCATCTCTATCCACCAAGGATATTTGCAACGCATCTAGCTGCTATGTCACCTCACCCAGAAACTACATGCCAGACCTCCTTCTGAGTGAATCTACTACCACATTCCCCTTTCAAGGAGTATAGACTATATAAATGACATAGTCCAAGAGGAACTCCAACTATCACAATTATCTCAGGTTCAAGTCCTTCTTGGAGATGATATACCTAATTCTCAGGGATCATATTATAATGTAAAACATTCTCCCATCAAGTAATGTCACCACATCATCATGTTAAAGTCCACTACTGCTAACTCTAAGTCATGGATAATGTTGTTCTGCTCATGTAGTATCAGGTGTTGTGAACCATAAGAGATCAATGTTCTCTCCTGCATCAAGACACATCCATGTTCGTTCCCAAATGCATTGCAGAAGACAACAAACCCAATGCCCTCTTATGGTAGCCTCAAGATGGGGGCACCCGCCAGTCTCTGTCTCATCTCCTGAAAACTCTACTAGCATCTATCCATCCATACAAAGAGTTTTCGTTTATTCGTCAATTCTGACAAGGGTGTCTCAACTCTAGAAAATTCAAGCATGAATCTTCGGTAGTATCCATCCAACCGCAGGAATCTCTACACCTCTGTAACATACTTGGCTGGCTCCCATAAAAGCACAACCTATATCTTCCCTGGATCCACTGTAACTCTAGCCTCTGAGATAACATGTCCCAGAAAGTTGACCTCTCGAATCCAGAACTGGCACTTCGAGAGCTTACCATAAAGCAGTATGAGAATATCAAGAGGTCATCGATGAAGACCACCACAATGCGATCAAGGTATGGCTAGAAGATACTGTTCATGAGTCCCATGAACACTATTGGAGCATTGTTTGTGCCGAATGGAATAACCAAGAACTCATTCTGGCCATACCGACATCTAAAAGTCGTTTTATACACATCGTCATCTTGTAACATGAGATAATGATAGCCTGATCTGAGGTATATCATCGAAAAACAACGATCTCCCTTCAATTGATCGAAAGGGTCATCAATCATTAGATGTAGAATCTTGTTCTTCACGGTCACCTAGTTCAGGAACTAGTACCCACACAGTGTCTCAAACACATATCTTCATTCTTGGTGAACAAAATTGGGGCTTCCCATAGAGAAACACTAGGTCGTATGAACCCCTTCCTTTGTAAGTCCTTCAACTATACCCATAGCTCACAAAGCTCTGCGGGAGCCATACGATAGGCTGGTGTAGATATCGGTGTCATACTGGTGTACAGGTTGATGTAAAATTTTACTTCTCTACATGGTGGTAGTCTCGAATCATCATTAGAAAATACTTCAACTTACTGGTCCACAAATACAGGACAACTCAAATCTCAACATCTACTCCTCCGAAGGTAAGGCTAGACAACTGATCTATGATCGGCTGCAACCTCTTCCAGGTAAGTCCATCCTATTCTACAAAGGTTACCTTCTCACCGGTGATGGAAAACCTGGTCCCATCCTCATGGATACACCACACATTGGGCCTAATATAGTCAATATGGGCATGAAAAAAGGATAACTAGTCCATACCCAAGATGGTGTCAAAAGGCCTCAACACCACTACTAGAAGATCTCGACAGCATCTATCAACTCCTAGAGTAAGCTCACAATACCGACACTAGTGTTTAATCATTGAATCACCTTTTGTAGGAGTCTCTAGCTGAAAGGATCGAGCCAACGAATCAAATGGTATATCTGAGCTCCAAACGAGATTCATTGTTATAAAAGAGTGATTGGAACATGTGTCTATAAGTACTACATATAAGTTGTAATTGACACAGATCGTACCTCTAATCATCTCTGGAGCATCATGGTCATAGGTCTCACCTACCTTGATTTGAGCTGATCCATGTCCACCTGCTCCATGTGGTTGGGGTGGACCACTGGGAGGTGGTGGAAGTAAAACCTCGAATCGCTACCCACTGCCTCCTGCATGGCCATATCCTCTTACATGTTGGCATGCTACCTACAGACCTTTGTGATCGAATCTATGCATACTCCTCGGTGGTCCCTAGTCCTTCTGATGGTTGTCTGTATGACGGGTCGAGCAGTCGCGAGCCATGTGACCATGCCTGCCGCACGAGTATCACTACCTACTCACAATATACCCTCTTCGTCCCATGATCCCCGCACCACAAACCATGTATCCTGATGTTGTCTACTAGATGGTCTGAGACACTTGGGACACTACGTCATCCACCTACTGCCTTCTGTAGATGAATCTTCTACCTGAAGTCCTGTGGTGGATCTCGTTGTTTGTGCCTACTCAGCTAGAAATCTCTCCAACAAAAGTGCTCGCTCTAATACCACATCTCGTGTCAAAATGATAAGAAATATCATAGATGCTTTGATCTCCCATAATAGACCCTACTCAAATGTTTGGGCCCTGAAGGAAGGGTCTCATACCATGTAAGTGGGGTAGTGGGAGATAACATTGAACCTCACCGAATATTTGTCCACATTCATGATTCCCTACTATAAGTGCATCATCTCTGGTATATGCACTGAGCGTTAAGTCGCTGGGATGAACTCTGCCATTAAAAGGCCCTAGAAGTCCTCCCAGATGAGGGTCTCCTCATCATGTAACTGTAGTGTCAAACTCAACCATCTTCTAGCTACTCCCCATAAAATACTGGTATCTAGGATCCCCATCAGATCTCCTGGTGTCCTATCCAAGTGAAAAAATCTAGCCACTGCCTCTAGCCAGTCCTCAGCCGCCTATGGATCCGTATTGCCTCGGAACCTTGGAGGCCTCTTCCACAGGAACTCATGCAACATGCTCAGTGGGCGTGCACCCTTTTCTGGTGTGTCTGGTGGTAACGGTTTCCAAATATGTAGTGGTGATACTGGTATACCGCCCGAAGGTGCTAACTCCATAAGAGGCCCCTACACCAAGGCCTCATCGCTCGTTGGGCTGTCATCGCATACTCTCTCGGGAATCCTAGATGGATGTCTATGTGGAAGAATCCTAAAATAAGACAAGTGTTCCATAGTCAATAAGTTATACCTAGTGAACTATGTCAATGAGATCAGAAGAAAAACATTTAAAAAACACATGCTATCACTGTTTCCGTGTAATAAGTCGAAAAACGGAATTCAGGGTCCTGGTGAATGGATACATCAGCCACTGCACCAACAGTAGATTCCCCAAACTAAAAACCATACTCATAACACATAACACTATTTCCACATAGAATAGATCAGAGTCCTAGTTTTTCGGTAGAACCGACTCCTCTGATACTATTTTTTCACGATCGGTCTCCCGGGGCCTGTGTCATGACTACCCAAGCCCGTATTCCATTAGACAGGGGTTGGGGACTAGCATCGTAATGTGTATCCCTAAAATAGGAAGACATTTCCTTTTAACATGTATAGACTCACAGTCCAATATCACAACAAGAAGAAACCATGAAGTAAATAGCTGTATTAAATGTGTGATGCAAGTAAAGGGCCAAACTACAAGCCCAACTAAAAAGTTCAAGTAGAAATAAAAAGTTAAAGTACAAATGAAAAGTGAAAATATAGACTATGAGTCATCCACCGAGAATCCTTCCCGATGGGTAGGTACATATCACAATCAGCAGTCCCTGTGTCACGTAACTCTAAATGGTCCACCTCCAAGCACCGCCCTTTCCTAGATCCCTCAGCCTTAGTCAATGTTTTCTGTCATCTGCACAAGACACAAAAAGATTTGGGCATATCCCATGTAAGGGTGAGTATAACGATACTTAGTAGAGACGTTGAGACCCTCATAGATCTCCCAGATTTATGCAAAGGAAAAAACCACAATGTAATACCTCCATATCAAGCACGAAACGATAGCCATCAACTCTGATTTAGTATATTCCCATACATATAGCTATGTTATCTTGATATGCTCAACAAATAGATGAGGTAAGAATACCACAAAGGTAACACCAAGAAGGTAGAAGTACCACACAGGTAACACCACAAAGCTAGAAGTGCCACACAGGTAACATCATGAAGATAACACCATAAAGGTAAAACCGTGAAGGTAACACCACGAAGGTAGAAGTACCACATAGGTAACACCACGATGATATTAGTACCAAATAGGTAACACCATGAAGATAGATGTACCACACGGGTAACACCAAGAATATAAAACCACAATGGTAACAGCATGAAGTTAAGACCACAGAGGTAGAAGTACAACATCTGTAACACCATGAAGATAGATGTACCAAATAGGTAACACCATAATGATAACCCCACAAAGGATGAAGTACCACATAGATAAAGACTTATATCACACTAACTATAACTTAATTATATATGTAGAGATGAATATTGGTATGATGGATCATCTTACTCTGTTAAGAGGCACTGCTTCTGACCCACATAGGATCGATAGATAATAACCCCAGCTGACTAACAAAGGATCTGAACCACAGAAGATCTGTATGTGCTGAACCACATAGAATCACTAAGAACAGACCCCACATGATTTGATACATACTAACCCATACATGATCTATAGATGTGGAACCACTTATGATCGATGTTCTTTCTTCACATTAAAGCCATCAACATGATTCCTCCCACCCGTTGTGCTCGAGTTCCGTAGAATCTACCCCTCGAGATATCGGTCGTACCTTGACCACCACTATTCTCCAAAAAGGAGTAACCCAAAGGACTGCCATGTTTTAAGGGGTCTAATGAGACATATGATTCATCAATCGGATGAACGGTCTGTGATTTATAAGCATTTTAGATCTGAGGGCGTAGTTGGATTCGGGTTTGATCCAACCTATCCATGCCCTAAACGTATCAAACACTCATGTAGAGTATAAAAAAAATATCCTCCCTCCAAGGGTCCCAGAACAACAAACATTTTGTCAAAAAGATGCATGGATTTCATGATATGGACCTTTAAGCGGAACTGAGCTTGGTAGGGTATGGGTCGAGTCCGACCAGGCCTGGCTGGGCCTTAGCTAGCTCAGACCGCTGGGACATGGTTCGGCCCTGCCCACATGGGGGGATTCCTACAAGGGGGCCGCCCACAGGGCTCATGCGGACTGGACCACAGAGGAGCGGCCCGCTGGTCTCACGCGTCCCTGCCAACGGCAGCCTGTCCCACTGGGCTCACACGACCCGACCCTTCGTGGGTCAAGGCCCGCAGGGTGTATGGGGCCCAGCCTGTTGTGGGATCTGATATAGCCAGAATGTGGGGAGTGACCCTCATTGTTCCCAAATGGATGAACGACTGTTTGTTTTGTGAAACAATGACACCACATGGGTGCCTCCCGGTCACTGCGGAACCCGCTGGAGTCGTGTGTTCTTCCACCCCTACTGCTTCGAGCTGCGACCTCCACCGGCGGTGCATAACGGTGCTCCGCCTCACCTCCTTCCACTATCGGCTCATTCCGATTGCCTCCTTCACTAACCTTGGCTTCGACCGTGACCTCATTCACACTGGTGGGGCATAATGGCACGCCGGACCACCTCTGTTGATGGCTGGTGTCTACCGCTCAGCCAACTGTTGTGGCATTGTGTTTCTGCCTTCTCCTACAGCGCATGATGGCATGCCGCCTCCATCATTTTTGGTCAGTGCCTCCACAACCATGGTCATCTACGGAGAATGTAATGGTAAACAACGTAGTGGAGGGTTCACACCGGTTTCTTTAGTCCCGCACCCTATGTGTTAGTTTGAAAACATAGGGTAGGATTAATTAATTCAACAATCTAGTGGAATTTAAAACATGATAAATCCTCATCTCAATACCAATAGAGAGTGCATGAGGTTGAGGAAATGGGTCGGTGTTCGTTGTCCCTGCAACAAGCTTCCAATGTTGCCGCTCAAGCGTCGTCCTTCGGTACGTGATTCGGTGTCACCCTTCACCGCCCGCTAGAATCGGCTCCGTTCTCCAAGGTTGGCATCACGACAGTTTATCAGTACTTCATTACTTAGTGAAGCCTTCCATTAACTCTCCCCAAGCTCTATAGAACTAGGATAGGGGGACTGTGTGCAACACTCGTAGAATTTATGACAGTTTATTTAATAGAAGCCTTCTAAAATTCAAATGAGGTGGTTATAGATGAATTAAATGTTCATGCCATTTAATGGCTTGACATGTCGTTGGTCCCACACTGCCGCATGTCCATTGGAGGGAAAAAATAATATAAACAAAATAACAAGGTTATTTTTTTATTCTTTTAAAAACCCCAAAATATAACTTTTTCTCTAGTCCTACTACAGTTGAAGTGAAGTCACCCTTATGCGAATCCCGGTGTTGTGGATTCAACAACGCCCTCATATTTTTAATCCGAGAACTGGTTCAGAAGTTGGAAAATGTTGGTCGCACATTTCAGAACGTATATTAAAAAATGTACAGGAATTAATTCCGAGCACACCATCCTCCGAATCACAGGCCGTCAATTTTAGTAGACTCGTAATAATTACATAAAATTTAAAAAAAATCACATGGAAAATCCAAGCTTTTACACTATACACCATGCATACACTATTTTATTAAACTTTGTTTCCCCTATCACGGTTTCCTATAGGTGTTTCATGGGTTCTATTAACGATGTTAAAATCATGAAACTCTATAAAATACCACTAAAAATATTATAAAAACTTTCAAAACTTCCAATACATTACCCAATTACATTAAATACTTAAAGTACATAAATAAAAGGTTAATTACATGAAACCGAGCGTGATAAAAATTTCTCTTGAATGTGTCCACATAAATGAGATTCTTAATATAAATAACTAACACCAGAGGCCAACAAACCTACTAGATTTATCATGTAGTCTATAAATAGATTTTTTTTTGTTGAAATTATAGTAAATATTCGTGGAAATATTTTTCAGATTTCTGACATTTTATAACTGTATAAAACAGTGCTTTTGTGAATACCCATTATTTTCCAATATTTGATTGACACTATTAAAGTTCAAATAAACTAAAATTGAGAAATAATTTATATTTGGGTGATAATGGGTCAATAAATTTCCACATTTAATTTCCAAAAAAATAATAAATTATTTAAGTCATTCACACATTTATTTTTTAATTATTTATTTCTTTAAAAGTTTCAGTAGTTTATACCCAATTATGTTATATATTAATAAAAAATAATCTTAACAATAAATCCAAATATTGGTTTTAAAAACCTAAATTTAATACCCATGGAATATTTTTAATTAATATATATGATAAAAATAAACATACATTAATATATTAAATATATAGAAACATATCTTGTAGAAATATGTTATTTACACATTGAAGGGTTTGAAAAATAATAAATATCATTTACCAATGTGTAATAAAATAATTTTATACATTTATAAAATTTATATCATTCAACATATATAAAATATGTCACTTTAATTTATTATATAAAATTTACTCAACATCAAGAAATTTTTTGAAAATAACAATTTAATCATTACCATGGTTACAAACATAAATATAAGAAAAATTAATTTAATGCATAAAAATAAAATTATGTTATTACATAATATGTACATGTTGATCTAAAATATGAAATTAATTTTTTTGATTTATTTTCTACAAGTGATGCAATTTAATTTTAAATTTGATCTATTATAAGTAAATTTTAAAATAAAATATAACGAATTTTTGAAAAAAATTTACCTCAATTATATAAATTAAGAAAACTATCATGAATGAATTATTTAAATAAATAGATATATACATATTTATTTTCAATTGATTAATTAAATTATACCAAATTTTTTTATTATGATAATTTTCTATAAATAATTGAAGTAAAAAATTGTTATATTTTTACAACACACATAAAAATAATTTATTTCTAGGAAATAAAAGAAATCACCTTTAGATAATTTTGATAAAAAGAATTAAAAAAGTATGTTCATTCTTAAATATGGGAAAAATTATAAAGTTATCTTTTATATAAATATGCAATATAAAATCGAACAAACGATTATTGAAAAATATCATTTTTATAATACTAAGTATTCTTAATAAAATTTTGGATTTATATGAAATTAAATATAAAACTTTTAATCACTAGAGGATTAATTATTCTAATATTTTTTTAATAATAAATATTTGAGGGGTAATTTTATTTTTTGGTCATGTGTGGATCTTGCTATCATACACAATATTAATTTAAATGATATGAAATATAGAGTTTCTAGATTATACCCCTTATGTAAATTGTATCCAAATAATTTTTATCATTACTCACTAATAAATATTTTCGACGTTATTCTTAACCCATATATAAATTGGGATATTTTTTTAATATAAAAAATAGATTACTCCCATAGTCATCACTAATTTACTTATCTTACATCAAATTATATTATTATTTCATATAATCATATACTAATGTATATATATAGTAATCATGCATTCTCCAAAATATAGATTTCCAAAATAATAATAATCTCAAAGAAATATTTCCACAGTGAGACCAATTATTCTTCAATAAGTTATTACTCTCATTATCCATGGAAATGTATTAAATTATTGTGTTATAAAATAATAAAGAAACCAATATTTACCCTAATAAAAAAATATGTTGAACCTAAAAAAATAATTAATTAATTATCAATCTTAAGGATATCCATACTATCCACGAAAATGGTTTTCAAAATAAATCAACCCTTCATTATCCAGACATCATGTGTATAATAAATCTAAGAGTTTTCCATCCATAAATATTTTTTTTCTTTAGTTATATAAAATAAAAATAACTTTATCATTATATAAGTTTATATTTTCATCTATATAATTTAACATATATTTCAAAATCATTTCTCAAAAAAAAAACAAATCAAATAAATAAACTAATCCAAAAAAATAACTAAACCCTTGTCATAAAAAAACTATGGCTTAATATACCTACACTCCTAGGTAAATTTTTTTAACACATTCTATAAACATATCGTTTGATAAAAACTGATATAACCCTTTCTTTTCCATATAAATTTAATATTAAATAAACATTACATATCATAAATAATAACAAAACCCAAGAAATAAAGGTTTACTATCTCTGAGGACAAGTTACATAATGAACTAATACCACAAAATTTTGAAACATTTACAATAATAAAACCATGATATACTCTTATCAATGTATATCATTAGTTATACTAATATTTTTATCATTGGGAAGAGAAACCTATAGAAGGGGTGATATCAAAATTTTTTTCTCGTAGTGAAAAGTGATAAAAATAAAATGTATAAAATAGAACAAGTTTAAAACCCAGTTAATATTGAATTTAAATAAATATTATGATCTATAAGTAATTTTATATATCAATATACATCAATGTTTTAAAAATATTTTATAATATTTTTCACATAAATAAGAAATATTTTTATTTATGAAAATTATTTTTCCATGAATAGTATGGATTTATTTTAAAAATAAATTTCTAAATTATTTTAAATAAATATCATAAAATTTTAATTTATGTGATAAAATTATAAAAAATAACATAGGGAGATTTTATAGTATTCTTTGAAATGTTTTATTTTTGAGTGAATAATGGAATGTTTTTTACAATGTTATTATTTCTTTTAGATAAATCAAGAAAATTAAAAAACTAGCATTTCATTAAATCTTTTAGTTCAATAAAGTATTTTAAAAAATAATTTCCAATTTTATAGGTTTATACAATATTATTTATGATAAATTTAAATAAAAATATATAAATAAATCTCAATGAATAAATATAATATTGGATTTTTTTATATGATTGTTTCTATGAATAAAATAATCCGGTATAAAAATTATTTTCCATTATGTTTTTCACACTTCTGCTAAATGTAATTACTTACAATTATTTATATATAATATTGAAAAAATAAATTCCATATTTTGAAACATGAATATCAATTTTATAAATATGATAAATTTTATTTTCTATTCATTCTAAATATTAATCATGGTAAAAATGTGTCACCAATGTAAAAGGGTAAACATATTAATTAAGGTCATACAAAGTGAATGTAAAAGAATGTAATATTATATCTTATTTTATTAGATTATTTTCAACCTAGTAACTATATATTAAAATATTATTTTATTAATATCCACTTGACCCTAGGAGTGACTTAATATTATTTGAATACCTTAAATAATTACAAGTGTGTGACTCCACAAACATATAATTTTAGAACTATTCTCCTCCATTAATCACAACATTTTTAAACTATATTTTAGACAATACTAGACTAAATATTTCCTGAACAACCCTCCCCATATCAATGAATTTATAATTTAAAAATATGTAAAATAATAGACGGCTTAAGGTGTTTGATGATGGAGGTTCTCAAAGAAGTTGTATAGTTTTTAATAGTGTGTTTCATTTTTTTATCTTCTTTTTAATTCAAATATTATTTAACCAATATGATATAATAACATCAATATATACAATTTAATCAAATTTTATTTCTATTATTGTATACCTATATTGAACTAAATTTTCAACTTGATGGAAATGAAAACATAGCTCGTGCATACATGTGGAATACCACCTCCATGATGGTTTTTTTTAGAACTGGATCCAATATATGGTTAGAATAATTTATAAAATGGATATATATTATATTTATGACATAATTATGATCATAAATAATGACATATTTCTTAATTTATTAACATCTATATCTTTTTAATGTTGATAATGTTTCTTTGGCATATATGTTGAATACTACCTCTATTGAGTGTTATGATTCATATTCCATTTCCCCATATAAGAGATACTATATGGAGAGATCTAATTATTGATTATTATATCTATAAATCATTTTTAACACATTAATTGTGGACAATTTTCTATTTTATTTCGTTTCTAACCGATAGACAAATGAAAGTGTCATTAAAGTGTATATACATATATCCTTCTCAATTAAATGATGCATATCATTTTTCATGATGGCGTTATATGGTTGGTTATAAAATATTTTTTAATATATAAATATTATAATTATAATTTTGGTTTTATTGGGACCATAACCCATTTTACCATTGTGAATGGACCACTATTGTTTCTGGTTATAAATTAAATCACCGAAAAACATCCAATGTGAATTTAACCATTTTATAAACTAAACAATACAGAGAAATAAATGTAATTATGTTAATAAAGACAATGAAATAAACACGATTTTTTTTTGTCATTTTAAAAATTAATATAAATTTTGTATTAAGGCATTATGGACCATGTGATTCTAAACGAGAGATATTGTAAGGTATATAGATTCTAAAATTAATTTTAAATACATTAAACTATTTCTACCATATTTAAAATTCTTATTAAACCATTCCCAAAAGTAACTTGTAAGAAAAAAGTGGTTAATATATTTCATTTTCAACTATATTAATCATTATATATATGTTTTAAAAAATAAAATCCTTAATAATCTTTGTATGTGTTATTTTTATCATTTTATAATAGGGATAATAATTATCGATTTATGAAATTATACATCTTGATTGAAATTTACATCAATCGTATACATTGTTATTTATCAATAGTACTCTAAAAAATGTATATCAATTAATAAACTATTCTATATGTGTTGCTAATTTTTTATTTTATATGTTCTCAAAAAAAAATTATCATTATGATTATGATAGAATAGAATTGATATTTAATGGTTTAAAATTATTATCAAAATGATTTTTAATGAATAAGTGAAGGATTATAATTTTTTTCACAAACATATAGTAAATTCTCAACATAAATAATGATAAGTGATCAAGTTATTGGTCATGATGATCAGTGACCCAGATATAGCACTCGATTATTTTAGGTAAGGATCAATTTTATGTGTAAATAATTGATGGAGATTAACATTTGGATAGTAAAAAGTAATTAGTTGGGATATTAAAATTGGTTTAATAAAAGTGAATTTGGTTTATTAAAATAATTTACATTGAAACATATAATATTTTTTCATATATTTCTATTTGTGGATTTATATTATTTTATGAGGTAATGAATGTTTAAAGGTGAAGGGTTAGTTTTTAAGTAAAAAATTTCCTTCAGTTTCCATTTTCCTGAGCATGCATTATAATTCATTCGACATGAATTATAATTTTTTTCCATGGTTTTATATTGAATTGTTTAGTTTATCATGTTATATGGATATATTTATATGAAAAATTATTAACTGTGAAAATGATACATGTCATGAATGGGTTGTCATGTTTTTCATTATAATAATAATCTTCCATTATTTTTATCCCTTATAATTATTTTCTACTCAATTCATGTTTTCATATGATTTAAAATGGATTTATGGATGATTATAAAGTGTGTGAAGGACATGTTTACTAATATTTTTATTCATATTAAATGATTAAAAGGTACAAGTATTAAATAGAAATGTGAATTTAAATCAATATAGTAATTCAATAATTGAATAATGTGTGAAATATTCAACATTCATATGTATGTTTTTTACTTAATTCTCTAAAACACTAAAAACATATCCTAACTTTTTATGTATATGAAATAATTTATATATATAATGTTATAAAGTGTTTTTTTAAGTTACATGGTGTTATAGTATGTATAATTTCAAACTTTTAGATAAAATTAGAGGATAATAGAATGTTAAAAGGAATATTAGAGATAATATAATTTATGTTTTTATTGTAATGTTATATCTTTTTATGATTTTCATGATTTCTTCATTTAATCCATGTCATTTCATAATAATTTTCAGCAGTGGAAAATTTGAAGCTATGGTACAAAAACATGAAGGGGATAATTAAAATCTGAATTATCAACCATGAATGGTTTTGATAGATCTTTTTGTGTTATTTTTTAGAAATTTATGTAGTCTTTTAACAATGGACACCATGAATGATAGAAACTAAAATCTCTACAGAGAAACATACCTATAGTAGGGAATTTTATGAAAAATTATCCTCCTTATTTTGGTGAATACATGGTACATATTGAAAGAAGAATGATGGAACAATATAATGGAAATAATATTTGATGTTTCAGGATATATAGAACATAAAAATGCAACACTTTAATCTTATCATATTGAATGAAATTTGAAATGATGTTGTTATTTTATTTAGAATACTAAGGAAATGTGATGAGATTTATTTCATGGATTGGATGTTCTTTATGGTAATTCTTCATAATAATAACTCTACAAATGTTTTTTTAGATTTGAATAGAATGGGAATTTCTAGAGTTTATGAAAAAAGATGAATACATGGTGTACACATGTGAGGAATGTTTTACCCAGTAGTCTAGGTATGAACCATGATTTTTTTGGATCATGATAGTAAAAATTATATATTTTATATAAGTATACAACCATATTTTTTATATGTGTAATGATCTATTGTATTTTAATGTTAAATGTAAGTTGTTTTTTATATTCAGAAATATGATATGGATCAAATATATATATTGTTCATGATAAAAAAAGTAATAAGATAGTAGTTGGATAGTTTTGGAGATTCAATAAAAAAGAAATTTAAATGTATGCCCCAAAAATGTTCAAAATTAAGAAAAGTACATTTTAAATATTTTTTGGTATGATTAGAAAAATATTACTAATTTGGTAAGATCAACCATTTATATAATTAATATTAGTAATGAAGGTTTAATCATACATGAAATATGAAAATAGATAATGAGTGATATGTAAAAGTTTTTAGTATTAATGAGTTGATTTATTACATTAATTCGTATTTAAAGTTATGTACCAAGGGTTGGAATAATAAAAAACAATAGATGGAAAGTGATGCAATGTATTTTTCTATTAATACAATATATTTTTAGACTTAATATTTAGTGGTTCTTAATAAATTACTTAGTTATTCATATTAAAGAAATATATTGTTCTATTTAGGATTAATACATTCTTCCCTTTATAAGAAATTTTCAGGTAAAAAGAAATATCATTACTATAAATTTGGTCAAAACACTTTGTAAAAACTCTTGTGTATAGTATAATAGAAAAATGAATGTATAAGAATATTTTTTGTAACATATATATAATGGTTTTAGATATATATATTTTATATCTTCCCATTGTATAAATTGATGTTACTTTGGGAATATATTAGATTTCTATTTATCAAGCTATAATAGAATGTTGAGAAAAAAAATATTTTTAGCACGATTTTTTTTAATATAATAAGGAATTCAAAACATTGTTAATATATAATGATGTTGAGAAATAGATAAAATATGAAAGTGAATGTTATAATTTAATATTTTTAAAACAATATAGTATTTCAAATTATTGATTTTCCATTAGTGAAAAAAAACTGGATTTTTTTTCTAATGATATTTTTTGTATTATATTTTATTCGGATGAAATGTTTTCTATTAACATATTTTTTTGATTCAACTATAATTTGTAAATTGATCTATCAAATAAATTTATCTTAAATGATAAAATTTAAAATGAAGGTACATTATTTTCTTGATTGGAGTTTAATCTACCATAGAACTAATCATTCTGGTGATTCTATCATATTTGTTAAAAAATGGTTCCATTAGATATTTCATTGATTATAATGAAATAAAATATATAACCCACAAGAAGTAGTATTTTAAAACTCATATTTATTATTTATTTAATCAAATCCATTGGGCATAAATTTTTTTGAAGGTTGATCGTAGGTCTTGTTATAAAATATTTAAGGTGATGAAGGTTGACATTATGAAAAAATAATTTCATACAATGTTTGGTTATTATGAATTTTCTTGTCAGTAAATTTGACCGTATAAATTCACCTACTATATTCCCCAATCCTTTAAATCGAGTATTCCAATAGTATTTAAATATATTTATATTTTTTACATTGATGTAATAATATATTATTATATGAGGTATGAGGAACATGATATTCATTAAATAAATGTTTAACATAACCTAAAAATTTAGGAAATATATAGAAAACACGAATTGTAGTTGTTATAGAAATTTTTATTGGTAATATTATTTATAAAGAAGTCATAACTATTGACCATACAAAAATATAAGATCTAGAGTTATGAAATATAACTATAAAGGTCACAAATAATTTATATTTTCTCTGATTATCATGTTATTACATATTTTTTATAGCAAAAATTAGTCAATTATCATACCTGATGAAAATATAAAATCAAAAAGTAGTTAATATCACGTAGAAAAAAAATTGGTTAATACTTTCAATTATTTTAAAATAATATTGGTTAATGATTTAGTATTATCTCTAAAAATATGAAATAATTAATTTTTTATTTATATTAGTACTTCATTGATTGGACATGGCTATTTCAAAATACAAGATGATCGTGTAATTTCATATGATTCACACCAATTAAAAACCCATGAACATAATTAACTGAAATTAAGTCTTGGGCTTAAAATGGTGGTTTTTTATTTTTATATTTAGATGCATCTTCAATATGGGGTAATGTATGAAACATATTTTTTCCAGAATATTTTTCTTTATACACTGATTCAAAAAAAGGTAAAATGAGGAAAAGAATATGTTTGTAAAATATAAAGGATTAATATGTAATGATTCACTAAAATCCTTGTATAGTAACGATGAGTGTCGATCAATGATGTTAAAAAGACATGGTTTTTTCACCATAGTTTTTTAGACCATGATATTTTATTTAAATATATTAGCCATATTTCATCTATATTTATCATTTAGTAACAATATCAAATTTTGATCATATTTCATTAAAATAATAATTATATGAAAGAATTAATAACATTCAAATAGAATTTCATGGTTAGTATTAAAGGCTATAATCTTCCATGAAGTATAGGATTCTTGAGTTAGATGTCGTTAAAAAAAGTTTTGTTATAATGGGAATGAGGTTATATATTTTGAGTAATCCAGAATTGAAAAATTACTTGTTATTCAATGCTCATTTATATCTATTTTTTGTTCATGAATGTAGTAAAATTATTTATATAGAGCTTCAAGAATATTATATTTGGGAAAGAAGGAAGAATACATTTACTATATTTAAAATGAAATATATAAATTTAAAATAAATTAAAACATAGAAAAAACAATTCAAGGGGATTATTGATACTCTTCTACTTCCAGAATATATATAAGAGATAATAAAAATGGATTTCTTAGTGGTGTTACCACGTACAACTCAAGGTAATAATTTTATTAAAGTTATTTTTTATAATCTGACAAAATATCCACATTTTCATTATGTATGAGATAATATGTCTCTGTATCAACATAATATTTAAGAGATATTAATATTTCATGTATTCACTATCCCAATTATACATTACCATGATCCCAAATCAATTTTGTAGGAAGACCATCTAAATTAATTTAGAATTTCATTAAATTTCATTATAGTTAACTATCCTCTATATGATGGAATTATTGTGAAAAAAATTCAAATAGTACTTCATATTCTATAACATATCCATTTTATTATCAAGAAGATTTGGATTATTGTCATTTATTATTCTTTTTTCAAATAAATACTATTTTCCCTCTTTTACCAAAATAAAAATATTTGATGCATTATTTATAATGTTATTTCAAAACCAATCATATTGTGAAAAGGATGGTCAATGTAAAATTTTGTGAGAAAATGTTTTTTGAGAAATATTTGAGATATAAAATATGATTCATAAATTTATCCAAACAACCTGGGTAAACACGAAAAGTCACCAGAACTATCCTCTAACCTGATATGGGTAAAACATGATAATAGAAAATCATAGCAAAAATAAGAAATTTTAAAAAACATCAAGAGTATGTAGTACAAATATATATAATACCACAAAGAATGATAACCCCAATCTAGAACATGTTGAACCATAAATTAATATAACATCCCACTTAACCAAAAATCTTTTATTGACGAACCATTACCCAATGTTGTAGCAATAAGAGATTCCAACATATTATAAGATAATGTTCCCATTACATAAATCTTGAAATTAAACATCTAGATATTACCATAGTAATAATATTTTTGTGATATAAAGAAAATTAAAATACCTCAACATTTTACATACAAGGTCTAATATCATGAATGAAAAAATTATAGATTTTAAAACAATATTTTTTTACATAGAATTTTATAACTACATATAATTTCCCTTTTTATTACATTAGATTTCTTAAATTCCTTTCTTATTTTTGTTATATAAATATAACAATTATTAGGGACAAAAAAATGAAATCATATCCACGAATCCATTGTTATATACATAATCACATATCAATGATGTAACATATCTTGTGATGCTATGTGATACATCCTCATATAAAAATATATGATAAAAAATAAATTATTAAAATAATGAAATGATAAATAACCATAAATGATAAATGAAATAGCACAACATACTAAGATCTAAACTATGGGAAAATGAATACATGACTCTCAAAATACTAAAGAGCCATACATTAGATGAAACATTTATCGATTCCTGACTATCGATATCAAAAAAATTACCTACCAATGATACAACATGCATAGTAGTGCTACCTGTGTCTCTATCCTAATTCACATAAGGTTCCAAAAATGAAATTTCCGAATAAATTTTCAATACCTTGATCACAATTGCTAAAAACATCTTTAAATCTAATATTATTGCATTCGGTGTTTGAAAACCCATTTCCAAATATGGATAACCCATTTTAAATGAAAACCCATCTTCAAAAAATTTCCTTTTCCATTAAATTACATAAATCCATGTATTGTTTCTAAATAATGAAACAAGTGATGGTATTAATCAGGAATGAAATTTTGATAATCAAATTAATCCATTTTAAAGAAACACATACCTAAACATGGTAGAAGCCTAACTTATTTTGACAATGAATACTAAAAACCCTGATAACCTCTTTCCAAAGTTATGGAACACCCCAAAATAGAAAAGTATTGATATAAATAACAACATTATAAAAAAAATATGTAGTAGTAACATATTATAAACGAAAATCAATGAATAACCAAAATGAAAACATTCTAGGAGAATCACAATGTAATTACAACCCCAATCATTCACTAGAAAAAATGATCCAAAAGGTTTATAGGTATCCAAAAACATCCCTATGATGTTTTAGGTATAGTGAGAGAATATGTATCAAATTTATTAATTGAAAAATCAGTTTTTAGGAACCCTGAAAACCTCACTCTATATAGTTACATGGTTTGTAATTCCTTTATACGGCTTGTAAATCCAAAGGTTCAAATAATCCAAAAAACCACTCATGTTTTTATTAAAAAAAATATTTGTTTTATTGCACAAAATATAATCATTGAAATGTGAGTAACTTTTAATTCTATGCAACTAGTTCATGGAATATATATGGATACAATTAAACATCTTCTATCCTTATTACAGAGTGCATAAATTCCCAACTGAACTCAAAAAGTACAGGTTTTTTGCTGAAAATTCCATCAAATCCCTGACTTCACCATTATAGTTATCCTCCATCTACATTATGGACATATAATACTAATTGAAAAAGATAAACATGAAAATGGTTAAAACATGCCTAGTAGAAAGTGAACAAGGTGTTACAATACACCCACCATAAATGCTTTTCCCCTAGGAAATACCTCAAGATCGAGGGTCTGAAATAGAGAAGGACATGGTTGCCACATAAACTCGTCCCTCTCCCACATCTTACATCCATATTATCATCACTTCCATTGTACCTTGAACAAGGGTATAGTTTAACCACGTACTACATCTACCTGGTGATTCATAATCTAAACTAGATTCTCAACCAAAGTGGTAATGGGAATAAGATCAACACCCCCCTTTAGTCAGATGGTAGGGATCATGTAAATACCTACTCAATTGGGAACCATGAAACATATCCTGGATTGATATCAAACAAGGAAGAATGTGAAGCTAATAATACATCCTCTCTAATCATCGAGTGATATCAATAGTTCCCACAAATATCAGTCACAAAATAACCTTCTGACTCAACCATAGATGTCCCAAGTGAAGTGAAATAATTTGTAAGAACAATCATTATCCTCAAACTCCAACATCCAATTATGATGGATAGAATTATATTTTTAATGAATCCATGCCCTTATTAAATTCCTCTATATCAACTGCACCATCCCAATCATCTCTTGAACAACACACATCCCAATCAAGCACCAATCTCCCAACTATTTTTAGCACATGGGATATATGTACATATTCATATGAAAATCCTCATAGGGATCCATAATTTTAGAATCCTGATAAATATTATTATAGTAAAACTCATCCAATGGGCATTTTTATTCCCATGATCCCTAGAAATATTACTCACAATCCTTGAACATGTCTTATATAAACTAAAATTCCCTCTCTTTATTTCCATCCATATGATGATAATATATTGTTCTTAGTTTAACTTGTTTACTAATAACCTCAAGAAAACTATTCCAAAACCTCTATGTGAGCATCAGATCCATTTTAGAAACAACTCTAGATTGATCCCCTTAAATCCTCACTATATCACAGACATAGAAGTCTCAAAGCTATTAAAATTTTATTGACACATTGATTAGTAGGAAATGAAAATAAATTTAGGTGTTGATAAATAGTAACCTAATTTAAATCCTTCCTATATGGAGTGTGTAGAAACCCAACAATGAAATCTATAGAAATATCACCTTCCTTCAATGTAAAAATGTGTAATGGATTCAAAATCCCAATAGGTTTCAATTTCTATTCATTAATTCTCCATCTATTTAGATTACATGAAAAAAAATCCACTATATATCATCTCATTTATTTCAACCATCATCATCACTTTATGTCATGATACATCTTGGTATCCCTGGGGTGAATAGAAAAAAATAATTTTATCTGATATACAACCACTATTGTCCCATGGAAAAAAACCTATTATGGAATAAAAAAGAAACATCGTGGGACTGGTACTACTCACCCGAGGTCTCCACACTAAAATGGTTTTTAATATATCCATTAAAATTTGTTTCTACCACCTGATCGAGTTGAAAATTCCCATAAATAGATTATACATAATTAATTGAATCTAAGAACACATTTCCACCATCGTCTTCAACTTCCATGATCATATTAGTAAACAATATAATTCTAGATCACTCCTTAACTAATTTATTTCATGTCTCGTGTAACTAATTTTATGTTCAATGCATCAGTAACCACATTTCCTTTTTAAAGGGTATAAATAACATCGAAATAAAAATTTTTAAGATACTCTTCTGATAATTTCTATTGATCATTTATATACCTTTGAGTACAAATATAATATTAGGCTCATATGATCAAAATATACCATAATCAAATCCCTAATGATATATTGATTCCACTTTTTATGTGAAAGTATAATAGATGACTACCCAAGATCATGGGTATGACAGTTCTTCTCATGAGTTTTTCTTTTGATAGATAGATATGAAACACCTAGTTTATCCTATATCAAGACACATCCCAAACCCAAAACAAAAGCATCATGGATATAACAATAGCATTACCAGGGATACAAAATAATCATAATTAGTGATGATTTCAACCTCACCTTCATCTCCAAAAAATATATCTAACCCTTGACATTCCATTATAACTATACACCCATATGGGTTAATGATTTAATCGAATAATCCATCATGGATAATTCCTAAACCACAATATAAAAAAATAAGAAAAACCTAATGATTATTCAAATCTCAATAATATTTCTAGTTTGGTCCAACTACAAAACTGGATCTATTTTTTCTCGATCAGTTGAGTTACCCCTCTCAAATATCATATAACCTATAAATTATACCTCTAAGTTCCAAAACACACATTTAGAAAACATTATTTATGGACTATTTTCATTAAATATTATTTGAATGATATCAAAATGGTTCATATGCTACACTTTGGACATGGTGTACACCATAATATCATCTACCCACACAATAAAAGAATTGTCCAAAATATGATGAATGTTCTAGTCAATCATATATATTGACGCTATAGAAGTAATAGTGAGAACAAATAGAGTATCGAAAACCCCTAAATAACCATATCATATCCTAAACACATTCCTAGGTATATTGTCATCATGGAATATCAAATGCTAATGCCTCTATAGTATTTCACTCTTTGAAAACCAACAAACCCATTTACATTGATCAAAAACAACATAAACTATAAAAAATGGTATTATATTAAACGTAACTAGATTCAAAATTTGATAATCAGTTAAATTTAGAAGGACCATTTTTAGAATTTTAGAAAAGATTGATTTAGAATTCAATGGTGACATGCTAGATTGAATAAATCCTTTAGCCTCTAGATCCTCATTTGAGACATTATGTTCCATCAGGTCATTATGTAACATATTGTATGATATTATTGAAATGAGCATCATACAAGGGAGAAGGATAATAAAAATTCTGACCTCTCTCTATTGAATAAAAAGAAAAATATCAACCAAAAATACCTCAGGGTAATCACAAACAATACCAAAAGTGAACTACCTATATAGGGTTCAACTACATCTAGAAACATCTCTGATTACTAGCATGAGATTAACCTAGAAAATGGAACAACATGCCATGCCCTTCACAATTTAGAGTCCCCCTCACCAATTAAAACATTAGTGACTCCATCAAAAGATAATAAATAAAATTTATAATGATGATCATATATATAATTCAAAACACAAATATCCAATACATTCAAATAATCATGTCTAATATTTAAAGATCAATAATTATGAATTCCTCCTCCACCTTAAGGTTGTCTATCGTCATCCAAAACATGGAAAATCAAAAACATTATATAAAAAACATTCCAAACAGTTTGAATCATACCAAAATTATTATTATGTTTTGAATTCAATAACAATACATAAAATAACAATGAATATATAAAATAACTATTTACACATTTATTAAACAAATCTTCCAGCATAGTTGATGAAATGAACACTATACGTATAACGGTATTCATTATTACTTCAGATTCCTCTTGTGGGTACTCCACATTAAAAAATTTTCAAATGGTGGAAACATAAATGTTTCCCTTGTCCTTAGTATTAGTCCCAACACATTTGGAAGCATCGACACAAACCTTCAATCCTAGGGGAGTGTTGATCCCTCCCAACTACATTGAGATTAATTTTCAAAAAATCATTGTTGATGGTCAGATCATCCATAAAGATAAACAGTGTTAGGGGCCACCATATAGTAATTATTTACATGACCTCACCTTCCACTCAAGTAGTAGACAACCTATTTATTACCAATAATCTTCCCTAATACTCTCATTGAGGAAAACTGACCACTAAAATGATTCCTTCTATATCTATATGCAATTACCTGAATAACCACTAAACAAACTGAAGAAACACCCATTCGTATCTTCCCATCTATGTAAGAATCATCCAAAGATACATTTTCAACTACCTAAATAAATTTCATAAGACAAATGAGTACCATCATCTACTCAATATAATTCCATAATACAAACTCAATCCTCATAGTCTTCAAGTAATCAATTAGTCAAAATATCTAGTTCAAGATGTAATAACATATTAACATGGGTAGAATACCGTAGAACTGTTTTCCCCCATGGTATAATATTAAAATATTTGGTTTATTCCTTCATTCAATGACATATGAAAAAATGATGATGCATGCTTTTGTTTAATGAATACAAGGTAGGATCCCATGTAAATATAACATTCATAATAAAGATCCACCATCTCTATCATATTCCCTTGATCATATACATGGATAGAATAACAATAAGGTCTTAAGGTGTCTTTTGGAATAAAAATTTCGTGATTATCCTATCAGGACACTCGTTAGATTCGTGGGGTCCTTCATTACCATGAATGATGGTTGGATTCCACTTAGTAAATCTCAAGCCACGATCCATAATGTGTCCTATATTCCTGACTCCCACAAAACATAGAGTCCAAATAGTGCTGATAAAAACATCTACCATAGTAGGAATAATAAAGGATTTTACTATATGACATATTTTCTAGCTTCCTATCATAAATATGGGAGAGACCATCTCTAAGGGGTAGTCCAATAAAGGACAAAAAATAATTAGTCATGAGAAAATTCCAAAATTATAAGACCAACTACATGTATAGATTACAATTCTTTAATGATTTAATAATTTAAATATATAAATAAAAAATTACATAAAAAATTAATATGTAAATTAAAATAAACATCGCATAGAATTCAATCAAATTTTATCAAACTCCATGTCTCAAACACGGTAAAAATTAGTGACCATCCATGGTACCTTGGTTTAAATCATAAGAGTGACCTACCTAATACCATTTTACATACATAATATATGAATTATAATTTCCATATCTCAAATTTACCAATTAAATAGAACCTAACTTAGTCAGTAATAAGACACATTAGGTTGATAATCCCTTTGATACAAAATTTCAAAAAACAAACCCAAGTGAATATGACAATCCTCCCAAATAGTCTGGTCACGTTATATGAGTATAGTAGGAAAATATAAATGTGTATTGAATAAAAGTAAAATTTAAAAAACAACTAGAGTACGAATAGAAAATATAAAATATACCAAAAATGCATTAAATACTTACCCAAAATTTTCTAATGGATATAGTATTTCAAGATTCCACATTACTGATAAACACCTCCAATCAAACCCAAACAAAAGGCGTAATCAATAAGAGAAAAATAATACTACAAGATTCTTATCACTTAGCTGAATCATGTAATAAAACACATAACAATTCCCAATTTAAAAATTAGGGCTTGATCCAAATCCATGTATAATAATTCTACAGTATCTATACACGGTCTAATAATAATAATTAAACAATTATAAATATTAAAACAAAACCATTTTACAAATCATTTTATAAATCTAGAACAGTTATCAATCATGTTCCATATTTTAACATTTAGTTGTAATTAAAATAATTCATATTCTTAGTCCATTAATATAATTACATGAGGTGATAAAAATATTAATGCTTTTCCATGGATGGTGAGGTATACTGGTAAACACATATCAATGAAATAACCTACCATGTAAAGATATGTGATACAACCTCATATAATGATTTGTGGGAAAAATCCATAATAAAAACAATCATGATGTAAATAACCAAAAATAAAAAATAACAATGAACCTTGTATTGGGTTCTATCCACTGTGGAATTTTGTACTAGACACACATAATCATTAATACGAAAACATTGGATCTAAAGGATAAAATGTCCTACAAGTCGATTTTACATACACATACCTCCAATTGGAGAAACACACAATAATGCTACTTAGGTCACTATCTCAACACACCCAAGGATCCCAATGCGAAATTCTCCAAAAAAAATTAAGAAATTTACAAAAACTAATTATATAATTTTTAAATCCATGATGATCTTATTTGGATTTTGAAACCCCATTTTCTAATCAATATAATAAATTTTCAATGAAAAACATCCTTCTAAAAAAAATTTACTTGCATGAAATCATTTGAATCAGAATAACACTTTTAAACCATTAACAATAGAATTGGTATTTATCGATAATGATATAAAATTCAAAAAATTAACCTATGGTATAAAAACACCTAACTCAACAAGGAAGAAATGTTGATTCTTTCAATAATGGATATTCAAAAACCAATATAATGGACTTCAAAAGACAATGCATGCCACCAAATTGAAAAAGATCGATAAAAAACACTACCTGATCAGAAATTTTTCATCCAAACCACATCTATAATAAAAACCAATGAATAATCCAAAGGAACACCTATCTAGAGAAATCCACCACAACTGTAACAATAGTTAATCGACTGACTAATGGATTCTAATGTGTTGGAGGCCACCAAAATTATCCATGTGTTCTTTTAGGGTTGGATGGGGGAGATATACCAAAGAATGTAATGAAAATTCATCATAGGGGCACCGAAAAAAACATATTGATAGGTATATAGTGTTCAATAACATTACATATTGTGTAATTCTTGGGGACCATTTTTGTGAAAAAAAACTATCTCTTTGTTATTAGAAACCATACTTTTCCAATACATGTTTTGTAACTTGTTAGTGACATGTATCCATTCACACTATAATCCTTATTCAAAGCATACACTTGGTGATATTATTAAATTTTCTAACCACATTATATGGTGTTTAAATCCATATAAGACTATAAAAACTATATTTTTTATTCTTATTATGAAACAAAATCCATTAAATAATCATTAAAATATTCCTCCCAACTCCTTTATCTCATTATACAACCAATGAAAGAGGGGAAATTTTAAAAAGGTTAAAAAACACCAATGAAACGTAACAGGTAGTTACAATTAAGTCAAGTCGAAAATATAGAGAATGCAGAAGAGTTGTATTAACCATAGGATGAATGATCTCCCATTTGATATTGAATATTATATTTTTCTTAATGTACCTGCATAGAAATGTATTATATGGAATTGTATATAAGGAATGTGATGTATGTTTCTTTTTTCAACCAAAATTCAGGGAAATGATTGAATATTTGTCTTATAGAGTATAATTACCTCTCATTTTATCTTAGTTATATAATAATTTTCATGATTCTTACGGATAAATGAATATTGTTGTTGGATCTCATGTTTTGAACCCATATGATTTATAGTTAAGTTAGAATATATATTAAAAATGAAATTATTGTTAGATTTTGTATTATATATATTAGGTATTTTGAAATATGTATATTCTATAGAAAATTGTTTTATGAAATAATCATGTGATTGAGAAAACTACAAGGGAATTTAAAAATTCTATGAGGGAAAAATATTCTCATTTATTTATGTGAGGAATAAAATTTTGAGGGTTTTTATTTCTTAATATGGGAAAAATTGACAATAAAAATGTAGCATAAGAAATAAAACCATTTTATTATTTATATTCATTCATTTAATGGATTTATATTCATTACAATTTCAAAAATAATTTGATAATAATTTTTTATCTAAAAGGGAAAAAGAATTTAGGATTTTTTTTTCATGAATTACATGGAATTATTTAAAAGATATTTTTATTAATTATATATATTTAATTTGATAAAATGGGATTTATTTTTTAAATCAATATTTCTAGAATACCCTAGTAGTCATGTCACATAATTTTTTTTATTAAGATTGATTTCTGAGTAAGTAGTTGTATTTTTTATATAAACATTTATTTATTTTCTATAAATCAAGTGAATTAAATTTCTCATTATATTTTGATTTTTGATTTAAAATAAAATTTTATCTGTCTTATTAAACATAATAAAAATAATTCCATATGAATATTTCTTATATATTATTTTGATATATGTTCATTTTTATTCAAAAACCGCAATTTTCTATGAACTATTTTTCATTTTGTTTTATAAACCTATATTAAAAGTAATTTATTCTACATATACAAATTGAATTATTAAAAATGGAATTAAAATTTGGAATCATGATATTCAAATTTATTAAAATTTTCATTTTAATTTTTTCATTATAGATAGTAACTATGATAATAATTTTGGAGAAAAGTAAAAGGGTAAGGTAGGATAATTAATTTAATAGCTAAAGGATATGTTCAAATAAAAATGTTAATTTTTATTACATGTTATAATTTATACCCTTATCATGTTATATTATAATATTAATTGTTATTGTTCCGCTTCATAATTATAGTTAAATAATAAGATTTTAAAATGTTGAATAATTACAAGGGTGCTACACCCTTCAGTTATAAATGTTACCTCCCCTCCACCCTTAAACTCGTATTTTTATTAATATATTTCCTAAAATACCTTCTTAAATATATCCCAAAAAATCCCTCCCGACATCCTATATGTCATTTTCTCATCAAAACAAGATGTCTAGAATGCATAATGTGCAAGAAAAATGGTGTTTCCAAAAGAATGTGTATAATTGTTAACCATCATTTTCATGTTTAATTCTTCTTCTACAAAAATAAAATCTTCCTTGACCAAGATGAAATAAAAATATAGTACAAAAAATACAATATAATATAATTTCCATTATGGTAATCCCTTTTTAAAATTCATTTTCATCTAATGCGAAATGAAAATATCACATATAAGTACGTGTCAAATATATCTTTCACAAAGAGATATGTTTTTTTTCGGTACCAGATCACATGGGTTAATAAAATTATTGACAAATGTTTATATAGTACATTTATGGAGTAATTAGGAATAATTAAAATTAATATATTACGTACCATATTACCATTTCCATCCCTTTTCTATTTGTAATGCTTTTCATGTGTGCATGTGGAATACCACCTCTATGAAGTGATTGAATTCATTATTAATTTTCACCATATAAGGATGGAAATATGGATGGAAATAATTGATTAATATAAAATTTATATCATATATATAATTCAATAAATGTTATATATTATTTACATTATTTCATGACCACATGTTAGAAACATGAAAATGTCATCCATGTATACGTACGAACTACTAACTCTAGGAAATGAAGTAGAAAATTTTTAATGGACACATTACATGGATGATTTTAATTTTTTATTTAATTTGAAAATATTATATCTGTAACTTGATTAATATTCTTTAGTTAATGGTTTCATAACCTATTTACCCATGGTCAATAAATGAATGTTGTATACCATAATAAGCTAAACAACCAAAATATAACCAACGTGAAAATAACAATTGTCATATCATAAAATATCATTATAAAAAATGAAATAAAATGAATACTTTTAATGAAATTCATATGAAATTTTTTTAATGGAAGTATAAAACAAATAAATTTTTATCAATAAATTTTTCATAGAATATGTCAAATTGGATGCGACATATGTGAAGGGATTTTCATTTACGACATCATGTTAAATGATTAAAAAAAATTATTCCCTATTAATACATGTTCTATTAAATTGATCAATATTATTCTAATTTAGGTAGGAAAAACATTTCCATAGGAAATTTAAAACAATACATGACTATCTTTTGTAATGCAAATAGAATAAAATTTCCAATGATTTTAATATGGGTTGTCTCCAACATTATTCATAACTAGTACTCACTCGTGCATTCGCACGGTGATATAATACAATTCATAGATTATGTGTTCACACACTGATATGGTTTTCTTTGTTTAATAATATAATACAACATTACAATGTTAATAATGAACATAAATATTCAATATTTTGAAATCACAAATTAATGATACTTATTATTAAAATACAATTAGACAAAATATAGAAACATCATTATGATAGTAGATTACATTATGGATAAATACATTTGAAAATATATACAAGAATCCATAAGAAATAAGAAAGACTTTCAATATGAAGATTTGAATTCAATGAATGAAAAGAACACAGAAATTGAAATTTTAAATTATGATAATTATGATAAATGATGATGTAATAAATAACATAATGATGTAAACAACAAAACATGGAAGAAATGATTATATTGAAAAACATATTATCTTATAATAATAACATAATACATATTAGATTGCAAAGCAACCTATGTGGGAATTTCATTCTTCCAATTCTTTATACATGGAACAGGACCGCAACATGGATGAAATTGATGGGCTAGGTACTAAATATAATGTCATCATGGTTGATTTAGATTTCAGTATGATTCTTATATGACCACTTATGAGGTGATATACACTTAATTTTTTATCCTTAACTAAAGACATCATTGTTGCGATTAGTTGTGTGAAAAACATGTGTCCCTTACTATAGGGCTTGTGTCTAGTTCATATATTTCTACAGGCATACTGGTTTGGCCAACTGGCGATTTTTTATACTTTAGTCTATTAGCAAGAGAATGTTGTGGAATGCTTTAACAGTATTTTAGGATGTTAATGTGACCGCCCTTCCCTCTCCCTATCCCCCCCCTCAACGTTAAACATTATTTATTAGTTTGAGTTGAGCTAATGATAAATAGTTTATTTATGAGCTTGAGCTGGGGTAATTAGAAATGAAGCAGAGGAAAAGTTGAAAGTAAGCATGAAAATGGATAACACCTCTAAAACTACTTAAATAATGTACTGTATCTCTATTTCAAAAAAAAACAACTACTTTCAGACTTCGTATTATGACTCAATATTCTAAGGATTATACCACAACTAGACTAAACTACAACACTAACATAATAAATTATTACTATAATGACATTTTTTCACTAATAGTAATCAACTTGTTACCTTTAAGTAAGATAGACCCATTGTAATGCATTTTTTAAATCCAGTGCAATAAATACTTCAAACCTCAACTATTGAGTTTTGTCCCGCGCACAAACCATCTGAAGAATCAAGTCAAATGTAATACAAAGAAGTAAATGAGCATAGAAAGGTAGCATTAGCGTGGTGGACTCTATAATACAATTCGCACTGTTATTTGAACCACATCATGTTTGTATGAACCATCATGACCACCTCCATATTTAAAACCCTCAAGACTATTGTAATGATCAAATAAGAAGAGAGTGGTTTTAATAATCAATACGTGAAAAGTTCAAATGAGAAATTTTGACAGACAATGATAAAAAATCAATCATTAATTCAAGAAAAAGTATTGATGCTTCTATTTTTATCATTCATTGAATTTAAGTTGAAGCTTTCAAATGAACAAATGATGATGTCACATTATACAAAATATTGAACATCAAAATATTCCTTTGATGTTCTGCAAGTATAGATTCTGATAATATAAATATTTTCCAATCTCCAAGGGATGTCGTTGGTGATATCGCAAACCACAAGTGAAACATGTCGAGAAAACCCACTACATAAAAAGAAACAAAAAACCCACTGCAATGAAAAACCATTACTATTAAATAAGGATAAATCACCAATATAATATAAATCATTAAATATGAAGATATACAAAATCTGATTGGGAGAAGTAAAAAACTAAACTAAAACATGATCCACTAATCCGAAAGAAACTAATAAATGAAATAAAAAAGAACAAAATGATCGACTAATCCAAAAAATTGTCATAATATTTAGTTTAACTAATATAATCATCTACTACTCTAAAATACATGATAAGTTGATCTAAAATACATGATCTGTTGCTCTAAAAAATGATCCATTGATGAAATAAATCACATGATCCACTCCTCTATAAAATCACGTGATTCACTACCTAAACAAAATTCCTGACTACTGCTCAAAAAAAACTTCTTCCACTACTCTAAACAATCATCAAATTTTGAAATAAAATACATGAGAAAATGATCCACTTATCTTAAACATGTCATGTCAGATTTAGTAGAAGTAAATGTACCTACTAACATTTGTATGTTAACTGATTCATTTCCAATATGAAAACATTTCAAGATAATAAAGTTTTTCTCATACAAAGGATCTTTAGTTTTTAGAATTAGTTATAGTGGTGGAATAAGAGGTAATAATCTATGAGTTGAGAACATACACATTCATCCAAAATGTTTACCTCCAGATACAATAATGTTTAAAAATAAGAATACATACTAATGAAGATTTCATTGGCCATATTAAGTATTCAAAACTCATATCTTATAGGGATTAATTTAGAATATACTAATGCTGAATTTCAATCATGATGCATGTAATTTAATTCATGTAAAATACCATTGATCAAAATCACTATTTTTTACCAGTTATGTTCCTTTGCTTCATCAACATGACATGTCCACAAGTCAGCTCTATAAACGACTCCATGGCATCACATTCCAACATAGTATTTAGAATCAAATTTCTCTATGGATAAAACATTTTCTCATAAACCAGCACCCCATCAAACATCAGTTCTGAAAATAGATTGTCATGTACTGTTTCATGCAACTAATTATTCAAATTTCTTCCTCCACTTCTTCCTCTTCCTTCATAGTGTCTCGGATCTTCCAAATAAATGAAAAATCTTCTATAAAAAACAAATTTTAACTTGAAACCAAATCTTACCTATAAGCTAGAAAATGATAACAAACACACCCATACATCTATGCTGCAACATAAAAAAATTAATGTTTTAACTTCCAGTTTACCTATATTTTGAATTCATTTGCTTTTCTAACATTGGGGTGAATTTGTTACCACAAGTTGAAGAAATTAAATACATCAATGAAATACATGTTGAGATAAGTATTGGGACATCATAGACATAGAAAAAAATATTTAATAAAGTTATTTAGGAAGAAAAGTTTCTATTGGACATTCAAGATGAAGAAATTAAATACATCAATGAAAAAATGATTGAAATGGATAAATAAAATTTTTTAAATGAAGAAATCAAAGGGATGATGAGGCTTAAAAATGATTAATAGAAAACCTTTAATAAAAAAGATGAATAATTCCTGCACAATATCAAGTCAGAAATAATTTAATGATGGATCACTCCAACAAATGTTAAAACATACAAAGTGAAAAAAAGGCAAGGAAAAAACAACTTAATTAAATTACAGCACTGGAAAAATTCTCTTCAATTGCATGTCATTTATTTCTCTTCAATTTCATGTCATTTATCAATATGATTGGTTTCATCAATGCCTCAACTCCAGCAGAAGGGAATCTAGAAAAGCAAACATGCTAAATTCGGTTCACATAATCTACTTCGAAAACCTCAATAGATTAATATTTAACACTAATATGTTGAAATATGTAGTAAAAATTGAAATTAAAACTACATAAATTGAAATGTATGATAAAAAAATATTGAAATAAAAGTTGTGTAAACTGAAATGTCTAATGATGTGGTTACATAAAATAAAAATTCAAAGATAGAATATAAATAAACAATGATAGTTAAATATGACCTTATTGTAGCATCATGAAATGTCATTGATTTTTTCACTCTTAATTTTAGCATTGAAGAGGGTTGCAGTCCATTAGTTTGGTTTGTTCTGGACATGGAGTCTTCACATATTACAATATCCCGTCGTACCACATGCCAACCATGAAAATCACACAATAAGATTTTCTCAAAAGAGAATGGAGTTAGAATAATACAAAGAAAATATTAGTCTGATAATTGGAAATTAAAATGTTAACAATAATCAATTGATAAGAATAAATAACTTTTAAACATAACATATATGGAAATGAACGCAAAAAATGCATATTTGTAAATGAAATTTATAAGATTATCTATAAATTTCATGCTAAGAATATTTACATTTTGAAAATGAATTACTGTTTAAATACATGATTACATCATAGAATGTAATTAAATATGCCATCACATGGATATATAGTTCATGGTATTGATTACATGTTTTAAAAATGAAATTGCATATGTATGCAAATAATTCATGTATAATAGATAGTTTAATGTATATGTAGATTTAATATGAAATGGAGTATAAATATAATAAAGGGAGATCTATTAATATAATAAAAAATATATTTGATGAAAAAACACAATTTCTATTGAATATATATTGAAGAATCACTATCAATTTTAATATATACATTTCAATTTTCTTCACATACATCATGCAGTATCAATTTATGCAATTTGTGCAGTGAATATGAAATTGTTATGTGAAACTAAAAAACTATGAAAAATAACTATTGAAATAAAACCTGTGTAAATAAGAATGTATGATATTGTGGTTACCAAAAAAAATCTCATATGAAATAAAAGATAAAGCAAACAATCATAATTCTATATTACCTTGTTGTAGCATCTGAATATATCAATCATTTTTTTAGTCTTCTTTTTTAACGTTACCTTCATATAGGGCTGAAGTTCATTTTCATGGCTTGTTGTACCCGTAGAGTCTCTACACATTAGAATATCGTGTTTCACCACATCATCACCATCAAAATAGCACAACAGGTGTTTCTACAAAAAGAATTGAGTTATAAGAATAAATAACAAATATTATTGACAACTGAAATCATAGAATTGGATATTATGATGTTAAGAGTACCAAGTTGAAACAGATAAATGAATTGTATGATTGAAACGTAGAAAATATGGAAAAGACCGTAAAAAATGCATATTTATGATTTGAATTTATGGGATTATCTATATATTACATGCAATGAATATGGATAATTGAAAATTAATTACAATATAAATAAATGATTACATTATAGCGAAGTAATTTAATATTGACCATCAAATCGAGATATAGTTCATGAAATTGATTTCATATTTTAAAAATGAGATTGAATATATTTAAAAATAATTCCTGTATAATAAATAGTTTATCGTATATGCATAGTTAATATAAAATGCAGTTTCAGTAGAATAAATTGCATATAGAAAAAACCATCAACTATGGACCTTTCAGTAGAATGAAAATAACTAATCCTCAATGCAAACAACATCAACATTTTTTTGGAAAAATCAAAATAAAGGATCTACAATATGAGCAACGATGAGACAAAACATTGACCTATCAATATAAATTTGACAAACATGCAATGTAAAAAAGGAATAAAAATATGAAATGATAATCACAAATAAACATACACAAAGGAATTGCACAATGAAAATATCATCTCCTATGATCTTATATTATATCAATAAAAAGGTATTAATATAAATTTTATAATAGTAAAAAAATGAAATTATAGAATCATCATTACAGTAGTTCAAAAATTTAGAGAATGACAATGAATAAAAACATCAATAAAAATTAAAAATAAAATAAATAAGGGGTTCTCATTTTTCATACCTGAAAAAAAATAAAAGTAACTTAACATTTTTAAATACCATGGATAAAAAATGTTCATTATGAACTACCTACACGTGAATTGTTTAATTGAAAAAACCATTATACACCGAGAAAGCAATTAATACCAAATGTGAAAATATAATTTACGGAATAATATGCAGTTGAATTGCATGCATCGAAGAATAGAATGGTAAAACCATTAATAATATCATTAATAATAGCAGTGTTTGCAATATATAATCTTTTCAGCACTAAGAAACACATATAAAAAATAATTAAATTAAGACAAATGAAACTGTATAAAATGAAAAAAAAAACACTAACCTTAGTATTATCATCATCTTTATGATGAAAGAATGCCTATTGGTGATAGAAAAATAAAATAAAATAAAAAATGTATAGTATTTGTTAGAACTATAAGACAAATACTAAGGAAATGTAGGATCACCTTATAAGAATAGAATAAAGAGTTGTCTAGAATAATAATATTTACTAATAGTTAGTTAAACAATTCAAGAACTAACAACAATAGCTCAACAACTAAGAGGTGATATGGAAGAGGTCATCACCTGAACAAAATCGGTGAAAATGGGAAAGATCGTTGATACGAAGGCATGTATAGGAGGTGTCCACCAGAAATGATATAGGAATCACCAGTTCATAACCATAAATATGTACAGAAAATTAATAGCATTAGTGAAAATCTTGTGTTTGATATCTCGTATTTAAAAAAAGAGTGATAGAATCTTACAACTATAAAGAAAATAAAAGGATATTAGAAGAAGATATATATAGGAATATATTTCCAATAAATGTTAACATTACCTTACATAAACAGCATATAAGAGAATTTCATTTTTGTTAATATTAATAATCTTGTGGAATTAAAGATGAGATATTATAAATATGGATATTCTGGTAGAAATAAATTATACGGATATCACAGAATTTAGTACACTAAAAAACTCTACATGATAATGGTGGGATTATAATACTATTGTTATAGCAGGAACAAATTGAATAAAAAAATAAAAATAGAAAAACTAAAACAAACCTGCTTATGAAATTAAGAAGAACAGCATCCTTTGAATGAAAGAGAACCGTAATCAGTGATGTGAGGTATTTATGGAATTGATTTACCTGGAATATAATAGGACCGGTGCAAACAGTCAACGAATTGTCTGAGTGTGACAATGAAAATTGATGAAAAATAAATAACCAATCAAACTATAGGAAAACGAAAATCCAAACCCATGAAAAATTATAGAAGTAGCGAGCAAATAAAATACAGACCTTAGCTTATATTCTAGAGATTATATAAAAAAAATACTGAACATAGCTTATATTATAGAGATTCTAAACAGGCTTCTAGGAAGTTAAAGAGGCAGGGTTGGGCTTCTTGGAAGTTGACCAAGTGTATAAGCTCGCCATTAAAAAAATGCACAGGTCTCCAATTCAACTAAGTTAATACACAACACCAATTCGGCTTCATCACCACTTCAAAAATGAATCTTCTTCCTACAAAAAAATTAATCCATCGATGGAAAATTTATAATTTAAATTAAACCCAGATTGTCATCATTAGATTCAAAATCTCACTAAAAATTGAATCATGGTCATGCAATCAAATGCTCAGATAAAATCTGCTTGCATTTCCTCATTTCTAAACAAAGATCCAGAATAACATATCCCTCCTATCATTCATCCAGAAGCTCTGTTTGTCAAAAAACGGAGGTCTTTCATCTTATACAATGACAGCAATGAACTTCACATTTTATGAACCTTGACTGAAGCACTTACATAGTTCATTGGCTCGGCTTCGAAAATAGAACTAATCCAAATTTCAGCTTCACATAGCGGTCACAATTTTGGTGGTGGTTTTTCCTTTCAAAGGCAGTTTAAGATCTTAGGAGGGGGCAATATCCACCGATAGCTCAGTTTGGGAACTGGCTCGTCATCATCCTTGCATCAACGGCGAACTCCATTCGAGATTTTTATGTTGCGGCATCAGCATCCCAATAGCAGCAGTTCGCCTGGTTCATGTCCAAACTTCTCGAAATCTTAGAGGAGTAGTGAGTGGTGGTACTGTACCAGAGATCTGGTTATGTCGGCTTGTCGAGATGTCAACAGCGACATAGGTCTTTGCTTCAATTCACAGTGGTGGGTCAATTGATCAATTATTGACTGTGCGACTCTAACAGTGGAGGAGAGAGTGAGAGGAGCAGCAACAGAGGAGGAGGCATATGCGGGGTTGAAGAGTCAGCCCTGGCCGAAGCCCAACAACCTAGAAGCGCCGATGAAGATCCCCTCGTTGTCAAGGCCGCAGCCCATGGGTACGTCCGTGATGCGCTCCCGGCGGAATGTCAGCGTCTCAGTGACGAGCTCGCCAATGGTTTAAGGATTCATCGCTGTAGGACACCTCGTAGAGGCAGGTATTCCTGTCGGCTGAACATGCGTGGCTGTCTAACATCCCACAGAGCTCAGAAACGCAGGTCACCCGACGGAAGCTCATGGAGATGCTGGGATTGAAGATCCGATCCTTCTGCTAGTGGGACAGGGGAGTCGGGTAGGGCATCGAGAAAGTGAAATCGGGGAGGGATTCGGGAAGGGAGGGAGTCTGGGAGTGGTAGGGTGCTGATTGGTGGAGAGAAGGAAATAGAAAATGATGGTGGGAGCGGGAGATGAAGTTAAAAAATGAGTGGGAAGAAATATGGAGGCAAATGTGCTCTAGGCTGTAAAAATAGGTGGTGGCGAGCTTGCACGAATCGATTTGTAGTGCTAACCGGAAAGTTGTAAGAGTGGGAGGAGAAGCAAAGTTGAACCAACAATCCAATACGTGGAGAATGATAGAAGCAGGATAGGGTTTTGCGGAGAAGTAAACGGAGCATGCGAAGAGGTTGGTTATCCGGAGTACGGTAGTGGGATCGGGATTGGGTTTTTGCGGAGAAGAAATCGTAGCGCGCAGTGGCTTGCTTGTTAGACGGCACGTATTGGAAGAATGGTGTGGAGGTCTGGTAGATGGGCACATGGTAGTGGAAGAATGATAAGATTAGTATATATATAGAAGTGAAAAAATTTATTTTTTAATATATTTTACTTGGCCTCCATTTAATACCATTATATTAATTTTTTATTAAAATGATTCCTCTAAATTAATACATGGTTTTTCCATGAAATTAAAATTCACTCTCAAATAGTAATTTGTTATTTTTTGTTGTATGAATGGAATAAATATTTATTATATAATCATCAAATAAATTCATTGATTTTTTATGAGTTAAAATGATTTTATGAGGAAATAGTGTAAATTATATAATATTATTCAGGATAAATAAATTGAGAATTATAGATGATAATAGGTTATTCTAATATTGATCATGATGATGTGTGAGCCTGATATATATATATATATATTCAATGCATTGAATTTTTTTTGTTGTTTGAAAGAAGAAATTATAGAGATTGGTTTCTTACTCATATGGAATTAATTATGATTTATTCATTCTAAAAACAGTTTCCCATGAGTATACAAGGTTTATATATATGATTATTTATAATAACATTATAATTCATGAAATATTGTTTGTTTTTTAATTGAATTTCACATTAAATCTCAAATAGACCATGATTAATTATTTCATTTCTTCTAATAAAACTGAAAGGGTTTCAAATTCATTATTTTATAATAGTTATATTTTTTCATTTGGAAATGATATTTTTTTATTATCATAATTTTAATATGAAAAAGGTAAATATCACAATTTGTTTTGATATATTTCACTAGACTAAAGAATTTTTTTAATTTTTATCCCCTAAAAATCCTTAATTTTATCATCCTACATTTTAAAATGTTTTTCCTAAGATATAATGAAGTTTAGACAATTTATAATGATCATATTATCCTCTCTATAGTGGCTTATCCTAATATATGAAAAAGTTCCTTAAATAAAATAGGGATTTAATCTTACTGTGTTTTTGAGGTGTCAAAAAATTTATACGATGTGAAGGATTCAATTATCTTATATTTTTTTACCAAATTTTCAAAAATAAATGGAAATAAATATCCTTGAAATATATGAAATTGAATCCACTATCTTAATCTATGAAATCATGGGTTGTATAAGATACAATATATCAAAGTAACACTAGAATATTATTATAATCTAGATACATAATAATTTTATACATAAAAATAATAAAAATGAATCATGAAATAATAAATGGAATAATATAATAATACAACAATTAATGAGATTATATTATCAAAACATGGAATAAATAAATAATTTTTTGGAAACCATAATCATAGGGAATTAGAAACAATTTTAGCAAAAAAATATATACTCCATGTTATGAAGAAAAAAATATTTAATGAATAATGCTGTTTTAAAAAAAAGATAACCATGCTTTAGATTATGAAGAATCCAAATATCTACTCAAAACAATAGTTTTTCATAAGATATAAATCCATAACTAATTCGTTATATGGTGAGATAGAACATCGCCTCTTGAATAATTTTATTATATACATATACATTCCCTTATAATAAGAAAACATTCAGAATTCAAACAGCATTTAATTACCCGATGAAAAAGATGCCAAATTAATGAATGAATTCTAATATAATTCCTTAGAATATATAAAAAAGATGATTTATAGTTGATTAAAAATATCTCCACAATTAATAAAAGGATATTTCTGTATGTTTTATAAATTAAATTTAACTTATTAGAAACTTTAGAAAAATCGAATGAAAAAATACGTGAAATTCCTTTTAGGATTGAAAGTACATTAAAATGTTTTCTATAAAATTAAATCCAAGCGTTTTATAAAATATTTAAATTAGTTATCTATAAACAAGTGAGGTTTATGAGACAACACATGTTCTATGTTAATTTTTATTCAATAAAAAATTATTTGGCACCTATATAAATATATGAAAAATTAATTTCTTCAAAAATTGAAATTGAAATTAATAATTCCTTATCTAAAAAAGAATTATTATTTTATAAAATATTATAATATTTCAATTTCTTTCCAAAATAATATTTCTATAATAAAAATTTTACAACATTTTACTATATGAAAAGGATGATTAATATCTTAATTGGAAAGGGTGGTAATTTTTATAAATAATATTATAATTTTATAGAGAATACATTTAAGTCGTGGAATATTTGAATGAAATGTTTTATTTACCCTATATTCGAAGACAATATACGCTGAATTATATTGTTATTGTGTTTGAAATAAATATTAAAATAAATAAGTTTAATAAGAATATTTTTAACTCATAGAAGTGAGTCGAGTTTTCAAAAACCACTAAAACATTGGTATCTTTGGAATTCGAAACAATTAATGGGTGAACATGATATATAATTGAAAGATATAATAAAATAACAAAATTTTGATTGATATCATCTCTTAAATGAAACAAAAATAATAAATTACCCATGAAATATATTTATTTAAATTTGATATATTTTAGCTTGTAAAACACACAACCCTGATTATAAATGAACTATATCACTATATACCATTATACATTAGCCATTAAATTAGTACATGAGAATTGAAATAAAAAAATTATGAATATTATATGTTCTAAAAAATTATAAAATAAATAAAATTGCTGAAAATTAATTAGTCATAACATAAAAATTGTTTGAAGTAAAAAAGAAATGTTTCCTGAAAAAAAGTATTTTTCTAAAAGGGTCATTCGTTGCACTTGGAACAAAAATTTTAAAATTAAATTTTACATTTTTTATAAAGTATATATCTTGAAATAAAATTAAATTTTTAAATAATTATTTCAAAATTATCATTGATTTTATTTTTTTGAATTATATAAAAGAAATAAATATTCAATGAATAGTTAAAAATAATGTTTTTTTAAAACTATATTTTTGTTTAAATCATTTAAAGGTTTAAATTTGATTGAAAATTGTCTTAAATGTAATATTATTTCTATAATATTAATGTAAAAAAATATTAGTAGAATTAATTTCAGATTATTTTTTGATATTAAAATTATATATATTTAGAATAATTATATCTTTGGAAACTCTTTTATCCATTGCATCTGTGAGTGTAATTTAAAATTAAATATGTTTAATTTGTTGAGTTTAATTTGATAAAATGTATTATATATTTAAAATAATATATTTTAATATAACTTAATATGTTATACATAATGTTTTTTCATAAAAACTATGAAAACAAAAATAAATTAATTACCATGGTTAATGTTAAAAGAAGGTTCTATGCATTATAAGTGATGATAATAAGAGTAAACTTACACCCATATTGAATTTTGATTTTCTAAATTTTATATAGTATTTGTAATAATTTGGAAAAAATTTTCTAGGAAAAATAATTTTATTTTAGTATTAATTAATAAATTAGATAGGATTAAAATACTAATTTCCATACTGAATACTAAATTGGGGAATTTGAGTAAAAATAATGGACAATGATTATCAATTTTAAAATATAATTTACATTTTTTGATGTGGGATTTTATAAATATTAATTTCTATAAAATCAATTATTTATCATATATTGTTATGTTTATAGAGAGAGTTACTTCCAAATATTAAATATATTTGGGTATTTACAAAAATTTCACTCTTCAATTGTAAAAGGGTTCTCATTCCCCTAACATCTCCACAGAAATAAATAATTTTATCTTGAAAAAACAAAACCAAAATACCTCAAAAATATATTTATACACATTCTAGATATGATTATATACTCCAAATACCTTCCCTAGGGTACTTAACAAGAGATCTATATGAGGTTTCTCTAATAGAAGGCAATTGTCATCACAAACTTAATTATTTTTATTTCTTAATGTTTAAAAATAAATTCTATCCAAAATAATAATAAATATATTATATCCCATATAATGTGAAGTTAAATTTTTTATTAAATATTATTTTACTATATTCACATTAGTCAAATACAGAATAAATTCATTCGTTTGTATAGTGGACAACTGCCTCACGAATCGATGTAAATCATCTAATATAAAAACATCTCATGATTGGATATAATGGTGAATTTAATATATATATATATATATATTATTTATGACATAATATTACTTATGGGGTCATAACATAACATATACCTTCTAACTTTCCATTCTATTTAATATGTGATAATATTGATCATGTGTGGGGCAGACTATCGCCTCGTGAAAGGATGTGATTTATTTTTCACACACTATTCTGGGAATGTAATACAGGTAAATTTTATGAATTTATGTATTTTATAAAATTATATCAATAAATTAATTTTAATATATCATAATTTTATTTACCCTTTCTCCTTTTAAATGAATGATATCGTCACTAATATGAATATAAGGCATATCTTCTCCCTCAGCAGACGCAATTCATTCCCTACATCCATTTTCCAGGAGTATTTCTATGTATATATGAAATTAAAATAAATAATATATTTATATATATAATTAATACAATTATAGATATTATATAACTATATTTTATGTACAAGAACTGGAATACCCATGATAAAAGAATCATGAGAAAAAAAAGAAATTGATATCTAAAACAATGTAAACAATTAAATATTATTAACATAATGGTTTTAAAATGTTATATTTTGATAATATAAGGTATTAACTATGAAATTATGGTTATACAATAGATTTATTGTAATCCAATATTGATTATAAATGAGTTTCATACACATTTTAATGAATTTGAATGTTATGTAATATTTTCATGTCTCACAATTACTTCATTGAGACATATTCCATATTCACCAAAAATTTGATTGTATGGTGATTGTATTTCCCCTTTTCATATTTTATATCATGAATATATTTACCATAACTTTATTTAATGTTTCATATAAATTTACTTATTTCTTGTGAATTATAATTAATATGTTTCCAATTGTAAAGGGGTTTTTTACAATCTCCTCATTATTCAAGATATTTATATTCTAAATCTCAATTGGATGAATTATATGATATTTTTATCATAAAATACAAATAATTTCTTATAATATGGTTATTAATTATCTTTTTATCATAAAAAGTTCCATTTTCCTTTTATTTGGAACCGGAAATGGTTGAGAATTTTTTTTATAATATATGACATTATTTCAATCCATGGTCGAAAATCATTTTCCATAGAAACCTATGTTTTCTAATAATGTTTTCAAATTTATTTGTATCATTCTTATAATGATTTACTAAAATCATTTTTATCCATTTTTTCTTTTTAAAATTTTTTAAATGGAGACTTCATTTCATATTCCAAATAACCACTATTTTGATTTTATTGAAAATGTGGAGTGAATGATTATTTTAACATTTATGGAAGAAATGGAATTTTTTAACATCATTACCACACAATTATAGAAATAATACAATATAAGATCCATTTAAAATATTTAATGAATTTTTTTTTAAAATTATTTTGTGATATATTAGATGAGAATGCTTATGTTCAATGTGAAAAGGTTATTTCCATCAATAATATTTTAATGGTTATTTTATTTTATTTTATTTAACAAACAATATCAAAACATTTAAGTTCATGTGTTCCCCAAGTCATATGTATTAATAACATCATTATCATTTATTTGTATTGTTTATGATTAGGTTGACAGGGGATGTAAAATTTTATTACCATTAATCATATCATATTAGATAGATTAGGATTATGTTTATTGATTTGGGTAAGTATTTATATATCTTACCTAGTTTATCAATATAATTATTAATGTTTATTTTGTTTTACCCATATCATATGTTGAATTCATTTTACATACTATCTGATGTGTAGTGGATGAGTTAACATATCCCCTTGATCCATCTATTGTTCCAATGAGACAAATAAATATTCCAAGATATATTTTTACCCATAGTTTTAAATTTCCAAGTGAATGGTTTTTAACATTATGTTTATGATATCCCACATTATGAATTCCGATATTAAAAGATTTATTATTGATTTTCACTTTATTAGTCAATTAACTCTAATATCTAGGTACAAGTTTCAATATCATGTGATTATTTATATTCATATATTTGATAATCATTTATTAGTTCAATATTATTCTATAGATTCTATTTTTTATGATTCTTTTTAAATTATTTATCATTCAATATTAATAATGATTTTTTATTAATGATAGCTTCCACTATAATCATACCCGTACTCTCCATCTAAAATAATCTATTTCTTATGATTTATTCTACTTTGTATAACAAGAAGAATTTTGTTATTTAGATGAAGTTATATTATATGGATAATAATGACATTTTAAAAAAACATTTTATATTATATATTTTTAATCTTTAATTTCAATTTTAATTAATTTTCTAGTTTACCAAGACTCGTAAACTATTCAGTCCTTTGGGATGTGATTTCATATAACTCATTCCAATGTAATATTGTATATACCATATCTATCCTCTTATATTTGGGGTCATTAAAATTGTTGTTATATAAATTTCAATAAAAACATTAAGAACTAGATTTATGAAAATATTTATTAGGGAAAATAACCTTGTGAATTAAATTATGACATTTCTTAGTTCAGGAGAACATCATAATGTTTTAGAAAGTCATAGATTATGTGTGTTTTCAAGTAATACATCCTTTCCAGATACTATAATTATATTTGGTTCCAAATATAATTATCCTAGGGTTAATAACTCTAATAAATAAATGATGGGCTTGACTAAATAATTATAAGATACATGATAATGATCCTTAATATACAACTAATTTGATACTCTTAGAGGATATTATGGGATAAACTCACATTTTATAGGCAACCAATTATTAATTATTCAAAAATATTTTTATTATTTAAAAATAATAAATAAGAAACAATGATTATTATTATGATAGCATCAATGCATACATATTTATATTTATATTTGTTTTTCACTAGATATAGGATTATACATTATCTTATATAATGTTATTATCTATTATAGTGTATAAAAATATCATAAATAGATCCCAACGTAATTAATGGAAATTGTATCAATTAATGCGCCCCATTTATATATCACCCTCTTGGATAAGATAATAATGATAAATCTGGAGTGATATTTTCCAATGATAAAATGAAAAAAAAATCAGAAATCTTTCTTAGGATATGAGAAATAACATTAGGAGATGTGGATCATTGGTGGTCATTAATTAAAAAACTAAAGATAAAGAATAAATAGATACTAAATATTAAAATAATTTTAAGGTATTGTTATTGGAAAAGTATTTTCCACATGGGTAACAAAATGATATAGAGAGATAAATCTTATGTCTGTAACAAAAGGGGGATCAAATATTTCTATTATTGGAATCCAAAATTAAGAGGTTTGCATGGCATGATATTTGATACTTAAAAATGAAATGATTAATATGTTCAATTAATTTCCTCGAATTAACCCAATTCATACAATGGAACAAGTCTTATAAACATTAACATCATATGATGACATAGTATCACGCGGTATCATGATAGTTAATGAAATATCCATGTATTATGTATTTAATGTATATAAATGAATGAAGAGGATGGATGTAAAAACATATGGATAAATGGATGAATATAATGAAGGATTTTATCCTACGTGATTTTTTTGAAGAAACAGAATGGTACATTCATGAATGTAATGGGTGTTTTATACAAGTGTTTGGATAAATACCACCATTATACAGATTTTTAGTGAAAGGAATAATCATACATTGTAAAATTTTTAAATTATAAGAATATTTAGAATTATTTAAATGAATTCCCCATGAATCACAGTGATTTTCCATAAAAAAAGATAAGGGATCATGGTTAATATTACACTATTAATATAGTTGAAGTTGAATAAATAAAGTGAAAGTGTATATGTATTGAAGAATTATTTTGTTGACTTATTTAATAATTTTAATATTTTTATATGATTAATGCAATGTATAAAAATTACCCTACATTATTTTTGTGTATATTGGAAAGCATATATTTAATGGTACAAATGGAAAATAAAATTGATTCAATTTAAAGTTGATGAATTTGTTAAAAAAAATATAGGGAGAGGATAACTGTTAATATATTTATGATGATGGGATAATAGTGATAATGATATGTTTTTAGGATTGGGTTAGTAACCTAGAAATTGTTGAGTGATTAGATTGTTTATTTTATCTTTTCAAAAGATTAAATAGAATTTTGAATTGTGGAATATTTCTTAAAATTTGATATTTATATAATGAATATGGAGAAAGATAATTCATTTAACAAGTATTGATTTTATTATGGTTTTGATGTTGTCATGGTATTCACATATTTCATATGACACATTAAGAGTAAATTATGTTCTTTTGTGAATCCAATTTAATGTTAATTTTTTAAATTAGTGAATAAACTTCGATTTTTTTTGAAATTTAATTTGGATAGAAATATTTTAGAAGATACTTAATGATAACTATTTATAAATAAGATTATGTTGAACTTTTGGCATTTTTTTGGATTAAGAAATTATTGTATTATTGGATAATTCCTTATATCAAATTTTGTTTTTCATTATTTCTAAAAATAGTTTAATGAATTATTATTATATTTATGGTGTATTAAGATGTAAATTTAGTGCATTAGGGATACAAAATCATTTTGGGAATTTATTTTATAGAGAAAGAAATGATGCCTGACTTGATTAAATCACATCCGTTGGGTGAAATTATGAACATGAAATATAAATATACCAAGAAAGTATAATTTCTTATATTATAGTTATAGATGGAAAATATTACCTCAAGCATAGGAATATTACAATTAAACAAAAAATTTCATATATCTATTAAATATAATGAAAAAATTTCCAATTAAATTATTATTAATTAATTGTTTTTTGGTCATTCACTTTCATATTATCAATGACCTCTATCAATCTCCTAATTTATTTACACATTAATTCAATGTTATTATCATATCCTCCAATAATTTTAATCATTTTGGAACCCTAGTTACCTGTTATTCTAAAAGACCTCCAAACATACAATTCTCTCTTATTTATATTGATTTTAACCAATTTTATGATATGGGTTTTTCATTAAATGTATTTGAAATGTCAAACCCTTGATTTTCGACATCAAGAATAAATTGTGAGGACCCAATTAATTTAAGGGGCTTGAATGTTACAACCTAAGATTATAAAAGTATAAATTTGGTTTTGATAGTTTATGCAATACTAAAAAATTAACATAGTTGAGCCATGAAATATATTCATTAAATTTAATCTCATTGATAGCTTATGATACATGAAACCTCAAATCTAATAAAACAATAATATAGTGTACTGTAACAACCAAATCATTAAATTTCTGTGTATGTGTATGGATAATTAGATTTTAAAAATTATTTGGTTAAGAAAGGTTTTAAATAAATTAAATTGATATCAATTGATTATAAATAAAATAAGAATAATTTTAATAAAAATAAAAAGTTCTCTATTAAACAAAATTGTTCTAAATGAAATTTTGTTTCACTTAGGGTACATATTTTAAAATAAACATCTACACATTTATAATTTTTATCAAATGAACTTATTTTATAAATAATTATTTCAAAATTATATTACATAAATTTTTTGAATTTTTTGAAAATATTATTTTTTTCAATTAATAGTTACAAATATTTGGTTAAATTGAAACTGGATTTTTCATGAAATCATTTAATAGATCAAATTTTATTTAAAATTATATTAAAAATAGAATTAGGTTATTTATTTTAAATTAAATACCATTTATTTTAGTGTATTAAATTTAATTTTTGAATTTTTAATTAAACATTCTATACTAAGTAATTTTTTCTCTTTAGAAAATTACATTTTATCATAATGTATATGGATTTAATTTTAAATACTTTTTTTCAATTATGTGAGATTAATATTATAAAATTGATTCAATGTTTGAAATCATCATATAAAATATTTTTTAATAAGGTCAAGTTAGTTTTTTTCATAAAACTAAATAAAAACATAAAAAATTAACTTTAATATTTAAAATTTAAATAAGGGTTTTCATGTTATATGTGTTAGTGTTAAAATTAATTTTCCAAAAAAATATAATTTATTTATAAATTGAATTTACTATTTTTATTCACTGGGTACAAATAATATAATATAGATGATATTATTTTGGGATTAGTCAATAAATTTTCAATTTTAGGAAAATTATTTACTGTAGTGAAAAATAAATTTGTAAAAATCTATAATCATATTGGGTATGGAATAAAATGTTCAAAAAAAATTGATACATTATGTTTAGGAGGTTTATATAGACCATAAAATTCCTCTAATAATTTATTTAACAATTTTAAAGGCACATGGTTTAATAGTGACTTCCCATTATTCTATAGTTCTGGTAATTTGAAAACAATTTCACTCTTCCTCAATTATAAAAGGGAACTATCTCCCCTCACTTCTACATGCATCTCAAGCAGTTTCTCTCAACCAAAACCCAGAAAAATAAATCTTGAACAAAATTGGACACATTATAAAGATGATATTCTCCCCAAAATACCGACCCTAGGTTCCTTAAGAATAATTCCAAATGTTGTTTCTCTGAGAGAAATAATTGTTTACTCTATGATCATTCTTGTTTTATCATTCTTACAAAATTAGATTATGTCTTCAGATAAAAAATATATTACCACTGTTATAAAAAATTTACTGATATATTATTAGGATTATTTCATAATATTTATCCTTATTCACAACCATCAAATAGGAAATAAAATTATTAATTAATGGAACATCGGACCACCACATTACACATTGATGTAGCTTGTTTTCCATCAACACATGTCATGTTTTGATACAATTTTGGATATAAATTATACAAATGGATTATTGTGGATATAATTACACTTATGGTGTTAAAATATAAAATATAAATTATTACATTCAATTCCATTTAAAATGTGATAATGTCTTCCATGTGTACGGAGAAATATTGACTTGTGAATGGATCTGATTCATTTTTCACTTATGCGTTATATGAATGTTAATATAGATAAATTTAATGAATATATGTGAAATATATTAAATGTTATTGATTTTATAAAATTAATTTATCATACACATCATTAAATATTATATAAATAATGGAAAGGTATAGTTTCTCGTGCATGTTTGGCCCACCATCTCCATTATGTGATATTATTCACTATCTATGTCATATTTTCAATAATGGTGTAAATGATGAGTCTTATGGAAAAATAATAATATTTGAAAAAATAATATGATTATTTAATATATTAAACTATATCAGTAAATTTTTGATAACGGTGGTAATATAACATGTCATAAAAGGATCATATAAGGTATGATATATATTATTATGGGTTTTTAATAGAATTATAATATAACAATATTTTTTATACATGAAGTTAGGACACATATGAATCATGTTGAACCAGAGGCAAGGTATTCTCGTCACACTTTTTCTTATGTGATATATATTCCATTTTCTATACTTATTACTTTGTAGGGTGTATATACATACCCTTTGGATATGTTATATCATAAATATACTTATTTTAAAGGTACATGAAGTTTCATATGAATTTATTTCATTAATTGATCAAATTATTCTAACACTAACAAATTAAGAACATTGCAATTCACAATCTCATCATCATATGGAATTTTTTGTGTTCAATTCCCCTTTAGGTTAATAATTAATATTTTCATATAAAAAATAATCTATTAACATCTAATATGATCATTCATAATCATTTGGAATTAATAATAAATTTTTTCCTCTCTTTGGTACATAAAATGATTGAGATATTATTTATAGTAAAATCAAACATCATTTTAATTTTCAATTGAAAATTGTTTTAGATATAGATCAAGGTTTACTAAAAATGGTTTGAATATTATTTTAAAATACTAAAAACTACATGTTAAAGTCATATTTACCATATTTTAATTAAAAAAAAAAATAAATCCAAATATCATTATCCAAATAAGGCCTATTTGGGTTATACCAAAAATGTTAATGGAATCTATGTTATAATGTGTAGAACATTAATAGAAATTCCGTGCATATTTATCACTAAATTTTTTTAGTTATTGATTTATATCTTTCAAATGATATGAATAAAAAAATTATTTTTAATATATGTCAATTTTCTGATTTAATGGATATTTTATGATATTTATATCCATCAATGATAAGAAAACACTATTATAATTTTAATCCATAGCTATATTTTATATTCATACTATCATAATTATTTATTTGTATGGTTTATTATCCATTAGAATGGAGTTATAGAATTTTATTACCATTCTTTACATTACTATGGATTGGTTGTGAATATGTCTCTTTATTGGGGGAAGTATTATTATTTCATATGTCTGTTTTTCAATATTAATTTTTATAATGATTATGTTTTGAACCATAAGTTTTACGAATGATTTAAACATGTTTCGTGATGTGGGTATAAAATTACATATCCCCTTGATGGATCGGTAGGTCTCATGAGAGGAATTAGTTGTCAAAATAAATTTATTTTGACATGTATTATTGAATTGTATTTTAAAATGGACTGACAGTGTGTTTATGATGTCCCACATTACTGATTACCTTATTATGAGTCTATTTCACCTTATCCAAGTGATTATTATATTTGTTATAATATATATGGATGAGTTTCCAACAAATGTGACTATTTATATATCATTACCTGACCACAATTTTTTTCTCCAATATTATCATCATTTTATTATTTAATGGTAAATTTTTATCTTATTTTCCATTAGATACTTATTAATCATATTTATTAATAATAGATTCCTATGTAATTATTCCCTTAAAGAATATATATGCTCATATAATAGTTATGTTTTATTTTCCCTAGGATACAAGGATATTTTTTGTGATTGATATGTATGGATATGCTAAGTGGAGTAATGGAATTACTAAAAAAAATTATTTTACTTTTGTAAAATTTAATAAAAAATGCTTGATTTTATAATGTTTTCCAAGACTAATAATCTATTGAATCATTTAAGAAATTATTACGTGTATCTAGTGTCAATGTATAATGTAACCATTGTAAATAGGCTACATGGGTCTAAGACATTTCATTATATGTAACATAATACCCTTTGAATTTAATGAGTATTTTAAATTAATTCCATTATTAAGTGATGAAAAAATAGTTAAGATTTCCTAGTTCAATATAATAATTAACTATCAAGATAATACATATTTGTTAAATAACCCATTTATATAATTCCTAACTTCTACTTAGCTAGCTTAGTCTAATTTATAAAAAAAATTAAATATATTAATAACATATACAATAACCATATTAATTTATATAAACATTTAAAAATTAAATTGAAAATAATCTCTATATATTTATTAGTTTTTTTATCTATTTTCAATACCGTCTTTGAGTTTTCATGATCATTTAAGTATATTTATTTAATAATGTTGCTGGTCTTCACTATTATCACAAAATTATAAATTATCATATTATAAAAGGTAAAATAATTTATGTCTCATGATTGTTTATATTTATATAATTTCATTCAACAATATTTTTAGGTATCATTTTCTAGATCAAATAATTCAATAATAATGTTTTAGTGATTTTTAATAAATAAATGGTTGTATCTTAATTAATTTGTTCAATATTAAATTTACAAGTACATAAGAACAAATGTATCATTATTTAATTAATTATATAATTTTTAATCATTAATAATGTTCACATATTCATATATGATTTTTTATTTCATTTTTCATTTAAGATGTCAGACCCAATGAAACGTGAACATACACTAATTAATAGAAAATATGTTTTTGGAAGTGGTTTATTTTGTAGTAAAATAAATATTATTGAATAATAATGACAATATATAATTTATCTTAGGGTATTCAATCATATTTGTAGATTTTTTTTTAAAATAATGACTCTACATGAATGAGGATTTAAGTTTATTAATGGAGGTGGTATTCTATAGAATGAATGGTTAATGTTTTAGTTGCCAATGATTTTGAGTGGAAGGGTGAATTATAATTTTTCCCTTCATGATAAAAATAAAATTATATATTTCAAAATTATTCATCAATTAAATCCATATAACTTTTGAAGAGTTGTGGTGGTCTAAATTAGGAGATATCTATAATTGGAGGTATTAGTCCACAGAAACACAATATTATTTCTCTATTATTTATCAGTGTTGGAGTTAAGGAATGAATATTTATTATACATTAACAAAATAACAACATTATTGTAAGGGTAAATATTTTATTATATTTCAATTGATATGGATGTTTTGAAAGTGAATAATTATGATGTAAAATTTAGGAATTATGTAATTCTCATTTTCGGACATATACTTTTTCCAAAACGCGTCCTTGTAAATGAAAATCATAGGAGAACTAATTCGAAATATTTTGAAATTGAAATGATTAAAGCCTATAGGAGGAGGAATATTATAGTGTATGTGGATGAAATATAAAGTGAGTAGTATGTCATAATGTGGCATTTGTGTTACCCATTTATTAGTGAATAAAATGGATGTTTTTTTGAATGATTTTAATTTTCCAATAATACAATGATATTATTAATAGTTAAATTTTTCTAAAAGTGATAAATAATCAATTTTTGGGAGATCATGAGTTTCTAAATAATCTATTAATAATATCAATAAAAAATATAAACGTGTTTTATGTCATTTACTCATTTTTGTTTTATCATTTTTTATTTTTACAGGGGTAAATAATTTTTACCCAAGAAATATATATTTTATTAAAAAATGGTAACCCATTTTAAAAACATTTTTCGTATCTGAACATTAATTTAATACCCACATAATAAAACTAAATATGAAAAAAAGATACATTTGGAAACTTAATTAAATTAATTAAAATATAAAAAATAATATAATTTTTTCCCCTAATTATCTATTCTCTCACTTATATAACATTGATTCACAATGAGTTTTAAAATATTTTTATAAATTTGACAAATTCATAAAAGTGACTATATATAATGTAACATGCCAATGATTTTAATTAAATTATATTGTATTGAATTTAATAAACAACACACATAACTGAGATTGGACACTAATACAACACCCAATGGTTTTACGATGATTTTTTTAATAAATTTAATCTCTTCGATAGCTTGCAATGAATGCAACATCTTTTTTAATGAAATGTGATACTTATTCAATGTTTTTTATTTTAATTTTAATATTATAACCAAGCCATTAAATTATCTCTTATGAATCAGAATGGCTAAATTTTAAAAATTATATTGTTAGATATGAAATATTTGGGTTCTATTGATTATTAATAAAATTAAATCCATTTGAATGATAAATGAAATAATTTCTAAAAAAATTATTATTTTTCTAAAAGTAACATCATTTAAACATTAAAAATATTATTTATAATCATAATTTTAACACTTTTAGAAATATTATTTAATACAATTTAATTCATTTTTAATATTATAATTCCAAAATTACAGTAAGAATTTTTTTTGTATATTTATGAAAAGTATCATTGTTCCATGAATAGTTAAAAATTTTGAATTTAAATTGAAAACATCCATTTCATTGATATTATTTATAATGATGAATTATATTTTTAGTTATATTTATTTTAAAAATTAATTCTATTTTATATAAATAATTCCAATTTTATTATTTCTAATCATTTTTAGATTGATTTTAAATATAAAAATTTGGTAAACTTTTAAACATTTTCTCTTTAAAAATCAATTTCTCATCAGGTCTATAAGATTAAATTTAATTTAAAATAGCCAATTTCTATGAATTCAATTTTAAAAAATTGATTAAATATTTGGAATCATAATAATTATTAATTTATTATATATTAGGCTTATTTTTTAACTAAATAATATTTTAAACGGTAAAAATTAATTACCTTAGTTATGGTGAAAATAGATTTACTGGTGGTTAAAATAAAAATATATGGGATAAAAATGACCCAAAACATGTACAAAACTCATTTTTTATAAATATTTTGAACTTATCTCTTATATTATATATAATGGATCATTTTTTAATCTTATGGAATGATAAAAGCATCGTTATAATTGAATCTATTCATGAAAATGCAAGTACAGCCCTCACATCACTTAGAAAATGGGGCACATCTACTCTATTTAGCAGTAATTAACACAAATTGGGTTTAGAAAAAAACCTCCCACGCCACATCCCAACATCACTCCTCTAATTATAGAATCGTTATTCTGTGTATAAGGTCATCTTAGAATGGATTTGGTGGAAACCTAAGGTGGATACCAAAATAATTTGTACAATTTTTCAACAATATATTTATTCTACAAATGCTTTAATTATTTATATAACATAATGATATAAAAACCTTAATTTATTCTGTATTATTATATATATTTTATTTTATTGGAATTAACTACAGAAATATCAAATTCCATCAAATGGGTTATAAAATCATCTCTGTGTATGGTGAATTACCGCCTCCTGAACCGATGCAATTTTTTTCTCATTACCACCAATCATGATTTTTTTTGATGATGCATCTAACATTTATATAGGATATTTACATCATAATTATTCTAAGGGATTCAATACATAATTTATTCCTTTTACCTTCCATTCTGTATTATATATGATAACATAGCTTGAATGTACAACAGGTTGCCACCTCACCAAGTGATGTAATATATCTTTCACTAACACTTCATATGAATGGTAATATAGAAATAATTAATGATTATATGATATATTAATTAATTAATATTATTATTCAATATTCATATAGAATCTTCATTCTTAAATGTTCACTCCCTTAATGTTGATAACATCATTCATGTAAGTATGTATAAATTTTTTCACTAAGAAAGGGGACTATATTTTCATCACAACTACAAAAGGATGAATAATAATATTATTATATAATGTTAATATATTAGTTACCTTCTTTCCATAATGATCATGGAATTATAGAGACATTATTTATGAGTGCGTACAAGCTACCATCTCTATAGTCATAACATTGGTTTAATTTTCATAACCACATTTCATGATTGGTTTTAAAGGTACAATTAATGTATAAATATGATAAATAAATCATTATTATGATTACGAATATATTTTAATAATGTCTTATTTTACCATATTCAACCTATCAGAGTCATTTTTGACACATAAGAAAAATACATTAACTATACCTGACATAAGAATAATTGAGTTTGTAATTTTAAATAAAATGGTAAAAATTGAAAAATTAATAATAAACATTAAATAATTTCTAAACAATGTAAATAATATACATTATCTTATTATTCAGTTAGATAAAGACGCATGTGACAAGTCGGACTCAAGTAGTGACAATCCATATTAATTTCCATTCATTAAGGAATATTTTGATGTTATGCACATATACACTTTTACGAGCTATATGCTCATCCCCTATGAAATTTTATATAATTAATTCTTCTATAATAATGGTATTTTATATTTTTTTATCTTATCATTTCATAGGTCTTATGATTTAAGTTCCTTCTATGTGATATTGAAATTTTATTAAAAAAACCACTTTTAATGTTTTCTTCCAACTCTATCCTTTCCGTGTCCGGGATTTCTAAATAATTTTATAAAAAATATATATGGAATAAATTTTATATAAATTACATTTTATTTGTATATGTTAATTATTTTCAATGGTTTTCAAATGTAATTTCTCCATGTGATTTATACAAATTTTTTTGACAAACTAAAAAAGAAATGATTTATTCTTAACCTTCACAATGACAATGAAATTAACACCTCAAGGTCAATTCATTTAATTTTGGAATCCGTTGAATATTTTAATTATTTATTAAATAAAAAAATTCTTTATATTTTTGGTTACATCGGTATATAAAAATTTGTTTTTAATGTAAAGGTTATTTTTTTTTTCTGAAAGTGTTTTTCATATGTGTTTAAGAAAAAAATCAAAGAGTTTTTGGAAAAAATTGTTTTATTCATGATTTGGTACTTGAGTATTATATTAAATGGGTGAGAAAAATATGCCTTATTTGGATATTTTATCCCCATTATAGGTCATGAATGACCCTAATACATCTTATTGAAACGGATGATCCCCATTATAGATCATGAAAACACTTTGAAACTGATATATATTACAATGATGGTGAGACCCATTATTGAACTCCATTTCATTTTGTAATGATTATAATGGATGTTTGAAGTAATATTATTCCAATCAAAATATTTATTATTTTTTTATGAATATGATGGGTAATGTCACTGAAAATGTGTTTTTATTAGTTTCAATGGGTTTTAAAGACATTCATTAGGAAATAATTTTAGGTTCATTCCATGTGAATATATTATATTTGAACCATATAAATAATATTGAAGGTAGAGGTAAAATTAATAATAGTATTTTTTAATTTTCACTACAGTAATAGTTTTATGTCTTTTTTATTTCCCTTAATAAATTTTTTTAATTTAATGTTTTCAGAAAATTTCAATTGGGATTATATAACTGTAAGGGAGAGAAAGAATTAGTTTTGAAATTATTGAATAAGTTTCATGAAAAAACTAATTATTTTCTCAAAAAACTATTATATTATGTGAAAATAGGTAATAATCATAAATTTCCACTTTGTTTTATATAGTTTTGTTATGTAATTGTTATTTGATAATTCTATAAAAATCTAAACCTGATAATATCCAACAATATAAGAGAATATATTTATTCATAAAATCACATTAATAGGTAATGTTCATGGAAAAGTCTTTTTTTATCAAACATATCATTTTAATCTATTATATATAAAATAAAATATTTAAAATATTTATTTTAATATAATCATATCACCATTATCATAGTCCTAATCATTATTATTTTTAATCTTACTTTTATACATAAAATGAAATTGAATATATTTTATAACATAAAATTTTTTCATATAAAATTTTCATTATAATAACCTCAACCTCAGTGTCCTAGATCCAATTCCTTACTAAATTAAAGTTGGAGGTTGAATAATGTGTTAATTCAAGGAAATGGTATGGATTAAAATAAAAAAATTAGGCAACACACAATACTTGTATTAACCTTGCATGAATCAAACTCTAGTCATCATTGATACCCAAAGGATAAGCTCCCACTGATTTGTACTAATTTCCTTACTACATTACATGTCCATAAGAAATAAGGAATCACAACTGGAAGTGCTGAATAGTATACTTGTCTTGGAAAAAATAAGTACATATATGAGTCATGCATTACATTTGAAAAAAAATCAACATAAATATTTTTCATGAATTACATTATTTCATCAAGAATATCATTTCATATCAATCAAAGCTCATGTCATGGTTTCATTAGAATGTAAAAAATGGATAGATCAAATTCTCTGGAAAGGTTGAGTATAATAGAATATATCATGGATAAAAATGTATAATTAATATGGAATGGAAAATAAATGATCACATATTCTATTTAAATAATTGACTTACATAATCATTGGAAATTTACAACACTAAATAAAATTATATTTTATCGATAAATTTTTTATCAATACCTTATAAGACATAATATATATCACAATATAAATAACTGAAGGCACTTTCAATTAATAAAAAATTTGTAATAAAGTGGTTCTAGAGATAATATCATTATAAAAATAAAATGGAAAATAATAACTGAACTTTGAATGATAGAAATGAATAAATATTATATTTCATGTTTTATAGTAACATGATAACTTGATTATAAAGATCCATAATATAGATGGCTAAAAAATCATTCTACAAACCAATATTTATTTTCAAACTATATATCTATTTTCAAGATCAATCCTCAAGAGAGTTTAAAAAATCTTGTTAAAAACATATATGGGTTGGACAATTGATTTTGTATTACGAGAATAATGATTCATCTAGGGGTTTCATTATCTTATCCACAAACTATGTATTTCATGTCCAAAATAATCATCATATATAACATATTTGATTTTATTCTAAAACATTATTCCTAATCCTTAAATATCTATATTTAGTAAATGATCTTCTTTTATCAATATATTCTATATTAATAAAATAACTTTAAATATAATAAATATATTTAATTATTGTATATGTTTTAGGAAATATAAATATCTACAATAAATAATGATGATATTTACTGAGAATTTATGTTCTATAAAAAAATGAATAATTCAAGGAAAATTTAATTACAACAAAACTAAATTAGGGATTTGACTGTCAGTACATTCCTTGGTAAAATTGATCATAAACTATTCAGAGAATGATTATGTATTGTATCAATACAATGAAAATGCATTGGTGTATGAGTAATGGATTTTTTATCATTGATGATTTGTAAAACCATAGAAATATCTTCGAAAGCATTATTGTGGTATATATCATTTTATTTTTTATAATCATTTTAAAAAATAAATTTCTTTTTAAAACCCCTTTTAATATCATTTTAATTATAAATTTCATTATAAACAAGAAATGGTTGTTTCAAATAAATCATAGTCATCCAGAAGGGTATTTCCATGCGTGTGATATGATTTAAAAAAATTTAATTTTTTTACTATAAAATGTTTTAGAAATTTTTTTTAGCGAACTAAAAGATGATCCCATTTTTGTTTTCTCTAATGTATAAAAGGTAATTATTATTATAAAAACAAAAATATCTTTGAAAAAATTATAATGAATAATATTGGGTGAAAATTTCTTGGATAAATCATTTTGATAAGGATAAAAAATATATATAACATTTTTAGAAAACATAGTTTTAGAAGAAAACATATTTCTAATCAATAAGAGAATTGAAGTTATGTTTTCCAAAAATTATTTGTAAAACATTTTCTATAAATTTTTTTAAAAAATGGAACTATTACATGCGAATTTTATGAATAAAAAATTAGAATAAAATTAAATGTGTTTATTATAAAATTTAAAAATAATTTCCATTAACTAGAAATCAAGAGTAATGAATATCGGTAAGAATGAGATTGTGAAATAAGCCATCTCAATTGTCGAAATTTTAATTAATTAATGAATCAATATTTTATTCCTAATATAAATCCACATAAAAAAGTTGAAAAAAATAAATAATGTCATAAAATTTAATTATAACCAAATTCATAGAATAATATAATCTATGAAGTAGAAGATTAACCTAGTTAATATAACTCTTATTATGAAATCTCAGAAAATATGGTAACATTTATGTAAAAAACAATTTGAAGATTTAATATTAACTAACAATTAATATACATTGAATAATTAATTATTCATTATAATACATATCGATCTTCTATTTAAAAAAACATAAAAAAATTAGGATAATAACATTACAATATGAATCAATAAAATGAAAATGAGATGAAATCTTATTACTCACCCTTAATCTTGGTTGAAAATCCATTATCCTCATGTATATTTGTTTTAAACATTTTAATAACTTAATCAATTACAGTATGAATATTTAAAATATAATATATGATACTTTTGTAACATAATATCAAACGTTCATTAAAAATATTTTTTTATTTTCATTGTTTCGTGTGTAAATTGGCCTATTTTCTCATGTAATTTTCATCATGAAATATCAATTCCATGAACATATTATATTGTTATATTATCTCAAAAATAATGATCCTGAAATTATAATAATATTTATATATCAATTTTACTTCTAAAATCCATCATTAAATATGGTTATGAAAAATTTAGTACATTACAACCATGGATATGGTAGGCCGTTCAAACACATTAGAAATGATTCCATTTTTTAATCTTCATTATGGAAAGGTGGTAGGTAATACCATTAAATAATTATAATATTATCATATATACCATATTATATACTTATATATAAAATCCATCTAGGTTTTTTATGAAAATATAGTTGCATCACTATATGATGGCAGTAGTCCACACATTCAGTAAAGATTTTATCATTTTAGAAGCGTGAAATAGAAATAATGAAAATTAATATATTTTATATTTTACTACTGTTAAATATATAATTAATTTCATAATTATTTCTTTTATATCAGATATAATAATTAATTTTATCTTTATCACTTTTAATGTGAAGTGTTAGTGAAATAGGTATCACATCGCTATTCTAGGTGGTAGTTTTCCATACACATGAGAAATGTTATCTTATCTCCTATGAAACAAAATGTAAATATTATGTGTGATATATCTACTATATTGGTATAAATAAATTTATAAACATCATTTATTCAATTTATATCCATCATAATACCCAAAAATGATATGTGGATATGAAAAAATGAACGACATCAATTTGCGAGGAAGCAATCTGTCTTACACACGAATGATGATTTCATAACCAATGTGGTAGAAGTGGAGATGATTTTTGGTCATTGAATTTTTATAAAATAATATAATATTTTTATTATAATACTTTAATTATATAATAATGGGTAGGTAAAAATTTATGTTGGATTAGAATGAAGTAAATTAATTATTATTGTTTAATAATGTTACTTCTTCTATTTTCCTCCATATATTTGTACTAAATCCAGCATAGGTTTTCATTGTGATGAAACAATGGATTATATGATAAATTGAGATAATTTTATAATTGATTTAGATAGTTCAAGTCCAAAAAAATTTAGTTTTATGTATAACAATGAAGAGGATATGGGGTGTCCATTTAAAAGTGGGGAGAGGAAACACATGATAATTTTTAAAACAATTAATTGCTCCACTATTTTTCAACCATCACAATGGAAAAAATTTAAATATTATATAACATTAGATGTTTATTAATTAAAATATGGACATGAAATATTTTTTATATAAACATAAATTTAGTTTTTACCAGTATCTTTTTTAGGTTAACCCTCCAAAAACCCATTTTCCCTTGACCATGGTTAATATATATTACTAGACTCACTATTCATTTTGCTAAAAAATTATGTTGAGCTTATTAGATATTATAAATTAACCAGTTCATACAAATGGACTACATTATTTGAAATTAATGTCATAGATTAGAAAAATTTTAATTTATAATTAATATTATAGACATTTAGAGAATCCAGTTTTTTAATATAAAAATGTCTAAAAGTTTAGATGGTTTTTATATCATAATAAATTATAATAAATATTACAACTATCAAAATTGGATTAATTTATATAACATTTAACTAATTTAACATAAAATATATTTCGAAATATATTTTAACATTATTAATAAATAAATGAAAATATAGTTTTCAATTAAAATTCTGTATTTTTCAATATTCATCAAAAATTGAAACGTCTCATAAAATCGAAAAAATGTAGACTAAAATAATATTTATAGTTTTATTTTTTGAATTTTTTGTTATTTTTTTATACAAATTTTCTAATAGTATAAAAAAATTGTTTAAATTATTGTTTAAAAGAATGAAATAATCATCTTTTACAAAATTATAGTCTTTTGGGAAAAGATTAATTTTCCTTTTAAATGCGTATTATTTTATTGATAATAAGTCTATAAATTATAAACCTGTCTAAATATCTATAATTTTAAATTTTAATCAATATTATACATATTTATCACTCTACCAACTTTTAAATAACTATAATATTAAAATATAATATTACTGATATTTTATTTTCTCGTAAAACTCAGTCTTTCATGTTATTCAATCAATGAAACTAATTATTGTGTATTTTTCATAAAAATTTTGTATTGGTTATATCAAATTTTATTGGAAATATTTTTATTCCTACATAATATTTTGGGTGTTACATTCACCCCACATTAAATAAATTTCATTATATAAATGTTTACATGCTTTGTTAATACGGGGTTTTTTATTTGTGGTAATAATTTATTAAAAACCCCACTTTATAATGGGAAAATAAAATAAAATCTCAATATTATGTAAAAGGATGTAAAATGTTCATATAGTATAAAATATATCTCGTTTTATTTATTGGAAAAAAATATTTGAATGTGATGTTATTGAAATAGTTGAAAAATTTATATAATAATAAAAAGTGATTGATATCATTGATCCAATATAGGTGAATGATTATGGGAAATTTAAGGGGCCCAATACAATAAATCTATAATTATATAAATGACCATCTTATCCATTGGATATGAATGTGGTTTGATATGTGTTTTGTTTTAAAAACATTTCCTACTGTTGAGGAGTACTTTTTATATTTATGAATGTAAGGATGTATAATTACATTATATGCTAATATTTAAAAATAATAATCATCATTTTGGCGTGATTATATCAATTTACAATTTATCCATTTCTCCAAGAAATGAAAATAAAAAATAAAATTTTTATTCATGGATTACTAAAAATCACTTTTAATAGATCATAAAATCCATAAATGTGTCTCTCGTTTCTTTGTCTATCTATAAATATATACAAAAACCAATATGAGTAGCATAAGTTATCCAATATAATAAATTAACCTATAAAACTCAAAAGTGACACTATAGGTTCTTTATTTGCATATATTTTATAGATGCTTTAACTAAAAACAATATTAATTTAACCAATACATTATATACGCCAGTGGTAGGAGTACAACCATTATCATCCTTTGGTCATGGGTTTAATCCCTATGACCATTCTGTACAATATAGTTTGTCACTTTTTGCGTGGGATGTAATTTTTATAAAATAAATTAATATATTTCACTTTAAAATTTCCCATAAAAAATATGATGTACATCCTGGAATAAATGATAATCATTAAATAACCATTTTAGAATGAGTTTAAATATAACCATTCTTTCAATGTCCAAAAATCGAATTTTCCTATTAGCACAAAGAGCATAATTATCATATCAACCCTAATGGTTATCAATACCTTTAGAAACTTGTTTAAAAACTGTAATGTCTTTATTCCTCAAACAATTTTTTGAATAAAATATATATTAAACCAATGTGTTATATTTACATAATGTTCTACAAAAAATATCATTTAACTTGGTACACTACCATCACATGAAACCAAAGAAGTGTGTTTATGACTTTTATCATATGATCAATCTTAACCTCACAAACCCTTAATGGTATCCATAAATCATAATTTAGTGAATTCATATTTGATTATAGAAACATGAAATGATTTTTCATGATTGAAATTATAAAAAAATTATTGGTAAAAATAATTTGATAATTTTATTTTTGGTATCCCAATGCAAAAATACATATTTATTTTTATTTAAATATATGTCATTATTGGACTTGGATTTATCTTTTGGAGTTGGGAACTAACATAAAGTATTCCAAAGTTTTCAATATTAAAAAAATATGTAAATATCTACTGTGGATGATATTTATATTCTTCAATCACAATCTTAATTTATCCACAACATTTTATTTCAAAAATACATACATTTTCAAATACAAAGCATTTTACTATTAATTTGGAGGAAACATCTTTTTAATCTAAGATGAAATAACATTATCAAAGATAATTCATTGTAAAAATATATTCCAAAAATTCATAATTATTTTTATTAAAATGGGAATTATCCTAATAATATCAACTAGGAGTGTCAATCCTACAACACATTATTTCTTATCTTTGTACACAAAGGTAAAGATAAGGTCATTCCCAATGCACCCTTTTCATATTTATTACAACTATACCCATCTTCTATGGAAAGAGGTACACTAATAATATCCATACAAGGATATATTACCTATAAATATCACATCATCACTACATTACCAAAACATTAATATAATATTCTATACATATCCAAAACATCTATCATAGGGTTATGATCCCTAATCTATGGTTTTCCAAAATCTAGTTCTCAATGGTACAACTAAACATCATATAATACATCTGATAATCTCCCGGACCCTAGTATCCTAGAGCCAGTACCATACTACATTACATTGGAATAAGATACAATGAATCATATAATAATGGACTGAATAATATCTTTCTCTAATTAAACTACATAAGTAATTTAATCATTCAATACATTTTATAACACAAAATTACCACATTATTTTTTTAGAATATAATTTTTCCTTATATAATATCATTATATTTCAAACATATTACACTTTATGGATTCGTGTGAAATGAAAAAAAAATCAGGGTGATCTTAATTTCACAAGTAGAAAAATACACTATACCAATGGTTTGGAGAACTGTGTCCATGTAAGCCGTGGGGATAGGTCTATACCAACGGTTTTCCTAAAACAGTTAGTATAGACCAATACCAACGGTTTTCAAAACCATTGGTATAAGTAATATGAAAAATATATTCCAACAGTTCGATAAAACCATTGGTATATGTATTTCAAAAAAGAATAATTCGGTGGGTATTCATCCCAGTACCTCCAGTTTAGGATTGAACGAAGTAACCACTAACCTAACTTGAATTTTTTTAACACAATTTCATAAATATATATTTTAATTATCATAAAAATTTTAAATTTTTATTTATTTAATGTTCTCTATAATAATATTCCATATAAAATACATGTAATTATACTAACGGTTCTCAAAACTATTGGTATAGGTCTATACCAACAGTTTTGAGAGCTTTTGGTACATATTCTTTGATTTTGGGACCTATAGCAATGGTTTGGGGAAAACCATTGGTATAGGGTTTCAATTATGGACCTATACCAACGATTTCCCCAAACCATTAGTATAGGTACCACTTATACAAATAGTTTGTCCAAAAGCATTTGTATAGGCCCACATTAGTGACCTATACCAATGGTTTTTGCCAAATCGTTGGTATATGTTCGTATAAGTGAACTATACCAATGGTTTACCCAATACTGTTGGTATAGATCTTATTTCCAATAGTGTTTTTTAGTAAGTGTTATGTATAGAGAATGATAAAATTATTCAAAAAGAATAATCAATATGGAAAGGTAAATAAATGACGGCACTTTTCATTAAATTTATTGAAAATCATAATCAAAGGAAAAATATAAATATAAATCCTATATCATTGAATCAATACATTTATTATCAAAACTAGATATGTAATAATATATATGTAATGGTAAATGACTAAAACAATTTTCAACAATCAATTACTCATAATGAAAAGCATATAGAGATATTATCATTTGATAAATCTCATTGAAAAGAAAAACAAAACACTGAAAAAACAGAATTCATAAATATCAGACATCATGTTTCCCATGAAGATAATACCATTAATATCATGTTAAATCCTCATGATAGTTTAAAATATATAGTTAAAACTGATACAGATTGGAATACTATATATCAAATATCACGATCTATCCACCAGATATTATAAAACTACAATGTACAAAAGCATAAGTTTTGTCCAGATGATTTTGTGTAATGAGACTATTGATGAATCAAGGGGATTGTATTAACTAGTCCTAAACCCATATAATTAGTTTCTAAAACATTTATCATATGTATAAGAGTCGATTAAATTAATAATCATTTTTCCTTAACATTAAGCATCGATATTAATTATAGGACACATATTCATTAATATTTTCCTGGTTAATCAAATAACAATTAATTGAAAACATAGTACATAAAAAGATTCTATGGATTAGGATATAAACATAACCATGATATATAATATTGATATTTTAGTGGAGATTTACTATCCATGGGAAATTAAATAATTCATATAAATGTTAATGGCCACTAAAATGAATTAAGGAAGTGAATATCAATACTTTCCTTGGTATAATAGATCACAAACCATCCAGATAATTACTGAAGTTGGTATCAATAAAATAAATTCCAATTATATTAATATTAATGGGTTTCGACATTTATGAATTCAAATTCCATAAAATTATATTTTATAACAATATTTAAAAAATATACAGTTCATTTTGTAAAAGTATTCTTCAAATAATTTTCCTTTCAAATTAAATTTTGAAATTATCTTCTCTTTAAATATATATGTATACATAAAATTAAATAATAATAAATTTATGGTTATGATGGTGCTTAATTCTATATTTATTTTAAAATTTAAAAAGAACATTCATTTTTACTTTAAAAATATTACAAAACATCATTTTTTTGAAATAAAACAATTGGATTTCATTCCCATTTCTACTGAAATCCAAACTATTTTTTTAAATGAAATAATATTCCTTTAAAAACACTTGTAAAAGAGTAATAATGTGTAAAAATTCCTTTTGTAATTCATTTTGAAACGGTTTAATTTTTTTTGAAAATATGGTTTTGGAAAAAAATAAATTTCATACTGAATATATATACGAAGATGTGTTTTCCTAAAACATTTTCTAAACCATTTGATGTACCAACTGGTGTGAAAATGGTATTATCAAATTACAATGATATGAATAACTAGTGAATTATAAAATTATATAGGATTATTTTGAAATGGAAAAATAATTTCCTTCTACTTAAATTCTAGAGTAAACAGTCTCGATTGGAATCAAATTTGTGAAATAAGCTATTTCAATAGTAATATCATTGAAATAAGAATTATTAAATGAATATATTATGTGGTTCTACTATAAATTCATATAAAATCATATGATATATAAAAAAGTGATAAAATTTCTTTAAAAACAAAATATTAAAAATACATAATAAATTTATTAGATGATTAACAAAATGAACATAAATTGAATTGAAAATTCCCTTAAAACTTTGTAACATTTATCTCAAATCCCATTAAATAAAATAAATAAAATTATAAATTAAAATACCATTAATAAAAATTTATTCATGCTTTCAAATTTAAATGTGGTAAATGTAGACACAATATAAAAAATAATTGGTTCATAAAATAACAATTTGCATCAATAAAATGAAATTCAGACATAATCTCTTACCCCAATTTCCTTTTGGTTGTACTTTCCTTAATATATTATATTATATTTTTAAAAATATTAATATTTTTAATAGAAACATATATATATATATATAATATCATATATGTTGATTTTACAACATCTTATTTCTCATTAATTAATAATAATTCATTATTTTAATAGTTTTGGGTGTTCCTTATCTCGTTTTCTCATGTTTTTTTAATCCTGGAAGATCTGGTTCTTAGCAATATTTTATAATAATACAATATCCAGAATATTAATAAACAAATATATATCATATTTGAATATCAATTTTACTTTTAAGCCCAATCAACAATGCTGGTTTTGAAAAATGAAGTATGTTATGAATATCAAGGATATATGTTGTATGTATGTGTGATTAACATTTCAATTTTTCAATTAGCAGTGTGAAAATTATGTACATAATATTTTAACTTTATAGAAATATCATAATATAATACATAACAAATGATATAATTATATATATCATTCACGTAACAACCAATAATTTTATCACAAGAAACACATTTCTTATAATTACAAAATATATTATAAAACACAAAAAACCACATGGTGGACATGATACACTATTTATAAATGAATAATGAATTAAATAATACATATTTCTATAAATTAAAGCACCCATACTGATCGAGTAGTAAATTGACATTTGGAATATAAAAATGACCATTAAAATAGTAATACGCATAATAGAATAGTAATATCACTTATGAAATTATAACAAATTAGGTATCTTATGAATGAATATATGATATATTTATTTCTTGGTATAAAAAAAATAAAAAAAATGTAAATGATAAATTAACTGTCGGTGTTTTTGTTGGTTATAAATATTTACTTATAGATGAATAATCAATATAATAATTTAAATAACAATATATTTTTAGAAAAAATTATAAATTCTTTTTGTTCATATGATTATAATTTAATTTTATGAGACCTTATGTAATTTTTTAAAGTGTCAAAAAATTAGTTCTAGATTTAAAATCATTATTTTTGGAATAAATGAATATTTTTAACAAAAATAAATTTATCATAGATAATAAATTTAATTTATAAAATGGATTCCAATATTTATTCTAAACGACAAAATAATGTTTATGGTAATATTTTTGGATATTTTTAAAATAGTTGTATTGTTTTTCAATATTGAAATATGGTAATTTTTCGTATTTATAAAATACCTGAATTATTGGGATAGAGATGTTGTAGGGATTATGTAATCCTATAATATTAAAATATCCTTCATTATTTAAATAAAATTTAATTATATGGTTCACTCTATTCTTATTATTGTTCCAAAATAATAAACTAACGAATAAAATAATAATAAAAACATCTATCTCCTCTGTAATAAATACCATCCATCACCACCCCTTCTCCTTACACATCTAAAACCTTGATAATTTTTCAATTCCTCCTCAATAATCTTACCATTAACCTCCCCAAATTATATTGGACATTTTTATTTTGATATGTACAAAACCTATCTCCCTGTGGATGTTCTCAAGAAGAATTCATAAGGAAACATCCTCTCTCTTTTCATTTAATTACTTTTCATTTTTCTTTTCTTTTCTTATTATTGGCCAATATCCCATTATCCAAGTATAATTATAACTCTAATATATAATATATACTTTAAATTTATTATATTAATGGAATATTCTAACATCAAACATCTTCTCTGATCCATTTTATTCTAATATTGCAATCATTGTCTATAAGGTGTCATTATATCGCCGTCATGGATGAAATGTTGTCAAATTGTATTTCTAACTTCATGGATTGCATGAGATACATTATAATGTTTGAATTTTTTTTTTGAAATATAAATTATAACATTGCTTATTCGTGAAATATCATTTATATATTATATTAAAACATTTAACAAAATATGTTCATTGTGAACAAAAATTGGAAAATTAATTTAAATTATTATCATTAAAATTTAATCTAATAAATAATCTTCATATCTATAAAGAAATATAATTCCAAAAAAATTATGAATGTTAATTAATAACATATAATATAAATTTTGGATATTTAACCCCATTTTACGTGATCTTTCATACATTTAAACAAGCAAAGAGACCATAAAAACCAATAAAATGAACACTCTCGAATGATGAAATTCAACCCTATAACTAATAGAATTGGACATAAAGTTTTTAATTAAATTATAATGAATAAAATAGTTAAATAATTTGTTATTTATTTATTTATTTGTGGATCTAATTTGATTATCTACGATATTAATATAATAATTCATTCCCATAAAAGGTAAGGGGATTCTCAAACCCAATTTCATTTCATTCAGTTATTATTCTTTCATGCGAAATTTCACTGTGGATGTTTTTTTATATTCCTGAAATATAAAATCTTTTTTCATAAATTTTCTTCCATAAGATAAATATGTTTGAAATATAATTTCGATACAAATAAAAATAGTTTCCCCAATATTTCAATTATTAATAAAAAAATAATCTTTTACTTATATTGAGAATGTTTCTTCTTCATTTAGGACTGATGATTAATATAGAATGTATGAAATTTCCTTTAATACATAATGAACCTCAGTTTTTATTCATGAATGTATGATTTATATGATCATCATAAACCCCATTTCCTATCAATGGTATATTTTCTATAAAATATATTTATATGTTCTATGTGGCATGCATGATTATGTAAATGTTATGTTCTAACAGGTGTGCTCAGAAATATATAACACTTTTATGCATTAGTTAATGTGATGTACCTAATGATATAATTTTCAATATCTGTAATAATGATTCTATATTTATTCACAATGATTATGGTATGTTTATTCACATTTTTTATGCGTGAAAATTATGCTAGAATTATTCAAAACTATTTGTGGTACTTGACCACTAAGACATGATGTTTTTTTCTGGAATTGAAAAATTACATGAATTCACCTAATTATTCTTCTAATGATTATGATGACGAAACCATGATTATGTTATTATGATAATTACTATCCTCACCAGTTTTATATAAATTCATGTTCATATTTATACTGTTACTAGGCATTTAGACCACCCTTTTATTTGATGTATTTATTAAAGAGATTACTTGGGCTACTAAGAAAATGAGGGCCACTAAGAAGCATGAGAATAATGAAATAAAATATATTTATGTTTTATAATGTAATGATTAGGTTTTGTAAAAATATTCCCAATACAATAAACCCTTGGATAATAGGTTTATAACACTATTATATTGTTTGTATTTTAAATGATGTTATAAAGATTTATGAAAGTGTTGGGTCTCTATTTTAGGAATAAAAGAATAGTTTAGTTATTTTGAAATCATGATTAGATAACCTTAGTGAAGACCCATAATATGAGACTATGTATATTAAAGATCCCAAGAAGCATTGTTTTAGAAAATATATAGATATAGGGATCTCGCATGATATGAATTTAGAGCATGTTTCATAAATTAATAATTTATTTCTTTATAACTTATTGAATTATTTTTTGTTCAATAATTTTCTATTTTAGAAAATGGCGGGCACCATGAGAAACTAGGGCATCAACCCATGTGAGAAACAGTGTGTCGATTGCCAAAATGACATCCCCAATGCCATGGTAGGTGGAGTTAAATATTTCATATAGATTCACTTATGACTGTCTCATTTTATGAAATGAAAAGTAATAGGGACATGTAAATACATTTCCTAACATAATGAGTTTTAAATAGAAAGCATTACCGAATAAATAATCTTTATGAATGTTGAGGAAGCCAGAAACCCTTACAAAATATTGGCCTAGTAACAGGTGTACATAACAGATCATATGAGTGTTCAATGGGAGTAAAATGGGATATAATAATTTATAACACAAGGGTATAGTATGTGTGATATGTTAGAATTTATGCAAACAAAAGACAATAGAAACTAAAATGTAATATCATAAATTAAGTGCTTGATTAAAAGATGAGAGAGAGACTCCCATACAGAATGTTGGCATAGTAACAGTTGTACATGAATAATTTAAAGGGGATTAATGAGTGTTGAAAGGAAGATATCATTATTTAAACATGAAATTTAATGTAATGGTATTATGGTACATCATATCCCAATATATAAAATTGTACTTTTAGAAGAATAATATCAAATATGTGTACTATTTGTAATGATAAGAGAGAAATTTCTTACAGAATTTTTTCATAGTAACCACGTTGGTACAGGACAAAATGAGGGGAGATAAATGATCCGTTATAAAAATAACCTCAATAGGATAGTATTCTAATAATAATAAATGAATATAAATTCATGAAATGGAAATTAATAAAACTAATATCGATGATGTTTCTAGAATTCAAATGTGATGATAGAAATACCTTACTTTGGTGTGTGACTCCAAAGTCTTAGTAAAAGATTATTAGGAGATTTTGGTAACCATGGGAGAAATATAGGGAGTATACATAATATTTTGGATGAACTTAAAGGAGTTTGAGTAATGATAAATGGGAATATGGGTGGGATTATATAGGAAAGGAGTGGGATTTCTGAATTAATTTGGTTATTGACACTACATAATAAAATATTCAAAACCAAAAATAATCCAATGATTTTCCGAATAGTTTATGGAAAAGGGGAGTGGAATAAATTATTTTATAAGTCCAAGAGATTGTGATATTAAAATGTTTCTCTTGCCTATGTGGGGGTTTGTCAAATATTCAAAGAAATGATTACAAAATCAAAATAGATATTATTAGACTTGGTTGATTCAATAAGTCATTATAAAACGGGTAAAATAAAACTAGTGTCACATTATACTAAATTAAAAAACAAATATTTTGCGTATTATAAATTTTATAGTATTTATTAATTCTCTATTGGGCTATTATAATGTCATCAAACACACCATATAATTATACGATATTTAATTTTACACAAAAAAATTGACTATCTCAGAAAATAATGAAAAATTCACCAATATATAATTTTAAAATCTTGATTCCAAAAATAATATTCATTTTATCTAAACAATATTCTAGATATGTTAATTTTTTCTTTTAAAATAAAAACGGGTATTTATTACAAAGTACCATTTTTTTGATAAAAATAGTTTCTCACATATAATACAAATTACATTTTACATCATAAAAAATTTATGATCATTTACATTTAAAAAAATTAATTTGATTATAATATTTTATAAAAATATTATTACTTACAGAAATCAATTATTTTATCCAAATAGATAATATTAACCACTGATACTATTTCTGCTTCAAAGATAATTTACAATGAAACTAAAAGAAAATGAAAATGAATTCATTATTCTAAAAAAATAATATACATATTTTTACAGATAGGGTAATTATATGTATATATTTATTACCCATAATATGTAATATGAGTAAGTTGCATGATTCTGAGCATTTCATCGCTTTTTTAGTGAACATGGATTGGGATTGGATCTTGATGAGCTTGAACATGTCCCATACACAGTTTTAATAATGATTAAGTTGTTGGATCTCAGCATGGGATTGGTGTAAGGACAAAGTACAAGAATTATATCTCCCTCAGAATCTCTAATAAATGGGCTTCATAGGGTATGCTCCTACTTGTTGATGTTATCATTACCCTGATTTTTGCATTAACTATTTTTTAAAACCATATATTTTAGTCATATGATCTCTATTCAACAACAATATTATCAATGGTAATGAAAATTAATATTCATTTAAAATCCAATTGGATAAAATAAAATAAGTGCATGTTTTATTATAAAACTCTAAAACATTTAATTAAATTGAAATAAAGTGAATCTTATTCATAACTGTTCATCTTATTACAACCGCTCCACTTAAGAAAATTCTCCTTGAAATTTTATTCTCCTATTCTAAAATAGATGAGGGTAAATATTTTTGTCACCTGGTATGGTTCTCAGGTTGCTTTTTCAAGCTTTTGGTTTATCTACATCACTTTAATATTGTGCATTTTATTATTTTGTAGAATGTTTTCACTGTGATATAAGATATTCACTAGCTGATCCTTATTGGAAAGGTCATTCTCTAATGGTACCACCTATGGATTGAGTAAATTTTATGATTCTGTTATGTATATTCTTAATTTGGATACATGAAATACATCATGTACCTGAGATAGCTTCAGTGGATGTGCTAGTGGATATGCCACAACTCTAAGGTTATCAATGACCTCAAATGTGTCGATTTACCTTGGTCTAAGAATTTAATTAATCCAAAATCTCATCAATCTATTCCATGGAGATATACGGAGGAATACTAGGTATCCAACATCAAATATTATGTAACATTTATGATTGTTTTCACTGCTCTTTGGTCGACTGTGAGTTGCATTTATGTTTCGCTGGATGGTCTTAACCTTATCCACCATTAATTCGACCATTTCTGGACCTAAAATTCATTATTCCCAATATTTATCATAAATTTCCAGTGTTCTACACCACTTCCAATATAGGTGTTCATATGGGGTCATTTGGATGCTTGAATGGAAACTATTATTGAAAAATAACTCCATTAATGGAATATGTTGGTCCCATCATTCCTTTATGACCATTAAGAAATATCTCCACAAATTTTCAAATTCTTAGATACTCCATTCATATATTCCATCAGTTTTAAGGTGATAATAATTAATAATGTTCATATCATTATTTAGAGAATGTTTGGGAATTTATCTAATCATATAAGTGATTCTTGGTTCTCGATTAGATACAATCAATTGTGGCCCCCCATCCAGCCTTACCACTTATGTAATGTATATTTGTGGTAGTTTATCCAGTTTGAAATCCTCTAGAATCTCAATGATGTGTGGAGTTTTTATAAAAATCCACAAAGGCCCTGATATAATTATTTTTCCCTTGTATATTTTGGGAGGTCGGTAACCAAACTCCATGGTGATGTTTTACAATTTCTATGTTGGTATGGGAAATAGTTTCATTATTCTCTTATACTTATGCATTTCATCTATCATTTCCAGCATATTGGATATGTTGATGTATAACCTGTGATCTCCTTCTTCATTTTATCCGACCAATAGTTTTCTTGGTGATATCGATACATCATTGTGTTTACTAGGTGAATGTAGAAAGTAGAACTATCCACATCATCGAAATGATCATTATTTTACTCCTAAATTTATGGAACAATGAGTATTGACCCAAATCTCACAATTCCTTCTTCATTGACATTAAAATCATTGTATTTCCATTTTTTCATTGTTAGAATTTATTTTTAATTCCTAAATTATTTGTTAACCATTCGAAAAGAGATGGTTGAAAAACAATGCATGAAAGGATTGATGATGTTTGTTTCTTTGTGATTCACTTTTTCATCTTGTTCATGTCTTAGAAGATAAGATACATATCAATTAGCTTTAATGATACAATCTCTTGGTCCTTTCTACTTTGAGAATCCTCTACATTGTTCACATTATAAGGATTATAGTGGATTAATAATTAATATTCCTTGATGAGCTCTAACCATCTTTATTGGTGCATATTCTTCTCTTTCTAATGAATATACATTTAAAACTTTTTTGATCCATATATTTTTCACACCACTCCACAAAGAGATAATTATACCATCTTTTCAATGTAAATATCATAGATTCCAACTCCATATCATGTGTGGGATACTATTTTCCTTATGTATTTTCAACTCCCTTGAGGCAGAGATAGTGGAATTTTCTTTCTAATTCCACACACATCCCAATCACTTATTTGATGAATCACTAAAAATTATGAAAGGCTCCCCACTTGTGAGTAGTGTGAGCATAGGGGTAGTTATAAGCCTCATTTTCAACTAAATGAATATTTCTTCACATTCATCATTCCAATAAAATTTGACTCCCTTCTAAATGATATTTGTTAGAGGGTTTTACTGTAGTGATAAATTTAAAAAAAAATGGTGATAATATCCAGCTAACCCAAGGAATCTATGGGAATCTGTCACAGATTATGGAATTTTCAACCCCTAGATTTCTTCTTTCATAGAAGGACCAATAGATATCCCATTTCGTGTGATGATATTCTCCACGAACGAGACATAATTTATCTATAACTCACACTTGTTCTAATTTTCATAGATATTATCCTTTCAAAATTTCTTCAGTATAGTGCTCATATTCTCTTCCTTCCCCTCCTTGGTTTTATATTTTATTATAACATTGTATATGAATACTAACACTAATTAATCATGTTAATATATAAATTCTATATTAATCAAGTCCATCATAATTGATGTAGCATTAGTTTGTCCGAATGGAATCACTATTATCTCATAATGCCCATATCTTGTAGGAAAAGTAGGCTTGCAGATATCCTACTTCGCCATTACATGGTAATATTCAGACCATCGATCCAACATTTCGAAGTATCTTCCTCCATGTAGATAATAAAACAATTCATTAATTCATATAAATGGATAATTTTTCTTCATCATGATTTTTTGAGCTCACAATAATCAATTAAAAGGCCTAGTGAATCATACTTATTCTTAACGAAGAAGACTAGTGCACCCCCATAGTGAAGCACATGAGAATATAAACATATTATAAATATCCTACTATATTTATATCATTAGATCTTAATTTAAAAAAACTATCTAATATAGAGTCAAGGATATTGTATATTCCCTAGATATTAGTTCGAACAAAAATTCAACCACACATCTTGAAGGAATCTCTGGTAACTCTTGAGGAAACGCATCAGCAAATTCCCTCACAATAGACATGTCTTCAATGTTGGATCATTCCATAGACTGAATCATTTGAGATAGATATGATTTCTCATAGGGAAATAGTATCCATGCTTGAGATGATGGTGACAAAAAATATTCCTCCTCCTCCTAGAACCTTTGTTGAATTGGGGGTTGGTTTTCAACCTAGAGAGTGATTTTCCTCTCATGAAAATTTATTTTAGATCTATAATGGTAAAGAGAATACATGCCATGAATTAAACCAAACTACTCTATGGAAAGTATTACAAGGTTCTCCAAGATGTTATGTTAAAAAATTGAGACATACGAGGAGTTATATACAAAGGATTCAATAAATAACCGGATTTTTGTTTCACTAACATCTCTACTTCTGTGATTTTTTCTGTTGTTTTAATAGTATTTGTATACATTCATGATATAATGAAATGCATAGAGAAAAGGATTATAAACCTACCTTTAACATTTTAAATATATTTCTATTTTATCTGATATAAACATGGGTATGAGTACTTCTAAACTATTGAATACATATATAGAATTTTATAAACATTAAAGGGAAACCTATAAATTATGTTTATCTCCATCTTCTATGAGTTTATAGGTTTTAGTATAGGTTTTCTATTATCTACATCCTAAAATATATTATAATGGGTTTTTTTGTCAATATAATATTATTTTTTAATGAGATTAGGAATTTAACAAAGAATATCCCCCAGGAGTGTCAATCCAAGTGCGTAGTGAGTCCCATTTTTGTGTACCATGTTACCCCGAGTATACCTATGAACACCTTGTCAGAGTTGTTACTCCTAGGTAGATATGTCCAAGAACCATGTCCAATTGAAGAATAAATATAGGGATGGATTTTATTAAAAACCTACATACTATATATTTAACAATATATAGTGATGTTTTCTTAAACATCATCTAATCCGTAAGCATTTTCACTAGGGTTTTCTAATCCGAAACCCGAATATTTTTGAACATATCCTCTGATACCAACTATAAAAACCTTGGTATTAATCTCATATCTAAATATGATTCATTACATAAAATATCACTTAATACAACACATAATATTGAGAGTAATATTGACTATATGGTTTAGGAACATTACATTACATCTTAAAACATGAAATACAATATGTTTAATGAAAACGTCTTTTACATGACAAAACATTCTTTCATAATTAACAAATCCATAGATAACATGAGGAGATAAAAAATAAAGGACTTCTCTTTATAGGCTATTAATGGATTGAAAATGGAATAACATGAGTATAATAATTCATGTTAGACTAGAAAACTCATTCAGTCATAAAGGAACATTAATAATATGGCATGATATAACATGATAATCGTAATATGGGAAATGTGACAACCTAAGAAACATAATTATAAAAATAAGTCAAAGATAAAAAACATGAAATAATGGTGGATAAAATATCCATAATGTAATGAGGTAAGAATCTATTAGTACACTATGTATTATGTTACTAATCATTATCCAATGCATTAAAGCACTTTCTGGGCACACCCTTCATAAACATTTCAATATCTTGCTTAAGTGTGCCACATAGATGATACAAAATGGATTCATTCAACATAATAATTTATTACAATGTCAAGGAATGTGGAATTAATACATTTATGTCACCAATTAATATGTATATGTTCATAAAGGTGAATACATTTGATAGAGAAATGGGTATGGTATTCACTACACATTTATTTTTTCAAAGAAGATCATGGTGTAGCTTCCGCACCATAACGACGTTCTATAGAAATTCATAAAATGGATTTATGATAATGAAAGGGGTATCTAATCATTTATAAATTAAATTTAAAATAATATGGAAATTTAAAGAAATTTCATAACATATGTAATTGGATATAGATAGAATAACATAATAATGAATATTGAAGAAAGAGGAAGAAGTAAAAGAACCCTTCTAAATTTTTGGCACGGTAAGGGGAGTTTTTAAAGGTTCATATGATAGTTAAATGAGAGATAAATAGTCTATAATAATTTATAAAACAAGTGGAATGTAATTGGGAAAAGTAAGAATGTATCCCGACATATGAAATCCTAAGTTAAAAAGGGATATCATAAATGATGTTATATATTAAAAGTGGTGAGAAAGAATCCCTTTTGGAATTTAATCATGGTAAAGGGTTTACATGAAGGATTAAATGGTGTATTAATGAGAATTAAAGGAAGATATAATAATTTATACATCAAATGGATAGTGAGGGGATCATGTAACATCATATCAAAACATATGAAAATTGAACTTTAGAAGCATAATATAAAAGAAGTGCTTGAATGGAAATTAGATGAGTGAAATACCTTATATAATTCTGGCATAGTAACAGCTTTGGTAAGGGTCCAAATAAGGGTGATAAATGATAAATTATAAATATATATAAATTTCACAATATTTTAATGATTAAAAATGAATGTAAATATATGAAATTTAAATTAAAAGAACTAATCACAATGAAGGTTCTTGAATTCAATGGTGCGGAGAGAAATCCCTTAAATGGATGTGTTACTCCAAAGGATTAGGAGAGGCTTCATGAGAGCCTAGGGGAACCTTGTGAGTACACTAAAGAGTATAGGTAAGAGTTTCAATGGGATTCAAAGAAATTTAGTGAAGATAAATTGGATCTTGGGGGGATATATGGGAAAGGAGGGGGATTTCTTCATTATTTTTGTTTTGGATACTGTATAAAAAAATATTCAAACCCAAACCCCATCCCATTTTTTTCCCATGGTTTACAGACAAAGGGAGTGTTATAAATTATTTTATATATAAAATGGAAGAGGATTTAAATATATTTTCTTTTCTTATTTGTAGGTGAGACATAATTTGAGGGAAAAAACACTAAAACCATAAAATATATTATAAGTCTTCGAGGATTCAATAAATCCTTATAAAAAAACCAAATAAATCTGAAATGTAATTATTTTAATAGATAAAATATATTTTTTAGACTTTACAATTTATATTATTCGTTACTTTACTATTGGCCTGTTATAATGTCAAGAAACACACTATATATTTATACAGTATTTATTTTTAATGCAAAAAATTCATTATCTCTTTTTATTATGAAAAATTATCCACTAGATAAACTGGACATCCTGATTAAAAAATTAATATTCATTTTATCTAAATAAATTTTTAAATATTTTAATTTTCTATTTTAAAATAAAGCTGATATTTGTTCAGAATGAAGAGCATTTTACAATAACATTTTTTGAACCTTAATAAAAATTACATTTTATTTCATATAAATTATATGATAATTTCCATAAAAAATTTAAATTAATAAAAAATAATGAAACATATAAATTTTATTAATTCATCGAAAAATATATTTCTTAACTGATTTTGATTATTAACAAAAATTAGAATTTGTGCATTAAAAATCATTTGAAAATTAACAATAACCATAAGAATTTTTTTTAATTATTCTAATTTTTTTTTGAATAATATTATTGTAAGGGTCTTGATAAATATCCATATGTTACTATAGTATATTCCTTATGAGTAAGGTGTACTATAGTGGGGATTTTATGAGGACGTTTAGTGCCCATGGTCTGGGTTATGATCATGATGAGCTCGATCTTGTCCTATAAATGGTTTCCCTCTTGCATATGTTATTGGATCTTAGATTAGTTTTGGTCTAGGGAAAATAATTCAAATGGTAAATCCATTGGATGGTCTAATAAATGGGATTGAAAGGGTAAAATCCAACTCGTTGAGGCCATCACGTCCTTTTTATGTGCTATAAGGATTTTTTAAAACTATATATCTATACTAGTCATGTGATCACTATTCAACATCTTTATTATAAATGGTATAGATATATAATTGTCAATTAAAATTCAATTTATTATAATAAAAGAAGAAATTTTGATTTTCATAACCATTATATGTTTAATTAAATCATATTAAAGGTAATTTTATTCAAAAATGGTCATGCCCTTACATTTTATATGTGGTGGAGAGGACACACATGGTATTTTGGAAAATAATTGAGTGCTCCCACGTTCTTTATATGTCAGAGGGGTCCAAAATTTTCTTTTATTGAACCTTAGAGATGTATAAGTCTATATAAATGTAGAAATATGTTTTATATAGGCTTATAGATAATTTTTACCCTTATCATTTTAGTTTTACCCTCATTAAACTGATTTTTACCTTAATAGATCAAATAAACTTTTACTACATTTACTATTAATTTTGGTTAAAAAATTAGATGAACATATAATATTTTATATATTAGTTTAATTACAAATATATATTTTATATTTAGAAATTCAATTCAACAAAGTGGAAAATATTAATAATAAATTATTCCCCCTAATGTAATGGGAAGGAAGGATTTTAAATTCAAAATGGTCTAATGTTTACAATGTTTTTATGCCTAAAATAAATATTAAAATTATTAAAATGAACTAAATTTGATGAATTTACCAAATATTGAATTTTTTTATCGCAAATAAAATTCGAAAAATATTTTCCCAATATATAAATGTTTATCATGAAGGCAGTTTCAAATAAAATATAGTATTTTTCACTATTCATCAAAAAATAAAAATACTAAAAATATCAATAAAAATCACCCCAATATAGTCTTTATATATTTATTTAAAAAATTAATATTGTTGTTTTATAATTATTATATAAAATTATAGAAAATGTAATATTAAATTATTTGATCAGTGTGCAATAATACCATCTTTTAGAAAGAAAAAAATCTTTGGAAATGATTATTATTTTAAAATGATTCTTATTTAATTGATATTTACATTATAATTAATCAACATGTGTAAAGTATATATGTTCATAATTTAGTTAATTATTTTCATAGCCACCATTCCAATGATTAGGTAATAATTATCATATAAAATATTATTATTATTATTATTTTCACTTTTGATGAAACTGGTTATTGTGTGTAATTCAAGTTATAAATGAAATGCATTGCTTTATTTAATGAATCAAAGAACCATATTGAAAGAAAAAAATTATATTTAACAATATGTTATTATTTTATAATTTTTGGAGTGTTAAATTAAATCTATATCCATTATCTCTGTCTCTAAATGTTATCAAATCAAAATTTTAGTATAAGTGAAAAAACACTATTTATAGAGAAATAGTAAAATACATTCCAAAACATAAAAAATGGGGCTTATAAAAAAATATATTGTTAAAAAGAATATTTTTGTGTTATATATCTTTTCATGTTCAAATGTTTCAAAAACATTTAGTTCATTCTTGTATTATTGCAATGTCATAAAATATTTGTTATCAGAAAAATGAATTTTTTCTCTATTCATTTTTGATGAAATTATTTTTAATATATATGAAATATAGAATAGGAAAACATTGATATTTAATAAGAAAAAATAATATTTATTTTGTAATATTAAAATTTATAAATATAAAAATTATTATATTAAATAAAAATTCAATATATATTATCAAATTTATTTTATTAAAAATTGTCCTTTCAAAACATTATAACTTATTAATCATATTTTGTATTATTTTGTTATTAATTAAAAATATTATTTTCTAAATGTTTTATTTTTGTATAAATTTATAAATAAATAATAATTCATTGGGTTTTTTATTTCAATATTTTATGTGGACAAAAATATAAAAAATGATATTAATTTATTGGTTATAAAATCTTGGGTCATCACCTATGTGCTATTATTCCCTTCTAAATAATAAATAATAAGGGATTATTTATGTTTAATAATATTTAGATGAAAATATGAATATTTATATTTTAAATAAATTATAAAATTAATTAATATTCTAATATATTAATACGAGGATAATGTATTCTATTTTTTAAATGTCATATTTCATTTTTCATGAAAAAATTAGGATGTTATTTTTTATTCCAATAATATCTAATTACTTACATGAGATCTTATTATAAAAGAAAAAATCACATTTGATAATATTTGTTTTTATAAACTACCTTAAATGCATATAATTATTGATTACATCAAAATTTCAAACAAATAATTTAATATAATTTTTTCAAATGATTAATAGTTCTTTCAAATAGTAGTTTACTAAAAATATCACTCATAAAAAAATATTATGGATGTATGTTTTTATAATGACATCATATATATATATAAAATTCAAAAAAATAAATCAGAAGTGAGTATATTTAATTTGAGAACGTATTTCAGAATAATATATTTGTAACAAATTAATAATCAATTCACATTCTTGAGAAGGAAAAAATATAACTATATCAAACAATAATTATAATATATAGATAGTGAATCATATAAGATTAATATTAATTATATAAAATAATTTTCTATCACAAAATTTTTCAGGTCAACTATATTTAGAAACATGGATACATAAACAACTGGTTCATAAATTAACTACATAATCTCCCTCTATTACCGTCACAACTATAATAGTTCTTAGAAATATGATACTTAATACCATTCTCTATAACATGGGGTAGGGAAACAAACGAAATGGTGAGATTAGATGCTTAATAAGGATAAATAAGGGATATTTATATGATCACATAAACATAAAATGTGCATAAAATTATGAAAACATGATCATAACATTTTAAAACAATAACCATAATGTTTATCTATTAATAAGACATGAATCGTTATGTAATCAATGATCATAATCTAGAAGAGCATGACATTTCTACTAGAAATATATTTATGGTATACATATAAACACATAAAATAATTTCCTAAATAGTTAAGGTTCATTTTCAAGACTAACATAGTGGAATAGAATGAATCTTTAATCCATATTAGAAGTCAAGTATTTCTCCCATGACAAACAAATTAGGAAAATTACCTTATTAAACTGGATTCACTCCATGTTCTAATCCTATTTACCTCATGAGATATCCTCCTTTATCAAATGAAATAGGGTGATATATAAATATAGGCTCACCCTATAATAATTTATAACATATATATGTGATCCACAACACTAACAAAATAAGTATCATACCATTACCCATGTAAAAAAAATTGTAATAGAAATTTCATCAATTCGTCATAGCATAACACATAGAAAAGAACATGTTACATAAATTCCTATATTCATAATAATAAAACAACTAGTTATATAATAAGGATGTTATAATTAGATTGTAACACTAATAGAGGTTAAAAAACCTCAATGTATGTCATCATAGATGGAAAATTATTTTAAAAGATCACACATAACAATTTTTTAAGGAAAATAACATTATGAAAATGAAAAACATATTTAATATATATACATTCACTAAATATAAAAATAAAAAATGTATTTGAAAATAAATATGAAGAGAGGTAAAAGAATCTTCATGTCATTATTTGATCCTGACTTTGTCAAATTCCTTCTCTGTCATATAGGTTAATATAGATATTCCATTCACATTTTCTATAAATTATGAAATATACTATGTTTGGGAGGTGATAAGTTGATTCACCTAAAAAAATAAAAAATAAAATATTGTAAAAATATCAATAAATAGTCATTTTATAATACTAAACATATTTTTGGAAAATTTTAATAATGAGGAAAATATATTTTCTTCCAACGATAGAAATAATATTGGTTTCCCATAAAAATACTTGTCCAATTTCAGTAATATTAAATAAGTTAATTTTTACAGAAAAAAATTATTCTTTATAAATTAATAGATAGGAATAAATTTCAAGGATTTTTTTGAGTTGTATATCCCAATATTCTATCATCTTAAACCTAATCATAAATAATCAAAAAAATATCGAGATTCTTACTTAATACCCTTACTTGATTGGTAACATTTAAATCATAATCCCCATGATTGTGTGAACCATAGATGGATATTTGTTTCACATGATTTTTTATATAGGCATTATAAAATAATTCAAGGATAATATATTTATCAAATAAAATAAATTATTGTGGAGTATGTCATGTGTCATAGAGAATTAAAAGTGAGACTCAAATCCCATTATTCAGGTCGGACTTCCTTCATAACTTTTAAAACTTAATTTATATAACATAATGATTATTTATAATTATATTATTAAACCAAAGTAATATATATATATATATATCATAATATTACATATTTACTAACAACCATTTATCACTATTTAATTAACAATTCTTTATTAAAATCCCTTTTCAGGTGATAACACTATTTTTTCATATAGGTTTTATCTCAGTAGTCTTGATCATTGTATATTGATCATAGTTCTATAATATCAGAAATATTAACCATGAAAGAAATTAAATAATTGTTTAATTTGTTTTTAGATAATTTTATCCATAAATTTAGAAAGGTAAATTTGATTTACTCTTTTTTAATAGAGACAGTAGCTCGCACGTACATATGAACATGATTTTCAATTTTTTAAATATGAAACAAAATAAATATATATAATATATAACCATTATATAATAATTATTTTATATTATAATTAATATATATTCATCAAATTTATCCATATTACCATCAATTTAAAATGGAAGTGAAGAACGAATTGCATCACTTCATGGAAGAGGTTTTCCATATATAGACTCGGGCGACATTATTATTTTCAAACAAATTAGACTATCAATATATAAATGTGATAATTTGACTGTAAAATAGTTATTATGGTCGGAATATAAAATATAAAAATTTTGAACATCATAATACAAATCTGTAAAATATATCGATGAAAAATGATTTTATGGATATGTTGAAATAGAAATTTGTATGTACACACGAGCGATACTTTCACTTCCCATTTGATAGGAAAGACAATGGATAATGGTGGAATCATAATCAGAATAAAATTTTAGTATATTTAAGACACTTATGATAAAATTGAATTATTAAGACCCTTGTTTTATAGGAGATAAAAGAAGATGTAAAAACAAAATGTTATCGGTTAAAGTGTTTAGCTTCTATTCAAATGAAATCTGTTAGATATACACTTGAGTATCTTAAAAATATTTTTTTCTAAAAAACTAGAAAAATAAGTATGACTCTATGGACATATAGTAGATATTTTGGAATTCTTATATCAATATATAATGCTCAATGTGGTTTAAATAAGGAAAATGAAAAGTTCCATTTTATAATTGAGGGTAGGTTCACTTCTCAAAATTCATTAAATGTTAAAATATATGAATGTAATTCTATATAAAAATGCTTTAAAATGGAAAAATATTCAAAAATATGGAATTATGTTGATTATATACCATCATATAATAAACTATTTACATGATTAAGTGGTTTTCTAGGCATTACCATTTTTAACCACTGTTTTACCATATTTTAAATATAACCTCTTTAACAACTAATTTTTTATTAATGGTTTGTGAAGTTTAGTATAATAGGAAATTTCACTCCGAAATAGACTATGGTTAATATGTTCAATTATATTCCATTAAATTATATGAATAAAATATTTTTTTGAATTCTAAATCATTTAATTAAATATTATTTATTTTTAAATACTTATAATTTCAAATATAGATGTATTAATATTATTTTAATTTTAAGACCACATGATATTAAAGGAATAGGAATATATTCTATTAAATTCAATAAAACATGTTTCATTTATTTAAAAAACGTATAGAACAATAATTATACAAAATTATATATCTTTTAATAATTAAAAATCATTTATTGTTTTATACTATATTGTGAAATACTATTTCCCTGTTTCTCAAGAATTTAAGAAAAAAATATAATTACAAAAGATTAAAATTAAATTTCACTCATTAAAATAATTTCATTATGCTACAAGTAACCATTAAGATTTATTATAATAATAATTTTATACCTATGTGAGCACATATGAGGTAATTAAAAGAAATCGAGTGTCCATGTTTCCTTTTCTTTTCAAAACATAATATACAGGTCACTTCCATAGATAAATATTCTATAAAATAAATATTTATTGTAAGGTGATAAGGGTAAAAACCCCTCATTCCAATAATACTTATTAGGAATAATGGTGGTCTTATCAATTAGTTTTAACATTGGTTAACTTAAATTACCCATTTACTATGCTGACCAATTTATATTATTTTTATTATTGATAATGAAAAAATTTATGTTTACCATATTAAATTATTTTAAATGAAAATATTATAAATATGTATTAAACTTTAAGTGATTTTTGTTTTTATAATTGCTATAAACTATTATTATAAGTATCATGTAATACATGATGAAAAAAAGTTTTCTAAAAAGTTAATTATCATGTCTAAATGTATTTTTAAACCTATATCATGTATAATGATGATTCATAAATAATTAATTAATTAATTTATAAAAAGAATTTAAATATATTAATTTATGGTAATATTCATAATATAATGGTATTTTTAATGAAAATAAATATTAGTTTTAAAAAAATAAAAATATTTCGCTATCAATTGATAATAAATATTTTCTTTAAAATCTTATAATTTCAACCTAAGTTAATTATTATGAGATGATTTAATAAAATATGTATATTTAATTAAATACAAATTATAAAATTTTCATAACATAATAATATGTTTGACCCAAAAAATGAAACAAAAGTCATTTTTTTAGAAATTGGATTTTTGAATCATAAAAACAATTCACTAAAAACTAATTACATTTTTCAAAAAAATTACTTATAAAGATTTTAATTGACTAAGACCATTATATATATCCTAATATTTGTATTCCTAGTAATACAAAAAAATTTAATAGCTAGTTTATAATGGTAGTGTTTCAATAATAATTTTTTAATATTTGATTATGCTTTGTTATAAATCAATATTACAGATAACACAAGTATAGAAGAAATTCAAATTTGGGTAAAAAAATGAAATTTCATAAATTCTATGTGTTTGAAATTCTACCACCTTAAAATGAATTTCACCCTAAAAAATTATTCCTCTTTGATACACAAAAATGATGATATGTTTTTTTTCATTGCAGCCTCAGGTTTCCATGTTTCTTCTTCGAATATCTGATTCCTCTATTGAACATTAACCTGGTGTGTAGCCTTGTTCCATAGAATGTTATCTCTATAATACAAGTTTTATATTTTTGTTCTTAATATTATATATTATCTTATAGTGATATAACCTATATTCTCAGAAAACATGACGGATTAAGTATGAAATTTCTGAAGGGGGATACATGGAACACATCTTTATATTGAGAGTGGTTCAGTAGATGTTCGACGAGATAATATACCAACCTTACTCAATGATGAACCTAAAAGGGGACAATAAATAGGGTTTATCATTTATTTTATTCAAAATACAATAATTATCTTCTATGGATATATTCATTGAAAATCCTTCTCAACATCTTCAAATTCTAAAAAACAAAAATGATTATCATTATTAATTTTTGGTGGACTATGAGATTACATAATGTGTCAATGGATTGTTCATTATACAACTTCTATTTCCATAGATTGATTAGGTTTTAATAGACTTATCCTTCCATTTTAGTCCCATCACGTCGTATGTTTACAAAAATATCCAGAGAGAGGTTCATAAAAATATATCTGACTACTTAAAAGAAATATATTATACTAAAAAATAATCTACATGAATGTGTTAGTCCCAGCCACCTCTAAAATTCATATAACAATTCCATTTAATATACTATAGGGGAATAATAGTTCTCTCATTCTAAGAATCTATGTTAGGATGCTAAGTGGCAATAGAAATAAACTTTTTATCTAGTTCTTGGTAAATTCTTCATTATAACATCAAGGTAAACCAAATATACTGATCATATAAAAATATAATTCCCTAATCCATGACACATAAACACATAATTCATATAAATTCTGGAAATCAAAAATTGAGTTTGGTCTTATATGATTTTATAATGTGTTCTAAATTTTTACAGATGTCAACTATAACAAAAATATCATTATTAGAAGTAGATGTTTTGGGTAGTGTGATGAAAAAGTCAATGTTGTTGTATCCCCATTCTCATTCTCAGAAAGAAAGTTATTGTATCATCCCATTAAATACTATCTCTCTACCTTAAATTTATGAAAAACAAATCACTAAGAAACATACACGTTAATATCTATCTTCATGTTTTCTCACTAAAAACAATCATTTTAATATCTACTCATCTTCATAATTATAAAATAAATACAAAATGATAGCTATGATACTCATCTAATAACTCCTTAAAATATGGTAAGGAATGAACACCAGCATTGTTCTTGAACCTTTTAATTCCATTAAAATCAACATCTAACTCTAGAAAATTTCCATGATTCTTCTCTAGTTATGTATATTCATTATGTTCTTCCTTAATTATCACATGTGTAAATTGATGAACATTTATTTTGTGAAGGATGTTATTCCTATAATTAATTCAGTATTTCCATATCAATCATTTTCAAATTTTGGAATACTTGATCATTTGTGGTCCCCATCATAGATAAGTTAGAATGAGACTTTTTGAATCTGAGTATTCACTATGTTTTCCACTTTCCGAAACTGATAATGTATTGAGAATTCATAATATTTGATCAATTCCAATCATATTAACTGTGTAATATTCATCTATTCATTTGTAAATATATATATCAAGACTTTATGATTTTTTAATATATCACATCTTTCATCATACATGTAATTCATAAATATAATTGATGTATAAATTACTATAGATATCTCAAAATCATTAGATATATATTTTTTCTCATCAATACTCAATTTTCATGATGTATATTCTATCACCATATCATTCTGCATTATAATATATCCCAATACATTATATTATACTTCAATAATTATTAATAATCCACTTCCAATCCATTTAAATGAATAAATTGGGGTAATAACTAGACCTATTTTTAGTTTGGGGAAATTTTAATTACATTATTTTATCCAATGGAATTCATATACCTTCCCAGATTACTTTTTGAGTGGATTGAGTGTCCATGAAAACATTTCCAAAAATCATCAATAATATATATAAAAACAAATAAATCAATGGATCTAAATAATAATGGATGGTATAAGATAATGGTCCCTAACATCAATATTTTATGGAACCATCAATATACATTCACATGTGTTTATATGATAAATAAAAGAAACATTCTATAGAAAAAATTCAGAAATAGTAAATTTTTCATACAATATATACTTCCTTATGGTATATTATACATTACTCATGTTATCCTTTTTATTATACATGTTAATTGAATATATAATAATATCATTTATAAATACTACCCTAAACGAATCAGGTTAATCACTAAAGTCACTATTCATTAGATCCAGGTACATGATGGGGTCTTTTATAAGACGACATGATATATTTATATATTTATTATATTTATACCTTGTTTAGAAATTTTTATTAGTTATCTCCCCCTTTTAAATAACCAATTTATAATATCTAGAATGATATTAAATATTTCAAATGTATTGAGCTCTACATAGTTGATCAAAGAAGTCAATGGTATATAGAAATCAATATTTATTCATGATTGTGATCATGTTATATTCCCGATAATAAGTGTAGAGTCTTATTTATCTGTCTATACTTTTAAAAAATAATCAGTTCACTTTGAGGTAATTCAATTTGTCGAATGAATAAGTTACCAATATTCTCCTTTAGTTTCATCATCAATACCTACAACCCGATTGGAGACAATCTGTACAGAATTTTTGAAATAGGTTTAGAATCAACTATAACATCTATATAGAACTCACGTTCCTAATTTCCAAGAAGAATAGAAAAATATTTTTTAATGACCTCAGTAATGTCCCAAAAATAGGCATGTCATTTATGTTGAGGTTCTACCCAACCATTCACATTAAACTCTCATAAATAATAAAAATAATGAACCATATAATAGATGTTATTTAAATATAATATTCATATTTATCATCACATCGATCGATGACCATTGGATATCTAATAATATAAAATGTGAATTCATAATGTCCAAATGTTAACTAAAACATTCCCTAATACAAACTAAACACACAAATTCTTTTCATTCATAGATATTAGATATTATATAATGAATACATTTTTTATAACATAACAATATACTCAATAACCTTATAGTTCTAGTATCATTGGAAATACGACCACACAAATAACTGGTTTATGTGTTAATTACATCTTCTCCCACTAAGTTATTCATAACATGAATCTGTCATGGAAATAACATACATACCACCATTAATCATAACCTGCGGAAAGGAAACCTAGGAAAGTTTGTGATTAGATTCTTTTTAACGGTAAACAAGGGATACATCAGTGATCAAATAAACATAATATGATAAAAATTATATGAAAACTTGAGAATAACATTTAAAACCCATACCCTACATAATAAAAATTATAATCAGGATTCATGGATTAAATTTTTTTCATTTCATATTTAATGAGTCCAAAAAGTTTCAAAGAACAAAATCCACCTGAGAACATTATTTTCACAGGATAAAAGATTTAGAGAACACATATAAGGATAGAAAAATATATCCTCAATATCCTTTCCCATTTTCAAGATAATCAAATTAGAATTATTTTACTCCTAAAACCATTGTAGCAGTCATGATTTACTACAATTATATCATTATAGACAATGTACCTTCCTGAAATGGGACTAATCCTCATTTTGTTTCAATTTATCTCATAGTAAATCTAAATTTACCAAATTCATTATAGATATAAATAATTCAGGGCCCACATATAACATAATGAAAATCATATATATTCCTACGATAAGATCTTCAAACTTTCATCATATCATAACCCAATAAATGGATATGAGTTTCATAAATATTTCATTAATTAATCATAGAATAACCCATGAATGGAAACAAGTTTCACATACATCATTCTATTATAGTATTAAATAATTTAGAGAAATTATATAAACTATATCATTGAAAATGTCATTAGTAATGGTTACATAAAATCAAATAGTGTCATCATAGATGGGAAATGATTTCATAAGATCACTTGGATATTTTTTAAGGAAAATACTCATTTAAATATGAAATAAATTCTTTAAAATCTAAAAATTAAAAAAATATTTTTAAAACCCTTTTGTTTTCAAAGAATATTGGAAAAATTTATATTGTAATTAAAATCATTGTTTGGTCATGATCATGTAAAATTCCATACATTTTTTATATAATAAAACAAATATACCTATCAAAATTTCTCTAATAAGAAAATTGTATGTCATTCAGAAAATTTCAAGATGATTTAATTTAAAACACATTGAAAAAATTCGATAAGGGGTAAAAGTTACCTTTAATTGAAATTGTGGAATATTAATAAAATTATTGAAAACATTTTCAGAAATCTTGGATAGGAAATAATAATGGTTTTTTGACCAAAAAGGAAAATAACGTTGGTTTTAATAAATAATATTCTTCTAATATCCTTAGTACATAAAGAGAGTAAAATGAAATAAAAACAAGAATTCTATATTAATAACCAAATTTAAATAAAATTCATGAGTTTCATGAATGTTAGATAAGAATATGTCATCATCATAGACATAATCAATAATTATATCTATAAATAATGATATTATAACATAAAACCCTTACCACTCTATTAACTATTAAATCATGATCCATATGATAGAATGAACCATAGATTAGTATGTATATCCAATAATTTTCATTATATTTTTCATAAATGAATTATGGAGGCATATGCACCATTAAAATAATAATTTTTTTATATGTCGTGTGTCTCTAGGAATTAAAAGTGAGATAAAATTCCATTACCACTGGTCCAACATCTTTTGTACGTTTTCAAAACCCATGTATAGTAATTTTCATATTTATTATACATAAATTATTGAACCATAATATATATATCTAAAATATAATATATGATATAATTAAAACATTATTTCCCCGGTTAATTATGAAATATTTTATAAAATCATTATTTTAGGTGATAACTGCTACGTTTTTCATATATGTATTGGTTTGGAAGTTTTGATCCTCGTACATTGAACATGGTTCCATATTCATTCTAATTATAATCATTATATATATTTAATATATATATATATATAATATTGATATAATAAGTTACATATATAAATGTATTAAAAAAATAAATTTCACTATTAATGGAGGCCGTAGGTCAAACGTATAAATAAATGACAATTTCACATTGCGTCAGATAAAAAATAAATGGTAAATTAAAAATCAAAATAAAAAATTTAATATCATTTATATATATTATATTTATAAAATCTATCCTAATTAACTTCCTTGTAAAATGAAAATCAAAAACAATTCACACCTCTTCATGGTTGTAATAGTCTACACGTATGCACGTGTGATGTTATCATTTTAAAAGAGATTAGAATGTAATAATTAAGATAACATATCACCATTAAAAAAGAATTATTAGGTTATAATTATCATATATAAACATTAAAACCATCATAAAAACCATCTATTAAACATGGTGATGAAAAATGAATTGTATTACTATGTGGAAACTCTAAGTCGTACAAACAAATGAGTGATATTTTTACATCCCATTTGATAGAAAATATTGTGGATTATTGTATTTTTGTAATCATAATATAATTTTGTGAAATTAATGATAATAAATATTATATTTTTTGATTTAATATAAGAAGAGACAAAATACATTGATCTTCTATTGAGATTACCTCTTCGCTGAAATAAGATATTAGGGTTGGTATTTTTGGAATACCATCACCTATATAATGTGGATATGAGTATTTAAAAGTAATTTTTCATTTTATTGATAATTATTTATAAATATGGTGTAATTAATATAATACGGTGGTTCCATTGTATATGTTACGGCACGACAAGTTTGAAATTTCTTAAAAGATTAATATACTAAAAAATACATTATTCTAGAAAATGAATCAAATTTTAGATAAAATACAGTATAATGTTGAATTAGGGTAAAAAATCAATAAAATAAAATTATTTCAGTTTTATGTGGTTTTTTAAACTTTACATTTTTGACATTTCTGTTAACTGATTTGAGCCATAACTTAGGTAATATTTATCTAAATCTTAATTTGTAAACAATGATTAAATAAAATGATAAAATACACATAAATAGAGAATTGTTAATAATTTAAAATATATTTCATTAAAATGAAAAAGATAAAAAATTATTAATTTTAACATATTGAGGAAAAAATGATTTATTATAAAATTTAATTAATGTCAAATTTTGGAAATATTATATAAATTTGGCATCAATAACAACATCAAAAGAAAATAATTCAGTTATAATCAATTAAAAAAATGATATATTTATATAAAAAATTAATTAAATACAACAAATAAATTATCTAATATTATTTTTAATATTTTTAAATTCATATATTATATTAATATTTTTGAGAAATATTACGTCGTTTTGTATAAATATAAAATATAAATATATAATTACTAATAATTAGAATTAATTTACAATAATTAAATTATTTTATATTTTATAAATATATCCATTTTTTTAAAATAAAATTTCTCTTCTCTCTCCCATTAGCATAGAAAGAGGAAATGAGTGTTATTGGCCTTAGGTGACATCCCCAAGACCCTAAAGGTAAGAAAAAATGCCAATGGAGAGAAGAAAATTTATGAGAATATTTTCTCAAATAATTATAATATATCCCAAAACATTAAAATGAAAAAACAACCCTATATATCATTCATCAGTAAAAAAAACTCAAAATATAACTAAGTTGGCCACCATATCAGAGTATAAGAGGAAACCAAGTGCCATAACCAAATGTATCAAAAAACACAAAGACACCAAAGTCAAAAAACCAGAATCTTCCAAAATAATCCAACCTCTAGCTCAATTATCCATTCCCTTAGTATCAATAATCATCACTAAATAACCTAAAAACATTTACCATATCATTGTATTCATAAATTACATCTGAAAATGCACAATAGTTTCCCTGAAGGTAGGGAGTCTAAACACAATAGTATTTCCCCCAATTACATCCCAACTCATTCCAAAAGGAAATAAGATTAGATACTACATTTTTATATAAACACTCCTTGAAATATTTTAGTAATTTATATCAAATCCAATATATTATTCCATGTAAAGTAATAAAAAATACTTAATAACATTTCTCATTTTCTTTGTAATTCTCATTCCATGATTCCACACACACCCACTCAATGATTCCCAAGTGAATGATATATACTCAAGAGAGGTCTCTTTTATATCCACCACACCAGCACAAGGTGACAAATGTATATGTTACCTAATGTTATATACCCTTTATAAAGGGTTATATCATAATTTCCTAATGGTACACAACCCGTATACATGGTCATAACAGTAAAATGAAATCACACAAAGTATGTATTAAAAAAATTCCAAACCATTTCAAAGTCTTTTATTTTTTTAAACAATATCTAAAAACCATTTCTAGAAACAATTTCTCATATATCAAATCAATAACATAATTTTAAATTTTACCTTTCAAAATTATCATCAATGTATGTTTTCCTATAAACCATACAATTTCCATAATTTCTAAACAATCACTACAACAGTTTATAACAAAAATCAACCAGGAATTTCAAAATAATATCAAGAAAAAAAAATTAAATTTCAATATAATACTTCATCTTTTATTTAAGTGGTGTCGAGAGAGAATACCTTTACCTCAGAAAAATTTGTGAAAATTATGAGAGAAACACGTGTTATCTATATCTGAAAAAATAGTAAATTCACTAGATCTAATAATAAAAAATCATAATTTCTAATATTAAACATGGATCTATTAACAGAAAACGAGATATGATGTTTTGGGAAATATAATGAGAATATATTGAGGAAAAATGGCCATGATCAGATACATAGTAGAAAATTAGGATCACCAATAGGAATTTAATGGATTAAAACATTCTCCAAGATATAAGGGGGTCACCTCTCATGCCATTGAAGGAAAAATAAACTATTATTCATGTGAATGAGGTGAAAATTGAGTAGAAAATAAATTAAATATAATTAAATCCACTAATTTTGGACAGCCATATATATATTCCATATTCAGTTTTCTTGTTTTATAAACCATGCATTAAACTTGTAGTTAGATTTTCTTAATCCATTCCCTTACATAGTATGCTGAAAAAGATGGATAAATCAGGCGAGAAATTTATATTTCCCATTTCTTCAAGGAGAATCATTTCTCCTTGGAGTCCACATGTTTTGCTCAAAACATATTCCAACCATGCACCTTCCCATTTCCCACATTCTTTACAGTCATGGTTTCTTATAGGTGTTTCACATTTTTGGTTAACCGTACTCAATATTTGTTCCATGGAAATTTCACAGAATCATGAAACAAAATCCTTTGAAGGACATAAAAAATTACCTAATAAATATATAAGAAAATAATAAAAAAAAAATGTTCAAGTGCCTCAAACCATGGGTGCTATATTACAACCTCAAAAATACTTTCCATCCTTATAAATACAAATCCCAAAGTTTTCCAATATTATTTTGAGTCATATATACACCATTTCTTTGTTATTATACTATGTTTCTTCCTAAATTTGACCATGATTCCAAAAACCCCTCACTAGACAAATTTTTTTGTATAGAATAATTACTTCTTCCTATTAATTATTTGTACCATCAAATTCATAAATTTAACAACAGGGACTATGTCAACCTGATACAATAGAATCACTTGTTCTAGATTAGATTGGTACTTATTCAATTGAGATAAATGATGAACATTATGATTTGAATTGTACAATGTGGTAAATGTGAACTATATACCTGCTATGCAAATTTTTAATGAATCTCAAAAGGGCCTATGTATCGAATAAAAAGCATTAGATACCTACAGAATTAAGATTCCCAATCATTATAGTAATTCAAAGAAAAAATTTATGTCTCACATGAAAGGAATTTGGTAACTAAAATTGATCCAAATATTATTTATGATTGCTTTGAGTACTCTGCCTTTTCATTGTAGTCAAAAAATATTTTTTATTATCTCTTCAATATGGTTTTGTCCAATGAGTGATGTCTCACCATTTCAAACCATCAATGATTAAAATTAAATGGATGATTATAAAAATATTCAAAAGATACATATGTATCTATGTATTATAAATATTTTGGTAAGAGAACATCATTAATGGTATTTTCTCCTCCCATGATCCACCATTGTCCATTATAGTTGTCCCAAACATGTCCTCCAATTATTGGATTGTCCATTCAAGTTGTTTATTCTTTTTATTAGGATTATCTAGGACCATTGTCAACTATATCCCATGGGATAGCTGTAGGTATTTAAAATAATGATATGTAAAACTAGGGTGTTGATCAAAATAATCAAAAACAGAATATCATGCATCTTTAAAAAAATTTGAAATAGATTTTTGAATATTAATTTAGGTAATTAGTTTCAAAAATAGGTATAAAATGAGGAAAACATTTGAGATGTTCAACTATCATCCATATGGAATTTTTATTCCAAACCATACTTGAAAATATTTTCATAAAAGATATGGATGTCTACTCCCACACCCACAAGGGAATTAGTAAATTATATTTTCTGACCACTAGTCACTAGTGTTCTGCCTTTAGCTGTTGATTGTCAAGGCATCATGGAACACACTCCACTAATTATATATTCATGAAAACCCACTAAAACTCTTCATTCATTACTCTATACATAATTTGAATTCCATGATGAGAATATCATTTTTAATAATTGAAATTATTAAAAATTTGTTCATGAAAAACCAATCTTTAGATAATAAGATCATTACAACACTAAAATGAACCATGATCCAACTTTGAACCCTCAATGGTATCCTCACCATTGAGTTTCCACAACATATAATTACATTTTGAATATGATATATGATCCTTTATAACTTTCTCAAAATATCATGAGTAATAGAATCTTTTATGAAATCCAAAACATCATTGATGTAAGTACAATCCGAGTTCATGTTGGTTATAAATCACAACTTCTTCCACTGATCTCATAATCCTTTTTCTATTGATTATAAATCAACCCAGTTAATGAGTATACAAAAGAATTTAATTTACCAAGTTTAACATCAATTCAATGTAAAAAAATTATTTTATTCCATCCATCCTTTTTCCTTATATTATAATATTATTGTGAAAAAATGTGTTTTAAACTCTTATAATAAATAAACATTTGGAATTTATCACTAATGAGATAATGATGTCAGGTCATCAATGAGTGGAAGACAAAATCCCGTTCCAATTCCATTGCAGGGAGGATCTATCAATGAAATCACAACTTTCATGAACTATAATAAAAAACATGATCACCTAACATGATAAAACATTCAAAACAAGATCCCGATGCATCATAATATACCACATATCCCTATCTATATTTGGGAAATGGTAGGATAGGTTATGAAGTATTTATAACCATAATATTATTATATGATTTACAAAATTTATCATTCTACTATAATGGAATGAATTTTATCATCAAATCATTCTTTACAGATTCTAGATTTGAAAATTGATAAACAAAACATTTGCAGTCTACCGATGAGATTTGGATGCAATGTATATCAAATACATTCTTAACTAGTTTTTAATAGATATAAGATCATATCTTTATATATATATATAGAAATTCCATTTTTATAAATCACATTTCATGGGAAAATAACAACTTCTATACATTAATCACACTTTTATAACTTGTCATACAGAAAATTATCCCTCAAAATAATAAACGATATATGAAAGTGTTGCTCATTATCTACTTTTTCCTTTGAATATAGATGTATATCATCAAAAAACACTACCAAAAGGGAATAAATATACCTTTTAAATAAATAATTCATCTATTCAATAAGTATTTATACTGTATTTTCATGACCAAAAAGAATAAAAAAAACTCATACTGGCCATATCATATTCTAAAAGTTGTCTTCGAAATATGTTGTTTTAAATATCAAAATAAGTGATATCCTAAATGAAAGTAAATTTTTGGGAACCACTATTCTCCCTTAAGTTGATTGAAAAAATCATCAATGTTTGGAATAAGATACTGAATAATTTTTGTAACTTTTTTATGTTAATGGTAATCTACAAAAATCATAATAGTTTTATCCACCTTATTCACAAAAAGAATAATTATTTCCCCTAGAGACATCCTCATTGGTATGAACCCATTTACATTAATAATCATCAAATTGAATAACAAATTATCTCAATTCAAATGGTTTTATATGATTATATGGATGGGAAAAAGGGATTCTCATTAGTTGGAGAACAATTATAGACTATACTTATCTTTTGGGTGATAATGATGAGAAAATTTTAAGAAAAACATCAATGAGTTGGTCCACTATATTCGGAAATCTCTTTTCATGATATTAGATTCCAAATCCCTTATAACTAATATAAAATGGTAACAGATAGTTCTAACTATCAGAACCAATTTTCATTACCTGCTAATATCCACTACCATATCTCCAATAATGTATTTCCTAAACCGATCTGATAAATTAAAACTCAATATCCATGAATCCTAATCGATTTTGGCCTCAAAGATCAACATAAATACATTTCGAAAATCAATATATTTTCATCCATACAAATCATAAATAAATACCATTCGAACTCAGTCCCTTTTTTTATTATGCTTCACATTTCAAGGCTCAACACTCCCATTGACCCAACTGTGTTTTGTGTTTCAAAATTGAAGGCATTATCTCATCCTTAAAACCCTTCAGATCAAATACATGATATAAAAAAAATGAACTTTAAATTATCTTATCAAAAAACATTCATAAGGGTTAAATTAAAAATAATCAATCTTCATAAGGTCTAAGGACCCAATTTATCTTCCATGTTATCTATATTGGATCAATATAATTTTTTAGTCACTACAAATTTTAAATTGTTACCATTTTTATATTTCACTGGTTATATAGACTTGGTATTCCTAGAATTGATATGAAATGTTCACTTCTACTAACTAATGGTATTCATATAAACTCTCCCCATAAAATTATATTATGTCTATGAATCATGAGATGTTCCCTAGAACCAGTCCTTGGGGAAGTGAAAGATAGTGCAGAACATATCCCACCATATAGAAATTGTGAGATTCTCTAAGTGGATTCGTAATATATCCCTTAATATTCTCAGGTTTACTACACTATAAAATTTTAGTAATTCTCTTCATTCAAGGAGGTAAGATAAATTATATCATAGTCTGATTCAATGATATACCACCCACTTTATAATAGATGACCGTACTCTAGTCATTTTGGGTATTGGAGTTCCCACCATTTCCCAGTGGAATAAACAATATTCATATGAACATATTTCAAAATATGTCTCATTCTTTAACATCATCATTATTAATAATTTAGTTATAATCTATAATACATAGTATTCTAATCATTGAGTGAATTTTGGATTTTAATCCTGACTCAAAAAAAAGTTCCTTCACGCATGCACTTACAACAAATTTGAGTGACTAGTATTATAAATTAAAAAATAGATAATTGTACGCTATTTCTAGTATATTTCTCTACTTTTAACTGAATAAATCTATTATTCAATCAAATTTGAACGTGTGATGATAGATTTTTTTTTCTAAAAAACATTAAAATCATCCCATTCCATTCCATGGATTAATTTGTCATAAACATCTAAATCCATCCATTATGATTCTATAACATTTAATATATAAATTTCCAAATTATATTTAAGATCACATGGTGTACTAATGAAATAATATATTAGATTCTTCCTATTAAATTACACTCTAACATTTTCTATCTCTTTATCACCCTGAATGATGGGTAGATTCATCATTTCGAACTGGCCTGAATGACCCACTTCATATGGTGCATCTTTTTTGTTTCCTTTTTCCACAAACTATAAAACAAGAACAGTTCTTTGGACTAACTATTGGTTCCCATATGGATTAGGAACAACAACATTCTCAACAGTTTCTCTTGGTTTGGTGGTAAGACACATACCTTGTTCCATTAAATATACCAAAAAAGATAATTTTTTTCACACACCCTAGCAACTAAAGGGATCACGATTTCCAATTAACATTTCATAAATTTTCACAATAATGATTGTCAAAATTAATGTTTTTTAACCATGTTCAAAATCCAAATATCAATACTTTTTGAAATATAATCATTTAAAAACAATTATATCATTTTTTAAAATGAAGTTACTTTTCCCATTCAAATAAATAATTAACTAAATAATAATAATTATTTCATAGTGAGTATTCATTTTATAAATTCATGATGTTCAACTATTATTGGATAAACATTGTACTATTACATGTTAACTCAACTACATGATTCTAAAAACACTTATGTACTCAAACACCTTGGTAACATGACGTTTAGAACAATGATGTTAGATATGATTTTTATGAACAGTATTAATGTTCCATTAATCATACTTTATGCAACCATCCATAGAGAAAAACATTATTATTAAAGATGGTACAATTTCTAACTCTCAGAAAAAAAAAAATTGGCACCCAATGATCTAACAAATTGTTACCATTTGTGACATCACACCCATCACCCATGGGCTTCCGAAGAGGCGGTTGGTGTTAATAGCCTTATATTATATCCCCAACTCATAGATTATGCCAAGCAACTGAGGATCATTTTGGGGGAAAATTTCCCATTTTAATGATAAAAACATCCATAAATTTCAATAATAAAAAACCACTATATGGTGAATGAGTGTAAAAAATCAAATAAAAAAAACCTAGAGAAAAAACATGTCACTATAAAAGAGGAAACCCTATTTCATAACCAACGCAATCAAAAGGACAAAAAATACTAAAGATTCCAAATAAGTCAAACCATTAACTCCCAAACTCTTCTATTAAAAAATTCAAAAAGGCATTCCCATGATGTCAAGAAGAATCACTAAAGGACTAACATACCATTGCTGTACCTATTTCTATATTTATGAAAAATTAAAATGTGCAAAAGTTCCAAAGAAGGGGGTGAGTTTAAATTCCATAGTATTTCCCCAATGAATTCCCATATAACACAAGTAGGAAAATAATAAGTTAGCACAATTTTATTGAAAATATATAAATTATCTAAATCAGTTTATAAAAACTCCAAAATAAATTATGGAAACAAATCAATGAAATCCTTTAAATAATTTGTCATATCATTTGGCATACCCATTACATGATCCCACACATGGCTACCCAGTCATTTACATGTGATAGTTCCATTATCATTAGTGATCTATCATCGATCTAAATAGTCCTCATAAGGAAATAAATTTCCATCTTCCCCAAGGGAATATTACCCTTCTATAGTCTCAGATAATTTCACTGCAATGATTTACACCACATATTTCGGTACAATATAAAGAAATTAACACACACAAACCATGTATGCCAAAACCCCTGATAAAACATTTCAAAAACATTTATTTCTTCAATCCATTTCACAAATATCATTTAACTTGTATCAAATAAAAATAATTTAAATCTTAATTTTAAAAATATAGTCAAATAGGATTTTTAATAAAACCATCTAATTTAAAAAAAATTCTCAAAATCCTCACTAAATTGGATTCTAAATAGAATCTAATCATAATATCACATTAGCTTCAATGGAAAAATTTATTACAAACTATGCCTTCATGTTATAATCATGTAGAGTTGAGAGGGAAGCCACCTACACCAGGATGCATGTTTTGGAAGACTCTATGCCAATCGAGTCGTACTACTACATTAAACAAACCCATATAAATGTTATATTGCATGGTTATACAGATCAAGATCCAACCATGTGTTTCCCACTATTTCTATGTTATTGTTTTCACAAGGGAATCAATGTGGTGTGGCCATACCATGATCCAACCATGCACCTACCATGTTCCAACTTTAATCCCTTCCACAATTTTGCGGAGGTGTTACATTGATTCCACTAATCGTTCACAAAATTTGTGTCTCTAGAAAAGCATATCAATCATATAAAACAACCTCGGAACCTCCCAAAAAATAATCCACTCATTGTATATAAATATAATACATAAATTAAGGGTCATTTACATAAAATTATTCATTTATATAAAAACATTATTATGTCCCTGTGTGAACACATATGACGTATTTAAAATCCATAGACAATCATTTTTTTTCAAAACATAGCAAATTATATAAGACAATTTAATGGGTTTGTTTCACATAGAAATAAATAATACAAATAATGTGATATTTGATGAATAGATTCATCCAAAATTATTAAATATGAATATATTTGGCATTATCATATATGTTTTAACAAATGTTAACTAGATTTACCCCTTTCATATGGTGTAGAATTTTTAATTTTTTTAATATTAATTATGACCAAAAATTATTTTCACCTTATTAAATAATATTAATTATGATGATTCTGTATATGGAATAACCTTAAAAAATCAATCTCTATATCTAAAATAATATCATTTTATATGTATCTCAAAAAGGGGGATGAAAAAATGTTATCCAAACAAAATTTATTTTTACTTCTAAAATTATGTTTATACAAACATCAAGTATAATATAGATATATATATAATTAATTAGTAATTTTTTAAATAAAGTAATATATTTTTTAAATATATATGGGTGTGTGATTTTTATAAAACCCTTTAATTAAAATAAATGTCAACTTTACAAAAAATTGTATTTTCTACTATTTATTAAAAACAAATATTTTCATAAAAATGCCAAAATTTTACAATAATTTTATTTTAAAAAGTATGTTGATTTCTTAAAATAAAAACAATAAAATTTTTAGGAATAAATATATATTTATTTATATAATTCAATAAAAATTATTTTTGATGATTATATATTTTTGGAGCATTAAATTAATTCACACAAAAATGAGTACTTATTCCATTAGCATTACACCACATATTTTTCTTCATAAGGATATTTATATATATAATAACATTTTCATTCCAATTAATGTTTGAAAATATAGAATGTTGGTTTTAATAATCATAGGTAAAATATAGTTCTTTAATTACATATAGTGGTTCTTTAATACTCGGTTTTGTAAAAAAAAACAGAATCCATTAATGAAAATAAATTTTCATATATATGTATATATCATAAAATATCAGGGTGCTACATTGACCATATATAAAATCACATATCAAAAGTACTCATTCATTTATGTTTCCTTTATAATTTATAATCAATACCTGAAATATAGTATAGTGATTTTCTTTCAAATCTCAACCAATATTTCCCTAGCTCCTTTCATTTTTTGTTTTTAAAATCAACATATTTTTAAATAACTGAATATATATATTATATTAGTACTTATATAATATTATTATTGATTAAAATAACTTGAATACAAAATATAAACCAAATAAAATCAAAGGAAATAAGTAAGATAAGATTTAAAAATTGGGAATATCATACTAAGAATGGCCAATGTCTCAAATGGATTGTCAAGTATCATTTTTTGTAATCTATTTTTATGACCATGTAAGAAAATAAATCCATTTTAATCAATATGTACAAAATTTATATATTCTACATTACCATATAGAACTATTAATGTAGGAATAATTTATTAACTTTATTTATAAGATAATGAATTTATAATGGATATATAATCATTAGTAGAAGTGGTTGTACCACTATTCAGTGATGTGTTTTTTATTTTTTCAATAAACATAAAAAAACAACTAAATCAGTCCAAAAGTTAAGAGATATTACTATTTTTTGTATGTAATGAATATAAAACTTGAAATTTATGAAATAATTGATCTTAAAAAGGGACAGTTTTAAAATGGTTAAAAAAATTATCCTATAAAGAAAGGGATATGTCCATACTGTTATGGTGATGTTTATTTTTATATATTCTTTTTTATCTAGAATATAAAATTTCAATTTTTTTTATTCATGTTGGAATAAATTGTACTGATATAAAACATAGATGTAAATGTTATGGTTCCCCCTTGATATTTAATTCATAATTAAATATTAATAAATTTTTATATGTAGGAAAAAAGGAATGAATTCAGATAACCATATTTTTTGAAACACAATATGATAAATAAAAAAACTAGTTTTAAGATAAATTTATAGTTTTATTATATGAAAAAATATTAATTGATTTTAATGATGAAGTTAAATGATATATCTGTGGTGCTTCAAAATATTATTTTATTATGTTTTATATGGAGCTAATTTCTATAAACATTAATTTGTTAGATGATGAGAAAATAAAGATATAATCATTTTGAGAGTGAGTTCAAAAGTAGAATCTATATTAAAATAATGTAAATTATATATTTAAGGATGATAATTTATAGAATAAATATTTTTCCATTCTTGTTTTCCTTGATAAAGTAAAAGAAATTGAGGAAATATTTTTTGAGACAATGAATAGAATGGAAATATTAATTGAGAGTAATGTTAATGGGTTTTTAGAAAACGATTTAGATGGGTCTCAAAAAAATAACACCATATATATAAAGATAGATAAGAAATAAAATAATATAAATTAATAAGTGGATGACAATTACTTTTTTAAATATATAATAATAAATTATAAGAATAAATGCGTTGTAAAAAATTCTTCATCACTCCCTAAGGTTCCTGGCTTGGAACAAACATCCCTTGTGTCAGAAAGTAGGGTGGTACCAAGATATTTCTCCTTAACAGGTGGGATGTAAACTCATTCATGGATAGAATCATCCCCATTCCGTGAGCCTTCCTAGAACCTACATCATCATTATCAATGAGATCACCATGATGTTCTATGGTTTTTATAAAATATTTATTCTAAATGAAACTGAAATTCTATAAACGTATCTACACAATAAGAATATCATATTATTCTACAATACAAATATCATACTTTATTTCTATACCTCATATCAAATCTACCATTCCCAAATGCAGTAGGATCTTGTAAAGTGTCCCATGCATTCTTATGGGGTATTATTCAATAAATAAATTATGCTAATACCTTGAATTTTGTGTATACCCATTGACAATTTAATTATATTTACAACTAAAAATCATTATAATGATTGTGGGTCTCTATCAACTATTGTTTTCAATAAATTAGACTCATAATTCAATTAGTTGGACTACCTTTTCTAGTACATGGAAATTTAAAATACTATATCATTATAATCTATTTAATTACATCTATTTTATTTCAACCATGATAAAAACATGAAATCCCCAATTTATAATGATTCACTGAACTAGTGGTTTCATGGTCCCTTACTCTATAGTGTGGCCAATATTTCAACTAATAAACTATGTCACATGTGTATTTATTAATATAGGGAATCACTAAAATAGAAATTCTATAAGAATACATCCCAAACATACCTTTTTTACATGAAACCTTTCTCACATAAAAAAACACATGGATACATAGTCCACCAAGTCTTATTTATGGAAACCTTTTAGCAACTATCCTTCACCATGTTATTGGTACTATATAAACTCTAGAGAGACCATATATCCACTTTCTATCCCTATGGCATGGTCCATTTTTATAGGATGAATGTCATAATAATTCCACATCATTTATAGTATCTAAATTATATGACACATCCACCTTCCTTATAGAATAGTCCATATATATAATTTCCATGAATTGTAAATTCCTCCATAATATATTTTTTATTATACAATATTTTCCATGACCTACAATTAAATTTCCTTAGGACTAACCTACTTGGTGGATGACAATGTAACCCCAACATAGTTCATTTCTTCGTAGTTTGCTCCTCTGTGGTCATATCGCTTTTGTTCCAAAACCTCTTTTCAACCATGATCTGCTGCTTATATTGTGGTTTTCTATGTTAATGGTACATGAACATGCTTAGTTAATTTTTATTTTATATAGACATCTCATATGTCTTGATATGAATCCTTATGCTTTTATCCATCCATACAAAACCAATATTTATATAATCCTTTTACAATTTTTGAAACAAAATTATGAGGAATTCCTTATGGGTTTTTATGGGGTATAATGTTGTGGTATCTATCATCAATAAGGATTTCTCTATTAATTTTTCCCAACAGTCCTCAATACAATACAAATCAAGTATTTCTATTAATCTGATCATTCAAAAAATATATTTATATAAATATATTATTTCAAAATATAATAAGGATAATTAGTGTTACCTCAATCTATTATTTTATAAATTTTGACAATATAACATTAATATCAATATTGAAAAATAAATGGAACCAAATAACATAAACTGATATAATGGAGTTATGATGACTTCTCTCCCCCCCCCTTCATAATGAAATTCAAAGGGTAAAATTTTCACAATTCTCCCCTATTTACAATTTATGTATGATGGGTTTCAAATAGTACTTCCATGATAAAAAAATAATTCCTCTCATTTAAGGAATCAATGGAGGAATAATTAATGTTTCTACCCCTTTCACATTAAATTAAAATGCATCATTTATATCATGTGCATCCTATATGTTTGAAATATTAGATATTTTCTTCTCATATGAGAACGATGCATATTTTAATATCTATATTTATCCATAATATCGAACACTATAATATATATATACTAGATTCCAAATATTATCCTTCAATAATAAATTTTCATGAAATTATATTGATGTACATTGTTGGATATCATAAACTATTATTTTTCAATTATTAAAAAACAATTCCATGACTCCAGAAATTTATTACTCTATTTTACAAAAAAATTTAATCATTGGATTCATTTAGTAATTGCTATGTGAAATCCATATATATCATTTATGATTCAATATATCAATCGAGTTATGGTATAAATCTTATAAACTATGTAACTGTACATCACACACAAAAATAAAGCTTCAACACATTATATATTCCCACTAAGTTGGGTATTGGTCTATGGAAAATTATATAAATCCAATATAACCCAAATGAACCATTCCACTTCACCAATAGTCATATAATAAAAAAATCCAGAATTTTTAGTTTCATCTAATGAACTTTTCATGTGAATGTTGTCGCACTTCAAACAACCCATTATTCAATTATAAACCAAAAAAAATTTGGTTGAGTAATACCTGGTCATTCTTTTTCAATAAAATGATATATTTTAATATGGGTATGAATTCATAAGAATGATTTTTAAGATATTAGTAATGTTTATTCATCTATCTTATCCTAATTTTAATTCATTTAATAAAGAGGATAGAATTTTTAGATCAATATATTTTAAATCAAAATTTCTCTCAAAATCATTTATAAAAATATAAAAACATTTACCATACAGTAATACCCCTAAAATATTTTGAATTAGGAAAAACATTATAACAATGTAAAACATCAAACAAAATTATATATAAATAATTTATTTCTTCCACTTCTCTTGTTCAGTAGAATTCAGACCCTATAGTGATAAATAACTAATAACTGTTTTCAATATATTAAATAGATAATCATGAGTTTTAATCATATTGATACTTAATATTCTCAATCTATCCTCCTCGTTCATGTAAATATCTACCACAAACATTATATCATTAATCTATTAGTTTTAAAGAAAATTTACTACGATAAAATATAAGGATAACATTTCTAATGATCCCACGTAGTTTAAAAAATTTATAACATATTAATAATAGACTTCAACTCCATTGTCATTTACTTTTCCCACAAAACTAATACATGGATCATATCCCAACATTAAATATTCCAAATTTATATAATAGTTAGTGAAAATTTATAACATGAGGTGAGGATTACATAGAATTTTCATAAATTGTGGAAGATTGGTATTTTTTGGAAAATCCATTTCCTTCAGACATTTAAACTTCATATTTTATGATTTTGGAATGCAATTACAACCCCTAACCAATTTTCTATCCTTCCTAGTATTTTTCAATGTTGATGATCATCAACTAATTGCATGTGGATCCCTGTTGAGTAATTAAAATAATAACAGACTCATCCTAAATGATCTCCCTAGACTCTTCCACATTTAGGATATATTCCATATTCATTTGGATACAAATATAAGAAGTTATTGATTCCTCATAAGTTTTCTTACTAATACATCATCTATAATTCATCCTCTTATGTTAGAGGGTTTTTTCTACCAATCATAAAACTAATATCTATAAGAAACAAAAAGTACATTTTAGTTAATTCTCTTATACTCGAAGATGTTGTTACAATTAAATAAAATGAATATCTAATTTCAAAATCAGGTCATATATGAAGAAAACATAATCTCATAAAAATAACCCAAGGATCTGATACCACTTATTATACTAATAAGGGTATTATGTGATAGATTCTTTGTGATATAGAGTGGATAAATTTATGTATTGTTCTTCAATTTTATCATTTTACCCTATACTCTAATTTCTATAATATATCATTACTTCTTAATTATATGGGTCACACCATTTTCTCTTTAATTTTCATTTTTGATATTAAGTTACCTACCTCTTTTTTTTTATTTATCCTATTTAAATTTAGAGCCACACTATTTGATGGTGTGATAATGATGGTAAAATAATAAGATCAGACATGTAACATTAATATATATATTATTCCCCAATACTATATAATTTAATTATAATGAATTTGAAAATGTGTCATTTCACCTAAATCTCTATCATTACTAAATAGGGAATTTTTTAGGCCACTCAGAAGAGGGGACACTCTCCTTATAATAGATTAGGTTTTATGTAGTATCACTTTAAGATCACTTCAATATCAAATCCCTCATTTTATACCTACTATATAAGGGGAAAATGATTTCATTGATTCAAAATCATAATATCCATTACTCTAATCATTTACTTTTACATTAAGTGTATGACTACATTAAAAATCAATTTTTGGTAGTCTAATTTAATTTAATTTTTTTACTATTTTGAATTTTATTACTTTCAAGAGTTATTTCTCTACGTTATTCATTTTTATGTTATATTGTTTGGAGTAACCTTCCCTTTTCATTAAAATATATCCTGTTTCAATATCAAAATATTTGTTAAGTTTTATTAAATAATTATTTCACACCCCTTGTTCATGATTCTTACATAGGAAAACAAATATATATATATATAAGGAATATTTGGGTAGAGCCCTCTTATTAAAATAAAAAAGTGGTACTAGAAGTAGATGGATGGGGTCATACAAGCATCATTCCCTCGTGACAAAATAAAGAAAACATCACAATTCATACTCAAAATGACACGCATCATCATAATCATCATACCAATCAGAGTAATCTAAGGGACCATGAGTCCTGGTGACCGTCTTCGGCTTGAGATACGAATAGTCTTTCCTCCGCCTCACTTTCCTTGGAGATTGAAGGCCTTCATCATCCACAAAAACACCTTTACCTTTGGATACTACCTGACTATATAAAGGGTTTTTAGGGAATCATCATCGATGTCCTCCAACCTTCTAGGGATCTCATTTGTTTCCCTTAATTTATTGATTTCTTCCGGAATCCTTGAGATGTTACCATCACACAGATTTTGTTTCCCTTCAATTTCCTGATCAGATTTTTGCGTCGAAGGGACAAGATTCCCTCATCCTTTTGGATATTTGAGTCCATATTTCTTGACCTGTGAGTCTCTTGTGTCAACTCCTTGGTCGCACCATCCCTAGTCCACACATCGCCTTTGTCAAGAGTGGGTTCTATGACACCAATTGGGTCTGCCTTATTTTTTGACAACTGCATCCTCGATATCTTTCTACAAGAAGCTTCAAGGTGCCATTTGTAGGAGAAAAATGAGAAAACCACAAACTTGTGGCATTTATCCTTGACATGACCAATCATTTGGAACACTGGAAAAAATTCAGGAAGTCTTTAATATTCCACCTTTAGAATAATATCATCATCAAGTGCAGAAAAAACTACATTATAGATCAAGTTAGTGCTCAAATCAACCTCGACTAGAACTCTAACATAATGACCAAACCTGACATTCTCAATATTCTTTTCCATCTTGATTTGGATCCCCATAGCAGATGAAATATCAAATCAGATTTTAGAATGCCACAATATCCAATTAAGCCCAATAATCATGATCCAGACTTGAGCTTTGGTGTTTTTAATAGTGAAAGGATTAAAGCGAAAATCCCACTCTTGAAAGAATAACATACATGGACTTAAGGCGATTGAGACAATCCCCCAAGCCCTTAGATTAGGCTCCTATGATGGAAACGTGATAATAAAATAACCCCGAACTAAGGGAATGCACCTCCAGCTAGAAAAACTCCATACCGAGGTCACCTTACGAACTAAATCAACAAGCTTCCAAGGCTTTCCTTGAGCGGGAAACACAAGCCTAGTAATTACGGAGTGTTCACAAATTTTGAACCTGTCAAGAATTGCTTCTCTGCTAGCGGTCACGCGAGCAGTTTCCCTGTTCTTAACAATTCTCTCTGGAGAAATGTCTTTAACCTGTGCAAAATATATTTTCCTTGGATCAAATTTCAGGGCCTCCTAATGTGTCCACTCAGCTGCTACCCTATCCTTACCAACCACCATCAACAAAGACCTCACATGGCCCACAACAGGAGTAGGCACATCCACTGCCATCGAGCCACGGATCTGGACCGATCTAGTGGGTTTAAACTCTGGCACAATCGCACCTCCCGCACTAGGCATCACTGTCTTTCTTTGGGCATCGTCTCCGCCCTTATGATTTATCATCGCAGTACCGGACACCAGCCTACTACTTGCATCATCTGCAACGGTCGCTTCCACTCCCATATCACCAGATGACACAACCACCATGCCGCCGATGCCATCTGCACCAGTGACCATCACCACATTAACACCAACATCTGAATCAGGAATCCCCACCGCGGGTCTGGATGTACCCAAACTCGCGCCGCTCAAACCACCCTTCTCCGCAGCATGTCTATAGCCCTCGATCCGACCTCGAGGAAGATGGTCTACACCTGGCGGTGCCACAATCACCATGCCAAACCCTAGATGCACCGAAACATTGAGAGAGAAAGTCCCACCACTCTCATCCGGCCTCCCCCAAATATATTTATATATATTTTACCCAAAAAATAATAAATACAAAAACAACTACACTATTTACATTCATAGAACACTAATAGGGTATATCATCACAACTCCTAGCATCAAATGATACTTCTCTAAATCCTATATTTAATAATTGGTGAAAGATTGTTATAAATGTAATTGTTACCTCCTTAGTAATCACTATATCCCAGTATATTGTTTCTCTATAGTCTTAATATCATTGTCCATGGATGAATAGTGGATGATGAGTGTTAATCACCACTAAAATAAAATTACAATATAAGTATACAAAAAATTATTATCACAATATATCCATAAACCTCAACCATTTCCCCCACATCTTAGTGAAACATTAATATATGTATATATGATTAATTATAACTATTGTTTATAATAAATCTCATGGGATTACCCAAAACAAATTTTTAATAATCATTAACAGTTATTCAAAAACACATGCAATAATTACATAGAATTTACCATTATGAGTTATTGATAATAATAAAAATACATGGATAATAATTATCTATTAATTTTCAACCATATTATGTATGTTTGTTAAATATTAACATGTTATTTTTTATTACATTTATTATTGTGGATTTGAATACAAAAATAGATGATGGTGATTTGTTTTTATTTGGAGGTGTTTTGTTTCATAGGTAGCATGCATGGGATCCCTTCCCATGTACCATGCACAAGGAATAATGTATTTTTTATAATTTTTTTTCCAAAGGTAGATTATTTTAGAGGCCATCCATTTCTCTCCTACTATATTACGAGTATCCTCCCTTCCCTCCACCACATTTAGCTCTTATGCACAATCTCCCTTCCTGGTTATATGGTGTATATATTTATCTATCTTAAAGGAACACTCAGTTAAGTACCACCTTTCCCCCTATTTCTGTAAATCCTTCATCATTTCCTTTTTCATCCTCATCTTCAATGGTTGTATATGTATTGGGATACAAATTTTATAGGGTTTAATTATGGATTATGAAATTTTTGTTTTCTAAAATTTATTTTGGGATCTATAAACATCATATTTGGTAGAAAATAAATTTCTTATTAGATTGAAGAAATTTCATTCTAGGTAACACAATTTACACATATTTATTTTCTAAACCATGTGAATATTACATTATACCTTTTATTTTTAGTTTGGCCGAAAAAATGAAATTCCACTATATGGTAACTATATGGTCTTAGTGTATTTTATAAAATTTTCTATGGTTTCAATGTTGACTTATAATTTTTTGTTAGCTAAACATCTTTTTAATCATAATATTTCCAACAATGTTATTATTGTAATTAATAATATAAATTAAATTAATTCATGAATTTTTATTTTAGAAAAATAATAATTGATATTTTTAATAGAATTTCATCATATTTTCATCATTGATTCCATGGATTAAGAACAAGTTTTTTAATTTAAAATATGAAGTATTATATTATAAAAACACTTTTCGGTTTAATTATTTAAATATTTCAAAATTTAATTAGAAATTATTTTAAAATTTTAGTTTAATTTTTTTCTATTTATTTAATAATTTATTTCATCTCTGTTATTTTGTTAATATATGTTTAGCATAATAGTGATGGATGGGTTTCAAATGAGATAGTTGATGTTTTCTAGGTATTATCAATGGTAGTAAATTATCACCCATGTATTTTTAAAAATGTGATTAATATTATACGATATATACACACTAAATGTTAAGCCCATAATTGTTGTATAAGTTGAAATAATATTTTTAATATTTAATGGTTTGAATATGTTTCATTGATATTGTTATAATTTTATAAATAATATGAATGGTTTTCTTCTATAATGGATCTTCTTATGTGAGAGTGAGATTTAAATGTTATTAATTATTGATAAATTTATATATATTTTATTATATCATCTCATATCCATTTTTGACATGGGAAACCTTTAGGGGATTGGTAAATATCATAGGGTTATGTTTTAAAATATTTTATTATCCAGGTTTTTCTATCAAAACCATGTTCGTAAATTTCTTTCTTTGTGTATTTTCTTCCTCTTAGTTTGGCCCAGTAGGGTAATATTGAGTATTTATTTAGTTGGATCAATAGTTGACGTTTTTGGATAATATTAAATATTTTTACACAATAATATCTAGGGATCCTAGGTATTCCATTATTCTTTATGGTTACTATAACATGTTTCATTAGTTATTTTGTTAATCTTAATTACTCATAATAACCCATTTTTATATTTTCACTAAATCATGGTTTTCAAATTTTCTAAAGTATGCATTTTAACATTATAATCATATAAATAAATTTCATAGTAAAATCTATTGTATAATTGATTTTTTTATTTCCTATCATGTTTCATTCAATGTGAAAAATTATCCAACATCATGTATTATTTTACCTCGTTGATATAAAAAATTGGTCTCTTAAATTTGATGAGATATTTTTGTGTTTACATACTAAATGAAAATTTTCATGTTTTATAAAATAACTCATTATTTTCATTAAAGGTAATATATTCAGAAATTATATTAAAAAAAATTATTGAGTTATTCTCTATGATAATGGTCTTATTTGTTAAAAAATATGTGTTATTTCCTTTATAAAAATATTTAAAAGTTCATTTTTATTATTATGAACTAATTGGATTTTATTTATTGATCATTTAAAATTTTAATGTGTTGTGTTCAGGATACCATCTTGTAATTATTTTCACATTTCAATAGTAAATTTGATTTTTAGTATATATACCACAGGGATGTAGTAGGCGAGTCATAGATTTTGTGGGTCAGTATTGTTTAATTGAACCAAAAGTTATTTTTACATATAATATATAAATTGAATTCATTGTGGATTTATTTTATATTAAATAATATTTCTCGCCTTTTATATTGGATAACCCCAACCATAATTTTTTAGGTTACATGTTTTTTTACATTAAATATAGATTATATACATGTTGGAATGTGAGATTATGGTAATTTAATTATTTTTAATTTTGAAAGTGTGTTTGTTTTTTCTAAATTATTTATGAATGGCGTCTCACACTCAAAATTATAGATTGGCAACAATTTACTTCTTAGTAGGTGGCCATTTTTAACATTATCTTATCGAGAGAAATCATTACCAGTAGTTTATATTTAGATAAATGGTTTCTATTCATTTTCATTTTGTGATAGAGAATGTACCTTAGGCATTGGATTAGAGAATATAAATTTTAGGACACATTATGTAAAAAGTTTTATACCCTTTGAATTTATTTGTTATGATGAAACAAATATATTGTTTCATTGGAACCCATATAATTTTAAAATAAAATAAAATAATTATTTTATTAAACAAATGGGTGAAATTATAAAAATAATATAGAAACTCTAGAATGTTCTCTTGTATGGTAAAATAGACTTGGTAGTTGAGTGTAGATTGTTTGTTTTTCCCTGGGAATTATATGGCATGCATTCACATCGGAACCCATAGAAACAAGTAGTTGTTGGTGGATTAAACTTTCTTAAATAAGATAATTTTTTTTGTATTCAATTACATTAACTTTTTATCTATATAAAATAATATTTCTATAATCAATAGGATTATATAAAAACCCAATTTTGTTTTTGAGAAATACTTTTCATGGATTTTTATCAAGTAAATGAGAGAATTTATGATGAATAAATCGAGACCTTCAACGATGATAATGAATGTTTATCCTTTTCTTAATATTGTTAAAAAATAAATAATGGATTTTTATATTAATGGATTTACCATTTATTTAATTATTTTTAATATCATATATTAATTTCTATTGAATTATTTTTTGATCTTTTCATGGACTTATAAATTTATAATTTTTGGGAAATTGTGATTTGAAATTTATTGGACATTAAATTTAATATTATCTCATTACATAAAATATAACCATAATATGATCATTGGGTGAATCATATACTTTTATCCATGATTATGTATTATCTTGTTTTTTGGATTTTTCCCCAATTTATTGTATGTTCCCCACAGATGTTTTTTTGTGCTTGTTGTTTGACTATTAAGTCAGAACATATCATTTTGTGATTAAATATTGGATATGTATTCCTCTATTTCAGTTCTAAATCAATGGAGTTGTAATTTATATCTACTATTTACCACATAAATGTTCCCATTATATCAATCATTATATGTCTTCTTTCATGAATCCCCAAGAACCATAGTCTTCTGATTACCAATGAGGTTCTAGTGTGTTACCATGGGGAGATAATACAATCATATAAAATTAAATCACAACATAAAAACCCAACTATACTTCATAATAAATAATTATTCATAATTTTATGTATAATAAATAATTTATCATCAACCATCAAGAAAATACCGAAATATATAGTCATAGATACTCATTTTTATTCTAACATATGATGAATGATTACCCACTAGGTCGATCAAAAACTCAAAAAAATAAAAGAGTTGAATTATAATGCTCTAATAACATTGATAAATAATAAATGAATCCTTGAAAATATACTACCAATATTATATCATTTTCAATCATTATATAATGGTCCTCATGTAAATACCATTCTCTTGTAGTAACAATTTGGTTCTTTCATTATTATATTATTAAAGTGAACAATTGATCACATCATAAAGGATTGAATATATAAGTAATATTTTACATATAATGTATTATGGAATCTCTAATTAAATTTGAAAAAAAAATATACAACATAGTATATTAATTAAGAATAATAATATTCCCTTTAGCACTTCCCTGTATATGAGTCATAAATGAAATTCTGTTCTTTTACGAAGAAGGAAACATTAGAATAGGGTAATATCTGATTCTTAGTGTAACACCCCAAAATTTTACAAATAAATTTATAAAATGCATGAAAAACTATGTTTATATGAAATATAATCTTTGTTATTTATAGGAGTTATTTACAACCTAGCTATTAGACATAATTTATCTGTATCTATTTTTTGAATTTTGAATAATGGGCATTCATAGTTGCAATTAGTATGATATTTAGAGTCTCATATGATCAACATACAATTTTTATGAATAGTATCATAACCTCTATGAATAGTAATGTACCCTCCTGAATAGTAAGTTCACCCATGTGACTATAAATAACATTTTGGATCCTTAAAAATGAGAGTAATTATATTAAAAACTAAAAATTAATAGTTAGTATTTTATAGTGTAATAGATATTTATTTATAATTTTAAATTAATAAATTGATTTAAAATAAAACTAATTTAAAAAAAAATTATTCCTAAATAAATATTTTTTGTCCTATTATTTTAGGATAATTTTATGGGGCCCCTATTAATTTTTGAATGTATTATAGAATAAATATTAAATTTTAGATCTATTTTATTCATGTAAATAATGATTTTATTTAAGAATAACATTTCACATATTAAAAGATTTATTTTGATAAAATGGGGTCTATTTTTCAATTATAATGATCCAAATATGGTTATGGATTTTTTTATAAAATACATGTATTTTTAGTGAATAGTAAAATAAGATAATTAACAACGAATGCTAAATACTTTATTTATTGGGTCATAATTGATTTATGGATGATGTAAGAGCACTTTTTTTGAACTTACATTCAGTTATTAAAATTTTTGGCAACATGAATCAATAATATTTTTTGTCTAAAGAAACGTATCTAAATAATGAATAAGATATTCAACAAATCACCCATATCACCCACTATAAAACCACCCCTCACTCCTTATTCTCTTCACTTATCTAATCCAAAAATCTTAACAATGTTCTTATTAAATCCACTTCCCTAGTCGCTCCTCATGTCTAAGGGCTCTTGGAACTTCCAAAAGTCTAAAACCCCTTCCCATAAGGAGTTTCAAAGTCATATATTTATAGAGGTAAACTCTCTTCCTTTTTATATGAATTTAATTATCAATTTATTTTATTTTCATATCATATCCTCACCTCCTCTATCCATTGATCATGATAACTCCAATATCTTATTTCTTTAATAATAATATAATGTTATTGGACTATCCTTCCAGAAACTACTATCTCTATCTGTTTTATTTTAAAAATGAAATCATTGTGTGAGAGGTCCCAATTTACAACCTTCGAGGAAGATGAACCATATTTATACAATTTCATCATCTATTCTGGTAATGAAATCATTTTTATGTTTGAAAAGTTTTATAAAATATTTATCATAATTTATCTAATGGTTTCATAATAATTATATTTACCCAATCTTAATTCATATGACAAAACTAGTTCGTGATGATTGAGATACCACCGTAATAATCTAAATTTTTTGAAAAATGTTTATCTATTAACTCATCCACATATCATATAAAAAATTATTTATATAACCATTTAATCGTCCGGGGGTTAGTTAGTATCATATAAATTCAACTTTTGAAAATTATATCCATTCTCCATGAACTTCCATTCTTATATACAAGTATACCGATCGTGAAAACAAAGAAAATTAACACTTCTACGCTATAATAATATATATTATTACCCCTCAAAAAGGAGACAAATGGACATAATAAAATAACACTAAATCAAATAAATAGATATGTGGTTTTGGATTAATTATTTCATTGATTTAATTTTATTATCACAGACGTTAAGGTAAATTGGAGAACAAGTTCATAAATAATGTAATCGTTTTCTCGCCGATCCTACATTCTTCATTAGGGAATAATCGTTCCCTATATTTACCAAAAGAAATTCGTAATTATCTTTATTTATTCTTTATAAATTATTTTTTAATTTTATTTATACGTATACTAAATAGAATCTTTTTTTTGTTTAGGGTGTGTTACAAGTTTAAAAATTACCTTTAAAAAGAAATATTCCAGATGAACAATCCTGATTCAAGGGAACCATTCAAATTATTTCCTAATTTCTTGTGAAATATATCATCTATTTCAAGAAACAATTATTTTTAAAAATTCACCCATTTTTTTTGAATGATCTATATTAGTTATCTTATATTGTTAAACCATTTTATTTCAAAAAAACAATTCATTCCAATGTCAAAGGGTATTTATCTCAAGAATTTCATAGTGATTTTATAAGAGTATTTTAAACTATTTCAACCAACATGTTGATTATTATGTTTAACTTGAGTTAATATTTTATGATATTGTATACATTATTTTACTGAATAGATTATTATTAGTTTAAATGTGGATGTTTTATTTTTATAGCATTCACCATATTACACTGAATTGTTAGTGCTTATACTTACTAATTAGGGAATGATATTTACATTTCATATGTTTGTTTAAATATGAATGTGTATTTTCATTATGTTTCTCTCTATTCCTATAATTAATTCAATGGGATTAGTAAGTGACAAAGGCCTACTATTTCCCTTCGATGCATCGGTAGGTCTCATGAGTCAAAATATCCTAGGTTTTTACCCATTATTTATTGTGTCTTGGTCGAGGACTTGACTATTTTATTACGATTTTCATCATTATGAATTCCCTCATTATAAAATTTGTAATTGATAGTCCATGTTATTATTCTACTAGTATAATATCAGTAGTTATTTTTATGGAATTATTTATTTATCTTTCATTTATACCATATTATGCTAAGGTAAAATTTAAAGGATTAGAAATTTAGTTTCTCACCATGCCAAGTTTTTTATGATTATGATTAATTATACGGTATTTTTTACCCTTAGTGAGCTTCTCAGCCCACTCTATTCTTATTTTCTGTATTTCCATAGGATATTGAGATGTATATTATGAATTACATTACTAATAATATATATGTTACAGATTATTACAATGGAATGTAATTATTATTTTTTCATTCATGTTTTAATGTTGAAATTGTGTATATGTCAGAATTTACAATGATACTATACTATTAGGTCCTTCATGAAGTGATTCCTTGTAGAAAACCAATTTCATGAATTAAGGCATCGACTCCGAGAAACCTGGTTTAGGGTCTTTAGATTATGTATCAAATGATATTTACTATACTACATGGAAACTAGATTTATAAAACACAAATTAGGAAAAAAACCTATGGTAGAAAACAGGGATAATAATACAATAAAATCCATGAATTTTGTTAAGGAAGATATTATATGGATATTCCAAGAAACAAATCCATTTCTAGAAACTACATGTGGGTGAGGTTCATGCACAACTGTTCATAGGAGTTACATCTTTGAAAATGTGTTCTAGTCCTAACTCAATGTAACCTTGTATATAAAAACATACATACTATGCACCTAGATTTTAACTCATAGGGGATATTCATATGATAATTATCTTTTTCATTACAAACCCATGTGATGGATTTAAATTTAAATATTTCCTCAATGAAACAATGTTTCTGATAATGAGATTAGATATTCATTGGATTTCAAATCATGTTATGTATTTTTCTAGTTGATATTACACATTATGATTCATAACTTATTCTAGTGTATGCTAATTTTTAAAAATGGAAACAATTGTATGGAATGGAAAACACATGAATGCGATTATACCATAAAGGAATTCCCTCCTATGAAAGATAATGAAATTGGTCCTGGAGGTACAAATGGTGCTGAGTAACTTATAAAAATATTGGGATTGTTTTCTTGGGATATTAATAATAACCTTACCTATATAAAGAATCCTAAATCATAACATGGAAGAGAAATTTTAGACCACATTGTGTAAAAATTTAACCATAATCATTTAATGAGAATACAAACCTTTTTGTATAAAATCAGAGGAAAAGATCTATAGGGAATATATTTATTTCTGTGAGAGATTTTGATCAATCGTGGTCATTAATTAAAATCAAAAAAAAATACTGTGAATCTATTGAAAATATTTAATGGAGGTTATTTAAATAAATATTCTTAAAAAAATACTTCCCTTTTGAATAGTTAACAGTTATAGGAAGGTAGTTTATGGATATGAAGAAAAAATATGATGAGAATGTTGAAATTATTGAAGCTATCTTCAAAAGGTCAATAATTATTCTTACAGACTACAATCCTATTCAAAAGAGAATAAAATATTGATTCATTGATGGATTAAAAACATTCCTCCAAAGGGCATTGTTCTCACAAATTTTATCATCATACAATGATATATTAACATGTATTATAAAAAAAATTCTCTATGTCATATGACTTTAAAGGAATACAAGAGAAGAATAGGGGTGCAAAATACTATGTAAAAAGAAGTAAGGAAATGGGGAAAATGGAAGAATTAATTTTTCATCCTGTGATAATTTTTAGAAGAAAACCCATGGTACTTTTTTAAAATGTGTCACTATATCTTACATGTGTGGAGGAAAATTCCACTAAGCCTATGATTGAAAGGGAACGTAAGAATATACTGATTCTCAATGTTAAAATTGTAATTATATGGTAAATTATACAAATGATAGTCTTATGTTTAATGGATACATTCCCCAATGATGGCCAAGGGAGAAAGGGAAATCTATAGTTGTCATAATGACTAAGGTTGAAGTTTATAATGAAGTGGTGGTATGTACTTTAATTATTTCCTCAAAATTTTCTAGTTCTTCTCTTGATTATGTATCATCATGTTAATTTATTTCTTCCCATTGTTCCATTAAAATTATACCTTTCCAATTTAATTTAATAATGGAGTTGTCGATCGAAAATCTAAATGGAAGTAGCGTTTCCACAAAGATGTGTCGATAATCCCCCTTATAACACACAAATGTTCTTTTGTTGCTGACCTTATCATCATAACCATGATTAAATTTCATATAATCCTTTGTATGAATTGGAAACCATGTTATGATGTGAAAATATATTGTAAGACTAATGATGTTACAATTTTCGATAATGATGTATATTATATTATATTTCAATTAGAAACCTCAACATTTAATTCTTATCTATATCCCCCAGTAGCTCCACTAAATGAAAGTATTAGTGTGGGTCATAATTCAATATCTATGGGTGTGGAGGAAAATCATTAAATTGATTATGTACCTATTTTTTGAATAATATATCATTGTAATTATGGAGAATTTACATAAAAATCCTCCTGAGAAGGATGTTGAGTCCTCTATAGATTTATTACATCATTGAAGACAAATACTAAAGACTCTATATTGAATAACTACTGCAAAATTTGTATAACTTAAAAAACAACTAGAGGAATTGAATGACATAGGATTTTTTCTCCCAAGTGTTTCTTTTTGGGGAGGCCATGTTCTCTTTGTATAGATGAAATATGGATCCATGAGGCTATAAATTGAATTTATAAAAATTAATGTTATTTTGATAAATTATAAGTAACTTATTCATCATATTGATGATTTATATAATCCAATACACGAATACCAACATTTTTTGACGAGTGACCTTCGATATGGATATCATTAGTTTCACATGAGAAAGAATGATATTCCACAGAATAATTTTGAATTATGTATGGACATTATGAGTTTACAGTAATGCCTTTTATCTATCTGTTTCACCTTCTATTTTCATGGATTTAATGAATATAGTTTACATAGAATAACATGATGAATATGTTGTAGTATTAATTAATAAAATCTAAGTATACTCAAAAATATAGGAAGACCATGAGAATAAATTTCATATTACACAAAAAACACTTAGAATAAATGAATTATATGGGTTGTTTAGAATGTGTGAATTTTAGATTCAATCAATTTATTATCATGGACATATTTCCTATAAATATGGAATATCAATTGATCCTATGGAAAAAATACCATTCAATAATGGTCTACACCAATTAACATGACAATGTTATATAGGTTTATTACTTTAATAGGTCATTATAAGTGTTTCACCTTGAACATCACCCAACTAGATAACCTGTTAACTAAGCTTACTCTTAAATTGGTTATGTTCGTGTGGAAAAAATAATGTGAAGGAAATTTGGATGAATTGATGTGGATATTAGTAAATTCTATGATCCAGACTCTACCATCATGGGATGATGGATTTTTTATCTACGTTGTTCTATTAATGAATGGTCATGGTTGTGTCTACATGATGAATGATATAGTTATTGACTATGAATCAAGGAAGTTAAAAAATTCCAGAACAGAACTATATAACTCATGATCTTAAGCTAAAAGTTGTAATATTTTTAGGATGATATTAAGACACTTTATCAATGTAAATTATTTGAGATATATACAGATTAAAAGAGCATGAATTATATCTTATAAAATAAATAACTCAACATGAGGTTAAGGAAACGGATTGAACTACTCGCAAATTATGATTTTTCAATACCCTACCACCCATGAAAGTCATACAAGGTAGTTGATTCATTGAGTAGGATGGATTATGGAGTTATATAAATAATGAAAATTGACATAGATCATATGTATATAGATTTAATGTGGATTGATATTCAATTTATCAAATATAGTGAAACATAATTAAAATTTTCAATTGGTTCCCCAACCATCATTAATGGAAAAACTTAAAACTTCTCAGTCTGATAATAGGAATATTCAAAAGAAAATTAATGCTATGAATGTTGAAAATTCGGATGACATCATGTGTTAGTATGGAATTATGAAATATGGGAGGATATTATGTGTTCCATCGATCCTCGATAATGAAAAGGTGTAATTTGATATTAAACATAGTTTGAATTTCTCTATACATCTTGGTAACACTAAGATGTATAGATATTTGAGGAAAAATTTCTGGTGGGAGAACATGATTAGGGAAAGTGTTGATTATGTATAAAGATGATTAGTCTATCAACAAGTGAAGGTAAAAATAAAACATCCTAGAGATTTCATGAAACCTATTCCTATTTTTAAATGTAAATGGGATGATGGGAATAAGTATTTTGTCACCATATTACCCAAACACTAATAATTAGTGATTAAATATGGGTAATTGTAGATCAAAAAACAAAATATACACATTTCCTCACCAAAAGAGAATATTTTCTACTAGATGGCCTTGAAAGACTATGTATTAATGATGTTTTTAGACTTCATGGATCGCCTCTCTCTATTGTTTCTGATCGTTACCCACAATTTAAATAAAAATTAATGAAAACTATCCTAAAATATCTTGATATTTTGATTCGTTTTATATATTCTAATCAAATTAAAAAATGGGGGGTTTGAAAGGACGATCCATACATTATAAGATATGTTGAGATCATGCTCTCTCAATTTTCAAGTAATGTAGCATTCATATTAACCTTTTAGTGATGTTTTCTTATAATAATTGTTTCCTTTCAAGAATTCTAATTTCATAATATGAAGAATTTTATGGAAGGAGATGTCGTAGACCAACATGTTCGAATAATGTTTGTGAAACGAAGCTTGTGGGACAAGAGCTTGTCGATGAAACAATAGTGAAGCTAAAAACAATTTAAACCCATATCAATGTATCTAAAGGTAATAAAAAGTGGAATGATGATTATTGATAGAAGGATTTTTATTTTCAGGTGTGACATCATGTTTTCTTGAACGTATCTCAAAGGAAGCAAGTTATAAGATTTAGGAAGAAAGGTAAATGGAGCCGCATGTACATTTGAAATTTTAATTTTTTTTACAGAATTAGATCTTTGGCTTATTGTTTTTAAATGCTCCCTAGGCTTTAAAAGGTTCAAAATGTGTTACATGTTACATTATTGATAATGAACATGTAATACCCAACACATGTACTCACTTCAGATGTTGTAGAATTGGATCCTGAATTATCTTACTATGAAGAGCCTACCCGGATTTTGGACAGTAATGAATAGGTTTTGAGGAATTAGACAACTCATGTGGTAATGATACTTTAAAAGAACCATAAAATTTAAGAGGTGATGTGGGAGCATATGGATCTTATGATAAAGAACTAACCAAATTTTTTTATGGGGTAACACTCTAGGAATTTAGTGGATGAAATTTTTGTAACAGGGGAAGATCACCCTAAGGATTTAAACATTTATTTAATATAGAATGAATCAAACATTTTTTAATTGAGAAAAACACATTTTTATTTATTGTAGTTTTTCATAAACTAGTTGTTAGACATTATTGTTCATCTTTGGTGCTTAAAATTTCAAAAAATAGACATACATTGTTGCGATCGGTAAGATATTTAGAGTATGATATGATCAAAATACATTTTCGGTGAATAGTTATTTACCCTTATAAATTTTAATATTACCATTATGAATCTTATACTTACCTATGTTATTATAAATAAAAATTAGACACCACATAAATGAGAGTGAATAATTTAAAAATTAATAATTAAGTGTGGGTATTTTTGTTAGTAATAAATATTTAAATAAATTATTAAATTAATAAATTGATTTAAAATAAAACACATTTTCATAAAACATATTCATAAATACATATTTTTTTGTTCTATGATTTTAGGATAATTTTATGAGACCTCATTTAATTTTTGAAGGTACTACTCAATAATTTTTTAATTTATTATCTGTATTTTTCATGTAAATAATGTTTTTATTTAAAAATTTAATTTTACATATTTGGAAAATTATTTTGATAATATGAATTCCATTTATATATTCAAAACATCAACAAATGGATATGGTAAATTTTTTGTATTTTTATACAATACATGTATTTTTAGTGAATAGTATAATATGATAATTAATGATAAATGCTAAATACATGTTTTATTGAGATATAAGTGGTTTATGAATGATGTAAGCACACTTTGTTCAAAATAAAATGAACTTATTACTTTATATGGATAAAATATTCAATAATATTTCTTATCTTATGAAAAACTATAATATAATTAAATTGATATTCAAAAAATCACCCCTCTCACCCGCTATAAAACCTCCCCTCACTCCCTTTTATCCTCAATCCTATAAGCCTTGAATCTTTTTACTGTATTTCAAAAATAATCTTCCCTAGTCTATCCCCACATCTATAAGCTCTTGGTCGTAGAATAAGGAGAAAACACCTTCCCCTAAGGAGGTTCTTAAGGATGATATTTCAAGAGGTAAACCGTTTTCATTTTCATTTTATTTTCCTTTATTATATTCTCCTCACCTCACCTATAAAAATGACCATTACAACTCTAAAATAATATATACATATGATTACTATATTATGTTAATGGAATATCATTACTCCAACAATTATCTCTCTCTCCCCCCTTTATTTTGAAAATGAAATCATCATTCTAGAGGTGTCGATCTACAACCTTCGTGGATGACGATCCTTCATTCATCAATTTTATCTTCAAGGATTGTCATGAATCCATTTTTATTATTTCAATAAATTATAAAATATTTTTTATATCATATCTAATGATTCTATAACCAGTATATATACATAATAATAATTCATAAAAAAACTAGTTCATGATGATGAAGATACCACCGTAATAATCTAAATGATTATAACTAATTTTTCTTCTAATAACTCATCCTCATACTATATATCCAAATTAATTTTATAGCCATGTATTAATATTTATATTTATTATTAACCTATAAATTTAATTTTGGAAAATTTTATTCATTTTACATGTACATCCATACGTATATACATGTATACCAATTGAGAAAACAATGGAGATGAATACTCCCGATCTATAATTTTGTATCGTATAACTAATCAAAATGGGAATAAATGATATTAATGAAATTTTTATAAATAAAATAAAAATAGTTAATGTGCTTAATTAATTAATTTTAGGATTAAATTTTATTTTCCATGATGTTGAGGTCGCATACAGAACATGTTCAAGCATAAGGTAAGGGATTTCTCCCTGAACCTCCATTTTTCATTCGAGATTAGTTTTTCTCTATCACTACCCTATTTAAATTATTAATTATTTTTATATACTCCTACTATATTATTTTTAAATGTTTTATATATGTGTACTAAACTAAATTCTTCTTATCCTTTATGGGGAGTTAAATGGTTAAAAAGGATCTTTTAAACAAATTCATCCAGATAAACAAGACCGATACAAGGGAACTTCTAAAATTCTTAAATATTTTAAAGTGATCTATAATGTCTATTTAAAGAAATAATTATTTCTATAATGTCACATATTTCATTATGAACATACTATAATAATTATCTTCTTTTTTAATAAAATTATTTTACAAAATAAATCTTATTTTCTAAGTAAATGAGTATTTCCCTCAAGAATAACTCAGTTATTTTATACGAGTACATTAATCTATTTTATAAATATTGTTTCTTATTATGTTTAATTGGGATTAATATTTTATGATATCATCTATATTATTTTATTTAATTAGATATTATTAGTTTTACTATCAATTTTTCATGTTGATACCATTCACCATATTACTCGGAATGGTTTGTGTTTATGTTTTCAAATTGTGGAATATTATTTAGATTTTATATGTTAGATTCGATATTAATGTATATTTTGATTATCTTTCTACCCTTTCATATGAGGAATTAATTTAAATTATTATGTGTCTATGGGGCCTGCTATATCCCCACGATGCATTGGTAGGACTTATGAGACAACCTAGTGTTGGTTTTTACTCATTATGTATGGTGTCTTTAATCAGGCCGTATAGGTATTATTCTGATATCTAAAATTATGAATCACATTATTATGAAACTATTAATTGATATTCCATGTTATTATTAGACTAGTTGAATATCCATTGTAATATTTTTTGGCATTATTTATTCATCTTTCTTTTCTACAATATTTGGATCATGTATATTTTAAAGGAATATATTTTTAGTTTCTCACCATGCCTAGTATTTATGTTTATAATTATTTTTTTTATATTATTTAAAATTATAGACAATATGATCTTCCACATTTATTATGTTTTTTATTTCCCTAGGATGAGATGAAAGATATTATGAATGACTTTTAAGGAGAATCTAGACTTTATGGATGTTAAAAATTGAATTACATATTGTTTTTACTTTCATGTTGTTATTTTGAACTTATGTATGTATATTTTCTTTCAAATATACTAAATTATTCAGTAAATATTGATGAGAAAACATGTAATCATACTAATTTAATGATTTAAGGAATCACCTCTGGGAAACAAGTGTTGTGGTGTGTACACATAGTAAGGCTATGAGTACAACAAAATATAATAAGAAATAAATAATTTAGAATGATTAATTGACATTCAAATAATTACATATTAATAATAAAATGGGTTATAATCTTATCCATGGAAATCATAATTATTCAAAAGATCAAAATTACATCAATAACTAATTTCAAAAATGATAGAATGCATAACACCAAACATCTAAAAAACAAAATAGCCTAATTCAATTATATTTTACATAAATGAGTAAATCCTCATCCAAATACACAGTCTAGTTTTTATCATTAGACCAAAATATTCCTTGAGGGGCTATGTAATTTCATTAACCACCCATCACTTAATAATTTCAAATATTTCATCATTTGAATATATAATAAAACTTAATCAATAGTCTTTAATATAAAGAAATTCACACATAGGAAAAAAACATTCCTAATTTCAATACATAAACCATTCATAAATATATAGTGGATAGTATCCTTGGATTATATCCCCGATAATCATTAATATTCATTAACATATTTTCACATATATTTTAATATGTATAAAATATAATTAGAATTTTTATTGAGTGTAATACCTACTTTGACTTAGAAGACAATTTTTTAAATTAATGAAAAATTTAAAAAATATTTTAAAAAATATTTTATTTTCAAAATAACATATAAACAAGAGAATAAAAATATAAAACATTTAGTGGTACTGAAGATAATAGATTTATCTCATCTAATAAATGTAATAATTATTTCTTCCTCACATTTGTAGGAAATTTCTAAAAGTACCTCATTTGGGAAATGATATAAAGATTCCTTATAAGCCATTTTTGAAATTTGAAAACCTTTTCTAATTGAATTACATAAATTATTGACAAAATTTAAAAACATTTTTTAAAAATTGTTTTGAAAGATATGGTTATGGATGATTTCTAGTCTTTCCTCTATATAGAAACAAGGCGGGTTTCCTTAAAAAGAATCTTATGTTATACGAGGTATTTTAAATTTTTAAAATGTAATTAAAACATTTAATTTTAATAAATAAGATTATGATAACAATAAATCGAGTTTAATGTATAATTATCAAATAATTCCCTCAATGGCAACGTAAACATAAAAAATTTCATATAATGAATAAATTGTGATCAAAATTATTACCACTATTAAAAATTTAAATGAATTTATTTATAAATATACAATGACCAATATAAATGTTAAAAAATATTAGACAACCATAATATTATAAATCATACCATATAGGACTTATACTCTTTTAACAACCATTTATTAAAAATTACATACTAAATTCATTGTTTCATGAAATAACTGCACCATTTTTTTGTTTTTCTTAGTCAGATAGATTCATTCCATATACATTGGTCAACATTCCATCATCTAAAATTTTCTATAATTATATAAATATCAAAATTTTAAATATATATGTATTTAAAATAATTAATAAATATTATATATAGATAAATAAATTGCACCATCCAAAGAGATGGTAGGCCGAACATGCACACAAACATTGTATTAATTTTTGAATATATGCAATAAACGAATGTTAAGTTATAATTAACCTTTGAGAGCTCATTTTAATATCTTAAAAATCATATATATTCATCATAATCATCCTTATTGGCCGCTATGAAAAAATAAAACTAAAAAAATGAATCACATCTTCAGTGGAGGTGGTAGTTCACCCATACCTATGAAAGACGTTAGCCTTTACCAATAGGATTGAAGGTAAGAAGGTACATGTGGTATTAAAAAAATAATCATTTCACAATTAGGATATATATATATATACATATATTTAAATTATATCAATCATTATATCTATCATTGAGAGGATGTTTTATGAAACATATTACATTAATCAATGAGGTGATAGTCCACCCTACATAATACAGAGGGTTTGATTTTCCAGTTAATTGAGGATTATATAGATATATTTTATTTAGTTAATAAAATTTCAATTTATTATATTATTGAAATTTTATTAATTGTATCATTATATTAAAATAATATTTTAATGAGGTGGAAGAGGAAATAATATTAAAATTTATTGTTAATAACTACACCTATTCATCTGATGGCCTATATATTTTTATAACTAAATCAATGATAGGATTATTTTCTAATCAAACCATAAAATATAAGTAATGATAAGGTATTTAAGGAAGATATTTGGGTATGATTTTCATAATCTGTATGACATTTCATGTGTCTAAAGTAGAGATGTGTGAGTTCCCTTTTATAGGTTTGACTCAGTTGCATTTTTTTAAATTCACAAAATATTTCAATAATGAGAAGTAACTCTCAATAAATATGTATAAAAACTTATTTAATAATTTAATGGATGTGGTATACATTCAATAAACACCACTACCATAAAAAATGAACCTTATTTCAATAGTATATTGCATTAACCTCTATGAACACTCACTTTTACAATTTTATTTTTCATCATTGTAATGATTTTTCGCTATATATTTTTTCCATTAATAATGAAATTACAATTACCCTTATCAAATATTATTTACCTAATTATTATAAATATGAAATATATTTTATAAAATAAATATCAAGTGTTTATAAAAAAGTATTCTTAACACAAGGGAATATAATGCTTACAATGATATTTTAACCTTAACTATGGTGATAAATGTTTTATGACATTATGATTTATTATGAAAGAAAATTAGGTTGAACATATTACCTAATATTAATTATTTGAATTTAAAATTGATAATAATTTTTTTTGTTTCAATTTTTATAAGGGTGGTGTTTAATGTATATTTAAACTCCAAATGCAAAACATTGTTGTCTTCCAATGAAAATGTATTCATAGGTATTATAATATTATTTGAAAATTCTACATAATGTTTTTTTACCATGAAATAAATTGGATTAAAAATTATAAATATTATTATTTCACTGTGAAGAATATTTTAATACAAAAAGGAAAATAAAAAATTCATTTATTAGAAAGATGTTATTTAATAAAATTTATTAGTTTTAAATATTCATCGAAAAAAGTTATCTTTTAAGAAAATATAAAACAATTAGTCGAAGATAATTTTGAAATTGTTAATTTAGAAAATATATTCATTATTTTAAATTAATTTTCATATTTTATAAAAACAATATTTTAAAATAGTTTTTGAGAATGAAAAAAACACTTTTTAAAAAATATAATATTTCATAAAAAATTTTACATCCAAATCATTTTTATTTTCACTTCAAGTCAATTGATCACCAATGAATTTATTTTATACAGGTGTAAACTATATAAATTTTATATTTAAAATTTTCCAATTTAGACTATCCAATATAATGACTATGTCATAATCTTATAATATATTATGGTTCATTTAGAATTTGTGTTCCATTTATTGCCATCTATTGAAGACATTCTATCTATATATATTGGTGTATTAAATTTTACCAAATAAAAATAAATTTATAACATGAAATTTTATTACTATGTTACTAATAAAATGAGGATGTCTCTGACTCATTACATCCCCAGTTTCTGATATAGATTCTTCAAATTTCTTATTCCTCTAGAAAACATTAACCAGATGATTAGTGAGGTTCCTGAACCATTTATCTCTAATGTTGATGATATTTACTTATAGTAACTTATAATTATGACCATGATTTTGTGTTATATGTTCTATGATTAGAAGCTATGAATCATTAGGTGTGTAATTTCTCAATATATATCCATGGAACACATCATGAACATAAGAAATGTAACAATATCAAACCCAGACTCTTATATCTAATGATAAAAACAGAATATTTATATTCCGTAATATTATACCGATAAAAATGATGCAATTTAAACCATTTAAAACATATAACATCTAGGGAAGGAATTTGATCACTTAAAAAAACATGTTCTTTTTAGGTTTTGAGATTTATATGATTAGTAAAAAATATTAACTAAATGGGCTAACAAACAACTAATTCATAAATATCAACATCATTCCACACTAACATATTCACATCTAGTTAACTTCTTTCTAATAACATATATAAAACCATTCATCACAACCTATGAAAAGGTTACCATACGAAGTGAAATGTAAAATGACTATTAAGGGTAAACATAATCATTATTTGTTCAATATTATCTATGACAATAAGTGTATAACAACATAATTAGAAGCCATGAGCATAATAGAAGATAATTCATACCCATATATGCATCCATCATGAATTATGAAATATCTAATAATGATTTAGAAATATTATAGCCAGAGTAATTAATAATCATGAGCCATGTGATATAGATATTGATCAAATAATCCTTTAAAAACATATTTCATGGATAATGAAAAACTATTGGTATCATGGAAAATTATCTTTATTCAATCCTTGTGGTAGAATTAAAATTGGATAACATTATTGTATAATAAATATATAAATTTTCAAAGAACATAATCATTACCCAATGATTGGGGATATATAATGGGGATCAATTAGTGTATAAGCTATATCGAGCTCACCCTTAATCATAAGTGATAATGGGGCTCACCAAATTATATAAGTTGCATCGGTTTGACCCAAAATTAGGGAATATAATGGGTCTTAACCCATATAATAAGATTTATTAGTCTCATAAATCATCATAAAATGTTAATTTACCATTTATGGACAAAACATTTAGAATAATCCACAATATAATATAACACCATTGAAAAAAACCATGGTTTATTATATATTGTGTAACCTATATAAAGGAAATAGATTTCATAATAATTATATTTCATAATAATTATATTTCATATGGAAAAATAATATCAATATGATAAAATATAGTATTCCCAATATTATAGTGGAATCATCACTAGATGTTGACCAATATAACCGAATATTTAAAACATTTTCCTTATAAATATGGCGAATACCCATTTATTTTCTTAATATTAAAAACTAAATATAAAACAATTTCAGAATATATTTAATATATATTTTCCTCAGAGTCATATGAAATAATAATTAAATAAAATTGTGGTGATCACAAAAGAAATAACCATCATGATGTAAATGTTTTAAATGAATCATTTTTTAAATATTTGTATAGGGTGTCAAAAGTGGTCGATGTTATAAATGATATGAAATTTAATTTTAAATCATTTTAATAGAATGTTAATCACATTTTCAATTAAATTTATTAAATAATTAAAGTTTGTAAAACTACATTTTTTTTAAAAATATTTTATATAACATGTATATGTAAGAGAAGGAATCATAATATAAAAGAAGATATATGATTGATATCACCTACAAACACCATTATAAGTTTTTATAAATAAATAGTGGTGGAAATTCAAAATAACAAAAAAATAATATAAATAATCATAGAATATGAAAAGATATGTGTATTAAAATAATAACAATAAATTATCTTATCCAAAAATACATTGAACATATACATTTATGAATGTAACAGAAATTGTAACATGAATACTTTTCAACATTGGAATCATTCAAATAAAATGTTTTCAAAGATAAAATATGACATAGCTACACAAATTCTCATTAATATAAAGAAGTTATATTCCAAAAAAATATCATTATTCATTGCATAAACCATACAACCAAATCTTGTTTTAAAAAATTAAATATGTATCAAAAAATGTTATTGTGATAAAGAAAACATTTATAATTAACATATCATTGAATTATGATTTTATAAATGGATATATTATGTATAAAAATTTAAATCCATATGAAAATATAAATATATAATAACAAAATTTATATATGAATTTTCATGTAATCATGTCATTACAATGTCATTGATGAAGAGTTATAACATTGTAAATGTAAATTAATTTATGAAACCCTTTATGACTTGGTAAAATCAACTCCCCTTAAATTAAATAAATCAATTCAAAAATTATAAAACAATTATGTATGAATTATAAAATATATAACATATAAAATTTAATTTTTATAGACCATATAAATGAAATTAGGTTTTTAACAATAAAATATTCCCAAATGAACAGAAATTGATAAAAAATATCTTACATCAATTCCAGACATACCATGTACATATACGATCTCATATATTATAAAAATATATAAATTATTTTCATTCTTAAAAAAAATACATTATTAGTCTATAAAAATATATATTTTTATTTAATTTATGTTAAATAAATATTTAATTACATAATTGGTTAAATTGCATTGGGTATTTTGTTGATGTTCAGTTCATAGTTTCAAATCGAATTCATTATATTGATCATGGTAGAATATTTAATTGTTCCATAAACTATAGAATAATAATAATTACATAATTATAATTTCATACATCAATTAAACTTTTAAAACCAATAAAAAATGTGTTTATCCAAAATTAACATCGTTATAATCATTTTGATTGTATGTTTTACATAGGTATAAATAACATTTAAATTTTTTAGTGATCATGATGAAAATAATTTATGTATAATTATTTATTAACATTAATACAAAAATATGAAAAATATATTATTAATTATTTAAAAATAATTTTATATACCAGTCTTGTGGAACGACGATCGAAAATGAATCACATCTCTATATGCAGATAGATATCCATACACATGCATGGACTATATTACCATGTTTTAAAAGATAGAAATATAAAAAGTTATATGATGTTTTAAATTCTAAAAATGATAAATATGTCATGAATATCAAATATAAACATAAATTACATCATTATAACAAATAATGAAATACAGTTATGTAAAATAAATTACATCAGTTCGTGAGGTGGTAAATTACTGTTCACATGAATGATAGCTTCGTTTCCCATTTTATGGAAGATGATACGGATTTAAGATAAGGAATAATGATAACAAAAATTAATTACAAGGTATATATCACTACATTTAAATAACCATAGATGAATAATAATTGAATATTGTGTATGAATAAGTAAAACCAGAACATTTAGTTAAAACATATTTCTTCTTCAGAAAATTTGTTTTACATCACACCTTAATCGCTATAAGTTTTATATTATGCCTAAAAATACAACATTAACATATGGAATGTTTTTAATAAATTATATGAGAATTTCTTTTCCAAACGAAATGGGTTTTTGGTGTGAAAAATAAATTGACTATGAGAAATTGAGTGATTAATTACTACATATTTATAAATATATTTATATTGATTATGAACATTGTTTATAATTCCTAAAAAGTTAATCTTATTCCTAACTATGAATTTAACACTTACGTTATTAAGATAACATTTAATTTAAAAAATTTCATGGTTCTTTTAATATTATTGTTCTCTACCTTTTATCATTCCAAACATAGTGATTCTTTTAATATATTGGAATATTACATTGCCCCACCCCATAAAAAAAATATAGTAAATTTCACCCTCATAATATGAATTTAATCCTTATAATTCATTGATTACCATTTGAAAATACCTTTTTTGAAATCCCGTATTGTAAAAAGGGTTAATAAAACCTTTCCATGAAAACTATGAAAAAGAAATATTGGGGTAATATTCCATAACACATCCCAAGGTTTCTGAATTGTAGAAAATTTATTGGATGTGAAAATATAGACATTGAATAAAAAACAATTTCAAAACAATGATGGAGATTGAAAAGATCATTGATCATAAGAAAGTGAATAATCATAATAATAATTAGGAGCACCAAACCACAAAATGATGACAATTCAAAAATACCATAAACTCCATAGAATTGAAGGTAATAATATATATTTGTTGTTTCAAGTACCATTTTTAATGAATTTGGAATTATATTAGTGTGTAGACTATGAAAAAAATTAAATTTCATGTCATGATATGTATAATTTCATTTCTTGATCTATTTCCAAAATAATATCATCTTTTTTTCTCTAAATAACGAGTATTCAAGATGAATATTTTCATTTCTAAACCACTGAATTCATCTTCTAATGGATCGTATATTCCAAAAAAGTTTGTAAATCACTTCTTATTATATTAATACAAATAAAAATAATAAAATGGTTATCACAAGTAAGTATAATTTAAAAAAATTAATATTCCATTATATGAATTTATAAATCCTTATTCCCTAAAATAAAAAAAATCAACATAGATCATTTCATAAATAAATATCATTAAAATTCCTTATAATATTATCGATCAAGTTTGAAACCCAAAAATTAAATGTATTTTATCACATATTATTATAGGATAAATGAAACATTCATCTTTAAATAACATAAATCTCACAACAAAATTTATAGGCCCTAATTTTGTAATTACAAAGTTATTCTAATCCATTTGATAACTAAATATCCCTCCATCCAAAAAAAATTAGTATTAATGAATTTTTTCACCTCAATAGTTATCTCATAATTTACAAATTTAATTATAAAAATCATAATAATATTTTTCTGAAATAATAATCAATTTTAAACCTAATGATAATATATAACTCGTCCTAGTAAAATGTCTCCCAAAATATCAATAATCATATACAAATTCCATCACAAGAACCCTTAAAATGGGATTCTGCAGATTTAATCTTACAAACATCCTTAAACTCATAATCTTATGATAGTATCCATGACTCTGAAGATAAAATCTCTAGAAAACAACCTAATATCTAATTTTTTGTATCCATAATCTGATACCAATTCTAATATCCCCAATACATTAATCCTATATTTTATTCTAAAAAAATAATCATTCCTTTTTGGTAATTAATACCGAAATATGTCATCAAAATTTCAAAATTAAAATCAAAAATCATTATGAGGAATTATTTGACCTATTAAATACCCATGGACCGTTTTTTATAGTTTCACATAATTAGGAAAACTCCAAACAACATGGATTCATGAATAATTATTCATAATTATCAACAATATATCCCACTAATAACATTAAATCTACTAACCCTGATAAGAATAACATACAAAACAATTTTGTCACATCCTGGGGAAAATTAAAAAAATAAGAACTGTAATATACCATTCATAATAAATTTTAAAAAAATTAATTCAATTTTATATGTTTTTATAATTATATGATTATATTTTTAATTGGAATGAATATAATATAAGTGAATTTTTATATATCAATACTTTTATCCTCAATAATAAATAATTTGATAACAATTTATCAAGGGTAATGGTATTAGGGATAAATAATCATTTCTAATGTGATATCAATCTTGATCAATGTAGTTATTAAGGACCCGCTTCAAGCATAAAAACACCAGTTTTAATCTCACCCGATTTTCATCATAGAACCCTTAAAAACCTTGCAATTTAAATAACCACACAATATACTTCTATCAAAATTACCTAGAGAACATAATCATTACTTAATTAAATTGGAACCTATATTGGGTTTCACCCATCATTTATGTTGTATCAGGACCAGCATTAATCATATAAGATGTATCATTCTCACCAATAACCATGAGCTATAATGGTGTTGAACCCATAATATAATATGTATTTGGATCATCCTGCATCATCAATAATTTCGTACCATGATTAATGGATAATAAATTTTTAATATTTCACAATACAGTATAACAACCTTTAAAAACAGCCATCCTTATTTGTTGTTTGGAAAACATAGGGAAACCAAATGGGTTTTAAAAAATATCTTAAAAACAATCACCATAATTAATATAAAGAAATAAATTGGTTGGTATTAAAATATCATACTCCCTATAATTTTTAGGATTCTTTATTTTTTGACATAGCTGAAACAACATTTAAAACATTTCAATGAATAAATAAGGAAATACAATTTCGAATTTTTAATAATGAAAACTAAAAATTCCAAGCATATTGAAAATGTAATTTTATTAGAAATATTCTTTGAATAATTTAAATTAATTTTTCAAGAAAATTATGTTCATGAATTTCTGAAAACCCATTAAGGACCTAAATATTTAAAATAAAAAAATAGAACTCTTTTTAAGAGACTCATTAGAGATATTTTAAGAAAATGATAGTAAATATTATTTTAGAACATTATAAGAGAATGTAAAAGAAAATAAAATATAAATTGAGTTAATCATTAATCCTTATAAAATATATTTTTTAAAATTATCATAGAATTCATTGATATTAAAGAGAGATATTACAAATATAAAAATGGAAACATTAAATTAGAATCACATATAAAATCCATTATTAGTTTTTCAAAAATAAAAAAGGGAGTAAATTAAAATTAACATGAAAAATGAATACATTAAAATAGAAGAATAAAATATATGTGTTTCAAGAAAATAATAATAATTTATTTCCATTGAATTAACCTTGAATATAAAAAATATCGAACTAAAAGGGGGTTTTTAGATAAAGCCTTTACCACTTTGGAATATTTTGAATCAAAAGTCATTATATGTTAGTATATGATATGGATATATAAATCATACGAATCTCATGAAGTAATATATAAAAATTAATTCATGAGACATTGTGTGTTACATAAAAGGATATCATTTTCACAAGATCAGTCATGACTCACAAAAATTGGATTGATACCAAGAATATCCCTTTATAGTTAATACCAATGAATTGGGAGTTAATCAATAGATTTATTATGTGTAAAAACATTAAATCCACCCAAAAAATTATAAAGGTAGAAAAAATCAATTTTAACAAAAATATACACATAATAATGGAATAAAAATGTCAATAATGATGATTTATAACCCACGGAATGGAAATATAGTTAAGAAACCCTTTACCAATATGTAAAATTAATATAATCTACACATAAAAAAAGAAACTAAACATTTAGATTAAATTAACATGAAGCAAGAAAGATTAATGATATGAAATTTACATGGGGATGAATATAACCCATATAAAAAATATAATTTTATAGAAAAAAATAATAAGCTCAATAAATGGAAATTGAGATGAAATCTATTTCCTTGAGTCCAAACATCCATGTATGTCCATTAACTCCTAAATAATTAGTAGATAACAATTATTTTCTTTCTTAAGAAGAATGTAATTTAAAAATCTCTTATAATAAAACCATTTATATTATTTATTTCAGTGACATATTTAATAACTTAACTAGGTAAAACCATGTCAGGAATTTTTAGGACACCATGTTAATATTCATAAAAAATGTGGATATGTTAACTATGGTCTAAGAGACAATTATTCTATCAACATGAAGTTAATAATCATGAAATTGTTATTACCCCTAAAAAATGAAAATATTCAAATTTAGATTTATTGAGATTATAACTAATCTCATTAAATTTTTTTTAACATGTTTAGAATAGGTTTTTACCCTTATCTTTTAATTTTATGCGTTATTAACTGTTTATGAAAATTAATGAAATAAAAAATCATTTACAATTTGGGGGTCAATATATTTAAAAAATGAAAATTGTCCTATAATTAGACAATTGTTGATATATTATATCATCTACAAATACATTTTAAAATTATAGGACTTTATGAATTTTAAATGATTTAATAAAATATATGTTATCATAAAATATCATTAATAACTTTTGGGATTGTATTCATATCATTTGACTTTAAAAAAATCAACAAAAATATGGAATTAAAATAAAAAACATTCAAAAATAAATATAAATTTAGATTTATCAATTTTTTAATAAAATGAATGATTATAATTACTTGAAATTTAAATTTTTCCAAATAATTTTATTCATTTTATTGTTAATTGAATTCAAATTATGATAGCATGATATAGGAAATTAATTTAATTATTTAGTCCCTAAATATTAAACATAAATTACCATAATGAAAAATAATTTATATTTTAAATAAATCTTCATAAATAAAATTTACATTTTTTATTGATCTATAAATATATTAAAGATAATTATATAACTGGAATTAAATGTTTGATTTTTCATTACATAAAATTTTATAAAGGTCAAAATAAAATACAAATGAAATAAAATTGTCACATGATAAATGTCTTGATGATTGTGGAAAATGTAATAAAATAAAATGTTATTTTTTTAATTGCACGGGTAATTTTATTAGTGCTTGAAAAATTATTTTTTCCTTAATAACAATTTATTCCATTATGGTGGTGAGAATATTTTTTATTGGTTACAATTAATATTAATAAAAAATAGAAAGTACCTATATACAAAATTAGAAACTCCTAAGAAAAAAATTAATCTATTTTTAATGATTCAATGAATATAAATGAAAAAATATAATATAATATTACACACCCTAGATGCGATGAAAATGGGTTTTCCAAAAAAAAATTATTTTCGAAATATGTTGTTTTTTATTCTAAATTAAAATGTTAAATATATTTTGACTAAGAGTTGAATTATTTGTAATTAAATGGAATTAATTATATGGAATTAATTAAATTTACATACTAAAAGGTTATATAATTTTACATGGTAAATAATTTAAAATAAAATATTTGTTTAAATACAAATTAGTATTTTTCACTATTCTGTGAAAAATAATTCTTTTCTGAAATTAATAATAATTTCAGCAACATATAATTTTTATATTATTTTTTAAAAAATTAGATCATTTTTCTCAAATACAATTTCACAAAATAAATTATATCATTCATTGTCAAAAAGTATTAAAATGTGATTTAAATAAACAAATTATGAATAATGTGAATTTACTAGAAATTCATGGTTTTTTTATTAATAATTTATCAATATATTTATATTCTCTAAGACCATAGCCTATATTTCATGATAAATTTAATCTTATTTTTACTCACTAATTTAATTTCTTGTTTTTAATTGTTACATTCAGATAATAATATTTCATTGTTTCATTAATGTAAATATCGTGTATGTTGTATTCTATAATACATACTCTTTCATTTAAAATAATATTATATTAAAACAGTGGTTTAGTGGCAATTTCATGTGACAAGCCATCGTCCCAAGTCATTTAGTATTCTCGATGGTCAAAATATAACTTGGTCACAATGTTCCTTTCTTCTGGAATTAGATTACATTCATTTGATGATATATTTTTAAAAAAGATTCTAAAAAACATCAAATTCAAGATCATGCCAATAATGGATAGGATAAATTATCTATTAAATCTAAGCTATAAATATGTGTTGTTCAATTATTCAGATATTATCCATTATTTCCTCAGCTATATTATGTCTTAATAGCTTTATGTTTCCATTAATATCCAAACATGTTAGAGTTTTACACATCTTCCCATTGACGGATAAATGAGGATCCATATAAATGCTCAATGGAAAGCTATTGTTGTATGAAAACTCATCTTGAGGATGGCCATGAACCCAAATATCATTTAAATTTATATAAAAAAATCATAGCTTATCCTCTTGGGGTTTATATGGTTCTCTAACAAATACAATGTTTATTAGTATCAAATACCTTTCTAAAACACCATTCATTATCCAAATCATGTATAAGACTTTTCTAAAACATCACGGTGAGCATCATATCCCAATCAGAAATAATAGGATTTGTTACTCCATGAAACCTTATCACATCCTTAATGTATACCTGACTTGTATGAACAAGATGCAAAACATATTTCATATCTATAAAGTGTGATATCATTAAAAGGTGATTGACTACATCAAAAATAGCAATATATCCTTTATATATTTTTAAGAGTCTGAGGAAAAAGTCCATGGTGAGGTTTTCCTATTTACATCCGGGTGTGGGTAATGGTTCTATTATCCCTTAATATTTTTATAATCATACACAACATTCTCACATACCCTTCTCTAAGATATATTCTATGCAATACCTATATTCATGTTGTCCCACCATAAATACATTTTATATCTCTACACATCATAATTCTACCATGATAAATAGATAATGTTGAAATATTAGCATGATCTAATAGTTTTTTCTTAAAATATGTTCTTTAAAAAAACATGTATAGTTTATAGATCTTAACATTCTATCATTATCATTGTTGATGATTGGAACATGTATGAACTAGCTTTATAGGACTACTTCATCATTTTTTCATCATTCATCTTGTCACGGATAGTAGGTTGAACACTCACTTTTGAAATATAGGACTTCACCAATTCCATGAATATTTCAACATACATTCATTAAAAATACATAACAATTGGATTTTTTATTTGCAGCATATATAATATATCATAATCCTTTAAATTAATAGTATCTTCAACCATATTATCCATCCAATGGAAGAAATATATTGAGAATATATAATATTTGATCAACTCCAAAAATATTATTTTGATAATAATCATTTCAATATATGTTAATATATAAGTTATAATTTTTTGATCTTTATATATATTACACCTTTCTCCATATAGATAATATATCTATGATTTTAATGAAAAAATTTAAAAATTTAGCAACAAGTGATTATTTGTGTAATTTTGACCATGGAGTTCAATATTCATGAGGCATAAGATATCACCACATAATTCTTCATGAGGATGTATCCTAGTAACTTATTTTATTAATCATTATAGATCAAAAACCCTTCTGTACTATAGGTTATTATAATTACATGTTAACTCGTTAACATTCAATTTACATCATTGATATTTTCCTAGAATTTACATATAGAATGGAACATGGTTCCCTTCCATGGTAACATGGTGAGTGGATTTGATAGGAATTAAAACGTTTCCACAACGTTTTGACAATATCTTACCTAACCAGGAAACTATGGATCCCAATCCCTCTGGTAGGTATATTCCAATATTAAATAATTTTTTCCTTTAAAGATCCTTAAATATTCCCTCACATGGAATTATATAAACCAATAATGAAACTCTATAAGTATAATATCTTCATAGGATTGTTTTTAAAATAATCTTCTTCCTCATATACGTTAGTACAATTCTAAAATTTTCTGCATGATCTTTCTTACTCTTCTAATATATTAGAATATCATGCAAAATGGATACTAAAAACTAATCAAGGTAATATGCAAATAAATTATTCAATAAATCACTGAAGATGGTATAATAATTGGAAAATAAAATTTGAATTACTATATTTTTGTAATAAACATAACTCATATAGAACATTTTATTTTTTATATCCTCTTTCTAGATCCTTGGATGATGATATTCTAATAAAAGATCAATCTGGGAAAAAATAGATTTTATTTTAATTGATTAGACATATCAATGAAATTGGATTTGGGATACATGTTATTAATTTTTATATTGTATTGTTCCTTATAATAAATGAAAATATTCAATAACCCATATTTCTTCATAACAAATAGAATATGTTCACCCATGGACATGCTCTTGGAAAAATGAATCCACTATTATGATTTTCTTAATGTTTTTCTTAAATATTTTAAATTCAATTAAGTTCATTAAATATGTATTCATTTAAATATAAATAGTATCATGAATGAGTTTTATTGAAAAATATATTTTATGATTCTAGGAAGACTGTGAATGTCTTCATGAAATACATCAACATATATAGAAATAATTACACCCCTTTCAAAATAAAAATTTCCCTTATCATTTTAGATAAATATCAATCATGAATTGGTAGAATGACCCAATGTTATAGAAGTAATTTCCATTGGTTACATAGGTTAATGTTTTCACTAATATAATATTTATGTTTGATTCAGAATATCAAATGTATCTTCCCATCCTCGAAAAATGATATAGGTTCTGTATTAGTATAGCCAATACATAATAAAAATTATATAAAATCCATCCAAATGAAGAATATAAATATTCATTGCTAGATCTATCCCAAAAATATCTATTAGGTGGTATTTATTGACATTATATGTGGTCATTGAACAATTAGGAGTTTTCACCACCAAATCAGCATCTAATCATTTAGGGGAGAGGTGATATCCTTATAAAATTTATCAAATAAAATGATTGTGTAAAACCAGAATAAAATAAAATTATCAAAATCCTAGAGTGGGTGATAAATATATATTTCACCACATCTAAAGAAACTTCCACATTGATTGTTTTAATTGCATATGTTTGGGCATCCCCACATAGCCTTCTTTGTAATAGATTCTCATCATTTTTGGGGAATTATTCAGAATGGTTCCCCATCAATATATAATTATATCATCGTACATGGAATGTTCTAACATAACCATTAATTATTGAGAATAATGGGATTATTATATATAATTAGTGAAAACTATTTATCATTTTTTGGAATGTACAATGATGTTTACTTCCACAATTACTTGATTTTGTAAAATTACCCTTTCTCGTCTTCTATATATCAATTTTTCTATTATTTTTTCTTTTTCTATATCATTATTTCAAATCTATAATACATGGAGAATTATTTATGTATCTTGATAGAACATGATACTATATCTTAATAAGATGAGAATTTATGGGAGAATAGTTCCCCTAAAATTTTATTTTAATCCCAAAAATTAAATTAGCATTCTTTCTCTGTGGATAATGAATGTAATCCGTAGTATTCCTTTATAACATTGTGTTATTATCATCATATTTATCAATAGTTTACTATTACTTTTGTCTTGGGCTCAAAACTATCTCTCCTTATTTTTATTTTATTCATAAGAAGATTATTTTTTTAAAAAAATATTTCCTTAAAATATTTACATGCTATGTGTTATTTTTATCTTAAACATAATGATTTTAATAAATTTCCACCATTGATCCACATAACCAAATATATGATAAATTTTCTTGAAACGTTTTAACTATTATTACTTCATAAATATTAAAGTAACTTCCTTAATGAACTAATATATATTTGATATATAAATGTATTTTTAGTCTCATTGAATTATAGCATATGGTAATGAAATAAAATGTCTTACATTGTTACACCACATTGTGGATTAGTATGCATCTTCATGTTGGAAGGATGTTCGTTGTAACCTGAATCAGATTCCCCAATATAGTTATAAATTGTTCATCAACATTTTTTATTCCACCTCCATCTTTATTATCTTTTATATGAGGAAAATAATTACAACAATTATAATAATTCATATGGTATGCATTCCTTATAATATAAACCTTTTAGATATATTATACTATAATATATTGGATAATAAAATTAAGAATGATAATAGATAATTTGAAAACTAGTGAGTCAATACAAATAAATTGAAGACATTTTGAATAGTTAATCTTATAATCTAAATCATTGTTTCATTGGTTATATACTCAAATCATGAAAATAATATCAAATACCTCATAATTGTTTTTAAGGAAGATCAAAATTATCATAATCATATCCTTCATCATTTTTATATTAGGTGTAATGTGAAGTTACACTCACCATGTGCTATAATTATTGCTAATATATACTCATACAAACGAATTTCATGGTTATTACACCTAGATGCATAATTTCCAAAACCATGTCATCTTCTAGTATCTATACCTAGATGAATTTTTAATAAAACCATATAATATCTACCTTATCAAAATATTGTAATTGTATCATATACATAGAATAAATTCCCAAAGTCAGTCATTATGATATATTCCCTAATATATGTTTTGGTTTTTCTAATTCCCCTAGTTTTTAATAGTATTTCATTGATACAAATTGTAATTACCACGACCCTATTAGAATAGAGTCAGCAGTCACATTATTATATTATTACTAGATTCTAAAAATTTCATCCCAATGTAATTAATAGTTTAGTTGTTTTGGAAATCAAGATTAACACTTGATTCTCAAATTACACATAAAAACAAAAAAAAAATGAATTTTAATTGATAACATGAATATTCCCTTCAATCATATCCATATATATCTACCATAAATACAATTCTTAATATCCTATAAATAGGAACCATAAGAAAGGAGTAAAGTCAGATTCTCAGAAAGGTTATGTATATTGTAGAATATTATTAGGAATGAATAATATTTCATGAATAACTAATAATAAAATAATTCCATATAAATAATCATTTGAGAATATTTCCTATCCATTGATGTCGTAACTATTTACATATTCTCATAGGCATCAATAACTAACTCTTTTTTAATAGAGCACATAATGGTAGACATCGTAAACATACCTTTGATGCCTCATGCTTAGCTATGTTATATAAATGGTTAGCACATTATCCATATTCCCAATCTAGTTTCTCTCAGGAGACATATTGAAGCCTCGAGGGGATTTTTAATTTTAGTCCCCATGTTCCACTTAATTCTTTGAATGCATTCATTATATGAATAATCAATTAAAAATAATAAATATTATTTAATAATCAATAACATCCCATATTTTCAAAAACATCATACATATTTTAAATAACTAAAATAAAATTAGATGGTATTTTGAAGAATATACATAATTATTAATAAGATTTCAAAAATTATTTCAATATATATGGGAATACATTAACAAGTTAACTAGAAAGTTTCATTTTAAAATATCTTTTTACAATTAGAAATCAAATGTTTGAAATGTAAAATTATTCTAAATATTAAATAATATGGTTTCTTTTAATATAAAATCATTATATTTTAAGGGCTACCTAGAAACATTTATATGTAATAATAGAAGGAGATTTTTTTCATGTCATATGATTTATAAATCATTTCATTAAAACATTTGTATGAAGAGTCAAAATGTATGACAAACATAAAAAGATATAAATATTATTTTTAAACCAGTTCATAAAATTTATAAATTGGTAAAAATATTTTTATTAAATTTTTATATAAAATTATAATTTTTTTATAAACCATTTGTAGGAAAATATGGATATTAAATAACAATATTCTTGTCTGAGTTGAAAATCAAAGTCGGTTTTCCGTAAAAAAGATCCTATTGGAATAATTAATAATTAAAATAAGGAAAATTAAAGGAAAACATATTATATATTGAAATAAATGGATTAGAATAAAATATATATTTTATATGTTTGAATGATAAAATTATTTCCAAAGTGGATACATATACATAAACTATCCTATATAATGATGATATTGTGAAAAACAATTACATCTAGTCCAACATCCTTAAAATGAACGCAAACCTCATGTATAGTTAATATCGATTTATTATAAAATTATTTCAAGAAAATAATCATATATAACATAACATATAATAATTACTTATAATATTTATTCAAACATTTTAAAATAATAATATTTTCTAATTTTTGTTCCCAGTAATAACTAAGTCATTTTTATGAATATAACGGTTTGGTGATCTCAATCCCTTTACATTGATAATGGTACCTTCATCTAATAGACTTTATATTAAGATATAAATATCATATATAGTCATTATATTTTTATTTATATTAATATATAATAATTATATATAGAAAAATAATTACATTTTTCATGAAGAAGACAGGTCGTATGTATGCATGCCCACTGTTTTCATTTTTCAATGGATTTAATGAATGAATGGTGCATTTTATTATCAATTTTTTGAATTCTTATTATAATATTTAAATTAAATATATTCATTAAATCTTTCTTTTTTTTGCAATCCATGAATAAATTATAATTAAAAAAATCACATCACACCATGAATGTTTTAGTCCACGCGTACCCATAAGTGACATTAACATTTTCAATAATAATGGATTTCAAAATTTATATGTGATATTATGATTAAAAAATTATAATAATCCAATTAATAGCATATATATACAATAAATTAATCAAAATAACTATCAATGAATGGTCGTGATGGAAGTGAAATTACATCGGCTAAGGAGGAGGTAGTATGTCGTACACATGATCAACAATTTTTTATACAATTGATGAAAGTTGAGATGGATATAAATTATTCATTTAACAATGAAACATTTAATTATCTTTTTTAATCCTTTGTTAAAATTTCATTATAGTATAAAAATATTTTATATATGTGTAAGAAGAAAGAAAATGAAAACGTATGGTTAATAATTAAAACTCATCTTTGGAAATGTCTTTATATTTTTATATAAATAATTCCAATGATTATATCCTAAAAGAGTATGTACTCTTGGTAATTTAGGGATGTAATATTTGTGTTTTTTTAGTACAAATATGAAATAAAGGTCAATTTTTGTATATAGAGGAGGGGAGGTGAGATGAATTTCCCTTTCATAAATCAAATGAGTGTCATTTTTATAAATACACATAATATTAAATAATAGGAAGTCACTCTCAATCCATGATCCGTAAAAATCAATAATAAATTAGTATATTAAATTTAATATAGTGAAAATATAATTTTATACATGTTTTCAGGTGATTTATAAATATAAATGTCCAATATGTGCATCCTATTGATAGTGAGGCCTAATGTCTTTAGAGGAATTGGTTAATATTACATCAAAAGGAACGAAAACATGAAATCATTATTTCAATCAACATATTGTGATCCTAAACTAATTTTAAGTTAAAAACTATATATAATAGGAAGGGAAATTAATAAATTAATATTGTTTGCTAAAAACCCATTAAGGGAATAAATGTGATATGAAAACAAAACATGTAAGTTAAATTTATAAAATGACATCCTAAAATATAATATTTCTGTGTAATAAAAAGAAAAATAATATATGGAACTTTGTAACAAAATATAATGGTAACACATGAAATATATAATAAACATATTACATTCCGTAAATATGAGTCAAGGATTACATCCTAGATAATATAACATGGTGGAATAAGTCCCATAATAGATTAGGATTACTCTACAATCTCTTTGATGATGTCTCGTATTTCGAAATCACTAACCATTGAATTAGAGTGATAAAAAATAGAACCCATCATAGGATATTAATCATCTATATATGATAAATAAATTAATTTAATCACAATGAATTATATAATAATTACCCATTGATGGAAAATGACTTATATAATCAGACCATATATCATAATAAATTATAATTTCATAGTGAAGGAATTTTAGAAATGAAAATAAGTCATTTATTACACCATAAAAGGAATGGATAATAAGTTATGTATTTATGTGAGCGAATTATAGAGATAATTTAGAATAATTTCATATCATTAGATAGTGATAGAAAGTGACTCTATGAGAGATTGATCATAACCCAATGAAAATAGAGGTTTATAGTGATCCCTTACCATGAGCTTGATTTATCATGTACATTATTTTTTATCATAAAATATAATAATATTTTATTTATTTATATTAATAAGAACAAATTAATATTTATTATTCACTTTATTATATTCATTACCATTTTATGTTTAATTACATAATCATTTACGTTCAAGTCAGACATTTTGAGGATGTTTTTCATTTTTCCAAAATCACTCAGGAATGTCGAATAAGGTAAATATAATTATTAATTATTCATCACCATAATAATAATAAATAAATATTACCAATTTCATTGTTAAATTATAATTTTAAAAAAACTGTGATTTGTGGTGATGAACAATGATCCACCTTACAATCATGGAGATGACAGGTCGTACGTACACGCATGAAAAATTTCGATAATTCAATAAACATGATTGAAATATGATAATTTTTCATACAGAATTATATATTTATAAATAAATAATAAATATAAAATTATATTTTTATATACCCTTACATATACCATCAAGGTGATGTTCTAACCAAATGAATCAAATCAACTTGTCAAGCGGTATTCTGTTAAACACATGAATGACCATATTCTTCTTCAATGGATGGTAAGGATTAACGGTATGTGATATATTAAAATTTTAGAATGATAAATATTTCATTGATTTAATATATAAAAAATATATACATTATCATGATTATATGTGGGAGGAGATGATGGAAAAAAAATTATATTGTTTCACGAGGTGGTAGTCTTCCGTAAACATGATTCGTTGTTTTATTTACAATTTGATGGAAATGGAATAAATTTGAGCTAATAAATTAACTTTACAATATATTATTATTTGGTATATACTAAATCATCATAAATGAGTAATATTTGAAATAGGTGGAGGAATAAATATAACAATGATTTTTGTTTAAAAATAATATATATTCTTTAGAAATCCTTTTTAAGATAATAATTATTGCCTTTGTAGAACATATTTCTCATAAAAAAGGATTCAAACACGTCATATGATAATTAATGAAAGAATTTTTTTAGTTATTTTCTGAAACATAAGGATTTTTAAGTATAAAGATAATATGCGATGGGGTCCTATTATTAGTGGGAGAGATAATACAAAAAAATTGAAAAGAAAAAGTTACGCCCATGTTGTACACATGCCAAAAGCCTTAAAAACGAATCATTATCATGAAAAAATTATATATGGTCAAAATAGTGACATAAATTAATATTGGATAAGTTTTTAGGTCATTTTAGTCCTTATTATTTACATTAACCAGCTGATAAAACAGTTTTATCCTTAATCCAAATAATAATGTTTTTAATATTTTTATCATAATCAAGAACAAAATTTTTGATTAACTTGTTATATAATATTAATTATTTTAATAATAAATATATGTTACCTTTTTCATACATTAACTCACACAATTAGAATAATTTAATTTAAAATTACAAAAACAAACTCGTTGAGAAAATAGTTATCCAAAGAAAATATTTTCAAATTTTCAAATTTTTTTATATAAATGTTCAACATGAAATTTATTTCAGTGCCTTTTATTTCATTAATAATTAAATAATTTTTCTATGACTAATTTTAAAAAATACTTATCAAAAATTAATCTTTTAAAATGATAATAATTTAAAAGTATTTTTCTGAAAAAAAACATTATTTTTCAATATTCATTAAAATATTTACTTTTTTTGGAAAGATATCAAAAGTCAAGCTTTTTATAATTCTCAAATTTTTATTCAAATAATGATCTTCAATATTTTTTATTAATTTTTTTTAATCTATCAAAAATTGATTTTTTTTGTTCAAAAAAATAAGTAGAAATTTTTTTTGAGAAAAAAGTAATTTTGGAGCATATAAAGACATAAATAAATATTAAGTACTTATATATATATATATATATTACTAATTCTTAATTCATAATTATCAAGGTCTTCTTAATAGTAATAAAAACTAAAAATTTATTTGATAAGTTATAAGGTCTTTGTTTACATAATAGTATTTATTGTATATTGAGTTTCATTCAATTTTTTGTTATGTGTCGCATATGCTATAGAATATAACTTTTTTTTGAAATGGAATGTTACATAAATCATTCCATAAAAATATTCAACCAAAAATTGTTATTATTGATCATTATGAAAATATGTGATGGTTTTTTTCTTCTTTTCTTCATCAGGTTCCCAGGTTATCTCTTCGTATTTATGGTTCCACCATAGCAATTTGACTAGGTGAGTCATGTTTTTGCGTGGAATGTTATCTCTACTGTCAAATAACTTCACTAGATTATACTCATAAATTATATCATTTTCTAGATATACCACCACTTAATTTAGTATATTTGAGAGATTTAGTACACACATATTCAATAGGGATACAAGGAATGTTTTGTGTACTCAAGAAAGGGTTAGTGGGATTGCTAGATGATAATCCATGGCTCTGATGTGATCGAGAATATTAAAGTAGACAATTTACTAGGGGATTATCATTCCCATATTTCTAAATCTCATTACTCTATTCTATTGAGATATGGGGTGAAACACTTTATCTCCAGCATCAAACTCATGGTCTCATTAAAAAATTTCAACATATCTATTTTTTAACTATGATTAATCATGATGTAATGATAGATAGTCTTACACTTTTCTATGATTTACTCAACCATTTTTGTACCCAACATCTTGTCTTCACCAAAATCATCCCAACAAGAATTTGTTTTTTATATCATCTCATAATTATATTCAATAAGATCTATTTGGATGCTTGAGTGGAAGATATTATTATACATGAACTTTCATGTAAGAAGATATTGATCCCATCCTCTGTTTATTTCCATCCAACATTCTCTCAACATGTTTCCCAGTGTCAAAATATTCTTATAATATTTTCCATCAGTTTTGGGTTAATAAGATGTACTGAATTTAAAATCAACACTTAATGTATTTTTTTGGATATTCAGTAAAAGGGACATAATTCTTTTATCTAGTAGAGATACTATCAATAGTATTTTTCTGTTACACCTCACCACCTCTAAGATTTATATTAATTCATGTTGATCATGTGGGATGTACTCTTGAGTTATAATGATGTGAGTAGTCTATATAAAATGATTCAACCCCACCAAAAAGGCATTATTTCATCATGTTGACTTGGCTAAACTATTGAAAAAATACTTCGTTATTTTCTAAAATATACATTTTTTATTGTTATTGGTTGCTTCATCGAATAAGAATATTTCATATTATCCTTTAAATGATGAAAAACCAACCAAATTGATGTATATTCTATAATATACATCTTAATGTTTTCATACCGATATTTCTAATGGATATCTTGTACATCATTAGGCTCCCAAGGTGTATTGAGAATTTCATGGTATGTGCATCATCCCCTATACATCAGTTTATATTTGGATTTGATGGAACACATTTTTCTGAACAAAATCATAAAACTCGAAAATCATCAATTTTAATCATTATGGATGTCCATTTTCTTATAGCATCAAACACTATTTGAATTCCATTATTAACTTTTTGGGAATCGATTTTCATCCCTAAAAGGGATAGATGCTCAATTATTTGAGAAATGAATGATTATTTTACTTCCTTTTTTATCTCGATGTCCATTATTTATATGTATAAATATTTCATCATTCTCATTTCTCGTCATTGATAAACATTTTTGACACATTATTATTTGGAAATCTTCCACTTTGTTTTATTTACTAGGATACTAATTTATTGATCTTTAATAGTGCATGAGATTCTCTAACCATCTTCACTGGTGAATATTAAAATAATTATATTAGAATATATATTTGATTTTATTATGTTCTATATATATTTAACACTTCTCCCCATATTGACAATTTCAACATATTTTCTACTAAAATGTCATTGAATCCAACTGTATATCCTTTTTGGAATTGTTCTTACCATGAAATTTTAATTTTATTGATTAATATGATATAGATTTATCATTTTAAATCAATGTGTAGAATACAACTTTTTTTCAGTTTATCGATGTGTTCTATGAATAGTTCCCCACTTGAGGCTAATGAAAGGGCTAGTGTACTGGTAAGACTCTATTTTAATACTGCAAATATCTCTTCACATTCACCAGTTTATAATTACTTTACTCACTTCTTTGTTATCTGTTTTAATGTGTTTGAAAATTGGGGTATGTTACTCAAAAATCAATGGTAATTCCTTGATTATATAATGAAAATATGGATATCCATTACTAATATTAGTTTTTCCTAGTCCAAAATTACCTTTGACATAGAATGTTTCACATGTATCTTTTTTACTAGTGGTAATATGACTAAATAATCACAATTCCTTTATCCAGAACACACATTAATGATAATATTTATATAAATTCTCATTTCTAAAACTCTCAAAGATAATATTAAAATTATACTAATGTTACTCCTAACATTTGCAGTAAATAATTATACTATATATAATGACTATAATAAATTTTTAGAGGTAATCTCGAAGAACTCTATTAATTAAATGCAAAATTATTGATAAGGAATTTGTATGATTGAATGCCATCAAAATTAAATCATACTATTATTACCTTCATTTATGTTTAGTTCAAGAAATATAATACTTATTTACCATTAAATTGCAGTATGTTTACTAATGGTCCACCTTAGAGAAATACTGACCCTTTGTATTTGATTAAAAAATTTATCTATCTGAGGAATGTGTACTTAATCTATATCACTATTTATTTGAGTTCTTGTTAATCAAAATAGAGTCATATTGGCCCATCCTTATTTTTGATCATGTGGACCATTCCAACCCACAGTGAATCACTCATGCATATAAAAAAAATTAGATTATAGTTCAAATGATTCATTAGGTCATCAAGATCAATGGTGGCTAGTCTATAAGTATTATCTCATTGGTGAAGATATCACTGAATAACATCAATTGAGACCTCAGTCTATAAATTAAGTGGAAGACAAAGAAACACTTTATGAAATAAATTAGTACTATTTATCATTAAAGGCATATCTTCATGAATGATTCTCTCCATTTTATTAATTTATTGAGTGAGATATTCATTCTATAAGACAAACATATCCACACATGAATAGAATATTACAAGGGATATTTTTCCAATTTATATTTTTCTTAAATTGGGGGATTCTAATGGACATAATGATTTATCTCCCTCTCTTAATGTTTATTTTGGGTTTTTATAATGGAATCTAATCCATGTACAATATAACATGAAACTCCACTAAAGGATGTAAGATAATATTTTAATGGATGATTAAATCCACAAACATTGACTTGGGATGTTTTATATACTTGGGAGGAAATGTTTCCTAAATTTAATTTAATCACCAACATCTAGACCCATATGATTTGAGGTGTCTCTTGAATAGTTATACTAACCATACATGATATGAAAAAACTAAAAATAATAATAATAATTTAGTAAATTTTATTTTCGTGAATGATTAAGTACACTAATTTTCATTACCTCATTATTGAGATCAATCTCAGTAGTAGTGATATAATATTTTCTTTCTTTATCTCTCGGTCTTTCAGGTTGTTGTCATTGACATTATTCAACAACTATTTTCTTAATGAGTTGGAATATACAATTACCCCATTACTTGGTTTTGAAACACTTCATCATAGGCATTGTGTTGTATTTGACCTTTATTCATCCTCCACATTAGATGTTTTTTTCATTTTCCTCTATAATTGGTTAGCATGATTCTTCACTTTTCTAAAATTGATTTATCTCTTGGTTCTCAAATAATAGTTTCTAAAATGATTGATCTAACACTTTTGGCGTGTGGGATATTGGGTTTTCATTCTCCCAAATGATTTATCTAATTATAGAATTACAGAAAAAACCGTTATACATGTTTTTTCTCCATTCCCATGTGTCCACTAAGTATGTCATCCCAACATTTTGTTACAAAATCATTTTATTACATGGAATAAAATAGAGGATTTTTTAATGACTAATTTCATAGAAATCAGGAACATAATAGATGAAAAGGTAAAAAATTATTATAATTCAATTGAATGGATTCTTCATGGGTTTGTCCAAAGTACATTTAATTAATTTTATATCCTGGGGACAAACATCAAATAAATGGTGGGATCATTAGGCTCAAAAATTGAATAAGAGTGAAGAATGGATTACATGTGATCATATGGAATATCAATATAAACAAGAGGAATATATTTATGGTATGAATTTGAGAACATGAGGCACATCAGAATTAAAATAACATGAATCATAATATGTAAATTTCTATAAATCATTTAAATGAGACATTGATAACAATATCACTAATGTTTATCACCATAGTGTCTTGAATGGAAATTTACCAAGGTTATTCACAAAGGTATTTTAAAAACTTGTCATATAAATATTATAATATTTAAATAATACATTTTAGTGATATCAAGGATGAACCATAATATTTATTAATTAACATGGTCAAAGTAGATAGTAATTAATCATTTAATAAATAATGTGCGGAGAATAGAGAATTGGATAATTTATTAAAATGATGGTGTTTCAAAAGTGCAAAAGATGTGATCATTATATCATTTTTTACCCATATAATGGGAGTGAATTTTCTATAATATTTGTAAAAAAATAAAATATATGTTAGTTACTTATTTTTGAGAAACCCTAGATAATATTGTTTTTTTGTATTCAAAATTGAAAATAAAGGAGAATTCCATATATAGTGATTTAAATTTTGAGGAATAAATTTGGAAGAAAGACGAGTGTAAAATGATGTTTGAGAAAAGGAAAAAATGAGATAGGGGAAATGATATCCCATTTATATAACATAATTTAATGTATTTTGACGATAAAAATGGTAATAATATAGATCAATCATAACTTTTAGAATGCATAAAATGTTTCTATAAATTTTGTAGAAAATAAAGATAATATCATTAGCTTGAAGAGTTACCCGTAAATCATGATGAATGAATCCATGGGGGATTGAGGAACCCATTGGGGGCCATTAGGAGTAAAAAATACAATAAATTTGGTTATTAGGTTTGTGGATTGATGGTTATTGGGGAATTGGGTGGGTATTTATTGACAATGTGTAGGATTTGTTTTCTAATTTCAAAAAATATGCCTTCAAAACCAATGTTATTGATAAAGAAAAACCATTTTATTACCCATGGTGTTTCCAATTGTTTGGGTTATATGGGTCATATATTATGTTATTTTATCCAATCAAAAATAATAATCTTTTTATATAACATGTTTTCGAATGGAAAATTAATGTTTTCATTGGGAAATGTGTTTATAGTCAATGATTCCATTTTAGACATAGGAATGTCATTTATAGGATTGGAAGTTGATTAAAAACCATAAAATACATAATATTATCATAATAACATATGTTTGGTCATGGAATTTGTTTAATTAATTATTAAATCATTATCAAATAATTATAAAATCACTAAACATACCAAAAACCCAAAAATGTTTTTTTAGTTTTTAAATAAATATAATGTATTTTAGAATATTATGATAAAATCACCCTAAACAATTTTTACCATGATAATTTCAAAAAAAATTATCAAAACATTTCTCTAAATATAATTTTTTTAACATTTAAATATAAATACCATAATTATTAAAAATATAGAAGGTTATAAGTCATTGTCAAATTTCTGACACTTACAAAATTTATGGGCCATAATAAAATAATTTTATAATTTTTATATAAATAATAGTTTATTTAACATAATATTTCCTAAAATAATTAATATTTATAAAACCACAATTTGTTATAAATATTTATATCTATTATTAATATTATGTGTTATATCTTAAAAATAAATATTTTAGATTTCAGTTTAATGAAACCTATATTTTATTAAGAAAAAATATTATAAAAAAGGAATTGAGGGACTAAAAATTTTATTCATTCAATGGAATAAATCTTATATATCTATTTTATATAAACATTACAACTTATGAGACTGGAGTGTGACCTAATCGTTTGTTTTTTAATGGAAAAAGATTCATGGGGAAGCTCAGAAAAAAACTACCTTGTGTAACTTCCACTATCTTGATAATTTCCTATATAAAATTTTAATCTCACATCACTTGTTGATGCTCAGCTTGGGCATGGTCAAAAGAGAGACCAAGTGATTCTTCCAACCTCCCAACTTCTGAAAATGGGTACCGTACGACACAATTCTACGAGCTCATGTCATCTCCTCTATAATACCCCAAACATAAAAATTTCATAATTTTGATTTAAGTCTATAGTTAGAGTTTATTTTGAATTTAAAATCTTTTTTGGTATATAGTTTTATAGAATTAGTCCATAAGGCATATGTAAAATCCCTATAAAGGAAAAGTGGACCCTTCCAGCAGTATCTATTTAAATTATAAAATCCAATTTTTAAAAATAAATGTTTATTCTTTTCATCATTAATCATCATAAAATTTCCTTGATACCATTCATGACCCTATTCAAACTTAAACCTTATGAAAATTATTTCAAAAACTTTGTATGAGCACCAAAATTTCAGTAAGGGATATTAAATAAAAAATGAAACTGTTATTCCCTGAATATTCTAAAATCCTAAAAACATTTTTACAAAATCATAATTTTCACACATAAAACAAAATCTTTTTATCTTAACTTGTGAAGTCTTAAGATTAATATAAAACATCATATAAATCATAAGAAATAAATTTTAATTGTGGAGTCTATACCATACATACATTATAGCATTCACAGCTACATAGGGAGTAACCTTCATGGTTATATTTGGAATTCACATCATTGTGTATTCGTTATATCTATTAGAAGAAACCCAATCGTTTATCCCAATATCATAACCCAGTGCATTGGAGAGATATCATATGATCAACTACCATTGGTTTATCATGGAACCAACTGTCATCAGATTATCATGTAACCACCCGTCAAATATCACAGTAATATTATATAATCATAACACATAAAATATTACAATTATCATCTTTTCACTATTAAAATTCTGTTGTGAACCACAAGAAATAATTTAATGATATTGAAATAGTAGATCCACCATCCAAAACCATATTCAATACAGAAATAACCAAAAAGTTAATATGGTGTTTCATTATCTTTTAAATACATTATGGTTTACAGAGGAATCCAAATATAAAATTACAGATATGAAGGTGGAGATGCCATTGTTACCTCATTAAAAAACATTCATATTTTAATTTGGTAAAGATAATAAAATGATTCATATAAAATGATTACTTTTTAAAAACATGGAATTAAATATAATTCAAATGGGCTGATTATACACCTTATAAAATATAGTGGTGTATAACATCAAAATGTGCCTCAATGAAAGGAGATTGAGATGATTTCTATTACCTTGAGAAAAAATCATAAAATACAATCATTATATTCCTAAATATTAAACCTAGGATTATTTATAATTTCATGATAAGATTTGGGAAGAATATTATTACTTTTTTATCACTTATTACGATTTTATATCTCACATAACTATTTGTGTTCGTATCGGTTGTTTTGTAGATATTCGATACATGAGTCAAAAAAGACCTTGTTATTATGTAAATGGTCCACGTGGTCATAAATCCATTATATAAAAAAATAATATTCATGAAATATTCGTAACCTTTATACATTAATTATAATTTTTAAATCAAACATGTATTTATCGTTATGAAAAATGAATAATCTTATAATCTTGGAGACGGTAGGCCTTATGTATGCATGAGTAACATTTCAATTTTTAATTGATCAATATAGAATTATGGTACTTATTATTTTATCATTAAATAATTACCATAATATTATTAAGATAATAATAAAAATTTAAATATACACATATATATATTTCACATGTGATGTAATAAATAAAACAAGTCACATCGCTTGGTGGAGGTAATAGTTCACACGTACGTTTTATTGACATTGTCATTTTTATGCGCAAGAAATGTAAGAAATTAGTTGATATATAATTATCTTAAAATGATTAATATTTCATGAATATAACATGTGAACATTGATTCCATTATTATAACTAGTCATGGGAGACTATTATGGAAAGTTAATTATATCCGTTTTTGGGGGTGATAGTTCGTAAGTACAAATCAATTATTAATTCCTAAATTCATTTCATGGAAGTGGAGATGGATTTAGTTTATGATATTGACATAATAAAATATTATTATATTTAAGATACAATTTTTATTTTTTATCTTGTAAGAAAATGATTTTAATGATGTTAATGAAGAAATAAAATATAAATACACTATGGAAATGATACCTCTTCTTCGATTGATCACCTTTTAAGAACACATTAACACCTATACAGAAGTTTTTATGAATAAAATAAGTATTCAAGAACCTTGGGAGTTATTATAGAAAGTATTTTGGGTAGATGTTATCCAATCTAATTTTTATTATGTTTACAAAATACAGAGGAATGGGTGCCTTTTTTATAGGACTGTGGAGGGGCATGCTTGGATTTATTATCAGTATTAAATAAATATAAATTCTATTTTGATTAAAAATGGTCCAAAACTAATTTAATTTATATAAAAGACTATTTTTTGTAGAATCATAATCATTAACATAAAATTAAATAGGTTCTGAATATTTTTCAATCCTTAACTTGTTGTTTTAACCTTTTTAACTCTTACTATTTTATTAAGTAATTAACATTTATGTGTTAAAATAATAACAAATTAATTCCAAAAGTCAAATCGATGAGTTATTAAATTTTTTTAGACTTATCTAATATTATTAGTTGAATCTTGGTATTTGAGAAATTGTATATCATTCAGTTATACATGTTTTATTTTATGTTATGAATTATTTCAATTTTGACACAATTCATTACATGACTTCTTTTTAAAACCATAACAACTTGACTCCTTGGAAAAAACATCAGTAACACAACACTAACATGTCATAGTCATATAGAAATTCTTGAAGGTCATATGTTATGTCCAATAATATTTTATAAATATTTACAATAATATTTATTTTATTCTTTCATTAATTAAGAAATTACAACAACATCTCTAGGTCTTAATTAAATTTAATTATTTAATTTTTAAAATTTTAAATAAATTAGCTAGATGTAGGAAATATATTTATCATTGAAATATAAATTTATAGAAGCATATATCCCTTATATTACTCCATACAAAAACAATTTACTTTTCAAATCATAAGTGTATCAAAAATTACCATTCATTGAATATAATATTATAATGGCATTAAGAGACGTACATTTGGAACTAATTGGTACTAAAATTGACTAAAAATACTATCATCATTAAAATTAACTCATCCAGTAAAATGTTTATAAGTTTTTTGGTAGATTTATATTATTTTAATGTAATCTTTACATTTAATTTCTCTATTTACCTATGATCGTGGTAATAAATTATATTAATAAAGATACTATTCATAATATTCAAAATTAAAAGACATCTATTTACATAATTTTGACCTTATGATTCAAAAAATGGAACCAAATTTTCCAAATTAAAAACATATATTTGGAATAAATTAATTTAAAATTTATCTCATTTATAGAATAATAAATGTGTTTTTTATGTGAAACATTCAAAAGTTCACATTGTTCTTCTATTTAATTAAAATTTGAAAAATAATCCAATGATATAATTTGGATTAAATGATAAAAAAATAGATATAATGATACCCTAAAACATTTTAAAACAATATTATATCAATATAAATAAAATATATGAAAATTCATTTTCAATTAAAAATACAGTATTTTTCACTATTCATTAAAATATGAAATTTATTAGAAAAATAGAAAAAAAAATCAAAAGTAAATTTTGATGTCAAAATTCCAAATAAGTAGATTATTGTTTAATATATAACATATACAATGAAAAATTTGATTTAAAAAGAATTCCCAACCAAATGTGGTAAAACTATATTTTTTAAAAAACATTAATTTTATCTGAATATTTTATTTGTTCATATTTAAAGACTAGATTACACATAAGATTAATTTGAGAAATTATATTGAATTTATATCTCATTAATATATTTCATAAATTGTGATTTTATTGTTTTATATACGCAATTATTCACTTTAAAATAGTTATTCATAAAAACAAATCATTTATAATGAATTGGTTTTTTATTTAATTTCCAAATTAATTTGGTATACAATGAATCATTGTATATATATGTGTGTTAAAACAATATTTTTTTAAATAAGTTAACCCATTTAATTCTCAAAAGTATAATGGCTATATGATAATGTTCTTAATAAATAATTATTTTATGTTGTTCATTTAAGCTAAATGTGTTGTATCATGAACGTTATCAAACATAGTGTTTCCTTTTAAAAACATGGGATGTTACATTCACACCATTTCGGAAATTTTGTCCCCAAATTATTATTTTTTGGATCAGTTAAGAAGGTTCAATTTTTACTAATACTTCATTAATATCCCACATTAGTAATGATTCAATAAAAAATCCTCTTTAAAAAAAAGAATGTGAAGTACAAATGTCACCCAAGATAAAAAATATTATGATTACATGTAAGAAAAAATTGATATAAAATAAAAAATAACCATCATTTTTTTATAGAGAGTGAATGATAACATGATTTTGGGAAATCAAAGAATCATAAAACCACAAAATAGTTTTGTGTTAAACGGTCTTTGATTTCATTGTTGGAAAAGTATATATAAAATGTTTTTGTTTTAAGATCCTTTTCATATAGTTGATGAATTTTTATTTTTAAAATAATAACATATGAAAATTATAAGGCCCCGACCTTAAACATTACTTAATATTGAATTAAATGAATAATTCACATTGAGGATCTTTTCAGGTTTTGTGTTTTAGAGAATTAGATCATAACTATTACATCTCAAAAGATTAAAAAGTAGACACTTCTACTAAGTTTCCATAGAATAAAAAAAACTCTTAAAAAGAGACATGTCTAGTTCCATGTTTTATATAGCATGACTTTCCCTTAATCCCATCCTGGACCCTATTCCACATTATGTCCTGTGAAAAACATTTCAAAAAAAAACTTGGGGTGAGCATAAAAAGCTCAGTAAGGGATACACAAAGAATGAAAACTGTTAGTTTTTCAAAACAACAAGTAAACCATGTATACTTTATCAAAGTAATACTTTTCACCTTTTCGAAGTAGTTAAAACTATTCACTGAATAAAATTTCATTACTTACCCTTCTATAACCAAAAGATTACCATTAAACCCATATAAAGAACACATAACATATAAAGGTAACTTGGGACATAAACATACTTAAGTGGAATAACCATACGGTCGACTTCCACACATATCACTTAATGGAATAGCCATACTGACAACTTCCATACATACTTAATGAAATATCCATACGGCCGACTTCCATACCCAATGATTTGGAGGTTATAACGTAACCACCCGTCCTGGTATTCACGGAACCACCCGTCATATGGTTTATCACGTAACCACCCGTGAAATGTCCAAGTACAAATATAAAATAATAAAACATAAAACCAATATAAAGGAATGATAACATTTCCACATTTCAATCACAATATATCATTTAAATATATTGTCATAATAGAATCCTTTATCAAAACCATTTTCAATACCAAAATACATAAAATAGTATATGGTATTTATTTTGTTTAAAAACATTACGGCATGTTGAGGAAGCCAAATACCAAATAATACTCGCGGCGGCGGAAAAGGTCATTGTCATCGCGTACATTAAAAAAAACATTCCTTTTTTTTGTTTAGTAAAATGCTTCGTAGAAAAGGATTCCTTTTTTATAAAAGTAAAAGTCAAAGGGGTTTATACACCGTATAAAAGAAAGATGTGTATAAAACAAAATATGCCTCAATGAAAGGAGATTGAGACGAAGTCCCTTACCTCGGGTCCGACTTGACTCGATCGTTCTTTAACATCCTGAATAATAAACATGAGTTAATTTCTATTTTCTTTAGAACCTTTTTCAAGTTCATTATTCGTTTTATATCACTTATTTCCATGTTATAAACATTATGTAACCATTTAAGTTAATAATGTTTGTTTTGTCGATATTTGGTTCTTAAGTCAAAAGTGGACTTCTTACAATTACATGTTGTTCATGTGGTCAAAGGTTCTTTATATCCATAATGACATTCCTGACTTGGATATCATATATATCATATATATCCAGAATATACATGTATTTATAATATTACATAATCATTTAGAGGTAAGAAATGAAATGCACCGTTCATGGAGACGGTAAGCCGTACGTACGCATGAACGCTACTTTCATTTCTATGTCATATTAATGGAATTAAAAATAAATGAGAGGTATGTATATTTTAATTACAGAATTATATTCATCATTTAGATGTATAATTAATCATATATATCCATTATATACATGCACTTATAATAGTACATTACATTTGGGGATAAGAAATGAAATGCACCGTTCATGGAGACGGTAAGTCGTACGTACGCATGAACGCTACTTTCATTTCTATCTCATACATTAATGGAAATAAATAATAATTATATAGAGGTATATTATAATTCAAGTATAAAATCATATATAATAACTTTAAATACATCCTTTATACGTCCCACATACGGCATTAACGAATCACATCACTTTGAGGGGGCGGTAGTCCGCACTTCCTTAAATGAAGATATCACATTTACCCATAATGGAAGCCATAAATGTATGCCAAAAATGAAAAATACAGAAGCATAAGGAAATAATAAACATATAATATATGATATATAAATATAGTGTCATCTTAATGGCCACCTTTGAAGGTGTTAGAAGAATATCGAACAATCATCGTTTCGTGAAGCAGAAATTCGCCATCCACGAAAACAGTATGTTCATTAACCATTAGACGTAGGTGTGTGTAAGTGTAGCTAGAATCATTATTATAACAACATCTTAGTATATGTAAGATACTGGAGTTGTTACAAAAGAAATGAATAAAAAGAGTTTATGAGGTTGGAGAAGTAAAATAAAACAAAATGACTCAAGTGAAGACATTACCTTAAAATCGGGTAACTCCTTTTGGTTTGAGCTCAAAGCCTTCCTTGGAAAGACTTCTGCCCAATGTGAGGCTTCAAGGAGTAAGAGAGGGGTTTTGAGAGACTAAATGATCAGATATTGTCTGAACCAAAGGCTTGAGAGGTGTGGGTAAGGTGGTAGAGGTGGGGGCCTTTTATAAGAGGAGAGGAGGGGCACTCTTGCAAAGTAAGGAAATGTTATTTTATTTTAGAATGAGTTTCTGTTATTAATGGTCCCACATTGATGTTTTTCGAGGATAAGGTGATAAGGGTTTTGATATCCACCCATACAATAGGTTTTGGACATGTTTAGGTCTTAGATTTTACATTATCTTTCAATTTTATTTAAATCATTAAATAATGAGGTAATCGCTGCATCATCATGGCGTCATAAATAATTTACTTTATATAATGTCTAAAAATTATAAAAAAAATACTATGATGTAGGAAATCTTTTTATATTTCCAATTAATATTTATAGTAGAAAATATGACTTTTATTAACCCATGTAAAAATTGGTTTAGTAAAACATCTCATGTTTGTGTCATTTTTATTTTAACTTTAAAAAAAGGCATAAATGTCATTATCATACCCATGTGGCTCCATGGGGTACCAAAAATAGACCCATGGGTTGTATTGGTCATCCATAACTCAACCAATAGGGTTAGGTCAAGTGTCAAGATATTTTCATTTTATTATAATATCATTTTTACCTTAAATTACACTAATTACCTTTAATCGTGATTAATAAAACATAAAAGTTATTATTCACCAAAATTTATTTTAATCCCATTGACCCACATTTTACTTAATAATGAAAATCATTTAAATTGGATTTTTGAGATTGAAAACATAGAAGTGGTAAAGTCCCATTTAAACGAAAAATCAAATTTTTTAACCACCACTTTGCGGTTTCAGTATTCATCAAAAATTGAAGTTTTTCAGAAAAAAACCAAATCATCACCCTAAGCTGTATTTGATATTCCGAATTAAAAAATGAATTCCATTTTAAAAAATGAAAAACATATAAGTTTCATTAATTATTTTAATAATTAATTCCCGCTGTCAAAACAAATATCGTGTTTTTATGAAACAATAAGTATCAAAAGATTGACACATGTTTAAGTCCAATTTCAAAGTGAAATTAATTCCAATGACCACCATTGGATTAAATGGTAAAAATATATCCTAATTGGACTTAAAAACAAATTCAAAATATTATCTAATCATCTTAATAAATTAGATTAAAAATATTTTTTGAATTAAAATACAACATTTTACACTATTCATTAAAAAATGAACTTTATTGAAAAAATACCAAAAAATTACACAAAGTAATATTTGATGTCCAGATTCTAAAGAAGAGTTTTATTTAGTCAAATAGAGTGTATAAGAGTAACCAAAACTATATTTAATGACGGTTCGCCATCAAATGATGATAAGTGGATCTTTCGTAAAAATTAGAGTATATAAACCTAGAATTGAATAATTTTCGTATTTTAAGCCTTTATCCTTTATTAGATAAATGTAAAAAGATTTAAAAAACATATATAATCATATTTCAGTTATCACTATCCATTCTCCCCATTACAATGGCTACGTGTTAACTAACATTTAAAATAATATTATTTTATTACTAGTGTGCAATGTATGATTTCAAAGAAACCCTTTGTTGCGTATCGGGTACGCTATCGAACATAGAAACACCTTTAATGTAAAATTAATATTTAATTAGAAAATATTAATAAATATGAAATATATTATTCTTTATTTACCTGGGATGTTACATCCTTCCCCCCTTTTGGGAATTGCATTCTCGCAATTTTATTCACTTATCAAAATAAGTGGGGGGTATTTATCCCTCATAGCATTTTCAGATTTCCACGTTGCCTCTTTAACCATATGGTTTTTCCACAAAACCATTACCTGGTGAATTACCTTATTTCGAAATACTTGCTCTCTTCGGTCAAGAATCTGGACCGGTTGTTCCTCATAAGATAGGTTCTCTTCCAGTTTAACTACCTCTGGACTCAAAATATGAGATGGATCTGGCATATACTTTCTCAACATCAAATCATGAAAAACATTGGGTACCTGAGATAAACTCGGAGGTAAATCCACTCGGTAAGCAACTGCTCCAACTCTCTCCAGAATTTGATATGGTCAAATGAATCTTGGACTCGGCTTTCCTTTCTTACCAAATCACATCACACCTTTCCATGGAGAAACCTTGAGAAAAACATGATCACCTACCTCGAAAGATAGATCCTTCCTCCGGTTATCCGCATAACTCTTCTGCCTGCTTTGAGCTGTTCTCATGTGTTTCTGAATCAACTGAACTTTTTCTGCCATCTCTTCTACCAATTCGGGTCCCATCAGCTTCCTTTCACCCACTTCATCCCAAAATGCTGGAGTTCGACACTTCTTCCCATATAATGCCTCAAATGGTGCCATCTGTATACTGGAATGAAAACTGTTATTATATGAAAACTCAACCAAAGAAAGATGTTGGACCCAACTTCCCTGATAATCCATCGAACAAGCTCGTAGAATATCCTCCAGGGTCTGAATTGTTCGTTCTGACTGCCCATCTTATTTAGGATGAAAAGATGTACTAAAATTTAATTCAGTACCTAACTACTTATGAAGGCCTTTCCAAAAGTTAGAAGTAAACCTGGGATCACGATCAGACAAAATGGAGAGAGGAACTCCATGTAACCTGACTATCTCTTTATGATACAAATGGGAAAGTTGATCTAGTGAAAAAGTATCTCGTATAGCAAGGAAATGAGCAGATTTAGTCAAGCGATCAACAATAACCCAGATTGCATTATTACCTCGAGATGTCCTCGGTAATCACACAACAAAGTCCATGGATATGTTTTTCCATTTCCACTCTAGCACTGGTAAAGGATGAAGCATCCCTTTCGGTAACTGCAGCTCTGCTTTAACTTGCTGACAAGTCAAACAATTCACAGTAAAATCAGCAATATCCCTTTTCATTCCATCCCATCAGTAATACTCCCGCAGATATCTGTACATCTTAGTAATGCCCGGATGAACTGAAAACGGGGAACTATGAGCCTCACATAACAACTCATTCTTCAACTATAAATCACAAAGCACACATAATCTCTTCCCAAACCTCAAAACACAATCATTATCAATGTTGAATTTAGGAAACTTACCTTTCTGAACCAGCTCTATGTTTTTCTGCAACTCACTGTCTTACTTCTATGCTTTCTTGATTCTGTCTGATAGAGATGATCTCACTGATACCTGAAACAAAATAGAAGAACTTCCTGCACCAACAACTTCTATTCCAAAGTTCATCAAATCAAAAACCAAAGGATCTCGTTCCAAACATAGCATGGTTAATGAAGCATTACTTTTTCGACTCAAAGCATCGGCCACTTTATTTGCATTTCCCGGATGGTAGTTAATTGTACAATCTTAATCCTTGATTAATTCCTGCCATCTCCTCTATCTCATGTTCAATTCATTATGAGTGAATATATACTTTAAACTTTTGTGATTAGTATATATTTCACACATTACTCCATACAAATGATGCCTCCAAAATTATAAAGCAAAAACAACATAAGCTAATTCCAAATCATGTGTAGGGTAATTTACCTCATGAGTTTTCAGCTGTCGTGAAGCATAAGCAATTACCTGATCATTCTGCATTAGGACGCAACCAAGTCCTTTAAATGAAGCATCACTGTATATAAAAAACTCACCATTCCTAGAAGGAAGTTCCAAAACAGGATCATTCACCAATCTTCTTTTCAACTCCTGAAAAAAATCATCACATTCTTTTGTCCAGATGAACTTAGCAACCTTACGAGTTAGCTTAGTCATTGGAATAGATAACCGTGAAAAATTTCTAACAAATCTTCGGTAATAGCCTGCCAAACCAAGGAAGCTATGAATCTCAGTTACATTTGTGGGTCTTGGCCAGTCTTCCACAACTTTTGTTTTTGCATGATCAACAGTTATCCCATCTTTAGAAACAATATGACCAAGGAAACAAATTTTTTGCAACCAAAACTCACACTTGCTGAATTTCCCATAATTTTTTTTCTTTTAAGGTTTGAAAAATAAACCATAAATGTCTTTCATGCTCCTATTTACTTTTAGAAAATACCAAAATATCTTCAGTAAACACAACCACGATTTATCACCTGAGTCAACTGAGCCATCACTACAACAAACTGTTTAGTTCTGATTATGACCATCTCAGGATGCCGATTTAGAAGTTCATTTACATCTGTATACCTTCCTAGCACAACTTCCCTGTTTCCTCTTCGAAAAACCATTCTGAACACTGAAATACCTTGGGTAAAGCAACGTGGTAATCTTTAAATTCTATAGAATTTCAGTCATACCATAAATTAACTTATAATTTAACAATTTTCTAACTCCTAAAGTTTTCTAAACCGACCTCTGATACCAACTATAAGGCCCCGGCCTTAAACATTACTTAATATTGAATTAAATGAATAATTCACATTGAGGATATTTTTAGGTTTAGAGTTTTTGAGAATTATATCATAACTATTACATCTCAAAAGATTACAAAGTAGACACTTCTACTAAGTTTCCATAGAATAAAAAAAACTCTTAAAAAGAGACATGTCTAGTTACATGTTTTATATAGCATGACTTTCCCTTGATCCCATCCTTGACCCTATTCCACATTAAGTCATGTGAAAAACATTTCGAAAAAAACATGGGGTGAGCATAAAAAGCTCAGTAAGGGATACACAAAGAATGAAAACTGTTAGTTTTTCAAAACAACAAGTAAACCATGTATACTTTATCAAAGTAATACTTTTCACCTTTTCGAAGCAGTAAAACCTCTTTACTGAATAAAAGTTCATTAATTACCCTTCTGTAACCAAAATATTACCATAAAACCCATATAAAGAACAAATAACATATAAAGGTAACTTGGGACATAAACATACTTAAGTGGAATAACCATACGGTCGAATTCCACACATATCACTTAATAGAATATCCATATTGCCAACTTCTATACATACTTAATGGAATAGCCATACGGCCGACTTCCATACCCAATGCATTAGAGGTTATAACGTAACCACCCATCCTGGTATTCACGGCACCACCCGTCATATGGTTTATCACGTAACCACCCGTCAAATGTCCAAGTACCAATATAAAATCATAAAACATAAAACCAATATAAAGGAATGATAACATTTCCACATTTCAATCACAATATATCATTTAAATATATTGACATAATAAAATCCTTTATCAAACCCATTTTCAATACCAAAAAACATAAAAGATTATATGGTATTTATTTTGTTTTAAAAACATTACGGCTTGTTGAGGAAGCCAAAGACCAAATAATACTCGCGGCGGCGGAAAAGGTCGTTGTCACCGCGTATGTTAAAAAAAACATTCCTTTTTGTCGTTTAGTAAAACGCTTCATAGAAAAAGATTCCATTTGTATAAAAGTAAAAGTAAAAGGGTTTTATACACCGTATAAAAGAAAGTTGTGTATAAAACGAAATATGCCTCAATGAAAGGAGATTGAGACGAAGTCCCTAACCTCGGGTCTGACTTGACTCGATCATTCTTTAATGTCCTGAATAATAAACTTGAGTTAATTTATATTTGATTAAGAACCTTTTTCAAGTTAATTATTCCTTTTATATCACTTATTGCCATGTTATAAACATTATGTAACCATTTAAGTTAATAATGATTTTTTTTTTCGATATTTGGTTCTTAAGTCAAAAGTGGGCTTCTTACAATTACATGTTGTTCGTATGGTCAAAGGTTATTTATATCCAGAATGACATTCCTGATTTGGATATCATATATATCATATATATCCATCATATACATGTATTTATAATATTACATAATCATTTAGAGGTAAGAAATGAAATGCACCGTTCATGGTGATGGTAAGCCGTACGTACGCATGAACGCTACTTTCATTTCTATGTCATATTAATGGAATTAAAACTAAATGAGGTATGTATATTTTAATTCCAGAATTATATTCATCATTTAGATGTATCATTCATAATATATATCAATTATATACATGTACTTATAAGAGTACATTACATTTGGGGATAAGAAATGAAATGCACCGTTCATGGAGACGGTAAGCCGTACGTACGCATGAACGCTACTTTCATTTTTATCTCACACATTAATGGAAATAAATAATAATGATATAGAGGTATATTATAATTCCAGTATAACATCATATATAATAACTTTAAATACATCCTTTATACGTACCACATATGGAATTAACGAATCACATCACTTTGAGGGGGCGGTAGTCCGCACTTCCTTAAATGAAGATATCACATTTACCCATAATAGAAGCCATAAAGGTATGCCCAAAATAAAAAATACAGAAGCTTAAGGAAATAATAAAAATATTATATATCATATATAAATATAGTTTCATCTTAATGGCCACCATTTAAGGTGATAGAATAATATCGAACAATCATCGTTTCGTGAGACATAAATTCTCCATCCACGAAAACAGTATGTTCTTTAACCATTAGACGTAGGTGTGTGTAAGTGTTGATCGAATCCTTATTATAAAAACATCCTAGTATATGGAATATACTAGAGTTGTTAAAAAAGATATGAATAAAAAGAGTTTAGTGGGTTGGAGAAGTAAAATAAAACAAAACGACTCAAGTAAAGACATTACCTTAAAATCGGGTAACTCCCTTTGGTTTGAGCTCAAAGGAATCCTTGGGAAGACTTAGTCCCAAAGTGAGGCTTCAAGGAGTAAGAGAGGTATGTGGAAAGACAAAATGATCAGATCTTGGCCGAACCAAATGCTTGAGAGGTGTGGGTAAGGTGGTAGAGGTGGGGGGCCTTTTATAAGAGAGGAGGAGGGGCACTCTTGGAAAGTAAGGAAATGTAATTTTATTTTGGAATGCTTTTTGGTTATTAATGGTCCCAAATTGATGTGTTTCGAGGATAAGGTGATAAGGGTTCTAAATCCACCCATCCAATAGGTTTTGGACAAGTGTAGGTCTTAGATTTTATATTATCTTTCCATTTTATTTAAATTGTTAAATAATGAGGTAATCGCTGCATCATCATGGTGTCATAAATAATTTAATTTATTTAATGTCTAAAAATTAATAAAAATATACTATGATGTAGGAAATCTTTTTATATTTCCAATTAATATTTATAGTAAAAATTATTACTTGTATAACCCCATGTAAAAATTGGTTTAGTAAAACATCTCATGTTTGTGTCATTTTTATTTTAACTTTAAATAAAAGGCATAAATGTCATTATCATACCCATGTGGCTGGGGTACCAAAAATCGACCCATGGGTTGTCTTGGTCGGCCATAACTCAACCAATAGGGTTAGGAAAAGTGTCAAGATATTTTCATTTTATTATAATATCATTTTTACCTTAAATTACACTAATTACTTTTAATCGTGATTAATAAAACATAAAAGTTACTATTCACCAAAATTTATTTTAATCCCATTGAACCACATTTTACTTAATAATGAAAATAATTTAAATTGGATTTTTGAGATTCAAAACATAGAAGTGGTAAAGTCGCATTTAAACAAAAAATCAAATTTTGTAACCACCACTTTGTGGTTTCACTATTCATCAAAAATTGATGTTTTTCAGAAAAAAACCAAAACATCACCCTAAGCTATATTTGATATTCCGAATTAAAAAATGAATTCAATTTTAAAAAATTCAAAACATATAAGTTTCATTAATTAATTTAATAATTAATTCCCTCTGTCAAAAGAAATAGCGTGTTTTTATGAAACAATAAGTATCAAAAGATTGACACCAGTTTAAGTCCAATTTCAAAGTGAAATTATTTCCAATGACCACCATTGGATTAAATGGTAAAAATATATCCTAATTGAACTTAAAAACCAATTCAAAATATTATCTAATCATCTTAATAAATTAGATTAAAAAGAGTTTTTGAATTAAAATACAACATTTTACACTATTCATTAAAAAATGAACTTTATCGGAAAAATACCAAAAAATTACACAAAGTAATATTTGATGTCCCGATTATAAAGAAGAGTTTTATTTGGTCAAATAGAATGTATAAGAGTTACCAAAACTATACTTAATGACGGTTCGCCATCAAATGTTGATAAGTGGATCTTTCGTGAAAATTAGAGTATATAAGCCTAGAATTGAATTCTTTTCGTATTTTAAGCCTTTATCCTTTATTATATAAATGTAAAAACATTTAACAAACATATATAATCATATTTCAGTTATCTCTATCCATTCCCTCCAGTACAACGGCTACGTGTTAACTAACATTTAAAATAAGATTATTTTATTACTAGTATGCAACGTACGATTTCAAAGAAACTCTTTGTTGCGTATCAGGTACGCTATCGAACATACAAAACCCTTTAATGTAAAATTAATATTTAATTCGCAAATATTAATAAATATGAAAATTTATTATTCTTTATTTACCTGGGATGTTACAAAAATAATCTTACTGTAAAATTATAGTTTCATCATTTAATCAAATACCACCAAAAACTCATATTTTTCTTTAAATGACAAGCATTTATGATGAACTATGTTATGCCTTAAACAATAGTATCTACTTATAGAGAATTTCATAACATTAGAAGATTAACTATTCATTTTTCATGTTTTGAAATATTAACCAAAACCAGAAATTGTGGATAAAATAATATAACTCCCCAAATATAATAAACCTTAGAAGAATAAATACTACGGTTAATCTCCAAAATTCAATTATAAAACCAAAATTACATAAAATACCATTAAACAAATAACAATACTACAAATACCTAAAAAATACAAACTAAGATATAATCCCAAAATTCATATTGATTTGATCACACAGTCATCCATGATATATTTTAACATTTATCTCCAAATAACATCAAGAATTATTGATGTCTCATACCAAAAAGTAATTATCCTAATCACATATTATTTATGATATGTTATTTATTACCATAAATAACCACATACTCCATTATTTCATAATAAAAAAATCATATATTATTCCAAAATATAATTCAACCACTACTCATTAAAATTGAATAGTATTCTATTTAACTTATTCATGTAAAGTTTCAAAAATAGTTAAATTCTTCCAAAAGAAAATTTTTCTCTTATTACAAAATCATTTTTCAATACGAAGGTTATCCACTTCATAAATAATAAGATTCCAAAATAAACTTATTCTTATTTAATCAAACCTTTTATATAAAAAAAGTCATTTTAACTAGTAATATTATATTTTCCATGGGTAGGTGATAAAGATATATTACACTTTGGATGTGTGTTCAGTTTCCAAAGCCATGTCTAATGTGATGGGTTGTCACCCTTCTTGTAGGTTTTCCTTTTTCTAAAATTAAATTATTAAATAACATTCCAAAAATGATTTTAATTTCTTAAAAATAACCATATCAAGTTTTATCCTCAATGTTCATCTCTTACCATTCATTTTGAATCCCAAAATATAATAACCCATAATTACCTAATTCCTCAAAAAATATTATTCATCTTACTAAAATTTGATAACAAAAATCCTCAAAAGGGATTTAATAAAACTGCAAATCACTTTTTTTGGATTTTTAAAAAGCCGGTTTGAGGGTTATCCGGTTCTCGATACAGCCGCACCCAAAACCATCATTCAAAATTCAAAATTCAAATTCAACAAAACTGCCTCGAACTTCACCCCATGCACAGCTCATCGCCTCATAACTCATACCCCCGTCACTTCGAAGCTCGAACCAGTCATCAGAGCCCCGCAATCATCACGCCGGTCGCCGGCGAGACCATCGGAAAATCATCGTCGGAACCTCCTTCGCAGCACCATCTGACCACCGTCATCACAAACTTACGAAAATCAAAGGAGCCCGAAACAAGCTCTCCTCATCAATGTCAACAAACAGGGCCGAACAACGTCGACGGACAACCGAGAAGGACCCAGAGCGCTCCCGAGAGTATGCCGGTGAAGACCGGTCTTACACCCGTAGATCTGACCATCAGTTCCGCCAAACGTCACCGTCGGAGCAAATCCAGCAAGGCCAATCACCAGGAAGCGTTCACCGGGGAGAAAAAACCAAGCAACCAACAAAGATCACACATACCAAAATCAAGAAGCAAACCTTCAAACCCAACGAGTTAAAAACCTCCAATACTCAGAACCGGAGGAAGCAGGGATCCACTGCAAGCAGAGGAAACCCATCGCCGCCGTCCTTTGCGACCTCGAGGTCCGTCGCAAAACCATCCGCCAAACCCGGGAGCAGGGCCAAGACCTCATACGTATGGATCTGGAATTTCCGTCTCGGACCGACACCACGCCGCCAACGAAACCCTAAACAAAGAAAGGAATCGAGAGAGGCTATGGAGAGCGGGAGAGACGATGAGAACCCTGAACCCACTGGATTTGAGGAACCGCCAGACTCGCCGAGAAAACGGAAGGCCGCCACGAAACCCTAGGGAAGGAGGCGGCGACAGGGAGAGCTCCAGACTCCCCAAAGTTTTGTAAACCACACTCTAACAATTATAAGGCCCCAAAAATAAATATTACATAATATTGAGCTAAATCTATAATTTCACATTATTTTTAATTATGGATATTTTCTGTATTTTAGTTTTAGAAAAATTGGCCATAATTGATACATAAAAAAAACAAATAAATACAAAGTGGACCCTTCTAGTAGTGTACATTTAATCCCTATAATAGAAACTTTTAGAATATAATTTTGTTTTTACTTCTTTCTTAAACATCATATATTTTCCTTTCTTATCCCTAAATCTATTCTTCCTTAAATCATGTGAAATAATTTAAATGATGTGGGATGAACAAAAATTGTTATTAGCATATATTAAATAAGGAATGAAACCATTAGTTTATTGATATTTTGAAATCATGAAAACATTTACCCAAAAGCAAAACATTCACCCATAAAACTTATACTATTTAACTTACCTCATGAAATCATATGATTCCAAAAAAATCATAGATATCATAAAACAAAATGGTACCTTGTCATATTGATATCATATTTACATTTAATCTTTCACAAATATATATGGAGTAAACTTCACTGCTACATATGGAATACACATCACACAATATAATTTAAATCTCTTATAAAAAATACAACTGATTAATCCTATATCATTACCCAATGTATTGGAGAGATAACATGGGAGTACCCACACTCAGTTTATCATATCACCACTCATATTTGGTTTATCATGTAACTACATTTCAAATTTTCATGTACCATTATATAATCATAACACATAAAATATTACTATTATAATCCTTTCACTCATCAATTTTTTTGAAATAATAATAAATTATTTCTAGTTACTAAATTATTTAATCCACATTCAAAATCATCTTCAATACCAAAACACACAAAATGATAATATGGGATTTCATTTCCTTTTAAAATCATTAAGGATTGGAGACAATGTAAAATATCAAATAATTGTTATTGTGGTAGAGAAGTTGTTGTCGCCGCACTAAAAAAACATTCCTTTTGTGAGTTTTTTATGAAAGTAAAATGATTCATATAAAAATATTACTTCTGAAAACCATGAAATTAATTAAATGTAAAAAAGGGTTGATTATACACTTTATAATTGATGGTGGTGTAAAACATCAAAATATTCCTAAATGAAAGGTGATTTAGATTATGTCCCTTACCTTGAGTCTGACTCATTGGGTACAATTGTTATATTATTCAATAATAATCTTATCCTAATTTATACATTCTTTAAAACCTTATTCAATTTTATTATTCTTATTATCACTAATTACCTTGTTATAAAACATACAAAATTATTTATGTTTATATCAAATGTTTTGTCTATATTCGATACATGAGTCAGATATGAACTTGTTATACAAGATACATTCCATGCGGTCAATATTAAATTATCTCTAGAAAAGTATTCGTAACAAAATTCTAAATTTTATTCATTATGATTACTCTTTATAAAAAACAATTAATTTTGGTTATGAAAAATGAACAATTTTATAATCATTTAGATGGTAGGTCATGCGTACGCATGAGTAACATTTTTCATTTTTTATTGATCATTTTGCAAATAATGTAATTATTTTATCTTTACATAAATATAATAATATATTTAACAACATAACAATAATTTAAACACTCTTATATATAATATACAGTGATTTAATGAATAAAAATGACCCATATCGCTTCTTGGAGGCGATACTTCACATGTACACACGAACAATGTTATCATTTTTTTGCACATGGAAAGTAAAAATGTCATTGATATATTATTATCATGAAATGATTAATATATCATGAATATCACATATGAACATTAATTCCATTTTTATATCTATTCATGGGAGAAATTTATAAAAAAATATTCTATAGTTTCATATAGTTGACAGTTCACACGTCTGCACAAATAGTTAATTCTATTACCAATTATTGTAATTGGATATGGATTTATGTAATGATAACAAAAAAATAAAATATCATAATATTTTTTATAGTTTATTTTTTATATTTTATTTCTTATATTTTATTTTTTATATTTTATTTTTTATTTAACCATTTATGAATAATACTTTATCGAAGTGTAAGATAAAATAAAATAGAAATACATAAATCAAATGATACCCCTTTTTAAAATGATCACTATTGAAGACACCTTAACACTTATAAATATGGTTTTCAAACAAAATAAGGATTTTAGAATGTGGGGGTGGATTATAGGAAGGTTTTTGGATAGTGATTTCTAAAACCAAATTTTTTATGTATAATTAATACATAAGAATGAGTCCCAATTTATAATAGAGGGGAGGGGAACCCTTGAAATTATTAATGGTTTTAAATTAATATAAATTTCATATGGATTCCAAATACAACCAAATTGATCTATTTATAATATTGGATAATTTTGGGTTGACCAAGAATCGTCATATTAAAACTATATATGTTTTAAATATTTTTTAATCCTTTTCTTTTTTTTGTAACTTTTTTTACTCTTACCATTTTCTAAGTAATTTACATTTTGAGAGTTAAAATAAATACCAAATAATGTAAAATGACAAATTAATGAGTAATTAATAAATTATTTGGAATTTCCTCATATTTATAGTTGATTACTCTATATTTATAAATTTTATATTTTTTAATTATGTATTTTATATTTAAGGTTATGAAATATGTCAAATTTGACACTATTCATTAAGTGTATTTAAAAAAAATGATAAAGAAATGATTCCTTAGAAAAAACAACATTTAATCAATCATAACTTGTAAAAGTCATATAAAATATTTTTGTATATAATAAATATAGTCAACTTATATTTAGTTTAATATTTATAATAACATTTATTTGATTCTTTCATTAGTTAAGAAATTATTACATCATCATTGTTTCATAATTAAATTTAATTATCTATTTTCTAAAAATTATAAATAAATTAAAATGATAAACATAATAGTTTTATCTTTTAAATTAGTAATTTTAGTCTAATATATCCACTATATAACTCCATATTAATATAATTTACTTTTTTTAAAAAAAGTGTAGCATATTTGAGTATTCATTGAATATAATATTATAAATGTACTAAATATTTCCATGAGGATCCATAGGGTCCTAAAATTAAACCTATGGTGATAATTGTCTGAATATAATGATTCAATTAAATTAGGACAATTTTTAAAGTTGTTTTATGTTATTATAACAATTTGTTAACTTTAATTTCCTTATTTACCATTATCCGTGGTAATAATCTTTTTTAATAAAGTTACTATTCATAATGTCCACAAATAAAAGGATAATTTTTACATTATTTTTACCTTATGATTAAAATATGGAATCATATTTTTAAAATTCATAATTTATGACTGTATGCAATTAATTAAAAAATAATCTCATTGATGGAATAAAAAAGTTTTTTAATTTAAATATTTAAAAGTTCACAATTTTTTTCAATTTAAATTTAATTTGAAACACCTTCTATCAAAACACAAAGTATTAACTGATAAAAAATCAATTATTAATACCTTAAAAATGTAAATGGATAATATATTAATAAAAATAAAATTGATGAAAAGGCAGTGTGAATTAAAAATGCATTATTTTTCACTGTTCATTAAAATATGATATTTATAAAAAAATACCAAAAATTTATTAAATTTAATATTGGATGTCCCCCATCTATATAAGAATTTTAATTTTTACAATATAACATTTAATGATGACAAAAATTGATTGAAAATGGTTTCTCCAACAAAAGGCGATAAAATTGAATTTCTAGAAAAAGATTAATTTTATTAGTAAAATTTTAGTTGTTCTTATACAAACTCTAGAAAAATCATAAGATGAATATAAAACAATATATCGAATTTATAATTCATTAATATAATAAAAAAAGAGTAATTTTATTATTTTATATGGAAAATTATTCCATTTTTGTAGTTTTTCGTAAAAACACATCCTTTATATTCAATTTGTTTTTATTTAATTTCCTAATTAATTTGGTAACCAATGATTAATTAAATAAAAATGCATGAAAAATATATTTTACTATTTAATTTAATCCTTTTCATTCCCACCATTCAAACAGCTCTTTAATAACTATCATGTTAAACAATTATATTTGTTTGTTTATTTTATCTAAATGAGGCATATCATATATGCTATCGAACATAGTGATTAATTTAAAAAAAATGGGATGTTACAACTTCCTCGTTATAAATAAATAATCAATTTTCTTTATAACCAATAAAAACTAACTATAATGTTTAAATTATTACCAATGGTTATAGTTCCCAATTGTCAAATTTTCCATTGGGTATATTGACCAACGGTCCAATGAACAGACATATACCAACGTTCACATTTCCAATTATACAATTTAAATAAAAAAATTATTCAATGTTCAAAAAAATCATTTTCAAATATGTTTATTTCTTTACAATTTTTTTAGTTTTCGATGTTGGGTTATGATTCTAATGGACTCGAGTGATCCATAGTTTCCAATTTTGGTGATTATGTATTAATCATCATTAATAATCTATGATTTTTTATTAAAATAATGTAACAAACATTTTCATAGGATAATACTTTCTTTAAAAAAAAATGGGTTCTCACATTGTTCCACCCTTTATAAATATCATCACAAAAATTTCATCTCGTTATCTTAGTTGAGAAAAGGTGAGGGTCCTTCTACTTTATTGTTTCCACGGGTTCCCATGTCTAATATTATAACTTATAGTTATTCTCCTTAATGGGGGAAATTTTGGTAGTCCTGTTGCTTTTAACCCTATATCTATGGTCATGGATCTCAACTGGTTTCTTCTCAGAAGAGAGGTCATTTTCTTGTTTTTTCACCATTATAGTTAGTACATGTTAATGGTCATGTATGTACTTCCTCAAAAGAGATACATGGTGTACATCATGAACTAGAGTTGGATTTTATAGAATTGATATTCGATAGGCCACTGCTCCTATGTGATCGAGGATATCATTGGGGACAATTTACCCTGGGAAAATATTCCCTTTATTCCCAAACTATATGACTCTCTTCCCTAGTGATATTCGAATAAACAATTTATCACCAATAGCAAACGCCATGTCCCTTTGATGGTTATCATCATATCTCTTTTTCCAAATTGGTGAAATTTTTATATTTTGTTGGATTCCAAGAACCTTTTCAATAATATCTCTCACAATATTGGGCCCAAATATCTCTCTCTCACCAACTTCATCCAATCACGTTGGTGTTTTACATTGCTTCCCAAATAGAACATCATATGTTTCCATTTAAATATTTCATTAAAATATATTATTGTATGATAACTAAACTAACGAGGGGTGTTGATACCATCCACATTTATGCTCTATTGAACATGTTCTCATCATGTACTCGAGTTCATGAATATTTATTTTAGATATTCCCTTAGATTGGGAGTGGTAATCCGTATTGAAATTCAATTCAATATTTAGAGAATGTTGAATAATTATATAGAATTTTGATATATACTTTGAATGATGATCCTAAATGCAAGAAATTGTCTCCTCATGCAGCCTCACCCCATCTTTTATGTATGTCTTTAAATGTTAATGAAGAAATAAATCTTCTTTAGTAGAGATAAAATGGTCCATCTTGGTTAGTCATTCCACTATAACCCATATCAATGTTTTAATCGGATGTTCATAGGAGATGGGTAAAAAATTATATAGTGTTATTGTTCTACTTCTTTGAAGTTATTGTTAGTGGTCATAATAACCCATGGGGATGATGTTTCTCAACCTTCACTTTCTAACATACCATGCACCGTGTAGTGTATTTAGATATATCTATTTTCATATTATCCATCCAATAATGATTATGAAGGTCCCTATACATTTTAGTGTTTCCAAGAAGTATAGAGAATGTTGAGGTATGTGATTAATCATTAAATTATTTCTTTTAATCAATATATATAAAAAACATGTACCTTGTATGATATTTTAATACTCATACTATATCAATATTAATATCATAAAACTCCCCATTCTTTACATCCACTATCTTATTTTGTAACAAACTATATTCTCTTTAATAATTTATGATCTTATCGAGTAATGATAGTTTAGAAATAATTTGGGATAGGATTGATGGTTTAAATTCCCACATTATTCCCTATTACAAGCACAAAGGGTCCCTTATCAATGGATATCCATGAATCATCATCATTACCATCATAATATAGTCTTTCTTACATAATGCATTAACAACTTTGTTTTCTCTTCTCGAGTGATAACAAATTTAGTAGTCTTATACTTTATAATTTTCCAAGAATATCATCTGTTTCATTTTTAATTTCATTTGAGATAATATAGAATTAAAAATTTGGATTTCTTTTTATGTATCACATTTATACAAAGAAATTTATTTTCCATATTTTTAAAGAATTTTTTTACCACATCTAGATCCAGGTCATTCACAGGATAATTCTCCTCATAAGGATTTAATATTCAAGATGCATAATAATTCACCTTATCATTTTTCATGAGGATTCATCTAATAAATTTTCTAGATGAGTCACAATAAAAAAGGAATCCCACTCTAACATAGGGTAGAGTTAACATAGGTGAAATAACTAATAACATCGTTAGTTCTCAAAAAAACTCTTCTGACTCCTTTTTCTAGATGAACATAACCCCTATTTATGATAATGTGGTTAATGGATTATAATGTAATAAAATAATTTTTAAAATACTCAGATAATATCCTACTAAGGAAGGAAAAATATGAATATTATTTATTTTTGTATGACGAGGAAACTCTTCTATAACATTTTTCATAGAAGGGTCAATTGAGATTTCTTCCTTGGTTATAATTTACCCCAAAAAAGGAGCTTGTTGAAAACAAAATTTACATTTTCGAAAATTTCCAAATATCATATTCTTCCTTAGTGTTTTAAATACAACCCTTGAATGATCCATATTCTCGTTACTAATTTTGGAATATATCAGTATATCGTCAATGAAAACTACACTAAATTTATCAAAGTAGTCTTTAAAGACAATATTCATCACATTCATAAATATTGCAGGAGGATTGTTCAGGATTAATGGAATTAAAAAATCTCATAATTCCAATATCTTTATAAGAAGGAATTAATTATAACATCTTCTTTCTTGACCATCGATTAATGATAACAAGATCAAATTTCAATGTAGGAGAATAATTAAACCCCATGAATCTAAAAAAATAGATCATATATTCATTAGAGAGAGTATATTTTCTTCCAATTGATCTCATTTTTTTCCATATAATCAACTCATAACATCATTGAACCACAATTCATCATCACAAATATAATTGATTCTCCCTATGGAGGAACATTTTTTCATATGAATTACTTCTGCAGATGTGCATCTTGTTGTTTCATTAATTCTTCTAGCTCCACATTTTCCATTCTATATAGGGTCTTTGATATAATAATGAATCAATGTATGAGTTCAATAGAGAACTCTACCACTATTTCTAGGGGAGTTCCATGTAACTCGTAAGGAAAAAATTCAATTTATTCCCAAACAATGGGGACATTTTATATTCATTTACATTAATTTTCATCTTCCACTTTCCCAATAATATCCATAATGAAGGCTATGATTGATGGTTCTAGACATAGATTAGGACGGGATATCTCTCCATTTCAAATAATTATAGGGTTTCCATACAAGAATAATGAAATTTCCTTTCCTGTGTACTTGATATTAGTATAATACTTTGAGTCAATTCCATCCTTAGTATTATGTAGAATTCCACAATATTAATGAATTCCATATTTGAATGAGAGTGTTCTTTCCAATTTCAATAATATAGTAACTATACAGTATTTATTCTTGGATAATTTTTACCACAACCTGGACTGATAGCTCTACATCTACAAGAATGGGTCATGATTCTATATTTATTGAAAATGTGGAGGAAATGAAGGAATTAATTGATCCAAAATGAAACAATGTACTTTCTATGATTGATTTAACAAGAAGAGTATCTTACACCACATATTTTTGACCCTCCACATCATCCATCATGGAATAAAATGACTAAATTTCCTAGAATTAACTATTATGAGGTTGGTGGTGATTTCTTTACATTATCATCATATTTGGACAATGATTTCAAAAGTTCCCTAGCATTCCACACATGATGAATTTTTCCTCATGGAAGTCCTAAACCATATTCTATTTTTTTAGTGTTGTGTATATGAGTCATTACCTCACCATGATAGTTACGAGCTGTATGGACATCTCTACTGCACATGTATTGTTTTCCACTCATGATAACGAAGATTCCAAATTATTCTTCTTAGATTTGTTACATGTGGGATTTTAATCATTATATGCTCAACTACCATGACAAAATATAGTCCTAGAGTATGGATATATAAATATCTTATTTATATATGACCAATGGGACCATTATGATTCTCTAATAAAAATTATACAATCATAGCACTCCACACTATCTCCTAGTACAATTCATAGTCACAGTTGACTATATTCCACCCCCTATGGGGTCTTAGACTAAAACAAACTATAAAACATTATCATAGGATTAAAAACAAGGATAGTGGATTAATGATAACATCTTGTAACTTTATACTCGTATATTTCCACATATTATCATTCCTTCTTATTTGTCTATGTGAATTCCTTTTCCATTTCCATTTACTTAAATTGGTGAATATTTTCATTAAGATAGATTACCCTAAACTCTTCCCACTCAATAGAACTAATCCCACTTAATAGATTTATGATTTGAATATGTTTCCACCAATGATCTAATTATCCATCATGTTGGAATATTTTCATGGTGAGATTCTCTTTTTCATAACAACTATCTATATAAAATAGTTTTTTCTATAGTATATCCATTGTTTTGTAATAAATTTTGTCAGTATATCCACTAAAAGATTGTCTATGTTGAAGAATTAAGGACTAGAAGGTGTGTTGTTCCATTCATGTTGAATATTTTCTCTCTACTTGATTCTACTTATTATTCAGATATCGATATAGTTAATTCATTATCCTTGTGATGTTTTCCATTCCATCTTCCATTAGATGGTTATCAGTGCATCATTCCTTACGGAAACTTTTACATGGATCATCCAATTTCCCATTATTTTATAAAATAAGAAAACCATAGAGTGTTTTTTTCTTTTATGGATTATATAATTATAATATACTTTTATGTCATAAACATAATTCTTATATGTGTTATTCTTTTAAAATGATTGCATTTTCTATATATCATTCATAATGGTTTGTAAATATATTTTGATTAACCACACATAACCCCTAGGAGTGTCAAACTAAGATTATAGCAATGCCCATTGTCGTTCCCCAGTTCACCATATATTTTATCACAATGTAGTTTTTCTAGTGTTACACATAGACACATATGTACCATAGCCATATCCACTTATATATATCTATACATGGATTTTTTTCCTCAGAAACCACTTAGTTATTATTTTACCATCATACCATGATTTTTTCCTATAATTTAACTTTTTTCTAGGGTTTATACATAGGGTTTATATTACTAATTACCAAAAATATAAAATATGTTCTTTTTATACAATCTATGAAATACAACCATTATTTTATGTATTTTTGTTATTTCATGGTGGAAAATAGAGTTTCTTTTAATGTTTAGTTTCATGAAAATAAAAAAATAATACACGAAAACATAAAACATTCTTATAATAAAATTAAAATTATTATTAGTATGTTATGTACATATAATAAAGATAATATCATGGGGACATATGTCAAATTAAATTGGTGATCATAAGTCATAGTAAGGGAATAAAAAAGGGAAACACATTACATGTGATAAATGAAGGATATCAATAAAAATATGAGGAATAAAATTGTGGAATGAGGAAAGGAAAATGATGAATATCATAATAATATAAAATTAATCATAACATGGAATGTTGGTTAAAAAATATCGATGATACAATCTAATCATATTACTAAAGTTTTGAATATAAAAAATTATCATTGTTACTCACCAATGTATTGTAAAAACTTTTCATCTTTATATATTAAATTCTATACCCAATGAATTGGTGTGCTATAATGTTTATCACAAAATATTTCATAACTAATTTGATCCATTTATTTCACAATCAAACATTTCATGAATAACCCACAGAGAATAATGAATGGGTTTTTTTTCAAAATCATGGTGTTTAAAAAGAAAAAAACATGATTATTATGAAATTTTTAACCCACATAAAGGAAAAGTGTGATTCTTGTATGTCAATACAAGAATCAGAGAATGTTTATCTACATATATAAAAAACCCCATAAAAAATATCTTTGTTTATTCATAATAAAAATTAAATATACTTTCTTAAATATATAGAGTGATTCCGAGGACTAAATTTGGCAGCACGATAGGTATAAAACTTATTTTTAAGAAAGGGTAAAATGGGAGTGAAAAAGGGTAAACAATTAATATAAAATGATTAATATGTAATTTTATTAAAAAATTGTAAAAAAATATAGTTACCATAAAATTTAGTAGACATAAAAAAAGTACTTGTATTAAAGTGAATAGAATGATAATTCACTCACCATAAAAACATACTCTTAAATCACAAGGAATGGAACATTTGAAGATTGAGGATACCCTATGGGGACTCCATGAAATTCATAATGATCATAAATTTATATAGGATAGATTTTGAATGAATTGAAATGGATTAATTGGTGGATATTTATAGGAAAACTTAATGACTTGTTAAATAATTTCCAAATATGGGCCTTGGAAATCATTATTGAGGAAAAACACGGACCATATGTATACCCATTGGGTTTTCCCATGGATTTTCAAAATTTGGAAAATATTTATTTTATTTTAACCCATAATAACTGAGCATTATTTTATGTTACATCTTTTTTCTTGATAAATTAATGTTTCCATGGGGTATTGTTCTTAAAAAATATTCTATTTTAGACATTGGAATGTCATTTATAGGATTTAAAATTGATTAGATGACTTTAAAATACTAAAAATTAACATAATAATATATATTATGTCATGGATTTTGGTTAATTAATTATTAAAACATAATGAGATAATTATAATGTCATTAAACATGCTAATAAATAAAAAACTATATTTTTACATGAAAACAAGTATTTTAGAAAATTATCATAACATAACCCTAACCTAATTTCGATATGCTTATTTAAAAAATGATTTTAATTTATTTAAAATAATTCTATAAATATAATAATTTAATATTTTTAATATTTTAATCCTTATTTATTAAAAAATATTTTTTTATAATGTATAGCCAAATTCTAGACACTTAAAAATTTCCTAATATAAAATAAAATTACTTTATCATTTATATTTATATTATTTTCCTAACATAATATTTAATAAAAATAAATATTAGTTATAATATCTTAGTTTATTATAAATTACTATATATTTTTTGAGAAGTAATATTTTTGATTGAAAGCGTAATTTGATATATTTTGTCTCATTTAAAACATTATTTTACTAATAAAATTTTTCAAAATATATAATTTATGGAATTAAAAAAATGATTAATAAAAAGAAACCTTATGTTATGTTACTAAGTAAAATAAATTTAAGTACTTATAAAATTTATATACTACCTAAGGGTAAGGTGTTCGATCATCATAAATTTATTTGGTAACTCAGATAACATTGACCATGTGGTTATTTCCACTAACAAGATCTTCTATAGTTGTCAATTTTATTCTATCATCACATGTGGATTCTCTGGTAGGGCTTGGTCAAGTGTGAACCCTATACATTCTAAATCCCTCCCATTTTCATGAAAATGGGATTTATATGGCTTCACTCTACAGTTTGAGGCCATAACTTTTCTTTTCTTACTTATTTATCATTTTTAAATAAATATTTTTAGCATTACATATAATTTTAAAAGTATTCACAATGGTAATAGTTCAAAAAGGTATATTTTTTTAATGTTTATATACACTAATTGTTATATTTTACCAATGGTCTTAGTAATGTCATAACCTAGTGGTCACATTCCATATTATACATTATAATTACAATATCATTATTTTATTAAATATTCACTATAATCGTTATCGGTTTTCTTGAATATTTTTTATTTCTATAGTGTTGGCCATGGGGGATGCTTCTAAGAGATTGGAGTGATCCATATTTTAAATTTTTTTCCCTAATATATAGATCATTTAATAATAGATATTGTTTTTTTGTGAGCTCTTTCATCACGTAGTGGTTGCTTTTATGAAATTTGGTTTCCTATTATCCCTAAAAATGGTTTTAATAAAAAATTAAATTTTCATGGAATAAGTTTTCTTCCCTAATATTCATTTTGATGAAAAAATATAATGTCATTCAATGCTAGCCTAGTGATAATTTCTTTATATGACCTAACAGACTCAACATCATTTTTTTTCAAACAAATTAACTCCATCAACATTATATGATAGAGATTTTTTGGAAAATATTTATTGAAATAATATTTTTATGAGTTCCTCCCATTCTATGGAATCAATATCCACTTTGTATTTTTTTTAATGTTTAGTGTCCACCAATGATCAGAATCTCACTAAATGTGATAAAAACAAATAAAAAATTTCAATTTCTCTAATAATTAATTGATAAAGATACCGTTTAAATGATGTTAATATACTTCTCCAAGATGATGGGATCAAAATATAAAAAAAATATATTATGAAATTTTCATATAAAAATAATGACTATAACTTGAACTTTATAAGGTGTAGGGTTTTCTTTGTAATTCATGTTATTATTCATAACTTCTACTAGTTTTAGAATAAATTACATGAAGTTATAATCTCTCACTACCATATGAGTATCCATATCATTGGGTAAATAAAAAAACTACATATCATGTTGGTTGTTGTCACAATTTCTCCATTTTACCACAATTAACTAATATAAAAAAATAGACGAGAATTTAATAACTAACAAACAATCAACAAGTAAAATTAAATAATTGGGGGAACAAAAGATAAATGATAATTATATCCTAACTTACGAGTCTCTATGTATAAATCAAGGATTTCCATGGTAATGTTTACTATTATGTATTATTAGCTAAATATTTTTATTGTACTTCATAATGGTTTTTAAAGAGTTTCTGAATTTACGAAAATAGTTTAATAAGAGAGTAAAACTATATCTACAGAATATCCTATTATCATAACCTAGGTAATTATAATGATCATTTCAATAACCCCATTTTGTATTATTACATTTTTAAAAAACTGTACAATATTCACATCTACATGAATTCACTAGACATGAAAGTAATATCTTTGAACCCACTCAATATATATATCTCCAAAATTACTAGAAAATTTCTTATTCATAGCATTATCTATATACATTTACCTTTCTATATCATATAATTATACTAGTCCCAACACTTAATAATAACTATAAATTTATCTAATACTAAATATAGTGACCCGTGAATTATAAAAAAATAGTACATGATTTTTTGACATAAATATCCAATAAGTACATCCCAATGTCTGTAAGGCCTATTGTCTTTGGAAAACTAGAATCATAATACATCAAAAGGAAAAAACATGACACACTTATTTCATACAACGTAATGATATCCTTAATTCATTTGTACTCCTAAAAAAAAATAGGATACCATGAGGAATAAATTTAAGAAATGGGTGAGATAAAATCCCAATAAATGAATAAACATGATAATGCTACATAACATGTGAGTTAAATTTATAACTTATTAAAATAAAAGTAACATCTCATGAGTAATAATATGGGAGAATCACATAATAAAAATAGTATCATATGATCATGGTAATATATGAAATGTGGTAGAATCATATAACATGACATAATCAGGACTCAAAGAAAACAACATAGACTATTGAACATTATGGAAATAATCTAATAATTTATTAAATTTACTCCTCATTCCTATACATGATGTACCATGATAATAAAACATTTCCCACTGAATTTTATCACTATTTGGTCACACACATAATAAAATATTAATGATATATGTGTTCCACATAAAGTAATTCAATCATAAGGCATTACATAATAATTTCCCATAGAAAACATTGGGATGTATAATCATGCATCATCATACTCATTGGATATTTCATAAGGAAGACATTGGGAACATGAACATAAGGATGGAATGATCAATTAATTACATGGATAATAATATATGTACATTTTTGAAATAAATATATACTTAAATTAGAATCATTTCATTTCTTTATATATATATATAAAGTATATTAGAGAGAGATTGGTCAGAAACCCATAAAAAATATGGTTTAGAGTGACCCCTTACCTTGAGCCAGATTCCTCACTTGTGTTCTTTATCTTCGTAAAAGATAAGAATATGAAAATTATTTACCTTCTTAAAAACCATTCCCTTGTTTATTTTTCCTTTTATTTAATTCATTACAACGTTATATTGAATTAATAATTGTTTGTTTATGTCAATCATTTTGACAATGTTCGGCTCATATTTCTTAAAAAACTATGGAATGCATAATAAGGAAAAAAAGAATATTATTTGATCATATCCATAATTATAATAATGAATAAAAGTATCATTTTTAATGATAAATTATTATTTTAAAAAATTAATCATCTGTTATTATTATTCAAAATGAATGACGTAATTATCATAGAGATAGTATGTCCTATATTTTCATGTGTAACACTTTCGTTTTTAGATTATCTTAATGTAAATGAGGTAATTAATATATTATCATTAAAAAATTATAATTATATAATAAATAACATATTTTTCCATTAGAACACATACATATAAAATCAATTTTATGTCATAATAAAAAATGAATCACACTAATTCATAAGGCGGTAGTCCTCTATACACACGACCGCCCTTATCATTAATAATAGATGTGATAAATTAATTTTATATAAATAAAAATATTTATATAATATATTATATAACTATAAAACCTGTAATAATTAACATCTTTGAGAGGACATGATAGAAAATTAATTACTTCAGTTCATGAGGAGATTTTCCATCATTCACAGAAATGATGGATTTATTTCCCATTTGATGATTGTGGAGATGTATTTACATTATAAAATTGAAAAAATGACATCTAGGGATATGTTTGATAATTATTTATTATATCATCTTGGTTTGAGAATATTTTAATCTTGTGGATGAATAAATAGAACAATGATTATCTGTTAAAAATAAATCCTCTTCTTTAGACAACCATTTAATGATTATACCCAAAGACTTCGTAGATTCGGTTCTTATAAAACAAACGATTCTAAAAAATGGAACTAGTTGTAATAAATGTATTTGTGAAGATATTTTTTAAGACACATGGCTATTGAATTGTAAATGGGTTAATATAGGGGTTCCAATTCTTAAGTAGGGGACTGGACATGCATGACAGTTTTGGAAATAAAAAAATATACACACATTTTACACAAAAAAGGATCCGAAATTTTTCATTATTGAAAAATATATTTTATAAAATGGAAATATGTCCATAAAATATGTTTTTTAAATGTATTTAGTTTATTTCTAACCCTTATATTCTAGGATTGACCCCCTCCCCCCACTGCAAACTCATTATCATCTTAACGAAGGTTATTATTTGTTACATTTTTTACATTTTGATATGAAAAGAAATTTATATGAACTTATGATATAAAATCAATTAGTATTATTATTAATATGAAATCCATTATTCCAATTTCAAATTCAAGAATTTCCAAAATATAATTTAATATTATTCTTATAAATACGATAAAAAAATTATTTCCGAAGAAATTTTTTTCAAATGTATTAAATATAATTGATTAATAATTTAACATAAAATTGATTCATATTACAGATATTTTATTGATTATAAAATAAATTATATAATCTCCTTTCACATCAATTTTTCAAAAAATAATACATCATAAATTATTTAAATGAAAACATTGTTTTCAATAAAAACCATTATTTTAACTATTCATTAAAAAATAAACATTTTATAATAAATACTAAAAATTATCCCTATCATAATTATGACATGTTTATTCAAAAATATAGTTTATTTTCAACTAAATTTTACAGCAGTGTAAAAAAATAATTTTGAAATTTTTCTACAAAATAAAATAAAAAATATTTTTAATAAACAAGAATTTTTAAATCCTATAATGACATTCCTTAAAAATATGTACATATTTATCAATATATTTTCATTATCATTGATTATTAATTTTAAAAATATTTTTATTTCTATTCCTAAATCCAAATTTAATTTAAAGGTTATAACAGTCTTGTTTAAATATTAATATTAAAGTATTGGGAGGTTTGTTAATACTAGGTGTTTCGTGTAGCATATATTATTGAACATACATGAAATTTTAAAAAACATGGGTTGTTAAAGATAAAATAAGGCCAATTATACAAAAATAATTAATAAACACGAGTTAATGATTTTCCCCATAATCTATATGGTTACTCACTTTTACCATCTTTGCTTTCACCATAGTAACTGGTTTTCTATTACGTTTTTAATTTTTAAATTAATAATAAAAATAAAATTAACCTTATCACATAATATATACCTACTAATTCTAAATATTAAATCCCATTTATTATATAATTTTTTTGTGTGTGTCAAAAATTATTTTTAACTTATGTGCATATAATGCTTAGAATCACATTCAAATCACAACTATTGTAATAAATATTTAATGTATTCAATATTAATTTCAAACAAAAATTATGTTTTCCTTATTAAATAACATTATATTTAGTTATTTAAAATTTGGAATACATTTTAGAAATTTAAATTTACATAATTTTCAGTATTTATTTAAAAAATAAACCATTTTATAAAGAAAAAATGTTTTACCAATGAAAATATTCTCTAAACTATATATTTTATATATAAGTTTTCAATATAAAATTTATTCCAATGACATAAATCAGATTAATAATGATATAATTGATATAACTTTACTTTTAAAATAATTTTCAATAAAAATTGAACTTTTTAAATTCATTAAACAGTGAGATAGTTTTATAAGAAAAAAACATTATATTTCATTATTCATTAAAACATTAATATTTTTGAAAAAAAATCTCAAAATTTCATTCTATGATTATTTTATCATGTTTATTTCAATAAATAATTAATTTTTCCAAATATATTTTCTAAAAGTAAAAGAATTTAATTTTTATGTAATTGAAAAAAGTCAATTGTAATATTTTTTTTAAAAAAAAATTATTTTTCATGGAAACACTACTTTTACATTATAATAATTTTTATTTTAAATTTTAATGAATTGTTAAATAATTAATTTATATTTCTCATGTTTGAACAACATACATTTCTTAATTTATTTAGTCATTTTCATACCTAGGAATTTCATGGCTTGGTTATAATGGTATAAAATATTATTAATCATTTAGAATCAAGGTAGATTATAACAAAAGATATATATGAGAATAAATTTAAAAAAAATATAACATCTAATATTGTGTTGTTACCCCTCGACCATACCTAAACAATAAATTAGTGAAGTATTCTCGAGTGCCTAGGTTTCACCGTCTACCTTGTAGTGTATCAGTAAAACACAATGGGACACCCCCAATGGGGTCTCATAGATAACCAGAAATTTATTATATTAAAATTTTATATGAACATATTAATAATTAATCATAATTTAGATGAGTAATATAAAAAATTATTTGATCATCATGTTTTATCTTGGTACTCATGGTAAATTATAACTACTTCGACCAGTGTCTGCGTGTCTCTAGGAATAGATAAATAAATAAATGGAATATACTACTCCCAAAAATGTAAGTTTCCACGCATTTAAAGTATAACCATCACTAAAACATAATTATCCCACCTAGGTAATATAATCCCATACCTAGAAAAATATCTATGTTGGGTCATAGTACAGAGGGGACCATAAAAATCATACACCAAAAGTGGTTGTATATTCTATATAAAACATGTTATTAGGATATCAATGTTATGACACCTAAATCCTCCTTGGTTTATTAATTCACAATTTAGTTGTATCAAAAATATCATATATAACATAGAGAACATATACAATGAGGCATAAAATGTATTTTCCTGGTTCTGGTTGCCACACAACGGGTGCCCCAAACCCAGTTGGTCACATGAGCTCAAGCACATTTCCCCAAAAGCCAGAGGATGCCCACTAATAGCGAGGTCCTAGGTCTGATAGTGGGGAATCTATTCCCTCATTTTTCAAAGTGAAACATAGAGGATTTAGATAAAAACATACAGATGCGGAAGCAGTAAAAAATACCCAACTGAAATGGATAATAGTATATAATTAAAAGATAACAAAAGTTATACATATATTTGATAACACATTATGTCTCTACGTCTAGGAACGCATCCAAAACATGATACACTACAATCTAGAATAATTCAATACAATCTACAAGAAAAGCAAAGGAAAACAAAGCAATGCAAGAGGAACTCAGCAGCATCGCAAGCCTAAGCTTGGTCCCATGCTCTCTTAATCTTCTACAACAATCAAGTACATGTATAGGGACTCTTTCCCTTATCTACCCCTGTAGTAATAAAATCGGTTTGGGCCCAAGACATTACCCAAACAGGGTGTGAGAAATAAATCCCAATAAGCAACCACCAAAGGCAAGTGCCCAACTATCTGTCAAAATGTGCAATGGCAGTGTGCAGTAATAAAATGCATTAAATTAGGCAGTTCTCAAAAGTAACTATATCTACCAATTATATTCCATTTTATGAATTACTTATCAATACCATGCATGGGATTTATCTTGGAATGTATAATATAGTAAATAAGCATATTGAACATAAAATGTAATTGTTTTCAGTACACATGAAATATCCTAACCCTTAGGTAATTAGAATCAGAACCCACGGGTGACTTCCCACACACATGATGAATATTTCCCATAGGCATATGAGTTGTTTCCCATAGGTAATGAAACTACTACCCACATACATGATAAGAATTTCCCATAGGCTAAATAAATCATTGAACTCATGCTAAGCATGTAACCGGGCCGATCCCAACACATAAGCAATAATTTTATATACAATTCCTCTCAAGAAAATCTAAATCATTCCAAATCATGGAATAGCCACGGGTATCCTGTCCAAATGGCTAAACAAGGGAAACACACCCACGGGGTGGCCCTGGATCCAAGCAATGATCCCAAACAGTTGTCGTACATATTCATTAAATGACCTACGCTATTCTAGGTATGTAATTAATCAAGGACTCAGCCTCAAGACAACCCAAACATGGGCTTGTAGCACAATGGTACACAAAAACACTCAATAGTTGGAATTAAACATCAGAACACCTAATTAAACCTCCACTAATTGATATACGCGAATGATGCCTTCCGAAATGTCCGAGAACAATGTAGATCAGGGATAAAATATTTTCTATTAAAAAGTAAATAACTTTCCATCGGGAAAGAATTGATAATAATGCCTCAAGGATAAGGGATGTCATACCCACACGGTTCAAAAAATATCTATGGTGGATGAAATGAATTCACGACGTGTGATTGGGAGCTCCCCCAAGGTCCAACCTCACCTTCCGAGCTCCAAACGCATCCACTACCTCCTCTACCAAATGAGGAGGATACTTCCCATTTTATGATAAAAATAAGTACAGTGCGTGTACTCTCACATACATGACTTGTACTTTTCATTTATTAATTGTTCCTCTGCGGGCTACTTTTCACCACCACATTTTCATCTATCGACATGAGTACACGACATGTAAATACCAAGTACACAACATGTAGTTAGTCTTTACACCCTTCATCGCCTACATGCCTACACTCCTGGTGAACTCATCCCACAAGGCCAAAGTACATGGAATGTGGAAAATTAAACTACGTGTACTCACAAAATTTGGTATTTTTCTTCATTTTTCTTATTTTCCCAAAAACAATTAAGGAAAAAGGAAAATAATATACTCGTGCCTTAAGAATAAGAATTGGGTTCTTACAAACATCCCCCCTTAGTGAAATTTTTCAACGAATTTCCCTTCCAATGGTGGTGAAGATAAATCTATGAACAACTCTGGCCAATGAGCACATACCTCGGTCTCTTGTTCCCAGAATTCATCATGGACTCCGTCATGCTGCCATAGCACCCGTACAAGAGGGACTGACCAGCCTCAGAGAACCTTTTTGCTCCTATCAATAATATGAATCAGACACTCCTCAATGGATGCATCTACCTGAAGCTCATCCTCCTCAGGCTGAATGACGTGAGATGCATCCGAGTGATAATGGTGCAGCTGAGATACGTGGAAGACGTTGTGCATTTCCCGGTACCTCTTTGGTAATTGCAACCGATAGGAAACTGGACCGACTCTCTCCAAAATCTCAAATGGACCTACCTACCTCGGTGAATGTTTACCATGTCTCTATTCCTCTTGTGTCCCAACCTCAATGAAACAAGTAAAAAAACATGCTCCCTTATAATGAACTCCAAGGGTCATCTGCGGTGATTAGCGTATGATTTCGGAAAATATTGTACAGTAGAAATCTGCTTCTGTTTCAACTAGACCTACTCTGAAGTACATGACATGTGGTCCGAGTAAAGCTGCCTCACCTGCCTCCAACTAGCAAAAAGCTGATCAGAATTTCCTTTCATATAAAGCCTCATAAGGTTCCATCTCAATAGATTCCTAAAAACTATTATTTTTGGAAAACTCGACCAGGGGTATGTGTATCTCTCAATAACCCACAAAGTCCAGGACGCAAGCACGCAACATGTCCTCTAGAACCTATATTGTACACTCTAACTGGCAGTCAGTCTGATGGTGGTAAGCAGTGCTCAAAAGCACCTGTGTAATCAGTGCCCTCTAAAAAATCTGCTAGAAATGAGATGTAAAATTGGTGGACCTATCTGAAACGATTTAATGTGGGACCCCATGAAGGATTAATACAACGTGTATACACATCATTCTGATCTCGTCAGAACTGAATGTCTCCTTGATTGGATAAAAGTGATCTACCTTCGTCAGTATGTCCACAATAACCCACAAGTCATCATTTCCTCAAGGTGACCTCGGAAAACCGGTCATGAAGTCCTTTGCGACATCATCCCATTTCCACTCCAGAATGGGTAACTATTGTAACAGTCTGGCTAGCCTCTGATGCTCCACCTTCACCTGCTAACTGGTTGAACATATAGTAACAAAACTGACTACCTCTCTTTTCATACCTGGTTACCAATACTAACGTCTCAAGACATGGTACATCATGGTTACTCTAGGATGAACTACCCAAGATGAAGCATGTAACTCCTGAATTAACTCCTCATGTATATCCCCTATAATCCATACTCGTCCATGGATATGAATTACCTTGTCATCGCCTATCCTTCTACCAAGATGAGGGTCCTCACTTTCCACCGACTCCTGTAGAACTAGGCTTACCAATTCTGATAGCTTTATCATCCTCACTCTATCTAGGAAAGTAGAAGTCACAACTAAAGATGATATATATGGTTTCCCATTCCTATCATGAACCTCCAAATTCATCTTAGAGAACAATTCCATATGCTACCACTCACCACTGGCTTCATGTACTGTATGTATCTGAGTCCTCATACTCAGTGAATCAGCAACTGCATTACGCTTACTAGGTGTATAGGCAAGCTTGATGTTGAATGATTGTAGGTATTCAACCCCAATTTTCTATCTCAAGTTCAATTCATACTGGGTAAAGATATATTTCTGAATTCTATTGTCCATAAACACCAAAAAATGATCTCTTAAGAGAAAATGTCTTCAACAGTGTAATGCGTGAACAACTGCAGCCAACTCAAGATCATGCGTCGAGTAATTCCTCTCATGTGGCCTCAACTGCCAAGACCCGTATGCAACTACTTGATAGACCAGCATTAACACTGCTCCCAGCCCAATACCTGATGCATCTCAGTAAACTTTATAGCCTTTTCATTGCTCTGGAAGTATCAAGATTGGTGCTGATGCCAAACATCCCTTCAGCTCTTGAAAGGCTTTCTCACAATCTTCTCACCAAACAAACTTCGCACCCTTCTTAGTCAAACCCTCCAATGGAACTGATAAGAGAGAGAATTCCTGTATAAAGAATATTTAGTACCCAACCAGCCCCAAGGAACTCCATTTATCAAGCATGTTTTTAGGATGCTCCCATGAAACTACTACTCTGACCTTCTCGGGGTCTATTGAAACTCCTACCTCTGAGATAATATGACCCAAGAAGTGAATATGGCCCACCCAAAAGTGGCACTTTGAGAGTTTAGAATATACCTGATACTCACTCAGTGTACTCAATACGATCTCAAGATGGGTAGAATGGTCATTAGAGTGTGAGAGTGTGCCAAGATATTTTCCACGAAGACTACCACGAAAGAATCCAGATATGGATGGAGCACATGATTCATCAGAGCCCTGAAATGTGCTGGTGTGTTCATCAGTCCGAACGACATAAGCAAGTACTCATATAGACCATATCCGCTCTGAAAAATAGTAAGAAGTATTTCTGATGGTCTAACAAGCAACTTGTGATATCCAGAACTTAAATCAATTTTTGAAAACATATGTGCTCCTCGATGTTGATAAAAAATATCATCAATCCGAGGTAAGGGATATTAGTTCTTAACCGTCAACTAGTTCATCTTCTGATAATCCACGCAGAGTGTGAGGGTATTGTCTGCCTTCTTCGCAAACAAGACAGGCGAACCCCAAGGAGAAGTACTGGGTCGGATGAAACCCTTTCCCTGTAACTTCTCCAAATGCCTCTTAAGCTCTTGTAACTCTAGTTTAGCCATCCTATTTGGAGGAATGGACACTGGTACAGCTCCGGGAATAGGGTCAATAGAGAAATCCACCTCTCACTCCAGAGGTAGGCTTGAGAAATCATCCATGAAGATATCCCTAAAACGATCAACCACTAGAGGGAAATCCTTCTGAAAAGTTCACTGGTCATCCAGATACAAAATCGAAATCTGGGCTATCACACTACCTCACCCACAATGCTCAGGTCTAGCTCGGCTCGTCTGGACATCCCATTCGCCCTTGTATAGATTCTCTCTGATCTCTGGTGATGTGAAACTCACCTTGCGAAGATAGAAATATACAAAGGCTCAAAAGGGTACCAATCAGTCCATCCCATGAATGACATCATACATCTTCATCTCTAAGTCATAGAGGTTCCATAGAATGTGACACCCACCAACCTATAGGGGGAACTCCTTGCACTGACACACACCAGCCGTTCTCATCCCCAACGGAGTGTCTAGTGTCATAATATCATCAGAAGAAGTAACACAAAGCCCAATGCTCTCCACAATGGGAACATATATAATGCTATTTATAACACCCATATCGAAAATTATAAAAGGAAAAACTGAAGCAACTAGAATAGTACCTTTGACAGTAGATGGTCCTGGATCCTGCTCCTACTAGGTCTGTTGCACTGCATATGCCTGCCTAGTGTCATGTACCTTCATCACAGCCTGGCTACCCTGAGCTGACCCACCCTAATGTCTCTGAAATTCTGGTGTCTAGCTACCACAGCCACAACCACTACCTCGTCCTGAACATCCATACATTTTCCAATTCCCTGACTGGTAAAATTCTGATGTCATTGCTACTGCATGCTGAGTCTGCACAGAACCCCTCTCACTAGCCACTGATGGAAATTCCCTACTGAAACACTATAGATGACCCATCCTGCCACAAGCTCGACACTCCACTACGTCACGTGGACACTGAGGTCTCTTGTCCCCCTCTCTACCACCCTGGTAGCACATGAAATGGCCACCTGATGAAATATTCTTGCTAGTACTACCACCGTGAAAGAAATACATCTGTCTCTTCCTCTTACCGGTAGACACAGTACCAGAAACTGGTGCCAAACTGGCCTAGCATGCACCAATAGCTTCCTCCAGGATCCTCTAAGTAATTAATTCCTGGTTTACAATAGCATGCAGTATAGGAAACATGAAAACATTCACCAGCACGCATATTTCATATCAAAGACCATCCCCAATGTGTCTAGCCATCAATGTCTCATCACCCACCAGAAAAGGTGCAAAATGTCTTGGATTAGTGAAGCGGGCAGAATAGTCCTTCAATGACATGGATCCCTACTGTAGATTCATGAACTCTCAATCCTTATCTACCAAAAGCATATCTGGAAAGAAGAACTCATAGAAAACTGGTAGAAAATCTTCTCACTCCATGTCCCAGTGATGCTCGGTCTGGGTGGTAACATCCCACCACCTCTGGGCAGAATCATGCAGCATGTATGTAGCGAGCTTGACCCTCCGCCCAGGAGGCATCTCCAGATGCTCGAAAATAGTCTCTATAGAACCCAACCAAGACTCTACATCCTGTGGTCTACAATCCCATGAAAACGTAGGCGGATGCTACTTCTAGAAAGTACGATTTATCTCTACCATTGATGTGGTAGCCGACGGTGCTCCCCGAAAGGTCTGCATGAACCGCATGAAGAATTCACAGAAATGTTCATCAGTGCATGTTCCCAGTATAATGGTTGGCACTACATCTGGCTCTGTTGAAGGATCCATTAGTAGCCCATGGTCCGCCATCTCTGGTGCATACTTTTTACCTCTCCCTTGGCGAACCACGTGTGGTTGTCTCGGTGGCATGACTCTACAAGGTCAAACACACTCCTTAATTTAAGATCATCAATGGATGAAAATAAGGAGTGTAAGAAGGGAACAAGAGGAAGAAAACATTCATGATTTACAAGACTATACTACATGGCGTGTATAATAACTAAATGGTGTGTTCCTTCATGTCTTTCACATGGGCATGTACTTCTGGAAAAACTAGTCGTGTAACACCCCAAACACAGTGTTTTTTCTACACACATGGCGTGTACTTGAATTCTCTTCCCCTTCCCGAGTACTTATTCATGGCTTAGCCACATGGATATTCTTTAAATGAGACTAAAAGGTGTGTATAATATCTACATGTAATGTACTGCCAAGATTCCAACTGCTCATGTTGTTAGTGACATGGCTGGCTACTCTGGGGACACTACACAACGTCTTACACCCGCACATGGCGTATACACCACCATGTTTCCCCATCCATACGGCCAAGTCTACACGGTCTCTCACTGGTCAAGACTACACGACATGTCCCACATGTACACGGCGTGTAGTGGACAGGATAACACTGACCTGTGTTGTTAGTTACACCGCCAAATTTCCAGTTTAATCTACACAATGTGTACCTCCTTGACACGGCGTGTATCATCTTAGATTCCCCCACCCGTGTTGTTAGTTACATTGCGCACACATGGCCAACACAACACGGTTCGTACAATTAGTACATGGCGTGTGCTTTCAAAGTTCCATTTCCTCGTGTTTCTTCCCACATTGCGACACAGTTGACAACTACATGGCGTGTACATATAGTACACGACATGTACCTAAATTTTTTTCATTTCTTCCCGAACAGAAGAGTAGAGGGCATGTAGTAAAAACTACACGGCATTTATACTGGGTTTCTCTGGTTAGTATGCCTCATAAACTATTCCAGAGCCTATAAAAACACTGAACCAACACCAAAGTGTCAAATTCCGATCCATGAGGGACTATAGTCCCCGCGAACGAATTCTTGGAATCTTATACATGTTACAAAAAGGTAAACAAATCAATGATCCTCCATATTATGGTCAACGAGGGCCCATAATCCTCATGAACTAATGTTTATAGTTCACTCTATAAAACCTTACATAATAATACCCTATCAAATACCAGGTATTTTATCAAGGCATCTGTCACTACAACATGAATTTTCTAGCATGACATATTTAACAAGAACATGTAATTTCTAATGCACCTACATGGCTTGGAAACTATGCATGGAATGTGATTATAACATGTGACTAAATGATGAAAGAGATGGAATACCATCATCTCATCTGGTTGCAACTAAATAGAACCCACTATAAAAATATAAAAAGAACACCACATGTGCGTCACCCAATGGTGAAAATCAGATCAACTGTAAAATTGAAAAACCTGATAAATTTCAATTAAACGGGGTAGATTGGCTTTTCACGGTACACGAGTTAGCTACTCTCAGGCATAGCTTATTACCAAGTACCTATTCTTTCCTATATCTGACGATATATGACAAACAGTAAGCCAAAGAAAAGAAACTCCTTTGATACCACTTTGTAACATCTCAGATCCAGTTTCCACACAACAGGTGGCCCAAAACTGGTTGGTCATATGACCTCAAGTGCATGTCCCCAAAAGACATAGGCTGCCAACTAGCAGCAAGGGCCTATGTCTGATAATGGGGAAACTAGGTCTTCATTTGTAAAAGTGAAATGTAGTGGATTTAGATAAAAACATACAGATGTGGAAGCAGTAAAAAATACCCAACTGAAATAGATAAAAATATAGAAGTAAAAGATAAAAACAGTCACACATATATTTGATTATTCTTTATGTCTCTATGTCTTGGAAATCGGCCAATACAGGATACACTACAATCTATAACAATTCATTATAATGTACATGTACAAAAAAGGAAAACAAAGCAGCACAACAGGAACTTAGTAGCATCGCAAACCTAAGCTCGCTCCCATGCTCTCCTAATCCTCTACAATAATCATCTACCTATATAGGGACTCTTTCCCATATATACCCCTAGAACAATAAAATCTTTTTGAGCCCACGACATGACCAAAATAGGGTGTGAGGAATAAATCCCTGTAGGAAACTACAAAATACCTGTGCCCAACTATCAGTACAAATGTGCAGCGGTGGTGTGTAGTAATAAAATGCAGTAAAATAGACACTTCTCAAAAGTAACTATCTCTACCAATTATATTTCCATTTTATTAATTATTTATCAATCCCAAGCTTATGCATTATCTTGGAAGGTACAACATAGTAAATCACCACAGTGAACATACAAAGTAAATGTTTTCTACAGACGTGAAAAATCCTTACCCTCAGGTAATTAGAATCGAAACCCACATGTGACTTCCCAAAGTCATGATGAATATTGCCCACAGGCATATGAGGTGTCGCCCACAGGCACAGAAACTACTTACCACATGCATGAGAAAAGTTTCCTATAGGCTAAATGAAACATTGTCCTCTGGATAAGCAAGTAACCGGCCCGATCCCAACATATAAGAAAGAAATTTATATACAATTCCTCTCAAATAATTCTAAAGCATGCTAAATCACGACATACCCATGGGTATCCTGGCCAAATTGCTAAACAAGGGAAACACACCAATGGGGTGGCCTTGGATCCAAGCAATAATCCCAAACAGAAGTTGTATATATTCATTAAATGACTCATGTAATTCTAGGTATGTGATTAATCATGGAACCCTCCTTACGACACCCCAAACATGGGCGCATAGTATAATGGTACACAAAAACACTCAACAGTTGGAATTAAGCACTAGACCACCTACCTCGATCTCCAATGATAAATATACGTGAACGACACCTTCCGAAACGTCCGATAACATTGTAGATCTGAGTTAAAATATTTCCCGCTCAAATGTAATAACATCCCCTCGGGAAATAATTGGTAAGAATGGAAAAAGTAAAAGGGAGTTCTTACCTACACAGTTCTAACAAAATCAATGGTGGAAGAAATGGATTCCTGGCCTGTGATTGGGAGCTCCTCCAAGCATCGGCCTCACCTTATGATCTCTAAATGAGTCCACTACCTCCTCTACTGAATGAGGAGGCTACTGCCCGTTTTAAGCCAAAAAAACAAACTACATGGCACTTACTATCAAGTACACGGTGTGTACTATTGATTTTTTAACGGTTCCTCTGGAGGCTACTTTTCACCGCCACACTGTTCATCTGTCGACATGAGTACACATCATATATTCCTTAATACACGGCATGTACTGTCGCTATATTGGTGGATACTCCCACCACTATACTATTCACTTGTCGACGGATTACACAACGTGTAAATACCATGTACACGGCGTGTAGTTAGTCTTTACACCCTTCATTGCCGACAGGCCTACACGCCCTATGTACTCCTCCCGCACGGCCAAAGTACACAACATGTGGAAAATTACATGGCGTGTACTCATAAAATTTGGGATTTTTTTCCATTTTCATTATTTTCTAAAAAATACTTAAGTAAAAAAGGAAAAGATGAAACTCGTACCTCGTGAATAAGAACTGGGTTCTTAAAGAAAATACATAAAAAATCATATCAAAACACATGGGTTGGACACCTCCCCGCGCTATTATGCATAATAAACATAGACCTCTCACCATATGAATAAATAAAATCACAATACCCATACCAATATCATATCATCAATTCATATTCTATGGTTACACCCATAATTTATTATTCACACCACAACATACCCCCAATTTCAGGTATGAATAATACCCAGAAATCTATTAACAACCCCTAGATCAAATCATAACTTGAACACTATCTATGGAACCATTAATATCTAAATCATTTACTTGGTTATATCCAATAACTGAAATTTCATAGTATCAATCACCATAGTAATAATCATTACATGACCTCTTTATCTATGTATGAATGTTAACATATCATTATTCAACAGATTTGGAACAATGACTATCTTTATTCCCAAAATTATTTTATGTTGACCCTAACAATACCAACCTACATATTCATAAATTTATTAAATATGTAATTCCCTTTTTAGTGATCACATGATTATGGAAGAAACACTCACCCCACAATCTCATCAACCATAAAAATAGCTATTTGGATTCTCATAGTAAAATCTGTTACTTTTTGGGATAATAATCTGAATACATCATCAATACCAACCTGTTAGAACCATGTGACATTAAACATGTTATAAACATCCATTTAATTCATTAGTAGATCTTAAAATAAGATCCATGTATAATAAGGAAAACATTTAAGAACAAGGCATCAAAAATCTATGATCGAGTCATTATGAAATTACACAAGGTCCAAATTAGACCTTGAAATATTGTTCGTTCAATTCTTGAGAACATAACAATAAATAAATAATGTATATAATTAAGGTTAATTCACCTTATATTTGAGATAATTCATATAACATGATTTTAATGAAATTCATTTACCATTTTTTAATTCTCAAGGGATCACTTGCCTCAAATTAATTTGTTCTCATTAACTCATTTCTCAAAGACTCTCACCCAACCACCACCACCATCATGAAATACTATCTTGATAGGAAATATACCAAAATCAATTAATTATAATAAATTATAATTAATAATACAATTTATAATTATTCTTCTAATTTTAAAAAATCTATTAATTAATTCTAAATAACATGAGAATCAACCACTTTACAAAAAACCATGACCAACCTCTTGTGGATGGTTCATGGAATACACTCAACACTGTCAAATGAAAAATCTCTATCAATCGATATCATTTAAAAAGGATAATTATATGACTTTCCTAAATTTCAATTGAATCAAATATAAGAATTTATATAAAGAAATATTTTATATAAAATAGTTTAAAATGACCTTACTTTATCACTTCAATAAATCCTCTAAAAATCAAAGGAAAATTCACCACCAAATATGAATGATTATGTAGTGCTCTAGTGGAATGGTAAATTAACTCTAGTGTAAATTTTCAAAAAAAATTTTGGGAGCCATGGGAATGAATAATAAACAATAATATAGATAAAATTGAACATATTTATCTAATGAGTCACTAAATTTATATATATTTCTAGGGGGATTCAAATTTTGAAGAGGGAAGAGGACCCCCTAATTATGTTTTTCATGAGGGGGATGATAATAAGAGGTTGTGTTTAAAATCGATGAGGAAAAAATATGGCTCTCCATAAATATGAATACCAAAATGGGTGGAATAGAAGAATGAAACAAAACAGATAAAATTTTGTGTTGTACCTCCAATGATCCCTTGATGAACCCTAACACATCATGGACATCATCAAATCCCCTTACCTCTCATTGTTTTCCTCTATTACATGAGCAACATAATTGGTTCTTTTTCCTTCCAATTTTTGATAAGGTATCATCTAGATTCCATTCCCATCAATGCTCTATTCCCAATAAAAAATATATTACCCCAATATAGATTTTCCAGGTCACCATAATATAGATCCTCCCTTATCATGAATTTTCAATCTTTATAACCATGGAAATGTGTGTTTGTCCCTTTATCATTTCCCATATGAGCCTCTAAAATTCACTATATTGTACTATAGGATCCACCACCTTGTCAAAGTCATTATACACTATATAGTATAATTACCCTTCCATTGGTGGTTTACATATATAAAATGTTTACTATAAGTTCACTCATGTTCACTATACCATCCATTTGATAGCCAGATTCACATCTCGTGCCTCAAGGTATTTTTAAAAAACCTCTCCTTGAGATGTTATAAACATTGAAATATCTATTTGAATAATGATTATCATAATTAAAAAGCCTTAAAAAATTAAAAATTCAAATGTACATTTAAATTATTATATAATTTAGATGCAGGGTTTTACAAAATACTGATCATAAAATCTCTCCCTCTTGAGAATTCCTAAAGATCCTTTTTGAGCAAACATCACTGACTCCTATCTCCAGTATGTGATCAATTAATCATGCTCTAACTTATAAAATAGAATGATATTCCACTATGTTAGTCTATCAATTTTTAATGTTATTAATAAAATAAATGAGACACCCACTCAACACCATTACGAATAGTAGAATTTTTCTCCATGAAAACCCTTTATACTGAGACTTCATGAGGGTATCAACCACCTTATCACCTAGAAAATTATGCAATTTACTTTTAGTAATGCATCATCTAGACTATTTTAGAGCCATGGTGCACCATGAAATGGTAATACATTCCTAAAAAACAATTACATCATTGTGTGATCTGTCAAAATTACATTTGTTCTTTCATTTTATCTACACACATTTTCATACAAAAAACCATTCATTTCACCTATAGATAAAAATTCATTAAAATTACATATCCTCCACACTGAAATTCTATATCAAAAATTTATCATGATTCCATAACTCTGTAAAGTATTCGTTTTATAACAAATGAACTTATTCCATTGTATAAACATACGTCTTTTGATAATTCCAGGGTTTGATCCTCGACCAATAAAAAATTTCATACATTCTATCACTCAGATAATTAGAGTGTATCTAATATAACTCAAGATTGGATCACCTCAAACCCTCACCATGCTCGATACTTAGACATTGTAACCCTCCAATTCCATGTTAAATTATTAATTCTATTATATCACATAGAAAATGATAAAGCTAGATTCGTCTACACTCTAAGATTCAAATACCACCATGATCATCAAAAAATTAGTCTCATCTCACCCATAATGATTATAATAGGAAAAAATTCATCCACAACTAATTCATATCCCATATAATATCAATTTAATAGATGTTGATTCGACACTAATATATTAGAATCCACATGATAAATCAACTGATACCCATTCTAAACACACAATGAACATTGAACTATTAATATGTCAAAATTCACTCATAACGTGGGTCACACCCTCCAATTCCCAATTATTCACTCAAAACCAAAAAATTACATTAATGATCACTAATAAAATATCCTAATTAGGTTATATAATCATATATGTGTATCTATTTCAGACTAATTTTGAACTCGTCCCAGGAAACACAATCCTAGGATCATGGTTGTATCACCCATGCTAAATCACCTTGAATAATTTATATCCAAACCACTCACCATTGAGGGAAATTTAACATACTCATCCAATAAAAAACGAAACCTTAAACATAAACATACCATATAAGTCATATGGTATTTACAAATACATATCCACTCCCTGATACATAGTCCAATTAACCATTACGTGACCAGTGCACACCACCTCAGTTTCTTCCAAACCCAATAGGTGTATGTCCCAATACCACCTTGCCACACAACTCGACTCATGATCCCATGAATTTAGTATCATAGAATACTTTCATTCCCACAAAAAATACTTACAATTTTATTTTTTATTTCAATCATATCTCTCAAAAATCTTCTTAAACTCTCCGCTTCAAAATTGAGGCATCAAACTCATTCTATGTTCAACCACATGAACACACGCTAACCCAGATTCATCATTAAATGGAATGAATATACACAAGATCAATATATGAAACATTTCACCATATATGATCATAATTAGAATACCAATATGTAATAACACTGTAAATCCATAGGTTGAGGAATGATATTGTTTCATTATAAAATGCTCCTGGATGAATGATTTGTTGCACTCTATGGGCATTACCAAAAATTCCAAGGTATCATTATTCCTACAAAACATATCAGGTTGCACCTCATAGACATTATTATAATAACATTAAGCATATAACAATTATAATAGTCTATAAGGGAGATCCTAAACTTTAACTATCATCTCTTATAAGATTCCATAATATATCAATTCTTATGTGAAGCATAATACCTTTCCCACCAATATCTCTGCTCATATCTGAATGCACATGGATCTCCCACCTGACCCATAAAATATTCGTACATTTGTATCAGCTTATGGGGAATCACCTCTCTATAACCAACATAAAATCACCTAGTAAATTAAATCCCAAAACTCTGACCCCTGGGTGTTACACATCATGATTTCAGACATCTCAGTCAAGCCAACTACGCTACCAAGAAATATTCCTTATTAGGAATCCAGAAAAAATGATACCCCCTTAAGGGTTATGATCTCATCCAGTATTACATATTGAAATCATTCTATGAAAAAATTGTATAATCATACAATTTTCACAAGGTTCTATTTTGTAAAATTCTACCAATCACATATACAAGAAAATACCATACACGTTTTTCTGTAATACCCAATGATTATATAGTATGTATCCTTAAATTTAATCATCCTTTATAGCATATTTTTCACACATTATATATCATAAATGAACAATGACATACTATTAAATATTAACATAATATTTGGAATAGTAATATAACCATTAGAAAATGTATGTTGGATAAAACAATTTTATTATCACTTATGAATATATAAATAAAATGTAGTTATCTTATGAATGAAAATCTAATATATTTACATCATGGATTAATTAAATATATGTTATAAAAAATGTAAAATTAATTTTTTTTATTTTTGTACACGTGAAAATTTATTAACAATTTTTTAATTAATAGAAGGATTTAAAAGAAATTTTACTTTTAGAAAAAAGATCCATAAATTTATTTTTTTCGTTTTATAATTATAGTATAATCTTATGAGATGGTAATAATTTTTTAAAGTTTAAATAAATAAATTATAATTTATGAATTTGTATTTTTAAACTAAATGATTATTTTCAAAAAAATTAAATTTATCATATTTATAAAATTATTTCATAAAATTTCAAGTTTTCTTTGAAATCTACATGTATGAAAATGGATGGGTATAATCTTAAGAATTTTTCTTAAATAGTAGAATTTTTGTGAATAGTGAAATATAAAAGTTAATGTTATCTAACAAATACATGAATTATTGAGAATTTTAGGATGTATAGATGAAATAATCACCCATTTTATCAAAAATCAAGTGCACTATATTTTTTTAGTCCCAAGAATCATCACCAGTGATAGTCTTGATCCAAAATAAGAAACAAGGGAATAAATTAATCAAAAATCACCTCTCTCCTCCACTATAAATGTCACCCTTCGCCACCTCATCTTCCAACACCTTTTAAGTTTGGATAATTCTTATATTCTTCCCAATTACTCTCTCAAACCACTTCCCCATGTCTATTTCTTTCTAGTATCATAAAAATTTCAATCCCATGTGTGTTAAAGAGGTTCTCAAGGTGACATTATAAAAGAGGTAAAATCATATTTCATTCTATTTTAAATTAATTTAATTTATTTTAATTTCTTCTTTTATCATTATCTCCTCTATAAAAACATGAATGATAACCCTTGAATATTAAATATATATGATTTTTATTATGTAAATGGAATAACCCTCACCAAACAAAAAAGACACCTCAAACTCTCATTAGATTGAGAGGGAAGTGATATGTTACTAGGCTTTATGTGACATCCCCATGGATGTAAAGGCTGAAAATAAATGTCTAAGTGAATAAATACATGTGGGGGAAGAATCTACATTTATGTATAAAGAAACTCACCAAATAGAACCCAACCAAAAAACCCACAATATAATGCATGATAGCAATGAATTACATATCAACATTTAATTTATCAAAACCATACTGAAATCAAGTAACACAGAGGAAGACTACAATTCCAAGGTACAAAGTAGAACACAATGAATAAAACTACTAAAAAACACAGGACTCTATGTTCCACATTCTCCATGCACCTTCTCCATCATCCAAACCTATTACCACGAAATAGTTCAAAAGGTGTGTGATACATTACCTTTTCTCATGCCCCGATATATGAAATCTATAAAATCACCAAAGGGACAAAGAGAGGGTGAGTACTGAAACGTAATAGGGTTTCCTCCTAGAGAATTACCAACTCACTCAACTAGGATTTATGAGTTAGAAAAATTTATATAAAAAAGATAATATAAAATAATTTCTAAAACAATTTATAACCAAATATAAGCAACTTCTAAAAAAGTTTCTAAAAAAATATAAATAAGTTCTATATCAACTAGTTTTCCATAAAAAATTTATATTTTCAAGAAAAAAAACAAACCCTGATTTGTTACCATTTCACATGTTTCATTGGAAATATCCAATCCATCCCACAAATTCACACTATCAACCATGCATGATTTTTTATGATAATACCATACTCCTGAGTGGTTTCTCTTCGATCTACCATGTCATCAAATGTTAATTATATTCCATGTGATCATAAATAAAGAGGATTTATATCAGCCTTACACCAAGATTTCACAATCAATTTTAATCAGTTAAATCAATTTGAAATTAATACCATCTATTCATGCAGGTAGAGTCTATAGTGACTCAACCTACCTTGGAGATAATGATAAAAGACATGAAAAACATAACAAAAATGGATTGAACATCCTCATAAATTTCATAAATATCACCCCCTATCAAGAAACAAGCCATATATAATAATATTTGGCCTCCAAAATCATATATCTTCCCACATTAGTGGTAGATCTATGAAACTGAGAGGAAGGTTGAAGTAGATCTAAGAAAACACATCAAGAATAATGAATAATGAAGCCTTACTATAAGGATCAGACATCAATACACCAAGTAATGGAACTTAATTAATTCTAATTCAAATTGAAATGGTTCTCTAATCATTGTTATAACAAAATCCTGATTTAGGGGTATGTTAGGGAAAAATGAGGCACTGAGAGTTAAAAACGAGTTATATCCACAATTTACAGATCTATATTTGACTCGCTCAATGTTTAGTCACATGGTCAGATAAATTATGTTCTATCTATTCCCATACTTCTGCCTTAAGGGAGACCTCACACGGTCACCTCATATAGTCTTCAAATTTTTTCAAAACCGTTTCCATGCCACTACCTAAAAAAGAATGAATAAGAATTTTTAAGTGCATCATTTTACTATGTATCTACACAATTTGGAAAACCCCTCATTTCCCATGCACCTTCTCTTTTTCCCTTGTATCAATGTGCCTGGTTTCTATAACGTGTCGTGTGGTTTCCACAAACTATGCACCTCCCATGAACCTATATAAAATGCTCAAAAACACATTACAAGTTCCCCAAACTCTACCGAACATCAGGTAACAACATTATAATCATAAAAATAATAATGAAATGGTTACATACTAGAAACTAGGGGTTCTAAATTCTCCCCACCAATAGTCTTTTCATCCTTAAAATTAGAAAAGAAATATTCCATGAAATATTTATTTCCATTTTTATTCATCACCTTCTAGTGTTCCCACGTCTCTTCATGAATCTAACCATGTTTCCATAGTACCCTTCACTAGACCGATGAGTTTCCAATGTAAGGTTTTTTCTTTAATATCCACAATCTATATTGGGATATGTACCATCAAATAATATGGATCTTGGATAATGTGATCCCATATGATCACATGTTTAGTGTCTTGTTGATACATTTTAAACAAGGATACATGGAACATATTATGCACTACCAAGAGACATGGTGGTAGTGAAAAATGATATTCCACTTCTCTAACCAATTTTAATATCTCAAAAGGGACTATGTATCAAGAAAATGACTTTCCATGTTTCTAAAAATGACGATGTAGAATCCATAGAGAGATTCTTAGAAACACATGATCACTCACCATTATGGAAAATATTCATTTATGTTGATCTGTATATTATTTTTGATGAATATGAACCTTCACTATCTATTTCCTGATCAATTTAATATTGTAAATTGATTATTGGAAAACGCTCGGTGCAACTAGAAATACATCACCAGCTTCTAGACAACATAGTTGATAATGATATGGACTTCTATATAATTCTACAAACAGATCCGTGTGTATTGAGGAAAGATAACTATTGTTATAAGAGAACTCCACTAATAGCACATGTTCTTCCCATGAGCCACCAAAACCCATTAATCAATCCCACAATATGTATTTCCATGTTTGTATTGTACTTTTGTATTTTACATCTATCTATGTATGAAACTCCATACACATACTCAACTGATTCCAAATGGCTTTTGGTAAGGATTTATAGAAATAATAAATAATCTTCCAGTGTCTGTCTGATATGATCAAAACTGTTATGTCATTTCACTTTACCAATTCTTCAATATAGATTTTGAATATATACACTACTATATGAGGTTCTAGAATATGTATGTTGTGGGATTATTTTTTTAGTCAATCTACTATCACCCATATGTCATCGTGTTTCCAAAAAATCCTTGGGAGACTTATAACAAAATCTGTGTCATTTTCTCGTATTTCCACACTAGAATTGGTAATGACTAAAATGTACCTACTAGTATTTTAATTTCTTAATTAACTTTCTAACAAGTTAATCATTTGAAAACAAATTTTTTCACATTCCCTTTCAATGCGACCCACCAAACCTACACCAGTAACACCTTATTCATCTTATGTATTGCCAGATGAACTGTTCATCTTTGATGTTGGTAATCATGAAAAGTTTTTCTGTTCTAGCCATATGTATAGCCATCCCATTTTAAAACCTCAAAACAGAACTCCCATATAATTTCCACCATCAATGGTCTCCCAACCATTGAGTTTTGAAATTATTGCAACAAATTCCCTATTAGATTTGTGCGCCTCTTTAGCCATCATTACCAAATCAAGGCCAAGAATAACTGAATATAAAACTGCAACATATAAACAGTCTTCACATTCCACATGTATGTTGACTTGGACTGAAATAAACTATAACTCATCTAAATCTTATTTTTCCAACTGAGTACATGAGTTATTTTAATAATGCATCAACCATAAAATTTCTTTTCCTCGGTGTATACATTAAGTCAAAGAATATAATCTATAGGAACACTATCCATATCTTTTTTCATAGATTCAGATCCATTTGTATGAAAATGTGATTAATGCACCTTTGATAGATGAACACATTAAATTTATCACTAAAGAGTTATTAATTATATGTCTTCAGCAAATGGAAAACTATAGGTAACTATAAATCCTTTGTGGGGTAGTTTTTATCGTTCACTCTTAGCTACCTTGATCTATACGAAACAACACAGTCTCCATTAATGAGAAAACACCCCAACCCTGTTCTAGAATCAACAAAATACCCCACATACCCCTCTATGGATTGTGGAAAAATTGATACTGGTATAGATGTAAACAAAACATTTATCTCTTGAAATGATTTTTTAATTATTTAATCTATTGAAATTGAACATTCATCTTTTTCAAAACTACTAAATGTGAATCCATCCAAGAGATAACAACTTCTATCAAATATGAATCAATAGAATAACCATATTCATATATTACATGGCCTATAAAGTATACTTTTTTATCTAGAAATAAATCTTCGATAATTTTTCTTTTAGATGATGGTCTATCAATATTTCCAATAATGTCACCATGTGTAGTCATTATCATCCCTTGTCCTTTGATACACCAATATGTCGTCCAGAAAAAACACTACAAATGAATAAAGATGTCAATGAATTTTTTGATTCATCAATTCCATAAAGACCACTAGGGAATTAATATGATCGTAATTCATTATCACATATCCATAATATCCATATATTATTATGAAATCTATCTTCAGAATATCCTCCTTTAGAACTTGCAATTAATGTTATCATGATAGTAAGTCAACTTTAGATAACCATTATGATCTCAACAGTTGATCAAATATATCATCAATTTTTGGAAGTGTATGACTTTTTTTATCATAACATAGATAATATTATGATAATCCACACACATCCTTAGAGTTCCATTACCTTTCTTCATGAACATGACTCGTTCTTCCCATGGAGATTTACCTTGTCGAATGAAACCCTTACTTCATATCTCCTCCAATTATTACATTATTTCCCTGGTTCCATTTGATAAGACAATTGTGAGATAGTATTGGTCCCCAGGAGGAGATAAATATTAAAATAAACTTACCTTACTAGTGGAATAACTAAAAATTTATTGGGAGAGACATCTAGAAAATGATCCATGACTAATGGAAAATGGTTATCATCGATCTATTCCGACGATTAAAAAGTTAATGATGTCAATTGGAAAGAGATTGATCTTACTTCAAGTGCCAACAGTACCATTGCATCTAAATTTTTTAATATATCTCATTTAAATAGATGTTCGGCTCTATACTAAATCATGAATCTAAGATTCCTCCTATAATAGTCAAATCCATACTTGAACAGTTTTAACCAATCCATGTCCATCATTACATCATAGATATCCATGTCAAACAAAAATAAATCCCATTTTATCTCAACTCAATCCTCATTTATACAACATGATCTACCCCGGAAGACGTGCCATTCAATTTCCCCAAGATTAGTTCCATGTTTTATCACATATGGAATCATATCACATTTTAAACTTATAAATTTAATTGAATGAGATGTAATGAAGGAAATCAATCCACTATTATCAAACAACACTATTATCAGGACAAAATTCAAAAGAATCATAGCTATCTAAGAAGATAGTCCATCCTAATCATCCATAGTCACCTACTCAAATCCATATATTTTCTTCATCGCGGAACTTTTCCCGTTGTTTTCATTCAGATATTTCCCTTCATGAGGAGTCACGATTTTCCTAGAATCACCATTTGTAGATCTAATCTACTAATTATTTTGATTATGCTTCCGTCACCCCATTGTAGCATACAAATCCCTAGACATCAGAGAAGTGTGTTAAGAACCCGACCTTAGAGAACTAAGAAAATAGCTCTTAGGATGTCACATCTTGTTGAATTTATGTCATGCTATTGGTGGTGTCATCCATTTTCACTTGAATGTGGTCAAATGAACCATATTAGAAATATCCATCTATTTTCGGGGGTCATGGGGGAAGATTCACTGAACCAGCTGTCTAATTCAGATTACTTGATCTCACCGTAGAAGATGGTGTCCCTCTTATACATACTCCCTGCATTAGAGTTCCCACTAGTTCCCATGAGTATAATCATAATTCCTCCTCCTATGTATCCGGAGATGTCACTATCAGTGATCATCACTCTATTTACCATCTCTATATAGTTAGAAATATAAAGCATGATAATATTTGATCAAATCTCTTACCTTATCTTTGATTAAATGATTTTTTCCTTCAATGCCACACTAGTAGAAACATTGGGTAGAAAGTGCAATAAATTCCTGAATTTATGCATTTACTATGTGATAAATAGATTTTCCAACTTTAAGATGAATAAATATATCATTATATGGATCATAATCATGTGTGGATATTATTTTGTTTTAAACAATTCATCAAAACTAGGACCTTCATCGACGTTATCTATCACAACTAGATTTAACCACTGTGTTTCATGAACCTAAAGAATATATGTTTCTAGATTTACTTTTATCTCGATTTGTGTTCTGATGAAATATATGATATTATTCTTCCTCTTTATCCATTCTTCTCTTTCAGGTTTAGAATCAACCTGAAAGATAGGTGGATTATATATCTAGAACTAGACAGAATGATACAGTTATCTTGGATCATCCCTAGGGTTCTCTATTTCCACTATCTGAAACACATGGAGCTACTCTAAACTCATTTTTGGTTGACTTGTTGCTCTGGTGACACCACATTCTCCATATCTTCTTCCAATTGGTTTCCACGACACCTACAGAATAACATTTTCAAAACAAAATAGAATAAAGAATAAATATCACTCTCTATAAACAGAATAATTATCATTTAAAACTCAATCACATCAAAATTCACAACATTTATTTTAAAAAAAATACTTTTATATGTGTGTTAGTTATTCAATAATAAAATAGACATTCTTCTAAAAATAAAACAATTTTAAAATACTATAATCATGCGCTATTTCAATATCATTATTTTGAAAATACATTCTACATTTTTTTAAAAATAATCACATTTCACATATCATATATCATTACATAAAATAAAATATGTTCTCTTAGTGGGAATTGATTCCTCTAATTCAAGTCATCCTCATCTCATTGTCTAAACCAATGACAATGAGATTTAAAAATATAATATGTGTCACAGAAGCACTTATGTATCCAACTCCATATTAACATGAAGATCAGTATTAAAATCATATCTACTCCATTTTATGCACTATATTTCAAGTACCAAAAAATAATAACCCTTTATATGATCCAATCCCAAGAATATACAATAATTATTTCGACTCTAAACCCAATAAAACTGGTGACTACATGTTCCACAATAATATAATAAGCTGATAACATTTATTTCAAATAATACTATTGAATGAGAAAAAATGATACCATTTTTAACATCCTTCATACCTTGATGGGATTTATAGGGTAGTGAAATTATACTATGCCTTAAATGATATCCAAAAGGCCCCAGAGGCTAGAAATAATTGTTGATGGGGTTCAATACATGGTGGATGATTTTCCCTTTAATAAAAAAGAAACTAAACAAATAAATCCAAACCAAACAAACCTCTATATTATGCATTATAACAAAAATTGAAATTCATCATTTAATATATCAAAACGAAACTAAAATCACGATCCGTAATGGAAGACTAAAATTGCAAGGTATGTAGTATTAGACACAGAATAAATCTCGATGAAATCCAAAAGACTCTAATATCTATAAGATCTATGATACAACTCCACCAGCTAGCCCAATTATTAAGAAGTATTGTTATAGATGATTGATACATTACCTTTTCCCATGTCCCAAAAATTACATCTGTAAAAGCACAAATGTGTTAAAGAAAGGGTGTGTACTAATACTATGTAGGATTTCCCCAATGACTTCTCTACTCACTCTACTAGTATAAGAGATTTTATAACATTTATATAAAATAGTTTATATAAAACAATTTCTAAAATATTTTATAACCAAATATAAACAAATTCTCAAACAATTTATAACAAAATATAAACAAGTTATATATCATCCAGTTTTCTTAGAAAACCTATTTCAACAAAACAACAAATCCATGAATTAATACAAATTCACAAGTTCCATTTGGAATAAACAATCCATTGTGTATATTCACATTCCAAACCATGCATGTTTCACTATGAAATTTACATACTCATGATTAGTCTCTCATTGATCTACAAATTCATCACTAGGTAATTATATCCCCTGTTCCATTACACCATTGGAAATGATATTAAGTTAATTCTTCAACAAATCCTAATAAATTAAATATGAAAAAACACCGAATGTATGCCAAAAATTGATTCCAATTAAAAATTCCAAACGCATTTCAATAAGACATGAATTTTATTTGAAATCTTTTTCTATCATAGGATTTCAAAAATCTAGTAGAGCCATATTTTAAAATCATAATTTCAAAATCATGATACTAAATCACATTGCACAAGAATACATAGAAATTTCTCAATTCCAACAAAAAAATAAAATCAACATTAAAAGGGATTTATATCTTTATTACACAAATATTTCATAATCAATATCAATCATTTAAGAAAATTTGAAATGAAAAAAATAACAAGAGGAGTCAAGAGTAAGGACACATGCCTTGGGATATTTGGTGAAAATACAAAATGGAATGGAAACATCACAAAAATAGTTTGATCCCCGATGGAACTACCTTATATCTCTTCCTATATTAAGAACCATGAAAAATCAAATAATATTTGGTATCCATGACATTAAATATGACTGAAACTGGTGTAGATTGAAGAAGATGAGAGGAATGGTAAAATAGATCAAACAAAATGAATTGATAAAAATGAAAAATGAAGCCATTAATCACAAATTAGGTTTCAAACCACCATGAAAAGGCTCTATATCTATTTTAATTCTCATGGGAGTGGATATCCATAATTAGAGAGATGAAAATCCTGAGATAGGGCTGTTTCGGGAAAACAAGTCACATAGAGGTAGATATGAATTATATCCACAATTTGAGGATGTATCTTTTAGCCAACCATGATTTAGTTTCATGGTTATATAAAAAATGCACTGACTATACTCCTTCTATTACCATAAAGGAAATATCACATTGTTACCTCACATGGTCTAAAAACCATGTACAAATAATGCTAATAACACTACCAAAAAAAGACGAAATCCAGCATTCAAAGTGAATGGATTCTACTAGGAAGCCCCTGATTTAAGAAAAACAAATTTCATGTGTGACATCCCTTTTTTCCCTGTGTCATTGTTCATGGTTTTTTACATGTATTTCACGGTTTCAACAAACCATGCACCACCTGTTCACCTATAAAAATCCCAAAAAACACTTCAAAAATACCCCAAACTCTCCCATACATAACCCAACAAATTTATATAATAAAAAATCATAAATAAATTTTTAAATACCTTAAAATATGGTTTATTCATACCCCTTATTTATCTATTTTCAATTTTAAAAAGGTATACATCATACATGATGCCTTGATTTTCCACCATTAGGGATGATGCGTTTTCATTTTCCATTATCTCCATCAAGGTTGGTCATAAAACATTTATTATGGATAAATAAGATTTTATTATATATAATATAAGTTACATAATGTTACAGAACCAATATATAAATATTATATTAATAAAACGATTTAAGTTCATCATGGTCAAATATACTACCAAAATAAATCAATCCATTTTTGTTAACATTTTATCTATTGAATCATTCTCAAAAACTATAATAAATAGATACATAATATCATTTAAACATATTTATGTTCAATAATATCGTATAATAACAATTTTTTAAAACTATTTCCATTTACATAAACTTACTTAAATGTATAAAACTTAACTGTTCATGAAAAACCTTGAAATTGAACAATCATTAAAATGTAAAATTGAATATTATGACCCATAAACAAGGTAGTACATAATCTTCATAAAATTATAACAATAAGATACATTTATAATAGGTTCTAAATTAATTAATTAATGGATTTAATTTTATTATATCATACATTATGTGTAGGATAAGAATAGTTTTGAACATAATGTATGGTATTTCTCATCTTGTTTTTATTTCGGTGAGAAATAATTTATTCACCACATATTTCTTGTTAGTGGTGTGTGAATAAATCCACTTTATGTATAATTCATTTAATAAATTTATCTACATGTTATTAAATTGTTTAATAATGTAATTATTATTTCTATGGGTCATATGATGTACAATCAATATTTTAAGAATACACTTTAAAATATATTTTTTTTTCAAAATTTAAAATTAATGTTTTTTAAAAAAATATTCATGAGAGGCTTTTCTCACATTTAAGGAGCGTTAATGTATTTAATAATAATTTACATGGTTATAAGGTTATTTCTAAAATTATAGTTTCTTTTATAAATGTGTAACTATTTTCAAATAAATGATTTTAAAGTAAAAAAATGTTATTTATCTCAACAAATTTTTAGCGATTTTGTTAGAGTATTTTCATATATGTCAACACCATCAATTGAATCATTTTATTAATTTAGTTGTATCTATAATGATACAATTTAACATATTTTATTGAATGGTTTTATATCATTCTTACTGGGGAATACAATCTTGAAATAGTTCACCATAATACTCTTGATAGTTTGAGATTATGTTTACTAATTGGAAAAATTGTTTACATTTCATATGGTAGTTTCAATATGAATTTATTTGTATATTATGATTCACAACATTCTTATGATGGAATATTTTGACATAGTATGTGTCAGGCAGGGCCCACTACAACCCCTCGATGCATCGATATGTCTCATGTGACAAACTAGACAGGGTTTTTGCCAAGGGCTAACCCATTTATGTAAACATATTTGTCAAGGCCTTAATTGTGTGTTTATGATTAAAAAAATAATGAATTCCCTAATTATATGAATATTTATTGATAATACATTGGATTGTTTGACTAGAATAATATCCATGGTGAAATATCATTCACATGTGATTATTTATATGATGTTATTTTATCAGTTTTTTTCCTGCCAAATTATGATTAGGTTTATGTTTTAATGGAATGTATTGTTATTTATTAAAAATGAATTTTTAGTTATGGTGATTTATGATACATTCCACTGCATATCATAACCTTAATAATAATGTAATATCTCCCCATTCTAATGTGTTATTATCCCCCAACATGCTATGATGTATATTATGATTGATATGTATGGATAATTTAGGAGACACAGATGTTTCAAAAGGAGAGAATATGTTTTATTTGAAATCATTTTATAATGTAACAAATATCATTTAATATAGTTTTCTAAATATACTAAACTATTAAATAATTTGAGATGTAATTTCCTTGTTTATTTTTCAGATGTAATTATTTAAGGCACTCCATCCCGGATACTGGGGTCATCATCATTAATGTTTGTATCAAAGAAGTTTGATTGAAAAATTGGATAGTATATTTATAAAAACATTTATTTGGGGAATGGTAACCCTATAACATAATTTTAGGAGATTCTTAATGTTACTAAGCTTATTATGTATAGATTAGTTATACCTAAATTTTCAATTTACAGTATCTGTTTCATGAGATTATGATTATTCAATTTGCTTCAAATTTTATTACATAGTCTCTTATATTACACAGTTTAGAAATTGTCAGTAGTGGAAGGAATGAAATAGTATCAACATGTGTAATACATGTAGCTATTTTACTCTAATGCAAGACTATGAAGTTGGGGATGGAGATGAAAATGTATCTAAAAAAATTATAAATATATTTGGACAATTGACTCATGTTATGGGTAGTAACATTTCTCACATAAGGAATCCCAATCCACAACATGGTGTAACAATATTAGATCACTTCATGAGACAACAACATCAATCATTCAATGAGACTAGTCTCCCATTTGTAGCATATAAATGGATATTTTTCGTTGAGATGATATTTCTTTATTAGGGAAGTAAAAAATGTGAAAGGTTACCATTACAGTTTATCATATATCATGAGAAGTAGATCAATGGGAGTTATTAATTCAAATATTAATGTGTGAGAATAAAATAGAAAATATGGAATAGAATGAATTTATATAATTTGTCATAGAAATTTATTTCTCTTATTAAATAAGAGAATATATAGAGAGAAATTTTTTAGTTTGTGATAGAAGGTGGAAGAGAATATTATTAAATATGAATCCATAATTACGTGATTAGAGTGGTACATTTCATAATTCAAACACAACCCCAGAGTAATAATGAAAATTTCATCAATGGGGATAAAAAAATCCTTATAAGGTAACATGTATCGAAAACACTCTCATCATATAGAGATTTATTATCATGATAAATGAATATAGAGAATGAATTCTCCTTGTTTTATAACATCAAAATGAAGAAAGATAAGAAGAGAACCAGAGATGAAATTATGGATAAATAGTAGAAGGGAAAGAAGGATTTCCCCACATGTGATAATTGTGGAAGGAAACACCATTTCAATTGGTACAATGAAATGAATGTTTTCTACAAGTTTCGATAGAGGCACCATCATGATTGTTATTACAAAAGAAAAAAATAATTCATCCAATTATTTAACTATAATGAGGTGGTGTACTATGGAAATTATTTTCCCAATGGTCAAGGGAATATATCTCATATAATGAAATGGGATCAATGTCAATATTATATTGTTACTACAATCAATGATGAATAATTAATGTATTAGTTTTTTGGATAAAATAATTTTATTGTTAGTTTTTAAAAAAAATTTATTATTGTTATAAGAATATTGAGAAATTTATGGATTTTACTATAGTACCTTTTTAAGGAATTAGAATCATGTGATGAATAACAAACGTAATCATGTGATATTATTCAATTATAAAATGATGAATTTGGTGAGATAATACTAAATATGTGATTGATGTTGAGATAATAATTAACATATCATTAAGTGATAGTTTTCGTGACCATGAAATTGGTTAGTTATTTGATTGTTTATGTTTTCTTTAATTATTTAATGTTAGAATTTAACAAATATATTTAACAAACTACGATTTTACTCTTAGAAGAAAGAATTTTTTTGTAAACGTTTAATAGAGAATAAGGTATTCATATATTTGGTATATGACTCTAAGAGCTACATTATTGGGTGAAATCTTATGATAAGTTTATTTTGGATGTTTTGTGACCTTCCTTCAAGATTTATTTCCCTTTTAATTTGGGTAGATATATTATAAAGTAGTATGAAGGTAATTAATTATATAATGGATTAAGTTTAACATTTTATAACTTATGATTTATCAAATTGGATTAAATGTTTTACCCTTTTTAAATTATTTAAATTAAAAATTAATGAATAATAGATCATTTGATTAAATTGCTTCAAGAATAAAAATTCATCATGAATATCCCACTTTCGGTTTAAGAAATGAAGAGGAGTTTGATCAAAGAACAACCAAAGGACGATATTATGAAATTGAGAGGATTCAAGTAAATTTATTTTCTCATGTGATTCTATTTATAGTAAAAGAAACCCTCAATAATTGGTAATAGATTTTGGAAAAAAAATAATCCATTTAAATTTCTTTCTAAGAAACAAAATTGTATTTTAAATTTTTTCCAATTTACAATTTTGTGATGGTAGAATTTCTGATGACCGTATTCTCTGTCACAGTCCATTATAATTTGACAGTTTATTTTCTTTTCAATTACCATGTTTTCACCTTCCACTAATTTTCTACAACATGTAAACATAGTTTTGTAGGGACCATCACATTGTCCTTTCCCTCTATTTAAGATGATGTGTTGTTAACCCTGTTGATTAGGTATGATTTCTTGAAGGGTATTTTAAAACAAAAACTACGTGATTACAATTCACAAGTTTAAATTTAGAGGATCGAATTTATTGAATAATGGGAGAATGTAACACCACAATGTTTTATGGTTTGTTTCTTTTATATATAATAACTTCAATAAATTATATCTCACACTACATCAACATTAAACAAACCATGATATGCTATTAAATATTAACATGATCAATGGGATAATAATGTAAACATTATTAATATTGATCCATATAATATAATAGTAACCTTAACTATTAATTTTATTAATAAAAATTAGTAATCTTATGAATGAAAATATAATTTATTTAAATTATCGAATTATAAAATAAAGGTTTCAAAAATGTTAAATTAAGTATTAAAGGCATTGTAAATCAGAAATGTTTATTTACAATTTTATAAACAATATAATGAATTTAAAAATATATTCTCAAAAAAATAATAATATATTAAATTTTTATGTTATAATTATTATATGGAAAATTTATGCGACCTTAATTAATTTTTCAATGTGTCATAAAATCAATTATAATTCTAAAATTAGCATTTTTCAAATAAATTATAAAGTTTTGGTAAAAAAATTTCTCCAATACTGAAAAATATTTTAATAAAATGTAGCTCACTTTTTAAATAGAAATCTAATAAAATGGTTATGGTGAATTTTTGGGACTTTCTAAAATAGTTGAAATTTCTATGAATGGTGAAAAACAGTAATTTGCATAATTTAACAAATACATGAATTATTGATAAATTGATGATGTATAGATGAGGTAAAAACCCTTTGGATAGAACTCAATGTCATTGTTTTATGTATTTAGTCATTAGTATCAATACTATTGATAGTCTTGATCTATAATAATAAAAAATGAATAAAATAATCCAAAACACCCCTCAACTCCACTATAAATACCACCCATCCCAAACACATCTCCTCACACCTTTTATGTCATTGATAATTCTTTTATTTTATATAATTCATCTCCCAAAAAATTCCCCACATCTTATCTCTCCAAAATTCTAATTCCACGTATGTTCATGATGTTCTAAAAAATATGTTATACATGAGGAAAAATCCTCTTTAATGCTCATATAATTTCAATTAATTAATTTTATTTTTTTATATAATAATTAAAAACTATATCAAAAAATCTTTGGTAACTCACGTATCTTACATATACATGAATTTTATTATTTTAATTCAATTTCTATCACCCAGTCCCTTCTCCTCTCACTTCTATTTTAAAAATGAAAACACCATACATGATTTTAGGATTTATCACCACAGTGGATGATGAATTTTCAATTTTTAATAACACATTTTAGGATTGTAATGAAACCATTATTATGATTAAATAGTATTTTTAAAAGCATAATATAATTTTTTTTAATTTTCTATAATGAATTTATAAATATCAAACTAAATAAAATGAAATAAGATCGTGATGGCAGTATAAAATGCAGAAATTAATCAAATCATTTTCATTAATGTTTTTTATAATGAATCATTATAATTATATATGAAGATTCTGTATAATATAATTTATAATTATTTATGTTAATTACTAACATATAATTTCAATTCTTGAGAACTATTATTTTTTTACATGAACTACAATATTTTTATACAACCGAAACGATCATTAAACAACATGAAAATGAACACTCTTAAAATGATGAAATTGACTCCTATAACACATCAACAAGGTTGTACATAAACTTAATAAAATTATAATAAATAAAATCGATGTATACGAGGTTCTTAATTACTTATTTAATTTATATAATATTATTATGGATGAAGTTAAGTGCATGTCAGAACAGTTTCAGACATATGGTTAGGGGTTTCTCATATCTCTTTTATTTCCAGGATATATTGCTTATTCAGTACATATTTACTGTGTGTGGTGTATTCATAAATCACCTTGAAATATTATATCATTAAAAAATTTATCATCATGATATTAAATTGTTTCACATGATAATTTTTACTTTAATGGCGCATACGATGCAAACATATACTTTTAAGAATGATATTTTAAACATTTATTTTTTTCATATTTCAAAAAGAAATGTTTTTCAGAATATATGTAATGATATTATTTTTCCAAATTATTGAAGGATTAATGATTTCATGAATCAGATACAGGTTTATAAATTCAATTAACAAAAATTATTTTCTTATTATTCATATTTTTAAATAAATAATTCCAATGTAAAAAAATAGTATTTCACAAAAATATCATTAATTTTGTTAGAGTATTTTAATCTATGTCAAAACCCTTGCATGAATATTATGATTAATTGAGGGTGATCATTTATTGACACCATATACCATATTTTATGGATTGTATTATGATAATTTTTAGTAGGGACATACTATCTTTATACCATTCACCATAGTAATCTGAATAGTTTAATATTAGGTTTAATGATTGGGTAAATTATTTACATTTTTTATTCCAATTTCAATTTGAGTGTATTTGTTTCACTAGTTTCAAATGAGTAATGAAATATACATAGTATGTACTGGGAAGGACACATTATTGACCATCGATGCATCAGAAGGTCTAATAAGATAAACTATATCGGGGTTTGGGTGAGGGCTTATCCATTTATATAGAATTTATGGATAATGACTTGATGGTTTGTTTATGATGTCTTGCACTATTGATTCCCTCATTATGATATTATTTATTTTTAATCCATCTGATTTTTTACTAGTAGAATATTAATGGTTATGTATCATTATTATGTGATTAATTATATGGAATTATTTGATCCTCTTTTATTCCTCCTATATTATCCTCATGTTTATGTTTTAATGGAATGTGTTGTCAGTTATCCACCGTTAGTTATGGTTATGTTTATTTATGATAGGTTTATCTATATTGAAAACCCTTAATAATCATCTGATCTTATCCATTTCTTTGTATTTAGTTTCCCTAAGAATCTATAATGTATATTATGATGGAAATGTGGAGATAAATTAAGAAATTATTACTGTTTAAAAATTAATTTATATTTTTTATCTAATTTGAAGTTGTAATGTAAAAATTATGATTATTTATAGTTTTCTAAATATAATAATCTATTCCATTATTTAGGATGTGACTTAATTTTTTTATTATTCCTAATCAATAAAATAAGGTTATAGATTTGGGCTACTAGGTTTGGGGTCTTTAAATGTTGTTTAAACATAAAATTACTAAACACATGTTCATATCTAGAAATATCCCAGAAAAAATAATATCAATTTATCAATAAGGAATCACATGCCTATAATAAATTATATGGGGGAACATGATATCTGTTCCAAAAAAACACTTTTTTGTTCTTCATGATCAAAATTCAACAAAAAACATATATGATAAAATTCAATATTAGTTATTTTGTCTATTAAAACAACTGACATGTCATTATTAGTGATATAAATCACACACTAGAACATCCATTTAATATCAATCCATTTTTTCCAAAAAGATACATTTACACTAACCTCATTCTAATAGGACATGGGTCAAAAACAAAAAATAATAATTCTACATCTCATGTATGTCACAGTTGTTGAAATTGTAAAACCATAACAAAAAATAACAAAGAACAACAGTCCCATATATCTTATATTATGGGCATTTAATTTAAAAAGGTGTTTAAAAAGCCATTGTATCATTCATCATAATCTCCAACATGTCCCTAATCTATTTTTTCATTATTATAAATATTAATATTAAATAAAAAGGGAACTCACATACCATATTGTAATTCCCAACTTCCTAGATCAATCAATTTTTTCCTTAAAAATATTTTCTAACATAATTCTAGGCCACCTCCTCATATGTTAGAGACTGAAAAATAGCATGGATCACCATCTATGTCAAATTGGAGATACTATAGCATCATTAAAAATTCCAACATAATAGAAATAAAAAAGGACCTTTGTTCTAAGAAATCATCCATTATATAATGTCGGATAAATAATAAATATTAAATAATCATTAAAATGTGTGATTATAAAATCATAAAAATATATGGTTAATCTAGAATAAAAAGACCAATCAACAAATAGGTTGATCAAAAAAACCAAAAAAATTAAAATTATTAAAACAAAAGGTTCCAATATCATCATATTTTCATATGGTAATCTTAGTATCAAGAATCGATCCAATATATTCTTCTTTATAATACTAAAACAAGCCTTAGATCTACAAGAATATTTGATCTATGAGGTCTGTTAGTTCACCAAAATTCCATGGTCACCCAACTAGGGTGATATTACAACTATGTAGGGAAATACAATTGGGGTCTGGTACATTACTAGTAATGTAATGTATCCACACATAACATAGTCATTTGAATAATTAAATAATTTATAAAAGTATCATTAATTTACCCATATCAATCCTCAGGTTATAACTTTATACACGAGATTACATATACCTACTTCAAATAGTCTTGGTGAATCTTTGTGCATATGAAACCATACAAGGTAAATATAACTATCACTAGAAAAAAAGAATACACAAATTAGAAATATAACTATCCATGAAACATAGTGAAACAACACAATAAAATATACCCATACCCGTAACAATATCTATCACATTCAATTTCTCATCATGAATCATAATTATCTTATTATCAGGGGGTCACATCCCCTATATAGATCTAGGAATCAGGCCATCATTAACTAGAGAAACATAACATCCATGATGTCTAGACCATTAATTTAAATTCATCACACATAACAACATATAAAACACATCACATATACCTCATTGAATATTCTCATTGGAATCCTTAATAAAAACTCATTGACTAGCCACATTCTAAATCCCATCAAGGATAATAAATATCTTTCTCTCAACACATGTCCCAATCAAATCACTATAGCTATATGAGGTTGGATTAATTGATTTGGGTTTTAAGGTGATAATTTTTTTTCCTATTCTCTTATCTACATGAAAACACATTAATATATATAAATCTCCCATAGAGGTCCCATGTGTATCACCATGACACAAAAACCCTACAAGATATCCTAAATCTCTACTTCATTTATCAAGTCATCATGAATCACATGAAAGAAAATAATCCCTCACAATACTAATATTAATTACATGAAAATTTTATGGAATCATAAGTTGGTTCAAACATTATTATTCAACATATATATCCAAAATTCCAGTTCGATTACCATTTCAATCCTAGTTCAACCCTCATATTCAAAAAAATCACATTCATAAACAACATACCAGTGGAATAACTGATATTTTACTCACATTAAGGGGACAAATCACTCATCCAAAACTCTTATCAACCAACCCAGTGACACTAATGTATCTCACAACACTATAAGGGCCAACTCAAGCAAATCATTCAAATAAAACACATATTCCTACTTATGGGATATGTGATGAATTATTTAGGTGTCGAAAATCTATTTAGTTCATTTAATACTCACCTCAAATGGTATGTGTATTACATGGCATAAATTTATGTTCAATGCCTCATCTATCATCTATTGAGGTATTGATCTATTTTATAATATCCCTCCTATGTCGTATCACTTTTTTATTATATTCATGGGAGAAAATTAAAAATAAATAAATAACAAAACATAAATTGAGTAATAGTAGTGAAACATTATATCATATAGGTAAAATAATATTCATTTACCATATTGGAATTATTAGGGGACAAATTATATCCAAAAAATAGAATCCCATTAATTCACTACACTATAACTATTTCTCATTCTTTAATAACATCTTGGTCTCCAATATCAAGCCACAACACCCAAAAATTAATTAATTATAATCATTTATAATTTATTAAACAATTTGAATTTTTTTGAAACTATAATAAACATGTTATAAATGATAATTAATTCAATCAGTTGGAAAATCGTGTTGTATTCTATGAAACCCACCAAAAAAAGTTCCATGATATACTATTAATTCCATCTTATTGAAAATACCTATTATTAGGAACAATGAAATTAGTCAAATTCCTCCAGTATCAAAAACATAAATAGATATCCTTAGAACAATTCCTAGAAATATATTCCTTAGCCTAAAATATAGAAAATAATGTGTGTACATCTCCATAGGATATCATATATCCATCACCTATAAAATATACATCATATCATGTTGATTAAACATAGCTCTGGTGGACTCATTAGTGAACCCCAATCAAAATTACTAGAATTTAGTAGACAAATATAGAATTAAACATATTACAAGAAAAGAGAGAATACAAACCTTAAATCACTAAAGTAACTCCACATCCCAACCATTTTATAATGGGGAATGAAGGAATATCTTTGGTAGATGATCCCACATGGTGTCAGCAAAGAAATTGGGAGAATCAAATAGTAGTTAATGTTGAAAATTTCCAATAAAAACTAGTTTTCACCAAAATGAAATCATGTAAGGTGGAATAATTTCATACACGAGACAATGGTTCACCTATACTATGACCATGATGACCCAAAATATTCCAAAACACATTCAATTACACATACCACTCATTATTTTACACCACACCACAAGCACCAAAACTAGTGTTTGACCCTAAAAGTTTTTGATAGGGACAATCCCCAAGTGCCACAACAATAATGTAACAATGCTCCCCAAATTACCAAGAATAATAAAACCTTATATTCTTAAGAACAATTGAATAGGGTCTCTCAAAAAAAATTCATTTCCCATTATAGTAGAGATGTTTCCCTCACCCTTCCAATTTCCAAAAGTCTCTTCTCCCCTGAATGGTGATAACCCAAGGGCTCCACACACATGGACTGATAATTTCTACCTCAACTATGGGGTTTAAGATATTTGGGTCCTCCCATTTCTCATGAACCAGTATTGAAATTACACTTTTGGTTTACACATATCCACTCTACTATCCACCAAATCACTTGAAGAATCGTACATTCCATGATCAACATTCAATAAAATTCCATGTGATTTTCCAAAACATAGAATCTTGATCGAATTATGAGATCTTATTAAAATCCACACTGTAAATAAAAAAAAGTTCCCCCAAAATAAATAATTTTTAAAGGAGTGGAGTTAAACTGAAGGTCTTAGAAGGATGGTTTCTAAAACATTGATCACACAAAAGTGAAATGGGATCATGTTTCTACATGATCACTGGATATTCTTATTCAATAATTTGATAGGAAGTATTTTCTATAGTGACCTTTGATAATAAATAAAACTCTTTTTATAGATAATATGACATAATAAATTTTTATTTGGGTGATTTTTATTGTAATAATGATGGTTTTAGTGAAAAAATAAGATCTGTAATAGAATCTATTTTGTAATAGAAAACTACACATTGAATAATTCATAAGATCACATTTATGTCTCTCAAGGTTTCTACCACCAGGATATTATTGATTTGTTTGTATTTCACAACATTTAAATGACATTCACACTATGTTATATATAATGGACCAATAAAAATGTATATGTTTTACATTCCTTTGAGAACATTTTTTCTAATACATTTTGTGATAAAGTATCACACACTATATGTGCTAAATTCTCATCAATTAGAGAATGTGGTACATGATGAGTAACCCCCCCCCCCCAATGATCCACGCTTCAAGAGGTCCAAACTATATATCATTTTCAAGGAACATTAAACACCATTTTATTGTGAAATACATAGCTCGACAATAGTTTGGGGTTTCATGCGATCTGTCATAAGTCATATACCATAATCTATATCAGTATTGACCTTACGGTCATATATTCTATGTGAAAATAAATTTTGGATTAAAGTGTAGTATATCATGAGTTATTTTATATGTTAAATATGTTGATGGTCCTAGTTTTAATGTTAGAGATATTTCATGGGGTTACATAAGAATGTATTACCTAATAAAAATATAGAGATCAATCATTAATCATGGTAGTTTTTTATAAATTGACATCGTCCCTGATTGTAGACATATTTTAGTTAATAGTTTCATCTCCCCTTTGTGGGGTACATTATATTCTCCCCTTGGATTTAAGTATGGTTTCTTATACAAATTTATCATATAGGGTATGTATTTCACCAACTATTATGAATTATGACATCATATGTCATTGGATTCCGGATCCTCATTTAAAAATTTCATTGTTAGGGATAAATATTCACCACTAGAGATTATATCCTTGCTTCACTACTAGGGGAATGAAATACTCCACCATATATATATTTAGGTTCTTAAGATCATAGTTAGGTTAGCTCTGGGGTCTATATAGATTTTCATAATTCATTTAGTTGTTTTTAAGGATTGAGACCATATTCTACAACTTGGATTGTTTGTAGGAGCATATCTAGTTTCTTCTTTTTTTGTAACCCACATGATTTTGGTTAAGATATGAAAATTATTTTAATAATTTATTTCTTTTGGTTTTTTGGGTCATACTAATTTTTATTTGTATATTATCCCTTATTCGATCTCTATCCTCATGTGGTTTTCCTTATTCATATGATAGGAAGGATGATACTGGTATATATATACTGAGTATGGGTGGTGAATAGTGGTCTATAGTGGTCGTTTTATCCATTCCATGGAAAACTACTATAGATTTCATGTCGGAAAAAATGTTCTAATAAATAGGTAGTGTGTAATAAGTTTTTAGTTTTTGGGCTTGATTTTACTATATCTATTTTAGATAATAACTATTGATATTTTATTTTGAGTTTTTAGATGATAAAAATTAATTTACATCTATAGTAAGTAAAATTAGTAATTATTGGTTGATGTATGGAGATGTGTATGTGTAATTAAATTTGGATAAATTCTATAATATGTGTGATAGGACTATAATGTGATAATAATTAGTCCATTGAATACTATAGGTTGTTTGAATGCGTTCAAATCTAATTAATATTGACCCAAATCCAGATTCTGTTGGTTTAGTCATTTTATTGTGGTATTTTAGTGTTTTTTTTCTTTGGGATAGTCTTTGGATGCAGATTCATTAGAATGATTCGTTTGTGATATTATGGAATTTGAGATTATTTGCCTCTAGTTTGACACTCACACCCTAGAACCCAGTTATGGTGAGATGATATATGAGTCCATACATAATGTTTCTGATTGAATTCTTGTCATCTCAATATATGGTGGAACCTCTTGTAAAGAAAATAATGGTACATGAATCATATCTGAATTTGTTTTTTATTTCCATTTTCTTCATGAGTTGGCTCCCAAGATATTATCTAATGTACATGGAATATCCTTATAATCTATATGATACATCCCCATTGATATTTAGTGATTAATTTTATGTATTTTCAACATGAAGACTAGTGGAGGGATGATTCCATGGTTGGGGGGATGTTGGATGTGTTTCCTTTATCAAAACAATGAGAAGGGTTATCATATATTGAGAAGTGATCAAATCAATTTTTTTATGATTAAACATTATTATTGGTTAGGTATATGATCATTCTAGTATTGATATACAAGAACACAGATAATCTAAGAACACTACAATAGTTTTATAGTTAGATTCCTCCTACGTTCTTGACTAAGGTAGATAAGAAAGTAGTAGAGGGATTACATGAGTAAATATTCTGAGTGTACCACCTTGTCATGGACTGGTAAAACCCCAATTGATGTTTTAGATACATTTCATCTTCATGGAGAATCAGGAAAATACTACTGTTTTCTAAATCAGCCTATTGATGAGGGTTTAGTTTTGTGGAAAGATTTCATGTTCATTTTCCAAGAGGTTAATTATCTAGATATGTCTTGTTTGGTTTTTATTTAATGATTCTTTTAGTTATAATGTGTTACTGGGTTATTTTTTATAAAAGTGATATGAATTTCATCAGTTATCAAGGTGGACATGGTTTGGGTGGTTTATAGTGTTTCTTGGTTGTTATGTTAGTTATTTTGTAGCAAAACAACATAGGTATTTCTTGGATTATTACTTCAAAGATATTGTCATCTTGCACCTATTTTATAGTATATATGTTCATATTGTACAATTTATATTTTGGATTACATGTTATCATACTGTATTGCTGGTTATTAAATTTTATTTATAAAATTATTACTCTATTTATTACCATTCCATTTTATTTATAGATGTATGGAAATTTGTGGGTATGTGTGTATGTGGTAGAGAGTGTGTGTTGTTGCAACATAATATGACCTCCTGTGATTGAGATATGACTACTCATTTTTATAATGAAACCAAATACTTATTGTAGGTGGGCTTGTGTTAGAACACTCGACATACTACTAGCCTCAATGAGGACCTAGTGGGTGGTCTTAGTTACACATTCTACAAACTAGATAAGGTTATAGGGCAGTTTGACCATGGGTTTTCAATAAAAATGGTAACAAATCCAAATGTTTTTTTTGTTATATGGAGATGTCAGTATATACTAGAGATTACATTGTCAAAATATATTTAGTATGTATAAAATATAGTCCAAAATACTTTTATAGTAAAACTATGAGATTATAGTGGATATTAATAATATATGATTTCAATTTCTTTTGTGATATTTTCTTCCTTTTGTGTGGAATTATATATTTAATGGGATTTTAGAAGAAAACCACTAAATTATATAGGCAATTTGTAATTGTAATAATCCATTCTTAAATATGATTCATCTGTATATGGTTTGGTTTTTGTTTTTTCTTCTTTCTTAAATGCTTCCATGTGATTTATATCAATAATTATGAATATGTTATGGTTGATTCTGATATTTTATATATAATTTCATATTTTTTATCCCTTATATTATTTTAAATTTATGTTATATTAGGTAAAATTATTAGAGGAGTTTGAATTATTAGGATTAATGGAGTAGTCTTTTGACTAGGAATTTTTTGTATACAGTGGTAATAGTTATCATTATTAATATATATTTAATTATAAAATTTTAATAAAAAATAATGTGGTTTAATTTCTCTGAAATGTTCATGGTCGAATCTCAATATTTTGGATTATTAGAATTCTTTCTGGAATATTTTTCAACTTTACTAAGATGAAACCTAGTTTCTAGAATGGTTTATTGTGTTTGGGATTATTTTGCGTTTATATTTTTATGGACTATTGTCTTTTTATTCATTGTAATTTTATAAGAGAGATTAATAAATATTTTCATTAAGAAGGTTTTGTTCAAAATATTTTTCATTATTTTATTAATTATATTAAAAATCAATTTGGTTTTGTTATTGAAAATGGTCTTGATGAATTCTTTATAAAATGTTATCAAAACTATAAAAAATAAATCACTTTATAATAAGAGTTCTTAAATTCAGTTTTCATTATCTTAGACATATAAGATGCATTCAAGTAACATATGAGGTAAATTACACAAGCAATTTAATTAATATTCTCATTTAAAATTTTATTGTTAAAAAGGATGTTTGATAAAAACATAAGTTAAATGATATGATGATGAATGAAATTTTATTAAATCAAATAGCTAGATTTTCTAATTTGAATAGTGTCTTTCCTCATTATTTATAATTGTTTTTTAAATTTACAAGGATTAAATTCAGAATAAAATAACATTAATTGTTTCCTCGTAGGATTTTTATTAAAAAAGAAACAAATTCCAATATTTTTCATACATGTATTATATTGGACGATTACTTGTACTATGAAATTATTTGTTTGAAATTTTTGTAGTCATGGGAGTATTTATTTCTAAATATACAAAATGTTGTATAATGTAATAATGGTTTTAAAGAAAATATTAATCAGAAATAAATCATTGGAATTGTATTATTGTGAATTTTAGTTCCCTAAATTTTTATGGGTTTTATAGTGATTTTAAATTGCTTTATAATATATAAAACCATTTGTTCATGTTTTTAATTCAATAACTTGTTTTTACTTAAAACCATCAATATTCAAGATTATTATTTTGGTGTTTGGTTGGTGGATGTATATTTCTAGATCACAATCCCTAGATTAAGTAATTTCTATTACTTAGACGATACAAAATAGTTTGGATGATACATTAATTTAATCATAACTAAATAAGTTTCATACTGTGGGAGAAATATATAATTTAATGGGAATCGACATTTCATGTAGTTTATGGTTATGTTTATGTACTATTATTCACTAATCATGATTATCTAACATATATATATATAAAATTTTAGTTAATTAATATTTTTCATCTTTATTATTTATTTAAATATTTAATGGCCTGTCTTTGTTGAATCATGAAAATAACTTCCAAATTTTCTAACTACCATTATTATGGTTCTATTTCGGAAAATTATTAAGTTGTATGATGAAATACACAAATTACTTTGTTTTCCATGATATAGGGTTACATTGTTTTGGGACATCATTAATTCGTTTCACAAAAACCAATTCATATGTATATTTCATGTAAAATTTCACTTACGTATTTAAAATTATAATTTTTATAAATGATTTATTTTCAAAATACTTTTTTTAAATAAACTCTCAATAAATATGTGTTATTTTTCCATATTCATTTAAGATAATTGGTTTCTTCAAAATCATATATATTTTCTATATATTGTACTTTTCATACATTTAATTTTATAAAGACTTTTTTTATATGTTCTTAACATTAAATTATTTGTATTATATCTATTTTTTATAATAATATTCTCATCGACATTTTGTATTTAAAAGGAATTTTGGATTAATTTTTTGTTGAAACATTCATTTTTATGTTTTCATTATTTTTTGTTGTAATATTCAAATAATTATTTTCTAAATGGGTATGGTTTTTTAGTAAGGAGATGTGAGAATTTATTTTTTTCTTTTTTATGTCGGATGGTTTGATTTGTTTGGGATTTTTATGTTTTATTAAATGAATTATTTTAAACTTATATTATATTATTAAAAATATTTTATTGGAATATACTAAATCAAATAGGATATTGATGCCATTATTTTCTTACCATCCATTTATAATTTAAAATATTAATATATTGACATGGGTAAAAACTTTTTATGAAACATTTTTTTATAGTGTTGTTGGATTATATAGGATTGTTTATTTTTTAACATTATTTGTTAATGAACTAATATAATAATAATTTAACCATATGTTGTTTTTTCAACTTTCAGTAATTCATTTCGGTTATAATTAACTAATTATATTATTAAAATGATTAAATAGTCGGAATAATCCAGACAAACTAATGTTTTTTAAAAAAGAGTTACATTATGTTTGTTCAAATATTCTTGAGTAGATGAAATTATATTCAAGTGTGTAATTGTTTTCTTCTATGAAAGGTTAGTGGGACTTTTATTAGTGGAAGGTTTTTAGGGATTGGGTAATTATCACAGCCTCGATGTATTTTTAAGGAAATTTATTTATTATTTTCCATAGATATTTGGTAGAAATAATTCAAAAAAATAGATATGGGTCGACAAATTTACAATGTAGGTTGTGAATTTCCTAGAAAATATTCAAGGGATGCCTACCTATACACCTTAAATATGTAATACATTGTTTTGGAAATATGATCTAAATTGGAAAAGTCATTAGGAATCCACTAATTTATCTCCCACATTACAAGGGATCTCATCAAAACGTTCGTTAATGTATAACTCCTATCCACTCCCACTGTTTATAAATCTATTTTATATCACTATACAATTATACTTTGACCTCTCCTATAGGTAATTCCACTATTCATTCTTCTCCATCTCCTTCCTTTTTTATTCTTCTTTATCTTGTCCTACGGGCATGGTGTCTTATATAATTTACATTCTTGGGTTTTAGTTGGGGATTATAAATCATAGTGTTTAAAAACTTGATTTTTGTATCTCATCATTTATTTATTGGGTAAATAAGCATTAATAGAAAATTGAATGAAATTTTGAGTAGTTACTTCCATGTATAATCATTTGAAGATAGAACCACGTGTTCATGAAATTTAAACTTATTTTTTAGTTATAATAAAACATATAATGCTGACTTTGGGACACTTTATGTTTTTATTTTTCACTATGTTTTCCTTAGATAAAAAAGTGTATTTATAATGTATTAGTACTTGAAACCCATTTTCATGGAAAACATGATCACAAATTATTTAATAAAATGAAGGTAGATATTTTGATGATTTGATAAATGTTTTTTTATAAAATAATTTCATCTAATACATAATGTATTTTCATCATTCTTTCATCAATTATTAAATATTTTAAGGACATGTTTCGTCATTTTAAATTGGATTTATTCCATTATAAAAATTCTATTGTTATTAATTTTTCCCTTTATGTCCAAAATGATTTTTTCATTATACTAAAATGTTAAAATCATTCTTTTACCAAAAATTTCTATTATTTTTATTTACAAGGTATAATTTAAATGTATTTCCTTACATAAATATATTTATAGACTTCAAATAGGATGATTTATGTCGTATATATATTCATAGGTAGTATATTGTGGTTCATGTTATTTAAACGAAGGGATTAATGTTTTATGTTATTTTTATCCTCAAAGTCAAATTCATTATTGTAATATAAGTGGAATGGTAATAATTATTTCTTAGAGGTAAAACCATGTGTAATAGAAATCATTATATTAATGAATTTCATAAGTGAGGGTCTGATTTGTTGAATAGAGTCTGGAGGTCAAAGTTAAAATTAAATTTTATTTATTGTTAGTTAATATATGTGTTATATATTACATTTTACTGTCAATATTTCTATTAAATCGTATATTTGATAGCTATGAGGGAGTTATATGGAAATGTTCCATATAATTTTATTATCATGCACTAGATTTTATCCCCATGATTATACTTTACTCCTCTTTGATGATTTTTTCTCTTCATTGGCCCTAATTGGGTAATGTCGAGTTTTGATAATGACGGTTCATTAGGAATTTAAATTTCATGAGGTGTGATTCTGAATTGTACTAGATCATATATAGAGATAAAATGGGGTTTATTGACGAAGATTATTATTAATAGAAATTAATGTTTTTTTGTTTTTTTATCTTCATTGTAATTGTAATCTTTTTACCAAAGCATGGTGAATGTTAATGTATTAATGTATTTTTCCATCCCTAAAATAGTATTTTCACCATTTTATTTGTATAAATCATTTTCATAACCAAAGATATTATAAAACACTTTTTATTACATTTGTTACCATTTTTCATCCATAATAAATAAAATAAATTTTAATATTAGTCAATAATATAGGGCTGTGTTATAAAATATATTTTAAAATTTTCAATATGAAAATTTTCTAGTGATTAATATTATTAGTTATTGAGATTTTTTTTCATAAAATATAGTGTTCTTCAAAAATTTCACTGTTATGTAATTATTGTTTTTAAGAAATACCGTAGTTTTATTTTATTTGAAAATATCTATAAAAACATCATATATTGGGATCATAGGGATAATTATTTGTTATAGAACATAAATTTGTAATTAGTTTACTATATTGTAGGTTTTATAGAATTTGATGAATTCAATATGGAATAAAATATTTATAATGGTAATGATAATTTATGAGTTATATTTGATCATCTAATAAATTCAACTCACTTAATTGAAATAATTAAATATTATTCACTTCATAAATTTTTCATCATCTAGACCTAGGAAGTGTCGAGACTTCATGGAATACCACATTAATTTGTCATATATTTAGATAAAAAGTTCCCAATGATATTTTTTAGGATCTATCAATGATTTTTATTTATGAAGTTATATAATAAAACTATTAACCACCATAAAAATCATCAATAATCATAAATTACCATCATGATTTTCTAGGATATTTTGAAATGATTTTAAATTGATTTTATAGAAAAAAATATTCAATTCCTTATTTAATTGAATTATATTATATCAACAGAAATCATTTTATCTTCTTAATTGAATTATATAAGGACCCAAAAAAAATTATTTTGAATGAAATATTAAAAATATGAAATTAATGTGAGTATATCCTTGGTTTTAGGGGTTATTCTAAAAAAGAAAATGTAGGTAAAGTTAATTTAAAACAACATCAAAGAAACCTAAGGAAATGAAAAATATATATACAAGGGATAAGTGATGTGCTCTAGTGTCTTATTCTAGTTATTATGTGTTTCTTTATATTTCCCCATATAAATATATTATTTTATTTGAATATAATAAATTTCAATCCAAGAATATGATCCCCCCCAAATAGTATTTTGAATAAAAGATTTATTTTATTAGTTAAATAATTTTTCAAACCATTTAAATATTTATAATTACTTTTATAAATCAATATTAATAACATATATAACTCACCAAATATATATACCTAAAACTAAAGGGGTTAAATTGGGTTTTGATATGTTTGATAAAGAATAACTAATCCATATCCTTGACCTAAAAGATAATCTTCTAAAAATTTATAATTTTTTTTAATGTTCTTATGGATGAAGACAAAATTTTATGAAATAACATGGGAGAATAAGAAATAAATTAAGAAGATGTAAAAAGAGTAACATTAATATATTTTATGGATTAAAATGTTAATGTAAAATTTTATTTAGAGATAATAATTTAGAACGTAGTATTTTATATATCCATCCTATATCCAGTTGGTATGTCTGTTTAAAAATATTTTCATATATAATCATCAAATGTATATTATTTTATCATTTAAGTAAATAAAATTTAATAAATGAAAATAAAATTAATCCAAAATAGTGAAATTGAAATTAAGAAACAAACATTTTTCATACGAGTTGTAAATATCTTGGATTATAGTTTCACGATATCAGGGTGGGTAATTGAATTATTTCATAAATAAATAAATATTACTAGTTAGATACAAAATTTATATATAAATTATATTAAAAAATATAATTGAAGTAAATAAACTAAATATGGTTTTTATAGAATAATTTAAGTTAAATATTTTGATTGAAATGAGGTAAGTTGAGTGTTATATGAATGATAAAATGGGGTACAATTGTTGTTGGGATAATTGTTATTTAAATACTAGGTGATGGTTGCAATTAAACAATATGAAATCATAATACAACCTAATAGAAATTAAAATTTGTATATGGTGTATATATAAATTATATTTATGAATCCAAAATTTATAATGTAAATTTATGTTTTTTCTGAAAAATCATTTTTATTTACTTTAATGGGTTTATAATGTCTTTAATTTTGAATGAATAAGTTTTAATAAACTTGTTTTATTTTTTTAATAATATAATTTTTAATATGTAGAGATATATTTTTAGATAATGACTTGAAATTGTAAACCCTAGAATCAATATTATATAAAGATGAATTTTATGGGGTTCTCATTATAGGAACCTAAAAATTCACCAGTACATTGGCATCAAGATTTATAAAAGTACTATAGAATTTTAACATTATAGATATTAATTTTCCAAAGAATAATTTATGAATATGGAAAAAATTTACATGAAAGTATATCGCCTTGTAAACCCAGCATAAAATTCTTATAAATTTTAAAATTGAGTCCCAAAATGATCATAATGTTGAATAAACATGATTTAGAAAATTATAGAATGAGAGGAACAGTGAAAAGGGACCTTTTTAAGTACTAATAACAAACATGGACTCCCAAATATTCATATTGACAAATATAATAAATATATTGGGGAAATTATATTCCTAAACAAATATTGTCTTTTCAAGTTTTTCTTATGGCCAAATAATATAGTTTTAATCATTCAGACCATTATAAATAGCTCATTAAAACCCCATTTGATCAAATTGTATTTTTAAACACATAATTTCATCCCCAAATCTCTAATGATCCATCCTATATAATTATTCAGTTATTTTCAAAGACATAATAAATTTTTTGTTTTCCTAACATTCAAGAAACCACATATTGATACCCAAAAAAGATAACCCGACCAAGATGGTCTATCATAGGGAGGGTATTGGAACCCTAAAAATATTTTTATGAGGGTTCTATACTCACTAAAATCATCTATTTTCTGATTAAGTGATTTCTGGGAAAACCTTGTTTTTTCCTCTAATAATTTTTAATATTTAGGGAAATTTTTCTAGAGTCATGAATTGAGTTGGAAAAAAATTCTAGCGCTAAGAGGGCCTCATTCCAATAATATTTAAAATATTTATTATATTTTATCACATTCAAGATGTGTTTCAAGAAATGTAGTTTTACAATATCACATTGTATTGTATCTGAAATCTAAGACTATAAGTGAGTTTAGAGTGTGAGATTTACATTATGCATGAAATAATATTTTTCTACATTGGGCATCCGGTTGGAGGCAAATGTTAGTGGAATATTAATAAATGGATTATTAGGTTAATAAAATTAAATTAATAAACTTATTCCCCTTCATTATCCCTTGAGAAAATTTTATAGTTGATGCTTCCCCTTCACATGAAGAATGGCCTGAGAGGGAACTGGGATAGAGGAGGCGACATCATACTATGACCATGATGGGGATTTCTCATGGATCATGGTTCAGTGGAATTAGGGAAAAGATCTTTACGTAAATCATCATCATTTCACTATAATGTAGGATGATTTATGATCATTCTATATTGAACCTTATTTATGGATTATATTATGGATTTAGAACCCTATAAAGCATTATATAGATCTTTTAGTGGTTGATCTATGGGTATTTGGTGAAAATAATGTGTTTTTTGAGTCCTCTAGTGATTTCTGAATCAGAAATACCTTTCAAAATGTTTGTACTACATGATTAAGTACCATGCATTATTCTTTCTCAAGAATGATGAATTTTTGGAACTACACATACTTTACTAGTGGTACACATAGTATATTGATGCTTTTACAGTTGGCCAATGACATGGGAAGACACACCTTGTGAGGGGACAAGGTAGTTTGGATGTACAAAGGCTGATACTGGGTGTATATAAGCTGGAGTACATGGTGAGGTACATTTTAACTATTTATTCTATGGTCATGGTCCATGGTATATGGTAAGAGGATATTATACACTGGGATGACCGAGGAAACTACCATGTGATGTGAAATTAGGTACAATCCATGTACCAAGAACCGATTTTGTGTAGGGAGACATATAAAGGCATGATATATTAGGGTGATGGAAAACCAATGTGGTTAGGAAAAGTTACAAAACATATAACTAGTGGAACACCAGATGTATTTTCTTTATAAAACCCATGTACCTTGGGTGGAATGAACATGGTTCACTATTGAGAGAAAATTCCTGAATTATGGATACATGTTGTCTACTCCCCCCATAGAATTAACCCTTTTGAATCACCATCTTCATGAATAAAATATAGTTCCATGAGTATCCTATGTAGAATTTATTTTTTCATAAAACATGATGGATGAATTAGTTTTGGCATTGTATATGTGATGTAATGTGATTCAATTTGGTAGAATCTATTAGTGATGAACATACCAAAATATTTTATATCATTCCCTTTGTCCATCCCCTGAATGGTACAATGTTGAACTGTGTCCTTAGTTTAGTATTGTGATCCTCTCTATGGTACAGGTTGAAATATTGTTTATTTTATCCATTCATGAGACTATAGTTGGATCCGATATAATTTATTTATTTTCCCTATGTGGGTTTTTTATTATCTGTATGACACTAATGCATGGGCGTTGATCCCATACATTGAGGGTTGATCCAATATAGTTTATGGTATTTCTATCTTTATGACAATATAATTGAATGGTAGTCCTATATTGGGCTTATTGTATATCCCAATAGTACTTATTGTGATTCCTAGTCTTTTTAATTTGTATCTGAGTAACACTGGAATTTGAGGTATCCCCCACGTAATCTTAGGTGTGATCCTCTATATGAGTGTTAATATTTCTAGAGATGTTGATTGGGATTGTGGTTTCCCCTATCATTCATAACAGTGATCCCCATTCTTTTCATGATATATTTTTATTTCTAGAAGGGTTATTTATGTCCCCTATGAGAATTTGGTGCGATTCTTTATCTGATTATTGAGATCCATTGGGTTGTAACATGACATTCTTAAGGGATATTCTTGATTATCATGTTCTCTAAGATGGATTCCATCGAGGGTGGTGGGGATATTCCATTGGATATGAGATACCTAATGAGTGAGATCTCCTAGATGAGTCCCATAATGGATGGTACGGCTCATGTAAAATATTACCATGGCTAAGATATTCCTTTGATCCATTAATAGAATCATTTAGAGTAGTGTTTGGTTCATACCCACTGTTTAGGAATATGTGACAAGAATATTTGGGTTATTTTCATAGTTATATCGATATATCTCATATTTTATTCACATACTAGGTGGTTATGTGATTACTAAACATGCATTGTATAGGAGTGTTCAATCTGATGTTTCTAGTTCTCTATTACTTGTGCTTTCTTTAACTAATGAAAATGGGTTGACTTGACTTTTATAATTTAAGTGACTTCCTTTTATTTTAAATTTTTTGAGAGCGTACTGTGTATTTTTATACTTAACCCTGAATTGGATTTTACCAAAAATGTATTCACCTATGTAGATGAAAATATATTCAACAAATTCCCAGGGGTACATAGAGCAGGTGGAGCATGGTGAGCTAAATAGAAAAAGCGGTGTACCGATGGTTTCATTTGACAACAATCCCTTCCAATTGAGGTGGTTGGATGCATTTATCATTTTTATATGGTCGTGGGTTTTATATATTTTCATTAATATTTTAATTTTTTATAATACGGTTGTCTGATATATGTATGAACTCATTTTTTAATTAGTTTTATTATTATTGTTTCATGGAATAATGGAGATGGATGAGTGTGTGTGTGTGTCTTTGAATACATATACCATAGGCTATGAACTCCCATGTGTGTGATATCAGTACTCAGTTGTGGTAAATATCCCCAATAAAATAGTATGTATTTTTTTGGGTAACCACACTCACCTTATAACATTCCATGCGACCCTCGGTTGGTCAGGTCATTATGTAGTGGTATCAGAGAAGGTCCTTACATTCAACTGTAGTTACGAGTTATCAATATTTTAGCATATTTTGGGTTTATGGAGATAATTTTAAAGTGTTTCATGTTCATATTTCATGATAGGGAATCCATTGATGGGGCATCATCTATCTTATACATTCAATAATTCTCTGACTACATACTTGTCGAGTTGGCATTGATAAGCGCTGGTTGTAGGTAAATGTTAGTACATTCATCTAATAGGACTCATTTGTGGTTATAATCTCCTTGATTTGATATTTCCATATATATAGTCATTATAAATGTTACTTATTAATCATTTTAGGATTCCTCCATGATAATAACCATCTTGGATTCCAGGGATACATCATTGTGATGATCTTCATTTTGATTAGGCTTTACTGAGGTGGTATTAATAAGTGGTGGCTCCTTTGGGTGGGTTTACAATGATGCCACCACATGAGATTCCAGTTATGTTGACACTATTTGTAGAATATGAAAATATGATTATTGAATTAGAATATTTTAAGATTCTGATAACCCCCAGGTTGTAGGGTGTTCCATACCCCCATGAAGATGATGACTAACTTGAGGTACTCAATCATGTTTTACACTGTGTGAGGACACATCTACATATGATGGTGGTACTATAAAAGAGTCATCTTATATATTTATCATGTGATGGTGTATTTTTGTTACTCATACACATGATGGGATGATGAACACATGGATAGTGTTTGAGTGGATCTTTGGGGAATAGTTTTATTTAGCTATGTTTCGATCAGTTCATATCCAGGTGCTTTTATAGCTTCGGAACGGTAGCATGATTGTGGAAGAGTATCTAGTATGGTTAACTATTTTTTATACTCCTTAGATATGGTTATATATCAATTTTTATAAGAATAAACCATTGATCACATATTACTACATGATATTAGTGATTCCAGGGTATCTTTATGCATTCCAACCAATGTTTTAGTGGTTGAGAGTCTCCTAGAAGTTGATAGATTTCTTGTTGAGATGATTTCAATTAGTGGTGTTGGCCACATATGAGTTGATACCTTCATATCCAGTATATGACAATATTTTTAGAGATGGGGTGTGTGATACACATTAGTATGTGATACATGGATGGATTGTATTCAGATAAGGGGTGTTTGTATAGTTTTATCAGATGTTAGAGAGGTGGTGTTTTTCTTTTGGTTGGTGGAGTAATATCATGTGGGATTGTCAGAAATGATTTATTGTTGATATAGAAAACGTCTATGGAATATGCTAGTAGAGAAAATGACAATATCAAGGACTTACACAAGATGATGGATATTAAAGAGTAGTGTGATGTTAATTAATAATTGGTTGATGGTTCTTTTTGTTTCCACCACCACACCCATGTGGACTGTGCTAGGATCTAGGATATGAAGAATAAGGGTGAGTATGTATATAGGCTAAATAGGCCCATGATCCTAAGGCTTCAAGGAAGATCAAGGGTATGGTCTATTCCATTTCTAGTATTATAGTAGTACTAGTACACATGGCTGTAGACCACTCTTTTCTTGAAAATTCGTTCATGAGGTATTTTTAGTTGGTTTCAGGGGGGTAGTAGAGCCTTGTAAGTGTTATGATTGACCTCGATTTAGCCTACCATGAAAGGGAGAAACATCCCCCAATATTTTTTGTTCTTATGGAGTCATTAGACACATGTGAGTGTGTTAGAACTTATTAAAGAGTATAATTTCAATTTTTGGAGGAAAATTTCTTTTGAAATGGGTGTTCTAATAAGGATCATTTATTGAGTTGTCAATATAGGACCTAAATATGAACATAAAGTCAATGTAAAGGATGAGCTTCAAGTAAATGGGGATTTTGGGCTAGAGTCTCCAAGAAGTAATAATGTATGACTTTTGACATAACTACCCCATAAAAAGTTTTCACCATGTCAGGAGAAACATTTTTCCTAAGTATAGCGCATTCTTGAGGCTCATTGATACTAGTGGAGCATTTTTCTCAATACTTATGGTTGGAGTATCAAGAATAAATGATTTTATGTCATTGAATAATTTTGGTTGTGTTTCCAAAATTATCAGAGATAGATATATAACTAAATAGATATATATAAAAATGTAGAGAGATGAAGATCCTTATATAGAACCATTCCATTATAGTAGAGATCCACTATGATGATTTCCTTATTTTGGATTGGTTTCCAATAATCTGTGCTTAAATAATTGCTTCTAAAGGATGAGGAAGAGGTTCCATCACGTGGAACATACATTTTCCTTTTTTATGGGTTTGATTTGAGGCCATGGTGGATAACCTCCGGAACGTGTTGATATAGTCGACTTCATATTAGTAGGATAGTATAACTATTAGGTAGTGGATTCAATGAGTTATTTGATCCCTTTAGTGGTGGTGGAGTGTTAGGACAACTTTCCTTTTGATGTTTCATTTTAATCTCCCCACTAAGAGGTAGAATTCTAGACCGACTAACACCTGGGTCCTACCACTATATTTTTCACCATATTGGAAGGATCCCATACATATTCATCAGGTAACATGAAATTGAAGGTTTATATATGGATGTAATAGTAAGACCAGTGTGTTCACATGGGAAGACAATTTTTTTAGCTAGTATGTGGATGAGAGATATTGGAATTGGATGCTGAACCCGTTTTGTATCAGTTTCTAGTAGTATTCTTTATTAATCCCTAATAACATCAACATTATATTTTCATGCAAGACAAATAATGAAAGATTCGATAGATTATATGTGTGTAAAAACTTATTTAGGATCCATATTTAAGTCTCTACTTGATTTATAAGTTCAAATCCTTTTAATATATCATCTTGGACAAGGGAGTGGTAGTGGACCCGATAGAGGTTGGGGACATTCTAGCTTTAGGGTCACCTAATTTTTTTCTTATGGTAGTAGATTCTGATAGTGATGTTCTAATCTACTCACGATGATGGTAAATTGACCTCATTTTAATTCACACATATGGATGTGGTTGGTTAACCATATCTCTATTTAGTGGTAGTTAACAACCTATTTTTTCTATGTCTACAACAAAAATCCTAGGGAATTATTAAAAGGATTGTGTGACTGTATGTATAATGGACATGTTATTGATGTATTTAATAAAGGTGGGGAGTATTTTAAAATTTATATTATTGATGAAGAAACTACTCACATACTATGATAAGGTGTTGGGGTTGTTGATTTCCATTAGTAGTACAACCAGGATTTGGGTGATTGTATTGATATATTTTTAAATCAGGTTTCGTGGATAAGGATATAGTATATTGTTATTATTTTTTCACTTGATCTCTCAACTATCATTATTTGGAAACCAAAGATCCAAAACAATATTGAAAATATTGTGTTGACTATGGTGTATATGATTCAGTTTCCACGATCAATGAGAGGTCACAAAACTATCTGACTTACTGTTGGATTTATCACCCAATTGGATCCCATCCTATAAACATGATTGAAGAGATTAGTGTATAGTTAGATAGGTTTTTGGTACATATTTGGGGTTCACAGTAACTTTATATATTTTTTAGCGTTAGGGAGGTGGTGTTCTACTAGACCTTGTCACTGTAGTTGGACCATGTTCTTGGTGTCTTCCACCTAATACAAGTGAGGAGACCTATGCGACAATCCATTTTTTTATTTTATTGAAAAACATAATTGAGGGTAACTGGGAACCAATAGAACCATTCTTTCAATAGAAAAACACACCCTCCAAAAACACCCATTACAATGTTAAATTTTAAAAAAACAAAACATAACCAAACATCGCGGCAAGACCATCACAGCATCCTGATTCAAAATTAATGAAAAACAATTCACAGCAAAACTAGATGTTGCCACCAAAGTCACCATTTAAAAAATTGAAAGGCAAAAAGTAGGCAGACCATAATCATGGAATAATCACTATTTCGTCAAGATGAGAACACTAACACCAAACCATCAGATCTCTTTCTCCACCGCAGACCCCTGTCGTCGTCGAGATCACCGGCATTGGTACCATATAGCACCACCATAATCTCCATTGAGAGACACCATGGGAGACAGTCATCTCCATTAGATAAGGCTTCATCTTCACTATTGATAATAGAAACCCATCATCATAGACAATGTCATCGAGCCGCTGAAGATGTTGGAAGTAGAAGCACGGAGGAGACACCATGGGAAGAACACCCTAAATCACCAGTCGACTCATCACCAAATCAATAAAACGCCAGTGAAATACTTCACTAGACCCCAGCAATAAAATTGTGAACTAACCAAAAACATGTGAACCACCTAAGTAACATGTCACCGATGTCTTCAACCTCACGCCACCAATGAACACCAAGAAACACTGACACAACACCAAAGAAAAAGAGGGGAAACTGGGGGATGAAACCATAAAATCATATAAACAAATAAAGAACCCAAAACTGGAAGAAACCAGAACAGGGTCAAAACAGAATTGAAACCCAAAATAGAATAACCGAAAAGCACCTCTATGAGGGGATGAAACCATAGAAAGATACTGGGAGCTAAAACTCTAAAAGAAGAAGAAAATGGACTCTGAGAGGACCCTCAACTGCCAAAACACTATACCAAAGCCTCATTGCACCCATCACTCCAGATCCAACCTATATAGGAGTACTAGAACTCGAGGCCAAGCATAGTAAGGTGGCTAAAAGAGGCCCTTGCTGAGCCAGGGAAGGTGAAATAGGGAGATGATACCAGAGAAACCGAGCGAGAGAGAGAGAGAATAGGACCTAGAGAGAGTGAACCCTTACAAAATTAGCGGAGAGAAGAGAAAACTAGGGAAATCAAATCCTATGATCCATCCCCACAGGGGAGAAACCCAAGGAGGGGGAAGATGGAGAGCTGAGCCGAGCACCCGAGAGCGTCCCTAGAGAGTGCATCACCATCCCCCCCCCCCACGAGAAGACCTATGCATTCCATTTTTCTCATGTTTAACCATATGATATTATAATTTGATGTAGAGTTTACTCTTTTAGTTACATGTGTTGAATGAGATCATATAATAGGATACCATTCCTGGGAAAGTTGTTATGATAGGTGTGTGTCTATTAATGTCGTGGGGCTCCCCTAGAAATACCACTAGTGTAGGAGACCCATTCTAGATATGATTTATTGATATTTTTCATATGAAATTACTTTTAATGAAGAAAATAAATAAATTCTGGGGGAGTGTAGGGAATCTATTTTTACCCTGCAACAATTTAGAATATATATATGAATATTTATGAATATTGAAGAAATGTTGTTAATGAATTATGAGGCTGAAGTTCCTTAAGGTGAAGATATTAAAAATATTAAATATAATTTATCATGTGCATGAATTGTTTCTGAAAATATGTTTAGACACATAAATAGAGTCTCTTATCAGAAATATGACACTGTGCTTGTGTCTAGAAAATCATTATTACACTATGAATGGAGTAACTTTTTCAATTGATGGGAGCCCGATTGGATGCAGCTGCTGTCGGGTAATTTCTAAGGGGTTAATAAATTAATAAAATTTAATTAATAAAGCTACAACATCCCCTTTATTTTCCACAGATGATAATGGATGGGGGACACTTATCCCTCTTATTATGGATGTCCAAAGAAGGAACTGGGAGATTATAGGAATTGAAAGACATGGATCTTTATGTTGGTCACTCTCGGATCATGGTGTGGTGACTTGAGTGAATTGATCTAGACATGAATTATCTCTATTAAACCATGAAGTTGGAGTATTTATTTTAATATTTCCATGATCCATGATTTTTTTTTGAGGTTTTAGATCCCTAAAATGAATACTGGAGATCCATTAGTGTTAGATCTATTATATTTTTATGGAAGTCAAGAATTTTGGGAGTCTCATAGTGATTTCCGGATAAGAAATCCAAATTTCATAGTGTGTAGTGTATGACCATGGCCCATGTGTAATTCAGGTTTTAGGAACATGAACTATTAGAACTACACCCCATGTTTATGGGGTAGAAGCAATGTAGTGAGGCTTATACATATGGATGATTACTTGGGAAGACATTCCTTGGGAGGGGACATTACCCTGGAGATGTACATGACCAAACCCCTAGTTTACACGGGATGTAGAACATTTTGAAGAACAGAGTCATGGTTTTTGGAACATGGTAATGTGATCTTTTACCAATAATATATACATTGATATTATTGGCGTAGGAAACCTGGTAAATTCCATGTAACGAGATCACATATTGTGTATAGTGTCCTGGAAATATGCAACATATATGATAGAGGGAATTCCCAGGTGATCATGTGTTGGTACATGTCGTATAATAGATGGTTCAACCATGTAATATCCTTAAACACACAAATCACATCTAGGGAAAAAGATAAGGTTTGTTGTTTGGATACATATCATGTACATTGGGTACATGTCATGTACTACCCTTAGAGACATACCCTATATTAATTTCAGTCATCGGGACTCTAGTAGATAGCCCACAAGTATCCTATTTTAAATGTATTCTAATATAGAACATGATGGTGTAAATTTTATTGAAATTATAGATAAAATGTGTGGTGATGGATGTGGGGCACATCCATTAGTGATTCTTCTCCAATATTATTTATGTGTATTCCCTTTATCCATTTTGTTAAGGGTAAAGTGTGGTATTTAGTCATTAGTTTAGGAATATGATATTCTCTACATGACTAGATGGATATAGTTTCTATTATCCATTCATGATGTCATGTGGGATCCTCTATAATCTCATCAACTTTCCTATATTTGTTTTGTGGAATCATCGTAATCCTCATTCATCGGTTTTGATATAAAACAATGATGGTTGATCTAGTAGGTTTATGGTATCATGGTCTATATTGTCCTCAACTTTTCAGGTAGATATACATTAGAGTGTTGATATCTCCTAGTGGAACTGGTTGAGATCACCTATTATTGTGTCATATTTTTGCGTCCTAGTAGGGTTGGATATGTCCCTTAGTGGTTCACGGTGTGATCCCCTTTCTATGTTTTATAATCTATAATGTTCCATATTGGGTTCTTATTGTCTCTTATCTATCATGGAAGATATAACCTATCCATGTGGTGAGAACCTTTGAGTTCCAATATGGATATTGGAGTCCCCTATGAGATATGGGTAGGATCCCCACTTTGAGTATCTAGATCATCTAGGTTGTAGCATGAATTTTTTCATAGTTATACCTTATATAAATATTCTCTATGATGGATTCCATATAATATAAAGGTGGTGATCTATTAGGTTTTGGATGTGCGATGATTAAGATCTATCTTATGTGTTCTATTATAGATGAAATGTCACATTCAGTGGGTTATCCATGATGGGTGATACCTTGGAGCCATGAGTAGAATCATTTGGTAGTCTTTGTGGTTGATACCCTAAGTCTTGGATACCATTATTTGTTAATATTTGTTATTCTGGGAGAAATTTTATTATTTCTACTATTATACATACATATAAATTAGTGTTGATCTAATTGGACATGAATAGATGATGATTCATTGAGATTGATATTTCACATTCCTTATCTCATGGATTTTCAATACCCTTTGGGTATGGGTTGAGAAGACGATTTCCTTTCATTCTATACCTTTTTATGGGAACCCACAACATATTTTTATAACCACCCATACATGTGATCTTCAAAAAATAATTGGAATTATGTAGAAGAAAGTATTTTTGAAAGAGTCCCAGGAGGTCCCTGCGTAGGTGCTTTATAGTGATCTATATGAACCACGCTATGTACTTGTGGTTTAATTTGAAATTTTCCCCTTCTACTGAGGATGGTGGAAACATTTATCAGTATCTGGTGGGATTTTATTAACAATTTCTATGTTTTTTCATTTTATGATACCATTATAATTGGATATATGTATACATAAATTTGGGTTTCATTTGTATTAATATCTCTCCACTATTTCATGGATATCGATGATTGTGCATGCATAAGTATAACAGATGATAATTCTTCATAGTTGTGTTATATTCCCACTCATTATTATCCACCTACCAATAATATATTGGATGATGGATTGGTGTATTCACACTCATCCTATCAATTACTAGGAAAGCCTTGTTTGGTCCGCCCATGATATAAAATCCCCAAAAACTACTCCTTGCATTATGGAAAACATTCACATAAGTTATAGTTCTTAAAAGCCTCATATAACTAAAATTAAACCCTCATGTTGTTTATTCACCAGTGTGTTCATAGTATTACTTTTGGATACTTTTTTTCATGTACCATAAAATGGTTTAATCTAAATAACAAAACACTATATAGGTATGAAACATTTTCGAATCCCATTATCTTCCATGAATGGTGTGAAATTGTATTGTACTCCCTTCGTGAATTAATTTTTATTATGTGTAATTTTTTTGTAAACACAAAAAATATTCCCATTAAACTATATATCACATATAATTTTTAGTTTTTCATGATCTTAAAATCCTTGGTAAATATCCCTTGATTGGATAATTACATGATTTTTTTATCAAGGATGAGTTTTATTCCCTTTTCATGTGAATTTAAGCTATAAAACACCTATTTTAAATTTATGTAATATGGTTTTTGAAAGTGGGATACATTGGGGAAATCATTGTGGTTAAATATCAACAATCATAAAACCCTATAATTTCCCATATATGTTTTCTCCCATTAAATTGGATACTAGAAAATAGATCAATTGTTACAAATATGAAAAGAATACACATTTATGAAAATGTATTACTAAAATTAAACACCATATTTTCATATATAGATTTAAACTATAGTGAAAACCATATTTAATACTATCTAAATTTAAATAATGTCATAAAATTAATTCCTTCATGTTCAAATTTGAATTCAAGCACAAACCGAAATTCTTAACTCCATGATTTAATCTATGGTTTGAATCTAATGCTTAATTATGATTCATTATGTTATATCATATACATCATTCCTTACAATAAGAATGTACCCAAATTTTAAATGCTCTTGTTGGAATCCAAAATACCCAAGACTGAATCCAGGAAGATATGCATTTATGTGAAACTGTTACAGTACTACAGTGGCTCACATTAGTAGTAGAAAAACAATAGTAGTAGTGACATTGTAGAGGTGGAGGCATTTTAGTAGGAACTATAGTGGTGATAGCACTATAGTAGGTACTGTAGTAGCTCAGAACTATAGAGAAACGATACACTAAAGGGCCCATTAGGAAAAAAACTGGATTTCAAGACATGCATTTAGACTACTTGGCCTTGGTACGTTAGGCTATGTAATGGGTCTCCCTCTACCCAGACCAAAAGAGGTCTTTTCATTAACAAATAAAATGAGCCTTCAACCCCCACCTTTAATAAAAATAATCCACATTCCTTCCCTTATTTCATTAATATATATTGTAAAACATATACACTCATATCCATATTTAAACTCATTTGTAAGAATCATGCATTCCGATTTTCATCAGTATATAGAACTAAACTAAATACTATTAATCCATAAATAAATCCCAATGTAAACTTTTTTCCATCTTATTTGGATTTCAACTATTTTATAAACAACTTCACTTACTATATATCATTTAACATTAATAAAAATCTATTTTTATAATCTATAACATTAAACTATAGAGAAATATTTAATTTCACTATAAAACACCTTTTTTATATCTAATAATATTGATAATGATATATTGGGATACATTTAATGTGAGAGATGACTGTAAAAATAACAACATAGTACTTCTTGAAAGATCCTATGATTTGACTCTATATGAAATTGAACTAAAATTTATTTTTAGAAAGTCTATAAAAAGAAAATATGGTCCCATATGTATTTAAACTATAGATAAAACATATATCCATTTAATTAATATCTAAACTATATCATAATTAATTCACTTTTCTATGTGGATATAAACCAAATCATATAATTTTTCACCTTTATAGATGAATTTATTGTCTAGCATAAACATATCACTTTCCTAAATGTCTTAAAAACTTTTATAATATTTTATTGTTCATTATTCAGTATTAAAATATAGAGTTATTTTGAAGAGTTTTTTAACATTTATAGTAATTTAACCCTACAAATTTGATTATCATAAGATTCTTTGTGACTAGAGAATAATATTTTTTCATATGTATAATGTTCAGAATGATTCAACATCATTTAGACCCATTGATCAATGATATTTCCCCCTTTAACATGGAACGTTATTTTATTAACCAATTCATATATGAATTTATTCTTGAATGATTTTTTATATGTATCAAATTTATTATAATGACATAAACTATAAAAAAGGCCCCTTATGCACTGAGTTATCATATCATATCATTTAATAGGACTGGACAATTATTTTAGAAAACCAACAAAAAATGGTAAACCCAACATTAATATATCACCTCCACAAGATTGAATGAGATTTAATGTATCATAATTTTTTAAATTTGACAAATAATTATATTAGTTTTATTGTTCATATAATCAAAATCATTTTTATTGTTTATAATGAGTATTGGTTCTCTGTGTCACCCAATCATATTATGTAAAACATGATTGAAAATGATTGAAGGGACATATTCAAATGAAATTATTACTACAATTAAAGAAACATTAGCTACTTCCACTATAAATATTTATATATTAAATGTGAAAAAATTCAATTATTTCCAATTACAGCTTCTCCAACATAAAATTTCCAATTCAATAGAACAATAATATATATGGAAATGCATTTTCTTGACATTATCGATATTAAAACCATTATTGAAAATATTCACAATAATATTTTATGATGTTTAAATACAACTAAGTGGTATAAACCCCATATATAATTAAGAAAACATTAAAATATTTTCCCATATGTTTGTAAATATCTTCCCACAGAACATTTTTGATGTGTAGGAAATATTGTTCACTAAAGAGGCCCTATAAGATCACCTTAGAGGGATTCCATCAAATATGGTTATCTCGTCCATTATACCATTATTCTTAATCTAATAAAGCTTAATCCCATGGAATGTGTTCTCGTTAGGATAATTCTTCTCTTATAATTATATGAATCGATAATACATTCATCATCATTGAGCACTATAGAAACAACAAAATCCCACTAGTTCTCTATGGAGAATTTATGGTCAAATGAGGAGGGAGGCCACATCCACACTCTAGGTTAATTATAATGATTCTTCTAGTTGAATTAATTTCTTTTAAATAATAAAATCACTATGGTTCCATCCTCAAATTAAAGGAATAATCCATCTCATAAATGTAATGACCTGATCTTTTTGAATGATAATTTTTTCATGAAAATGTCTGTTATATTAAATTATTGAAAACAAAAATATATATACCTAATAATTTATTTAGTGTATTTTCAAATGTGACTATAGATATTTCAACATTATATGACTTTTGGACAATTAAGACTGTTGTTCAATAATACTGTCATAAACTATACAATTAATATTAATTCTAACATTATATTTATTGTCTATAAGTAGAAATGAAAATGGAAATTTAATGTATAAAGAAGAGTTTTTTGCCTCATCCGGAAGCGGAATTAAGTAAAAAATACCATTTTTTAGATCATGGGATGAATTTAGCATCATTGGGATACACTATTGGCCATTCCAAAGTCGATATTGAACAAATAAGGCTTGAATGAAAATTTTTAAGAGAGATATTTGTGTTACTTGAGTTTACCACTCAGTAAATTTTAGCTGAGTCTCCCCATGAATCTATCTACATCACACACCAAACCCTTATGTTTTATGAAGTTTTTATAATGGTTTATGTGTAATGTCCTTAGATAGATAATTATTAATCCCCATGTATAAGTAAAATTTTATTCCATTATTTCCTTTTTGGAAATTGTTTTTTATAATATGATGAATTTTGTATGTTTATTTTTAGATAGAAATTAAATTTTTCAAAAATGAGATAATTATTATCATAATTTTTTTATTATGAATATTGAAAATTTTAATTAATTATTATAAATAAAATAATAATATTTAAATTTAAATGATAAAAATATTAATTTTTTCATGTTTCAGAAATTTTACTTTGCATTTATCAATGAATTTTCTATCCACATTTACATTTAATAAATAGGTATTTTTGGTATATAAAAGTCATATTTCACAAAATTAAATAATTAATATGAAAAAATAAACCACATTTTTCTAAATTATCACATCTAAATTATGTTAGGCTGAATTTATGTGATTTTTTTGAAATATTTTGTTTTTTAGTGAATAGAAAAAATATTGTTGAGAGTTTTTGGTATTTTAAGAACATCATAATAATGTAATAAGTTATATAAAATTATTTTATAATATTGTGTATAAAAATAAAATATCATTTTTCACAATTGGTATATACCATGATAAATACAAGGGAAAATACCATGGTCTTTAAAATACCAAAAATGAGGTGTCCATGGAAATCAATACAAAATACATAAATCTTGATATAAATACCAACCAATTTCTCCATTAGATGTAATTTATAATTAATAATACAAAACTATATTGTATTTTACCTCATAAGAATCCTCCGATGGTGTTCTCAAGCTCCCCAGGTCCCAATCTCCATGTTTTAGGAGTTTCTCATTAAGGTAAGGGAAATCTCAACTCCTCTTTTCCTTTAAAGTCCCCTTTTTATGTGGGGTGTATTTAAAATCACCATACTATGTTATTATATACATATTATTCTATTCCATTACTATGTTAATATTATTTAAATAATGGTCGACCCTTTTCCCCTATCGTTTTAATTTTTCATAAATATATATTTCATACCCATTATGTTGTCATGTTTTCTCCTCAAAATCTTATCTCTTTTTCTAAATAAATTATATTATATTATTTATATAAATACCCAAACATCTTTATTATACTAGGGAATTTAAAAATATATAAAAATTATTTATTTAATTCGATAATTGATATACACAAACCCCTTATTCCCTTTCCGTGGGTTATAAATGATAATAATGATCATATTTTAAATCAATTTTAAAAATACCATGATTTTCATATGAAACCAATTTATTTTATTCAATAGGGGTTATTTTTTAGAATTATTATTATGATATATGTAGATTTCATGATTATTTATACATATTAATGGATATCACTAATATTTCTCTAATGCATTGGTCAACGAATATAATCTCTAGATATGATATGTTTTATGATACCATAGGGAAACCGGGGTTATTTTTACGACACATCAGTTAAAACCATAGTGATATTTATATTAATTTCTAAACAAATTTTGTATCCAAATATGAAAAATATGATTTATGTTCTTTTATTTATGATATTATCCCTGTTCTCTTTTTTAACCATAATTATATTCTTCATGATCTTATTGAATTTCCTCAAAATCACATGTTAACATATTCCTTTTCTTTACCATAATGTGACTTATTCTCACTATTTACTATGATGTATCTCCCAATGTTATGATAAGAAATAAATGTTTTTAGGATAAACATCTATTAATCCTTTCAAGTGGAATAGAATAGTTTTTTAGGATTTCCTATATTATGTTATTTATATCCAATAAATAAAACATTAAAATATCATCCATTTGAAAAATGTACTAAAAAGTTTTGAAATAAAATTGATGGATTCCAAAGATTGTATCAAATTACTATTATATTCTTTGTGCAATTTGTGATATTGAAAATGTAGGGAGAACCCTATAGAAAAATTTAAATATAGTAAAACATCATGGTACTTTAGTAGAATATTAATTTGTTTCTGAGGAAATAAATACATTTCTTGATATAAATTATTGGATCTGGTCTTGCATATATTTGCGTAGTGGTATCAACCCCAAAATGGTATGTTCAGCCTACCGGATGTAACCTAGTACATAAAAATGGTCATTACTGCGCTTTTGGTTTCACACTACGAGGGGATAATTTGGTTAATCACAACCTTTATATAAACCATTATGATGGATTTACTGGAAATTTGATTGTTGATAAATAATAATATATCTAAGCATTATGTTTTTGGATGTAAAATGTCTTTAGGGTTATAATATTCATAAATGAAACATGTTTCTCACTATTGTTTTATTATTTTGATAATAGTGGGATGTAGATGAAACTATTTAAATGATGATCATAATGGACTAGGAAATGATAGACTTATGATAGAATTTGAAATGAGAAACGTCATTGGAATGAGGAATCAACTACCTCGAGTTATGAATGATAACATCCAATAAGCCAGGAGAGCATATTCATCTCAAAAAGAATTACATTTCATTAATTATTTTATGCCTCAAAAACCAAAATCATTAAATGGATTACTAACCCACTGATTTTTGAACATTGTATAATCTTTATCGAATATATATTTTCTATAATCTATTATTTACTATATAATAATTCCACACAGATTGTTTACAACTCAGTGGGATAACCTTATTAGTGGCGACTGTGGATAAAAAATACGATTCCAAGAGGGTATATTTAAGATATGTAGTGGGACGAGTTTAGGGGAACCTTTTTCAAAAAATATTTCCCTTTTTTGATGAAAATGAAATTAGAAACAGGCTTCCTATAGCTGAATAGGAAGGAGATGAAATTTATGGGATGCTATGACCTAAACATCACAAGACTTTATCACTACACATTTTAGAATGCCATGGATCCTAATGGAAGTGTTTATAGATTATTAGTGGAATAGAACTGTATATACTCTAGAACCATGCTAATAGAGAATATGACAGCTTGAAATCAATAGCACGAAGTACTATGAAGGTCTAATTGGTGATTGATGAGATGTATTGGTCACACAAATCAAATGAAAAGAATATATTTTTATAGCTCATCTTATGTAGGATCATTGATAAATGAAGGCAAGGAATAAAAGTGAAACATTCCATGTTAAATAAGTCTGGGAGTAATCATTTTTAGAAAAGAATGATCCAAAGTGGGAAATGATACAAGTGTGGAATAGATAGCCATATTTATATGAACAATCATATTGAGGTAAGGCCTCAACTTCTCAGCACTACTGAAAAAGGGAATAATGTGTAATCCCTACATAAAGTCCAGTTATTTAATTGTGGACAACATGGATACTTTTTGAATCATTATCAAAATATGATAATAGTGGAAATGAATCGTTATTAACCCTAATTATGGATTGGTTGTCAATGTATAATGCTAATATCCACTATAGAAGACTATAAATCTTAGTAGTATTCAATGGAAAACCTACAGATGTTTTCAAATGAGTGATATCTCGACTTGAGATTTGACTAGAAGCACCACACATGTCATCTTTTTTTTTGAAAATGATTTGTGTTGATGAAGAAGTAAATAAATTTATATAAATATATACTATCCACATTGATTATGAATACATTGATTTATTTCTTAAAGAGTTTCATAGACCTCCACTAGAATGATTTCTGGAGATAACCATTGAACTTATGCCATAATCTAAGTTGATATCAAATTACTCAAACAGAATGGAGAACATAGGCCATATGAATCCAATAAACAGCCCCATGATCTTTTTGAGAATGGGTTTACCCAAAAAAGTGTGTCTAGTTTGGGAGAACATTTTTTCATTGTAAAGAATCAGGATACATCAATGTAGTATTGCATTGATTATAGATAACATAATGAGATCACAATGAAGAATATGTAACCTCTCCAATGAAATTATAATTTATTTTACCAACTTCATGGTGCTCGATTCTTCTCCAAGGTGGAACTTCAATCTATTCGTCATCAACTAAGGGGGAAGAAATATGATATTCCAAATAATTCCCTTTGATTAAGATATGGATTTTATGTGTTTTTAATTCTCTATTACTTGACTAATGCTCTTGGTATATTTATAGATTTGATGAATTTAATATTTATAGACTCCCATGACAACATTTTGGTTGTTTTCATTGATTATATTTTGATATATTACAAAAGTATTAAGGACCACTAGGATCATAAAAATGGTATATTGAAATTTCAATGGAAGGGAAGGCTATATGAATATATTAGTAAGTGTAAATTTTGGTTACAACAAGATTATTTATTGGGAAAATTTTTCAAAAATGAAGGAATCTTATGTGTTTCTAACATGAAAATGGTTGTGGATGAGTAGCCTCATCCTATAATAGTAACTAATATTTTATGTTTCCTTTATTTCAGGGGATATTACAGAAGGTTTGTGAAAAACTATTCATTAAATTCTATTACACTATCCATGTTAACTCTAAATGGGACTATGTTCATCTAGAATAAGGATTGTAATGAATTCATCTAGGTTCCAATGAAGAGATTTTTTAATGATCCGGTGCTAAATGTACCCTCAATCGAAGAATGATTATTTATTATTAATGATGCATCTCTGAAATAGATTGGGGGAATCATAATTTAAAATGACAACATGATTGCCTGTGCGTATTGATATTTGAAGCCTAATGATTAGAATTATCTGACACATGACCAAGAGATGGCTGTAGTTTTTTTTTCTATAATGATTTGGAGGACCCATTTTTATTGGGATAAATGTGATATATACATTGAGCATCAATATTTAATGTATATTTTCACACAAAAGTAATCATACATGGGACATATAAAATGGTTGTAACTTCCTAAATACTGTAATAGTTCGATTAATTATCCTCACATATAAGGGGAAAAAAGAAACTCTGATGCATTAAGTTGGAAAGTTATTTTTTGGTTAGAAATGTTGAGGATTCAAGGAGATCCTTTGATTAATGACGCATTAAAAACTTACATGGGAATCATAAGATATGTGAAATCATCAAACCAATTTCAAATCAATTATTAGTCATCATTACATGAGAAGTTCTTAAATTCTCAATGAGAATAAACTTTTTCACTGATTAAGATATATGTTGTGAAGGATGGGAAGAATCCTCATTTCAATAATGACCAATAAAGCCTATTGAAATATAGTACAAGACTATGTGTTCCATATATTTCTTAAATGAAGAAGGAGATTATGGGTGATGGTTATAAAACTACCTTCTCTATACATCCTAGATGAAAAAAATGTATAGGTAAATTCATGATCTTTATTATTGGGAAAACATGAAATGTGAGATATTAGACTACACTACAAGGTTCCTGGTGTGTCAACAAGTAAATGTAGAAAGACAACTTCCTAAAGTGGTATTACAACTATTACCCATAATACCTTTGATGTGGAACAATATCACAATGTACATTGTTACTATTTACCTAAAAATAGCCAAAATAAAAAATGTGATATGGGTTATAGTGGACCGTCTCACAAAGAATACCCATTTTTTTTCTATTTGAGATGATTTTTTTGACTAACTTTCTAAAATATTAATAACGAAGTGATAAGGTTTCCGTGAGTTCCACTTTATGTCATTTCATATCACGATCCAAGGATCATATAAAAATTCTAGGGAATTCTTCAACATTATCAGAATAATAAATTTAATTTAATTATAACTTATCACCCCCAAAATAGATTGATAGTTTGAAAGGAATATTCAGAAAATTGAGGACATGCTGAGAGTATGATTAATGGAATTTAAAGGTGTATGTGATCAACATCTCCCACTAGTTGATTTCTCATATAACGAAAACATCCAATTGAGTATTCAAATATAGCCCTATGAAGCACAATAAGGGATGTGATTTAGAACTCATACTTGTTTGGATGAAGCTGGTCAGAGAAATCTTATTGGGTCTGATCTTGTACATGAGATGATTGAAAAGGATCATGCCATCCAAAAACACATAATGGTTGATTAGACTCTGCATAAGTGCTAGTATCAAAACCATCGAAGGTATATGAAGTGTGATGTTGGATAAAATGCCTTATAAAATTTTACCATTGAAGAGCGTCATAAATTTTGGGAAGAATGGGATGCTAGGTCCCAAGTACATTGTCCCCTATGAAATCATTGATCTCAAAGGACTAGTGGCCTACCGACATGCACTTCCTCAAAATATATCTCAATTTCATGATGTATTCTACATATATCCCTTGAGGAAGTATATAATTGGCCATTAACATCTACTAAATCCAGAGAGGGTATAAATAGAATATGACCTATCTTACGAGGTGCAGCTAGTGGAAATCATGGAATGTATAGACAAGGTTATAGTCACCAGAACTATAATCGTCTTAATTGTTTTGTGAAAGAATAAAAATTATGAAAAATACATGTGGGATGTAACACCCCGACCCCAACTACCCAGATTCGGTGCATTACTTCGTAACATTGGCATGATCACAAAAGATCAAGTCTCGAAAGACCAATTTGTTTAGTAGCCTTGGAAACACTAGATACATTCATAAGTCTTACATTACATCATAATGTAAAAAACTAATAACAAAGTATTCATAGTCCACACTCATATCCTCTTCTGACTATCCCTGCAGGTCATTTATAAAATACTTCTTCACATCCTGGAAAATATTAAAACATTGAAAGGGGTGAGCTCAGATGCTCAGTAAGGATAACAATATTGCGGAAGCATTCATAAATAAACATAAACATTTAAGGCAATGTATGACTAAAACAAAAGCCTTTTAAACTTGAACATCAACATAATATGGCAAAAGTAAAATGAGATAATGCCATTTACTTCTTCACATGGATATTCTACTGGTCGAATAATCACATGCAATATCAATAACCACTTTCATAATGATGGAATGCATAATGCCAGACTATCATAACCACATAGTCAAGGCCTCGTGCCAAGACCACAAATAAGATTTTGTCAAGGCCTCATGCCAAGACACTAGTTTTTCTCATGAGACCTACCGATGCATCGAGGAGCTGTAGCGGGCTCCACCCGTCACTTATTAAGTCCAATGCATTCCTCATATGAATAGGTTTAAACATATCATAAACCATAACATAATCGTATCACATAAAACATGCATAAAGGAAACATAAAATTTCCACATTTCAAACACAAGATATCAATACAACACATTGATATAATAAAAACACTTTCAAAACCATTTTCAATACCAAAATAAAAGAAAGTTAAAACTTTGTATTTATTTTTCTTTTTAAAAAAAGTATGGCTTGTAGAGGAATCCGAAACTCAAATAATGGTCACGGCGGCGGAGAAGTCGTTGTCGCCGCATACGTACGACAAAGACATTCCTTTTTTCGTTTAGTAAAATGATTTGTAAAAAAAAGATTCCTTTTTGAATAAACGTAAAAGTCAAAGGGGTTTATACACCGTATAAAAGAAAGTTGTGTATAAAACCAAATATTCCTCAATGAAAGGAGATTGAGATGAAGTCCCATACAAAGATTATTTTTAAAATAAAATAGATATATTATGTGTATTCACTATAAGTACACATAAATAAAGTACAAATACAAGATAAGACATAATAATATCATGACATAATTTGAAAGTAGGAGATTAACCCAAAGAATGGAAATTGGGTTAAGAAGTTCCCTTACCTTGTGTCCGACTTGATTCGACCGTTCTTTAACCTCATGAATAATAAACTAGAGTTTATTTCTATTTACTTAAGAACCTTTTTTATGTTCATTATTCTTTTTATATTACTTATTACCATGTTATTAACATTATGTAATCATTTAAGTTAATAACGGTAGTTTTGTCGATCTTTTGTACTTGAGTCAAAAATAAACTTCTTATAATTACAAGTTGTTCACGTGGTGAAATATCCATTATATACAGAATTACATTCATGATGTAGATATCATATATATCATATATATACAGTATATACATTCATTTATAATATTACGTAACATTTAGAGGTAAGAAATGAAATGCACCGTTCATGGAGACGGTAAGCCGTACGTACGCATGAACGCTACTTTCATTTCTATTTCGTATTTAATGATATGAAATCATAATTATATAAATGTATAATATAATTCCAGTATAATATAGTTTATAATACCATTTACTCCATCCTTTATACATCCCACATATGGAATTAACGATTTTAAATCACTTTGAGGGGGCGGTAGTCCGCACTTCCTAAAATGAAATTATCGCGTTTACCCATAATGGAAATCATAAAGTATTCCATAAATGAGAAATGAAGAAGCATAAGTAAAACATAAACATATTATATATCATATATAAATATAGTGGCATCTTAATGGCCACCTTTGAAGGTGTTATATGAGTGTTGAACAATCATCGTTTTGTGAGGCAGAAATTCTCCATCCACAGAAACAGTATGTTCTTTAACCATTAGATGTAGGTGTGTGTAAGTGTAGCTTGAATCCTTCTTATAATAACATCCTAGTATATTTCGGATACTGGTGTTGTTACAAAATAAATTAATAAAAAGAATTTAAGGGGTTGGAGAAGCTAAATAAAACAAAACAACATTAGAGAAGACATTACCTAAAAATCGGGTAACTCTTTTTGATTTGAGCCAAAGGCTTCGTTGGGAAGAGTTCTGCCCAAAGTGAGGCTTCTAGGAGTAAGGGAGAGAAGTTGGGAGAGTATTAGGGCAGAGGTGTGCCGAGCCAAATGTCTTGAAAGTGTGAATGAGGTGGTAGAGGTGGGGGCCTTTTATAAGAGAAGAGGAGGGGCACTCTTGGAAAGTAAGGAAATTTTACATTATTATACAATGCTTTTCGGATTCTAAAGGTCCCACACTTATATAATTCGTGGCTAAGGTGATAAGGGTTCGAAATATACCCATCCAATAGTCTTTGGACAAGTGTAAGCCTTGTATTGTACATTATCGTTTCATTTTATTAAAATCGTTAAATAATGAGGTCATCGCTGCATCATAATGATGTCATAAATAATTTAATTTATTTAATGTCTAAAAATTATAAAAAAAATACTATGATGTAGTAAATCGTTTTAGCTTTCCAATGACTATTTATAGTCAAAAATATGACTTGTATTAACCCATGTAAAAATTGTTTTAGTAAAACATTTCATGTTTGTGTCATTTTTTACTTTAACATTAAATAAAAGGTATTTATGTCATTTTCTAACTAAAGTGGCTCCATGGGGTCCCCAAGTTGACCAAAGGATTGTCTTGGTCGTGCATGGAACATAAAATTAGGTTAGTACATGTGTCAAGCTCATCTCATATTATTAAAACATTATTTTTACCTTAAACTACACTAATTACCTCTAATCACGATTAAGAACTTAAAAGTTACTATTCACCAAAAATTATTTTAATCTCATTGAACCACATTTTACTTCTTAATGACAACCATGTATGTTGGATTTTTGAAAATAAAATCACAGAAGTGGTAATATTTCATTTAAACTAAAAATCAGTTATTTAACTACCACGTAGTGGTTTCACTATTCATCAAAAATTGAAGTTTTTCAGAACAATGCAAAAATTTCACCCTAAGCTATAATTGATATTCCGAATTCAAAAATGATGTCTATTTTAAAAAATTCCAAACATATAAGTTTCATTAATTAATTTTATAATTAATTCCCGCTGTCACAACAAATAGCGTGTTTTTTAAGAAATAATTTATATCAAAAGATTGGCAATTGTTTATATCTATTTTCAATGTTAAATTAATTCTAATGACCAACATTGGATAAAATGGTAAAAATATATTCTAATTATAATTTAAAACCACTAAATAGTATAATTTATCACTATAAATTATTTTTATTAAAAAAGTTTTTTTTAAGTATTTTTCACTATTCATAAAAAATTAGAAGTTCTCAGAAAAATACCAAAAATTCAACATAGGCTAATTTCGATATTCCGAATCCAAACATGAAGTCCTTTTTGAAATATAAAATTTCTATAATTTGAAAAAGTAGTTATTACTATTCATAACGGCTACTTTGATTAGTCACGGTGTTTTAGAACTCGAAGTTGTGTACAATGCAAGCCATTGCATTGTTGAATGAGAAGTGTATCGTGGAAGCTCGGGGTGTTACATTCTCCCCTCCTTCAATAAATTGCGTCCTCTCAATTTGAAATTTTTTCTTTGAAAATAAAAGGTTGAAAAGAGAAAATACCTTTGTGGAAAACCCACATCGGAAATAAGATTAATAAAATTTAGCCTTAATAAGAGGGAAATGGAAATAAGAAAGTCAACACCAAATTATGATCTAGATAAGGAGAACATTGGTGGCAATTAGAGACATATAATTGGAGGAAAAACGTAAATATTTGTAGGGAGTGATTGAGGTCATCAATCACAATCAACTGTCAAATTGAGGGCCTCAAAGCCTTCAATCTATGTTGATTTAAAATATCATCAGTTCAACAAGACATAAGGTATTACGATAACACATTTTTTTGTTTTAATATCCCTTTACTAAAGTTTAAGAATTAATTTATTCATTGAATAAGAGATAGGTATATATATTTATGCTTGACAAATAGCGTTTCAACCTTCAACTCATCTTTCACTCAAAAAGATAATAGAACTAAAAAGTATTATACTTATCCTAATTGTATAAGGTTCCAAATATTTACACATACCATTTATATTAGTAAAATTATTTTGTAATAACCAGGGACTTCCTATAGGCTAGTGGTAGGAAATAAAGGCCTGTCGCACTATGGTGGTGGGTTCGATTCCTGCAGCTTTGTCCGACGCGACGGGTTATGCCCCACCCTGTAGGTTGTCCTTTTCCTGAAACTATAGTATTATAATATTCCAAAAATAATCTTCATAAATTTTTTAACCTTAAACAATACTATCCAAAGATCAACTTAATCCACTCCAACCTTTATAGTTATCCAAAATACCTCCGTCCAGACTTTCCCTAAAAGGTCTCTTAATTCCAAAATCAATTTATCAGATTCCCCAAACAAAGAAAAGTTTCTCTTATTGTCACATACTAAAAATATGATTACCTTAATCATATTAAAACCTTAATGAAAACAACATTTACTGCAGTAAAATCCTTATATATGTCACATTATTCTTATAACCATAATCTAGTTCTTGAGTCCAAAAACACAAATACAATAATTATTCAACTTCATCTGTAGTAACAGCATAAGCTTGGCCTTGATCCCTTGCCCTTTTCTGAGGTAAGTTTCCCTGACGCTTAGGACATTCATTTGCATAATGACCCATTTCTCTACAATTGTAGCATTTAACTTTGATAGCCTCTTTCTTTCCCTTGCAATCACGAGCCTGGTGACCTTTTTCTCCACATTTATAACAAACTCCCATTCCTTTTAGGCAAGTACCAGGGTGATTCTTCCCACAATTATCACATAATGGAAAATCCTTCTTTCCCTTTTTCCCTTTATCTGTCTCTTGTTCCACAATTCTATTCTTCTCTTGCTTTACTTTGTTGTCATAAGACTTAGAGAATTCCTTTTTTGTCTTGATAGCACATGAGACAATATCTTCGTATGACGAGAAGGATTGTGAGACTAATGCTCGACGGAGAAATGGTTTTAACCCATCAAAGAAACAATCAATCTTACTCCTTCGGTTACGTATATAATCTGCAGCATGCCTCGCTAACCTTGTAAAGTTGGCCTCATACTTTGCGACATTCTCATCCTCCTTTTGTCTCAGACTCAAAAATTGCCTTTCCATATCTGCTCGATGGTCATGAGGAAAGTATTTTTCTAGGAAAATCTCTTTGAACTCCCTCCATTCCATATTCGATACGTCATCATCTTCCTTTGTATTTTGAATCAATGACCACCATTGATCAACATCTCCAGTGAGGCGGTAAACTGTCATGATAACCTTCTCCCTTTCGCTACTCCCCAAGGCCTGGAATATTTTCTCTAAGGAGTTTATCCATTGCTCAGCTAATAACGGATTTGTACCCCCATTAAATGTTGGTGGTTGTTGCCTCATGAAGCGGTCTAACATTGATCCTCCACGTTGCGGATCAGGGTGCTCCATACGAGTAAGCTTATTATTCATAACCTGAGTGAGTTGTCCCAGTATGGTAATAAGTTGATCAGCACCAGTTGTATCTCCAGATCCAAAATAATTATCTTGAGTAGGAGGGAAATCCCTACACGGAATGCGTGCATTGATACGGTTTCCATTCCTTCCACTAGGAGCCATTTCTAAACAATGGCATAAACTAGATTAGTTTATGAATGAAAATACATAATTCCATATTTTTAAAACACTTTACATAAATTGAACTATTTCTGGATATAATCCATAATCATAAAAAGGAAAGTTTTCTTTGAGTAAGTATATAATCATAACCTTTCATAGTGGTTTGTAATGAAATGAGAATTATCCTAAGCATATCCCCCAGGAGTGTCGTAACCAAGAGTGCAGCAAGGCCCGTTGTCGTGCACCAGATCCCGTTCGAGTCTAGCTCAAAGCGGTGTTTTCGGGTTTTACCCCTAGGTACATCTGTGCCAGAGCCGCCTCTACCTGCTCGTATCCAGACAGGGATGTATTGCTCGGAAAACTCACAACATCTCTACAATACCAAAATTCTAGGAAGTTCTTCTATACTAATCCTCAAAGTCTATCTTCAGGATATGTTCTCTAATCAGAGTTTATCTAAATCTAGCTTCCAAGGTTAGTACTAAACTGCCTCAGATACCAACTGTAACACCCCGACCCCAACTACCCAGAGTCAGTGCATTAATTCGTAACATTGGCATGATCACAAAAGATCAAGTCTCGAAAGACCGATTAGTTTAGTAGCCTTGGAAACACTAGATACATTCATAAGTCTTACATTACATCATAATGTAAAAAACTAATAACAAAGTCTTCATAGTCCACACTCATATCCTCTTCTGACTATCCCTGCAGGTCATTCATAAAATACTTCTTCACATCCTGGAAAATATTAAAACATTGAAAGGGGTGAGCTCAGATGCTCAGTAAGGATAACAATATTGCGGAATCTTTCATAAATAAACATAAACATTTAAGGCAATGTATGACTAAAACAAAAGCCTTTTAAACTTGAACATCAACATAATATGGCAAAAGTAAAATGAGATAATTCCATTTACTTCTTCACATGGATATTCTACTGGTCGAATAATCACATGCAATATCAATAACCACTTTCATAATGATGGAATGCATAATGCCAGACTATCATAACCACGTAGTCAAGGCCTCATGCCAAGACCACAAATAAGATTTTGTCAAGGCCTCATGCCAAGACACTAGTTTGTCTCATGAGACCTACCGATGCATCGAGGAGCTGTAGCGGGCTCCACCCGTCACTTATTAAGTCCAATGCATTCCTCATATGAATAGGTTTATACATATCATAAACCATAACATAATCGTATCACATAAAACATGCATAAAGGAAACATAACATTTCCACATTTCAATCACATGATATCAATACAACACATTGATATAATAAAAACACTTTCAAAACCATTTTCAATACCAAAATAAAAGAAAGTTAAAAATTTGTATTTATTTTCCTTTTTAAAAAAAGTATGGCTTGTAGAGGAAGCCGAAACTCAAATAATGGTCACGGCGGCGGAGAAGTCGTTGTCGCCGCATACGTATGACAAAGACATTCCTTTTGTCATTTAGTAAAACGATTTGTAAAAAAAGATTCCTTTTCGAATAAACGTAAAAGTCAAAGGGGTTTATACACCGTATAAAAGAAAGTTGTGTATAAAACCAAATATGCCTCAATGAAAGGAGATTGAGATGAAGTCCCATACAAAGATTATTTTTAAAATAAAATAGATATATTATGTGTATTCACTATAAGTACACATAAATAATGTACAAATACAAGATAGGACATAATAATATCATGACATAATTTGAAAGTAGGAGATTAACCCAAAGAATGGAAATTGGGTTAAGAAGTTCCCTTACCTAGTGTCCGACTTGATTCGACCGTTCTTTATCCTCCTGAATAATATACTAGAGTTAATTTCAATTTACTTAAGAACCTTTTTCATGTTAATTATTCCTTTTATATTACTTATTACCATGTTATGAAAATTATGTAATCATTTAAGTTAATAACAGTCGTTTTGTCGATCTTTTGTACTTGAGTCAAAAATAAACTTCTTATAATTACAAGTTGTTCACGTGGTGAAATATCCATTATATCCATAATTATATTCATGATGTAGATATCATATGTATCATATATATACAGTATATACATTAATTTATAATATTACGTAACATTTAGAGGTAAGAAATGAAATGCACCGTTCATGGAGATGGTAAGCCGTATGTAAGCATGAACGCTACTTTCATTTCTATTTCGTATTTAATGGAATGAAATAATAATGATATAAATGTATAATATAATTCCAGTATAATATATTGTATAATACCATTTACTCCATCCTTTATACATCCCACATATGTAATTGACGATTCAAATCACTTTGAGGGGGCGGTAGTCCGCACTTCCTAAAATGAAATTATCGCGTTTACCCATAATGGAAATCATAAAGTATGACATAAATGAGAAATATAGAAGATTATGTAAAACATAAACATATTATATATCATATATAAATATAGTGACATCTTAATGTCCACCTTTGAAGGTGTTATATGAGTGTTGAACAATCATCGTTTCGTGAGGCAGAAATTCTCAATCCACAGAAACAGTATGTTCTTTAACCATTAGATGTAGGTGTGTGTAAGTTTAGCTCTAATACTTCTTATAAGAACATCCTAGTATATTGAGGATACTGGTGTTGTTACAAAAGAAATGAATAAAAAGAGTTTAAGGGGTTGGAGAAGCTAAATAAAACAAAACAACATTAGAGAAGACATTACCTAAAAATCGGGTAACTCTTTTTGATTTGAGCCAAAGGCTTCCTTGGGAAGAGTTCTGCCCAAAGTGAGGCTTATAAGAGTAAGGGAGGGAAGTTGGGAGAGTATTTGGGCAGAGGTTTGCCGATCCAAATGGCTTGAAAGTGTTAATGAGGTGGTAGAGGTGGGGGCCTTTTATAAGAGGAGAGGAGGGGCACTCTTGGAAGGTAAGGAAATTTTACATTATTATACAATGCTTTTCGGATTCTAAAGGTCCCAAACTTATATAATTCGTGGATAATGTGATAATGGTTCAAAATATACCCATACAATAGTCTTTGTAAAATTTTAAGCCTTGTATTGTACATTATCGTTTCATTTTATTAAAATCGTTAAATAATGAGGTCATCACTGCATCATAATGATGTCATAAATAATTTAATTTATTTAATGTCTAAAAATTATAAAAAAAATTCTATGATGTAGTAAATCGTTTTAGATTTCCAATGACTATTTATAGTCAAAAATATGACTTGTATAACCCCATGTAAAAATTGTTTTAGTAAAACATTTCATGTTTGTGTCATTTTTTACTTTAACATTAAATAAAAGGTATTTATGTCATTTTCTAACTAAAGTGGCTCCATGGGGTCCCCAAGTTGACACATGGATTGTCTTGGTCGTTCATGGCACATCCAATGAGGTTAAGACATGTTTCAAGATCGTCTCATATTATTAAAACATTATTTTTACCTTAAACTACACTAATTACCTCTAATCGCGATTAAGAACTTAAAAGTTACTATTCACCAAAAATTATTTTAATCTCATTGAACCACATTTTACTTCTTAATGACAACCATGTATGTCAGATTTTTGAAAATCAAATCACAGAAGTGGTAATATTTCATTAAAACTAAAAATCAGTTATTTAACTACCAATTAGTGGTTTCACTATTAATCAAAAATTGAAGTTTTTCAGAACAATGCCAAAATTTCACCCTAAGCTATAATTGATATTCCGAATTCAAAAATGATGTCTATTTTACAAAATTACAAACATATAAGTTGCATTAATTAATTTTATAATCAATTCACGCTGTCACAACAAATAGCGTGTTTTTTAAGAAACAATTTATATCAAAAGATTGGCAATTGTTTATGTCCATTTTCAAGGTTAAATTAATTCTAATGACCACCATTGGATAAAATGGTAAAAATATATTCTAATTATAATTTAAAACCACTAAATAGTATAATTTATCACTTTAAATTATTTTTATTAAAAAAGTTTTTTTTATGTATTTTTCACTATTCATAAAAAATTAGAAGTTTTCAGAAAAATACCAAAAATTCAACATAGGATAATTTCGATATTCCGAATCCAAACATGAAGTCCTTTTTGAAATATAAAATTTCTATAATTTGAAAAATTGGTTATTACTATTCAAAACGGCTACTTTGATTAGTCGCGGTGTTTTAGAACTCGAAGTTGCGTACAATGCAAGCCATTGCATTGTTGAATGAGAAGCGTATCTTGGAAGCTCGGGGTGTTACATGGGAACCAAAAGAAAAATGAGGTAGGAGTACCCTTAAATTTTCTCTACTGATTGAATGATATGAATTTATAGGAATACAATATTTTAATTGGGGGAGAATGTAACAATATGAAAATTTTAATTATTATTATTTATTTAAAATGTTTGCTATATTTTATTATACATAAAATATTTTTCTATATAATAAAAAAGTGGGAATATTTTGAAATGTGACCATTAGGATTTTACCATTATATAACTATTAGTCATTTAAGTCCATTGGTGAATATGACCATTGGGAACTATACACATAATAATCATTTTAACATAGACATGATTGTTTAAAATAAGAAATGAAAAGTTAAATTTATGGTGAAATAAGATACGATGGCCTCATTTAGTAGAGTCTTGCTGTACGACGCCCATTATTAAAATCATTGGCAGTATTTATTATCATTTAGATTCAATATGTGCCAATATAATGTTGTGATTCAATAAATGATGCTTGAATGAAATATCTAATGGGAAAAGTTTAAGTTAGTGGGGATTAACACCCGAACTATGTTAGTCGGGCCACCCGATGAATGCATCACCATCGTACACATTACACTTAAGTCCTACAAGGGTGTTATAAGAGGATATTTTTTGATCCCTTTGTAACTTAATGTGTAATCCCTTTGTATAAAAAAATTTCCTTCTATTATTACCTATTTGAGAATAGTTTTTCTTAAGAGTATGATGAATTTTATAAATTGATTGTTTGGATAGAAAATGTAATTTTTAAAATTGATATAATTATCATAGTAAAATAATTTATTAGAAATAATTATTATTTTGATGAAATATTATACTTTAAAAACTATTATTTAAATTTAAATGAGATGAATATTTTATTTTTAAAATTGACATAAATTTTACTATCCATTTTCTAGATGTTGTTAATTTTAATAAATAAGTATTTTTCTATTTTAAATATAAATTTATCATAATTACATAATTTTTAGAATAAAAAAAATATAATTTATGAAATCATCATGTCAACATTAGTCAATGGTGAATTTATGATAATTTTCTAAAATAATTTTTTTGGTGAATAGTAAAAATATAGTTATTATTTTTTGTATGTTTAATGAAATAATAATAATGTTATAAGTAATATGAATTTATGGCCAACTATTTTTTATTAAGATAACTAATTAAATTTCCTAAGAGGATAATACGATGGGTAGAAACAATGGGAAAGCCCTTTTTTTTGAAATACCATTACCAAGTTGTCCAAGTAAATCAATCAAACTATTTCTCACTTTTGATAGAAATAACCACCCATTTCACCATTATATTTCATTACCAATTTAAAATTAACTAAAAAAATAGTAGTTTTACCCCTATGGAGTCATCCCAATGTGTTCTCATGCCCCTATGGTCCCAATCATTATGTTTTTGGATTTACTAATCATGATAAGGGGAATATCAACTTCAATTTTCCTTTCATGTCCTCTTTTAATGTGGTATATTTCCGATCACCATAAAATTATGATTTATCCATTTAATAAAATAAATTCACTATATTATGTGTATTTTATTAATGGGATACCCTTGTCCTCTCTCGGTTTTATGTTTTCTAAAACAATGTTTCGTACCTATTATACTGCATGATTTTCTCCTAAAAATTTTTCTCTTCTACTCATGAAATACTTTTATTTTTTTATTTGAATACCCAAGACTATTTATTTAATATTAGTATTTAACAATATGTAAAAATTGTTTAATTTATTATATAAATGATATAAATAAAACCCCCATTCCCATTTCAGATGTTATAAATGACATAATGATCATATTTTAATGCACTTTTTAGAGAACCATGGTTTTGAATCAAAACCTATTTCTTTTAGTCTAGAAGGGTTATTTGTTAGATATTTTATTATGATCTATATAGATGACAAGATAATAAATACATATAAATGTTTCTCCCTCATATCACTCTAATTCATTGTGTAATGAATTTGATCTCTAGGTATGACATGTTTTATAATACATTGGTCAAAACCTTGGTAAATTTTATGACACCTTTGTGAAAAACCTTAGTGATATGATTTGGCTATATAAAATTAATTTTATAGACACATTTAAAATTTATTATTATTTTTTTCTAATTTATTATATTACTCATGTACTTTTTGTTAGGCCATAATTATATTCTTCATGTTCTTATTGAATCTCTTCAATATCACATGTAAATGGTTTCCCTTTCATTCCCTAACTAGCCATTATGATCACCCTTTCCTTTAATGTATGTCCCTAGGTTATGAGACACAATATATATACATAGGAAGAACCATGATGAATACTTTCTAGTAGAATATAATAATTTTTTTTTTCAGTTTTCATGTATTCTTTACCTTATTTCGATGAAACTAAACTATAAAAATCCATCGTTTGTACATTGTAATGAAATTTTATATAATAAAAATGTGTGATATCATAATAAAAAAACCCTTAATTATGTATCTAGAATCATTGGTGACCCTCCATATAGTGACATTTCAATCAACTATTGTTGATATCCTCTCAACACCAATGACGTGCTTCAGTTATACACCATATCTTATTTGTACTGAATTCCTTGAAAAAAACATTACAATAAGAAGTATAAAAGTACTAATTCAATTTCTCTAATAATAAAATAATTTTTAATGAGATTAGGATAATCCATTGGAAACCTTCAATTCTCTATTGTAGCAAAAATTTGGTAATTTATGAGACTAATGAAACTAAAAATTAAGATACATACATCCCCCATGTACTTAAAACTGTAAAATCAATGCAATCAAAACATCATCTTAATCCAAATGTTTCTTATATTTCTATTATTTGGGGTTTGTGTTTTTGTTTTAGAGTTCCAAACATTTTAATAGATGAACAAAAACATCCCCGTTTCATTTATGAGGAATGTCTCCAGCCTATAGATTGTATGTCCCTTGGTTCCTTCATCCATATCTTATTATCACGATGCTTAAATAAATCTAGATCTAATTTCATTAAGTTCTATATCATCAAACAATATCATATATCTATTATTGGACATGTTATGGTAAATTCCACTATCAATCCACATTTTTGATATATAAATATATATATAACTCATATATCGTAAGAGTTAAAAATTACTATGATGAACAACCCTGCTTGAAGAAGTTATATTTCATTGTTTATGGAAATATATGCGATTTTTAAAGATTTTGAATTTATTTAAAGCATAGAAAAGTTATTCAGAGATAAAATATCCTTGAAATTTTTTCAATGAACCACTAACAAATACATTCGGTTAAAGGAACTCAATAAATGGTGAATATAATACATTTACAAAATATTGAATTTAGATTTTACCACATCTACTATTGATGTATTAAATGTATCTAATAAAAATACCTTATCAATGTGCACAAAGATCAATTTTTGAAGGTTGAATTTATTAGAATTCCTATATCATAGATCAGCATGTTTCAATGAAATCATCTATACCTTCATGGTGTGTGTCTATATATCCACAAAAAATTTAGAAATATCATTGAATTTTATTTCCACCATGTTCAAATCCATTTAAATGGGAAATATAGTTCATTAAATTTCTTCCCTTTATATACTCATAGAATGGATCCAAAGAGCTCAAAGTTTAGTCCCTATTCAGAAACTCCTTTTAATGAATAATGTAATGTTATCACATAAAGAGGAACCCAAAATATACTTTTTTAATAAAAATATATATTATATATTTCCTCAATTATAAAACTATCTAAAAAGCATTTATGGTATCATCAATTAGTTTTTAGAAACGTACAATAGGTTATTAAATTGATAACTATTGTTTCATCATGATGAAAATTAAATTCCACGAGGATATATATATCCCCAATGATAGGTTCCCCTCCTCCAATATCATATAGACTAGGTGAATTTCATGTGAAAAATAATTCCATTAACAATGTGATTATTGGTATATGATCATATGAAAAAGATAGTTTTATTATAGAATTATTCATTGGAAACTCCATCTAAAATAATTATTGTAATTTTTCTCTAATCCTCACCCTCATTTATAATTTTCTGGGCAGAATGTAACACTCACAGACACTAGAAAGTATAAAATGATGTTATATTTTAAAAGATAGATAATTCTCAATAAATGAATACCCATTATTATTTCACTCATGTATAGTGTCTAGTGTATTCATGAGCTGACTCCCTCGGGATAACTTTCCACAACATAGATATAGAATTTTAAAATAAAACAATGTGGGGAGACAAGAAATGGGTTAATTTGATTAATGTTTATAATAAACATATACCTATTAACAATAAGGATATAAATGATGTTTATTTTGATAATTATTCTATTACTAGTGATCCCTTATCTCACATATATTAGTGATAATATTTTACAATATATTGTTTCATCAATTAAATCCAAAATTACTAGGCTCATGGATTTCAATAAATAAACGGTCAATAATGAACACAATTGGGATAATAAAAAACATAGATACTTTCTACAAATTTATGATCAATGTGATTGAATGCACACCCAAGGTCAATGGGAATCCTGAGCAATAGTTCCTCCACCTAATATCATATTTCCACATTCCAGGTGAATAGTAGATATGAGTCTTTGAATATACAAATAATTTCATATTCCACTTCATAAAAATACTAGGGATAACTTTGGAAATTATATGTTTTCCACATTTATATGTAAAATTTTGAACATTCATTATATTGACATTGAGTTACTCATAAGAAATATTCATAGAAATTATTATATTCCTATTGAAGTACCACAGACCATACTGGAGCTAATTTTCCAAGAATTTTCTACCCAAAATATTATAGTCATGTTAGGGAATATAATTATCCTGAAAGATATGTTATTAATATACCCAACTAATTCCATAGTTACTCATTGTATGGTTATATACCTAAAACCAAAATAAATTATTCATTTAATAAAGACCTCTACAAAATGTATTCTAATAAAGAGAAAAATTAATTCCTATAGTATATGGTTCCTTAGAACCCTGATAATAATCCATCAAGTATCAATACTTTTAGGTTTATCCCATGACCATATTGTAACCCAAATGGGTTGATATTACTCCTCCATCCCTATGTTTGAAATATCCTAACTTCTCGTCCATCAATGAGATATGGGAACTAATGGTATAACATTAGCCAAATTTCCCTTTGGAGTAATCAGATATAAGAGATTCCTAATAAATAAAATTTAAAAAAAATTCAAGGTTTTTTTGGACTCTGGAGGGTATAATGTTATCCTACTATAAAATAATTGAAAACAATTCAATTGATATTTGGAAGGATTTTCATTAATAGATACTCTATTAATTCTATATAACACTAGGGAACAGAAAACATTTTTATTGAATAATGATTATTATCTATTTGAATATTAGTTTTCATGGTTTTTTAGCCTTTATAGTGACTTAATGTACATTATAAAAAAAATTACTAAGAAGAATGTTTAATGACATTTATTTATATATGATTACATTAAAATGATAATAAATCTATTTTATATAGAGCTAGGTTATTACAGGACTTATAAAACTTGTGTATCAACCAATCCCCAAGAAGAGGATGGTGAATGCATAATAGTGACTATACAAATGTATAGAATTTTTAGGACTATATTTCCTAAAAGTTTGTTACCCATGAAAAACACAGTATTTCATCATGACTGTATCCACTTTCCTCACCCTTTATTTCCCATGTGGCTCTTACAATAGATTCCTAAACTATATAGACTTCCAAAGGATGACCAAATATATTTCAATTCTAAAATATAAATTTCAACAAACACTAAAGCAACCAAAACTATAAAATATTAGTATTGAATATTTTCCTTTTTAATTAAATTGTCAGACACCATCATTCAGAATATATGACTCATATCATAAATAACCATAGTTTTCTCTATCATAATTATTCAACAATAAAAATACTTATGGAATAGAGATATGGGAATCATGAACCAAGGTCCCTGAATAACTCTCAAAGATGTTTTTTATATATATGAAGGAAGGCTAATAAATGGCAATTTTTTATGGATAAAACATATATTATATGATACATACCCCATAATTTCAATGAAATTTGATCTTGAGTGCTCAAAAAAAGTTCTAATTTGACCTATGACACTCTAAGGGAACTTATATCTTGATTTGATAGTGGATCATTTTCAATTAATCTATTAATAATCTGTTTTAATGATATAAAATAATATATATATTATTATTGTTGATTTTTTTTAATTTTAGAAATAGTTATTTTGTTGGTAAAAAAAGATTATCATTAATTTTAGAGAAACCATATATCCAGAAACCAAGAAAAGGAAGACAATAAATTAACTACATGAAGAGACAAGATAACTTCTATCAAATGAGAGAAATATCTATGTATGAGATCCACTTCACTATTAATAGATTGGACTCATGGATACTTTATTTAATTATAAGAATATTTTAAGAATTGAAGGAATGATGGTGGTAACTACATTAATTGGTGGATTGACTATATGACTGGTTAATCAACCACGATGAAAATTTAACATTAATACAATGTGATTGTAAGAGTATTTGAATCGATTGACATATATATCCAATAATTTATTTCATTCAAATAGAAAAGTATTGGTGTCACGAACTAGGTCGGGTCGCCATCAGACCCGGCGCCTTTCCCAGTCCACAACATGGCTCTAAGGGCATTCCCGATCCCCATGGGCTAGCAAAAGTGCCTGGTTGTCAAAAAATTACATGGGAACTATTTACCCGAAATAATAGGATGAAAGACAATATACAAGATAAAAAAACTAAAACTAATTTTATACAACCAAACAGACCCTTATCATGTTTCTTATTTAAAAATCTACAATTGGAACCGACAACCCGAGAGAGAGACAGTAACAAAGGAAAACTAAAACTCTAGGAAGACTACAATGAAAGAAAACTAACACATGTATCTGCACCTTCATGCAACATGAAGAGCCACCTCCTCAAACCACCATCATCAGACCTACACGGTAAAACCATCGGCAACCCAAACCACCATCACAAAGCATGATGTCCAAACCTGGAATAAACAAGCAACAAGGTCTACATACACCCAAAGGTGTTTGTAGGGTGTGAGCCAAGAGCCCAGTAGGACTTCACCCAACAAAAAGGTTTCACGTATAATCATTTAATGACTAATACATTTGGAATATTAACTAAAGAAAAGAAATTAATGATTGAACAGTTTAAAAGAAAACAGGATTAAAGAAAATAGTTTACAATGGATCAACTTATATTAAAACACCCACACCCACTTTTTAATGTAACCAATTTTTCACACTAATGAGCATAAGGTAATAAATTATCACTAATATGGGAGAGGCCACATGGTTGTTAGCTAGAT